>JBBCBC010000011.1:27096907-28454588 GCA_037126765.1 Stenogyne calaminthoides | reverse complement strand
TTCGGTTATATTGTCGAGGCGGTTGCATTAGAAAAGATCATGGGTGGATTTACACCCAGATCATGGAGTTGATGGTGAAGAGTTTCAAAGGCTATCCAAACCCGAATGGATAGGACAATGCAGTTGATCTCCAAAGTCTATAAATACTGGCTGCATTGGTGAGATACAAGTTTGAGAAAAGTGAAATACCATTTGCTCTACTCCAAACTTTGAGCGGTAACATCGAAGACACAACCAAGAATGCAACCAAAAGTGTGTTTGTAATTCTAGGAGTGTGAGGGTTGATGTTAGTCTATTTGTACTGGTTGAATGAATCCCATCATTCCCATCAGTATTGATTTTATCTTATTAGATCATGTTTTAGGTTGAATAAGATCACTAGTTACTTGATTGAATAGATTGTTTTTGGTGTGTGATTTTTCACTACACCTTTTAGGATCTTGTAAGAGGTTCTTGTGTATATCACTACTTGTTATAGTGATATTTTTAACCATGAGGTTCATATAGTCTGAATTAAGACTATACAAAATTTTGAAATTCTTTGCACTGCGTTTTTAATACTTCTGCTGTCATATGTTGTTTTACATGTTGAACAATATTTTCAACAACACTCTGAAAATACATTATACACACTTTCAATTACATTTATAATTTCTCTTTTCTAATATTAAAGTTTCAAAAAATTTATCATTATCACAATATAGAACAAATAAAAATAAATTACTCATACATATTCCTCAAAAGAAAAGGACAATGTAGATATTTAATATTGAACAAGTTAAATAAATAAAAATACTAAATAAAAAAAAAATAGAACCATATTCAAATGATTAAACTCTAAATATTTAGGGGTGAGAACCTCAAGAAAGCACATCCAAAATTACAATAAAATAATTTTTTTGTTGTGGATGAAATTCTTGAATTTCAATACTTTAATTAAATTATAATAAGAAAAAAAAAAAGAAAAGGAGAACGATTGAACAAGAAAAGCAAATTTATATCAAGTTGTATCTTAATTTAATAACTAAATAGAGAGTGTGAGGATGAACTTTAATTTTAGATTGAGATTTGTAAATTAAATATAAAATAAAAAATAATATTAGACTGGACTTGAATTCGTGTATTAATTATTCACATATTATATAAAGATATATAATAGGTTAGTGAAGACTTACATAGGACTGGAGCCCGGTGCATGCCCCTAGAAGATCCGTCTATGCTCATCATGTGGTTAAAAACTCAAGATGTAGTTCGGGAAGTTTCGATAAATCTTGCCTCTCAAGATTGCTACAGGGTTTGATGATTTACCTATATTTACTTAGATTTCAACATATATATCTAAGGGCATGATTGGTTTGATAGAATAAAATTGCGGCTGAATAGAATGAATTAATGAATGGAACGAAAGCTTGAATGAAATGATATAGGAATGATCATTCTTATGATTGGTATAACATAGCAATAAAATATAAGTATTGGTGAATCCGTTTTAAAATTATTATTATTAATTATTCACTATATTTTAATATTAATATTATTATTGATTACTATATATATTTTTACAATATTATTATTTTTAGCTTTTTAATATATATTTTTTAAAATAATATTTTTTACGATTACAAAAATAATATTTTTATTGTGTTTATTATAATAATATATAATTTTTGTAAACATATATATGTATATTAATATATTTTTAATTATTGTTGAAAGTATGATTTAAAAATAACGTTATATATATTTTTAATATTTTTTTTATTAATAATATATTATTAAATAATAAATATTTTTATTTCATTTTTATCAAAATATTATTAATAATTCACTTTAATTTATATTTTTGAGATATAGTATTATTATTATTAAAAATATATTATTTATATATTTTAATATTATTATATTTAATATGATTATTATTATTTTTTATTTTTATTAAATAATATTTTTTATAAAATAATATTATTATTAAATTATTAATGTTGTTGTTGTTGGGTAGAAGGTAATATTATGAAATGAATGATAATATTTTTTGTGGAAAAAAATTTCATTCCTCAAAATGTGGAATACTTATATCTATGGGGTATGTAAGGAATCACAATTCTTTTATTTTTGGGAATGACCATTCTTAATGGAATTATGATTCCTTCAAAAGATACATACCAATCAATGTATTTGCAATACATTAAGGAATGATCATTCCATTTCCTATCTATTTCAACATACCAATCATACCCTAAGATATTTTTTTCCATATGTATACATACAAGCATTTACACGTAAGTAATATTGGTAAGTATTCTATTATTATTATTTTATTTATTTATTCATTACTATTATTATTATTATTAATATTATTATTATTATTATTATTATTATTATTATTATTATTATTATTTAGGGGTGTTATAGATGCACAAATACTTTAGAGGATATTGGTATGCCCGACCGAGAAACCGTTTGATGTATTCTATTTAAGTGCCTCTGGAGAGTTTCGATTAGTGGGAGTAATGTGATATTCCTCGACTTGAGGTCAATACACCACGATATATGCGAGTGATGGACTTTGATCATGACCCCGTAACTTTTACTCTATAAGGGTAGATATGAAATGAGTTGAATTCATTACTGAAATGCGTATGCGTGGTAGTTGAAATTAATAAAAAGATTCATTTTCAAAATAGATTTAGAGAATGCTTGTATTCTCGGGACTAATTGGATCGCTATGCATTGGCCAATGCACGTCAAAATTTGGAATGGTGTCCACATTTTCACTATAATTTTGTGACAATATATCTTTTTAGGAATACACCACACACTTAGTCTCGTGGATCAATATTTAATCGGACACTTATTTCCATCACCGTGATCCTATTACACTTGAAAGGGGAGTATTAAATAAAATACGTGCAATATTGCAAGTATGTAGTTTACTTGTATCTATCAAGAAGACCACCGAGAAGTTCTCTAAAAACGATATGTAGTTTTTGCACCCTGCCACCACGCTATTCTCACATTGTCTTTCATTGCTTACCGTCGTCTCCCTATCACTACTCTTCCACCAAACTCAAATTATGACCACATCGAACTCTTCTACGCGTACGAAATTGCTCGGCCGGCTTAACAACCCAAACCTGCGACAAGCTATTCAGGAAATATCCCAAAAAAAATACTCCATTAGTTATCGATTTTATTTTTTTTCTTCAATTGCGCGTTTCACAAAAACATATATGAAAAATATAGTGGTTTTGTTTCCTCCATCAATTTTTGGTTCATCGATTTCTAATGTTGGTCCTTATGGTTGCTTCGCGTAGCATGTCAATTCCACACCTTTTACGGCTGCCAGAGTCGAGTAGCATATTTTATTTGACAAAGGAAGAGTAGAAAACTGGTTTTCCTAATATGACAAATTAAGGAAGAATAGCAGATATTATGTGACAAAGAAAGAACATCAATTTCGAGTAATAGAATTTATTTATTTTTCTCGTCTATATTCGAGAATGTTTTTAGGGTTTTCATTTGAGTTAGATCAGATTGTTAGCCAATTGTTCAAGACGGAAATTTTGAATTTGTTGAGAATCTGATTTTGAGAAGATGAGCTTTGAGGGCAATTTTGTCTATTTGTATATATTTGTAAATTTAATTGGAACAATATGAAAAAAAAAAAAATATAAAGTGGGTGTATTCAATTGAGATTCTATTGAATTTTTTTGGACTTTAAAAAGTATGTTGATTTAGAAAATTCATAGACTCCATGCAAAGTTTGACTTACTTTTTTTATTGATTTATATGCATTTTCATAGACTTAACAAGATTGTGGAATACACTTTTTTTATTAATTTACATGAATTTTCATAGACTCCGGCGCTAAAATTATATATTGATGCAAATGTTCTAGGTCATTCTAATAAGTTACCAGGATTATTGAATATAGATAACGTTTGTGCTTGCTCATTGACCAAACCTTTTCTTGATCTAGTTCATAATCCTACATCGAATAGTTTGCACGCTGAATTCTACGAAACTACAGAAACCCACAAGATTAAAAACAATATCAATCAAAATTTCAAGAATTTCAAGATTAATCAGTTCAAAGTTCAAAAACAATTACATCACGGATACAAAGTTCAAGATTCTCCTTTCCTTTTTGAGGGTTCGGAGAAAAGAATTACCTGGTTAGATTGTGAGTGAGAGAGGGGCAGCAGAGTGATGATGAGTAGAAAAATAGTGTAAATCGAGCATCCCATCAGTAAACCCATCATCTTGATTTATGCGCCCCAACAGAATCAGTACAAAAGAACACTCGCAGTGTGCAATCTTGCTGGTTCAACACGAAACAACAATTTAGTGGAAATTTAGTTTTCTAAGAGAACAACAAAGGTTTTTTTTTCTTCTGACCTTTCGTCTTCAGAGTTCTCTAAGAGATTATAAAAGCTTGCCCATTTTACTTTATGAAAAAATTTCGCCCATTTTAAAGTGAAATTCTGAATATGTTAGTGATGTTGTAAAATATGAGAATAACGATAAAGAAGAATGCAAGAATATGAATTTGTTTACCCGGTTAAATCTGGAAGACTACATCCAGGGCAACCCAAGCCAGAGAGTTTTTCATTCTTTTCTCTTCTCTATGTCCACGATTTATACAATACAACATACTTATATATGCTAGGGATTGGACTTTAGCCCTAAAAGCCCTAATTCTAAGCCCATAAAAACAATAAGTAATGTCCACAATTAATATATTTACAACACTCCCCCTTGGACATTACGACGTGATGTTCATGCCTAATTTCGCTAGAATAATTCAAAGAGAGAAACTTAGTAAAATAAGAAAAGGTGCAACTAATGATCTACTAAACCCAATCTTCAAAACGCTCCCCAAGACATCAAATCTTCCAAGCATTTTTTGTATTATGCTTCCACACACTCCTCTGGAGGTCATGGAGGTAAAAGAATTTAGGGATATATGCTTTGTCAAGTTCCTTTAGCATTCATATTATTCATATAGGCAACAAAAGTTGCATTTTCCTCATAAATGGATGATAGGAGATATACCATTATCACATGAATCATAAATGTATTTAAATCAAAATCTTGCAAACGTCAAAGATACTGAACATATGCTTTAAAGTTTTACAATGTCTCCTTATAGGAGAAACACTAAATTAATCTTGCAAGCAAACTCAATGTAAATGCAATATTGGATTTGGTGCAGTTCTTAGAACATAGTAATGCACTAAGGACACTCCGATAAGGAACTTCTGGTCCTAAAATGTCATATGTATCTTCTTTAGGTCCAAATTTATCTTTATCCACTTCAAGGGATTGAACAATTACTAGAGTGTTAAGTAGCTAAAATTTAAGATAAAATCTCTCAAATACTTTCTCCAAGTAAGTTGATTGGTATATAAAGATTCATTTTGCTTTAGGGAAATGCTCGATCTGCTGGTCGAGACAATACTTGATTTCACCAACGTTTTTATTTCAAAAATTCACCTCTAAGATTAAATTAGCTTTTTTAATTTCCTTACTTGTTCCAACAATATTTAGATTATCACCAGAAACCGAGATAATACAAACACCACCAAAATAATTTCTTTGTAAACATGTAAGGAAATATTTCAATGTTTATTTATTCCTTCCTCGGGAGGAATTAATTGAGTCGATCGTGGAATATTCAACCAAAATATTTTATGTCATATAATGACCTTTATAATTTTAATATCGTACATAGTATGATTCTCACCATTCCTCATCCGAGGAATTTTATATCCATCGGGGATCTTCATATAAATATTGACATATATTGATCAATATAAGATGCTATATAACATCTATCAACCCATTTCTAAATTTAGTTTACTTACTGCCAGAGATATTAAGTAGCGGAATGTTATTTTATGTATAACAGGAGCATATATTTGATAAAATCAATATCGGGTCTCTGCAAAACCCCATGAGCTACTAATCTCGCTTTGTACCTCATTACATCATTATTCTCATTTTCTTTTCGTACAAATACACATTTATATCCAACAGGGATAACGTTTCGGGAACCAGATGGCTTAGCCCACCTGGCCACTGGACTCCTCATTTGAGTGGGAGACCCAGATTCGATTCCCTCTGGGAACAAATTGGAGTTATGGGAGTGTTGGTCCCGGTGCTAACGAGTCTCACACGTGTATGGGGGGGGGAATACACGTGTTCAGTGATTTTTAAAACTTTTCTTTCACTGAGGTCAGATGGGTCAAGTTGTCTTGATGATTTGGCCCCGAAGCCTGTGGTCATACTGAGTCAAAGTCTAATGAGACAATGATCCTGAGTTGCTTTTCGGAAGCTTCCTTAACCCCAGCCCTGAGTTTTTCAGAGATCCCGAGTTGCTTGGATCGGATAACTATCTTCTTGAACCCTCGATAGAGTTAGTTCGATTTGGTAACTATATGTTCTAGCTACTCAAGTGTCTTGGAATGGTTGGCCCTAAATTTATACTCGTTTTAGCTTTCTTTGAAGATCTTCCTTTTAATGAAACAGTGATTAAGGCCTGTGACCATTGATGCAAATTCAGTGGATTGGTTCCAACTGAATATCAGTGAATTATGCTTTCAAAGAAAAAACATGCAATGTATAATAATGTAGTACAGAAAGCAAAACAACACAGCAATTATAGTGGTTCAGAGACTCAAGCTCCTACATCCACTCTCTCTGACCTTCAGAGAAATTCCTTAACCACTTCCTAAAGCTTTCTGGCTGACTCACTGCAGCTTACTCACTTTTCTACTTTGAGTTTTCTGGCTGACTCACTGCAGCTTACTAACTCAATACACACACAAGTGTTCAGACTACCACAAGTAGCTTACTAACTTCTTCTCTAGAGTTTTCTGGCTAACTCACTGTAGCTTACTAACTCTTTACAACTCCAACTCACCAACAAAACACACTCAAACTACCTTACAAAGGGTTTGGGTTTCTGGTTGGTTTCCAACTAGGATGAGATATCCTTTACAATAAGAACAATGCAAAGGCTAGGATATCTCTACTAAGCTTTGAATATATCTTATCAATCTAGGCTTAGTGAATGAGCTCTCTTCAATGTGAAACACTTGGGAAATTCTAGGTTTTTCGAGTGCTTCAATTTGCAATAATACGAATGAGCTCTTGAGTTACTTTTCAAATTTCCGTAACCTCTCAATGTAGAGGGTCACTAGTATTTATAGAAACAACTTCACCAAGGTCACTCTTGAAAAACTATCCGTTGGAGGAGATAACTTCATGAGTTTCCTCTTATGGTGTTTGATGAACGACTATTTTGTGGTTTGAATACTCCCTTGCATGTTTTAGGAAATATGCTTTCATGTAGCCAATCACCACTTTTTGCGATCTGAACATAGTACTACCGACATGCTTGATGACTGTCACTTTCAAAGGTCGATAAAAGTACAATGTTGTCTTCCTCCGATTGGTTCTTGTCTTCAAGAAATGTAGACAAACATAACGGCTCTTTTTTTCAACCTCTCTGAGGTGAGATAACCTTAAACAACACTTGGACTTAGTTCCTTTTTGTGCGCATATGAATGTCTTGGGCAATATCTATATTTACGAATATTAGCGTTTTTCTCCGGTTTGTAGTCTTGGTAGATATTATTGATTGCCTCGGAACATTAGGGTTATCTTGAGTATTGATATCTTCTTGAGTCTTGATGACTCTTTGGGTATTTAGTGTCTTCTTGTGTCTTACGTGTCTTCATTATCTTACGAGTCTTTAGTGTCTTACGAGTCTTGATGTCATCTTTGAGACTTGTGTCTTCGATGACATCTTGAGACTTGATGTCTTCCGATGACATCTTGAGTCTTGATGTCTTGATGACATCTTGAGTCTTGATGTCATCTTGAGACTTGATGTCTTCGATGACATCTTGAGACTTGATGTCTTGATGACTTCTTGAGTCTTGATTTCTTGATTCTTCTTGAGTCTTGATTTCTTGAAACTTCTTGATCTTCGGTTTCTTGAAACTTCTTGAGTCTTCGATTTCTTGAAACTTCTTTCGAGTCTTCATTTCTTGAAAACTCATCGAGTCTTCGATTTCTTCTTGAGTTTTCAGTTCTTCGAAATCGAGTTTTGATTTCTTGAACTTCTCGAGTCTTCGGTTCTTGAACTTATTGAGTCTTTAGTTTCTTGAAACTTATTGAGTCTTCGATTTCTTGAAACTTACTGAGTTTTCGTAATCTTCAAAATCTAACCCGATCTATATCTGGCTGACTATACATGGTGCGATAACATCCCAACACTCCATATCAATCCCTCGACTCCATCAAGATTATCCCTAACATGTCATACTCGGGGGTTTTGGGATCTAATCAAAATCTTCTTTATTAAATTCATCTCCCAACAATTTCCCCTTTTTTGATGATGCAAAACCATCTTGTTACAAAAACACCTAACCTATACTTAGGTTTTACGTTTTTCTATTACAATCCAAAATGGCAATTCTCAACAAGTTCAAAACATAAGACATATCAAACATAAAGATATGTAAAAAGATAATGAGATATTATCTTTGAGCATAAGGATAAATTTTCATTGATTGTAAGATCGAGTTCTGATTACAATGAAAATAAAAACAAAAAATGTATAAAAGAGTCTTGGTCTTCTTCATCTTCGATCTTCATCAACCTCATCCTCGTGCACCTCCAAGTTGAACATCCCATAATATCTTTTTCTTCAATTCATCCCTTGCTTTGATGATGTCCGGGTTGTTTCTGTCGAGCCAAGTTGGATGGCATAATGAGCAATCTCTTGAGAAATGGCCGCCTCATTCACATAACCATTTTCAAGTCTTGGAGCTTTGGGTAAGTATATATGGACCAGGCAACTATCTCCATATATACCTTCATCCGCCAAGTTAATCCAACTTTGCGGTACTTAGGATAGAATGTCAATAAATACTCAATGAAGACTTCATTCATATCCTAGCCGGTCCCCTCCATTCTCTTAGAATTTCATAGTAGAACCGTAAGGTTCTCTTGATTTCCTCCCACGCATCATTGAACCAATAGGTATCCATTTATCAATGTGCGCCATTTCGAGCTTTTTTCAAGACCCTCCTCTTGCTCAAGAACTTCTTGAAACCACTTCTTCTTTTCTCGCTCTTCTTCTTTTCTTTTTTCCCCGATTATAGAAACTCGACCGTATAAACAATTTTCTTCTCTTTTTCCACTTGAAGGGTTTTCAGAGCTTTCTTTGTGTTGAAGACTTCTTTATCAGCTTCTTCCTCAGATTCTTCAAAATCAATAATCAATTTCCTCTGAGTAGATTTGGAAGCTTTAGCTCTTTTATTTTTCTCCTGCTCTACAAATGCCACAACCTTTCTCTTAATAGGTTTGACTTGTTCTTCACCCATTGCTTGTTTCCCACCATTCTTCTACCACTCGGTTTCTTTAAATTGCTTCCTAATAGTCCGTCGGATACTTGAGTGTAGATAGGTTCTTCGACTTCCTTGAATTTGAGCTTCTCGGTGGCTTCCACTTCTTTTTTAAGGCATCAAAGAATAATTTTCTCTCAACTTCTTTCTCAAATTTCTCTTCAAGGTCCGTCCCAACAATTCACTAAGCTTGCCACCGGGCCTTTCCCTTTTTTGGCACCATACCTTGGAAGAAGTTGAGAAAGTCTGGATCCATATGATATTGCTCTTTGCTAATACAACGACTTCCCACCTAACCCCGACGTGCTCATCTTTCAAATCTTCATATGATTCTTGGCATCGAGAACTCTCTTCAGATAGAGGTGCAAACCGGTGTGAAAGACATTTTGCACCATCTTCATCATCTTGGTCATGAGCATAGAGCCCATTTTCTCATCACCGCCTTGATCATCGATCATTCTTCTCAACCGGCTTTGGCTTCAAGATATGTTGTTCTTTCCTCGATACATGTGCTTCATCTCTTCATTGAGCTCAAACTTTTGACTCCATCAACCTTTCCTTCTATGGTAGTCATTTTATCGCAGAGAGATGTTTGAAGCCGCGATCATGTCCGAAGATGAACTTCGGTGTTTCCGACTTACGAGATTGGTTTGCCAATGTTTCTTCAATTTGGGTTACTTTCTCCACCATTGGCACCACCTTCTCCAATTTGTCCAATATAGGACTGAAGTCAATCTCTGGAGTACGTAGAACTTTTTCCACCGAAATGGGTGCTCCACAGGCCTCGATGCGCATATCGGAACATAACAGATTTAAAGATAGGAACTTGAAGTAGCTTTGGCATAATGTTTAGTGCCAAAAGTTACCTGGGGAGTCTTAACTTTCACCGAGGATGTGAGATATCGATCCTAACCAAAGACATCGGTTTGCTTCTCCATCTGAGATTGCTTTTCAGCATTATCTTGTTGATCCCCCTCTTTATCTTGATCCTTAGAGCTGGAGGCATCAACATCAGCTTCCCTCCTCTCAGCCACCTTCTTCTTGACTAGCTCGTCAAAATCAGCAATTTTCATCCTGAGCTTAGTCTTCTTGAATCCAGAGAACTCATAGCAAGACGGCCGATCTCAACATTCCACCGGTCCTCTCCTTTGAAGGAGGCAATGTTCAACATCTCGGGAAGAGTTTGGTTCAAGAATATAGTTGTGGTTACGAATGCGAAGAAGATCTGAAGGTCGGGGATATGAGCTCAACTTCGAGTACCTATCCGAATGAATCGTTCCCCTTCTTCATACCACTCGGTCTCTTATGCCTCTCATTTCTTGACTTTGGGCTTTCGGGTTGATGGGATCGGTTAGTCTTTGAGGATCTAGAAAAAGGTTCACTTTCGAGGCGCATCTAAGTTCGATAGCTCGAGGTTGATTAATCTGAGGTTGGAGCAGTATCTCCTCCGGTAGGAACACGAGAGTCCGTTGAATATTTCTGAGATATTTTTTGCGAGCTCGAGAGATGTTAGAACCTCGGAGAAAACACATTCTCGGTTTGTTCTGAGCTATTGTCACAACTGAGCGAGAACTTGTAGTGGAGATTTTAGTCGCTAGCGGCCTTCGGTTGGACTTCCTCGGTGTCCACCGACCTCCTCCTCGATAATAGTTTGAATTTTTACCTGCGTTTACGAGGGGCCATATTTTCTTCTTGAGTCTCTCCTTTTTCTCTCTTTCACCTCCATCGGGGCTTTCCCCAGGCTTGTTGGGCTTCTTCACTCCTTCTTCATGGGTCTCCTCCCGAGCCTTTGAGATTTTCTCCTTCCTTCCTTTCAAAGTCTTCTTAGTTGTTGGAGGTTTGAGCGAATTTTGGACTTTGGAAGGGGGTGAGGAATTAGCGAAGATATCCTCCTCTTCTCTAACATCTCCAAGATATATGCAATCTTGGTTGCATGAAGGATCTTCCTTTGATAACAACCGATCCATTCACCTTCTCCGAACTTGCTTTGCTTGATCACTCACCACTTTGATTAAGTAATGTAACCATTGAATCGCAAGGGTGGGTGAATCTTCAATCCCCACCATTAATCTAAACATTGGCGTGCTAATCTGCTTCAAAGTGCCGGACACACTTCATTATGCATTTACTCACAATGTCCAAAGAAAACTCGATACTTAGGCTTCAAATGCCTTTTGTTGAGAGTTTCTTGAACTTAATCGATGCTCTGCAATCCTATCCAGATACTCTTGCTCCCTACCCATCATATAAACTGTAGGGTCTTCTCCTCTATATCTCAATTCGTATATGGCATTAAGATTCTTAGGGATGATATACAATTCCCTAACAAAATCCACATACTTTGAACTATGCTCTAAATGAGAAACCCAGAATTCTACGATTCTATACAGTCCTCATCATTTAATTTCAAATTAGAGATAAACTCTATTACCTCTTTTTACAGATTCGACTGCGGTTGATTTCCAACCAGGCAAGTGAGCTTCGCCAATCGAATCATGTGCAAAACTTCTTCTTCATGAGTCGCATTCGATGAGCTTTCGAGAGAAACGACGTATTCATACCACGGTTTGTTAGAGATGGCAAGTTTATCGAATACAGAGAACATCATTTTTGAAGAATTTTTGTGAAGGGTTTTGAGAAGGATGATAATTTCTGGGCAAATGAGAGTTTTTTTTAAGCAGAGTGTTTTGAAGACGAAGGTTATTGGAATTGGGCTTTGAAGGAATTCTTCAATAGATATATAGGATTTGATTCATGGAAAATCGCATAGATGAAGAAATCGATGGTCGAGATTAAAAACCGACTAAATCGGGTATATGAAAGGACGATTTCACAAATATTACGCCCCCAATTTAACCTTATTGGTGATTAATGAACAGTGCAATTAATTACTATTCCTGCAGACCATTGACTTTCTTCGAGTATTTCAAAGGTCCCGCCCAAATATTCCTTCAGGTGTTTTGTTATTTATTGCTAATGATTACTGAGATTCAGTTAGATAATAAATGAGTTGCATGAGTAAATAATTCTTGGACTAATTTTTCCATCGCCTTCTTGAAGTTTTGACCTTGATAAAATGTCAAGATAATATCGAAAATCGAGCGAGGTCAAGATAATATTTGAAATCTTGAGAAAGATCAAGATAAGAATCTTGAGTATTGAAAGGGGTCAAGATGATCTTCGAAAATCTTGAAACGAGGTCGAGATAATATCGTATCTTGATCTTGATATCTGAGTTTCCCAAGACTCAGAGTTCAGTACTTTCAATTTTATCCTGAGTTTCTCAGTAAAATCCTGAGAAAACTTCATGCATTTGAAAACCTTCAATTTTTCAAATTTGCTTCATACACCTGGATCCAACATACCTAATTCAACTGATAGTTCCTGAAATCTTGATTCAACCAAAGGTTTAGTCAAGATATCAGCTCTCTGTATATCAGTATGAATTTTCTCCATCCTGATGTCTTTCTTCTCAACATGATCTCTGATGAAGTGATGTCTGATATCAACATGCTTACATCCGGTGTGCAATAATGATTTTGTGTAATAGCAATTGCACTATTATTATCACTAAATATAGGTACTTCATTGGCTATAATCTTATAATCCCTCAATTGTTGTCTGAGCCAAAGAATCAGTGCACAACAGCTTCCTGCAGCCATGTATTAAACCCGATGATCTTGGTTGCTCTTGAGGTTTGTTTCTTTGAAAACCATGATATCGGTTTACTTCCAAGAAATTGACAAGTTCTCGTGGTAGACTTCTTGTCAATTCTACATCCTCCTTAATCAACATTTGAATAACCGGTTAATTCAAGGTTATCATCACCGGATACCATAATCCTCTATTCACAAAGCCTTTAAGATATTTGAGAATCTTTTTGGCGACCTCCATGTGACTAAATTTAGGATTAGCTTGGTATCTTGCACATATCCCAATAGCAAATGTTATATCGTGCCTACTTGTCAGAGATATAGCGATGATCCAATGATCCTCTATAATCGGTGTGATTTCTTGATTTGCCTTCGGATCGGGATCCATCTTGTAGTTAGTATTCATAGGAATTCTAACTGCATTGCAATCTGTACACCATACTTTTGCAATCGGATCTCCGTGTATTTTGCTTGATTGATGAAAATTCCTTCCTTAGTCTGTTTCACCAAGTCCAAGAAAGAAATTCATCTCCCCATCATTGACATCTCAAACTTTCCTTTCATCGTGGGTAGAAAACTTTTCACACAACCGATGATTTGGAGATCTAAATATGATGTCATCTACATAAATCAACAAGAAGATATCTTTCCCATCTTCTATCCTCAACGAGTTCTATCAACAGTTCTTTGATAAAACCATGGTCAAGAAGAAATCGAAAAGGGTATCATACCATGCTCGAGGTGCTTGCTTAAGACCATACAAGGCTTTCTTTGCACTCAAACTTGGTCATTCTGTCTCAAACCAAAAGGTTGTTCCACATAAACCTCTTCCTTAAGCACACCATTCGAAAATGCACTTTTCACATCCATCCGATAGATCGAATTTCATGTGGGCAAGATGTGCAAGAAACAATCGATGGCTTCTAGTCTTGCAACAAAAGTGCAAAGGTTTCATCATAATCCAAGACTTCTTCTTAGGAATAACCTTGTGCAACTAGCCTTGCCTTGTTTCTCAAAAAAAATGTTGTTGTTTTCATCTCTTTATTCTTGAACACCCACTTAGTTCCAATCACATTGTTGCCTCTTAGGTTCATCCACTAGCTCCCAAAATTCATAACTTGAGAACCCATTCACTCTTCTTCTTGTATAACAAAGAATCCAAAATGAATCTTGTAGAGCTTCTTCAATCTCGATGGGTTCTTTTTTTAGATAGGAAGCGGCCAGAACAAAAGCACTTTCTCCATGGAACCTTCTTGTTTTGACACCATCGATAGATCACCCACAATCGACTTATAGGATGACTATCCAACCATTTTCTCTGGATGTTCCCCTTTTAGTAGTATCCTCAACATCGAAATGTTAGGTTCGGTAGTTCATTAAATTCGGGAACAACGAAAAGGAGAAAGGAATCATCTTCCTCGGGAAATTCCATTCGAACATTGTCGAGACATTTGTTCCCTTTGGTTGATAGATTCAGAGTTTGCCTCACCGTGACCACATCTTCATCGGCATTACATACATGAGTCCTAACGGTGTATGTTCGATTAGTCGACTTTCAGTGTTGGCTTTCCTTGATGGAGAATTTCCATCCCGAGTCTCACCATCCTGAGTTTTTCCATCCCGAACTTCTTTATGTCGAGTCCGATTCACTCCATTCATAGAAAGTGACCGACTTCTTCTTTTTCGTGTTCGGAGGATGTTTTATCATTCTTTTTCGTGCTAAGTCCGGTGATTCTCTTGGTCATTTCTCCCGAAGTTATGTTCCGATTTCTTCCGAACACAAGTAGATTCATCAAAAAACAACATGAGGTGTTTCTTCACAATAAGAGTCCTACATTTTGTAAACTCGAAGGCTTTATCTTGACTTTTAATATCCTAAGAATATCCCTTCATCGGCTTTGCTATCAAAAAGTTTCAACTGATCTTTACCATTATTGTGTATGAAACACTTGCAACCAAACACACGAAGGAAAGAAAAAGAAAAAAGAGGCTTCTTTTCATTCCACAAATTCATATGGAGTTTTTTCCTTGGTTCTTGGTCAAGATGGATCTGTTTCGAGAATAACATGCAATGTTGATAGTTTCAACCCAAAATCTCTCGGGAATATCGGCTTCAAAGAATCATTGTCCTTGCGAACTTTCTTTCGAGTCCTATTTCTTCTTTCAAAGAACACCATTCTTGTTGGGGGTCCTTGCGGTGATGTTTCATGAGTTATTCCATTTGTCGCAATAATAATCGATATAATATGATTGATAAACTCGGTTCCTTTATCCGATCCGATTTTGACCACACTCGATTCTTTTTTCAAGATTGAGCCTTTTCGAAAGAGTCAAGCGCTTTGTCTGAGTCTCTTTCTTACTGAGTAAGAATATGACCCATGTGTATCTAGAGTAGTCATCAACTACCACAAGTGTGTATTTTCTGCCACTAGTGCTCACAGTGTTCTTGGACCAAAGAGATCCATATGTAACAAATTGTAGTATTCTTTCAAAGAAAACATCTACTTTGCTTTTTGAAGGATGCTCGATTTATTTTCCTTTCCGACAAGCATCACATATATGTTCTTTCTTGAACACTTCATTGGGTAACCCCTCACAATTTCTAATCTTGCAAGTTTGTTCAGGGTTTTGAAGTTTAGGTGATTCATCCTTTTGTGCCACAACCAACTGGTATCAGTGGAACTTTTTGCAACCAAACATGTATCTTTAGGAGTTGAACTCCAATCAGCAAGATACACATTTCCTTTTCTAGTACCAGTCAGTAAAACTTTCTGTGAAATATTGTCTTTCACATAACATAAGTTCTTTGAGAACTCAACATTGAATCCTTTGTCACAGAATTGGCTTATAGAAAGCAAGTTATGCTTTAGACCAGACACATATGAAACACCATGGATATGAACAGTCAACTTCAAGAGTTCCATATCCTTCATTTGTCCTTTGAATTGTCTCCAAATGTGATCTGAGGGTCTTTTTGCTCAACATAGTCAGTGATTAGTTGCTTATATCCTGTCATATGTCTTGAACATCCACTATCTAGATACCATACAGTAGGAGCCAACTCATTTCCACTCATCGCTGTCTATGTTGTATTCATTCAAATCGATTTTCTCTTTTTTTCACCCTCGAAAAACAGACGGTTCTTAGGTACCCATTTGGTGTAGGGTCCTACCAAAGTTAGTTGTACCTTTTGGAACCCAAATCAGTCTAACAACTCTAATTACTTTAAAGTGGCTGATTTGTCTCCCATGAATATCTACATACACATTCACCACCCTAGGTGCCGTGACAGTATCCTGTGTATGAGTGCCAGCCTTAGCATGAACATGAGCCTTAGAGTTCTTCTTGGGTTCAGCCTTTTGTTCAAGTGCCTTGGCTTTTTGTGCAAATTTTGTCTTTGTCTCTGTGACTTGGGTTCAGAAACCTTTACCCTTAGGCAAAAGTGGGGTTTTTGGTTACCCAGATCAAATTGGGGTCTTTCAAGAATCGAGGACTTGGTCTTTTCAACAGAATATCTCTGCTGAGTGTTTCTCTTCGAAAATTCCTCTGATGGTTCAAAGGCAGATCTCTTCAGGTTGGTATTCTTAGCCTGAGGCTTTGAATTACTGGCATGAAGATTTCCTACTGAGTGGTCAGGTTTTCTAGCCTTTTCCTGAGGTCTGGGCTTTCTTTCCTAACCTTGATTTTTCTCAAACCATAGGTCCTTTACCCTTGTCTAAAACTCCGGCGCGTTCTTCAAGAAGAAGATTAGGTGCCACTTGTTTAACAAAGACATTCTTGGTGCTACTAGAAGCGATTCAAGACCTTTGTGAGGTTCCCCGAATGTATCCCAATCCAACTTTTTATAGTTCTGGTCTTTGATAACTCAATTTCATCTATCACTTTAGATGCGTAATTCAATAGAGCTAACTTTCTCTGCCAAGACTATCCTCACATTTCTTTAGAGTTTCATGCTTCTCAAAGAGGTCATTGAACTTCGATTAATAAAAAGTGAATCTCCTCGATGGATTTCTCCAATTTTCCATTCAGATCTCTATCACCTTCTCTTTTTCGAGAGTTGTACTTTGTAACATCTAGTTCATCGATAGTTCCCATCAATTGAGAAGTGATCTCAAAGATTTTTTAGAGTCTTTCCACTTTAGATTCTCGTGATCGGTTCCTTGTTACGCTCTTGAGTTTCAAAGGCGCTTCTTGTAACACGTAATAGTCCTTCATAAGATTCTCAAATGAATCCATCAGGTCAAAGTTACTGTTTACAGTTGAACTTGAGAACTCATGTGCTTGTGTAGGAGCAACAACAGAGATAGAAGAATTTACCTCCTCTACAGCCATAAGACATATATCATCACCGGCCTTATCTCGAGAAAATCTCATCTGTGGAACTGAACCCTTCTTCGTAATGTTCTTCTTCCTCGAAATCATAGCTTTCTTCTTTGGAGAACTTCTTGTCTCTCTTGGCTTGTCTTTCCTTTCTTTTCTTTAGCACTTAGCTCAGGATACCATATTGAAAGTGACCTTTCTTCCGGCAGGTTGAAGATCTGTTAGCATCATCATCCTGATCACTTTCCTCCTTGGTCTTGGAGTCCTTATTTTTGGATGAAGATCCTTAAGCTTTCTGGTCCTTTCTTTTCTCAGTGTATTTGTCTTCAAATTTTTGAGTCTCTTTGTACACTGATTCCTAATATTTTTATATTTCCCATATCTCTGCTATTGAGTCTTTCAAATCTCCTTGCCATCAAGATTAGCTTATCCTCCCGCTCATCCCGATTTTTGGCAAGTGAGTTCTCGAACTCTCTAGACTTCTACAGATTTCTCTTTGGCTTTGAAAGCCACATTCTTGCTAGATGAAGAATCATCTTTGGTCATCGATTTCTTAGCTTTCTTGTCAATCACAAACTCATAAGCTTTTCGATTCGAGAAAACTTGTTGATAAGGCATGGAATCAATATTTTTGGTGTTTTCAATCACCACAACATATATATCCCATTTCTTAGATAGTCCTCTAAGAATTTTCAAAGGCAACTTCTCTCTGGGTATCTTTTCCCAAGAGCATTGGATCATTCATGATGCTAGTGAATCGACTTCAAGTTTGTCAATGGATTCACCATCTTCCATTTCAAAGCTATCAAACTTTCCAATAAAGAATGAATGTTTGTTTTTCTTAATATGATCCGTGGCTTGACACATAACAACAAGTGTGTCCCATATTTCTTTTCTTGCGTTTCACGGGAGAAATCATCCCCATAACACCATCATCAATAGTGCTATATAAAGTATCTTTAGCAATGTAGTCAAGTTTGACTAACTTTCTCTCATCAGGAGTAAGTTGATCATCTGACTTTGGAAATTCATCTCTGGGATCATTTCTCTCAGTATCAGTGATTCTGGGATTCACAACAGTGAATTTGAATGGTCCTTCAGAAACCACTCTCCACATTCTTTCATGTTTTGAATACAGATGAGCCTGCATTCTTAATCTCCATAGGTCATAGCTCTCAACAGAGAACATAGGAAGTTTATTAGAAGGCATGATAATTGAGCCTTGTAAGATATCAACAAATGGATCTGTTCAGTAGACCACCAGAGTCTTTTAGCAAATTAGACTATGGCCACCAAAGCAAGTGGTCAAGTTGAACCACTGCTCTGATACCACTTGTTGGTCCCGGTGCTAACGAGTCTCACACGTGTATGGGGGGGGAATACACGTGTTCAGTGATTTTTAAAACTTTTCTTTCACTGAGGTCAGATGGGTCAGGTTGTCCTGATGATTTGGCCCTGAGAAGCACAGATCGCCCTGAATCAAAGTCTATTGAGACAATGATCCGAGCCGCTTTCGAAGCTTCAGACAAATTTAACCGAGCCTCGAAGTTTTTTCGGAGATCCCGAAATGCTTGGATCGATAACTATGTTCTTGAACCCTCATTAGAGTTAGTTCGGTTTAGTAACTATCTGTTTCTAGCTACTCAAGTGTCTTGAATGGTTGGCCCTAAATTTATACTCGTTTTTAGCTTTGCTGAAGATCTTCCTTTTAATGAAACAAATGATTAAGTCTCAGATCGGTTGATGCAAATTCAAAGGATTGGTTCCAACCAATATCGCTGAATTATGCTTTTCAAAAAAAACATGCAACATATAATAATGCAAAGATGAAAAGCAAAACAACACAAAGAATTATAGTGGTTCGTAGACTCAAGCTCCTACATCCACTCTCTCTGACCTTCAGAGAAATTCCTTAACCACTTCCTAAAGCTTTCTGGCTGACTCACTGTAGCTTACTAACTCAATACACACACAAGTGTTCAGACTACCACAAGTAGCTTACTAACTTCTTCTCTACTAGAGTTTTCGCTAACTCATCAGAGCTTACTAATTCTTTTACAACTCCAACTCACCAACAAACACACTCAAACTACCTTACAAAGGGTTTGGGTTTCTGGTTGGTTTCCAACTAGGATGAGATATCCTTTACAATAAGAACAATGCAAAGGCTAGGATATCTCTACTAAGCTTTGGATATATCTTATCAATCTAGGCTTAGTGAATGAGCTCTCTTCAATGTGAAACACTTGGGAAATTCTAGGTTTTTCGAGTGCTTCAATTTGCAATAATACGAATGAGCTCTTGAGTTACTTTCAAATTTCCCGTAACCTCTCAATGTAGAGGGTCACTAGTATTTATAGGCAACTTCACCAAGGTCACTCTTGAAAAACTATCCGTTGGAGGAGATAGCTTCATGAGTTTCCTCTTATGGTGTTTGATGAACGACTATTTTTAGGGTTTGAATACTCCCTTGCATGTTTTAGGAAATATGCTTTCATGTAGCCAATCACCACTTTTTGCAGTCTGGAACATAGTACTACTGACATGCTTCAGTGACCTATCACTTTCAAAGGTCAATAAAGCATGCTATTTGTCTTCCTCCGATTGGTTCTTGTCTTGAAGAAATGTAGACAAACATAACGGCGGCTCTTTTTGGTCAACCTCTCGAAAGGAGATAACCTTAAACAACACTTGGACTTAGTTCCTTTTATGCGTATATGAATGTCTTGGGCAATATCTATATTTATGAATATTAGCATTTTTTCTCGGTTTGTAGTCTTACGGTAGATATTATTATTGCCTCGGAACATTAAGGGTTATCTTGAGTATTAAATTATCTTCTTGAGTCTTCAATGACTCTTTGGGTCTTGATGTCTTCTTGTATCTACATGTCTTGATATCTTACGAGTCTTTAGTGTCTTGAGTCTTGATGTCATCTTGAGACTTGATGTCTTCGATGACATCTTGAGTCTTGATGTCTTGATGGCTTTGAGTCTTGATGTCATCTTGAGACAGTGTCTTGATGACATCTCTTGAGACTTGATGTCTTGATGACTTCTTGAGTCTTGATTTCTTGATTACTTCTTGAGTCTTGATTTCTTGAACTTTCTCTTGATTTCTTGAACTTTCACCGTCTTGATTTCTTGAGAAACTTCTTTAGTCTTGATTTCTTGGGAAACTTCTTCGGAGTCTTGATTTCTTGGAAACTTCATCGAGTCTTTAGTTTTCTTGAAAACTTACCGAGTCTTCAGTTTCTTCCTGAGTTTTCGGTTTTCTTGAAACTTCATCGAGTCTTCGGTTTCTTCAAAAACTCATTTGAGTCTTCCCGATTTCTTGAAACTTACCGAGTCTTCAGAATCTTCAAAATCTAACCTTATCTATATCTGCTGACTATACATGGTGCATATAACATCCTGAACACTCTATACTGAATCCTGACTCAGTCTATCAAGATTATCCTGAACATGTCATACTCAGGGGTTTTAGGATCTAATCAAAATCTTCTTTATTAAATTCATCTCCCAACAGGGAGTTATAAGGTGGATTGACGATTTTGTGGAGTATTTTGGTGCTTGGTGTACTAACTACTAACAACTAACATCTAACTTTGTCCGATCAAAAAAAAAAAAGAAAAGAAAGGGATAACGTTTCTGGGTGTATGTACGATAAGGCCAAAAATATTAGCGAGTCGAGCTCTGCCTCAATTGCTTCTTCCTATTTTACCCAGTCAAAGCGCTTCCGGCTCAACTATTGACTTTTGGGTACTGGATCCAGATTTTTAATAGAAAGAACAATTTTGACGGTGAATAAGTTGTCGACAACATTAGTACATTTTTCCTGTATTTATAAAATCATATCAATTTCTATATTTATATCAACCAGATCTTCATCATTTCCCATAATATTTTGATCTGGTCATTCCATAATTCTAGTATTCTTATTATTTTGTGCACGTGCTTCATTACTAGAATTTTTGTCTTCGGGACAAATCTCTTCAAGAGACTTCAAGAGTGACTGAATATATTTGCTAGCTTTAGTAATTACCGGGGATTTATGTCTTACATAATAATGGGTCATTTACGCTTCTGGCGTGCTGGGGTATTAACATGTATATTTGTCTAAAATTAGCACATTTACTCTTTGTGGTGCATTTACAACAAGTATATGTGTTTTAGTCACTTCTTTATCATTAGTAAATTAATCTGGCAGATCACTTGCTAAATATTGCAAGTATTATCTTTTGAACTTCTAGTTCACTTTGACAAGTGTGTGGATTTAAATATTGAAGATCTTTTAATATTCCACGAAATTTCTCGGCATTCATTGAATTTTAAATTCTTATCTCCCCCTAATGCCGAGAAGTGATCTTCATCAAATGTGCAATCAGCCAACTGGGTCGTGAATTGAGGTACACTGTGGTGGTGATATTGAAATAAATATTGCACAATCAAATATTTGCAGATGGGAAATGTTTAGTTCTTAAGCACTAGTTATAAAATGGGGATTCTTGATATGTAGTGGGTCGGATTTGAATTAGTGTAGCACCATATAAAATTTCATGCCCCAAACATTAAATGGGTAAGTTGCAATAATTGTCAAGTAATTAATTTGCTGAAGTCTATTAGTGATTCAGCTGAACAATTCTAGATGTGGACGTAAGAGACTGAATGCTCTACTTTATTTCTCAATATCATATAATAACCATCGATGTGGATTTTATCGACATTAACCATTTAAATGGTTTTATTGGATAATCCAAAAATATAAGTTCAATAATATGGACAATAAATTTGCTTCAGACAAATAATATCAGTCCACAAGTATCTTCCTGACTCTATTTAAGAAATATAAAAGATATGATTCCAACTTTAGTACGAGAATGTGGTACTATAAAACTTTTCTTTGCACAAGCCCCACAAATAAATTAATTTGCATAAGGGATTATGTTATTCGACATACTATGTAAAATAGAATTTGTCCAAATCCGACTTATCATATTTGGAACCGCTCATGTCATAATTTGAATAAATTTGCTTCAGGCAAATTAGTATATTATTCGAGAATCATCATTTTTAATGTTCATATTTGCTTCGGGCAAACTAGTATGATGAGATCCTATTTTGCTCGTAATTAAATAAGGAATCAATTTTAGTGGAAGAATTTTCATGTATGATTTATACTGTTTCCACTCAAAACAGGTATAGCAGGGTGAATTTCAACATGAAAAGTTCAAGTCAAGAAGTAATACAGTGAAGAGCAAGTTTGATAGATTTACTTTTAGTAAACAAGATAATTTTTATTATAATTGTTCATAAGGAAAACTTGATATAAACTTTCATATGTAGTTCAGATTCAACAAATTTCAAGGAAACAATCAACCGCAAAGATCAATAATAAAAGGCAAATAAGGAATTTTCGCAGAATTCCTAATTTCTACAACAAATAATTCTCAAACCTATTTTGTAGCAAGCAGTTATAATTGCTGAAATTTAAAAGGGATTAAGTTTTTTTACCAGAGTGGAACCCTATAGTAAGGGTTCCTAAAGGTCTAACGAAAGTCTTGGCTCACATAGTCCACATTAGGGGTGGACGGTACGGCATACCGAAAATTTTCTCGCCATACCGTTATCAGATCAAAAATTTTCGATACCGAAAAAATTTCATATCCGTTGTCGTCCGAAAATTCGGATACCAAATTTTCGGTATGCCGATATTACATACCGATACCGCATCAAATTTCAATATATCTTTGGTATATCGAAATATTTTTGGTATATCGAAAATATTTTTTCAGATAATCGGAATTTTTCCTAGATAATTTAAAATATTTCGGTATACCAAAATATTTCGGTATTTCGCATACCAAAATTTTCTATATTTTCATATTACGTTATCGTGCGAAATTTTTGATGGTACCTACCTACCGAAAATTTCTAAGATACCTAAAAAATTTTGGTAAAATCGATATTTTTCCGCACGGTAAGTCACGATATACCCAAGTATTTTCGATATTTCCTCCACCCTAGTCCACATTCTCAATGGGACATACTTCCTCGTCTCATATGTATAGGCATTTCTGTTAGCCTTAAACTTGTCTCAATTGTAGAGTAACCAAAAAGATACAAGTAACCAATATCGAGTTCAATCGAAAACTCAACACAAAATCGAGTTAGACATCTAAGTTGAGTAATGCAATTATGTACTTTAAATTAACACAAGTAATAAAGCATCAAGAGAATGGGATTCATTTAGAAACCCACAGACATATGCAATTTTCCAACTTTTTACAACTAAGAATGGGAATCTGCTTAAAAATATTTTTCTTTATCATGGAACCGAAACATATATCTTAATAATCTTGGACATATACAGTATCTCACATGAATAAAACATAAAATTTGAATTGCTTTATATGTCCATAGACTAAATTATAGAATCAGGTTATCATGTGTAACATGGCATGTAATTTGATACTACGCAAGGCCGTATGCGAGAGATATTCAAATTAAAGCCAAAATTCCGAACATATCATCTTCAAGATCATTCAATAAATACCCTAGTTTATACAAAAATAAGTCGCCTCAGATTTGGTTTTGGGATAGATAAATACTATGAAGAAAACAAAGGGTAAACACATTCTAAAATACATGACATTAATCTGTTGGATATAAACTTTCATAAAGATTAATCATCTCAACCGACCCCAAAACCCCAAATTACAAATATACTAAAAAATTAAACATGTCACCAATAGTCGAGAATAAAAATTTTAATTCACTATGATTAGCATCATAAAAATAAACTTTGAATTCGGGTATTAATAATAGAAATACGGATGCATGTTATAATCAATCATTGCATAAAAAAAAAATCTCATATACTACATACACAACAACAGATATGCCTAGTTAGATAAATATAATTTTTTTTTTCAATTAAACAATTAGATAACCTGAACCATTAAACCACCACTTAACTATATCTAAAGAGATAAAAGAAGTGGATCGGAAAAAACTTACCGTCTCGCTTAAGGGTCAGGCGATCCGCCGATCCGTGTGAAAGCAGATGATGATGGCAGCAACACCGAATAGATATTGTATATCGTTGCAGCGTGAGTCCGGAGTTGAGATCTGGTGAATATATTTTAAATCGATTCTTGAAAGGAGGGTTTGGAATTCTGAAAACTAATTCGTGCTGATAACGTGTTGTAAAATATGAGAATAGCGATAAAGGATAATGCAAGAACATGGATTTGTTTTCCCAGTTCGTCCAGAAGCATCTGGGGCAACCCAAGCCAGGAGAGTTTTCATTATTTTCTCTTTTCTATGTCCACGACGATACAATACAACATACTTATATATACTAGGGATTGGACTTTAGCCTAAAAGCCCTAATTCTAAGCCCATCAAAAACAATAATTAATGTCCACAATTAATATATTTACAACACCGTCATCCTACACCATCTCAACCCACCTAACAAGCAGGCACATCGAGTCGTAGGATTTGAATCGGGACTAAAACCCTCTCTCATCTTCTAATTACTACTCACATTTGAATTACATGTAACAAATACTATTATCATTTAAATTGAAAATACTATCAAAAATAATATTTAAAATTCTCATATTCAACTATGGAACCATACATACACAATATTTTTAAACCCGGACCGGCCATCGAACCAGACGATGAATTGGGTCATTGGGTCACTAGTTCGACCGGTTGAACCGTTGAGAAAAAATCGGATTATTCGGATATCTATTTATATTTTATATATATGCATATTATATATAATACATATAGATAGAAAATAATTTTAAAATAATCAGATATATAATTTTATAAATACACTACATTTAACTAAATACCAACGTATATACATTTACCTAGTCACAAGTTTAGAAGCCCAAAAATAAAATCAACTTTTACATTTTTCTTTTTGTTTTATGTAACCTAATAATATATAAACAATTTATCACACAATTCACACTAATCGCCTCCCTCTGGTCTTTCTTTCAGTCTTAGTGGCCTAGTTCTTCAACCACAATTCTGTTGTAATATAGAGACAAGTAAACAGGTAATACATGCGCAGCGGAATTAAACAGTTCACCAACAACGAACATATAATTGCATAATTAAATACGGATAATCATAACAAGAATCCTTACAGTAAATTGTACACAGATTCTTCCACTATGGTATCCACGTAATCCTACTTAACGGATCTGCACAGATTTGTCAGCGTTGAATCCCCGAGATGAATTTGCTAGGAAAATTCTAATTAGAGATTTTATGGAGAAATTAGGTTTTCTTGTAGTATGTAATGAATCCCTAAGATATCATATATATAAGGGAAGCTCAACTAAAATCTTAAGCTATCTTTATTTGGAATATTATTTCCTAATCTTGCAGATCAAATCCGATAAATTTGACTTTCCCTAAATATATTTTCCTACAATAATATTTCATATATTATTTGGGATTCCAATTTAATTAAATCCAATTTAATTAAACAGTAATAATAATTAATTCTAAATTAATATATTATTAATTCTCCATAAATTAAATATTAAATCCAATTTAATACTTAATCAACCAACTTTAATATGTAAAGGGAATTACTTGTTGTGTGACCCATAGGCCATCATATATCAAGCGATTAGTCAAACTAACGATCTTAATTGAACCATAGACAATAAATCAGACATTCTCAATATATGAGGTACGTTGCGAGAATCGTGCAACTACCTGTAACTGAAATATGGGCTATTACGATAACTTCCTTTCATTCGCGAATACCCGATTAAATCTTAAACATGATGAAGTGTCTATTCAAATAACATAATCATATTATATCTAATCACTAATTGATCACGTATGTCACACTTGGCCACAAAGTCCAAGTTGACGTGCATCGGCATATGTCTTAGATCCAATTATGATGAGAAGATGAGTATTCTCTCTAAATCCACATTGAGAAATGAATCTTATTCTTGGCTCAACTACCACGCACATGAACTTCGTGATGAACCCAATACAAGCCATATCTACCCATAGACGGGTGCAAGCGTCGGTCATGGTCAAAGTTCATCACTCCACACATGTTGTGCGTATTTACCTCAAGTCAAAGGAGTATCGCATCGCTCCCACTAACCGAGACATCCGTATACACATATTGTGCACTTACATCAAATGGTTTCTCAGATGGGTATACCAATACCCTCTAAGGTATTTGTACATCCATCATGAGATACCAGTATCTCGTAGTAAGTGAGATCTTACTACACTCTCTAAGTATTAGGATCATCCTTATCCGATATGTCCATATTATTGAGTTTCTCGAAGAGGTAACCGTATCTAATGGGTGGATTATGATTCCTACTTGACTTACGAAGTTGTGGGTGTGCAGGCTGTACATTTTGATCGTGAAAATTTTGTGGTGCATCGATTTCATCAATGTCTGGAGATTCCTCAAGAGCTATACATTCAGATGCCTCTTGGGCGGGAGTTTGAACTATGCTGTTCTCATTCAGCCCACTTGGAGGTTCTTGCACTGGCAAGCTTACTCCAATTACGCTCCCACTGGCTGAAAGACGATCACCTAGTGAAAGACTCCCACCATGAAAGTCGCTGAATGCTCCCACTGATTCCTTGTCATGTTGCTTTGACAAGATATCAGTCTCTTTGTTAATTTGTGGTTCTTGATTTTCTTCAAATTCTACCATCTTACGACCTTATTCCTTAAAGACATATTCGTCTTCAAGAAAGTTGGCCTGCCTAGAAACAATATTGTTTGTTTCTCAGGTAGATAGAAATAATATCCTCTTGTTTCCTTAGGATATCCAACAAAATAACCCTTTTCACCTTTGGATTCCAACTTATCAGTTATCATCTTTTTCACAAACGCAAGGCAACCCCATGTCTTGATATGTGAGAAAGTTGATTTCTTACCACACCATAGCTAGTATTCCTGTATGCTTAACCGATTTAGATGGAATCCTATTCAGAATGTAGAATGAGGTTTGGAGTGCGTAATCCCATAAGAATGTTGTAAGAGAGGAAAAACTCATCATGGACCTTACCATGTCTAACAAGGTTCGATTTCTCCTCTCGGATACTCCATTCATTTGGGGTGTTCCGGGAGGAGTCCACTGTGATTGGATTCCATGCAACTTTAGATAATCAGTGAATTAATGGCTAAGGTATTCACCTCCTCGATCTGATCGAAGAGTCTTAATACTCTTACCAAGTTGCTTCTCTACTTCAGCTTTAAAACTCCTTTGAATTTCTTAAAAGATTAAGACTTGTGTCTCATAAGATACATATATCCGTATCTCGAGAAAGCGTCAGTAAAAGTGATGAAGTAACCGAAGTGACCCCTAGCTAGAGTGGGCAATGGTCCACATACATCGCTGTGGATCAACTCTAGAACTTCTTTTGGCATGCACCCCTTTCCCAGAAAAGGGTTTGTTGATCATCTTGCCCTTGAGATAAGATTCGTAATTGTTGGTCCCGAAAAACCCGATTTATAACTAGTAAAATCTCAATGGGAGGTGACTTTAAAAATTTTCCTAATGTGTTATACAGATTTGCTAAAGTATGTATGACAATTAATATGAAAACAAATAAGAACACACGTATTTTTATAGTGGTTCGGAGTCCAACTCCTACATCCACTCTTCCCTTCATGGGAAACTTACTACCACACTAGACTTAGTTTAACGTGTTAGTCCAAACACCTTACAATCAGATATTTATGGAGCTATCACTCAACGGGACTTATCTCCCTCAAGGGATCGCCTATAGATGTTTAATGAGTTCTCACTCTCTCAGGACTTATCTCCCTCACGGGATTGCCTATGAGACTTAACTCCCTCACGGGATCGCCTACCCTCCCTTGCGGGATTTCCTTTTAACTACCTCACTTAACCACTAATTCTCTCTCAAGAAAGGGTTTGGGTTTGGCGTTATTTCCAACTAGATGAGATTTTCCCTTACATTGTTTTAGCCTTTAAGCTAAGGTTGGGAAAATCTCTCTAAGCTTATGATATGGCATTTATGCTTAGATATAATGAAGAACACTCTTGGGTAAATTTGGATATTTAATGCTCTGTGTTCCTTGAATGGAGATGCTTGAATATTTGGCTTTAATCTTCACTTTGCAGCATTCTCCATTATCTTCTTTTGAAGATAGTGCAATGTATTTATAGTGTGGATTTGAATATTCTTGGATTGGAGAGTAAATTCAAATCCATACTAATAGTCTTCCGACTTTTCTTTGTCCTTTTTGCAGACCGTTGCTTTGCGGTTTTATGTCCATATGTGTTGTCATCTTCTCATTGGCCAACTTTTTGTGTGTCTAATCGGATCGTCGATCATTTCGCGATTTCTAGTCTGCTTGATTTACAGTCCATGATTACGGTTTATTGATTTACGATCTGCTTGAAATCCGATCTGCTTGAAATCTGATCTGGCTGATTTACGATCTGTGATTTACGATTTCTTTGAAATCGATCTGGTCAAATGATTTGAAATCTGGTCTGGCGATTTACGGTCTCTTTAAGAATGCTGTCTGGCGATTTACGATTTCTTTGAATGCAGTCTCTGCTGATTTACGATATCTTTGATTTTCATTGCGATTTACGATCTGGCGATCGACACACTTCTTCTTGTTCGGCTCATCAGCTTACATATAACTCATCAGTCTCATCTTGTTACGTCGACCTGCAAATTCTTCTCTTGATGAGTTCCTCCTCAACTTGTTACCTGTAAGAATAAATCTAAGTCTAGAAACACAAGCTTTCTATACAACTTAGCTTATCCTATTACAAGGTGTTTTGGCATAATAATCAAAACTAAAATTATCCCTACAGTAATTACCATAAGACTCAAAGTCAAAAGGGGGTTAAGTAGTCCAACTTCCTTAACTTTGCAATCATATTCTCGTTTGCATGATCAAGTCTACAATGCCATAAGTAAGTTGGGTTTTCCTGATTACTAAGCTTGAATCTTTTATTTTTTATATTAAGAATATTATATCCACAATTCAACAATTATAAATCATTCAATAAAGGGGCATTCCCATAAACCACACCATTAAGCATAAATAACAATTATTAATTGCAAAATGGAAGGAAAATCCCTCAATGTCTAACATAGGAACAAAAATAATGTTGCGGGTAATAGAATGAACAAAATAAAATTATTATGTTCTAATCTAAAACCAGAGGGTAAGTCTAAAACATAAGTCTCCATACGTTCAGTTGCAACTCTTGCTCCATTTCCATGTGTAAGACGACTTCACCCGGCCTAACTGCTCTAAGATACATAAGGCCCTTTACATTCGTACAAATGTGTGAGCCATATCCGGTATCTAATACCCAACAATTAGTGTTATTAGTGGACATGTCTATCTCAATAACAAACATACATGTTCTAGTGCCAGAAGCACCTAGTGCCTTCCTTTCAGCAACTAGAATCATATAGTTCTTCTTCCAGTGCCCTCTTCTGATTACAGTAGAGGCACACATCCTTGTCTACCCGCTCCTACTTTTGAACACCATCATGGTGGTAGTGAACTCAAAAGTCTTGAGCATGTTATGAGCTCAGGCATGGTCGCATCCGTCTTATTCATATTATAGTTCACAATGAAGCTAAAATATGAATTCGGGGGCGACTGGATGATAGCATAAATGGAAATTGTTGGGAAATATGTAATTTAGTTTTGATGGAAGTTCCAAAATAGGTTGTAATAGGACCAATCGGACACAATTAGGTATCGATGACTTAGATTCGAGAATAAGATGACCAAATTTAAATGTATAGATAGGCGATGTAAAAGATAGGTCACATATTGAGGAGAAACTTCGGTATGTATAGGTCGAGTCAAAGTATCGGATGACCCCCAGAAGGTCGATGATCTCGAAGACTAAGCGCAAATCGAAGATAAGAAGTCAAGATCACCGAAGACTCGAGAAGAACACGAAGACTCGGATGAACTCAAGACTCGGATAACATCAAGACTTAGGATGAACTCAAGACTCGGATAACATCAAGACTCAGATGAACACAAGACTCAGATAAACACAAGACTCAAAGATCAAACTCAAGACTTCGGACTGATCAATACACCGAGGCTCGAGACACCAAGATCAAAAGACCTAAAGACCTACTTTCGGCCCAGTCCGTGATATTGAAGCTAAGACAATGTGCAACCAAAAGACTCAACATGGTAGATCGATCGATTTTTGATCAAGTCACTCACACTTAGTGACATTAAAAAGATACACCGCATAAGACGAATCCTCTCCAAAAGGAATATCAATCGCCTAACGGGCAAATTTTGAAGTCTTGTGTCATGGCCAAGGAGAAAGCGACCGTGCACAAAAAGAGACAATCACGGATACGATCTTTGCAGATAAAAACAAATATTAATCATGCCGACGACAATGCCGAAAATTGCAGCACGTCTCAATCATATCCTACATCCTACCTAATATAGCCCAAAATTCAAATTGCTCTCCAACGGCTTCTTGATTTCGAGGTCTATAAAATGGGATCATTCTTCAGTTTGAAGAAGAGGTTCAACAAGTGAAAAAACGTAAGAACAAACACGGAGACATCGCAAAAAGAAGTAAAGCTACAAAGAAATCTCCACCAAAAGAACACTAAATCTAAAAATTATTCTTAGAGTGTTCATCCCATAGTTCTTAGCAAGAAATCCTATCCACTAGCATTTTGGCTATCTAAAGCACCAGGATAGATTTCCAGTTGGAACCCTCAATCATTCTTTACCCAAACGCAAGTTAGGTCAAGTCTCAGAGAGTGAGAACTCATTAAACATCTCGACTATCCTCTTTTGTAGGATATAAGTCCCGGCCGGTTACGTTGTAGAGTGGGAACTCGATAAACATCTCTAAGCTATCCCGAAAAGGATATAAGTCCCGTGAGGTTAAGCTTGAGTGGGAACTCAGAAACATCTCGCCATCCCGAAAAGGATATAAGTCCCACAGGTTAAAGTAGGTTAAGGTTCCCCTGTGTTAAGGGAAGAGTGGACGTAGGACGGGTTTTGTCCGAACCACTATAAAACATCTTGTGTGCATTTACTTGCTTTCTTATCGCTTTACACAAGTCACACAACTGAGTTTAAAATCGCATACATAGTCTAAAGTTAAAGTTCGATCGCACCAAGCAATCGATCCGATCGACCGACACTTCACCAACCGTTAAAAACTAACTTAAGAATCTGATTGATAAAACTGGTTTTTCACACGGGTAAAAACAAGCTTCCGCACCATTCAGTTAAACTGACAGATATCAAACTGATCTGCCCTCAGACACTCAGTAAGATTGAACATCAGTCTAAACTGATACACTAGCACTCTGATCGGGTAATCTGCAGTTCACACCTGATCCGCACGAAAAGTTTTTGAAGTCTATTCGCCCCTCCCCTCTAGACTTCCACCCTCACAAAACCCGTTCGGGACCTACAAGTGGTATCAGAGCAGTGGTTCTTCAGACCACTGGCTTTGAGTATCATCGATTCTTGAGGAAGAATCTTTGTGGTCATTTGAACAGATCTTGAAAAACCATTTTTAAAAACTCATTCATTTTCAAAATCACTCAACATAGATAATACCTCTTGTATGTATCATGATTTGCCTAAATTTTCAATTGATGAGTATGCAGATTGGGCTATATATATGTGCAACCATCTAGGATCGATAAGCGGCAGAATGATGGAAGTCATCGAACGAGGACCCATCATCATATACCATGACAACCCAGTAGTCGGAGGAGATCCAAACTTTGCCACGGGAAGTCTTGTGCGAAAAAGCCCAGCTTTGATGGATGCAGAGGAAAGAAAGCTGTTCACTCTAGACACAATCGCTAGGCATATAATCATGAAGACAATGGATAAAGTCACCAAAGAGAAGATAAAGTATCTTAAAACCGCAAAAGCAATGTGGGATACTCTTGTTGAAATCTGAGAAGGAAATGATCAGATCAAAGACAGCCGCCTGCAAGCTGAACTGGTGAAGTTTGAAAAGTTAAAGATGTTGCCCAACGAGACCATCAACGAGCTCGATGGGAGGATCACCATGTCAGTCAATAAGCTACGAGAACTTGGTAAAGAGATGTCAGACAAAGATATCAACTACAAGATCTTAAGATCTCTCACCAAGAAATGGGACATGAAAGTCACGGTAATCAAGGATTGCCGAGACATTTCAAAAATGAAGCCAAGTAGCTTGTTCCTAAGCCTTAAAACTCATGAGTTTGATTTAATCAAAAGAGGACAAGCAGATGAAGACGAGACGCCTACTGAAGCCTCAACGTCTAAATCAGTTGCGTTTAAAACAACCAGCAGCAGATCGAAGGCCACTGAACCTGTTGGAAACATCACAAGTCAAGGTATCAGATCGCTTCGCTTACCAAGAAACTTGAAAGAACAAATACTCACTTGGTAAGTATCGAGATTCTACAAAGGACTATCAAAGAAACAGGAGGCCAACCGATGATCACGAGAAAGAACTGGATCCGATGATCGAAGAGATCACAGAGAAGAAAAAAACGAGATGATCTGATAGATGAGAGAAGAGATAACAGATCTGACAGAAGAAGTTCTGATTACTATCAGAAAGGGAAGTCACCTGACAGATCCTACAGACGGAGTGACTCACCTGGCAGAGGAAATTCCGTAGATCGAGGATCATGCTTCAATCGGCGAGAAACCAGTCACTATAAAGACCGATCGCCTTTGACCGACTCCCAGAGAAAGAGAAGAGAAACGGAACAAAAGAGAGCAACGCCGTAGATAGGAAAGCCATGGTAGTCGACATATCCGAATTGATGATTCTTATTCCGCTTCCGAGGACTCGGGTACTCATCCGTAGAAGACTTCGTCCTCGAGCAGTAGTCTTGCTGACTTCCACGAGCATGAAGATCCGTATTCTCTTCGATGACGATGAAGTCTCGCTTAATGGCCAAGGAGGACCAATCTGAGGTAACCTCCAAACCTTCGCTTTTCAAATTCCACACTGCTATTATTAGCACACCTGCTGGAGAGATTGACTTGCAGCTCTACTCTGAGCAATTGCTTGATGATCTCTCTGAAGCAGTAGACACTTATACAATAGTGGAAGCTGAAAATGACAAGCTAAGGATCAGAAATAATAAGCTCGTTAAAGAGAACGCTCTTAGTAAAACTCTTGAATCGAAATCATCAAACCGCTTTCGTAAGGTAATCGAGGAACTTAACGCTCAAAGGTTAAATCTTACGATCGGAGAAAACAGATCAAAGATCAGCTAGCAATCAACAAACAACAAGCTGATGATTTCAAAATCCTTCAAGCTAAATTTGATGAGCAATTCCGACTACATGAGAGTCTTAAATCTACTAACGATAGTCTGCGGAAGAAAATAGAGGTTTTCACAAAATCATCTAAAACCGTTCAAGAAATGAACACCTATTTTTGAACGCCGACTAACAAGAAGGGAATTGGGTATGAGAACCCTTCTACATCCTCAAAAAGCACCGCTTGATTCACTTGGAAGGGTGTAATCAAACGAGTCTCCGACAAAGATACACTAAAAGCTAAAATTGTATCTAATAAGGAAAAAAGGCTCTCTTGAGCAAGTAAAAGGCGGTGCCTAATCGAAAAAGGGAACATAAATGGACCCCAATCGATAAAGCATCACCGAGAATCAACAAAAACCCAGTTCTTCCGAAGAGACCTCAACCCGATCGTGATTAGGTATCGAAGAGACAACCCATGAGAAGGAAATCTAATCCGAGACCCAATCAAGGTCACCGCCCTAATAAGCAAGCTATAGGTAAACTGCAAAGACCACCTATGCCAAAAAGATATGAATCTTTTGATGGTAGCGAATTACCTACCCCTATAATCAGAGATCTAGGGCTACTGCACCTGAGCCACACTGGATTAAAAGAAGACAAAATATAAAGAAAAATCCCAAGTCTTCTAAGTCATCCAAGGCTCTCACTAATAATCATACTAATCAGAAAGCATATAAAGAGACGTATGATTATGTTGATATGTATGGGAGACAAATCAGACCTTCTAATCTTTCAGATTTTGATAGAAGTGCTCTGTTTGTGTGGATCCCTAAATCCACCACTAACCCCCAGACCCAATTCCAAAGAGGTACCTAAAAGCCCCGATTTGATTGCGTGTTCGTTAGGGGATCGCCAACAAAGGAGGTGCACAAGCAACTATCTGGTACATCGATAGTGGATGCTCAAGGCACATGACAGGAAGAAAACATCTCCTTAGATCTTACAAAGAACAAGAAGGCCCAAGTGCACTCTTCGGTGATGACAACTTTGGTTTTACCAAGGTATTCAGAACCTTAGAGAATGATGATGTACAAGTAACTGGAGTCTCGTATGTCAAAGGATTGAAGCACAATCTACTATCAGTATCACAATTCTGCGACAACGGATTCAAATATTGAGTTCTCGGCGACAAGTGTACGATAAGGAATCGAGCCACTCAACAAATCTTGCTAACTGGTTCAAGGAAAGGCACGATCTACATAGTAGATTGGAACAGTTGCCCCAAGAATACATGCTTAATTGTTAAGAGTTCTAAAAGTTGCAGTTGGCTCTGGCATAAAAGATTGAGTCATCTGAACTTCAAGACTCTTAACAAGATCGCTAGGATGTCTTTGGTTGAGGGACTTCCGAATGAGATATTCTCCAAAGACCAGACATGTGCCGCATGTCAAAAGGGAAAACAAGTTAAAGCCTCATTCAAGGGAATACCAGGACCAGCATCCAGTAGAGTATTGCAACTGCTCCATTTGGATCTATTTGGACCAGTTACACCAGTCAGTCTCAGTGGACACAAATATACTCTTGTAATCGTGGATGATTATTCCAAGTTTACTTGGGTTGTATTCTTATACAAGAAGAACGAGACAATGACTAAGATATCCGAACTGCTCAAAAAACTACAAAATGAGAAGGGTGTCAGCATAGTAAAGATCAGATCAGATAAAAGTACAGAGTTCCTGAATTCCTTTATTACTGATTTTTCCACTGAGTTTGGTATACAACATGAAACATCAGCTGCAAGAACGCCACAACAAAATGGAGTAGCAAAACGGAGAAACAGAACTCTCAAGGAAGCTGCTCGCACTATGTTAGCTGAACATGCCACACCAAGTTGTTTCTGGGTAGAAGCAATAAACACAAAGATGTCATACTCGTAATGGATGTTCTCGACTAAGACTCACTTCAAAACACCTTATGAATCTGGGAAAGACGTAAAAACCTCGGGTTTCATAATTCCATGTTTTTGGGTGCAAATGTTTCATTCACAACAATGGGAAAAATCAGTTGAAGACTTTTGAGGCCAAGTCAGATGAGGGTATATTCTTAGGATATTCCTCATCCAGCAAAGCTTTCAGAGTTTACAACAAACGAACACTAGTTGTGGAAGAAACACCCCATGTGGTCTTTGATGAGACATCCTCTGAACAAGAGAAAGCTGCCTTAGAACAAGCCGTACCCGGATCAACCGTTACGACACGCAAAATGGATCACTAAGCATCAAGGAGAAAGAAGTTTGAACACGAAAAGTGTACATCCCAGAACTTGATCTTTCTGATTCAACAGGTCAATCAGACCCAAAGGTACGCTGGCATAACCGCTGAAGAAGAAGTTCGCATAAATGAGATAAAGATCAACCGAACCATCTGGTTCGGGGGAACTTCGAAGTTCCTATGAATGGACTTCAAAGACATGATGAGTCCAACATCAGCTGAGACATGTTCTTATCAAGTGGATCATAATTCTGCACCACTCCCAATCACTAGTAATAAACTATCAGATATGGAAGATGGTCTACAAACAGACGCACATCAAAACAGAAGGACCTGGATTACCAATCATCCAACTGATCAGATTATTGGAGACCCATCTGATAGAGTCAAAACTAGACATCAGATTGGTAAAAGTGTCAGATATCTTTGTTGTTATCTGTCTATGAAGGAACCAACTACAAGATGAGGAAGCTCAACAAGACGCAAGTTGATTCTAACCATGCGCAGGAGGAGCCGAATCCGAGAGAAATCAAGTTTGGGAATTGGTGGACAGACCAACTCATCAAGACGTAATTGGCACAAAGTGGGTATTCAAGAACAAGAGGGATGAGAAAAATGTCATAACCAGGAATAAGACAAGACTTGTTGCTAAGGGGTATTCACAATCAGAAGGAATTGATTATGATGAGACCTTTGCACGGTCGCTCGCTTTAGAAGCCATTCGGGTTTGTTTTCGGCATATGCTTCCCACAGAGGGTTCACTGTGTATCAGATGGATGTAAAGAGTGCATTCTTAAATGGGGTACTAGCGGAGGAAGTTTATGTCGAACAACCTCCAGGCTTTGAAAAAGGCAACCAAGTGTACCGTTTAAGGAAAGCTCTTTACGGCCTGAAACAAGCTCCTCGAGCTTGGTATGATACACTCTCTCGGTTCTTGACGAACAACGGGTTCACTAAAGGAATAGTGGGCCGTAACCTTATTCGAGAATAGAAGATGGAGAAGATATTACGATGGTTCGGATCTCGTGGGCGACATTATCTTCGATCTCCCCAACAAAAGGTTATGTGAGAAGTTCAAGAAGTTGATGCAAGGAAATTCGAGATGTCCATGATGGGTCGATGAATTACTTTCTAGGATTACAAGTCAGCGAGTTCGAAGGGATATTCATCTACCAAAGCGGCATACACAAGGAATCTCTCGGCAAAGTTCGAGTTCAACACTTTGCAAAGGAAGCCGAATTCTAATGATGACCTGGATTAAAGATGGATCTGGCGAAGATGGTCGGAAAATGAATCGGAAGGAGCATAGAGCTCTAATTTGATCTCTACTATACCCGACCGCCCAAAGAGACCGGACATTACTTTTTTCGCGTGGGTGTATGTGCATTTCAAGCAAATCCAATGCAAAAGCCACCTAGAAGCGATAAGCGGATTCTCAAGTATCTCAAGGGGACGTAAACCTTGGTTTATTTTACCCATCGATGACAATCTAGAGCTTAGTGGGTATTACGATTCGGACTACGGAGGTTGCGAGAATCGTGAAGTCAACCTCGTGTTCATGTCGGTTTTACGGGAAATAAACCGATCTCTTGGTTTTTGAAAAGCGGACATCGATTCACGACATCTACGATTGAAGCGGAATATATGGTTGCGAGAAGTCAAGAATTCCCAACCCCTTTCTCGACTAAGTCGGCCGGTGAGGATTACAACATCGTAGCTAAGAACGTACCTATATTCCGTGACAGTAATAGTGTTATTGCAATCACTCAAAATCCTGTTCTACATACAAGATGCAAGCATGTGGATGTCAGATACCATTTTATCAGAGATCATGTTGAAAAGAAGAATACCAGGATGGAAAAGATCCATCTTGACAAGCGAAAAAAGTCGATATCTTAACCAAGCCACTAAATTTGAGATCGATTCGAGAGTTATGCAACGAGCTAGGGCTTCGGATCTTGGAGAAAATGCACCAGATATGGCTGAAGGATTGATCTCCAGATTCAGTTGGTTAAAAGACAAACCAAGTTCAAGTGGAATCAGTTGAGTTAGGAATCTCAACTGATCAGACGAACAGGTGAGGAGCCAATCTGAAGTTCAAATAGGAGTAGATCAGAAAGTCGGAAGGGTAGCCGATCTAAAGTTTAGACAAAGGGCATATCAGTTCAAGATATATCAGATTAAGGGGGAACTGGTCAGATTGGAAGATTACTTTATAAGCCGATTAAAGTTGCAGTCAACAAGCAAATCAAGAGTAAAGCTACAGATCGCATAAGTCAGAAGAAAACAACACAGCAATGGAATAACAGAGTTTTTCATTGATAAAGACCCGAAGGTCAGATTTACAAGTTACAAGTGATATCACAAGATTACAAATGCTACATCTATCTTCAAGTGGTATTACAAGTACAAGAAGACCCGGAGGTCGATACATAAACCATTAGCCCTAAGACAACTCTAGGCGGGGAAGGAGAGAGAGATTTTAAGAGTCGATGCTCTCGGACTCTCCCTACCAGGGGCAAGAGAAGCTTCTAGAATCTCGAAAGCCGCTCTTAGAATCTTGGAGTGAGAAGCGAGAGCGAGCCTTGAAGGATCTTTAAGCTAGGAGCCCTTAGACCTAAAAATCAATGGGCTCTCCAAATTGTTAAATGGGACCGCGATTAAGTCCCCAGGTTTGGTCACAAAGACCATATGGCCATGAGTGTCTCATGCAAATATTGAGTTTGATACACTATTGTGTATATCAAACTCATGTTTTGTTTCAGACTAAGTCTGTTGATGCTAATACCAAATCATCTCGATAGAAGCAAGGTGCATACTGGGTTAGGAGAAGTGCCTTCTCATTTGCCTTAGCAGATCCGCCTCCATGGTGGTAAAGAAGCTTAGCATTGATCGTATGTGAAATCTTAGATGACGTCAAAAGCAGTGTGAAGGAACACACAGGGTTGATCTAAGAAGTTGTTTTCATTAGAAAAGGGCTAAAGGTTCCCACCGGAAGTTTCACCAAAAATAAGGAACTCATCGGAAAAGCATGAAGGATATGCTAAAGAAGATGAAATGGTTTATGATTGTGTTGTTCGCCTAACACCCCAGGCTATTTATAGAAGGAAATTAGGGGTATAAATGCAAATTTTATCGTCTCAGAAGATCTTAAGAGAAATTTGCATCAACAATGCGTTTGGAACACGCGGCTAATGGTTGGATGAGTTAACGGTGTGATTAAATCACAACTTATCTATGCCATTATTATGGAATGTCAAATAGCACCGATTTGGGAATCGAGGCGGCTTTTGGACTCCCCGAAGTTAAAGTTTTGGCGGGAGTTGACCTCAGTTAATGCGAGATTATAGAAGAAAACTGAAGGATGAAGTTTTTTCAGAAAAGAGGATCAGATAAGTGGCGAAGCGTTACATATGCAAATCGATCGATAAGCGAAGATATTGTTGGGAAATGCATGAGGCAAACATCGATAAGTCAACAAAGTACGGATCGGATCACCGTGTAACCGATTGATTACAATATCAATCGATCGATCACGCTCTCTTATTTATCTCTTTACTCATATCTTTATATCGTTATTTATTTTAATTGATTTATTTTACACTATTCATGACGCATGCCCTGCAAAGCTTTTAATGCGGACCTGAAAATGTTTTCAAAATGTTTTTATTACGATTTTTCGAGTCCGGAAAATGAGAAGACTGTTTTTCTCAACCGTGCGATCAAAATATTTTTTGGCCGACTAATCTCAGCCATCGATTTCAAAACACGGATACTTGAGTACTTTGGAAAGTTGTGCAAAAAGATTTTCCCTCGTTTTCTACAAAATCCATTTTTTTCTCAGAAAACCGCTTTCCACTACTTCGTTTTCTCAAAATTCTAAAAAGATCACATTTGTTTAAAATTCTCTGAGAATTACCTTCGAAATCATTTGATTCTACACTTCTGATTTTAAAATCCTTTGAATCAATTATTGGTAATTTCTTGTTTTAAATCATTTACATAATCTAGAATTCTCTATGGTACCTAGAATTTCTGTAATTTATTTGATCTAAACGCTTATTTGCAACATTGATGCTGAATTTTTTTTTTTTGCTAGTTTGGATGAATTTATTGAAATATCTTACTCAAACTAAACATCAATCTGCATATCTTACAGAAATGGCACATCTTGTTTCAAGACCGGGACAAGGGAAAAAGTACTTCAATTTTGCATCGATGAAGAAAGACATCATTGATGAAAAGTACGTCGTCTTCAACATCACCTCAGATCCGGAATCGCTGGAAATTCTGGAGTGCTTAAGAGCGTGTGGACTGGAACGATATTGTTCTACTCATCAGAACATCGTTCACACCCATGAAACCCTGGAGTTTCTTTACAATCTGCAGAGGGATGAAGACAATGATGCTGACCTGATTTCTTCCATTGGCGGAATGGAAGTCCGAGTGACGAATGACGATCTACAGAGGATATTCGGACTAACTCGAGGAAGCATCAATCCAGAGACCTACACAACTGCTGTAGGAGAAAAGGAGTTTCTTGAAGCCGAGCTGTTGAGACCAGAAAACAAGGAGAACACGAGCGCCAAAGCCTCCTATCCGAAAAAGAAAGTATCCTTCTTCTAGAAATCGCTCGTAGGTGATCATGTGCTCAACTTACACCTTGATGCGGTCACTTCATACAAGATAAGTGTAATGGCTACAATAATCAAGAAGGCTTCAGACATCGATTGGTTGGGTATGGTCAAAGCAAGACTTAGAAAAGACTCAGGGAAGTTCGAGCTGACCCAGAGCAATGAAGTGTGCTTATCTTCGAAGTGCTCATTCATACACAAAATCTCTATCATTCTCCGGATAAGCCGCCACGTAATTATGAATGGAACGAGAATGGAGCAAAGATTTATCAAGCAAAGCACAAGGCCATATTGGGCAAAAGATGAGTCCTGCCTGGACAAGATGATGAGGATCCGACTCCTTATGTGCCCCAAACCCAAAGGAGAAAAGAAAGGAAAAGATAAAAGCAAATGCATCGTCGCGAAGTGCGAGGAAAAGGCCATTCAAGAGAAGAGGTTAAAGAGGAAGGATCGGCCAAGAAACCAGATGCTCAAATGAAACGTCGAAGAGAGTCTCATCTCCTCTCGAAATCGCTTCCAAGTTCTGCCCGAAAGAAGCGGCCAGAATGGAGGATCTGATGCAAGAAAGATCGACGAAGAGATAGCAAATCCGCTCGAGCCAACTATCGAGAAGAAGCACGGAAGAACAGATGATCGCAGCAGAAGGAGAGAAATCCATCGAAGGACGTAGTGGTGCAATCTGGCGGAAGAATCACCATCGATTCTCTTCCTCTAACCAAGATCTTCCAGAGAGCAAGATCGCCAACGCCCACTTCCAAATCACCATCACCCTCTCCTCAAAAATCATCACCTCCACCCTCTCCCCACAAAAACCTTCTCTCCTCACCCCCTCACCTCTCGTAACAAAAATCTCCCACACCACCAATCAATGAACCCGCTTCAGAAACCGAACTCCCTCTACACGCTGAAAACGAACCTGAACAACAAACATCCCAATCCCCAATCCAGTCCCAAGAACCTGAGAGAGTCGACGATCATGTGTCCATCTCTCATAGTCCTTTCAACTCCAGAACAATACTTGCTTCACCTGCTCCAGAGAGCCCCATCGTAAGAATAATGAAGCAACATATCAAAGAGTATCTGCTGGATTTATGCCCTGAATGGGATCAACATCCTGGCATCCAGCAACAGATAGAAGAGATAGTGTTCTGGAGGGATATCAGACTGAAGAGCATTGAAGAACTTCTGATTCTAATGACAACTCTGGGATCAGACTTCTTTGTAGACTTAGAGTTGAAATGTCTACACAATGCTAGGATTAAAAGTGTTGTTGAATTAGCATCAGATGATGATATCCAATGGCTGATTCACGAAAGGTTTGGAATTACTGATAACAGGGAGGACACCGTTCAACCTCCTACAGATCATGAGGGAAATGCCGATGAACCAAGAATGAGTGCTGCAGATGAGACCCAATTTGGCAAGGCTTCAACATCTGAACAGACTGCTAAAATGAGCTCCGATACCCTAGATCATCATTCTAAGAAGATTCAAGATGGGATCCAAGCCGCATTTGAAGACAAATTTAAGGCTCACAGCAGAATCGATGAAGCGGTTTGAAGATGAGCAAGCAAAACTAGTTGACAAGGAACGAAGTCACACCTATTGATGCACAATGCCATCCTTGCTGAAGTAATGCAACTAGTATACCCTCTTGCTGAGAAGCTCAAGCTCCAGTCTGACAAACTCTTAGTTTAGATAGAGATGCTCAATCAGACACAGGTACTTTTGGAGAGTGTCTGGGCATCCTTGGACAAAACCAACAATCACTTGGATATGGGTTGGAAACATTTTCTAGCTTCTCTACGAAAAAGGCAAGACAGAAATTGAAACTGCTCTTAGACACTTCTACTCACTGCACCTTCTGCCACCGTCCGGATCACTCCTCTTGTTGTCGAGGAACTTAGAGAGAGATCTCACGACAATTAACAACTCTGAACATAAGATGTCCAACCTCTTTGATGCAACCAAAAAGGGGAAGGAAAAGAGTCCGAAAAAGAGTCCGAAGGAAAAGAGAATACGTAAAAAAATGACTCAAGAAAAAGAGAAGGAAGAAGAACAGGATTCTCGCATACCACAGTTGGTAAAATTTTCATCTCTACCAAAAACCATTGTATCTAACTTGTCAGCCACTCCATCTACCGATCTCGTTGCTGAAATAAAAGAAACTGTGGAGCAACACAGTAAAGAGATCGCTGAGCGGAAAAGTACTCTTTCGAGATTACTACCAGAGTCGACAAAATTGAAGACTTCTCTTCATCCGCTCGTAAAAAGAATGGAAGTGATGATCAAAGCAAGAGCTTGAACTAACTAAGAAATTAGTGAAGAAGAAGAACAAGATGAACCCGAAAGGTACTCGAGGAGGAAGAAAGGCAAAGGCAAGATGATGAAAAGCAATCATGAAGATCGAGACAAGGCCGGACATTCTCCACCAAAGCCGGATGACTCTGAACAAGTTCAAGAGCAAACAAGACAGAGAATAAGAGAGGCCGCAATTAAGAAGCAAAAGTTAGCAGAGGCAAAGGGGCTGAACATTGCCTACATCCGAAGGAAGAGGAAGACCGAAGCTGCAGCAGAGGAGATTGCTTGGGAGAAAAATGCTCTTCCAGCACCTATCAAAGGCATCCTCTGTGCACGACAAGATTTGCTTCCAGAATGGGATCAGATCAGAGGAGAATGGTTATGTGACGTCTACATCATGGAGAAGATTCCAATTCATCAAGATCAGACTGAAAATGATGATGAATTTCGAAACTGGTTAGAAACAAAATATCCAGACTTCTACCAGACAGTGATGACAGAAGGCAAGATCATGTCACTCATACCAGGAACTACTCCTTCCACCTTTGCGTCCAGACAACAAGCTAGATCCCGTTAAATTCAAGAACATCTACTATGGACTAGCTGAAAAAGGAGGAATCCATAGAAAAGAAGAGCTGGACAAGCTAATGTAAAGGATGTACAGGATGTTTGGCATCCCCAAAGAACTGCAAATGTTCAAGTACACCTGAAGAAGACAACTTGGAATCAGATGATAGGTACGCTTTACACTATTCTACAATGCACACACCTATCTGAATAAAACTTTCCATCCCACTGATTCTAAGACATTCATCTCATTGTCTTCTGAGGTATGTACTATTTGCATTATCTACATTTCTATTCATGGTATCTGTTTTTCTGATCAAGTTTTGTTAAGTGTTTTGGTTCCATCAAAAAGGGGGAAATTGTTGGGAAATATGTAATTTAGTTTTGTTGGAAGTTCCAAAACAGGTTGTAATAGGACTAGTCAGACCTGTTAGCTGACTGGTGACTTAGATTCAGAATAAGATGACCAGCTGAAATGTATAGATAGCTGATGTAAAAGATAGGTCACATATTGAGGGAGAACTCAGTATGTATATGTCAGGTCAAAGTATCAGATGACCCAGAGAAGGTCAGATGATCTGAAGACTAAAGCGCCAAATCGAAGATAAGAAGTCGAAGATCACCAAGACTCGGAAGAACTCAAGACTCGGATGAACTCAAGACTCGGATAACATCAAGACTCGGATGAACTCAAGACTCGGATAACATCAAGACTCGGATGAACTCAAGACTCGGATAAACTCAAGACTCAAAGATCAAACTCAAGACTCAAAGACGATGAATACACCGAGGCTCGAGAGACACCAAGATCAAAAGACACAAGATCTACTTTCAAAGAGATCCGATATTGAAGCTAAGACAATGTGCAACCAAAGACTCAACATGGTAGATCGATGGGTTATTTGATCAAGTCACTCACACTTGGTGACATTCAAAATGATACACCAGACAAGACGAATCCTCTCCAAAAGGAATATCAATCGCCTAATCTGCAAATTTCTGAAGTGCCGCCTCAAGAAGCCAAGGAGAAAGCGACACGTGCACAAAAAGAGTCGACAATACGGATATCGACATCTGCAGAAAAAACGACGCTAATCATGCCGACGGCCACGCCGAAAAATCGCAAAGACGTCTCAATCATATCCTACTGACTACCTAATATAGCCCGAAATTCAAATTGCTCTCCAACGGCTTCTTGATTTCGAGGTCTATAAAATGGGATCATTCTTCATTTTGAAGAAGAGGTTCAACAAGTGAAAAACGCAAGAACAAACACGGAGACATCACAAAAGAAGTTAAAAGCTACAAAGAAATCTCCACTCAAAAAGAACACTACATCTAAAGATTATTCTTAGAGTGTTCATCCCATAGTTCTTAGCAAGAAATCCTATCCACTAGCATTTTGGCTATCTAAAGCACCGGGATAGATTTCGGTTTGGAACCCTCAATCATTCTTTACCCAAACGCAAGTTAGGTCAAGTCTCAGAGAATGAGAACTCATTAAACATCTCTAATTATCCTCTTTGTAGGATATAAGTCCCGCCGGTTACGTTGTAGAGTGGGAACTCGATAAACATCTCGGCTATCCCCTGAAAAGGATATAAGTCCCGTGAGGTTAAGCTTGAGTGGGGAACTTCGTAAACATCTCTACATCCCGAAAAGGATATAAGTCCCGCAGTTAAAGTAGGTTAAGGTTCCCCTGTGTTAAGGGAAGAGTGGACGTAGGATGGGTTTTGTCCGAACCACTATAAAACGTCATGTGTGCATTTACTTGCTTTCTTATCGCTTTACACAAGTCACACAACTGAGTTTAAACTGCATACATAGTCTAAAGTTAAAGTTCACCGCACTAAGCAATCGATCGATCGACCGACACTTCACCAACCGGTTAAAAACTAACTTAAGAATCGATTGATAAAACCGGTTTTTTCACACGGGTAAAAACAAGCTTCCGCACCATTCAGCTTTAAACGACAGATATCAAACTTATCGCCCCTCGTGCACTCGAAGATTGAACATCGCCTAAACCGATACACTAGCACTCGATTGGGTAATCTGCGAGCTCACACCGATCCAAGACGAAAAGTTTTTGAAGTCTATTCACCCCTCCCCTCTAGACTTCCACCCTCACAAAACCCGTTCGGGACCTACAGAAATGTTGGTCTTTTAGCTCAATGCCTAAATTACCAAGTTTCTCAATTATACCTATCATCTTTAGCACATGAGGTGAAACCTTCCCTTCTTCAGCTAACAGGCATCTGAACAGATCTCTCATCACTTCATAAATCTCAAAACGAGATTTAGAATCGAAGAGATCCTTCAGATGCTTGAGCATCTTGAAAGGACCCATTTTCTCATGTTGCCTTTGTAATTCGGGAGTCATGGCGAGCAACATAACACACTGAGCCTGGAAGCATCCTTTTGATGCTTTTTTTGAGTTGTAGCATCAAACGCTTCAGTCTCTTCAGCACTAGCCTCAGGGGTAACCAGGGATTGACATGTCCAACACATAGTCAATATTTTTTGCCTTAGCACCAAACACACGTTTGGGAGCTAGTCCAGATGTGAGTGGGCTAAATGATTGCCCGTAGATTCTTTGAGTTGCTCCCGAGGCTTCATGTGCCCGTGCAATTTTCCCTTGCGAGATTCACGAGTATTTTTCCTCGCAAAAAATAAGTAACTCGTTAGATATCAAATTATTCACATACAAAAATACATGTATATAAAATATTATTTTGTTTGGGTCAAAAATATTATTAATAAATAATATTCTTAGCCCAAAGACTTGTTTGGGCCAAAAATATTGCAACAAAATATATTCTGGTCCACCAAAACATTTCACCATCAGCTTGGGCCCTAAATTTAGTCAGCTGAAAATTAGGCCCGATAGTTAAGAAAAATGGTTCAAGTTTATTCAGCCCAAAAAAGGTAGGCCTTGCTAACTCGAATGGAGCACATGTATACTCTTTCCGCAATCCACGCTGGAGCCCGATTCTGTCTCCCCCAAATCATGCTGCAAAAACGCATCGTTGACCAAGAAATCCACGCTGCAAACCTTGTTCCGCATTTGTCTCCTCCCTAATTCATTGGCGACGCGAGTGGAGTGAGCTCAGGCGGCGGTTTTTGATTCGGCGATTTCAGGTTCCGAGGAGTGATTTGGTCGGGCGGAGGGAGACGGCGCGGCTTCAGGCGACCGATTGACGTCGTGAATCGTGGCGACAGGTGAGACTTCAGCCCCGCGATGCCCCCTGGTGGATCCGTGGATTGATTTGCGAATGAGGGCGGCGCGGACGCGATGAATTTTGAGCGTCAACTCCTGGCGTTTGGCGATGCAGGACCCGCGTTGCATATGACATGAAAAGGCCGAACCCTAGCGGCGGAGCAGAGTGGAGGCTAACTCGTGCATATCCTGAGGGCAGTGCACAACGCTCGGTTGATTTTCCTTCTGGCGGATTGAAGGAGTTTTGGGGGCGGAGACGGTGTGATGGCGACCTGAGGCGGTGCGCCGATTTGAAGAAGGCGATTCGATGCGAACTCTACTGGTGGTCTCCATCCTTCGCTGATGAACAATGGCTGCTTGGTTGCGACGGCGTCGAAAAAGAATTCAGATGTTGCAGAGTGACTTTGTCGGAGAAGATAACCAGTGCCGTCGCCCGAAGGTTCGTGGTGGTGGTGCATAGTTCTTCATGACACTATTAATTTTGTTTTTGGGTCTGAATCTTTGACGTGCAAGGGAATAATAGTGAAATTGTCATGGGATTATTACAGTGTGTCAGAATTTTTCACGAAAGGCTTGGATTTTTTATGGCGATGATGGCCTGTGTATGTGTTTTGTAATCCAAATTCTCATATGAATCTTGGACTGGCGTCAGATCAATGTATGAATTTTGTAAAATCTGGGTATGAATTTTTGATGAACAGTGAGTGTTTCATCCAGATTTGGTTTTTTGCTTTTGGGTCCTACCGAATATTTCGTAAAAATTTTGATAGATGTTTCCCACAGACGGCGCCAATTGTTGTAACCTAAATTTTACATCTAGGCCTACAAACAAGTAAAATATGAATTCTGAATGAACAACGAATGGAAAACGTAAAGAACAAAGGATTTGTTGACCCAGTTCGTCCGGAAGGATTACGTCTGGGGGCATACCAAGCCAGGATATTTTACTATCTTTTTCCTATGTACTTTAGTGTGTTTTCTCTTGGGGTTTGTCCCCTATTTATAACAATTACAGGGTGCAAAGATGAAAACCCTAATGAGCCACTTAACGAGCCTTCTAAATAAGAAAATACAAGATACACCAAATCTTCGTTAGGATCTTCAATAGATATGCAAGATCTTCTATTTTCACCACAAACACCGGGAATCTTTATCTTGATCTTCTTTCCTTGCTTATCTTTACTCCGATACGCCTGCCGACCTCGCCCATGGAGCGACCTTTGGGGAGGCCGCCCGTCCAGGCGAGCTCGACTCGTCTTCTTCCATATTCTGTTGCCAAGTCGCCCTATGGGGGAGGTCGCTCGTCAAGGCGAACTCGATCTTCTTTGCTCGTGGGGCGACCTCGGGGGAGGTCGACCATCAGACCGCCTTTATTCTTCTCTTGTCTACCTCGCTCATGGACCGTCCTGGGAGGAGGTCGCTTGCCAAAGCGAGCTCGATCTTCTCTATTAGTCGCCAGGTCGCCCTACAAGGGCCGACCTTGGTATTCTCGTACTCTACTGCCGAACTCGGTTTTGGCTGCCACGTCACCACCATTTGCACGTCATCACTATTTACCATTTGGCTGTTGGCCGATTATTATGGCTACAACAACAATTACTCAGAATCATGTTCTACATACAAGATGCAAGCATGTGGATGTAAGACATCACTTCATAAGAGATCATGTGGAAAAGAAGAATATCAGAATGGAAAAGATACACACTGATAAGCAGAGAGCTGATATCTTAATCAAGCCACTAGCTGAAGTCAGATTCAGGGAACTATGTAATGAGCTAGGACTTCTGGATTTAGGAGAAAGTGCACCAAAAATTTTTGGTGGACTGGTCTCCAAGACCAGTTGGTTAAGAGACTGATCAGAAAAGGATAACTGTTGAAGGGGGAACTTCAACTGATCAGATAGGATAAGAAGGAACCTGATCAGATAAGTGGGACATTGTTGGGAAATACTAAGGATTAGGCTACAATAAGTAAGGTCAACAGTAATCAGGCAAGCCAGATCAGAACATCGTGGTAACTGACTGATTACAATATCAGTCAGTCAGATAAGTTTTTGTTTTATCATTCTACAAGCCTATGCTAATCTATGCTAGTTATTACTGTGCCCATTACTTTGTGACGTCATGTCTGCAAGCATTTAATGCGGACGTGGGATTTTTGTATTAAATGCATTTATTCCGAGTTTTTAAGTCCAAAAGTCTGTCGTTTTAAATCCTTGACCGCACGATGTTATTACTTTTCAACCGCTTAATCTTTACCGTCCGATTAAACCAAGGACACTCAAGTGCTTTCAAAAATTTTCGTGCAAAACTTTTCCTCCCACCTATTTAAAACCCTAATATCTCATTTTCAAAAACCTTCCACATTTCTAACACTAAAAAACGCAATCGTTCCCAAAAAATTTCATACAACTCTACATTCAACTATTAATCTTCTATTTCAAAATCATACATCATTTTTCTGGTAATTTGCGTATTTTATATTTGTTGTTTCATAACTATTATGCGCTAGGGTTACAGATTATATATGCATATGGTATTTTGTTCATCTGTTAAAATCATGTCTATGATTAATCTCTTAAATCTATGAACAAAATACATATTTGGGGATTTTACTTATGCAAATATTCAACATACTGTCTAATGCATCTTGCATGATTTAACACTTAATAAGGTTTGGAAAAACTAACTTAGATTGTATGTGTATTTGCAGAAATGGAAACTTCAAGAGCAACCCCAGAAGTATGCGACTATGCCTCCATGGTTAAAGATATTGTTGACGAGAAATACGTTGACTTCACCACAACAACAGACCCTTAATCCATGGAAATTTTGGATTGTCTTCTTCAGAGTGGACTGGAGCAGTTCTGTTGCAGGCATCTGGACTTCGTTTCTATAATCGAATGCCTCGAATTTTTGAGGAAACTGAAGGAGACAGAAAATAAGGAACTTTATTCATTTGTTGGAGGTACACGGATTGATGTCACCAATGCTGATCTGCAGATAATATTTGTCCTACCAGCAGGCAGGAACGCAGCGGATGAGTTCACGGTTGGGATGACGGACAAAGAGTATCTTCAGCAAGTGCTCCTGAGACCAGCAAACAGACACAACATCACGAACGTTAAAGCACCTTTCTTGAAGAGGAAGTACATATTGCTCTTTGACATCATTTCAAAGGTAATCTTGGGGATTTCCTTCAGTCCTGAGCCCGTAACCCAACAGAAGATCAATGTTATGGCTGCCATCATCGAGAAGGCACAGGACATGAACTGGCTTGGTTTATTCAAACACAAGTTGTTGCAGGAGACAGATAAGTTCATGATTGATGAGCACAATCAGGTGGTGCTATCAAAGAAAGTCAGCAACATACACAAGGTGTCCCTGATTCTAGCCGACAAGATTCCTGACTATAGATGGTCAGATCAAGGAAGAAAGGCTTACCTGTCTAAGTTCAAAGCCATTCTGTGTAAGAATGAAGAGTTGCCCGGCCAACGAGATGATGATCTTACTCCCTATGTGCCCAAGTCCAAAAAGGCCAAAGCACAAGCCCCATCTGTGCAATCTGAGGCACAGGATCTGCCTCAGAAAAGGGTCGTCAAGAGGAAGCAGATGGCCACAAAGCCAGTTAGGCAAGCTGGGGAGGCAACTGAGAAAAAGCAAAGAAAGCTGACTTCAATGCTTCCAAAGAAGAAAGGAATGTAGTCTGGAGGTCTTCAAGATGAAGATAGTGATGTGGAGATTTTGGAGTCTGGTGAAGAACAACCTACTGGACAGATGGTTGAGATTGCTGGTGGAGAGACTGTTGTGAGTTCTGAGCACACAGTTAGTACAGGTAGGGACGTGACAATCGAAGAAGGCGAAGGTGGAGAGGAGGAGGAGCAGATGGAAGAGGCCCAGGATGAGTCAGAACCATCCGACTCTACTCATCTGAGCTCTCTTTTTAAGGGAAGAGAGGCCACCCATTTACCCAGATCACCTACCCCCATATCCAAATCTCCTTCACCAACAGCCCAGAAAACACCCTTACCTGAACCACAGCCCCCACAACCCACAACCAGTAAACCACAAACTCCCACACCCACTCCCAGATCATCTGAGGAAACCCTTCCTGCTCAAGAACCTGCTCAGGAACCTGCTCAAGAGGAGCAAGTAGAAGAAGAGAGCGAGGACATGTTTGTCTCCATCTCTCACAACCCATTCAACAAGAAGACCCTCCTTGAATCGCCTGAACAAGAACACTCCACAGTGTATTTTCTACGAAGACAAGTGAATGCTTTTCTGGACAGGAACTTCCCGGAGTTAATCAATCATCCTGGAATCAGAAAGCAGATGGAGGAAATTATCTTCTGGAGGGACATCAGACTCAAAGATATTGAAGATTTTCTGATATTGATGGAAGCTTTGGAGTCTGATTACTTCGTTGACTTGGAGAAGAGGGCTAAGCAGAATGCCGGTGTGTCCAGTGCAGCGGAATTAACATCAGATGGCTGGTACACCAGAAGCTCGGCATTTCGGAGGAAGAAGAAGACCTTGCTCACGATTACTTTGAGTACGAGCAAGCTGCCGATGAACCAGTCCTGGGTGCTGCAGATGATACCCTGACTGGCAAGGCTTAAACATCTGGTCAGGTTGCCACCTTCTCTGCCGAAACCATAGATCTGATTTCGAAGACTATTCAAGATAGGGTGAAGGCATCTGTTGATCTACAATGTAATAATCTGGCTCAAAACCTGATGGACAGATTCAGAGAGGAGCAACAAGCTTTGGTTGAAGCAGAAAGGAAGCTGACTATTGAGAAGCTGTTGCATATGCACGATCAAATATTTGAGAGAGTGATGAAACACATCGATCCATTATCAGATAAACTTACAACAGAAGTTTCCATTCTATTCGACATCGGAGTCCTTCTGGAAAACATTTACTCTTCTTTGGAGAAGACTGACACAAGCCTTGATGCTGTCTGGAGAAGGTTTGAAGGCTCCATCAGCAAAGCCCAGAAGGCTCTCGAGTCTATTTTGAATCGAATAATGGGACCTCTGCCCATAGCTTCAACTGTTCAGATCACTCCCCTTGCCGTCGAAGAGCCAAAAGATGAGGTGATGAAGGAATTCAAAGCCTTGAACATCAGATTGACAAATCTTTTTGATGCAACCAAAAAGGGGGAAGAGGGGTCAGAAAAACAAAAAGAGGGACCAGAAAAACATGCCGAATCATCTAGTCATGGTCTGACACTTGCCATAATGAAGAAAACAACTGTTGAGGCTCCAGATACGGAGCTAGCTGAAATGTTTCAATCGATTGAAGAACACAGCAGGTTGTTAGACAGTCAAGACAAGGTCATTGCTGAACATAAGTCCTCCCTTGGTGAACTGATTACAAGGGTTGATAAGATTGAAGACTTCTCGTCAATTGTTCAGAAAAGATTCGACTCTGAAGACCAGGCCAGGAGTTTTGAGCTGGCAAGAAAACTGCAGGAAAAGTGCTGAGACAGAAGCTGAAGAAAGAAAGTTGCAGAAAGCAAAACAAGTTAAGAGGCAAATCAAGAAGCCATTGAAGCCGCCCTCAATCGCAGATGACAGCTGCAGAGAAAGAAAAACAGCAGATGAGACAAGGAGTCATTGAAGCCGCCCTTAAGAAGAAGAAGCTTGCTGATGCTGCTGGACTAAGCAGAACATATGTAAGACAAAACAAGAAGGCAGTAGCAGCAGAAGAGATGGACTGGGAAGAACGGATGTTTCCTGAAGAAATTGAGGGGATTCTGGTAGCTCGACAAGACTTGATTCCAGAATGGACAAGAATCAAGGTCGACTGGCTTAGTGATGTATACATTCTGCAAAAGATACCAGAACACTCAGATCAAGGAGCTTTCGATGCGGAGTTTCTGAACTAGCTGGAGACCAAGTATAAACGATTCTGCCAGGTCGTGATGCATGAAGGGAAGATAATGTCTTTGATACCTTTTGCACCCAGGTTCGAAACAATGATTCCGCCGCTCAGAGCTGATAAATCCCTCGACCCAGTTGGCTTCAAGAAGCTTTTCTATGATTTTGCCAGAAGAGGAGATATCATCGAGAAAGACAGACTGGAAGCTTTGCTACAAAAGATGTACAAGATTTTCGCGATTCCAGCTGATCTCCAGAGATTCTCTTTTTAAGAAGTTAGAAGATGATGTCTTAGATCAGATGAGAGGTAATTCTTTTTGTTTTATCATTTCTTGTACGCTGTAAACTACAAATTATATCAATGAAATGAGTTATCTTTATGATCTTAAGACAACGTCTCATTGTCTTCTGATTTCTGTTGTTTCTGTCATTTACATTTTATTTGGTTATCTGTTTTTTTGAAGTTAGTGTTTTGGTTCCATCAAAAAGGGGGAAATTGTTGGGAAATTTATAGTTTTGATGGAAGTTCTAAAGCAGATTGTAATAGGACCAATCAGACCTGTTAGCTGACTGATGACTTAGAATCAAGATAGGATGACCAGCTAATATGTATAGACAGCTGATGTAATGAATAAGTCACATATTGAGGGGGAACTTAAATATGCATAGGTTCAGACGAGTAAGAAGATCTGACGAGTCAGAAGATCAGATGAGTCAGAAGATTAGAAGATCAGACAAGTAAGAAGATCATAAGATCAGAAGATCAAACAAGTCAGAAGATCAGAAGATCAGACGAGTCAGAAGATCAGACATGCCAGAAGATCATAAGATCAGACAAGTCAGATAGTCAGATGATCAGGTGAAGACATGAAGCTGAAGAATCAGAAGACCTGAAGATCAGATGACTACCAGAAGAACAAGACCAGAGACCTACATCAGAAGAATGAAGAATAGTCTGCTAGTTGTGCTAAGAGAACTTGCATCAGAAGACTCTATCAGGTAGACTGATTAGTATTATCTGATCAGATCACCTCACACCAGGTGATAACTGAAGATTCACCACGACATACGATGTTAATCAGACAAGAAGAATGTCAACCTTAGTTGGTAAAGCAAACACTGAACAAGTGTACTTGTTAACCAATGAGATCGAGACACGTATGTACGTAGATGAAAATGCGGGATTCGGCGCTGCACAGTCCAACGGCTAGAATGGTCAAACATACATGCTTTCGGCCATGCCGTCCCTGAAGCGCGTCACATCAAGCCTGCAAGCTACCTAAAATAGCCTGAAATTCAAATTGCTCTCCAACGGCTCTTTGATTTCAAGGTCTATAAATATGGTATCAATCTTCATAGTAAGGTTACGAAAACTATTATCAAGCTCAAGCTCAAGCAAGATTTCCTCATGAAGAACACAATTCAAGATTTATTCTAAGTGTTCATCCCATAAAGTTCTTAGCATAAGATTCTTATCCTCTAGCTTTAGGCAATTCAAATACTATGATAGAATTCCAGTTGGAACACAACAAATCTTATACCCAAACCAAAAGTTAGGTTAAGTTTGTTTAGCAAGATTTCAGACTAGGATTTCTAGTTTCTGATTTCTGGGATTGGTTGAGTGAGAACTCTTGAAACATCTGTTGTATTGTGTTGGACTAACACATTAAACTAAGTCCAGTTGGTTAAGTTGGTGCCCCTGCTGATAGGGAAGAATGGACGTAAGACAGGTTGTTCCAACCATTATAAAAATCTGGTGTGCCTTATCTAATTTACGTGCTTTACACTTTGCACACTACCTGTTTCTGTATTACATACATATTCTGAGTCTGAATCAGATTTGCATCAAGAAACTGATCTGATCAGTTTGACATTTTGTCATCTGATTCAAAATAGATATCTTAGAATTCTGATTTAACAAACTGATTTTTCACATGGGTAAAACTTAGCTTCCGCACATCAGTTAAACTGATAGACACCGAACTGATCTGCCATAAGGCGATCAGTAAGTTGGATATCTGTCCAAACTGATTCACACGCACTCTGATCAGGATTACTTGCTATTCACACCTGATCTTACACAAAAGTTTTCAGAAGTCTATTCACCCATCCTCTCTAGATTTCTGCCCTCACGAAAAACTGTTCGGGAGCTACACCTATAAAAGTCCCATTAGATGTAATCCGAGCAAAAGACGAAGGTCTTAAATACTCATTGGAACGTAATCTCCGGTTTACTTTTAATTTTGGTGGAAGACATCATTTCAATTTAATGAAAAACCATATTTTAGTGAGGAACGTTTTGAAGGCGGGGTATTAATTGATTAATCGAGATCCAACATGTCATCTACGTCACAGTTGAGATATTATTGGGCGCGGCCTACCCAAACATGACATACACGGACTTACAAATATTGGGCGCCGTCTACCCAAACATTTATTACGGTCCGACAGATATTGGGTGCCGCCTACCCAAACAGTTATAATGCGGACTATAAAACGCGTTAACGAATTAATCAAAATAAGTTAAGCAAGTGGGATTTTAATAATTAAAATTATTAAATAAAATTCAAAATCCAATTTTAATTTCATTTAATCCAATTTCAATCAATTATTAAAACATAATTAATCCAATTAATCAATCTTTGGTCTAACCATGATCCAATTAAATTAAACTTTTATTAATTTTGTAAAAATCAGATTTTAATTGTTTTCTTGTTAGGGGCTCAGGTGCAATTTCTTAAATTATACAGGAGGGCCTGTCCCAAATCAAATTTGCAAAACAGCCCTCCGCCATCACCGCCCAAATCCGACAGTATCCAATCTGTAATTCGGGATATCCAATTTAAAAAAATCCAAATCCCAATCTGTTGGTCCTGATTTTTCAAAGCCCATTAGTGCAGAAAATACCATGTAATGCATATAAAATAGGGGTGAGGGCAGAGTGATTCCAATTACTTTTTTTTGCTTTTAAGAACGATGTGTGTTTTGCTTAATCGAATGCATATCGCAAGTAAGAACATAAAGCAGTAAAGAACACACAATTTTATAGTGGTTCGGAGTCCAACTCCTACATCCACTCTTCCCTTCCTGGGGCACCAACTTAACCAACTGGACTTAGTTTAACGTGTTAGTCCAACACCTAACATATATTTACCTAGTTCACACTCAAACGGGACTTATCACCCTCACGGGATCGCCTACAGATGTTTATTGAGTTCTCACTCAAACGGGACTTATCTCCCTCACGGGATTGCCTACCCTCCATTTCGGGATTGCTAGGTGTTTATCGAGTTCACACTCACCTACAAACTTATCCTACCAAACTGATTTGGGTAATGTTTGTTTGGTTTCCAACTAGGTTGAGATTTTCCCTTACATTTGTTTAGCCTCAATGCTAAGGATGGGAAAATCTCTCTAAGCTTAGGATATCACATTTGTGCTTAGATCTAGGGTAGAACACTCTGAATATATGCGTGTATTTCTTGCTCAGTGTTCTATGGTGGGAATGCTGGAGTATATGGCTCTTGGATCTGTAGCATCTTTTTCCACATTCTCCACCCGAATAATGAAGGAGGAACTTGTATTTATAGTGTGGATTTGAATGTTACCGTTGCATGGAGTCACATTCAAATCCATACTATTCTGTAGCTTCTTGCAGCTTTTCAGGCTTGTTGCCTTCCTCCCATTGGTCAACGTCAGCTGAATCTAACGACTATAATCTTCAGGATTCTTCTGAGTCTTAAGGTTTCTCTGAGTCTTCACGATTCTTCTGAGTCTCAGGATTCTTCTGATCCTCAGGTTTCTTGATTCAGCAGACTTCTCTTCAGCGGACCTTGTATGATCGGTATCTTCGACACTCGAGGCTTCTTGAGTTCACTCTTGACTTGCACAATCGACCCTCGGTCACTAGCTTTTCGAGCTAACTTATCATCAGTAGCGTTCTAATTCTCAGTGAACATGACTTCAGATGACTTCTCTTCTGATGACTTCTCTTCAAATCTGGTATGCAGATTTCTGGTTTTCTGATATCTGATTTCTTCTCGCCTGATCTGATCAGCTCACATGATCAGATCAGTATAGCATCAGTCAGCATATCAGTTTATCTGCATCAGATTAGTACATCAGGTTAGCATATCAGGTTAGTTGCATCAGGTTAGCTTAACTGATCTTGATCACGTCTGATCTAGATCAGTCTCATCTGCTCCTCTTCTGATCTGGTCATCTGATCAGGTCATCTGGTCATTTAATCTTCTGATCAGCTGGCTTATCTTTTCTTCTCTTCTGATTTTGCTTAGCTCATCAGTTAACTCCGGAACTCATCTTACTCATCTGATCTCGATCAGTCTTGTCTGCAACCTCGTCTGATCTCGATCATCTTCGTCTGATTTCGTTAGTTCCCCCTCAACTTGTTCTCTTGTTCCCCCTCAACTTGTTATCTGTAAATTAGTTTCAATAACACACAAGTTGATAATGTTTTGGCATAATTCATCAAAACTAAAATATCCCAACAATTTCCCCCTTTTTGATAATGACGCCAAAACATTTAAAATATATGCATTTTTACAGAAACGAGTTTTTGTTTAAAAAGATCAGTTCAGATTGTCCCATTGGAAGCTTGTGATCTTTTGAACTCCTGCTCTGATACCAATAGTTGGTATCAGTACAAAAACGGGTTTTAAAATAGATCAGTTCAGATGGTCACTTTGAAATCAGTGAACTTTTGAACTCCAACTCTGATACCAATTGTTGGTCCCGATTTCTGGAAACCCATGAGTGCGAAAAATTCCATGTAATGCATATAAAATAGGGGTGAGGGCAGAGTGATTCCGATTACTCTTTTTTTTTTTTTTTTAAGAACGATGTGTGTTTTGCTTATAATCAAATGCATATGGCAAGTAAGAACATAAAGCAGTAAAGAACACACGATTTTATAGTGGTTCGGAGTTCAACTCCTACATCCACTCTTCCGTTCATGGGGCACCAACTTAACCAACTGGACTTAGTTTAACGTGTTAGTCCAACACCTAACATATATTTACCTAGTTCACACTCAAACGGGACTTATCACCCTCACGGGATCGCCTACAGATGTTTATCGAGTTCTCACTCAAACGGGACTTATCTCCCTCACGGGATTGCCTACCCTCCATTTCGGGATTGCTAGGTGTTTATCGAGTTCACACTCACCTACAAACTTATCCTACCAAACTGATTTGGGTAATGTTTGTTTGGTTTCCAACTAGGTTGAGATTATCCCTTACATTTGTTTAGCCTCAATGCTAAGGATGGGAAAATCTCTCTAAGCTTAGGATATCACATTTGTGCTTAGATCTAGGGTAGAACACTCTGAATATATGCGTGTATTTCTTGCTCAGTGTTCTATGGTGGGAATGCTGGAGTATATGGCTCTTGGATCTGTAGCATCTTTTTCCACATTCTCCACCCGAATAATGAAGGAGGAAATTGTATTTATAGTGTGGATTTGAATGTTACCGTTGCATGGAGTCACATTCAAATCCATACTATTCTGTAGCTTCTTGCAGCTTTTCAGGCTTGTTGCCTTCCTCCCATTGGTCAACGTCAGCTGAATCTAACGACTATAATCTTCAGGATTCTTCTGAGTCTTAAGGTTTCTCTGAGTCTTCAGGATTCTTCTGAGTCTCAGGATTCTTCTGATCCTCAGGTTTCTTGATTCAGCAGACTTCTCTTCAGCGGACCTTGTCTGATCAGGTATACTGATACTCAGGCTTACTGAGTTCAACTCTTCTGACTTCAGACAATCTGACCCTCAGTTCACTAGCACTCAGGCTAACTTATCATCAGTAGCGTTCTGATTCTCAGTGAACATGACTTCAGATGACTTCTCTTCTGATCTGGTATGCAAATTTATGGTTTTCTGATATCTAATTTCTTCTCACCTGATCTGACCAGTTCACATGATAAGATCAGTATAGAATCAGGTCAGCATATCAGTTTATCTACATCAGATTAGTACATCAGGTTAGCATATCAGGTTAGTTGCATCAGGTTAGCTTATCTGATCTCGATCACGTCTAATCTCGATCAGTCTCATCTGCTCCTCTTCTGATCTACAACCTCCTCTTCTGATCAGGTCATCTGATCAGGTCATATGATCATCTAATCAGCTGGCTTATCTTTTCTTCTCTTCTGATTTTGCATAGCTCAATAGTTAACTCGGGAACTCATCTTACTCATCTGATCTCGATCAATCTCGTCTGCAGCCTCGTCTGATCTCGATCATATTCTTCTGATTTCGTGAGTTCCCCTTAACTTGTTCTCTCGTTCCCCCTCAACTTGTTCTCTTGTTCCCCCTCAACTTGTTATCTGTAAATTTTCTTCAATAACACAAGTTGATAATGTTTTGGCATAATGTCGGAGTCCAATTCCTACATCCACTCTTTCCTTCATGGGGCACCAACTTAACCAATTGGACTTAGTTTAACGTGTTAGTCAAACACCCAACAAATGTTTACCGAGTTCACACTCAAACAGGAATTATCACCCTCACGGGATCGCCTATAGATGTTTACCGAGTTCTCACTCAAACGGGACTTATCTCCCTCATGGGATTGCCTATCCTCCCTTTCGGGATTGCTAGATGTTTACCGAGTTCACACTCACCTACAAACTTATCCTACCTAACTGATTTGGGTAAGGTTTGTTTGGTTTCCAACTAGGTTGAGATTTTCCCTTACATTTGTTTAGCCTCAATGCTAAGGATGGGAAAATCTCTCTAAGCTTAGGATATCACATTTGTGCTTAGATCTAGGGTAGAACACTCTGAATATATGCGTGTATTTCTTGCTCAGTGTTCTATGGTGGGAATGCTTGAGTATATGGCTCTTGGCTCTGTAGCATCTTTTTCCACATTCTCCACACGAATAATGAAGAAAGAACTTGTATTTATAGTGTGGATTTGAATGTTACCGTTGGATGGAGTCACATTCAAATCCATACTATTCTGTAGCTTCTTGTATCTTTTCAGGCTTGTTGTCTTCCTCTAATTGGTCCACGTCAGCTGAATCTAACGGCTATAATCTTCAGGATTCTTCTGAGTCTTCAGGTTTCTCCGAGTATTCAGGATTCTTCTGAGTCTTAGGATTCTTCTGATCCTCAGGTTTCTTGATTCAACAGACTTCTCCTCAGCAGACCTTGTCTGATCAGGTATACTGATACTCAGGCTTACTGAGTTCAGCTCTTCTGACTTCAGACAATCTGACCCTCAGGTCACTAGCACTCAGGCTAACTTATCATCAGTAGCGTTCTGATTCTCAATGAACATGACTTCAGATGACTTCTCTTCTGATCTGGTATGCAGATTTCTGGTTTTCTGATATCTGATTTCTTCTCGCCTGATCTGATTAGCTCACATGATCAGATCAGTATAACATCAGGTCAGCATATCAATTTATCTGCATCAGATTAGTACATCAGGTTAACATATCAGGTTAGTTGCATCACGTTAGCTTATCTGATCTCGATCACGTCTGATCTCGATCACGTCTGATCTCGATCAGTCTCATCTGCTCCTCTTCTGATCTGCAACCTCTTCTTCTGACTGGTCATCTGATCAGGTCATCTGGTCATCTGATCTTCTGATCAGCTGGCTTATCTTTTATTCTCTTCTGATTTTGCTCAGCTCATCAGTTAACTCCTGAACTCATCTTACTCATCTGATCTCGATCAGTCCCGTCTGAAGCCTCATCTAATTTCAATCATCTTCGTCTGATTTCGTGAGTTCCCCCTCAACTTCTTCTCTTGTTCCCCCTCAAATTGTTATCTGTAAATTAGCTTCAATAACACACAAGTTGATAATGTTTTGGCATAATTCATCAAAATTAAAATATCCCAACAATTTTCCCATTTTTGATAATGACGCCAAAACATTTAAAATATATGCATTTTTACAGAAACGGGTTTTTGTTTAAAAAGATCAGTTCAGATTGTCACATTTGAAATCAGTGAACTTTTGAACTCCCGCTCTGATACCAATTGTTGGTATTAGTTCAGATTGTCCCATTGAAAGCTTGTGATCTTTTGAACTCCCGCTCTGATACCAATTGTTGGTCCCAATTTTTCAAAGCCCATTAGTGCGGAAAATACCATGTAATGCATATAAAAAAGGGGTGAGGGCAGAGTGATTCCAATTACTCTTTTTTGCTTTTAAGAATGATGTGTGTTTTGCTTAATCGAATGCATATGGCAAGTAAGAACATAAAGCAGTAAAGAACACACTATTTTATAGTGGTTCGGAGTCCAACTCCTACATCCACTCTTCCCTTCATGGGGCACCAACTTAACCAACTGGACTTAGTTTAACGTGTTAGTCCAACACCCAAATGATGTTTACCAAGTTCATACTCAAATGGGACTTATCACCCTCACGGGATCACCTATAGATGTTTACCGAGTTCACACTCAAACGGGACTTATCTCCCTCACGGGATTGCCTACCCTCCCTTTCGGGATTGCTAGATGTTTACCGAGTTCACACTCACCTACAAACTTATCCTACAAAACTGAATTGGGTAAGGTTTGTTAAGTTTCCAACTAGGTTGAGATTTTCCCTTACATTTGTTTAGCCTTAATGCTAAGGATGGAAAAATCTCTCTAAGCTTAGGATATTACATTTGTGCTTAGATCTAGGGTAGAACACTCTGAATATATGCGTGTATTTCTTGCTCAGTGTTCTATGGTGGGAATGCTTGAGTATATGGCTCTTGGCTCTGTAGCATCTTTTTCCACATTCTCCACACGAATAATGAAGAAAGAACTTGTATTTATAGTGTGGATTTGAATGTTACCGTTGGATGGAGTCACATTCAAATCCATACTATTCTGTTGCTTCTTGTATCTTTTCAGGCTTGTTGTCTTCCTCTAATTGGTCCACGTCAGCTGAATCTAACGGCTATAATCTTCAAGATTCTTCTGAGTCTTCAGGTTTCTCCGAGTCTTCAGGATTCTTCTGAGTCTTAGGATTCTTCTGATCCTCAGGTTTCATGATTCAGCAGACTTCTCCTCACGGACTGCTTTCGATCGGTATCTTGACACTTTCGGCTTCTTGAGTTCAAATCTTCGACTTCGAACAATCGACCCTCGGTCACTAAAGACTCGAGCTAACTTATCATCGATGGCGTTCGATTCTCGGTGAACATGACTTGGATGACTTCTCTTACGATCCGGTATCTGATTTACGGTTTCGATATCGATTTCTTCTAGCTTTGATCGGATCGGCTCACATGATCGGTCGATTATAGCATCATGTCAGCATATCAGTTTATCTGCATCATATTAGTACATTAGGTTAGCATATCAGGTTAGTTGCATCAGGTTTGCTTATCTGATCTCGATCACGTCTGATCTCGATCAGTCTCATCTGCTCCTCTTTTGATCTGCAACCTCCTCTTCTGACCTGCAACCTCCTCTTCTGATCTGGTCATCCGATCGGTCATCTGTCATCGATCTTACGATCGGTGACTTATCTTTTCTTCTCTTACGATTTTTGCTTTCATTTCATCGGTTAACTCCTGAATTTATCTTACTCATCGATCTCGACCGGTCTAAATGCATATACTCTCGTCTAATCTCGATCATCTTTGTCTAATTTCATGAGTTCCCCCTCAACTTGTTCTCTTGTTCCCCCTCAACTTGTTATCTGTAAATTAGCTTCAATAACATACAAGTTGATAATGTTTTGGTATAATTCATCAAAACTAAAATATCCCAACAATTTCCCCCTTTTTGATAATGACGCCAAAACATTTAAAATATATGCATTTTTATAGAAACGGGTTTTTGTTTTAAAAGATCAATTCAGATTGTCACATTTGAAATCAGTGAACTTTTGAACTCCCGCTCTGATACCAATTGTTGGTATCAATTCAGATTGTCCCATTGAAAGCTTGTGATCTTTTGAACTCCCGCTCTGATACCAATTGTTGGTCCCAATTTTTCAAAGCCCATTAGTGCGAAAAATACCATGTAATACATATAAAATAGGGGTGAGGGCAGAGTGATTCCAATTAATCTTTTATTCTATTAAGAATGATGTGTGTTTTGCTTAATCGAATGCATATGGCAAGTAAGAACATAAAGCTGTAAAGAACACATGATTTTATAGTGGTTCGGAGTCCAACTCCTACATCCACTCTTCCCATTCATGGGGCACCAACTTAACCAACTGGACTTAGTTTAACGTGTTAGTCCAACACCCAATAGATGTTTACCGAGTTCACACTCAAACGGGACTTATCACCCTCACGGGATCGCCTATAGATGTTTACCGAGTTCTCACTCAAATAGGACTTATCTCCCTCACGGGATGGCCTACCCTCCCTTTTGGGATTGCTAGATGTTTACCGAGTTCACACTCACCTACAAACTTATCCTACCAAACTTATTTGGGTAAGGTTTGGTTGGTTTCAACTAGATCTAGATTTTCCCTTACATTTGTTTAGCCTCAATGCTTAGGATGAGAAAATCTCTCTAAGCTTAGGATATTACATTTGTGCTTAGATCTTGGGTAGAACACTCTGAATATATGTGTGTATTTCTTGCTCAGTGTTCTATGGTGGGAATGCTTGAGTATATGGCTCTTGGCTCTGTAGCATCTTTTTTCACATTCTCCACACGAATAATGAAGGAAGAACTTGTATTTATTGTGTGGATTTGAATGTTACCGTTGGATGGAGTCACATTCAAATCCATACTATTCTGTAGCTTCTTGCAGCTTTTCAGGCTTGTTGTCTTCCTCTCATTGGTCCACGTCAGCTGCATCTAACGACTATAATCTTCAGGATTCTTCTGAGTCCTCAGTATTCTTCTGAGTCTCAGGATTCTTCTGATCCTCAGGTTTCTTGATTCAGCAAAGTTCTCTTCAGCGGACCTTGTCGTCGGTATCTTGACACTTTCGAGGCTTCATCGAGTTCACTCTTCGACGTCGAACAATCGACCATCGTCACACTAACACTCAGGCTAACTTATCATCTGTAGCGTTCTGATTCTCAGTGAACATGACTTGAGATGACTTCTCTTCGATCCGGTATGTAGTTTTTACGTTTTTCGATATCGATTTTTTCTCGCTTTGATCGATCAACTCATATGATCAGATCAGTATAGCATCAGGTCAACATATCAGTTTATCAGCATCAGATTAGTACATCAGCTTAGCATATTAGGTTAGTTGCATCAAGTTAGCTTATCTGATCTCGATCACGTCTGATCTCGGTCAGTCTCATCTGCTCCTCTTCTGATCTGCAACCTCCTCTTCTGACCTGCAACCTCCTCTTCTGATATGGTCATCTGATCAGGTCATCTGGTCATCTGATCTTCTGATCAGCTGGCTTATCTTTTCTTCTCTTCTGATTTTGCTCAGCTCATCAGTTAACTCCGTAACTCATCTTACTCATCTGATCTGGATCGGTCTAAATCTCTGACCTCGTCGATCTCGATTATCTTAAATGCGATTTAAGTGAGTTCCCCTTCAACTTGTTCTCTTGTTCCCCCTCAACTTGTTATATGTAAATTAACTTCAATAACACACAAGTTGATAATGTTTTGGCATAATTCATCAAAACTAAAATATCCCAACAATTTCCCCTTTTTGATAATGACGCCAAAACATTTAAAATATATGCATTTTTACAGAAACGGATTTTGTTTAAAAAGATCAGTTTAGATTGTCACATTTGAAATCAGTGAACTTTTGAACTCCCGCTCTGATACCAATTGTTGGTATCAGTTCAGATTGTCCCATTTAAAGCTTGTGATCTTTTGAACTCCCGCTCTGATACCAATTGTTGGTCCCAATTTGTCAAAGCCCATTAGTGCGGAAAATATCATGTAATGCATATAAAACAGGGGTGAGGGCAGAGTGATTCCAATTACTCTTTTTTGCTTTTAAGAACGATGTGTGTTTTGCTTAATCGAATGCATATGGCAAGTAAAAACATAAAGCAGTAAAGAACACACGATTTTATAGTGGTTCGGAGTCCAACTCCTGCATCCACTCTTCCCTTCATGGGGCACCAACTTAACCAACTGGACTTAGTTTAACGTGTTGGTCCAACACCCAACAGATGTTTACCGAGTTCACACTCAAACGGAACTTATCACCCTCACGGGATCGCCTATAGATGTTTACCGAGTTCTCACTCAAACGAGACTTATCTCCCTCACGGGATGGCCTACCCTCCCTTTCGGGATTGCTAGATGTTTACCGAGTTCACACTCACCTACAAACTTATCCTACCAAACTGATTTGGGTAAGGTTTGTTTAGTTTCCAACTAGGTTGAGATTTTCCCTTACATTTGTTTAGCCTCAATGCTAAGGATGGGAAAATCTCTCTAAGCTTAGGATATTACATTTGTGCTTAGATCTAGGGTAGAACACTCTAAATATATGCATGTATTTCTTGCTCAGTGTTCTATGGTGGGAATGCTTGAGTATATGGCTCTTGGCTCTGTAGCATCTTTTTCCACATTCTCCACACGAATAATGAAGGAAGAACTTGTATTTATAGTGTGGATTTGAATGTTACCGTTGGATGGAGTCACATTCAAATCCATACTATTCTGTAGCTTCTTGCAGCTTTTCAGGCTTGTTGTCTTCCTCTCATTGGTCCACGTCAGCTGAATTTAACGGCTATAATCTTCAGGATTCTTCTGAGTCTTCAGGTTTCTCTGAGTCTTCAGGATTCTTCTGAGTCTCAGGATTCTTCTGATCCTCAGGTTTCTTGATTCAATGAGACTTCTCTTGGCGGACCTTATGCGATCGGGTATCTTGACACTCGAAGCTTCTTGAGGTAAGCTCTTCTGACTTCAGACAATATGACCCTCAGGTCACTAGCACTCAGGCTAACTTATCATCAGTAGCGTTCTGATTCTCAGTGAACATGACTTCAGATGACTTCTCTTCTGATCTGGTTTTGCGATTTTGGTTTTCTAATATCGATTTCTTCTACTTTGATCGATCGGCTCACATGATCGGTCGATATAGCATCAGGTCAACATATAAGTTTATATGCATCAGATTTGTACATCAGGTTGGCATATCAGGTTAGTTGCATCAGGTTAGCTTATCTGATCTCAATCAGTCTCATCTGCTCCTCTTCTGATCTGCAACCTCCTCTTCTGATCTGGTCATCTGATCAGGCCATCTGGTCATCTGATCTTCTGATCTGCTGGCTTATCTTTTCTTCTCTTCTAATTTTGCTCAGCTCATCTGTTAACTCCGGAATTCATCTTACTCATCTGATCTCGATCGGGTCTAAATCTATGACCTCGTCGATCTCGATCATCTTAAATGCGATTTCATGAGTTCCCCCTCAACTTGTTCTCTTGTTCCCCCTCAACTTGTTATCTGTAAATTGGCTTCAATAACACACAAGTTGATAATGTTTTAACATAATTCATCAAAACTAAAATATCCCAACACAATCAATATTCAACATCAATAATCCGAAAAACAAAAAATCATTATCGAACGTTTTCGATGAATAGGGGACGAATTTGCAAAAATCAGAATAGCAGCAATCCTCAGAGAGGAGAACACGTCAAAAATGGTGAAGTTAGAAGAAAAATGCCGCATCTCAAGACGAAGGTCAGTGAGCGGTCGTCGCTGCAATCGTGTGGGTGGGTAGCCACCGCCGTTAGGCACGCGCGGGCGACCCGCCATCACCGTTGTTCGAAACGAGTGGGACATGGCACCGATAAGCATCGAATAGGCTCGATTCGACATCAACTTCGACGGCACAAATGAAAATTCCAATTCGAACAACGAAAACGATTCGAAGCGAAGTCATAATCAACTGAATCGAAATGCGAAGCAGGTGTAGGGAACTAGGATGACAGAGCGCCACAGATTTGCCAGCGTTGAATCCCCGAGATGAATTTGCTAGGAAAATTCTAACTAGAGATTTTATGGAGAAATTAGGTTTTCTTGTAGTATATAATGAATCCCTAGGATCTCATATATATAGGGGAAGTCCAGCATAAATATTAAGCTATCTTTATTAGGAATATTATTTCATGATCTTGCAAATCAAATCTCATAGATTTGATTTTCCCTAAATATATTTTCCTACAATAATATTCCATATATTATTTGGGATTCCTATTTAATTAAATTCAATTTAATTAAATAGTAATAATAATCAATTCCAAATTAATATATTATTGATTCTCCATAAATTAAATATTAAATCCAATTTAATACTTAATCAACCAATTTTAATCTGTAAAGGGAATTACTTGTTGTGTGACCCATAGGCCCTCATATATCAAGCGATTAGTCAAACTAACGGTCTTAATTGAACCCCAGACAATAAATAAGACATTCTCAATATATGAGGTACGTTGCCAGAAACGTGCAACTACCTGTAACTGAAACATGGACTATTACGATAACTTCCTTTCATTCGCGAATACCCAATTAAATCTTGAACATGATGAAGTGTCTATTCAAATAACTTAATCATATTATCTCTAATCACTAATTGATCATGTATGTCACACTTGGCCACAAAGTCCAAGTTGACGTGCATCGGTCGATGTCTTAGATCCAACTATGAGGAGAAGATGAGTATTCTCTCTAAATCCACATTGAAGAATGAATCTTATTCTTGACTCAACTACCACGCACATGCATTTCGTGATGTACCCAATCCAAGCCATATCTACCCATGGGAGGGTGCAAGCATCGGTCATAGTCAAAGTTCATCACTCCAAACATGTCGTGCGTATTGACCTCAAGTCAAAGGAGTATCACATCGCTCCCACTAACCGAGACACCCATAGACACATATTGTGGAATTACATCAAACCGATTCTCGGATGGTTATACCAATACCCTCTATGGTATCGGTGCATCCATCATGAGATACCCAATATCTCGTAGTAAGTGAGATCTTACTACACTCTCTAAGAGTATGATGCAAATTACACACCGATCTCAATTGCATCATCAATATCCCATTCTTGATGATCCTTGACCGGGGCTATTTGAGAATCATACTTAAGTCATCTGAGGTTTCACATCCTCAATGACAACATTGGTTCATGGGAACACATATAAGAATAAATGCAACACAATCAAACATAATATTCGAATAAGTGTATTGACATACATTAATCTTAAATGAATAATAATATTAAATCAAACTGAATATTATTGAGTATTATGTCCTTACAATAGATTGTCTCTAGGACAATAACACTAACAAATTCTTGGTCAGAAAAGGGATGCTGTCTTCTCATAAAAAGAAAATAATAATAAATCGGTTCAATTTCAATCACTTCCTTTTCTTTTCTGGATCTACTTACATACTGGTTTTTTTCTTGTCTTATTTGCTTGTTTTCTTTTAAATTTTTTAAAAACGAAACCGATTTTTTTTCGGGTTATCGGTTTAGCGGTTTAACCCGATTTTAAACCGATTCATGAAGAGTCAAAGTAAACCCGGTGCATACAAAGAGTCGAACCAATACCATGTCTAATTCCCGATTAAACCGATTGAACCGGCCGATCCGATCGGTTTTAGAAATATAGTTACATATGTGGTTAGCTTTCACGTTGTTTGTGCTTCAATTAATACATTTTTCTTGTGGTCCTAAATACTTGTTTAAATTGAGGGCCAATTAAGTACATGTATTACATCTCCAATTGTGCTATGCACATGCTTATTTAAGCTTCAGCTTTATCAATTGTTTTAATTTTTAATTTTATTTTATATTATCAATATTTCTCTTTATCTTTTGGTAAAAGATGACACAACTATAAATGAGTTACATCGAAATAAAATAATTTTCAACACGATAAGTAATAAATAAAATGTTAACTTGAAGTAGAAAGAAGCTCCTAATTAAAATTCATGACGATAAATGAGCAGTCGTTTATATATAATTATAGAATCTAAATTGATTTGGCACTTTGTGAGCTTTGATTCAATATTAAACAAATGAACACTTATCACTCTATCCTGACAATCATTAGCCATTAAACATCATTTATTATGTTTAAAATTATAATTTTTATCTATAAAGTTCTTAATATATCTATATTTATTAAATATAAAAATAAACTCCTGAAATACATTAAAATAGAAACATTTTAAATAATTCACACACATTTTTATAAAAAGTAACTATAATTTGAAACAAATAAATAAGAAAATGTGAAATATCTTTGTGGGATGAAAAATAGTAACAAAATGAAAAAAATAACAAAAGACAATTTAATTGAAATAAAGAGACATCGATGGAATAACATTTGGCTTTATAAGGAGTCCATTATTGAATTTCCTTATCAAAATTGTATGCATGCATAAATTTATTTTTTTCTTAAGCCAAGAGAATGTACATATATACAGGTACAACCAGGGATGGATCTAGAAATTGATCGAGGGGTGGGCTAGAAAATATAATTTTGTTGAGGCCAAGTTTTGTATGCATCAGGTGTACCGTGCACTCAATATTATATTTTAAAATCATGCAATTTGTTGCATTGAAATATACAATTTGTTTACACTGAATCGTGTTGGGGTTATACGTGAAAGTATGCTTTTACTTTGTATAACCTATATATTAAACACTTATTTACTGAATTAAATTGTTTATCACTGTTGCTTTAAATATGATTGAATGTTATATATATTTATTGCAAACCGTTCGTAGCACGCGTTACATTGTAGTTAACGTGGTGATACCAGATCATAGAAGATCACGTTAACAGTACCTTGTAAACGAGTGCGTGTTTCACAACTTAGATAGATCCGAACAATCTATTGGTAGAAGTTGATGTGTAAGGCTCAGATTGACTTGTCTTGACCAAGAGATTACACTAGTGCATTCGATGCGCTGAAGCGGACCTACAGAGAGGATAAACTCATTCGCACTGACTTAAGGGATGAAGAGTTAGACCTCAGTGGTTGTTGATTTCTTAATCTCTGTCACTTAATAAGAACTGTGTGCGATTAGTAGTTATTGCTTTGACTTATAAATGGGAAGAGAATCATTGCAACTTCGATACCCTATATCTTGGGCAATAATATTAATTGCACGACCGTTGCTAAATTAATACAGAGAATCGTGTGCTTGCAAAAGTCTTGCTTGATTGGTCCCCTTGGTGGGCCCGGAACCTTTATCATACAAAATCTTGCAAGTGGAATTAATTTTTCGGTATGGATAATAAAGTTGGGTTGTCCTTACTCCAAGGATAAATATATTAATTAATATAAAGCTTTTCAGTGTCTTAATTAATTAATTGACTAAATAATCTTAAACACGGGAAATAATAATTGGGAGCCATATTACCGTAATATGGGTTAGGATTGGATAGTGCAATATTAATTATATAGTGGTATTAATTAATATTAATGGGCTGAATTATATTGTGGCTCAATATTGGAATTCAGAAGCCCATTGGAAGGTTCATCTTAATTCTCCTAAAGGCCCCTCAAGTAGCCCAAATTATAGTCCGATAAATAAAAGGTGTTTAAAATAAAATAAATTTATTGGTGCAATATTTCCTATTTTTTCGAAAATATTAAAGAATAGAGGGAGAAGGATTTTCTTGAAAAAATTTTATGGAAAGGAGATAATGTATTCTTGGAATACAAGATTATCCCATAAATTCAAGAAAACTCCCACTTGGCTTCTTTAATTGTTGATTTTCGAAAATCATGTATAAGAAAGGGAATAAAGATTTTTCTTGATTTTCTTGGAAAGATTTTATGGAAGATATGTATTCTTGGAATACAAGAATATCTCATAAATTCAAGAAAGATCCAATCTTGAAATTCTTTCTTGTAATTTTTGAAAATAAAGGCCAAATAAGGGTGTGAGATTTTTGTGGAAAAATACACATGGAAAGAAGAATATATTGGATGTATTCAAGATTTCTTGGAGATCAAGAAAAAATCTTTCCTAACCCTAAATTGCTTGAAATTTTCGACCACCCCTCCTCTTAAATATAGGGGATGAATTTTTCATTCCCAACTAGTGTTCCATGTGTTGGAAATATTAGAAATCCACAAAGGTGGTGCAACAATAATTTTATTTTCCTTGTTTTATAAATCGTTCATCGGAGAACCTTCCACCGGGGTTATTGGACGAGGACTTGGGAATACTTGAGAAGGACTTTTGGTGGGTATCCAGATACTTGACCTTGTCTGTCTCAGATCGTCTCTCCAACGGGTACATTTACGTAAACTCCTAGAATTCCGCATGCTAGGATCTTTTAAGTGAAATTTTATTTGCATGTTGTTGTTGGTTTAATTATTATTTGAATTCACTTAGGTAAATTCATGCTAGTAATAATTGTTAATTTAAATTTGTGTTTATGAGGTCATCCCGATAGATCCTGACATATGTTATCCCAACAAATCGTGCAACTATTAAAACGACGTAAAAATAATGTATGAGTGAGTTTAGATTAAATAGTTTTTTTATGTTTTGAGTTAATTAATTAAATATGTGGATTGTACATAATTAATAAATAAAAAAGATTGAGATTGAGATTTGTGTTAAATTAGTGTTTTGATTTTGGGTATTTTCTATTTCAAAAAAATAATTTAATTGAGTTAGAAATAAATTGAGTTTAGATAAATTGGGTTAAAAATATAATAATTCAAATTAATTATATATAATATATATAATACAAAGAACTTGGACAAGAGTTGCACTGGGCTTGAGCCCGGTCAGCTCGGCCCCTAAATCTGCCCATGGGTACAACATTACAAAATCATCATATAAATAAGTAGTAAAATAAGCAATTAATAGATATTTATTGTTTTTTCTTCTATAATATTTATGAGTGACTCTCTTGTTAAATATTGCACAAAAATCATATGTGCAATATAATATATTTTAAACAAACTGGTCAAAATTCGCGGGTCATGGTGCGGTGCGGGTCGGGCAGGGCGCTCCTTAATTTCGGTCTGACGAAGTGATATATATTTATAGAAGGATATCATTATCCAATTTGTGTTATAGCCTAATGGTTCAGGTTTATTGTTAATGTATTTGGTTATAAGTTCAATCCTTATTTAGCACATAATTTTTTAAATATTGTTTATTTTTGTTAAGTTTTTGTAGTGTTACTATATCTATGTGTTACTACATACAAAAGTGTGGTACTTATAAAAACGAAATGTATTACTACGTGAAATAAAAATTACGCTATCATATTTAAAAAAAATACATTATCATTCTCCATTTGTTACTGAATGGATAAGTGTTGGGAGATGAATTTAATAAAAGATATATGATTTTGATTTGATCCCAAAACCCCCGAGTATGACATGTTCAGAATGATCTTGATAGTTGAGTCAAGATTCAGTTTTAGAGTATTCATGATGTTATCTGCAAAATGTATAGTCAGCAGATATAGTTCAGGATAGGTTAAAGAAGACTCAAGAAATCGGTATGTTTCGAGAAACCAAGTTTCGATATGAAATCGGAAGGTTCAAGACTTCGATGAAATCGAGATCTCAAGACTCAAGAGATATCTTGAGGAACGAAGACTTCAAGACGAAGATTCAATTGTATTAGTCGATGAGACTCGAAGACTCTCAAGACTCGAAAGACCACAAGACTCGAAGACTCAAAGACGCAAGATCAAGACCGAAGATTGAAGATCAAGAATATTGAAGGCACAATAATTATCAAGACTTCGAGAAGGTCTTGAATGCTCAATATGAACTCAATGTTCCGAGGCAATCGAATATATCTATCTCAAGGATGCAATCTTGAGAAAAAACACGATTCTTTATAAAGTTAGATATTGCCAAGACATTCAAATGCGCATAAAAGGAACTAAGTCGAAAGTGTTGTTAAGGTTATATCAAACTCGAGTTTGTAACCAAAAAGAGCCGTTGAAGGTGTCTACCTTTAACGGAGACAAAAGTCAAAAAAGAGGAAGACGACGACATCGCCATCTTGACAATCGACGGTGGATGTGTCATTTGAAAAAAGATGTCGGATGTACAAAAGTTCCGTTCAGAAAAAAGTGAAGACCGGCTACATGAAAGGGTATTGCCTAAAACGTGTTAGGGAGTTTCAAACCCTAAATATAGTCGTTTCTCACACACCATAAGAGGAAACTCACGAAGCTATCTCTCCAACGGATAGTTTTCAAGAGTGACCTTAGTGTATGCCTATAAATACTGGTGACCCTCTACATTGTAAGGTTACGGAAATTTATCATAACTTAAGAGCTCAAACTTATTCTTGCAAAAGTTAAAGCACTCGAAAAACTTAGAATTTCCCAAGTGCTTCTACATTGAAGAGAGCTCACTATACTAAGCCTAGCTTGATAAGAATTATCCAAAGCTTAGTCGAGATATCCTAACCCTTTGCATTGTGCTTCATTGTAAAGGATATCTCATCCTAGTTGGAAACCAACCGAGAAACCCCAAAGCTTTGAGAAGGTAGTTGGAGTGTGTTTGTTGGTGAGAAGAGTTGTAAAGAGTTAGTAAACTACGGAGGTAGTCTGAAATCTTGTTTGTGTTTGACTAAGTAAACTACGGAGGTAGTCAGAAAGCTCAAGGTCTGGTTGAGTAAGTAAACTACGTGGAGTAGTCAGAAAACTCAGGGCCGAGTTGAGTAAGTAAACTACGCGAGGTAGTCAGAAAGCTCAGAAGTTGATAGTGAATTTCTCTGAGGATCAGAGAGAGTGGATGTAGGAGAGCTTGAGTCTCTGAACCACTATAATTGCTGTGTTCTTTATTGCTTTCCTATCTCGTGCTTAATCTTTGCATTGACTTGATTTTGAAAGCATACTTTTCAATCGATATTCGGTTGGAATCAATCCAATTTGAAGTTGCATAAGTGAATCACAAACTTAATCACTATTTCATAAAGGGAAGGTTTTCAGCAAAGCTTAAAACGAGTATAAACCAAGGGTCAACCATAACGCATACGATCAAGTAGCTAGAACGAGATAGTTACCAAACCGAACTCTCATTTGAGGATTCGAAGATGTTAGTTATCCGATCCAAGCAACTTCGAGGATCTCGACACTCGAGGACTCGGTTGGTTTATATCGAGGTATCTGAAAAGCGGCTCGGGATCACTTTGTCTCGATAGACTTTGACTCGGAAGCGATCTGTGTTTCTCGTAACCTAATCTTGAGATTATCGACCCAAGTGACCTCGATGAAAAAAAGTTTTAAAAACCAACACGTGTATTCCCCCCATATACGTGTAAGACTCATTTGCACCGGACCAACAAGTGGTATCGAGAAGCGGTGGTTCAACTTGACCACTGTTTGTGTTGACCAAAGTTTTATTTTCAAAAATACTTGTGGTCTATCCGAATCGATCTTATTTGCTAATTTTTTTTTTTTTTTTCAAAGGATCGGATAAAATGTCTTCTAAAAACTTCCCATGTTCTCGAAGGAAAACTATGATCTATGGAGATCGAGAATGCGAGGCTCATCTCATTCCAAACATGAGCGTATGTGGAGAGTGGTCTCTCAAGGACCATTCCAATTTACTGTGATGAATCCCAAAGGAACAGAAGGATGAGAGAATTGATCCTAGAGCAGAATTTCCTAAGTCTGATGACCAACGACTCTGATGAGAGAAAGTTAGTCAATCTAGACTACATTGCAAAAAGACACACTATACAAAGATAAATTGATGATGGTGTGATGGGAATGATCTCTCAACGTAATCTTGCTAAAGAGATTTGGGATACACTAGGCAATGTGTGCCAAGGCACGATCATCATATAAAAGAAAACAAACTTTCAGTGGCAATTGGAAAGTTTGATAGTTTTGAAATGGATGATGGTCTTATTGAAAACACCATGAATATTAATTCAATGCCTTACCAACAAGTCTTCTCAGAGCTGAAGGCCTATGAATTTGTATTTGATAAGAAATCCAAAAAAGGCTGACAGCAAAGATGATTCTTCATCGAGTAAAAATGTGGCTTTAAAAGCCAAAGATAAAACTCAGAAAAACTAGAGAGTTCGAGAACCCCCATGCCAAACATCGATGAGCTTGAGGAAAAGCTAAAGACTCGATGGCAAGGAGGTTTGACCGGACTTAATAATAGATTTGGAAAATACAAAAGCTATTACAGAACCACAGTACCGAAAGAAACCCGAGGACGGATCAACCGAGAAGAAGAAGGACTGATAGTTGAAGGATCTTCATCCAGAAAGAAGGAATCCAAGTCCAAGGAAGAAAATGATCAGGATGATGATACCAACAGATGCTATAATTGCCAGAAGAAAGGTCACTTCCAGTATGATTGTCCAGATTTGAGTGCTAAGGAGAGAAGAGAAAGGCAAACTAAAAGAGACCGAAGTTCTCAAGCAAAAAGGCCATGGTTGCGAGAAGAAGAACACTCACGAGGAGGGATCTAGCTCTTCGGATGAGATATTCTCGGGACGAAGAAAGTGATGACATCCGTCGATGGCCATTGAGGAGGTAAACTCTTCTTTCTTTGTTGTTGCTCCTACACTAGCACAAGAGTTTTCAAGTTCCAATTTCGAAAAAACAATCATTTTGACTTTGATGGATTCTTTTGAGAATCGATGAAGGACTATCTTTGTTTTTGCAAGGATCGCTAAATAGAACTCAAGAGCGAGAATAAGGACCAAAAGTTGAAAATCTAAAATGGAAAGACTCTAGAAATATTGAAATCACTTCTCAATTAATGGGAGCTACTTGAAACCGGATGTTACAAAGTACAACTCTCGAGAAAGAGAAGTTGATAATGTCCTTAATCGAAAAAGCTAGAGAAATCCATTTGAAGAAATTCACTAATCGTAATCGAGTTCAATGACCTCTCTCCGAGAAGCATAAAACTCTACAGAACTGTGAGGATAGTGCACATAAGAAGTTAACTCTATTGAATAATGCATCTAATGTAATAGATGAAATTCAGAGTTACTTAGAGATCTGTGACTACAAAAAAGCTGGATTGGGATTTATTCGAGGGGGAACCTCACAAGGTCATCTAAATCTTTGCATCAAGTAGCAAGAAGACTATCTTTGTAAAACCCATGGCACCTACACTTCAAACTGAAGTAATGCCCAAGGTTGTAGACAAGGAAAAGGACCTATGGTCTCGATAAAAACTGAATGATCGGGTTAGAACGCCCAAACCTCGGTGAAGGCTAGAAAACCCGAAAATTCAGAAAGTTTCGAGCAAGTACTTCAAAGCCTCGGGCTAAGAATGTAAACTGAAAAGGCTCCACATCGAACCATCGGAGGAATCCTCGGATGAGAAACACTCAAAGAGACATTCTCAATTGAAGAAACCAAGTCCTCGATATCTTTGAAGACCAGTTTTCAAAGATGACAACCTGAACCCCACTTGCCTAAGGGTAAAGGTTATCTGAACCCGAGTCAACAAAGATTTAGACCGGCAGCACAGAAGCCAAAGCAAATGAACAGAAGGCCTGAACCAAAGAAGAATTCAAAGGCACATGTTCATGCTAAAGCTAGCACACATATACAGAAAACTGCTAAGGCACCCAGAGTAGTGGATGTATATGTTGATGTTTATGGAAGACAAATTAGCCACTCTAAAGTGATTAGAGTTGTCGAGCGATGGATTCCGAAAGGTACATCTAACCTTGTAGGACCCTACACAAATTGGGTACCTAAGAATTGATCTGTTTTTCAGGAGGAAAACAAGGGCACTGAACTGACTAAAGATCACATGGCACTGATGAGCAGAGATGAAAAAGCTCCTGATATATGGTATCTTGACAGTGGATGTTCAATACATATGACAGGATACAAGAAGATACTCAGTTATTATGTTGAACAAAGGCCCACAGATCACTTTTGGAGATAACTCCAAGGGACAGACTAAAGGATATGGAACTTTGGAAATCGACTCAGTTCATATCCATGGTGTTTCATATGTATCTGGATTGAAGCATAATTTGCTTTCAATTAGCCAATTCTGTGATAAGGGTTTTAATGTTGAGTTCTCTAAGAACTTATGTTTTGTGAAAGATGATACATCACATAAAGTATTACTGACTGGTACAAGAAAAGGGAATGTGTATCTTGCTGATTGGAGTTCAACTCCTAAAGATACATGTTTAGTTGCTAAAAGTTCCACAGATACCAGTTGGTTATGGCATAAAAGAATGAATCACCTAAATTTCAAAACCCTGAACAAGCTTGCAAGATTAGCTCTTGTGAGAGGGTTGCCTAATGAAGTGTTCAGTAAGGAACATATTTGTGATGCGTGCCAGAAAGGAAACAAATAAAAACATCATTTAAAAGCAAAGTAGAAGTTTCTACTGACAGAATACTTCAGTTACTGCATATGGATCTTTTTGGTCCTATAACACCAGTAAGCACTAATGGCAGGAAATACACATTGGTAGTAGTTGATGACTACTCAAGATATACTTGGGTCATATTCTTACTCATTAAGAAAGAGACTCAGATAAAGCTGCCAGAGTTACTGAAAAGGCTCAGTATTGAGAAAAATCTGAGTGTGGTCAAAATCAGATCTGACAAAGGAACTGAATTTATAAATCATATCATATCCGACATTATGCGAGAGAATGGAATTTCACATGAAACATCAGCGGCAAGGACCCCTCAACAAAATGGTGTTGCTAAAAGAAGGAGCATGACTCTGAAAGAAGCTGCAAGGACAATGATTGCTGAAGCTGACATTCCTAAAAGGTTTTGGGCTGAAGCTATCAACACTGCATGCTACTCTCGTAAACGGTTCCATCTTGACCAAGAGTCAAGGCAAAACACCCTATGAGCTTTGGAATGAAAGGAAGCCTCTTGTTTCTTTCTTTTCGTGTGTTTTGGTTGCAAGTGTTTCATACACAATAATGGTAAAGATCAGTTGAAAACATTTGATAGTAAAAGGCGATGAAGGAATATTCTTAGGATATTCGAAAGTCGATAAAACTTTCGAGTTTACAAGCTGTAGGACTCTTATTGTGGAAGAAACACCTCATGTTGTTTTTGATGAATCTACTTGTGTTCGGAAGAAACAAGAACATGATCTTGAGATGAACCCGACTAAGAGGATCACCAGATTAAGCTGAAACAAAAAGATAAATCATCCATTGAACACGAAAAGAAGAAGTCGACCACTATCTATGATTGGAGTGACTCGGACTCGAATAAAGAAGTTCATGATGGAAATCAGGATGGTGAGACTCAGGAAAGCCAACACTCCAAAGGTGACCAATCTAAACAGACACCAGTTCAGACTCAGGTATGTGATGCCAATGAAGATGTGGTCACAGCTGAGGCAAATTCTGAATCTTTCAACCAAAGGGAACAAATGTCTCGACAATGTTCTCAATAGAATTTCCACGAGGAAGATGATTCCTTTTCTCCTTTTCTCGTTGTTCCACGAGTTTCTTGATTTAATCCCGAACCTAACATTTCAAATGTTGAGGATATTCTTGAAGGGGAACATCAAGAAGGAAATGGTTAGATAGTCATCCTACAAGTCGATTGTGGGTGATCTAACCAAGGTGTTAAAACAAGATGGTTCCATGGTGAGAGTGCACTATTCTCGCCGCTTCCTATCGGAGAAATAACCTACTGAGATTGGTGAAGCTCTACAAGATTTTCATTGGATTACTGCTATGCAAGAGCTGGTAGATAGACCAGAAAGGCACAATGTCATTGGAACCAAGTGGGTTTTCAAGAATAAAAGAGATGAAAATAACAACATTGTGAGAAACAAGGCAAGGCTAGTTGCACAAGGTTATTCCCAAGAAGAAGGCTTGGATTATGATGAAACCTTTACTGTTGCAAGACTAGAAGCCATCGATTGTTTCTTGCATATCTTTGCCCACATGAAGTTCACAGTTATCAAATGGATGTGAAAAGTGCATTTCTGAACGGTGTGCTTAAAGAAGAGGTTTATGTGGAACAACCTTCTAGTTTCAAACAAAATGACCAAGTTTACAGGATCGGAAAAGCTTTGTATGGTCTCAAACAAGCACCCGAGCATGGTATGATACTCTTTTTCTCGGTTTCTTCTTGACCATGGTTTTGTCAAAGGATCGTTGATAGAACTCTGTTCAGGATAGAGGATGGGAAGATATCTTACTAGTTCAGATATATGTTGATGACATCATTTTTGGATCTCCAAACCATCACCGTGTGTGAAAAGTTTTCAACAACGATGGCGACAGCAAGTTTGAGATGTCAATGATGGGAGAGATGAATTTCTTTCTAGGTCTTCAAGTGAAACAATCAAAGGAAGAAATATTCATCAACCGGAGCAAAATACACCGGAGATCCGATTGCTAAATATGGTGTCTGATTGCAATACGGTTAGGATTCCTATGAATACTAACTACAAGATGGATCCCGATTACGAAGGCAAATCGGTGAGTCATCTTCGATTATAGAGGAATCATTGGATCATTGCTCTATCTCACGGCAAAGTAAATAGGATATAACATTTCTTTGTTGGGATATGTGCAAGATACCAAGCTAATCCTAAGGCTAGTCGCATGGAAGGCGCCAAAAGATCTTGAAGTATCTTAAGGGCACGATGAATAGAGGATTATGGTATCCAAATTGATGATAACCTTGAATTAACCGGGTTACTCGAGATCTTGATTATGGAGGTTGCAGGGATTGACAAGAAGTCCACTTCAGAACTTGTCAATTTCTAGGAAATAAGTGATATCTTGGTTTTCGAAGAAATGCAGGACCTCGATGAGCAACAAGTACTTCTTGAAGTTTGAATACATGGTGCGCGGAAGGCGATGTGCTTTCAGATTCTTTGGCTCGAACAACAATTAAGGGATTATAAAGTTGTAGCCAATGAAGTACCAATATTTTGTGACAATAATAGTGTCATTGCTATTTCACAAAATCCGGTATTGCACACCGGATGCAAGCATGTGGATATCGACATCACTTCATCGGAGATCATGTCGAGAAAAGAAGGACATAAGGATGGAGAAAATTCATACTGATAAGCAAAGAGCTAATATCTTGACTAAACCTTTGGCGGAATCAAGATTTGAGAACTTTCGGTTGAATTAGGGATGTTAAAAGCAGTGTATAGAGTAAAATCTCAAAAATTGAAGATTTTCGGATGCATGAAGTTTTCTCGAAATTCTTCCGAGAAGCTCAGATAAAATGGAAATATGAATCGAGTCTCGAAAACTCAGATTCTTGAAGGTCAAGATTTTCGATTATTATCTTGAACCAATTCAAGATTTTCGATATTATCTTGACATTTTATCAAGGTCAGTACTCAGTAAGACTGATAGAGGGAAATTAGTCTGAAGAAGTAATGACTCATGCGACTCATTTATTGCTTAAGTAAAATTCAGTAATCATTCGCAATAAATACAAAACTCCTGAGGAATGTTTTTGGGCGGGATCGGCTTAATGACCAATGAGGATGTTTTGGCGGCTTACTTTTCGGAGATCGTCGGTTTGTATACCCGATTAATCGGAGATTAATCTCAACCGTTGTTTTTCACCTAACCAACGCGATTCCCCACGATCTCGAAGCTATATAAACCCCAATAAGCCATTCAAGCCAAAATTTTATCAAACCCTTCGTTCCCAAATCCTCTGCAAATAAATTCCCTTTGCCCAGAAATTCCCAAACCCTAAAGCTTCATTTCTTCAATCAATCTCTAAAATGGCTCCAACCTTGTTCGAGAGATTAGCCGAAACCAACAAGCCGTGGTACGAGTTTGTTGTCTCACTCGAAAGCACAACCAACTCAAAGCCAGAAGAGAAGGCTCTGCATATGATTCGACTGGCTAAACTCACCCAACTAGTCGCAAGCCAACCAGACCAGGAGTTTGCAAAAGTGGTAATCGAATTCATCTATAACTTGAAGATAGATGAAGAGGGTTGTATGCATTCTAAGATTACTGTATCACATTTAGAGCAGTCGTCCAAATACATCGATTTTGAGAGGGATCTGTATATAGTTCAGAAAAATATGAATGATATTTTTGAGCTCTGTGATAGAGGAGAGGATCCTACGATGTATATGTCGGGTAGAGAGCGTATACTTAGATAGGATTCTTTGTGAATCTGTTAAATTTGAGGCGACATTGCATAAGAAGCACTTAAAGCCACAATATCGTGTGTTGATGGATATAGTGAGCAAGAGCATCATGAGTCTTGCGGGGAGTTTTGAGTAGATCAGTACCCCGAAGCTCAGATTGATGGTGGCAATCGAGGCCTCACCCACCACTGACTTCAACTGGCTGAAAATTTTGATTTAGACGGTGAGTGAGCAGACCAAAGTTTTGAAGAAGGTTGACGGGGCGATCTCAATAAAAGGCAAGATCCACCATGCCACCAAAATTGCTTATATTTTGGAGATGTGCAGAGAGGAGGAGGATATCTTCGCCAATTCGACCCCATTCCCTAAGTCCAAAATTCTCTTTAAGCCCATTCTTTGCAAAAGAAGCGAGCCATCGGGGAAGAGAGAAAAGAAGGTAGAATCACCAGTTGCGGCTGAAAAAGAGACTCAACAAACCAGGGGGAAGGTTTTGTTGGAGGCAAAGATGGAGTAAGGTGCATAAATAATGAAGAAGAAGAACCTTGCCCCAAAGCGCAGAAGATTGGTGGTTCTCACTGATGAAGATGGTAGTGATTCTGATGAGATTCAACCTGAGGGCCAAACCGCTCAGAATTCGCCATTGCAAGTTTTGGCTCAGGTTATCTCCAAGGCACAAGACCAGACTTAGGAACAGGTCTTCTCTGAGGTGCTTGAGACATCTCTAAGTTCAGACAAAATTTCTCAGGAAATTTTCAAAGGAACTCAGGCCTCAGAGATTCCTATTGAAAAAATCTTTCCTCCAGACAATAGAAGAGCTAACTCGAGTCAATCTGAGGATATGCCCATTTCAGCCTCGGAACCCACTCGGATGCAACCGAGGACTGATCGCACAACCTTCGAGAGGTCAGCGAGACTCGGGAGCGTAATATTCTTGATGAGCTCCTGAAAGTGATCTACTACTTGATCCCTCAGCTAATGCTTCAACTGAACCAGAGAGCCCGAGATGGAAGAAGGGCGAGGCTGAAGAAGGCGAGTGGAGGAGCAAGGGGAACGGTTCATTCTTGACCGCTACCTCGAGCTCAAATTTCATACCCCGATCTGCAAAGATGTTTTCTTGATTAAGGACAAGCTGTGTTCATCCTCAATCGACTCTCTTCCCGAGATGCTTGATATTGCCGCTTTTCGGAGGGGAAGACTGGTGGAATGAGGAGACCCTTTCCGACCGACTTCTCAGGGTTCAGAAGGACAAAGCTCAGGATGAAAAATTCCAATTTTGATGAGCTTGTTCGTAAAGTTTGGCGAGAGGAGAGTTACTAAAGTTCTTTGCCCCAAGCGGGAGATAAATCTCAAGATGGAGATGGGGACCAACAGGGGAGATCTTTGAGGATCGGGCTCGGATGGAAAAAGGAGACTTCATTGTCGATCAACTGAAATTGGTCAACCTCGGTGAAGCTAGCACTCTTCAGGTACCTTTTGGCACTATTAACAATTATGCCAAAGTTACTGAAAGTTCTATCTTTAATTCTGAATTGTCCGATAAACGGATCGAGGCTCGGTTGAGACCGGAGCTCTCGAATGAAGTTAAAGCTCAGATGATCAAACAAAGACCTATAAGGTGAAAGGTTCTCGAGATTGATCTCACTCCCTTGATGGAGAAACTTGAGAAGGTTGAGCCAATGATGATCAAGATTGCTCAGATGGAAGAAACATTGGCCAATCAAGCTCAACAGATGGAAAGTCTTAGTCACTCTTCAGAGCTGGTGCTAATCCAAAACACTCTGACCTCTCAGATGACATCCATGGAAGAAAAGCTGAATGAAAAGCTGGAGGGAGTCAAGGCTGAGTTGAGTCCTGAAATGAATCAGAAGCACCAGGAGTCAACTGCATTTCTAGAGGTGAAATTGGCAGAGAGGAATGAAGTGATGATTAAATCTGCTGTTGAGGAAATGAGCTCAGTGCTCATAACCAAGATGACAGAGATGTTCAAGGAAGCACTCTCTGGCCAGTTTGCCCATTTATCTGAAGAATTTTCTGTGGCCAAGAACCATCTACGGAGGCTGGAAGACGAACAAGATCAGATAGCAGGAGAAGTTCGCTGTGTGAGCAAAGAACAATATCACATGGACACAACACTCTCCAGACTTCTTCCAAATTACGGTGCCAAGAAGGGGGAAAAGGAAGGTGAAGACCTCGGAAAGTTCATGGCACTTACTTTGGAGAAGAAGGCTCAGAAAGATGCTGAAATGTATAATCTAGCCAAAGCCTTAAGAGAAGTCGAAGCTACTGAGAAGTTGAAGTTCGCTCAGGTAGAAAAGTCTATCTACACTCGAGTTTCTGAGCAAACCATGCATGATGTTGCAAGAGAGAAACTGAGTGCTAGAGCAAAGGTTGGAACAAGCCAGGCTGCTGCTGAATTGCATATGAAGAGGAAAGCCTTGGGCGTTGTTCAACCTGTAAGCAAACGTGCGAAGGCTTTTAAGCCAATCCAGAGAAAGCTGATTCTGGATGATGAAGAAACAGAAGAATCTGAGTCTCAACCTCAGAAGAAAGTCTTCAACACGAGAGATGCTCTGAAGACACTCCAAATAGAACAAGCTAAGAAAGCTGCTGCTTCGGTCTCAGGAGCATCTGTGATCAGAAAGAAGATAGACGAAGAGCAGAAGCGAATGAGTGAATTCAGAAAGTTTGCGAGCAAGAGGAAAGGAACATCAAAAGCACTAAAGTGGCCCCACATTGATAAATGGATGCCTATCAAACTCAACGATATGTGGGAATAAGTCAAGAGAACCTTCTGGTTCAATTATGATATTCTCAGGGAATGGAGAGGGGAAAGCTCAGATCAGAATGAAGCTTTCATTGAATATCTCCTAACCTTCTATCCAAAGTATCAACAGGGCTGGATTAACCTTGCAGATGAAGGAGAGGTACAGATAGTAGCCCCTGGTCCATATTCCTATCCTCCTCCAAGACTTGGTAATGGCTTGGTAAATGAGAAGGCCATTACTCAAGAGATTGCTCAGTATGCTGGTCAGTTGGGTTTAACAGGAAACTGTCCGAACATCATTAAGGAGAGAAATGAGCTGAAGAAGAGATTTTTCGGAATGTTCGACCTGGAGGTGCCCGCTGATGAAGTTGAGAATGAAGCAAACTGAAGAGCAGAAGACTGAAGAGCCAAATCAGAAGACTGAAGACTGAAGACTCAGAAGATTCTGTAATCTTTAAATTTTTGTTTTTTTTGATTTTGTTGATAAACTCATTGTAATCTGTAATGGGATACCAATCATCAATGAAGATTTATCATTATGCTCAAAAGATAATATCTCATTATCTTATTTAGATGTCTTTTATCTTGATATGCTGAATGAATGTCTCTGAACTGTTTGTATGTTTATATGAGGGAAATTGTTTAAGTATTTGGTGATGAACTATTTAAGAAGATTCATTACTGAAGAAATTGTTGAATGATTTAAATTGTTGGGAGATTCTCTGAATTTGTGGGAGTTTCTCCGATTCAGGAAAATTGTTGGGAGACAACCAATCTTGTAATAGGACAAATTGAAACCTGAGTATAGGTTATATGTTTTGTAACAAGATAGGTTTTGGCATCATCAAAAAGGGGGAAATTGTTGGGAGATGAATTTAATAAAAGATATATGATTTTGATTTGATCCCAAAACCCCCAAGTATGATATGTTCATAATGATCTTGATAGTTGAGTCAGGATTCAGTTTTAGAGTATTCAGGATGTTATCTGCAAAATGTATAGTCAGCAGATATAGTTCAGGATAGGTTCTGAAGACTCTGAAGAGATCAGTATGTTTATGAGGAAATCAAGTTTCAAAGATGAAATCAAGGTTTCAAGACTCAAGCAGAAATCGAGATATCAAGACTCGAGAGGATCTTGAGGAATCAAGACTCAAAGACGAAGATTCAAAGTGTATCGGTCAAGAGACTTCGAAAGACTCAAGACTCGAAGACCTCAAGACTCGGAAGACGCAAGATCAAGATCAAGATTGAAGATCAAGAATACTGAAGGCACAGTAATTACTGAAGACTCAGTAAAGTACTGAATGCTCAGTATGAACCTGAATGTTCCGAGGCACTGAATATATCTATCTGAAGGATGCAATACTGAGAAAAACGCAATTCTTTATAAAGTTAGATATTGCCAAGACATTCAAATGCAGACAAAAGGAACTAAGTCAGAAGTGTTGTTAAGGTTATATCAAACTCAGAGTTTGTAACCAAAAAGAGCCGTTGAAGGTGTCTACCTTTAACTGGAGACAAAAGTCAAAAAGAGGAAGACGACACTTTGTACCATATCGACATCGATCGATTATATATCGACAATTGACAAAGGATGGTCACTGAAAAAGATGTCAGATGTACAAAAGTTCCAGACTGCAAAAAGTGAAGACCGGCTACATGAAAGGCTATTGCCTAAAACGTGTTAGGGAGTTTAAAACCCTAAATATAGCCGTTTCTCACACACCATAAGAGGAAACTCACGAAGCTATCTCTCCAAGGGATAGTTTTCAAGAGTGACCTTAGTGTATGCCTATAAATACTGGTGACCCTCTACATTGTAAGGTTACGGGAAATTTATACGCAACTCAAGAGCTCAAACTTATTCTTGCAAAAGTTAAAGCACTCGAAAAACTTAGAATTTTCCAAGTGCTTCTACATTGAAGAGAGCTCACTATACTAAGCCTAGCTTGATAAGAATTATCCAAAGCTCAGTCGAGATATCCTAACCCTTTGCATTGTGCTTCATTGTAAAGGATATCTCATCCTAGTTGGAAACCAACCGAGAAACCCCAAACCCTTGAGAAGGTAGTTGGAGTGTGTTTGTTGGTGAGAAGAGTTGTAAAGAGTTAGTAAACTACGCGGAGTAGTCAGAAAACTCTAGAGGAGAAGTTAGCAAACTACAGGGGTAGTCTGAAAGCTTGTTTGTGTTTGAGTAAGTAAACTACGGAGGTAATCAGAAAGCTAAAGGTCGGGTTGAGTAAGTAAACTACGTGGAGTAGTCAGAAAACTCAGGGCCGAGTTGAGTAAGTAAACTACGCGAGGTAGTCAGAAAGCTCAGAAGTTGATAGTGAATTTCTCTGAGGATCAGAGAGTGTGGATGTAGTAGCTTGAGTCTCTGAACCACTATAATTGCTGTGTTCTTTATTGCTTTCCATATCTGTGCTTAACTGTTGCATTGACTTGATTTTGAAAGCATACTTTTCACTGATATTCAGTTGGAATCAATCCACTGAAGTTGCATAAGTGAATCACAGCTTAATCACTATTTCATAAAGGGAAGGTTTTCAGCAAAGCTTAAAACGAGTATAAACTAAGGGCCAACCATTCCGCACGACTGAAGTAGCTAGAACAGATAGTTACCAAACTGAACTCTCATTTGAGGATTCAGTAAGTTAGTTATCTGATCCAAGCAACTCAGGATCTCTGACACTCAGGACTCAGTTGGGATTATCTGAGGTATCTGAAAGCAGCTCAGGATCACTGTCTCAGTAGACTTTGACTCAGAGCGATATGTGCTTCTCAGAACCTAATCTTCAGGATTATCTGACCCAAGCTGACCTCAGTAAGAAAAAGTTTTAAAAACACTGAACACGTGTATTACCCCCCCCCATACACGTGTAAGACTCGTTTGTACCGGGACCAACAATAAGTAAATGTTACTGTTGGGATATTTTAGTTTTGATGAATTATACCAAAACATTATCAACTTGTGTTATTGAATCTAATTTATAGAGAACAAGTTGAGGGGGAACGAGGGAACAAGTTGAAGGGGAACTCACAAAATCAGAAGAAGATGATCGAGATCAGACGAGGCTGCAGACTAGACTGATCAAGATCAGATGAGCAGATGAGTTCTGGAGTTAACTGATGAGCTGTGCAAAATCAGAAGAGTAGAAAAGATAAGCCAGCTGATCAGAAGATCAGATGATCAGAAGTGACCTGATGCAGATGACCTGAAGAAATCAGATAGCCTGAGTCAAGTGACCTGAGGGTCAGTAAGTAAAAGTGACATGAGGGTCAGGATGTCTGAAGTCAGAAGAGCTGAACTCAGTAAGCCTGAGTGTCAGTATGCCTGATCAGACAAGGTCCGCTGAAGAGAAGTCTGCTGAATCAAGAATCCTGAGTAAAAGAAACCTGAGACTCAGAAGATCCTGAAGACTCAGAAGAAACCTGAGACTCAGAAGATCCTGAAGACTCAGAAGAATCCTGAAGACTCAGAAGAATCCTGAAGACTCAGAGAACCCTGAAGACTCAGAAGATCCTGAAGAATATAGCCGTTAGATTCAACTGACGTGGACCAATGAGAGGAAGACAATCAGCCTGAAAAAGCTGCAGAACTTACAGAATAATATGGATTTGAATGTGATTCTCTCCAACGGTAACATTCAAATCCACACTATAAATACAAGGTCTTTCATCATTCTAAAGCGTGGAGAATGTGGAAAAAGATGCTACAGAGCCAAGAGCCATATACTCAAAGCATTCCCACCATAGAACACAAATCTGTAGACATACAAATACATCCATGAGTGTTCTAAAACCCAATCTAAGCAACCCAAGATATATCCTAAGCTTAGAGAGATTTTCCCAACCTTAGCATTGAGGCTAAACAAATGTAAGGGAAAATTTCAACCTAGTTGGAGACACCAACAAAACTCAAACCCTCTTGTTAGGTAGTTTGTGTGTGATTGTTGGAGTTGTAAAGAGTTAGTAAGCTGCAGTTGAGTCAGCCAGAAAGCTCTAGAGAAGAAGTGAGTAAACTATCTTGGATAGTCAGAAAGCTTGTGTGTGTTTGAGTAAGTAAGCTGCAGAGTAGTCAGCCAGAAAACTCAAATGTAGAAGAAGTGAGTAAACTATCTTGGATAGTCAGAAAGCTTATAGGCGATCCCGTGGAGGGTGATAAGTCCCGATTGAAGGAATTTCCCTAGGAACAGGGAGAGTGGATGTAGGAGCGTGAGTCTCCGAACCACTATACTTTGTTGTGTTCTTTATTGCTTTATGTTCTTACTTGTCATATGCATTTGGTTATAAGCAAAACACATCACATAGATTTAAAAGCAAAAATTTGGAATCACCACATTCTCCCCTGTTTTATATGCATTACATGATTTTTTTTTCCGCATTTCATGGGTTTTTCACCGGGACCACAAGTTACTATATTGTTATATTGTAAAAATTTCATATCTTACGTAACGCGTATTAAAACATAACGTAACACATGAATGTTCACAAGGTAACATATGGGTCACAAAGGTATCCATGTCATTCAATCTTTTGTAGAATATAGTTAATATAAATATTCTAATTCTTATCTTTTATCAATTTTTTTTATCACGTCTAAGGACTTTCTTCGTCTATATCCTCTCTTTTTTTTCGTCTTATCTTTTCTAAAGACATTTATAGGAAGATTCATAGAGATTTCTAAGTCAATTCATTATCAAATATCAATTCATAATTTATTAATTTATACCCTCTCTTATTCTTTTCAAATGGCATACTACGCGAGATTGAAATTAATTTTTATATCAATAATTTTGAATTAAATACTTTAAATATTTAATTAGTTTTATTAAATTAATTACATACATAATTTTTATATTTTCTAATATTGTATATGTGCATATTTTCATTCATTTCTTATTCTAAATTACTTCCTCCCATTCTTCCTAATGTCTTTTTAGTCTATTAGAAAATATTTATATAATAAATATCGTTTTGATATTTTCTCCCTTCATTATATCATACTCCCTCCGTCCCACTATATTTGTCTCACTTTCCTTTTATGGACGTCCCACTATATTTGTCACAGTCCATAAAAGGAAAAAGTAACACTCCACTCACTATTATTTTAATAGTATTCACCTCACTTTTCATCCCAACTATCCCAAATACATTCACTTTTCATCCATTAAATACTATAAAAGCCCACTATCTATTATTTTAATATTATTCCTTAAACAATTCAACAAAAAGAAGTTGGACAAATATACCGGGACGGAGGGAGTATATACCTATAATAATTATTTTTTATGGTCATTTAAAATTTCTTATGCCAACGTTAACCTTAATTTTTAATAATTAAATATTTCTAATAATAATTACTATTGGCTGAGAAATTTATTTACACAACATATTTGTAGATTTTTTTTAATAACAATGAAAATTAATCATGAAGGGTATATATGAGATAATGAGGGGTGAAAATATTAAAACGACATGTATTATACTTTTTATATTCTAATACTGTTTGTGCATATTTTCATTAATTTTTAATTCTAAATTACTTCCTCCATTTAAAATAAGATATCATACTCATTTCTGTCTTATATATTATTTACATAATACGTTTTGACATTTTCTTCCCTCATTATATCATATATATCCCTCATGGTTACTTTTCATGGTTATTAGAATTTTTTATTTTTCTAAAAATATGTTGTGTGAATAATTTTTCCAGCCAATAGTAATTATTGTTACAAATATTTAATTATAAAAAAATAAGGTTAATGTTGTCATAAGAAAATTTAAATGGCCATGAAAAGTAATTATTATGGGTATATATGATATAATAAAAGGATATAATGAAAGTAATCATGAAGGATATATATGAGATAATGAGGGGTGAAAATGTCAAAATGACATATATTATGTAAATAATATATAAGACTGAAATGAGCATGATAACTAATTTTAAATGGAGGAAGTAAGTTAGAATAAAAAATGAATGAAAATATGCACAAACAATATTAGAACATAAAAAGTATACCTGTAAATGAATTAATCAAATTAATTAAATATTTAATTTAAAATTAATAATAAAAATATTATTTTGGATCCCTCATAAATTAATATTTTCTTATGCCAACATTAATTTTAATTTATAAAAATTAAATATTTTTAATAATAATTACTATTGATTGAATAAAATTATTTACAAACCACATTTGTAAGAAAATAATAAATTTAAATGACCATAAAAATTACTCCATCCGTTCTGTTTTAGATTACTCATTCACTGTTTGACTCGTGTTTTAGCAAGCGAGTTGTTTGTTAGTATATAAAATGATAAAATGATTTTTAAGGAGGTGTATGATAGATGAGGAGTAGAACTATCATACACTGCCTTAAAAATCTCTTTATCATTTCAAATACTAATAAACAACTTCATTTCAAAAAAAACACGGTCAAAAAAAAAAATGAAGAATTCTAAAACAAATTATGGAGTAATAATTAAATATATATCGATATGGGGATGTCAAAATAATATATATTATGTAAATAATGTAGAAGACTAAAATGACATCTAATATGAATGGACGCTTATAATTGAATTATTCAAACTAATTAAATTTAAAATATTTAATTTAAAATAAATAATATAAAATTATATTTAATTTCGCATCATATATGTGATTAAAATAAATAATATAAAACTATTTTTAATCCAGCTTTATACACGGGGTTACGTGCTAGTATAATACTAATATCTAATCATTGATAACAATTGGCCTATTCATACAAGATATGGGGATGTCAAAATGATATATTATATAAATAATATAGAAGACTAGAATGACATCTAATATGAATGGACGCTTATAATTAAATTATTCAAACTAATTTAATTTAAAATATTTAATTTAAAATTATTTTTAATTTTTCGTCGTATACGTGATTAAAATAAATAATATACAATTATTTTTAATTCCACTTTATACGCGGGGTTACGTGATAGTATAATACTAATACCTAATCATTGATAACAATTGGCCTATTCATACAAACAAGATCACCTAACGAAGATTTGATTAGTATTCTCTAGAAATACACATAATTAAGTCAGCTACATGACCCGTTTCCACAAGGATGTTGTGTGTAATTAATCTACCAACCGTTGACTTGATAAGAATAAGCAATGGCCACCAAACACCAACCCAATGAAGAACCACCAAGAGAATAACTCTCTTTCTTTTTTTTTTCTTTTCTTTTTAATATGAATAACTAAATCCTCATGTAATACCAAATCACTCTCTTACAATATTATTCCTTACAATATTCTAAAAATAAATGGGGAGAATTCTCATAAATCTCGAAAACTTGAAGGTCGAATCAGATTAAAATCAATATTACTTATTTATTTTAACAGTATTACGTGTATGATCATATAGTATTATGTTAAATAGACTAAATAATGCTACTACATAAACAACAATGTTATATTACATATCTTATATTGTATTATTGATTAATTACTATATTAAAGGTTTTTTTTTGAGCGCATTAATATATTAAAGGTAAACACGTAATATTATTAAAACAAACAAGTAATATTGTCGCTATGTGACCTGATCAATCCAAAATTTACCGCAAGATGCTTCTTTCCAATAATCTTTTCCTTCTTTAAGTTATCAGTGGAGACATATTCAAATTAAATTAATCTTAATTTATAAATTTACAAATATTTTAGCTTTTGATTAACTAACGAAAACATTTCAAATTTTAAAAGACAACTTTTAAAATCAATTTTTTTTCCAACTTTTGAGTTAAAAGTGATTATAAAAATTGTATTTTAGAATTTGAAAATACACCCACCATATCCTGACTTGAAGAAGGTTTATATCAGAAAAATGTAAGAAAATTATCACAATGTTAACTAATTAAAATGCCCTTTTGCCTTCTTCTCACTACAACTTTATTTCTCATTTGTCACCAATCCCATTTTGATTCCAAAAGATCTGCGTATCCAATCCATGAATAACCATCCCCTCCCATTAATTATTATGGTTAATTACAAATTGCAACATGTGCTATTACTCTTTTTACAAAGAGGCACACTTGCATGAGATCGTCTCACGGTGAGACGGGTATAAGTTGGGCATTGACGCTTTAACACTTTGGGAGGGGTGGGTGTAGTTTGTGCTTGGTTGTACACCGTCTCATGTATGAGACCGTCTCATATGAGTTTTTGTCTTTTACAAATTGCAACTTATACTATTTTTTAAAATAAAATGCAATATGTATTACTCCTTCCGTCCTATTTTTTATTATCCATTTACTGTAGACACAGAGATTAAGAAAAAGTATGAGATAATAGTATTAAATGATGTAAAATGGGTTTGGTGGAGGGAAATAATAGAATTAAATGGTATAAAGTGGGTTTGGTGGAGAAAAATAATAGTATTAAATAGTATTGAATGTTACTTTATTACCTTATTTGGAAATTGATAAACAAAATTAGGACGACTATTTATGGAAAGCGGATAATCAAAATCAGGACAGAGGGAGTAGTAAAATTGACAAATTCCAACTCCAGCTCACTTTTTAACTTTCTGGTTCGATATAGTCTACAAATGATATATTGTACATATCACAATGCTAAAAAAGTATTTTAGCAACATCAAATTGAAGAAATTCGATAAAAGAATTAAAAAAAAAAATCAATTCGGGGTTGAAATTTATCAATTTTTACTAATACATATTTGCATTTCGTTTAAAAAAATAGTACAAGTTGCAATTTATAAATAGAACAATAATACATATTGCAATATATTATTAAACCTAATTAGTACACATTTCATTTTCAATAACAAAAGAACAAAAACTCCCATTAGCATTTACAACCAGATATGTCAATCAAAGGCAATGAATTCATGATTTTGATATGTATGAATGTGATTGAACTAAATTACTATAATATTTAATTTTTTCAGCCTTCCAACCTCTGTTATTTTTCTCAATGAACTCTTCAACTCTTTTTCTCAACTCGTCATCTTCATTTTCATCTTCCGTTTCTTCTTTGGCTTCTTCCTCTCCGGCTATCATTACATGAACCACACTTTCCGTCATTTTGTTAGCATCAATAAAGCCATTGGGCATATCAGAATGCGAGCTAATGGGTCTTGAGCTTCCAACGAGAAGAACGGCGATGATGAGATTGCAGAAACAGAAGACGGCGAGGGAATTAGAAGCAGCTAAGCTGATCAACTCCAACGTCGAAACAAACATGTTTCTAGTTATGCAAATAAAGTTACTTTTTTTTTTTTGGCTTGAGGTGGATGACGCAAAATTTGGATGGGGAATAAAGCTAGTTTTTGTGACTTGTGAGTTTGAGGGAATTAACGGGTTTAGCCTTTATACATATTGCTCTGCTTTTATGACAAAAGTGCTGGGGAAGCTGCTTTTTCAGCACGGTTTGGGAGGTGTGGTGGATTATCGGCTATGTTATTATGTTACTTACTCTTTTATTGTGATTTTTAAATTTGTTTTTTTAATTGTTTAATCAAAGTCTTTGCAACGACGCACATGCCCACTTTCTGGTGCAGGTTTCAAGCATTGATCTCATTACAATTTTCATCATTTTAAAAGCTTGTCTCAATTTGTATACATCTAGAATGATTTTTTTGCACTTTTAGTCCCACAGGACACGCCTCCTCACGCTTTTGGTCCCAAAACTTACACTTTTGGTCTCAAAGCCGAAAATTTTGACACTTTTGATCCAAAAGCCGAAATTTTTGACACTTTTGGTCCCAAATCGCGCGTCCTATGGAACCAAAAGTGTAAGCTTTTGGGACCAAAAGTCTCAAAAATTTCGTCTTTGGGACCAAAAGTGTCAAAATTTTCGACTTTGGAACAAAAAATGTAAGCTTTGTGACCAAAAGCGTGAGGAGACGTATTCTGTGGGACCAAAAGCGTGACCATATATGTGTTGTTTGCTGAGTTAGCACGCACCTTGTAGGTCCGCCTTGTTGCGAGTTTGAACCTTGATAGCAACATTTATAGTTTTTCCTCCCTTTAATATAATTATTTTTTTAACCTTTCCATCCCTTAATTATTCTTTATATTAATTTTTTCCCCTTTAATTACTGTTTTCTTTCTTTAATAGTTCACATTCCTTAATTATTCTTTTAATTTTCATTATTTAATTGTATAAGTGCTTTAAAAAAAAAAATTATATAGGGACTTATTAGGAGTATTTGTATATAGCACTTGTTGTATATCTCACATCGGGATTTCTTTAAATTGTAATGTTTGTATACTTGTACAAATAACACTTCTATGTATCAATAAAATCATCTTTCCACACAAAATATTCTCCATATGGTAACCAGAGCCTAATTTGGCTAACACTTTTATTTTTTTCTTTCATCGGATCCTCTTGATCCGCATTTAAAATTTGAAGATTTGTTGCCCAAATAATTGGTAACATTTTCTTCCCATATACAAAAATCACGCCTCTAATAGGCTGATTTTCTTTTGAAGATTTGTTGGCAAATTAACTTGCTCAACACTTCCTCCCTACATCCAAAAGTCACGCCCTCATCACTATATCATCGTCAATACCCTTCATCATGTCGGCCCCTGCAAATCCAAATATCACCATCGGATCTGTTGCAGCAGGTCCACGTTGTCAGTTTTGTAGTGTAACTGAGCACTCTGCACGCTGCTGCACCACCTTTCACTATTTTCCAGTCGTACAATCACAACCTGCGCGCCTAATCTACACTTCGCCATCAGCCCACGCGGCTGCATCAATACCCATTGTTGCAGAGTGGATTTTGGACTCTGGCGCTTCTCATCATATTACCACCGACCTCTCCAACGTATCTCTTTATGCTCCATATATTGGTAGTGATAGTGTTGTCATTGGTAATGGTAAAAGTTTGCAAATTTTCACACTGGGACGCTTCACTTTCTTGATATTAAATCCCTTGATTTTTTGGTGCTTTGGTGGTTCCGCTCATGTCACGAAATTTAATTTATGTTTCACATCTTTGCCATACAAATAATGTGTTTGTTGAATTCTTTGATTATGGATTTCAGGTGAAGGATCGTCGCACGGGGGCCACTCTCCTGCAAGGTCCTCGTGTTAATGGACTATACCTGTGGCCGGTTGGGGTGTCTGCTTCTCCATCTCCCACTGCTCTATCCTCTATCAAACAACCACTTCCTATTTGGCACGCTCGCTTAGGTCATCCTTCCACTAAAATTTTAGAGTCTGTCATTTCTAGCAATAAATTTTCTATGGATAAAACCTTGCTTTATTCTTGTGATTCCTGCAAATGTATCAAAAGTCATAAATTGCCTTTTCACGAGTCATCTCTTACATCTTATGCACCCTTGGAGTTGTTATACTTTGGTGTGTGGTCACTCCCTGTGTTATCTGTTGATGTCTTTAAATATTATGTCATTTTTATCGATCATTTCACAAAATATGTGTGGTTGTATCCGCTCAGGCATAAATCTGACGTTTTTCCTACGTTTATTGCATATAAAGCCTTGGTTGAAAATTTCTTTAAATCCAAAATCACCACACTATACACGGACAACGGGGGTGAATTTCTTGCTTTACGTGAAACTCTTACCTCTAGTGGCATTACTCATCTCACCACACCCCCCATACACTCGAACATAATGGTTACTCGGAGCGTAGGCACCGCCATATTGTTGATACGGGTCTTGCTCTTCTTCACCAAGCTTCCATGCCACTCACCTACTGGCCCTTTGCCATGTCTGCCGCCATGTACATTATAAACCGTCTCCCAAAAATCAATCTATCCATGGTTTCATCCTATGAACTACTATTCAACCACCCTCCTAAACTTTTGAAACTTCGTGTATTTGGTTGTCGGTGCTATCCATGGCTTCATCCCTACTTCAGTCACAAACTTGACCCACGCTCTACTCCCTATGTCTTCATAGGTTACCCTCTCACTCAAAGTGAATATCTTTGTCTCGATCCATTATCTAATCGAATCTACACATCGCGCCATGTAGAGTTTGTTGAAACTTCGTTTCCATTTGCTACCATCTCTCCTCAGTCTGACCCTACACCTTCTGATACTCCACAAACCTTCGATCTCCCACCTCCGCCTTCTGTCCAGCAGTCACCGCCACCGCCACCTGAGTCGTCCCCTCGTGCCGATCTTTTGTCGGACACTCAAGAGCTACCTCCGCCACAATCAGGGTCGACTCACCAAATGACTACACGCTCCAAGAATAACATTCACAAACCATATCCGAGGTATTATCTAATGTCCTCAATTTCTCTTGATGTTGAGCCTTCATCTATTACACAGGCTCTTTCTGATCCTCGGTGGCGTGATGCCATGTCTTCTGAGTTTACTGCTTTACTCAAGAATAACACATGGGATCTTGTTCCTCACACTTCTTCACATAATGTGGTTGGTTGTAAGTGGGTATTTCGAATCAAGCGTAAACCTGATGGCACTATTGACAAGTTCAAGGCTCTTCTTGTTGCTAAGGGGTTTCACCAACGTTCTGGCATTGACTATTTTGAGACTTACAACCCTGTTGTGAAGCCAGCAACTGTCAGAATTGTTCTAAGTATTGTTGTTTCTCGGAACTGGCCACTTCGACAGTTCGACGTCAACAATGCATTCTTACGTGGCACTTTAACTGATGTAGTTTACATGGCTCAACCCCCAGGCTTCTTGGACAAGAAATATCCCTCTTATGTTTGCAAACTGCACAAATCTATTTACGATTTGAAACAAGCTCCTCGAACCTGGTATAATTCTCTTTAGTATTTTCTGGTCTGTATTGGTTTTGTTTGCACCAAGTCAGATGAATCTCTCTTTGTCTATAATCATCGGAATGTTACGACCTACTTTCTGGTGTATGTTGATGACCTCATCCTCGCAGGTAATGATGAATCATTTCTCACTCAAGTAGTCACTGATTTGGCAATAAATTTTTCGATTAAAGATCTTGGATCTTTATCGTACTTCCTTGGTGTTGAGGTTCTTCGCACAAAATCTGCTTGTTTCCTCTCTCAACGGAAGTACATCACTGATCTGCTCTCGAAGCATAACATGCTCAATGCCAAACCCGTCAAAAGCCCTCTTGCACTAGGCTCTGCACTCTCACTTATTGATGGCAGCAAACCGTCTGATTCTTCTACTTATCGTCAGGTCCTTGGAAGTTTGTAGTATCTTCTGATGACAAGACCTAATATTGCATTTGCTGTAAACAAACTCTCCCAGTTCATGCATGCGCCTACTGAGACTCATTGGGGTGCTGTCAAGCGCTTGCTTCGCTACTTAAATGGGACTCGTCACGTTGGTCTTCATCTTCGACGTGAATCGCCCCTTTCGCTTCGTTGCTTCACTGATGCTGACTGGGCTAGTAACTGCGATGATCGCACTTCAACTGGTGCCTTTATTGTTTTTTTCGGTGCCAATCCTATCTCTTGGAGTTCTCGAAAGCAACGATCTGTTGCTCAATCATCTACTGAAGTTGAATATCGAGCTATAGCTGCTGAGTTACAGTGGACTCGTTCGATCCTGGCTGAGCTCACTGTTCCTCAATCCACTTGCCCAATTATTTACAGTGATAACATTGGGGCCACCTATCTCTATTCAAATCCGGTCTTCCATTCTCGCATGAAACACATTGCAATCAATTATCATTTTCTTCGAGATTTGGTCAAGACTTCTCAGCTTCGGGTATCTCATATTTCTTCCTCGGATCAGTTAGCCGATGCTCTTATTAAGCCTCTCACCCGAAATTGGCTTTCTTTACTTATGGACAAGATTGGTGCCGTCAATTTCACACCATCTTGAGGGGGCGTATTAGAAGTAATTGTATATAACACTTGTTGTATATCCCACATTGGATTTTCTTTAAATTGTAATGTTTGTATACTTGTACAAATAGCACTTCTATGTATCAATAAAATCATCTTTCCACACAAAATATTCTCCATAGGATTTTATTTTATAATTTCTAAATATGAACTATAATTTTTATTTTTATTTTTATTTTTATTTTTATTTGATGGGTTTAAAATATATAATTAAAATCATAATATAATTTATTTAGTAATCACACATCTATTTTATTTGATTAATTCGTGGAATTTTCTTAAAAATTATATAATTTTTTTATTTATTTTTCGAATATAAAGGGTCTAACATTTTTTTCCGCACAGAGCCTCTAAAATTATTTAACCGGCTCTAGTTACGCTAAATATCATTAAAACACAATAAATTTAATGTGTAATACATTAAAAATGTATTTAAAACGAAAATCTTGTCGAACTTTTATATTATGGGTGAAAAGTAAAACCAAAAAAATGATTATGCAACACTGCCTAACTGTTAACTTTGCTTGCATATGATGAGTTGGTCTCCTATGAACCTGGTCTATGCTATGAACTTGGATTATTTGACTTATTTTATTCATTTCAACACATTCTTTTTACCCACTAAATTTGACCCGTATCATATCCTGGATAAGTTCAAATATCCATGAATTAAAAACAAGGTTCATAGCATGAACCAGGTCTATACAAGTTTTTGTCGCATATGATATTCTTCCGGGATTTAAATCGATTTGGTCCCATAACTTTGGACCTTTATTGAAATGGTCCCGTATATATCACATGTTTTAATTTAGTCCCGTATGTTTTCAATTTGTGCCAATTTAGTCCCAAGGCGCCGGAGACCGGTCAAACTAGCCAAAACGACGTCGTTTTTTGGGGCGTGTTTTGCACGCGCCCTAATTTCGATCCTAAAAAAAGGAGAGGCACCTAATTAACACGTGGATCGCCAAATCAGTATTTTACCTATTAAAAAAAAAATTAAAAAATGAAATTTTTTTTACACATAAGTATAAAACCATTAAAAAAATTTAAAAAATCAAATTAATATATATTTCAGTTTCAGATTTAATTTTAAATAATAAAAAAAACAAAAATCGCAAAATTAAAAAATGCAGAAGCTTAATCCCTCTCTCTCCAACGCAAAAAATTCTTCAATTTCTCATAATTCCCAAAAAAATTCTCATACATCTCCCTATCTTCAAAAACCCCATAGGCATTATAACAAACAGGATGCGCGTCCCTGTGAATTCCGTGCATATACGCCAAGGATCCTTCGAGCTCCTTAAACCCTAAATCCTCTGTTGGGAGATGAATTTAATAAAGATATATGATTTTGATTAGATCCCAAAACCCCTGAGTATGACATGTTCAGAATGATCTTGATAGTTGAGTCAGGATTCAGTTTTGAGAGTATTCAGGATGTTATCTGCAAAATGTATAGTCAGCAGATATAGTTCAGATAGGTTACAAGACTCAAGAACTCAAGATGTTTCAAGAAACTGAAGTTTCAAGACTCGAGAGAAATCGAGTATCTCAAGACTCGATTGAAATCGAGATCTTCAAGACTCGAGATGATCTTGAGGAATCAAGACTCGAAGATGAAGATTCAAGTCGGTCAAGATGACTCGGAAGAATCAAGACTCGAGAAGACCTCAAGGCTCGAAGACTCAAGACGCAAGATCAAGATCAAGATTGAAGATCAAGAATACTTGAAGGCCGCGATAATTATCAAGACTCGGTAAAGGTCTTGAATGCTTTCGATATGAACCTGAATGTTTCGAGGCACTGAATATGTCTATCTGAAGGATGCAATACTGAGAAGATCGCGATTCCTTAGAAAATAGATATTTGCCAAGACATTCAAATGCAGAGAAAAGGAACTAAGTCAGAAGTGTTGTTAAGGTTATATTAAACTCAGAGTTTGTAACCAAAAGAGCCGTTGAAGGTGTCCACCTTTAACTGGAGATAAAAGTCAAAAAGAGGAAGACGACATCTGCATACCATCTTGACAATCGACGAAGGACGGTCATTTGAAAAAGATGTCAGATGTACAAAAGTTCCAGACTGCAAAAAGTGAAGACCGGCTACATGAAAGGCTATTGCCTAAAACGTGTTAGGGAGTTTCAAACCCTAAAAATAGCCGTTTCTCACACACCACAAGAGGAAACTCACGAAGCTATCTCTCCAACGGATAGTTTTCAAAAGTGACCTTGGTGTATGCCTATAAATACTGGTGACCCTCTACATTGTAAGGTTACAAAAAATTTATATCATAACTCAAGAGCTCAAACTTATTCTTGCAAAAAAGTTAAAGCACTTTCGAAAAACTTAGAATTTCCCAAGTGCTTCTATATTGAAGAGAGCTCACTATACTAAGCCTAGCTTGATAAGATTTATCCAAAGCTTAGTCGAGATATCCTAACCCTTTGCATTGTGCTTCATTGTAAAGGATATCTCATCCTAGTTGGAAACCAACCGAGAAACCCCAAACCCTTGAGAAGGTAGTTGGAGTGTGTTTGTTGGTGAGAAGAGTTGTAAAGAGTTAGTAAACTATGCGGAGTAGTCAGAAAACTCTAGAGGAGAAGTTAGTAAGCTACAGGGGTAGTCTGAAAGCTTGTTTGTGTTTGAGTAAGTAAACTACGGAGGTAGTCAGAAAGATCAAGGTCGGGTTGAGTAAGTAAACTACGTGGAGTAGTCGAAAACTTCGGGGCGAGTTGAGTAAATAAACTTCGCGAGGTAGTCGAAAAGCTCGAAGTGATTAGTGAATTTCTCCGAGGATCGAGAGAGAGTGGGACGTAGGATCTTGAGTCTCGAACCACTATAATTCTTTGTGTTGTTTATTGCTTTCCTTATCGTATAGCTTAATTGCATTGACTTGATTTTGAAAGCATACTTTTCACTGATATTCAGTTGGAATCAATCCACTGAAGTTGCATAATTGAATCACAGCCTAATCACTATTTCATAAAGGGAAGGTTTTCAGCAAAGCTTAAAACGAGTATAAACTAAAGGGCCAACCATTCCGTACGACTGAGTAGCTAGAACAGATAGTTACCAAAATGAACTCTCTTCTGAGGATTCAGTAAGTTAGTTATCTGATCCAAGCAACTCAGGATCTCTGACACTTAGGACTCAGTTGGGATTATCTCGAGGTTTACGAAAGCGGCTCGGGATCACTTTCTCGATGAGACTTTGACTCGGAAGCGATCAGTGCTTCTCAGAACCTAATCTTCAGGATTATCTGAACCAAGCTGACCTAAGTAAGAAAAAGTTTTTAAAAACACTGAACACGTGTATTCCCCCCCATACACGTGTAAGAATCGTTTGCATCGGTACCAACAAGTGGTATCAGAGCAGTGGTTCAACTTGACCACCTGCTGTGTTGACCAAAGTTTTATTTTCAAAAATACTTGTGGTCTATCTGAACTGATCTTATTTGCTGAATTTTTTTTTGAAAGATCAGATAAAAATGTCTTCTAAAAAACTTCCCATGTTCTCAGTAGAGAACTATGATCTATGGAGACTGGGAATGCAGGTTCATCTGTATTCCAAACATGAGCGTATGTGGAGGGTGGTCTCTCAAGGACCATTCCAATTTACTGTGGTGAATCATAGAGGAACAGAAGATGAAAGAATTGATCCTAGAGCAGAATTTCCTAAGTCTGATGACCAACTGACTCCTGAGGAGAGAAAGTTAGTCAATCTAGACTACATTGCAAAAGACACACTATACAGTACAATTGATGATGGTGTGATGGGAATGATCTCTCACTTTAATATCTTTGCTAAAGAGATTTGGGATACACTAGTTTGTAATGTGCCAAGGCACATCATATAAAAAAAAACAAACTTTTCAAAGGCAATTGGAAAGTTTGATAGTTTTGAAAATGGATGATGGTGAATCAATAGACAAATTGGAAGTCGATTCACTAGCATCATGAATGATCTAAATGCACTTGGAAAGAAATATCCACAAAGAAGTGGCATTGAAAATTCTTAGAGGTCTTTCTAAGAAATGGGATATTCATGTAGTGGTGATTGAAAACACCAAGAACATTAATTCAATGCCATACCAACAAGTCTTTTCTGAGCTGAAGGCCTATGAATTTGTAATTGATAAGAAATCCAAAAAGGTTTGACACAAAAAGATGATTCATCATCTAGTAAGAATGTGGCTTTAAAAGCCAAAGATAAAACTTAAAAAAACTAGAGAGTCTGAGAACCCCCATGCCAAAAAATCGGGATGAGCTTGAGGAAAAGCTAGCGATGGCAAAGAAGGTTTGACCCACTTAATAGTAGATTTGGAAAATACAAAAGCTATTACAGGAACCACAGGTACCAGAAGAAACCTGAGGACAGATCAACTGAGAAGAAGAAGGACCTGAAAGCTGAAGGATCTTCATCCAAGAGGAAGGACTCCAAGTCCAAGGAAGAAAGTGATCAGGATGATGATACCAACAGATGCTATAATTGCCATAAGAAAGGTCACTTCCAGTATGATTGTCCAGATTTGAGTGCTAAGGAGAGAAGAGAAAGGCAAGCTAAAAGAGACAAGAAGTTCTCTAGCAAAAAGGCCATGGTTGCAGAAGAAGAACACTATGAGGAGGGATCTAGCTCTTCAGATGAGATATTCTCAGACAGTGAAAGTGATGACATTTGTCTGATGGCCATTGAGGAGGTAAAATCTTCTTTCTCTGTTGTTGCTCCTAAACTAGCACAAGAGTTTTCAAGTTCCACTGAAAACAGTCATTTTGACCTGATGGATTCTTTTGAGAATCTGATGAAGGACTATCTTTGTTTTTTACAAGGATCAAGTAATAGAACTCAAGAGCGAGAATAAGGAACCGAAAGTCAAAATCTAAAATGGAAAGACTCTAGCAATCTTGAAATCACTTCTCAATTAATGGGAGCTCTTGATGAACTGGATGTTACGAAAGTGCAACTCTCGAGAAAGAGGAGCCGATAATGACCCTAATCGAAAAGCTAGAGAAATCCAATGAAGAGATTGAATAATCGGACTAAGTTCAATGACCTCTCGAGAAGCATGAAACTCTACAGAATCATGAGGATAGTGCACGAAGAAGTTAACTCTATTGAATAATGCATCTAATGTAATAGATGAAATTGAGTTACCAGAGATCTGTGACTATAAAATCTGGATTGGGATACATTCGGGGGAACCTCACAAGGTCATCCGAATCTTTGCATCAAGTAGCAAGAAGACAATCTTTGTAAAACCCAATGGCACCTACACTTCAAACTCAAGAAATGCCCAAGGTGTTAGACAAGGGTAAAGGACCTATGGTCTCGATAAAAATCTGAATGATCGGGTTAGAAAGCCCAAACCTCGGTGAAGGCTAGAAAACTGAAAGCGGTCGATTGGAAAGTTTCGAGCAAGTACTTCAAAGCCTCGGGCTAAGAATGCAAACTGAAAGGCTCAACATCAACCATCGGAGGAATCCTCGGATGAGAAACACTCAAAGAAAGACATTCTCAAGCCAAGAGACCAAGTCCTCGATATCTTTGAAAGACCAGTTTTCAAAGACAGTAACTGAACCCCACTTGCCTAAGGGTAAAGGTTACTTGAACCCGAGTCAACAAAGATTTAGACCGGCTGCACAAAAGCCTAAACATCTGAACAGAAGGCCTGAACCAAAGAAGAATTCAAAGGCACATGTTCATGCTAAAAAGCGAGCACACATACACGTAAAACGCTAAGGCACCCCGAGTAGTAGATGTGTATGTTGATGTTTATGGAAGACAAATTAGCCACTCTAAAGTGATTAGATTTGTCAGGCAGATTTGGATTCCGAAAGGTACATCTAACCTTGTAGGACCCTACAAAAACTGGGTACCTAAGAATTGATCTGTTTTTCAGGAGGAAAACAAGGGCACTGAACTGACTAAAGATCACATGGCACCGATGAGCGAGAGATGAAAAAAGCTCGATATATGGTATCTTGACAAAGGATGTTCAAGACATATGACAGATACAAGAAGATACTCATTGACTATGTTGAACAAAGAGGCCCATTGAGATCACTTTTGGAGATAACTCCAAGGGACGGTCAAGGATATGGAACTTTGGAAATCGACTCAGTTCATATCCATGGTGTTTCATATGTATCTGGATTGAAGCATAACTTGCTTTCAATTAGCCAATTCTGTGATAAGGGCTTTAATGTTGAGTTCTCTAAGAACTTATGTTTTGTGAAAGATGATACATCACGAAAAGTATTCTTGACCGGGTACAAGAAAAGGGAATGTGTATCTTCTTTGATTGGAGTTCAACTCCTAAAGATACATGTTTAGTTGCTAAAAGTTCCACAGATACCAGTTGGTTATGGCATAAAAGAATGAATCACCTAAATTTCAAAACCCTGAACAAGCTTGCAAGATTAGCTCTTGTGAGAGGGTTGCCTAATGAAGTGTTCAATAAGGAACATATTTGTGATGCGTGCCAGAAAGGAAAACAAATAAGAGCATCATTTAAAAGCAAAGTTGAGGTTTCTACTGAAAGAATACTTCAGTTACTGCATATGGATCTTTTTGGTCCTATAACACCAGTAAGCACTAATGATAGGAAATACACATTGGTAGTAGTTGATGACTACTCAAGATATACTTGGGTCATATTCTTACTCAGTAAGAAAGAGACTTCGAGATAAAGTTTGCGAGAATTCATGAAAAGGCTCGATATTGAGAAAAAAAATCGAGTGTGGTCAAAATCAGATATGACAAAGGAACTGAGTTTATAAATCAGATCATATCTGAGTATTGTGCAGCAAATGAAATTTCACATGAAACATCAGCTGCAAGGACCCCTCAACAAAATGGTGTTGTTGAAAGAAGGAACAGGACTTTGAAAGAAGCTGCAAGGACAATGATAGCTGAAGCTGATATTCCTAAAAGATTTTGGGCTGAAGCCGCAACAACAACACCGCATGCTACTCTCGAAAACAGGATCCATCTTGACCAAGAGTCAAGGTAAAACACCCTATGAGCTTTGGAATGAAAGGAAGCCTCTTGTTTTTTTCTTTTCGTGTGTTTGGTTGCAAGTGTTTCATACACAATAATGGTAAAGATCGATTGAAAACATTTGATAATAAAAGGCGATGAAGGAATATTCTTAGGATATTCGAAGTCGATAAAAACTTCGAGTTTACAAGCTGTAGGACTCTTATTGTGGAGGAAACACCTCATGTTGTTTTTGATGAATCTGTTTGTGTTCAAAAGAAAACAGAACATGATCTTGAGATGAACCCGACTAATAGGATCACCGAGAATAAGCTGAAAAAGAAAAGATAAATCATCCAATGAACACGAAAAGAAGAAGTCGGTCACTATCTATGATTGGGTGACTCGGACTCGAATAAAGAAGTTCGAGGATGGAACTCGAGGATGGTGAAACTCGGGAAAACCAACACTCCAAAGGTGACCAATCCGAGCAGACACCGATTCGGACTTCGGTATGTGATGCCAATGAAGATGTGGTCACAATCGAGGCAAATTCTGAATCTATCAACCAAAAGGGAACAAATGTCTCGACAATGTTTTGAATAAATTTCCCTGAGGAAGATGATTCCTTTCTCCTTTTCTGTTGTTCCTCGAAGTTTCTTGATTTAATCGAACCTAACATTTCAAATGTTGAGGATACTATTGAAGGGGGAACATCAAGAAGGAAATGGTTAGATAGTCATCCTACAAGTCAGATTGTGGGTGATCTAACTGAAGGTGTTAAAACAAGAAGGTTCCATGGTGAGAGTGCACTATTCTGCTTTGCTTCTGTCGGAGAAAAGAACCTCTTGAGATTGGTGAAGCTCTACAAGATTCTCATTGGATTCTTCTATACAAGATGAAATTGAATCAATTCTCAAGGAATGAAGTATGGGAGCTAGTAGATAGACCTGAAAGGCACAATGTCATTGGAACCAAGTGGGTTTTCAAGAATAAAAGAGATGAAAACAACAACATTGTAGGAAACAAGGCAAGGCTAGTTGCACAAGGTTATTCCCAAGAAGAAGGCTTGGATTATGATGAAACCTTTGAACCGGTTGCAAGACTAGAAACCATCAGATTGTTTCTTGCATATGCTGCCCACATGAAGTTCACAGTCTATCAGATGGATGTGAAAAGTGTATTTCTGAACGGTGTGCTTAAAGAAGAGGTTTATGTGGAACAACCTCCACGGTTTCAAAAGCAGAATGACCAAGTTTACGAGCTCAAAAAAAGCCTTGTATGGTCTCAAACAAGCACCAAGAGCATGGTATGATACTCTTTCTCAGTTTCTTACTGACCATGGTTTTGTCAAAGGAACTGTTGATAGAACTCTGTTCAGGATAGAGGATGGGGAAGATATCTTACTAGTTCAGATATATGTTGATGACATAATTTTTGGATCTCCAAACCATCAGCTATGTGAAAAGTTTTCAACACTGATGAAAGACAAGTTTGAGATGTCAATGATGGGAGAGATGAATTTCTTTCTAGGTCTTCAAGTGAAAACAATCAAAGGAAGGAATATTCATCAACCCGTGCAAAAAACACCGAGATCCGATTGCTAAATATGGTGTATGCAATTGCAATGCGATTAGGATTCCTATGAATACTAACTACAAGATGGATCCCGATTACGAAGGCAAATCGATAGCCCATCTTTGATTATAGAGGAATCATTGGATCATTGCTCTATCTCACGACAAAGTAGGCGGATATAACATTTCTTTGTTGGGATATGTGCAAGATATCAAGCTAATCCTAAGGCTAGTCACATGGAGGTCGCCAAAAAGATCTTGAAGTATCTTAAAGGCACGATGAATAGAGGATTATGGTATCCTGGCGATGATAACCTTGAATTAACCGGTTTACTCGGATCGACTGCGATTATGGAGGTTCTGAGATTGACGGAAGTCCACTCTTTGGAACTTGTCAATTTCTAGGAAGTAAGTGATATCTTGATTTTCGAAAAAGCAGGACCTCGATAGCAACAAAATACTATCGAAATTTGAATACATGGGCTGCGGGGAAGGCTGCGTGCTTTCGATTCTTTGGCTCGCACAACAATTAAGGGATTATAAAGTTGTAGCCAATGAAGTACCAATATTTTGTGACAATAATAGTGCCATTGCTATTTCACAAAATCCGGTATTACACACCGGATGCAAGCATGTGGATATCGGACATCACTTCATCGGAGATCATGTCGAGAAGAAGGACATAAGGATGGAGAAAATTCATCTTGATAAGCGGAGAGGCGATATCTTGACTAAACCTTTGGGTTTGAATCAAGATTTGAAAGAACTTTCGGTTGAGTTAGGGATGTTAGAACCAGTGTATAGAGTAAAATCTGAAAAATTGAAGATTTTCGGATGCATGAAGTTTTCTCGAAATTCTCTTTGAGAAGCTCGGGATAAAATGGAAATCTTGAACTAAGTCTCGAAACTTCAGTTCTTGAAGGTCAAGATTACTTCGATGCATCTTGAACCCATTCAATTACTTTCAAAGATATTATCTTGACATTTTATCAAGGTCAGTACTCAGTAAGATTGATAGAGAGAAATTAGTCTGAAGAAGTAATGACTCATGCGACTCATTTATTGCTCAAGTAAAACTCAAGAATCATTCGCAATAAATACAAAAAACACGAGGAATGTTTTTTTTGGGGATCGTTTTAAATTCGAAGAAGGTCAATAAATCATTTAATGCTCGCTACATTAATGACCAATGAGGATGTTTTGGCGGCTTACTTTTTAGGAGATCGTTGCGTTAGATATGCGATTAATTGGAGATTAATCTCAACCGTTGCTTTTCACCTAACCAACGCGATTCCCCACAATTTTGAAGCTATATATACCCCAATAAGCCATTCAAGCCAAAATTTTATCAAACCCTTCGTTTCCAAATCCTCTGCAAATAAAAATCCCCTTTGCCCAGAAAATTCCAAACCCTAAAGCTTCATTTCTCCAATCAATCTCTAAAATGGCCCCAACCTTGTTCGAGAGATTAGCCAAAACCAACAAGCCATGGTACAAGTTCGTTGTCTCACTCGAAAGCACAACCAACATAAAGCCAGAAGAGGAGGCTCTACACATGATTCGACTGGCTAAACTCACCCATCTAGTCGCAAGCCGACCAGACCAGGAGTTTACGAAAGAGTTAATCGAATTCATCTATAACTTGAAGATAGATGAAGAGGACTGTATGCATTCTAAGATTACTGTATCACATTCAGAGCAGTAGTCCAAATACATCGATTTTGAGAGGGATTTGTATATAGTTCAGAAAAATTTGAATGATGTTTTTGAGCTCTGTGATAGAGGAGAGGATCCTGCGATGTATATGTTAGGTAGAGAGCAGGAGTACTTAGATAGGATTGCTGAGAATCCTGTTAAATTTGAGGCGACATTGCATAAGAGACACTTGAAGCCACAATATCGAGTTTTGATGGATATTGTGAGCAAGAACATCATGAGTCTTGCGGGGAGTTTTGAACAGATCAGTACCCCGAAGCTCAGATTGATGGCGGCGATAGAGGCCTCACCCACCACCGACTTCAACTGGCTGAAATTTTTGATTCAGATGGTGAGTGAGCAGACCAAAGTTTTGAAGAAGGTTGACGGGGCGATCTCAATAAAAGGCAAGATCCACCATGCCACCAAAATTGCTTATATTTTGGAGATGTGCAGAGAGGAGGAGGATATCTTCGCCAATTCGACCCCATTCCCTAAGTCCAAAATTCTCTTTAAGCCCATTGCGGCAAAGAAGCAGGCCATCGGGGGAAGAGAGAAAAGAAGGTAGAATCACCGGTTGCGGCTGAAAAAGAGACTCAACAAACCAGGGGGAAGGTTTTGTTGGAAGCAAAGATGGAGCAGGGTGCAAAAATAATGAAGCAGAAGAACCTTGCCCAAAAGCGCAGAAGATTGGTAGTTCTCACCGATGAAGATGGCAAAGGATTCGAGGAGATTCAACTTTGAGGGCTAAACCGCTCAGAGTTCGCCATTGCAAGTTTTGGCTCAGGTTATCTCAAAGGTACAAGAACAGACTGAGGAGCAGGTCTTCTCTGAGGTGCTTGAGACATCTCTAAGTTCAGACAAAATTTCTCAGGAAATTTTCAAAGGAACTTCAGACCTCGAGATTCCTACCAAAGAAGTCTTACCTCGAGACCCAGAAGAGCCAACTCGAGTCAATCGAGGATCGCCAACTCAGGCCTCGAAAACGACTTCGAGATGCAAATTGAGGACTGACCACACAACCTTCGAGAGGGTCACGAGACTCGGGAGCGAATGTTCTTGATGAGCTCTGAAAGTGATCTACTTCTTGATCCTCGCCAGGCTTCAACCGAACCCGAGAGCCCCAGATGGAAGAAGGGCGAGGTTTGAAGAAGGCGAGTGGAGGAGCAAGGGGAACGGTTCATTCTTGATCATACCCTAAGCTCAAATCATCATGACGATCTGCGCAAGATGTTTTCTTTAGATTAATGACAATCTGTGTTCATCCTCAATCGATCTCTTCCCGAGATGCTTGATATTCTTTGCTTTTCGGAGAAGGGAAGGTGGAATGAGGAAATGGCCCTTTCGACCGACTTCTCAGGGTTCAGAAGGACAAAGCTCAGGATGAAAAACTCCGATTTTGATGAGCTGGTTCAGAGGAAGTTAGCTGAGAGAAAAGCTACTCAAGTTGGTGCCCCAAGCAGTGGAGACAAATCTCAAGATGGAGATGGGGACCAACAGGGAGATGCTGAGGATCAGTCTCAGATGGAAAAGGAGACTTCTGTTGCTGACCAACCTAAAATTGGTCAACTTCAGACTGAAACTAGCACTCTTCAGGTACCTTTTGGCACTATTAACAATTATGCCAAAGTTACTGAAAGTTCTATCTTTAATTCTGAATTGTTTGATAAACAGACTGAGGCTCAGTTGGAGACTGGAGCTCAGGATGAAGCTGAAGCTCAGGATGATCAAACAACACAGAAGGTGCAGAAGGTTCCTGAGATTGATCTCACTCCCTTGATGGAGAAACTTGGAAGGTTGAGCCAATGATGATCAAGATTGCTCAGATAGAAGAAACATTGGCCAATCAAGCTCAGAAGATGGAAGGTCTTAGTCACTCTTCAGAGGTGGTGCTAATCCAAAACACTCTGACCTCACAGATGACCTCCATGGAAGATAAGCTGGAGGGAGTCAAGGCTGAGCACAGTGCTGAAATGAAACAGAAGCACCAGGAGTCAACTGCATTTCTAGAGGTGAAATTGGCAGAGAGGAATGAAGTGATGATTAAATCTGCTGTTGAGGAAATGAGCTCAGTGCTCATGACCAAGATGACAGAGATGTTCAAGGAAGCACTCTCTGGCCAGTTTGCCCATATGTATGAAGAATTTTCTGTGGCTAAGAACCACATCAGAAGGCTGGAAGACGAACAAGATCAGATAGCAGGAGAGGTTCACTGTGTGAGCAAAGAGCAATATCACATGGACACAGCACTCTCCAGACTTCTTCCAAATTACGGTGACAAGAAGGGGGAAAAGGAAGGTGAAGACCTCAGAAAGTTCATGGCACGTACTTTGGAGAAGAAGGCTCAGAAAGATGCTAAAATGTATAACCTGGCCAAAGCCTTAAGAGAAGTCGAAGCTACTGAGAAGTTGAAGTTCGCTTCGGTGGAGAAGTTTATCTACACTCGAAGTTTAAAGCAAACCATGCTTGATGTTGCAAGAGAGAAACTGAGTGCTAGAGCAAAGGTTGGAACAAGCCAAGCTGCTGCTGATTTGCCTATAAAGAGGAAAACCTAGGGCGTTGTTCAAACTGAAAGCAAGAGTGCAAAGGCTTCTAAGCCAATCCAGAGAAAGCTGATTCTGGATGATGAAGAAACGAAAGAATCTGAGTCTCAACCTCAGAAGAAAGTCTTCAACACGAGAGATTCTCTGAAGACACTCCAAATAGAACAAGCTAAGAAAGCTGCTGCTTCGGTCTCAGGAGCATCTGTGATCAGAAAGAAGATAGACGAAGAGCAGAAGCGAAGGAGTGAATTCAGAAAGTTTGCGAGCAAGAGGAAAGGGACATCAAAAGCACTGAAGTGGCCCCACGTTGATAAATGGATGCCTATCAAACTCAACGATATGTGGGAAGAGGTCAAGAGAACCTTCTGGTTCAATTATGATGTTCTCAGGGAATGGAGAGGGGAAAGCTCATATCAGAATGAAGCATTCATTGAATATCTCCTAACCTTCTATCCAAGGTATCTACAGAGCTGGATTAACCTTGCGGATGAAGGAGAGGTACAGATAGTAGCCCCTGGTCCATATTCCTATCCTCCTCCGAGACTTGGTAATGACTTGGTAAATGAGAAGGCCATTACTCAAGAAATTGCTCAGTATGCTGGTCAGTTGGGTTTAACAGGAAACAGTCCGGATATTATTAAGGAGAGAAATGAGCTGAAGAAGAGATTTTTCGGAATGTTCGACCTGGAGGTGCCCGCTGATGAAGTTGAGAATGAAGCAAACTGAAGAGCAGAAGACTGAAGAGCCAAATCAGAAGACTGAAGACTAAAGACTCAGAAGATTCTGTATTCTTTAAATTTTTTGTCTTTTTGATTTTGTTGATAAACTCATTGTAATCTGTAACTCAAACCAATCATCAAATGAAGATTTATCATTTATGCTCACAAGATAATATCTCATTATCTTATTTACATGTCTTTTATTTTGATATGCCTGAATGAATGTCTCTGAACTGATTGTATGTTGATAAGGAGTAAATTGTCTGAATATGGGGGAAATTGTTTAAGTATTTGGTGATGAACTATTTAAGAAGATTCATTACTGAAGAAATTGTTGAATGATTTAAATTGTTGGGAGTTTCTCTGATTTAGGAAAGTGTTGGGAGACAACCAATCTTGTAATAGGATAAACTGAAACCTGAGTATAAGTTATATGTTTGTAAAAAGATAGGTTTTGGCATCATCAAAAAGGGGGAAATTGTTGGGAGATGAATTTAATAAAGATATATGATTTTGATTAGATCCCAAAACCCCTGAGTATGACATGTTCAGAATGATCTTGATAGTTGAGTCAGGATTCAGTTTTGAGAGTATTCAGGATGTTATCTGCAAAATGTATAGTCAACAGATATAGTTCAGGATAGGTTCTGAAGACTCTGAAGAACTCAGTATGTTTATGAAGAAATTGAAGTTTACAAGACTCGATAGGAAATCGAGTATCGAAGACTCAAGCAGAAATCGAGATATCAAGACTTCGATGATCTTGAGGAAATGAAGACTTCGAAGATGAAGATTCAAGATCGGTCCAAGATGACTCAGAAGAATCTGAAGACTTAGAAGACCCTGAAGACTCTGAAGACGCAAGACTGAAGACTGAAGATTGAAGATCAAGAATACTGAAGGCACAGTAATTACTGAAGACTCAGTAAGGTACTGAATGCTCAGTATGAACCAAAATGTTCCGAGGCACTGAATATATCTATCTGAAGGATGCAATACTGAGAAGATCGTGATTCCTTAGAAAATAGATATTTGCCAAGACATTCAAATGCAGACAAAAGGAACTAAGTCAGAAGTGTTGTTAAGGTTATATCAAACTCAGAGTTTGTAACCAAAAGAGCCGTTGAAGGTGTCTACCTTTAACTGGAGACAAAAGTCAAAAAGAGGAAGACGACATCATGCCATACCGACATCGACGGTGACATCATTTGAAAAAAGATGTCAGATGTACAAAAGTTCCAGACTGCAAAAAGTGAAGACCGGCTACATGAAAGGTTATTGCCTAAAACGTGTTAGGGAGTTTCAAACCCTAAAAATAGATATTTCTCACACACCACAAGAGGAAACTCACGAAGCTATCTCTCCAACGGATAGTTTTCAAAAGTGACCTTGGTGTATGCCTATAAATACTGGTGACCCTCTACATTGTAAGGTTACAGGAAATTTATACGCAACTCAAGAGCTCAAACTTATTCTTGCAAAAGTTAAAGCACTCGAAAAACTTAGAATATCCCAAGTGCTTCTATATTGAAGAGAGCTCACTATACTAAGCCTAGCTTGATAAGATTTATCCAAAGCTTAGTCGAGATATCCTAACCCTTTGCATTGTGCTTCATTGTAAATGATATCTCATCCTAGTTGGAAACCAACCGAGAAACCCCAAACCCTTGAGAAGGTAGTTGGAGTGTGTTTGTTGGTGAGAAGAGTTGTAAAGAGTTAGTAAACTACGGCGGAGTAGTCGAAAAACTCTAGAGGAGAAGTTAGTAAGCTACTGAGGGGGTAGTCCAAAAGCTTGTTTGTGTTTGAGTAAGTAAACTACGGAGGTAGTCGAAAAGCTCAAGGTCGGGTTGAGTAAGTAAACTTCGTGGAGTAGTCGAAAAACTTCGGGGCGAGTTGAGTAAGTAAACTATCTGCGAGGTAGTCGAAAGCTCGAAGTGATTAGTGAATTTCTCTGAGGATTAGAGAGAGTGGACGTAGGAGCTTGAGTCTCTGAACCACTATAATTGTTGTGTTGTTTATTGCTTTCCTTATTTGTGCTTAACTGTTGCATTGACTTGATTTTGAAAGCATACTTTTCACTGATATTCAGTTGGAATCAATCCACTGAAGTTGCATAATTGAATCACAGCCTAATCACTATTTCATAAAGGGAAGGTTTTCAGCAAAGCTTAAAACGAGTATAAACTAAAGGGCCAACCATTCAGCACGACTGAGTAGCTAGAACAAATAGTTACCAAACTGAACTCTCTTACGAGGATTGATAAGTTAGTTATCTCGATCCAAGAAACTTCGGGATCTCGACACTTAGGATTGATTGGGATTATCTCGAGGTTTTACGGCGACTTCGGGATCACTTGTCTCGATGAGACTTTGACTCGGAGCGATCTGTGCTTCTCGAACCTAATCTTGAGATTATCGACCCAAGACCTCAGTAAGAAACAGTTTTTAAAAACACTGAACACGTGTATTCCCCCCCCATACACGTGTAAGACTTGTTTGCACCGGGACCAACATCCTCCTCCCAAATGACGTCGGCTCAGAACTCCTTCCTCCAAATTAGGCATTTCAGAAGCATGGACAGCGAATCGTGAACCCTAAAATCCCTAGCGTGGAGGAATTTCAGCAAAACGACGTCGGCGCGCTCATCTACGTTTCCTAAAAGTGGGATTCCCCACATTGAAAAGGTGTCGTGGGTGGACACGGGCTTGTCTTTGAGCTCTTTTAGGGCTTTTCACTCGGAGGGTTTGAGGTGGAATACGAAGTAGGTGTCCTCTTTGAAGGAAGGTGTGCGTGAGGCCGCCATTAGTGATGTTACGAAGGTTTTTTTAGAGGGCTTTTGGGAGGGTTCTGGAGTTGGGCCGGTTGGGGTTAGATTGTTGGAGGTTGGAGATGTGGATTCCATTTTTGGGTGTGGAAATGGGGGAGATTTTGCAAGGGAATGGGGAAATAGAGAGGGAGGTAGGAGAGAGATGGTGGGATTTTTCGATTTTTTATTATTTTGCGATTTTTGTTTTTATTTTTTATTTATTTAATGTTTCTGAAATTGAAATATATATTAATTTGATTTTTAAAATTTTTTAATGTTTTTATACTTATGTGTAATTTTTTTTTTCGTTTTTCAATTTTTTTAATAAGTAAAATACTGATTTGGTGCTCCACATGTTAATTCCGGTGCCACTCAGCTTTTCCCGATCGAAATTAGGGGCGCGTGCAAAACACTCCCCAAAAAACGACGTCGTTTTGGCTAGTTTGACCGGTCTCCGGCGCCTTGGGACTAAATTAGCACAAATTGAAAACATACGGGACTAAATTGAAACATGTGATATATACGGGACCATTTCAATAAAGGTCCAAAGTTATGGGACCAAATCGATTTAAATCCCTATTCTTTCCTTCACCACATAACAAGTGTAACCACGCTTTGTTAAAATTAAAATTTATCAAGTCGCTCTTAGTAATTGTATTTTACTAGTATATCACCAATGTATTGCAAGGTCTGTGAGTATAAAATAAGTATGGTATGGAATATATTTATTTTCGTGTAAATAAATTAGAACGAATTATTTTATCTATAATTATAATCTTAATTCTTATATTCATATAATTATAATCTTAATTCTTATACTCACATATATATATATATAAATGTGTTGCTTATATTTTATTTTCACCAAATTTTTTTTTTCGTTTCGATGCTATGCTGATTTGTGAATTCTTTCTACTTTTGCAATCAGACGTGGAAAATGGGTGACGCACCAAATGTTGAAAAAGTTTACATTATTAAATGATGCAAGTTTAAAATATATTGTTTCTTCTGACGACTTTGAATCATATCCTTATAAACTACATTGTCGTCACTTGTTGTCGTTCTTCCCATATCTAAAATTTCAAATATCCCCGCTTAGTTACTATGGAAATGGTAATATACACTACCCATGATTGAAATTAACCTCATTAAGAAAATTTAAGATACTATGGTTGTCTTTAACTCTTATTAATGGTCATACCATAAGATACAATTAGTCAAAATTGCCTTCTTTAAAACTTTAAAAAGAGTCTGCTATTTGATGAAGTCAACATTATTCCTAAAATCAACAATCTTATGGATTCTAGAGAGAGAGAGAGAGTGGAGTGTGGTAAGGAGAAAAAAGAGGAAGAAGGTGAGTGTGAGAGATGAGTGGGTAAGGAGCCGGGTAGATTCTAGGATCCCCCCCTTCTCCGAGAGAAATCCGGCGAGAAAGATATCAGCCCTTATCCCTTCCTATAGGTCAGTGGATGGTGGAGTCAACAACCGCGGTAAAAGAGCGTTCGTCGACAACCCTTCTAGGTTTTGGAGTCTCTTAGAAGATAAGTCTGTTTCCTTTTATTTCACTAACTTCCCAGAGGACTGCCCTGTGGAGATCCCGAGGGAGAGATTCTCGGAGTATGGTGAGGTCTTGGATATATTCCACCCGTAGAAAAGGGATAAACTGGGAAAGGTCTTTGGCTTTGTGAGATTTCCGAAGAATATCGATCAGAGAAGTATGTTTCTCTATCTCAATAATACCAGGATAGACTCATACAAGATTAGAGGTTTTTATCCGAGGTATGGATGGAACTCTGGCAAATCTGTGAAACCTCCGACCATTGAAATCTCGATCGCCGCAAGCGGTGTAAGAAGCTGTTGGTCCCAAAAAATAATTTAATTTTATGAAAAAGGGGAGGGGGGGAATGGTGATTAAAAACAATTTTTTTTTCTTACAAAATTGCTTTGCTTGTTAGTAAACATTTGCATATGACAAGAACATAAAACAATAAAGAACACAACAAAGTATAGTGGTTTCTGTGACTCAAGCTCCTACGTCCACTCTCCCTTATCCGCAAGAAAATTCCTTACGACGACGACTCAAGCTTTCAGACTGAACTCCTGCAGCTTACTAACTTCGTTCCATGAGTTTTCAGGCTGAACTACACTGCAACTTACTAACTCAACTCACACAAGTTTTCAGACTGTCTCAAACAACTTACTAACTTCTTCTCTAGAGCTTTGTGGCTGAACTCAACTACAACTTACTAACTCTTTACAACTCCAACAATCACACACAAATTACCTAACAAGAGGGTTTGGGTTTGGTTGGTATCTCCAACTAAGTTGAGATTTTCCCTTACAATGGTTTAGCCTTTATGCTAAGGTTGAAAAAATCTCTCTAAGCTTAGGATATATAATGTGTTGCTTAGATTGAGTTTTAGAACACCCATGGATGTATTTGTATATCTACAGATTTGTGTTCTATGGTGGGAATGCTTGAGTATATGACTCTTAGCTCTATAAAATTTTTCCACACTTAAAATGATGGAATAGCTTGTATTTATAGTTTGGATTTAAATGTTATTGTTGGAGAACGTCACATTCAAATCCATAATATTCTGTAATTTCTGCAGCTTTTTGTTAGACTTGTTGACCACCTCTGATTGGTCCACGTCAGCATTCAGGCCTTCTGAAATCAGCATTCAGCATTCAGGATTCCAGCACTCAGGATTCCAGCATTCAGCACTCAGGATTCCAGCATTCAGGATTTCAGCATTTCAGTACTCAGGATTCAGGATTCCAGCACTCAACACTTCTCGTTCAGACCATTCTGACATTCAGCGGTATTTGACTTCATCCTTCTTCTATTCAGACCACTTTTCCTTAGGCCTATTTTCCATTCAAGTCACTTGTCTTCAAGCCTATTTTCTCAGGAAACTTCAGATCAATTCCCCCTCAACTTGTTCACTTCCCCCTCAACTTGTTACCTGTATAAATGAACTTAAACAATACAAGTTGACAAATATATAATGTTTTGGCATAAACAATCAAAACAAAAATATCCCAACAGAAGCCCACTTAAATCTTATGCCAATGTTGTTGTCGAGAAGGAAGGCTTTAAATCGCACGTGAATGTTCAGTTTAATTCCCTTCATTCGGATAAAGTATGGTTGGAGAATTTTTTTTCTGCAGTTCTTAAAGAGGAGTTTAAGAGGGAAGAGCATGGCATGGAAATCAAAGCCGAGTGTTCTGGGAGTTTAGTTCTAAAGTCTCTAGGGGACAATCTTATTCTCATTCAAAATTGTACTAATAATCCGTTGTGTGTGATGGAGAAAGATTGGGATGAATGGTTGTCTCATTGGTTCGTTCGGTATCATAAATGGGTGAAATCGGACATCTACATGAATCGTGTGATCTGGTCGAGATGGGTGGGCATACCCGCTCATGCCTGGAATCGTCAATTTTTTTTTATCTGTCTGCTCTAGTTTTGGGCGTTTTATTTCCATGGATCAAACAACCCAACACTTGGAGGATTTACATATCGCTAGCGTTCAAGTCTCAATTCCGATTAAGATGGTGCTGCCTTTCATTCTATAGGCTGAGATCGATGGTGCTGTGTATTTTATCAACATATCTGAATCGCTGTCCCCTCTCGTCCCCTGGAATGGATGTTCGACGGCTAGCGACGATGATGTGGTGTCCCGGTGGTTGGAGGGAATATAAGATTCAGTTGTGTCCAGTCCGACGACGGCGGAGAAGGTCAACAAAGAGGACGAAGATGCTAGGGCTTTGGCATCGTCGAAATCTGACTCAACTGGTATGATGGTTCTGGATATGTGTGTGGAAGGCGGCTAAAAGGAGGATGTCATGGATCTCAATGCAGGCGTGGGTATTTTGGATGATTTAAATCCTTCTATTCAATCGGCCCTCTTTTTTCGAGGGACAAATGGTATCCGATATTAAAGCAAATGAAAGCCCCGAGTTTGCGCGCGTTGGTAAACGATTTACCCGGATCTATTCAAGGTGCAATTTAAATACAAATTTAAATAAATAATTTACTACTAACATGAATTAACCTATTAATTAAAATAGCAAATACCAACAACATACATGCGTACAATTAATTTCACGTAAAGTCCTACACATGTGAAATCTAGGAGTTTATGCGAAACGTACCTCTTGTAGAGACAACTGTTGAGACGATGGATCAACCCAAATGCCATCTCAAGTATATCCCAAGTGTTGGTCCAGTAAAAAACCATGTAATGCATATAAAACAGGGGTAAGGGAATAGTAATTCCAAACTTTTTCTTTTAAACAATGTGTTTTGCTTATAACCAAATGCATATGGCAAGTAAGAACATAAAGCAGTAAAGAACACACAATTTTATAGTGATTCGGAGTCCAACTCCTAAATCCACTCTTTCCTATCAGTAGGGGCACATACTTAACAAACCACCTTAGTTAAAAGTGTTAGGCACACCACCATACAAATGTTTAATGGGTTCTCACTCTCTCGAGACTTATCTCCCTCACGGGATTACCTATAGATGTTTAATGAGTTCTCACTCTAACCCAGATAGTAAGTTAGTCCAACTAACTTACAATCCTTGCTTAACAAAACTTAACCTATCGAGAGGGAAAGATTGTTTTTTGTCCAACTAGGTTGAGATTTTCCCTTACAATTGTTTAGCCTCAATGCTAAGGTTGGGAAAATCTCTCTAAGCTTAGGATATTACATTTGTACTTAGATCTAGGATAGAACACTCTTGAATATAAACGTGTATTTCTTGCTCAGTGTTCTACGGCGGAAATGCTAGATGATTTGGCTTTGTAGCTCAATGGCATTTTTCACGCATTTCACACACTGAATAATGAAGAAAGAACTTGTATTTATAGTGTGTATTTGAATGTTACCATTGGAGGAGTCACATTCAAATCCACACTAATCTTGATATCTGTGCAGCTTTGCCAGGCTGGTAATATTCCTCTCATTGGTCCACGTCAGCTGAATCTAACGGCTATAATCTTTAGGTGATCTGATCCTCATCTTTCTCGAACTCAGGCTTCCTTGGACTCAGGATTCTTGACTCAGCAGACTTCTCTTCAGCGGACCTCTTCTGATCAGTAACCTCCTATTCTGATCTGCTTGTCTGCTTTTCTGGTCATCTGATCAGGTCTGCTGATCTGGTCTGCCTGATCTGGTCTCTTCTTCTGATTTCTGATTTCAGTTTTCTGATTTCTTCTCGCCTGATCTGATCAGCTTCTCTGATCAGATCAACACATCTTCAAGTCAGCATATCATGTCAGCATATCAGGCCAGCACATCTGATCTCAATCACATCTGATCTCGATCAGTCTCATCTGCTCCTCTTTTGATCTTTTGGTCAGTTTTGTCTGATCAGCTTGTCTGCTCTGGTTATCTGATCAGCTTGTCTGCTCTGGTTATCTGATCAGTTGACTCTCTTCTTCTGATTAGCTGGCTTAGCTTTTCTTCTTCTTCTGATTTTGCTCAGCTCATCAGTTAATTCGGAACTCATCCTACTTATCTGATCTCGATCAGCCTCGTCTGATCTTGATCATCTTCATCTGATTTCATGAGTTCCCACTTAACTTGTTCTCTAGTTCCCCCTCAACTTGTTATCTGTAGATTAACTTAAATAACACAAGTTGATAATGTTTTGGCATAGTTCATCAAAACTCAAAATATCCCAACAATTTCTCCCTTTTTGATAATGACGCCAAAACATTAAAATATATGCATTTTTAAAGAAAGCAGGTTTTTAAAAAAGATCAGTTCAGATGGCCACATTGAAAACAGTGAACTTTTGAACTCCTGTTCTGATACCAATTGTTGGTCCCGTGAAAAACCATGTAATGCATATAAAACAGGGGTAAGGGAATAGTGATTCCAAAATTTTTCTTTTAAATGATGTGTTTTTCTTATAACCAAATGCATATGGCAAGTAAGAACATAAAGCATTAAAGAACACACGATTTTATAGTGGTTCGGAGTCCAACTCCTACATCCACTCTTCCCTATCAGCAGGGGCACATACTTAACAAACCACCTTAGTTTAAAGTGTTAGGCACACCACCATACAAATATTTAATGAGTTCTCACTCTCTCGGGACTTAACTCCCTCACGGGATCACCTATAGATGTTTAATGAGTTCTCACTCTAACCCAGATAGTAAGTTAGTCCAACTAACTTACAATCCTTGCTTAACAAAACTTAACCTATCGAGAGGAAAAGATTGTTTGTTGTCCAACTAGGTTGAGATTTTCCCTTACAATTGTTTAGCCTCAATGCTAAGGTTGGGAAAATCTCTCTAAGCTTAGGATATTACATTTGTGCTTAGATCTATGATAGAAAAATCTTGAATATAAACGTGTATTTCTTGCTCAGTGTTCTACGGTGGAAATGCTAGATGATTTAGCTTTGTAGCTCAATGACATTTTTCATGCATTTCACACACTGAATAATGAAGGAAGAACTTGTATTTATAGTGTGGATTTGAATGCTACCGTTGGAGGAGTCACATTCAAATCCATACTAATCTTGATATCTGTGCAGCTTTGTCAGGCTGGTTATCTTCCTCTAATTGGTCCACATCAACTGAATCTAACGACTATAATCTTCAGGTGATCTGATCCTCATCTTTCTCGAACTCAGGCTTCCTTGGACTCAGGATTCTTGACTCAGCAGACTTCTCTTCAGCGGACCTCTTTTGATCGGTAACCTCCTCTTCTCGATCCAGCATGCCTTTTACGGTTATCCGATCGGTCCGGCTCGATCTGGTCTCTTCTTCGATTTACGATTTTTCTACTTTGATCGGATCGGATATCAGTCGACATATTAGGTCAACACATCAGGTCAGCACATCTGATCTCGATCAGTCTCATATGCTCCTCTTCTAATCTTTTGGTCAGTTTCATCTGATCAACTTGTTTGCTCTGCTTATCTGATTAGTTTGTCTGCCCTGGTTATCTGATCAGCTGACTCTCTTCTTCTGATTAGTTGGCTTAACTTTTCTTCTTCTTCTGATTTTGTTCAGCTCATCAGTTAATTTAGAATTCATCCTACTTATCTGATCTCGATCAGCCTCGTCTGATCTTGATCATCTTCGTCTGATTTCTTGAGTTCCCCCTTAACTTGTTCTCTCGTTCCCCCTCAACTTGTTATCTGTAGATTGGCTTAAATAACACAAGTTGGTAATGTTTTAGCATAATTCATCAAAACTCAAATATCCCAACACCAAGTCCTTGCTCCTAATCAGGTGGTAGATTCGCACGAACAATTTTAAACAAATGAATAAACAAAAATTTATTGCACCACCTTTGTCGATTTTTAATTTTTCCAAGACTTAAATTCTATTGTATTGGGGATGAAAAATTCATCCCCTATTTATAAGGATGAGGGGGGCAAAAAAATAGGGTTTAGTGGGATATGGAAATTTCTTTGTATCTTCCCCAAGATAAAATCTTGAATATATCTCATATATTCTATTTCCCATATATATCTTTCCACCGAAATCTTCCATTATTTTTTCCTCACCTTTTTCGAAAATTTCCCATAAAAAAGTCAAAGTCAAAGATTCTTAGATTTATGAGATAATCTTGTATTCCAAGAATACTTATCTTCCATAAAATCTTTCCAAGAAATTTTTTTCTTTCTTTTCTTGAATATTTTCGAAAATTGTAGAAAAATTAGGCAATAATTATTTATTTTATTTTAATCATCTTTTCATTAATTGGACTTATATTGGGCTACTTGAGGGGCCTTTAGGAGAATTAAGATTGGACCTCCTAATCGACTCTGAATTACAATATTGAGCCACAATATTATTCAACCCATTAATATTAATTTACTCCACTATAAAATTAATATTGCACTATCCATCTTAACCCATATACGACAATATGGCTCCCGGTTATTATTTCCCGTGTTTAAAATTATTTAGTCCATTAATTAATTAATCCACTGAAAAGCTTTATATTAATTAATATCTTTTTCCTTGGAGTAAAGACAACTTAACATTATTATCCATACATGAACTTAATCCACTTGCAAGATTTGTATGATAAAACTTCTGAGCCCACAAGGGGACAAATCAAACAAGACTTTCCTTGCACACGTTTCTCTGTATTAAAATCTTAGCAATTGTCATGTAATTAATAATATTGCCCAAAATACAAAGTATAGAATCGCTCTTTGATTCTAAACCCAACATAGAGCAAAGCAATAAATATTAATCACACACAATCCTATTTAAGTGACAGAGTTTAAGAAATCAACAACCACTGAGGTCTAATTCTTCATCCCATAATTCTTCATCGCATCACAATGTACTAGTGCAATCTCTTGGTCAAGACAGGCCAATCTGAGCTTTGCACCTCAACCTCTACCAATGGAGTGTTCAATTTCATCTAGGTTGTGAAGATGTAATTATTTACAAGAAACTATTAATTTGATCTTCTGTGATCAGGAATCACCACATTAACTACAATGCAATATGTACTAATATTGAACGACTTGCAATAAATAAATAATATTCATTCATATATAAAGCAATAGTGATAAAAGATTTATTCTTAGTAAATAAGTGATAAATTCAGTCTGTTATACAAAGTAAAAGCATACTTTCACAAATAACCCCAACAATCTCTCACTTATACTCAAAGTCTGCTTTTAAGTATACTACAACACGTCACATGTCCTACACATGTTCCTAATATTTCTCCCACTTATACTCAATGCAGCTTGGCAACGCACTTGACAACCATTCCTTTCACATGTCTCTCGAATGTATTATGAGAGACAGACACTTTGTGAAAAGATTGACTAGGTTATCCTCTGATGCGATCTTAGCCACCGCTTCATCTCCTCTTTTAACTGTTGATGTTGCACGGATGTTGTTCCAAATGTTGGACAACATTCTAAACAACATCATAAATTTGTCCTTTCTCCTAACACTGACTCCATTTTAACAGATGTGTTTTTTTATGTTTCCTACAGTGCAGGTTGAAGAAAATTCGGTTATATTGTCAGGCGGTTGCATTGTGGTGGAGTGAGAATAGAAAGATCATGGGTGGTTACACAAAGATCATGGAGATAGTGGAGGAGAAGTTCAAGGCTATCCATGCCTAGTGGATAGGACAATGCAGTTGATCTTCAAGTCTATAAATATTCTGCATTGGTCGACATTCAAGTTTGAGGAAAAGTGAAATACCATTTGCTCTACTCCAAACTTTGGAGAGTAGTATCCAAGACACAACCAAGAGTGAAAAACCGAGTGTTTGTAATTCTAGAAGTGTGAGGGTCGATGTTATTCTATTTGTACTGGTTGAGGGAATACAATCTCTCTCCTCAGTATTGATTTTATCTTATTAGATCAAGTTTTAGGTTGAATAAGATCACTAGTTACTTAATTGAATAGATTGCTTTTGGTGTGTGGTTTTTCACTACACCTTTTAGGATCTTGTAAGAGGTTCTTGTGTATCTCACTACTTGTTATAGTGATGTTTATAACCATGAGGTTCGTATAGTCTGAATTAAGACTATACAAAATTTTAAAATCCTTTGCACTGTGTTTTTATACTTCCGCTGTCATATGTTATTTTACATGTTGTATAACATTTTCAACAACACTCTAAAAATACACGCACACACACTTTCAGTTGGCGCCAGAGCCATAAACTTGATACATTAAGTTAAAGGTCCTGTGTTTTTAAAGTGTGTTTTTGCAATGGATTATTCGTTGACTCCTTCTTTAAAACCTCCAATTTTGGATGGATCAAACTATCCATACTAGAAACCTAAATTGCGCATGTACATTAAGTCTATAGATGAGAGAGCACGGCGTAGTGTGTTATCTGGTTGGAATCCACCAAAGACATTTGATGATAAAGATGGAGAATCTCAAGTGAAAAAAGAGATTGATTGGTCCAATGATGAATGCACATCGGCCAATTTCAATTCTAAAGCCCTTAATGCAATTTTTACTGCTACTGATGTTTCTATGTTTAAACTGATATCTAACTGTGTTTCTTCTAAGGATGCATGGAAAATATTGCAGGAACATTGTGAAGGATCAGAAAGTGTTCGAAGGACTAGACTTCGAATGTTGGGAACCAAGTTTGAGAACTGGAGAATGAAAGATGATGAAACCATTTCATCATACAATGAAAGGATAAGTGATTGCTAATGAGTCACACTCACTTGGTGATCCAATTTCTAACACTCGGTTAGTCAATAAGATACTTAGAACTGTTCCTAAACGATTTGATGCTAAAATATGTGCAATAGAAGAGGCTAAGAACACTGATTTATTGAGTCAAAATGAGTGTATCAGTATTTTGAAAACTTATGAGATTAACTCAAATATGTTAGATGATGATAACCATGAGAAAGATAAAGATAAGAAAGTACTTGCTTTTAGAGGTGAAACTTCTGATAATGTTGGTAAACATCCTTATGTTACTGAAGTTGATTTTGATGATGATGTTTCTGATTTATGTGATGAAAATGTTTCTGAACAATTTTCTCTCATCACTAAGCAATTCAAATCTTTTCTAAAAGGAAAGTTCAAAAAACCAAATGGTAATTTTCAACCAAGAGATAGGAATAATCATAATTCTTCTCCCTCTGATAAAAAGCTTGTTCCAAGTCGGTCCTCCAATTTTAATCAACCTAGACAATTTACTAAGGATAACAAGTTCAAATATGATCATGAGTACAGAAAAAAGGTTAAATGTGATGAATGTTCTGGATATGGTCATTATGCTAATGAATGTGCTAATACTATGCTTAGAAAAAATATGAATTTTAATGCTACCTTAAGTGATGATTCTGATGATGAAACTGATACTGGTAAATGTGAACTAAGTGCTATGTCTGCTAGGATAGTTTATGATGATTCTTTTGATGATGATCTCGATGATTATTGGTCTGAAGCAAATTAAGATGTTAACACACCATCTGAAACAACATTCAGGAAATTATATGATTCTGAGATTAACTGTTTTGCTGGAACTATTCTAAATGCTGAAACTTCAAATTCTGCTGATTGTAACTCTGAATATCTGAAGTTTAAATCTGATTTAAAAACTAAAAAATAGGTGTTAAGTTCCTTATCTTTAGAAAATTCAGTTTTGAAAGAGAATCTTTTAAAGCTTGAAGTTCTTTTAACTAGAAAAGATGTGGAAATTTCTTCTTTGAAAAATGAACTTAAGTGTACTACTCTGAGTTTTAAAAAGTTTTCTGCTAGAATTGCTGAATTGAATGATGCTTTAATGATTGGAAGATCAAACATTGTTGGTCTTGGTTTTGAGAAAACTACTAAAGATACTCCAATCTCCAGTAAACCTATTTCTTTTGTAAAAGAAGGAACTTGTTTGACAAAACCTTTGAATCTTAAACAAAAGAAATCTGCTGGATTATTTGAAGAGTATGTCTGTTTATACTGTGCTGGAGTAGGTCACATTCGTCCATATTGTTCTAAGTTAAGAAGAGATTTAAAAGCTAGAATTATTTTACCTGATAAAATTGAACACCCTATAAAACAGGTTAACAACACTAAAAAGTGGATTCATAAGAACATGTTGTGTAATATTGTGTATACATCTTTGAAAGCATGTGTTCCTGGATCTTGGTACTTTGATAGTGGTTGTTCTAGACACATGATTAGTCAAGTTAATCATTTGTCTAATTATACATCTTGTGATGGTGGTCATGTTACCTATGGTGGTGGTTCATAAGGTAAAGTGGTTGGTAAAGGAACTTTGAATATTCCTAGCTTTCCAAAGTTGACAAATGTGTTACATGTAAAAGGTTTACTTGCTAATCTGATTAGTATTAGTCAGTCATGTGATGATGATTTACATGTGAAATTTGACAAACATTCATGCTATGTACTTGACAAAAATGATGATTGCTTAATGACTGGTGAAAGATCTGCTGATAATTGTTATTTGGCTGGTTCAAACCATACTTGTAAAGGTGTTAAGCAGATGACATTATTCTATGGCATCAAAACTTGTTCATGTTAATTACAGGAGTATACAGAAACTGCATAGACTAGGTGTTGTTGTTGGTTTACCTGATCTTAACTTTGAAAAAGAAAAAATCGTTGGACCATGCCAGAAAGGTAAGCAAGTAAGGACAACACATCAAATGTTGTCAGCATGTACAACAAACAGGTGGTGAGTTGATTCATATGGATCTAATGGGTCCTATGGAAACATAAAGTTTAGGTGGAAAGAGGTATTCCTATGTTCTTGTAGATGATTTTTCTAGATATACTTAGGTAATTTTTCTAAAGGAAAAATCTGATACCTTCTCTGAGTTCAAGATTCTTCCCAAAAGGTTTAAAATTGTTTTATGTTTAAAGATCAGTAGGATAAGATCTGATAATGGAAGAGAATTTGAAAATAGTTTATTTACTGATTTTTGTGAAAAGAAAGGTATTTTACAAGAGTTTTCGACATCTAAAACTCCTCAACAAAATGTGATTGCTGAAAGAAAGAATAGAGCTTTGCAAGAAATGACAAGAGTTATGCTAACCTCAAAAAGTTTGTCTAAGAAATTCAGGGTAGAAGCTTTAAACACTGCTTGTCACATTGTGAATAGATTTTATATTCGTTCTGGTAGTAATTGTACTCCCTATGAGATTCTGAATAACAATAAACCAATTTAGAAATACTTTCATGTGTTTGATTGTGTTTGTTACATTTTGAATGATAGAGATGAGTTGCAAAAGTTTGATTCAAAGAGTGATAAATGATTCTTCTTAGGATATTCTAAGAATAACAAGGCATATAGAATCTATAACTTGAGAACTAATACAATGCAAGAATCTGTTAATGTGGTATTTGATGAACTTGCAAGTCTTGCAGGTAAAAGTGCTGACGATAATGTATCAGATTTGATAGAAGTATCCAAAGATACTGATGACTCTGAAGATAGTAAGTGTTGGGATATTTTAGTTATGATGAATTATGCCAAAACATTATCAACTTGTGTGTTTTAAACTAATCTACAGATAACAAGTTGAGGGGGAACGAGAGAACAAGTTGAGGGGGAACTCACGAAAATCAGAAGTAGATGATCGAGATCAGACGAGGCTGCAGATGAGACTGATCGAGATCAGATGAGTAAGATGAGTTCCGGAGTTAACTGATGAGCTGAGCAAAATCAGAAGAAAAGAAAAGCTAAGCCAGCTGATCAGAAGAATCAGAAGTTACCTGATCAGATGGACCTGAGATCAAAAGATCAGAAGTGACTTGATCAGATGACCAGAAAAGATAAGCTGATCAGAAGAGCAGATGACCAGATCAGATAACCAGATCAGAAGAGGAGGTTGCAGATCAGAAGAGGAGCAGATGAGACTGATCGAGATCAGACGTGATCAAGATCAGATATGATAACCTGATGCAACTAACCTGATATGCTAACCTGATGTACTAATTTGATGCAGATAAACTGATATGCTGACCTGATGCTACTGATCTGATCAGGTGAGCTAATCATATCAGGCGAGAAGAAATCAGGAGAGAAGTCATCAGAAGACAAGTCATCTGAAGTCATGTTCACTGAGAATCAGAACGCTATTGATGATCAGTTAGCCTGAGTGCTAGTGACCTGAGGGTCAGATTGTCTGAAGTCAGAAGAGCTGAACTCAGTTAGCCTGAGTTTCAGTATACCTGATCAGACAAGGTCCGCTGAAGAGAAGTCTGCTGAATCAAGAATCCTGAAGACTCAGAGAACCCTGAAGACTCAGTCCAAGAATGCCTGAGTTCGAAAAAATTGAGGATCAGACAATCCTGACGACTCAGAATGATCCTGAAGATTATAGCCGTTAGATTCAGCTGACGTGGACCAATGAGAGGAAGACAACAAGCCTGAAAAAGCTACAAAGCTACAGAATAGTATGGATTTGAATGTGACTCCATCCAACGGTAACATTCAAATACACACTATAAATACAAGTTCTTCCTTCATTATTCATGGTGGAAGTGTGAAATGCGTGAAAACACCATTGAAGCTACAAAGCCAAATCATCTAGCATTTCCACCATAGAACACTGAGCAAGAAATACACGCATATATTCAGAGTGTTCTATCCTAGATCTAAGCACAAATGTAATATCCTAAGCTTAGAGAGATTTTCCCATCCTTAGCATTGAGGCTATACAAATGTAAGGGAAAATCTCAACCTAGTTGGAAACCAAACACACCTTACCCAAATCAGTTTGATAGGTTAAGTTTGTAGGTGAGTGAGAACTCGGTAAACATCTAAGTAATCCCGAAAGGGAGGGTAGGCGATCCCGTGAGGGAGATAAGTCCCGTTTGAGTGAGAACTCGGTAAACATCTGTTGGTTAAGTTGGTGCCCCATGAAGGGAAGAGTGGATGTAGGACGAGTTGTCCTGACCACTATAAATCGTGTGTTCTTTACTGCTTTATGTTCTTACTTTCCATATGCATTTGATTATAAGCAAAACACACATAGGTTTAAAAAAAAAATTTGGAACCACCATTCGCTCACCCCTGTTTTATATGCATTACATGACTTTTAACGGGACCAACAATAAGGATGTTGATCAGAATGTTCCTTCAACATCTGATGCAACATTACCCAAAAGTTCAGATACTGAACATCTATCACAAGATTCACAGTATCCAAAATATTTGGTTCCCTCAACAAAGATAATGAAAAGTCATCCATCAGATTGGATCATTGGAGAAGCTACCACTGGTGTACAAACTAGAAGAAGAATGAGTATTCACATCAATAACTTTGTAAGATTAGTTTTCATGTCATCCATATGCAATCAGGTAACTTTTGAGTGCTATCATTCTACAATTGAGCCTAAGAATGTGAAAGAAGCTCTTAATGATGAAAATTGGATAAATGTTATGCATGAAGAGCTTAATCAGTTTGAAAGAAATGTTGTTTGGACACTTGTACCTAAAACTAATTCTGATATTAATGTCATAGGAACAAATTGGATTTTCAAGAATAAAACTGATGAATCTAGTAACATTGTGAGAAATAAGGCTAGATTAATTGCTCAAGGTTATACTCAGATTGAAGGAATTGACTTTGATGAAACATTTGCTCCTGTTGCTAGAATATAATCTATTAGATTACTACTTGTTATTGCATGTTTCATTAACATTAACGTGCATCAATTGGATGTGATAGCTGCATTCTTGAATGGAATTTTGACTGATGAAGCTTATGTTGAACACCTCAAGGTTTTGAGAGTCTAGAATTTCCTGATCATGTTTACAAGTTAAAGAAAGCTTTGTATGGTCTTAAACAAGCACCTAGAGCTTGGTATGGTAGACTTACTGATTTCTTACTTGAATTTGGATTTTTGATTGGTGAAGCTGATAGAACCTTGTTCATTAAAAATTCTATGAATGATATCATGGTTGCTCAAATATATGTTGATGATATTGTTTTTGGTTCAACTTGTAATGATATGCTTGATAGTTTTGTTAAAGAAATGACCTGTACTTTTGAAATGTCCATGGTTGGAGAACTGAATTTCTTTTTAGGTCTTCAAATCAAACAAATGAAATATGGTATTTTCTTTTCTCAAAACAAATATACTAAGAATTTGGTGAAAATGTTTGGTCTTGAAAGTGCTAAAACTATGAAAACCCCCATGGGTTCAACTCAAAAGTTGAGTAAAGATTTGATTGGAAAAGATGTTGATCCTACTTTGTATAGATCAATGATTGGAAGTCTTTTGTACTTAACTTCTAGTAGACCTGATATTATGTATAGTGTCTGTCATTGTGCTAGATATTAAGATAATCCTAAAGAATCACATCTTAATTCTATGAAAAGAATTATAAGATATGTAGCTGGAACATGTGATCTAGGTATTTGGTACTCAAAGGATACTAATTGTTCTTTAGTTGGCTATAGTGATGCATGTTGTCACCAGATTTATCACACGTCAGCATCACCAGATTTATCACACGTCAGCAGGACGAATTATCACCCGTCAGTAGGGCCCACAAAGACCTGAATCGACCCGATCCAACAGGAGGTCAAGGGTCACACAGAAGATAATTTGTCGTCCTTTACGCATATGTTTTGTCATGCTTTATGCATATGATTTGTCGTGCTTAATGATTTGTCATGCTTATGATTTGTCGTGCTGGTTCTCTTTATATAAAGGACCTCACCCTTCATTGTAAGAAAACTCTGGAATGTTTCCGTCATTCCTCTTATATACCAACAACCATATTTCAGGGAAGAACTACGGTTCTTCCCGTAGTGTTCTTGTTCGATTAATTATTTGTTTGGTAGTCAAATTCAACAAGCCACATCAGAAACGTAAAATATTTGACTGTCAACAATTGGAGCTAGAAGGAGGGTAGATTTAAAAAATTCATGAAGAACAACAACGGATCTTCGAATTCAAAAATCCAAAAAATCCAGAAATCACAAGAACACCCAACCAAAAAAAATCAACACCATTCGTCCAGTACATCTTCGACAAAACCCAAACAAAAAATCCAACAAACAAACCCACATACCAGATGTGTACATACACCTATACATAAAAAAAAAAAAAAGAGACAGGAAATGAAGAACAGAGCCGTTACACTGCTTCAACTCCGTAAATCTTACGCGTCGCGTCAGTAGCACCGAAGGTAGCCGCCCGAACGCCGGGCGCCGCCGCTTTACCCCGCGATTCACCGCCGACTCAACAAATGAAAGCAGGCAAGCTGCGAGCCTCCACCGCCCGCGCGGTGCCAAAATCGAAACCCGCCTCCATAAAATCGCTATCGCCGCCCACGGCTTCGTGGATCCCCAGCCCACAACGCTCACCCGCCCGCGATTTTTTGCGGGACACCAGCCCAACCTCGCCCCCAAAAGTCGTATTGCGATGCCGCCTCACCGCCGCCCGCCTTGGCGCCTCAAAGCAAATACCCCACCGCGATTTGCGCCAGACCACCGACTCGGCGCGCCCCTTTTGGACACGTGAATGAAGCGAACACGTGAATGAAGCGGACGCGTGCCGTCGATAAAACGCGTGAAAGGATTTACGGGCCCGTGGGAAGGTGAGTCACTTTTGGGTTACACGTTTTCAAGTTGATCAAATCTTAAGTCTTGGGCCTTTTCGTTATGAAAAAGAAAGGTGTAGGCATTAAGATTGATGGGCCGGACTATTATTTCCTATGTAATATTATCGGCCCAACTGGATAAAATTATTGGGCCGAGATACAGTTTCTTGGGCCAGACTTTTATTTATTTATGTATTGGGCTGCCTTATTTAATTAAAATTATGGGCCTTGTATTTTTAGTTAAGTTGGGCCCTAATTTTATTTAATCAAGCTTTGGGCCGAATTCGGCCCAGTTAAAAAAAAAAAGAGGAGGGCAGCGGTTCAATAAAAGAAAATGGTCGGGCGCCCGGAGTCTCGCGAGCTACTCAAAGAATCTACGGGCAGTCCTTTTGCCCACCCCACCAGGTTTATTCGGATAATGTCATTTTAATGTGCTGCAACTTATAAACTTGTCACACACATTAAAAGTGGAGGCATATATGTCTTTGTGGCTTCTCATTATTCATTTTGTCCGTGCCTACAAATGGTGGCACCTAAGCCGGACGACCCGAACAAAGACGAATGAGCCGAGCCTTATGTTCACCTGACGAAACAAATCGTACTTACAGATGCCCACAACAAAGCGAGCAATGGGTACGGGGTCGCAACTAAATAAGACGACCCGAGCAGAATAGTGATCGCAACAAATATAAGATGATCACGAAAGAAAAAGGGGGGGTTACACATAAGTTAACCCATCTGGTTGCAGCAAAATAAGACGACCAATCCAATCGCAACTAAATAAGACGATTGAAAAACCAAAGAAGTCAGGTTGAACAGAAGGACATATATCATGTTCGATTTCATTAAGAAGAAAATGGCACTACCGGCCAAATTACAAAAAAACCACTTGGGCTATTTATCTGAGGTCTCCGGCAGGGAGGTGTTGAGCACAACCTTGATAGCAAGCAGATCAAGAAAAGGGCTTACCAGGCAGGCGAGCATACAGGGCAACCCTGGAAGTAGCCTACGTGCTCGTCACCTCAGGCGAGCACTCACCACACCATCAGGCGAACACACGAGAGTTCAACATTGTGCTCGCTCGGGAGTGAAGTGATTGTGCTCGCCTTACAGGCGAGCACCGGCCGAGCACAAGAAGTGATTGTGCTCGCATTGTGCTCGCCTTGCACTAGCACTACCGCCTTCTCGGCGACGATTATGACCGCCTACTCAGCGCTGGCACTACCGCCTTTTCGGCGACGATTATGCCCTTTGCTACTCGGTCGCGGCACTTCCGCCTTTTTAAACAACGATTATGACCGCCTTCGGATTATCGGCTCCCGCCCTTCTTCGGTGATGTCCAGTCCACCGTTTTAGCAAAGTATTATCCGCCTACTTGGCGATGAGATCATCCGCCCTTACGGCGGTCATCCGCTTTTATGGCGTTGATCTGCCTGCCTTTTAGGCGCTAGCCTTCCGCATCGGCGATGTGTATTCCGCTGAGCGAAGAGCTCCTCGCCATCTCGGCGATGAGATCATTCACCCTCCCGGCGTTCATCCACCTTTACGGCATTGATCTGCCCGCCTTTTAGGCACTAGCATTCCGCATCGGCGACACGTATTCCGCTGAGCGAAGCGCTCCTCGCCATCTCGGCGACGAGATCATTCGCCCTCCCGGCGTTCATCCGCCTTTACGGCGTTGATCTGCCTGCCTTTTAGGCACTGGCCTTCTGCATCGGCGATGTGTATTCCGCCAAGCGAAGCTCTCCTCGCCATCTCGGCAACGAGATCATTCACCCTCCCAACGTTCATCCGCCTTTACGGCATTGATCTGCCCTCCTTTTAGGCACTGGCTTCCGCATCGGCGAAGCGTATTCCGCCGAGCAAAGAGCTCCTTGCCATCTCGGCGACGAGATCATTCGCCCTCCCGGCGTTCATCCACCTTTACGGAATTGATCTGCCCGCCTTTTAGGCGCTGGCCTTCCGCATCGGCGATGCATATTCCACCGAGCGAAGCGCTCCTCGCTACCTCGGCGACGAGATCATTCGCCCTCCCGACGTTCATCCGCCTTTACGGCGTTGATCTGCCCGCCTTTTATGCGTATTCTGCCTAGCGCGCTCCTCGCCATCTCGGTGATGAGATCATTCGCCCTCCCGGCGTTCATCCGCTTTTACGGTGTTGATCTGCCCGCCTTTTAGGCGCTGGCCTTCCGCATCGGCGATACGTATTCCGCCGAGCGAAGCACTCCTCACCATATCGGCGACGAGATCATTCGCCATCCATGTGTTAATCCGCCTTTACGAAGTTGATCTGCCCGCCTTTTAATTGCTGGCATTCCGCATCGGCGATGCGTATTCCGCCGAGCTAAGTGATCCTCCCCATCTTTTGGCGGCAAGATCATTACGCCCTCCGGCGTTCATCCGTCTTTCTGACTGATCGCCTTCCTTTTAGGTCTGGCCTTCGCGCCGGCGACGATATTCCGCCCGAAGCGGCGCTCCTCGCCATCTCGGCGACGAGATCATTCACCCTCCGGCGTTCATCCGCCTTTATGGCGTTGATCTACCCGCCTTTTAGGTGCTGGCCTTCCGCATCGGCGACGCGTATTCCGCCGAGCGAAGCGCTCCTCGCCATCTCGGCTATAAGATCATTCGCCCTCCCGGCGTTCATCCACCTTTACGGCGTTGATCTGCCTACCTTTTAGGCGCTGGCCTTCCACATCGGCGACGCGTATTCCACTGATCGAAGCGCTCCTCGCCATCTCAGCGATGAGATCATTTGCCCTCTCCGCGTTCATCCGCCTTTACGGCGTTGATCTGCCCGCCTTTTAGGCACTGGCCTTCCGCATCGGCGACGCGTATTCCGCTAAGCAAAGTGCTCCTCGCCATCTCGGTGACGAGATCATTCTCCCTCCCGGCGTTCATCCACCTTTACGGTGTTGATCTACCCGCCTTTTAGGCGTTGGCCTTCCGCATCGGCGATGCGTATTCCGCCGAGTGAAGCCCTCCTCGCCATCTCGGCGAGAGATCAATCGCCCTCCTGGGTTTCATCCGCCTTTGCGGCGTTGATCCGCCCGCCTTTTAGGCGCTGGCCTTCCGCATCAGCGACGCGTATTCCGCTGAGCGAAGTGCTCCTTGCCATCTCGGTAACGAGATCTTTCACCCTCCCGGTGTTCATCAGGCCTTTACGGCTTTGATCTGCCTGCCTTTTAGGCGCTGGCCTTCCACATCGGCGTTGCGTATTCTGCCTAGCGAAGCGCTCCTCGCCATCTCGGTGATGAGATCATTCACCCTCCCGGCGTTCATCCGCCTTTACGGTGTTGATCTGCCCGCCTTTTAGGCGCTGGCCTTCCGCATCGGCGATACGTATTCCGCCGAGTGAAGCACTCCTCGCCATATCGGCGACGAGATCATTCGCCATCCATGTGTTAATCCTCCTTTACGAAGTTGATCTACCCGCCTTTTAATTGCTGGCATTCCACATCGGCGATGCGTATTCCGCCGAGCTAAGTGCTCCTCCCCATCTTTGCGACGAGATCATTCGCCCTCCGGGCGTTCATCCGTCTTTACGGCGCTGATCTGCCATCCTTTTAGGTGCTGGCCTTCCGCATCGGCGACGCATATTCCGCCGAGCGAAGCGCTCCTCGCCATCTCGGCGATGAGATCATTCGCCCTCCGGCGTTCATCCGCCTTTACGGCGTTGATCTGCCCGCCTTTTAGGCGGCGCTGGCCTTCGCATCGCGATCGTATTCCGCCGGCCCGGCGCTCCTCGCCATCTCAGCGACGAGATCATTCGCCCTCCCGGCGTTCATCCGCTTTACAGTGTTGATTTTCCTTCCATTTAGGCGCTGGCCTTCCACATCGGCGATGCGTATTCCGTCGAGCGAAGCGCTCCTCGCCATCTTGGTGACGAGATCATTCACCCTCCCGGCGTTCATCCGCCTTTACGGCGTTAATCTGCCTACCTTTTAGGCGCTGGCCTTCCGTATCGGTGACGCATATTCCGCCGAGCGAAGCGGTCCTCGCCATCTCGGCGACGAGATAATTTACCCTCCCGACATTCATCCGCCTTTACGGCATTAATCTGCCCGCCTTTTAGCGTAACCTTCGCCTTCGATAGCGTGTATTCCGCCGAAGGCGCTCCGCTCCTCGCCATCTCGGCTTAGCGAGATCATTAAGCCCTCTGAGGCATTCATCCGCCTTTCTGGCGTTGATCTGCAAGCCTTTTAGGGCGGCCTTGACGCCGGCGTCGTGATTACGCGGCGGCGCTCTCGCCATCTCGGCTATGAGATCATTCGCCCTCCCGGTGTTCATCTGCCTTTACGGCGTTGATCTGCCCGCCTTTTAGGCGCTAGCCTTCCGCATAGGCGACGCGTATTCTACCGAGCTAAGCGCTCCTCGCCATCTCGGCAACGAGATCATTCACCCTCCCGGAATTTATCCGTCTTTATGGCGTTAATACGCGCGCGCCTTTTTGGTCTTTGGCCTTCCACATCAGCGTCCAGCGTATTCCGCCGAGCAAAGTGCTCCTCGCCATCTCAGCGAAGAGATCATTCGCCCTCCGGCGTTCATCCACCTTTCTGATGTTGATCGCCCGCCCGTTTAGGCGTTAGCCTTCTTGCGTGGCGGCCGCGTATCTGTCGAGCAAAGCGCTCCTCGCCATCTCGGCGATGAGATCATTCGCCCTCCCGGCGTTCATCCGCCTTTGTAGCGTTGATATGCCGCCTTTTAAACCTTGGGCTTCGCGTCGGCGGCAGCGTATTACGCGAGCAAGCGCTCCCGCCATTTCGGCGACAAGATCGTCGCCCTCCGTGTTCATCGGCCTTTCGGTGTTGATCTGCCCGCATTTTAGGCGGCCCGACCTTCCGCGCCGGCGTCGTATTCCACCGGCGGCGCTCCTTTCGCCATCTCGGCAATGAGATCATTCGCCCTCCGGTGTTTATCCGCCTTTACGGCGTTGATCGCCAGCCTTTTTAAGCGGCTCATCGCCTGCGTCGGCGTCGTATTCCATCGGCGGCGCTCCGCCGCCATCTCGGCGGCGAGATCATTCACCCTCCGGTGTTAATCCACCTTTCTGGCATTGATCGCCCGCCTTTTGAACCTTGGTCTTCCGCGCCGGCGTCGTATTCCGCCGAAACAAAAGCGCTCCTCGCCATCTTGGTGACGAGATCATTCGCCCTCCGGCGTTCATCCGCCTTTACGGCATTAATGTACCTGCCTTTTAGGCGCTAGCCTTCCGCATCGGCGATACCTATTCCGCCGAGCGAAGCGCTCCTCGCCATCTCGGCGACGAGATCATTCACCCTCCCGGCGTTCATCCACCTTTATGGCATTGATCATCCGCCTTTTAAGCGCCAAGCCTTCGCATATGGCGTCGTATTCCCTTGACGCGCTCTCCTACGCCATCTCGGCGACAAGATCATTCACCCTCCGGCGTTCATCGCCTTCTGGCATTGATCTACCTGCCTTTTAGCGGCCTTTCGCATCGATGGCGGCGTATTCGGCGGCGGCTCCTCGCCATCGCGGCGACGAGATCTTTCGCCCTCTCGGTTTCATCCGCCTTTACAGCGTTGATCTGAAAGCCTTTTAGGCACTGGCCTTCCGCATCGGCGTCGTATTCCGTCAGCGAAAGCCCTCGCCATCTCGGCGATGAGATAATCGCCCTCCGGCGTTCAATCCACCTTCTGGCGTTGATGCGCCTCTCGCTTTTAAGCGCAGCCTTCTCATCAGCGATGAGTATTCCGTTGAGCGAAGCGCTCCTCGCCATCTCGGCGACGAGATCATTCTCCCTCCCAGCGTTAATCCGCCTTTGCGGCGTTGATCTGCCTGCCTTTTTAGCGTTGGGCTTCTCGGCGGCAACGTATTCCACCCCTAGTGAAGAAACTCCTCGCCATCTCGGCGATGAGATCATTCGCCCTCCCTGCGTTCATCCGCCTTTACGGTGTTGATCTGCACACCTTTTAGGCGCAATCTTTCCACATCGGCGATGCGTATTCCGCCGAGCCAAGTGCTCCTCGCCATCTCAGTGACAAGACCATTCGCCCTTCCAGCGTTCATCCGCCTTTACAGTGTTGATCTGCACGCCATTTAGGCTCTGGCCTTCCGCATCGGCGACGTGTATTCCGTCGAGGGAAGCGCTCCTCGCAATCTCGGCGATGAGATCATTCACCCTCCCGGCGTTCATCTGCCTTTACGGTGTTGATCTACCCCTTTTAAGCCCTTCCGCCTTCGCATCGGCGATAGTATTCCGTTGGCGGCGCTCCGCCCATCTCGGCGGCGAGATCGTCGCCCTCCGGCGTTGATCGCCCCGCTTTTAGGGCTGGCCTTCGCGCCGGCGGCGTATTCGGCGGCGATGTGCTCCTCGCCATCTCGATGACGAGATCATTACGCCCTCCGGCGTTCATCCGCTTCTGACATTGATCGCCGCCTTTTAGGTCTTGGCCTTCTGCATCGGCTGACGCGTATTCCGCCCAGCGGCGCTCCTCGCCATCATCGGCTATAAGACCATTTCGCCCTCGGCGTTCATCGCCTTCTTCGGCATTGATCTTGCTGCCTTTTGAAGCCGCGGCCTTCCACATCGGCGACGCATATTCCACTGATCGAAGCTCTCCTCGCCATCTCAGCGACGAGATCATTTGCCCTCTCCGCATTCATCGCCTTCTGGCGTTGATCTGCCAGCCTTTTAGCCGGCCTTCCGCGCCGGCGTGGCGTATTACCGCGGCGAAGTGCTCCTCGCCATCTCGATGACGAGATCATTCGCCCTCCCGGCGTTCATCCACCATTACGGTGTTGATCTACTCACCTTTTAGGTCTTTATTCCGCATCGGCGATGCGTATTCCCTAAGGCGAAAACGAAGCCTCGCCATCTCGGCAGCGAGATCATTCTCCTCCCTCGGCGTTCGCCGGCCTTTGCGGCGTTGATCACGCCGCCTTTTAAGCGGCGGCCTTCGCATCGGCGTCGTATTCGGTAAGCGGCGCTCCTGCGCCATCTCGGTAACAAGATCATTCACCCTCGGCGTTCATCCGCTTTCTGGCGTTGATCTGCCCCGCGCTTTTAAGCCGCCCACCTTCGCGTCGGCGTGAGCGTATTCCGCCAGCTCGCTCCTACGCCATCTCGGCTATAAGATCATTCGCCCTCTCGGCGTTCATCCGCCTTTACGGCATTGATCTGCCTGCCTTTTAGGCACTAGCCTTCCACGGCGTATTCCCTTCGCGATCAGGCGCTCCTCGCCATCTCGGCGGCGAGATCATTTGCCCTCTCCGCGTTCATCGCCTTTATGGCGTTGATCGCCCGCCTTTTGAAGTCTTGGCCTTCCGCGCGGCGGCGTATTCCGCCCGGCGAAGTGCTCCTCGCCATCTCGGTGGCGAGATCATTACGCCCTCCGGCGTTCATCACCCTTCACGGTGTTGATCTACCCACCTTTTAGGTGCTGGCCTTCGCGTCGGCGGCGTATTCCGCCCGGCGGCGCTCCTCGCCATCTCGGCAGCGAATCATTCGCCCTCGGCGTTTATCGGCCTTGCGGCATTGATACGCCCGCCTTTTAGGCGGCCCGGCCTTCCGCCAGCGTGTGTATTCCGCCGGCGAAGTGCTCCTCGCCATCTGGTGGCGAGATCATTCACCCTCCGGCTTTCATCGCCTTCTGGCGTTGATCGCCGCCTTTTTAAGCGCTGGCCTTCCGCATCGGCGATATGTATTCGCCGGCGGCTTCTCCTCGCCATATCGGCGACGAGATCATTCGCCCTCCAGGTGTTAATCCGCCTTTACGGCGTTGATCTGCCCGCCTTTTAGGTGCTGGCATTCCGCATCGGCAATGCGTATTCCGCCGAGCGAAGCGCTCCTCCCCATCTTTGCGACGAGATCATTCGCCCTCCCGGCGTTCATCCGTCTTTACGACATTGATCTGCCTTCCTTTTAGGTGCTGGCCTTCCGCATCGGCGACGCATATTCCGCCGAGCGAAGCGCTCCTCACCATCTCGGCGACGAGATCATTCGCCCTCCCAGTGTTCATCCGCCTTTACGGTGTTGATCTGCCCATCTTTTAGGCGCTGGCCTTCTGCATCAGCGATGCGTATTCCGCCGAGCGAAGCGCTCCTCGCCATCTCAGCGACGAGATCATTCGCCCTCCCGGCGTTCATCCGCTTTACAGTGTTGATTTGCCTTCCATTTAGGCGCTGGCCTTCCGCATCGGTGATGCGTATTCCGTCGAGCAAAGCGCTCCTCGCCATCTCGGCGACGAGATCATTCACCCTCCCGGCGTTCATCCGCCTTTACGGGGTTGATCTACCCACCTTTTAGGCGCTGGCCTTCCATATCGGTGACGAGATCATTCGCCCTCCCGACATTCATCCGCCTTTACGGCGTTGATCTGCCCTCCTTTTAGGCGCTGGCCTTCCGCATCGGCGATGCGTATTCCGCCGAGCGAAGTGCTCCTCGCCATCTCGGCGATGAGATCATTCGCCCTCCCGGTGTTCATCCGCCCTTACGGCGTTGATCTGCCCGCCTTTTAGGCGCTAGCCTTCCGCATCGGCGACGCGTATTCTACCGAGAGAAGCGTTCCTCGCCATCTCGGAAACGAGATCATTTGCCCTCCGGAATTTATCCGTCTTTACGGTGTTATTCTGCCCGCCTTTTTGGTGCTGGCCTTCCACATCGGCGACGCGTATTCCACCGAGCGAAGTGCTCCTCGCCATCTCATCGAAGAGATCATTCGCCCTCCCGGCGTTCATCCGCCTTTGTAGCGTTGATATGCCCGCCTTTTAGGCACTTGCCTTCGCGCGGGCGCATAAGCGTATTACAGCCGAGCGAGCGCTCCCGCCATCTTGGCGATGAGATCGTTAGCCCTTCGGCGTTCATCCGCCTTTATGGCGTTGATCGTGCCCACCTTTTAAACGTTGACCTTCCGCGCCAGCGTCGCGTATTCCGCCGGCGAGCGCTCCTCGCCCGTCGACAATGAATCATTAAGCCCTCGGCGTTCATCCGCCTTCTGGCGTTGATCTACCCGCCTTTTAAGCGGCCCGGCCTTCGACTATCGTATTCCGTCGAGCAAGCGCTCCTCGCCATCTCGGCGGCGAGATCATCGCCCTCGGTGTTAATCGCCTTTCTGGCGTTGATCACCCCGCCTTTTAAGCGGCCATCCATGCATCAGCGGCGCGTAATCCGCCCGGCGCTTCCACCGCCGTCTTGGTAGCGAGATCATTTCGCCCTCCGGCGTTCATCGCCTTTCGGCATTGATATACCTTCGCCTTTTTAAGCTAGCCTTCCGCCAGCGGCGCGTATTCCGCCGAGTGAAGCGCTCCCGCCATCTCGGCGACAAATCATCGTCGCCCTCCGTTGATCGCCCCACCTTTAAGCGGCTGCCTTCGCGCGGCGGCAGCGTATTCCGTTGAAGCGAAGTGCTCCTCCCCATCTTTGCGATGAGATCATTACGCCCTCCGTTCGTTCATCCGTCTTCGACATTGATCTGCCTTCCTTTTAGGTCTTTGGCCTTTTCGCGCCGGCGGCGCATATTCCGCCAAGCGGCGCTCCTCACCATCTCGGCGGCGAGATCATTTTGCCCTCCGGTGTTCATCCGCCTTTACGGTGTTGATACGCCCGCCTTTTAAGCGGCGCTATCTGCATCGGCGTCGTATTCCGCCGTGGCGGCGCTCCTCGCCATCGACCGCGAGATCATTCGCCCTCCGGCGTTCATCCGCTTCTGAGTTGATTTGCCTTCCATTTAAGCGGCCCTTCCGCGCCAGCGTCGTATTCCGTCGGCGAAGCGCTCCCGCCCGTCTCGGCGAATCATTCACCCTCCGGGAGTTCATCCGACTTTCTGACATTGATCGCCGCGCCTTTTAGGTCTTTTTGCCTTTTACGCCATGCATATTCCGCCGAGCAAAGCGCTCCTCGCCATCTCGGCTATAAGATCATTCACCCTCCCGGCGTTCATCCGCCTTTACGGCATTGATCGCGCTTTTGCCTTTTAAGCGCCCTTCCACATCGGCGACAGCGTATTCCACTGATCGAAGCGCTCCTCGCCATCTCAGCGACGAGATCATTTGCCCTCTCCGCGTTCATCCACCTTTAGGGCGTTGATCTGCCCGCCTTTTAGGCATTGGCCTTCCTCATCGGTGACTCGTATTCCGCCGAGCGAAGTGCTCCTCGCTATCTCGGTGACAAGATCATTCGCCCTCCCGGTGTTCATCCACCTTTACGGTGTTGATCTACCCACCTTTTAGGTGCTGGCCTTCCGCATCGGTGACGCGTATTCCACCGAGCGAAGCGCTCCTCGCCATCTCGGCGACGAGATCATTCGCCCTCCCGGCGTTCATCCGCCTTTACGTGTTCATCTGCCCACCTTTTAGGCGCTGGCCTTCCGCATCGGCGACGCGTATTACACTTTGGCACTCCCGCCATCTCTCGGCGAGATCTTTCACCCTCCCGGCGTTCATCCGCCTTTACGGCTTTGATCTGCCTATCTTTTAGGCGCTGGCCTTCCGCATCGGCGACGCGTATTCCGCCGAGCAAAGTTCTCCTCGCCATCTCGGTGACGAGATCATTCGCCCTCCCGGCATTCATCCGCCTTTACGGCGTTGATCTGCCCAACTTTTAGGCACTGGCCTTCCGTATCACCGACGCGTATTACACCGAGCGAAGCGCTCCTCGCCATCTCGGCGACGAGGTCATTCGCCCTCCCGGTGTTCATCCGCATTCACGGCGTTGATCTGCCCGCCTTTTAGGCGCTAGCCTTCCGCATCGGCGACGTATTCCGCTGAGAGAAGCGCTCCTCGCCATCTCGGCGACGAGTTCATTCGCCCTCTTGGCGTTCATCCGCCATTACGGCATTCATCTGCAAGCCTTTTAGGAACTGGCCTTCAGCATCGGCGATGCGTATTCTGCCGAGCGAAGCGCTCCTCGTCATCTCTGCGATGAGATCATTCGTCCTCCCGGTGTTCATCCGCCCTTACGGCGTTGATTTGGCCGCCTTTTAGGCGCTAGCCTTCCGCATCGGCGACGCGTATTCTACCGAGCGAAGCGCTCCTCGCCATCTCTGCAACGAGATCATTCGCCCTCCCGGAATTTATCCATCTTTACGTTGTTATTCTGCCCGCCTTTATGGTGCTGGCCTTCAACATCGGCGACGCGTATTCTGCCGAGCGAAGTGCTCCTCGCCATCTCATCGAAGAGATCATTCGCCCTCCCGGCGTTCATCCGCCTTTGTAACATTGATATGCCCGCCTTTTTAGCCAGCCTTCCGTCGATCGGCGTCGTATTCTCCCCGAACGGCGCCCCCTCGCCATCTTGGCGGCGAAGATCGCCGCCCTTCCGGCGTTCATCCGCCTTTGCGGCGTTGATCGCGCCCACCTTTTAGACGCTGGCCTACCGAATCGGCGACGCGTATTCCGCCGAGCGAAGCGCTCCTCGCCATCTCGGTGACGAGATCATTCGCCCTCCCGGTGTTCATCCGCCTTTACGGCGTTGATCTTCCCGCATTTTAGGCGCTGACCTTCCGCATCGGCGACGCGTATTCCACCGAGCGAAGCGCTCCTCACCATCTCGGCAATGAGATCATTCGCCCTCCCGACATTTATCCGCCTTTACGACGTTGATCTGCCCGCCTTTTAGGCGCTGGCCTTCAGCATCGGCGATGCATATTCCGTCGAGCGAACCGCTCCTCGCCATCTCGGCGATGAGATCATTCGCCCTCCCGGTGTTAATCCGTCTTTACGGCGTTGATCTGCCCGCCTTTTAGGTACTGGCCTTCCGCATCGACGACTCGTATTCCACTGAGCGAAGAGCTCCTCGCCATCTCGACGACGAGATCTTTCGCCCACTTGGCGTTCATCCACCTTTACGGCGTTGATCTGCAAGCCTTTTAGGCACTGGCCTTCCACATCGGCGATGGTTATTCCGTCGAGCGAAGCACTCCTCGCCATCTCGGCGATGAGATAATTCGCCCTCCCGGCGTTCATCCGCCTTTACGGCATTGATCTGCCCGCCTTTTAGGCACTGGCCTTCTGCATCAGCGATGAGTATTCCATTGAGTGAAGCGCTCCTCGCCATCTCGGCGACGAGATCATTCGCCCTCCCAGCGTTAATCCGCCTTTGCGGCGTTGATCTGCCTGCCTTTTAGGTGCTGGGCTTCCACATCGGCGACGCGTATTCGTCCGAGTGAAGCGCTCCTCGCCATCTCGGCGATGAGATCATTCGCCCTCCCGGCTTTCATCCACCTTTATAATGTTGATCGCGCCGCCCGTTTAGGCGGCCGGCCTTCGCGCCGGCGGCGTGTATTACGTCAGCGGCGCTCCTCACCATCTCGGCGATGAGATCATTCGCCCTCCCTGCGTTCATCCGCCTTTACGGCGTTGATCTGCCCGCCATTTAGGCACTGGCCTTCCGCATCAGCGATGAGTATTTCGTTGAGAGAAGCGCTCCTCGCCATCTCGGTGCCGAGATCATTCGCCCTCGGCGTTGATACGCCGCACACCTTTTGGTTGCTTTGGCCTTCCGCGCCGGCGACCGTATTCGGCCGCCGAAGCGCTCCTCACCATCTCGGTGACGAGATCATTCGCCCTCCCGGTGTTCATCCGCCTTTACGGCGTTGATCTTCCCGCATTTTAGTTGCTGACCTTCCGCATCGGCGACGCATATTCCACCGAGCGGCGCTCCTCACCATCTGCAATGAGATCATTACGCCCTCCGACATTTATCCGCCTTTCTGACGTTGATCGCGCTTGATCTACCTTTTTAGGCGGCTGGCCTTCAAAGATCGGCGTCGTATTCCGTCGAAACAAACCGCTCCCTCGCCATCTCGGTGGCGAGATCATTACGCCCTCCGGTGTTAATCCGTCTTTTCTGGCGTTGATCGCCCGCCTTTTAAGCCTTTGGCCTTCCGCGCCGGCAGCGTATTCCGCTGGCGAAAAGCTCTTCGCCATCTCGGCGGCGAATCTTCGCCCTCTACGGCGTTCATCCACCTTTCTGGCGTTGATCTCCAAACCTTTTTAACCTTCGGCCTTCCCATCGGCGTCACGTATTCCATCGGGCGAAGCACTCCTCACCATCTAAGCGATGAGATAATTAGCCCTCCCTAAATCCGCCTTCTGGCGTTGATCTGCCGCCTTTTAAGCGGCCTTCTCTTCGGCGACTCGTATTCCATTGGCCCTCCCTCGCCGTCTCGGCGGCGAATCATCGCCCTTAATTAACCTTTCTGGCGATGATTCGCAAGCGGCGCCCCTTCCACTTCGGCGGGCGTTAATTCCATCTGGCCGCGCGTTAATCCCGGTGCCTTTTGGCTGATGATGCTTTTTAAGGTATGGCTTCCGCGTCGGCGGCGTATTCGTCCGAAGTGAAGCTCCCTCGCCATCTCGGCGATGAGATCATTCGCCCTCCCGCTTTCATCCGCTTTTACGTTGATCGCCAGCGCCATTTAAGCGGCCTTCCGCGCCAGGTGGCGTGTATTCCGTTGAGCGGCAGCTCTCGCCCCGTCTCGGAGATGAGATCATTCGCCCCTCGGCGTTCATCCGATACGGCCCGCCTTTTTTAGGCGCGGCATTCCGCACGGCCGATCGTATTCCGTTGAGCGAAGCGAAGAGCGCTTCGCCCTCATCTCTTTTAAAGCGCCCTTCGCATCGAGATCATCGGCTACCGCCTCGCCATCTCGGTGGCGAATTCATCCGGTGTTCATCCTACGGGCGTTGATCTTCCCACATTTTAGGCGCTGACCTTCCCCATCGGCGACGCGTATTCCACCTAGCGAAGCGCTCCTCACCATCTCGGCAATGAGATCATTCGCCCTCCCGGCATTTATCCGCCTTTACGACGTTGATCTTCCCGCCTTTTAGGCGCTGGCCTTCAGCGTCGGCGATGCGTATTCCGTCGAGCGAACCGCTCCTCGCCATCTCGGTGACGAGATCATTTACCCTCTCCGCGTTCATCCGCCTTTACGGTGTTGATCTGCCCGCCTTTTAGGCACAGGCCTTCCGCATCGGCGACGTATTCCGCCAAGCGAAGTGCTCCTCGCCATCTCGGTGATGATATCATTTGCCCTTCCGGCGTTCATCCACCTTTACGGTGTTGATCTACCCACCTTTTTAGTCTTTGGCCTTCGCATCGGCGTCGTATTCCGCCGAGCGAAGTGCTCCTCGCCATCTCGGCGGCAGATCGTCGCCCTCGGCGTTCCGCCGGCCTTCTTGCGTTGATCGCCCGCCCGATTAAACATGGCGTTCCACGCCAGCCATCAGCGTATTCCGGCGGCGCTCCTTGCCATCTCGACAATGAGATCTTTCACCCTCCCGGCGTTCATCCGCCTTTACGGCTTTGATGCTCCTACCTTTAAGCGGCCTACCGCCATCGGCGTCGTAATCCTGAAGGAAACGCTCCTCACCATCCGTGATGAATCATTCGCCCTCGGCGTTTATCCGCCTTTACGGCGTTGATACGCCCGCCTTTTAGGCGTGGCCTTCCACATCGGCGCGTCACGTATTCCGCCCATGCTACTCGCCCGTATCGGCGGCGAATCATTCGCCCTCGGTGTTAATCGCTTTTCTGGCGTTAATCTGCCCCTTTTAAGCCGTCTTGGCATTCGGGTAACGTATTCACGCCCGGCGGCGCTCCTCCCCATCTTTGCGGCGAGATCATTAGCCCTCCGGCGTTCATCCGTCTTTCCGGCATTGATCTGCCTTCGCTTTTAGGTCTTTGCGGCCTTCGCGTCGGCGTCATGATATTCCGCCCGGCGGCGCTCCTCGCCCGTCTCGGTGGCGAGATCATTACGCCCTCGGCGTTCATCCGCCTTTTACGGTGTTGATCTGCCCGCGCTTTTAGGCGGCGGCCTTCTATCAGCGTCTCGTATTCCGCCCGGCTTCACTCCTCGCCATCTCGGCGAGATCATTCGTCCTCCGGCGTTCATCCGCTTTCTGATGTTGATTTGCCTTCCATTTAAGCGGCCCTTCCGCGCCAGCGTCGTATTCCATCAGCGGCGCTCCTCGCCATCTCGCGGCGAGATCATTCACCCTCATCGTTCTTCATCCTCCTTACGGTGTTGATCGCCCACCTTTTAGGCATTGGCCTTCCGTATCGGCGACGAGATCATTCGCCCTCCCGACATTCATCCGCCTTTACGGCATTGATCTGCCCGCCTTTTAGGCGCTGGCCTTCTGCATCATCGACGCGTATTCCGCCGAGCAAAGTGCTCCTCGCCATCTGGGTGATGAGATCATTCGCCCTCCCGGCGTTCATCCGCTTTCTGGCGTTGATATGCCCGCCTTTTTAGGCGGCCGGCCTTCGTGTCGTCGTAGCGTATTCCACCGGGCGCTCCTCGCCATCTCGGCGTGAGATCGTCGCCCTCGGTGTTCATCCGCATTTCGGAGTTGATCTGCCACCCCCGCCTTTTAGCGCGTAGCCTTCCGCGTCGGTGATGCGTATTCCGTTTAAGCGACGCTCCCTCGCCATCTCGGCGGCGAAGTTCGTTCGCCCTCTTCGGGCGTTCATCCGCCATTCCGGCATACATCGCAAGCCTTTTAAGGCGGCCTTCCAAGACGGCGATGCGTGCATATTACGCGGCGGCGCTCCTGCCGCCATCTCGGCGATGAGACCGTCGCCTCCGGTGTTCATCGCCCTTCGGCGTTGATCGCCCCCTTTTTTAGCGCTAGCCTTCCGCATCGGCGTAGCGTATTCTACCGAGCGAAGCGCTCCTCGCCATCTCGGCAACGAGATCATTCGCCCTCCCGGAATTTATCCGTCTTTACGGTGTTATTCTGCCCGCCTTTTTGGTGCTGGCCTTCCACATCGGCGACGTGTATTCCGACGAGCGAAGTGCTCCTCGCCATCTCATCGAAGAGATCATTCGCCCTCCCGGCGTTCATCCGCCTTTGTAGCGTTGATATGCCCCGCCTTTTAAACGCAGCCTTCCGCGATCGGCGTCGCGATTCCGCCGAACAAAGCGCTCCTCGCCATCTTGGCGGCGAGATCGTCGCCACCGGCGTTCATCCGCCTTTTTGGCGTTGATCGCGCCCACCTTTTTAGGCCTCCTCTTCCAATCGGGTAACGCATTTCCACCGGCGAAGCGCTCCTCGCCATCTTGGCGGCGATATCGTCGCCCTCACGGTGTTCATCCGCCTTACTGGCGTTGATCTTCCGCATTTTAGGTCGACCTTCCGCGATCGGCGGCGTGTATTCCACCGAAAGCGGCGCCTCGCCATCTCGGCAATGAGATCATTCGCCCTCCCGGCGTTCATCCGCCTTTACGGCGTTGATCTGCCCGCCTTTTAGCGCTGGCCTTCCAGCGTCGTATTCCGTCGGCAGCGCTCTCGCCCATCTCGGCGGCGAATCATTCGCCCTCCGGCATTCATCCGCCCTTTGGCGTTGATCTGCCCGCCTTTTAGGTGCTGGCCTTCCGCATCGGCGACGCGTATTCTGCCGAGCGAAGCACTCCTTGCCATCTCGGCAATGAGATCTTTCACCCTCCCGGCGTTCATCCACCTTTACGGCTTTGATCTGCCTACCTTTTTAAGCGGCCTTCGCCGACGGCCTTTATATTCCGCCGTAGTGCTCTCGCCATCTCGGTGGCGAGATCATTACGCCCTCCGGCGTTCATTAGCCTTCTGACGTTGATCGCCCGCCTTTTTGAACCTTTGTCGCTTCATATCATCGGCGGCGTATTCACGCCCGGCGAAGCGGCCTTCTGCGCCATCTTGGTGACGAGATCATTCGCCCTCCCGGCGTTCATCCGCCTTTACAGCAATGATATACCGCCTTTTAGGCACTAGCCTTCCGCATCGACGACGCGTATTCCGTCGAGCGAAGTGCTCCTCGCCATCTCGGCGATGAGATCTTTCGCCCTCCCGGTGTTCATCCACCTTTATGGCATTGATCTACCCACCCTTTAGGTGTTGGCCTTCCGTATCGCCGACGCGTATTCCGCCGAGCGAAGTGCTCCTCGCCATCTCGGCGACAAGATCATTCACCCTCCCGGCGTTGATATGCCCACCTTTTAGGCGCTGACCTTCCGCATCGGTGAAGCTTATTCTGCCGAGCGAAGTGCTCCTCTCCATCTCGGCGACGAGATCATTCGCCCTCCCGGCTTTCATCCGCCTTTGCGGCATTGATCTGCCCACCTTTTAGGCGCTGACCTTCCGCATCGGTGACACGTATTCCTCTGAGCGAAGTGCTCCTCGCCATCACGGCGACGAGATCATTCACCCTCTAGGCGTTCATCCGCCTTTACGGCATTGATCTGCCCACCTTTTAAGCGGGCCTTCCCGCCGGCGGCGCGTATTCCGCCCGGCGGTCCTCGCCATCTCGGCGATGAGATCATTCGCCCTCCGGCGTTCATCCTTCTTTCGGGCGTTGATCGCCGCCTTTTTAAGCGCGCTTCGGCCTTCCGTGATCGGCGGCGTGTATTCCGCCCGAAGCCAGCGCTTCTTGCATCTTGGCGACAAGATCATTTGCCCTCCCGGCGTTCATCCGCCTTTCTTATGCGTTGATCTGCCGCCTTTTAATCTTGGCCTTCCGCGGGCGACGCCAGCGTATTCCACCGAGCGAAGCGCTCCTCACCATCTCAGCGACGAGATCATTCACCCTCCCGACGTTCATCCACCTTTACAGTGTTGATCATTTAGGCGCTGGCCTTCAGCATCGGTGACCTGTATTCCGCCGAACGAAGCGCTCCTCGCCATCTCGGCAATGAGATCATTTGCCCTTCCGGCATTCATCCGCTTTTACGGCATTGATCTACCCGCCTTTTAGGAGTTGGCCTTCCGCATCGGCGAAACGTATTCTGTCGAGCGAAGTGCTCCTCGCCATCTCAGCGACGAGATCTTTCGCCCTCCCATCGTTCATCCGCCTTTACGGCAATGATCTGCCTGCATTTTAGGCGCTTGCCTTCTTCGCCGGCGATCGTATTCCGCCCGCGGCGCTCCTCGCCATCTGCGCGGCGAGATCATTCACCGCCGGTGTTCATCCGTCTTTATGGCGTTGATCTGCCCGCCATTTAGGCGCTAGCCTTCCGCATCGGCGGCGTATTACGCCAAAAGCGAAGCACTCGCCGCCATCTAAGCGGCGAGATCGTCGCCCTCGGCGTTCATCCGCCTTCTGGCGTTGATCTGCCGCCTTTTTAGGTCCGGCCTTCCACATCGGCGATGAGTATTCTACCGAGCAAAAAGCTCCTCGCCATCTCGGCGATGAGATCATTCGACCTCTCGGCGTTCATCCGCCTTTATGGTGTAGATCGCCCCCGCTTTTATCTTGGCGGCCTTCCGCGCCGGCGTCGTATTACGCTTGACAAAAGCGCTCCCTCGCCATCTCGGCGACAAGATCATTCGCCCTCCCGGCGTTCATCCGCCTTCTGGCGTTGATCTGCCGACTTTTAAGCGGCCTTCGTGTCGGCGTCGTATTCCCTTGTCGAGCGCTCCTCGCCATCTCAGCGATGAGATCATTTGCCTTCTCCGCGTTCATCCGCCTTTACGGCGTTGATCTGCCCGACTTTTAAACGCCTTTGGCCTTCGCGCGGTGATCGTATTCCGCCAGCGAAAGTGCTCCTCGCCATTTCGTGGCAAATCATTACGCCCTCGGCGTTCATCCGCCTTTTTGCGGCGTTGATCGCCCGCCTTTTAAGCGGCCCTTCCGCGTCGGCGGCAGCGTATTCGCTTTTGAAGCACTCCTTGCCATCTCGGCAGCGAGATCATTCGCCCTCGGCGTTAATCCGCCTTTCGGCGTTGATCGCGCCAGCCTTTTAAACCGCGGCCTTCGTGTCGCCCGTCGTATTACACAGCGGCGCTCCTCATACTCTCATCGGCAGGTCGTCGCCCTCCGGTGTTCATCGCATTCTGGCGTTGATACGCCCCCTTTTAAGTATTAACCTTCACGCCAGCGTCGTATTCCGTTAATGACGCTCCTCGCCCATCTCGGCGGCGAGTTCGTCGCCTTCTTGGCGTTCATCCGCCTTTACTTGGTTGATCGCGCCCGCTTTTAAGCGTGGCCCTCCGCGTCGGCGTCGTATTCTGCAGCCCGGCACTCACCGCCCGTCTCGGCGGCGAGATCGTCGCCCTCCGGCGTTCATCCGCCTTGATGGCGTTAATCACGCCCCACCTTTTAAGCGGCGGCCTTCGCGCCAGCGTCGTGATTCTGCCGAAACAAATGCTCCCCGCCATCAGCGACAGGAGATCATTACGCCTGCCGGTGTTTATCGTATTTCTGAGTTGATCGCCCGACTTTTAAGCAGCAGCCTTCGCGTCGGCAGACGCATAATCTGCCCGGGTGAAGCGCTCTCGCCATATCGGCGGCGAGATCGTCGCCCTCGGCGTTCATCGCGCCTTTCGCGTTGATGCACCCGACTTTTAAGCGGCCTTCGCTTCGCGGTGAAGCGTATTCCGCCAGCGGCCGCTCCTCGCCATCTCGGCGGCGAATCATTACGCCCTCGCAGCATTCATCCGCCTTTTCTGGCGTTGATCTACCCTCCTTTAATTGGCCTTCCGCCTCGGCGGCAGCGTATTCTCTGCGGCGAAGAGCTCCTCCCCCTCTCGGTGATGAGATCATTCTCTCTCCCGGCGTTCATCTGCCTTTACGGCATTGATCTGCCCGCCTTTTAAGCGACCTTCGCTGTCGGTGATCGTATTTATTGAAACAGCGCTCCTCAACATCTTAGCGACGAGATCATTCGCCCTCTCGGCGTTCATCCGCCTTTATGGCATTGATCCACCCGACTTTTAGGCGCTGGCCTTCCGCATCGGCGACGTGTATTCCGCCGAGCAAAGCGCTCCTCTCCATCTCGGCGACAAGATCATTCGCCCTCTAGCGTTCATCCGCCTTTACGGCGTTGATCTTTCCGCCTTTTAGGAGCTGGCCTTCCGCATCGGCGACACGTATTCCACCGAGCGAAGAGCTCCTCGCTATCTCGGCGACGAGATCATTCACCCTCCCGGCGTTCATCCGCCTTTACGGCGTTGATCTGCCCGCCTTTTAGGTGTTGGCCTTACACATCGGTGACGCGTATTCCATCAGCGAAACGCTCCTCGCCATCTCAGCGACGAGATCATTCGCCCTCCCGGCGTTCATCTGCCTTTACGGCGTTGATCTGGCTGACATTTTTAGGCGCTGGCCTTCCGCATCGGCGACGCGTATTCCGCCGAGCGAAGCGCTCCTCGCCATATCGACAAAGAGATCATTCGCCCTCCCGGCGTTCATCGCGCTTCTGTGGATTGATCGCCCACCTTTTTAGGCGCGGCCTTCGCGACGACGATGCATATTCCGCCCGCCTTGTTGTTACTACCATATCGGCGATGAGATCGTCGCCCTACGGGCGTTCATCCACCTTTACGCGTTGATACGCATTGCCTTTTAGGCACTGGCCTTCCCGCATCGGCGTAGCGTATTGACAGCGCTCACCCCGCCCATCTTGGTGACGATATCATTCGTCCTCCCGACGTTCATCCACCTTTACGGTCTTCGGTCTTCCGCGCCAGCGTCGTATTCCGTCGGCGGCGCTCCTGCGCCATCTAAACGCGAATCATCTGCCCACCGGTGTTCATCCTCTGTTACGGCGTCGACCTGCCCGCCTTCTCGGCATTGGCTCTTTGTTTCGGCGTGATCGGTCCGCCTCTATCAGCATTAACCTGCTCGCCTTCATCGACTTTGGCACTCTTGTAAGACCGCCGCGGTCGGTCATCACGATTTATCTGCGGGGTAAAGGTCACAAATCTACTCTTACCGTAAGTGGTCGATGACGAGCGTAAAATTTACTCCTATAGATCGCACAGCTAGTAAGACGATCTATAGAGGGAAATTCACAAACTACTCGGCCGTAAGTGGTCGATGACGAGCGCAAAAGTTAGAAAAGACTCGTACGACGGGGCTCCCCTCGAAGTTCGAGCACAAAAAAGACTCATACGATGGGTCTCCCCTCGAAGTACGAGCATAGAAAAGACTCGTACGATGGGGCTCCCCTCAAGCACGAAAGCACGTAAAAGACTCAGACGACGGGGCTCCCCCTCGGCACGAGCACGAAAAAAGACTCAGACGACGGGTCAGTTGGGATTATAATCGAAAGTATGCTTTTTACTTTGTATAATCAAAACTCAATTTCTGGACTTATTTATGAAATAAATTGTTTATCACTGATGCTTTAAATATCATCGAATGTTACATATATTTACTACATAACTGTTCAATAAATAGTACGTGTTACATTGTAGTTAATTTAGTGATACCAGATCATAGAAGATTAAATTAACAATCCCTTGTAACTAAAAGTACACCATTCACGACCTAGATGGAAATGAACAATCCATCGTGAATGGTTGAAGTGTAAGGCTCGGATTAGCTTGTCTTGACCAAGAGATTACACTAGTGCATGACTGATGCACTGAATAGGATCTACAGGAGGACAAATTCTTCAGAACTGAACAGGGAAGAATTAGACCTCAGTGGTTCGTTATTTCTTAATCTTCGTTCCTTAAATAGGATAACGTGTGGTTGGTAACTATTGCTTTAACTTATCATGGGTAGAGAATCAACGAGATTCAATACCTTTTATCTTGGGCAATATTATTGGTCACATGTGATTGCTAAGATTTAATACGGAGAATCGTGTGCAAGTACGCTTGTTCGATTTGCCCCCTTGGGAGGTTCATAAGCTTTATCATACCAAATCTTGCAAGTGGAACTAGTTTCTGGTATGGATAATAATGTTGAACCGTTCCTTAACCAAGGACAAAAGATATTAATTAATAGAAAGCTATTTCAGTGGCTTGAATTAATTAATGGGCTAGATAATCTTAAACACGGGAAATAATAACCGGGAGCCATATTGACTGTAATATGGGTTAAGATGGATAGTGCAATAGTAATTATGTAGTGGGATTAATTAATATTTATGGGCTTGAATAATAATGTGGCTCAATATTGATAATTCAAGATCCATTGGAAGGTCCAATCTTAATTCTCCTAAAGGCCCCCTAAGTAGCCCAACATATAGTCCAATAACTGAAAAAGGTGTTTAAAATAAAATAAATATTGTTGCCTTATTTTTCCATGAATTCGAAATTTATGGATAAAAGGGGAGAAAGATTTTCTTTGAATTTTGTTATGGAATGAGGATATGTATTCTTGGAATACAAGATTTTCTCATTAAATTCAAGAAATCTCCCACTTGGTTATCCATAGAGAAATTTTTGAAATTTTTGATAATTAAGGGAAAGAAAGATTTTCTTGATTTTCTTGAAAAGATATTATGGAAGATATGTATTTCTTGAAATACAAGAATATCTCATAAATTCAAGAAGATCCAAATCTTAGATTCTTGCCCTATAATTTTCGAAAATACTCCATAACAAAGAGTAGGGGGGATTTTGTGGAATATTATAATTATGGGAAAAAGAATATAGGAGATATATTCAAGATTTCTTGGAAATCAAGAAAAGATTTTCCCACATTGCTTTTTGCCCCAAAATTTTGACCACCACTACTCTATAAATAGGGGATGATTCTTTCATTCCCAAGTACAATTCCATGTGCTGGAAAAATTAGTAAATCCACAAAGGTGGTGCAACAAAGTTTATTTTCCTTTTGTTAATTGTTCGCAAGCGTCCTACCACCGGATAGTCGAGCAAGGATTAAGGGAATACTTGGGAAGTTCTTTTGGTGTGTCTAATCAACAAGACTATTGCCGTCCCAAGAGGTATGTTCATGTAAACTCGTAGAATTTCCGCATGCGTAGAATTTACGTGAATTGTTTATATGCATGATTTGTTGTTGGATTATTATTTGAATTAATATAGGATTAATTCATGCTACTAATAATTATAAGAATTAAATTTGTATTTAAATATTCATCCCGAATAGATCCGTGCAAATAATTCCCCAACAGGGGCTCCCTCAAAGCACGAAAGCCTGAAAAAAGACTTCGTATGACGGGCTCCCCTCAAGTACAAAAGACGAGAAAAAGACTCGTCTGACGGGGCTCCCCCTCAAGCTGAGCATAGAAAAGACTCTTATGATGGGGCTCCCCTCGAAGTACGAGCACATAAAAGACTCGTACGACGGGGCTTCCCTCGAAGTACGAGCACAGAAAAGACTCATACGATAGGGCTCGCCTCGAAGTATGGGCACAAACAAGATCGACGACGAGAAAAGGTAAGATCCTCTATGCAGGGGCTCATTCTGAACGATCAAGATCTCATACAGTATCTGAGCAGGCTCGGAGGCAAACAGTGTGACTGCAGATGCAACAAAAGATAAAATCTGGTCGAGACATGATTCAAGATCGAACTCTGAACAACATCAAAGCCCGATCCTGGGGGCTATTGTTGTCACCAGAATTATCACACGTCAGCATCACCAGATTTATCACAAGTCAGCAGGATGAATTATCACCCGTCAGCAGGGCCCACAAAGACCTGAATCGACCCGATCCAACAGGAGGTCTTGGGTCACACAGAAGATAATTTGTCGTGCTTTACGCATATGTTTTATCATGCTTTATGCACATGATTTGTCGTGCTTAATGATTTGTCATGCTTATGATTTGTCGTGCTGGTTCTCTTTATATAAAGGACCTCACCCTTCATTGTAAGAAAACTCTGGAATGTTTCCCTCATTCCTCTTATATACCAACAACCATATTTCAGGGAAGAACTACAGTTCTTCCCGCAGTGTTCTTATTCAATTAATTATTTGTTTGGTGGTCAAATTCAACAAGCCACATCAGAATCGTAAAATATTTAACTATCAACAATGCAAATTGGGCAAGTGGTTGTGATGATAGAAAAAGTACTAGTGGAGGATGTTTCTACATGGGAAACAACATTATCTCCTAGCATAGTAAAAAACAGAACTGTGTTTCACAATCAACAGCTGTCTAAATATGTTGCTGCTGGAAGTTCCTGAACTCAACTCCTATGACTTAAAAAGATGTTTGATGATTATGGGTTGGAAAGTGGTATTTTGACTGTTTGTTGTGATAATACTAGTGCTATCAATATTTCCAAGAATCTTGTGCAACATTCTTTGACTAAGCATATAAGTATAAGACATCACTTTATAAGAGATCTTGTAGAGAAAGAAGCTGCGAAGTTAGAATACATTTCTACTGAAAAATAATTTGCTGATATTTTCACAAAAGCCCTTAATAATGAGAGGTTTTCTTCCCTTAAAAAATCTCTTGGTCTTTGCTATATCTGAAAACAAACACTAGATGTTGTGACAAATGTTTCCCAACATTTGAAGCAACATTGTGTTTCAGATAATGACTTTACCTACTGTATTTGCTTATTTTAAACTTTAAATGATAGTGTTTTGATCTTATTATTTGAATCATGGTTTAGATACAGAGTCCTGGGTATATATCTCTTAAATGCATTAAAAATGAAGCACAACTTAGATGTGTAATCACTGAGTAACTATGGGACACGGAGCTCACTACTACAATGTTCTCTTTTCAAAAGGTGATTAAATATACATCCATGTTTGTTCATAATTCATTGAGTAATTATGGGGCACAAAGCTCGCTACTACGATGTTCTCTCTTGAAAAGGTGGATCAATGTGAACATGTGTTTTCAGAAAAATTCAAAATATGCAACACTGGATGATGAATTTCATGCAAAATGAAGTGTTGAGATATATGTGTGCCGACATTTTGTGAAACCTTAAGTGATTCAAACTTTATCTATCATACATTATTTGTTTAATGTTCTTGGTAAGTCGATTTTGTGGATTAAATGAGTAGTTTGAACTTAATTTGTGTCTATTTAATTTTGGATATGGTTTCCTATTTTTGAAAATATTTTTGGCGGCTTTCTTACACAGCACACGATCACAACTTGCAACATAGTGGGTGGTTACCTTTGTACCACTCCATGTCGGTAATAACCTCCTAGCTTTGATTTCTTCTTAAGGTCGATTTATTTGTGTTGTTTCTTACCCAAAGCTGAAAACATTGTTGTTGCACATAGGACTCAAGGTTTGTTGATTTACACTTGTTTTATGAGTTACTCACTTTCTAGTGCAAGGCCCAAGGCCCAATTACTAAGAGATCCAAAAAATTTCTTAATTAGTTGTAGGTGCAAAATAGGCTACATAATGACCCTTCTACCCTTATTTTCGGACTTGGTCAAGTTACTTGTTCAGGGCCACTCTATTGTCGAAATCAGATACAGAAAAGTACTGCCCTTTTCCCCCTTTTGACTGGATCAGGTGACCATTTTCTCACTCTTTCTTCCCCATTTTTTTCACGTTAAAATTACTTTTCACTCTCTCCAAAACGAAGTGCAGAAATAGAGAAATTAAAACTTCATCTAATCACAAAAGTAAATAGACATTCAGGTCAATGTTCAATTGTTCATCATATTAGAAGGATGCCTTCATTATTACTGGATTTCCTGACCTGTCCATCTTCACGTGAATTTCGTCTTCTCTCTCTTTACCATTAATACTCTTTGTTTTAACCAGAAACATAAAATTGTTGATTTGGAGAAACATAAAATTCATATTAAATATACTTTCAAAAAATTATACATCCACAAAAATTCAATAAAAAGAAAACATTTCAATTTGAAATTTTCATATCAAAAATCAAAAAATTACATAAATTTACATATCTTCTTCTAAAACATCTCAAATTTACGTATTTCCATCCTCATTTCGACATGAACATGTTCGTCAAATTGATGAACATATGCATCTTCAACTCCATTCGATGAACATGTGCATCTCCAACCCCATCTACATGAACATGTTCATAAATTTATGAACGTATTCATCTTAAATTCAGAACCTCCAGCTCCAAACAAAATTAAAAAAAAAAAAAAAACAGATTCATCCTCATCATCATCATCAAAATCCAGATTCAACCTCATCATCATAAAAAATAAAAATAAAAAATCAGATTCATCCTCATCATTATCAAAAACACCGCGAATCGTCTTAAACCCAACAATTTCAAATCTATATTCTAAACTTACTTCTTCATCTTCACTGCTTCGTCGGAGAATGGTCGCCACCCTTTTTTCCTCTTTGACTTCGGTAGCGGTTCATCGGGTGGATCCAGTTCAGGTGGTAAACATTGGTGACCCATACAAAAAAAATAGATTCATCGCTGGGAGAGGTGGGCTGCCGTTGTAAGTGTGACGGCGGAGGGGGGTGCGACTTTTTTTTTTCTGGTGGCAGGGCAACAACCGCCGCGTCGCTGGGCTGGTTTTTTGCATAGGGCGTGAGGGTGGTACGAGCGGCCACGGGGGGGATGAGGTGAGCGGGCTATGGCCGCAGCGGAAAGGGGATGCGGTGGTGTTGTTGGTTAGTTGGAGCGTCGTCTGGTTGTGGGGTTGGGCGACGGGCGCGGCATGATGATGGGGCCGCGGCGGAGTGGGGTTTCTGGTTTTTTGGAAGATTGAAGACGAAGAGATAATGGGGGAGAGGAAGAGAGAGATAGGTGGATTTAACTGATTGTGTTTTCAATATTTGAGAGAGAATGGAAGATTATTATTGCATGGGTTTTTTAATAGGTGGAATGAATTTAATGAGAGAAGGGTTTTTTATGTTTTTTGATTGGTATTTTGCACCTAGTAGTAATTTAAAAAGTAGTGTTTATCTAAGAGTGATGTCAAAGGCATTTTTGGACCTAAAGGTGATTAATTCTTGTTTTATTTCAATTATTTCGGTCTTATGCCTTAATTTCCCTCCTATATATTCATATAACATTATTTTAATGCTTGTGCTGTGATTGATTGGGTGAAACAGGACGGTGATATGAGTGAAAATAAAAACCCTCGGTTTCTACTCCTGATCATTCTCATTCACATGAAAACCCTCATTCGAACCTTTCTTCTTCGGCGAATTCGAACCCATTGAACCTTCTTGCATAAATGGCCGCACAAAACCCAGATTATGATTCCACAAATTTTGGTGGATCATCATCTTCATCCCTACCTAAACCCACTCCGTACATTTTTCCTGAAGAGGCACCACTTTCTCTGGTTCGATTAGTCATCGAACAGATGCTAGAGAAAAACCCTCTGGTGCTTCCTGATGTCTTCATAAGCAAAAAGCAAGTCAACATTAAGGATTATGTTGATCTCTTAGCCAGACCTTTTGCTATTGAACCCGCTTCAGAAATTCCTACAGAAACCCCTGCCTCTGAAACTCCAAACCCTACTGCAACCCTGATCAAACAACCGATGTTGAAATGGAGAAGGCTGATTTCTCTGATTCAGAAGGAATGGGGGAGAAACTCAAGAACATCTGGCTGAGGAAGAAGCAGTTAGCTCCCAAAAGAGGTGTTGGTAGATGGGGAAATAGAAGGATGTCTCAAAGGAACCTTGGTAAAAATGTGGACTATACTGGCAAGCATCCAAAAAGGATAGATGGTGGTACTGATGATCCCATTCAGGTGGAGGATTCAGATGAGGAAATGGAGATTCTTAAAGTCCCTATTGTTGAACTGAAGGACTCTGATGATGATCTGACAATGGAAGAGCTGATGGCTAAGAAGGAAAGGAGAACCAAAAGGAGAAATGACCCTCCTGTGAATGCTACTGCAGATGCTGCTGAAACATCTGAGGATCCAGAAGATGAGCCTCAAAGTGATAATTCAGAGAAAGAAAATGATCCTCAAGCAGAGGATTCAGAGGAAGAAGAAGATCCTGAAGAAGATGATCTTGAAGCAGAGGAGCCTGAGAAAGCTGATGATGAAGTTGCTCCTAAGTTTGACCACTCATATGACTCTGATGAGGTACTCATGTTTGATTCTGACCCTTATGATAAGGTTGAGTATGATAGGAAGTTTGCTATTGTTAAAACCATGCTTAAGAGATTTATAGTTGATGAAAGGATCATAAAAATGCCCGACTTTGAAGCAAATAATCTGATAGGATTCCTAGACAGTAGATCTCTATTGCATGCTCTTCAATATTCAAAACCTTATTATGTTGCTTGGGTTGATGAGTTTTATGTCAATTTGAAGAGAAGTTGTGGAAATAGGCAGTCATCTAACTATGGGAAAGTTAGATTCAGATACAATGTTGTTACCATCAATCCTAGGCTTATTAATATCTTTCTGAAAACAAGACAAACAGAGGAAGATAGTGCTGGAGTTGGACATAAAGGAAGTGATGTATGTCATCACTAGTGGTAGGTATTCTGAATGGACTTTGCAATTTTCTGCTGCTAAACTAACCTCCTTATACTCTGTGATGCATAAGCTACTAGTTTCTAACTGGATTCCTTCAAAAAATTCCACTGTTTTAACCAAGGAACTTGCATTCTTGATGTACAAGATTGTACACTTGAACAGATTCAATATGGGTCAAATTATATTTGACAATATGGTGTCCTTTGCTGGTAAACACTCTGATTTAAGTATTCTACCATATCCAAGCTTGATTTGTCAATTCTTGGATAGATTGGAATTTGAGAGACCCAGAGGTGAGAGGATCAGTGGTTATGTTCCAAGTTTTGGGATTTCTCATGTACTGAAGGCTGGAAACCGAACATTTGATCTTCCCTTGGCAGACCCTGAACCGCAAACAGAAAATGTTGCCCATTATGTTGGCAACATTCACTACACAGTTACAAGACAAGCTGGTATCCCTACTGTCACTTTTACAAATTCTTTCATTACTGATCAAATTAAATCCATCCAGCAGAACATAAATGCTCTGGTTGTACAAAAACCCTTCTGGAGAAGCCTGTTTTCTTCTCCAACAGGGGGAGGATCACCTGATGATGGTGGTGATGATGGAGTTGGTCCATCTGGCCATGCAAGTGAGAAGGATGAACAACCAAAAGCTGCTGATAATGTTGAAGATGTTGCTGAGGATGTTGATGGTGTTACTGCACATGAAGATCAGAATGTTGCTGATGACAGAGAGGTTGATGATGTTGTCCAAGATGTTGTTCATGAAGCTGAAAAGGAAGCTGTGGAGGAAACACTTAATGTTGATATTGTTGATGTTGAACAGATGGTGTAGTCTGAACCAGTTGAAGATGTAGCTGTTGATGATGATAGCTCTGATCAAGGATGAAAATTTCGCTATCGCAACACATATCGCAATCTTAATTTTATGGATGTATCGATGGATATTTCGATATCGCATATCGATATCGCTAATATTTTAGAAAAATTACGGAAAATATGTTAAAATTTGGAAATTTTATATGAAATTTTATAGATTATTATAACATACTATTGTACATATATTTCATTTAATATCACAATAAAATGACATGTTTAACGCAAGCATATTAATAATAAATTATATAAATATTGTCTGATGTATATTAAACAATTTACAATATAATATATAATACAATACAAAATGCATAAAATTACATTACAATACAATTAATACCTAAATGATGACCTATGAGGCTCATTTAACGACATCTTTGTCAAAACAATACTAGATGTATTACACAGTTGCACTACTAATTTGGTACATTGAAATTATATAATATATCTCTAGAAAAATACATTATGAAATAAATTGACAACTTATTATAGAAATACTCTATTATTGACATTACTATTATAGTTGAGTTTTTTTTCTTAAAAAAAAAAATTTACGATTTTTTTTAAATGCGATATTTTGCAATTTATCCGCGATATTTCTCGATTTCCATCATATTTTATACTATGACTGAACCGATAACATATCGATATTTTGCGATAACTCGCGATATATTCATCATAATCAGGAAAATAAATACATTACCCCCTAAAAATTAAAAATTGTGATTAAAAAAATACAAATTTTCAATATTAATTGTGAAATATCGCGATATATAATATATCACGAAATATTGCGATATATCGCGATATCTTCACGATACGTGGTAAAAATATTTTTTACCTCAATATCCATATCGCACTTACGAAATATGGGATATATCCCGGATATATCGCGGACATATCGGGATATTTTCATCCTTGGCTCTGATGACACTGATTGTGAGCTAAAGATGACTCCTACCAGAGAGAGTATGTCTCCATAGAGTGTTGCTATCATTGATCAGCTATATGGTGTTGATAACTGGTGAACAGGTTCAAGATAGGGGGAGTTTTTGAAGTATGGGGGAGCATTTGCAGATTATGGAGATGCAGTCATTAAAATGGCCCAATCCTTCCCTTTACTTCACTATAGAAATTATTTTCTATGTTGTAATCTTTTATTTACTGCTCTTTATTTTATAAACTCTGTTAATGGACAACTAGTTGATAGGTTTATGTTTTTGTCATTTACCTTATGTTGGATACTCTGTTGTCCTAAGTACACTACTGATGTACTTAGTGTTTGTGGTTGTCTTTTTGGTTTTTAAATTATGATTTGGTTGAATAGTAGTTATTCTATAAATGGCTATTATTTGTTTCTTTCCTGACACAAGTTCGGATGTTGTTTTTAACATCAGGTGTGTTGTAGTAGAAAGGCCAAATTGAGGGAGTTTGTTGATGTTGCACGGATGTTGTTCCATATGTTGGACAACATTCTGCACAACATCATAAACGTGCCATTTCATAAAATTCGGTTATATTGTTAAGCGGTTGCATTGTGGTGGAGTGAGAATAGAAAGAACATGGGTGGTTACACCAAGATCATGGAGATAGTGGAGTAGAAGTTCAAGGTTATCCATGCCTAGTGGATAGGACAATGCAGTTGATGTTCAAGTCTATAAATACCCTGCATTGGTCGACATTCATGTTTGAGGAAAAGTGAAATATCATTTGCTCTACTCCAAACTTTAGAGAGTAGTATCCAAGACACAACCAAGAGTGAAAAACCAAGTGTTTGTAATTCTAGGAGTGTGAGGGTCGATGTTGTTCTATTTGTACTGGTCGAGGGAATACAATCTCTCCCATCAATATTGATTTTATCTTATTAGATCAAGTTTTAGGTTGAATAAGATCACTAGTTACTTGATTGAATAGATTGCTTTTGGCGTGTGATTTTTCACTACACCTTTTAGGATCTTGTTAGAGGTTCTTGTATATCTCACTACTTGTTATAGTGATGTTTTTAACCATGAGGTTCGTATAGTCTGAATTAAGACTATACAAAATTTTGAAATCATTTGCACTGCGTTTTTATACTTCCGCTGTCATATGTTATTTTACATGTTGTATAACATTTTCAACAACACTCTGAAAATACATGCACACACACTTTCATTAACGATTTCTCATCTAAGATGATATTTTCTTTCAATGTGTTTGTTGGCTTTGTGGGCTCTTGGTTCCCTTGAATTTGCAACTGCCTCCAGCATTATCACAAAAGATAGTGATAGTGTTTGGCAAATCCGGAACTACGTCCAAGTCCATTAAGAAGTTCTTGAGTCAAACCGCTTATTTCGCTGCTTCACAAGCAGCTACATATTCGGCTTCCATGGTAGAATCTGCAATGCATTTCTGCTTAATGCTTCTCCATGTCACGGCTGCACCCCCTAGACAAAACACACTACCTGAGGTAGATTTTTTGGAATCTATGTCCGATTGGAAATCCGAGTCCGTGTATCCTACGGGAATAAGACTGCCTGACTGATAAACTAACATTCTATCTTGAATTCTTTTTAGATACTTCAGAATGTTTTTAACAATAGTCCAGTGTTGTTTTCACGAGTTACTCTGATATCTTGCTACCATTCCTACGGCAAAGCAAATATCCGACCTCGTGCAAAACATTGCATACATGAGGCTTCCAACTGCTGACGCATATGGAATTCCCCTCATGTCATCTATCTCGTTTTGTGTCTTAGGACACATTTCTTTTGATAGATGGATTTCATGCCTGAAAGGTAAGAAACCTTTCTTGGAATCCTGCATGTTGAATCGCTTCAAAACAGTATCTATGTATGAAGCTGTCGACAAGCTTGTCATTCTTTTCTTGCGATCTCGAGTGATCTTGATCCCAAGGATGTGACCGGCTTCTCCTAAGTCCTTCATATCAAACTGATTTGACAGTCATACCCTTACACCTGACAACACCTTTACATCGTTTCCGATGAGCAGAATGTCATCTACGTATAGTACTAAGAATACCAAGGCAGTTCAGACACACTTTTTATATACACAACTCTCAAACACATTTTTATCGAAATCGTAAGATATTATAACCTAATCAAAACATTGGTTCCAAGCTCAGGATGCTTGCTTTAGTCTGTAAATGGACTTCTCAAGCTTGTAAACGAGATTCTCTTGGCCTTTCGTGATGAAGCCTTTGGGTTGGCGCATATAGATTTCTTCTTCAAGACTTCCGTTTAGGAAAGCAACCTTGACATCCATTTACTAGATTTCAAAATCTAGACGTGCAGCTATCGACAAGAGAATACAGATAGACTTAAACATAGCTACAGGTGAAAAGGTTTTCTCATAATCGATCCCTTCTTTCTGAGTATATCATTTCGCTACAAGTCTAGCCTTGAAGGTTTCAACCTTCCTGTCCGGACCTCTTTTTCTCTTGTAAACCAACTTACATCCAATGGGTTTTACCCCATTGGGTGGTTGGATTAACTCCCACACTTGATTGTGATCCATAGAACCCATCTCAGCTTCCATCGTTGTTTGCCAAGAATCTACGTCCTTGTCTTGCATCGCCTCGTTGTATGACCATGGGTCTAATTCTTCTCCTGAGATCAAGTCCGAAGACTCTAATATCCCTAAGAATCGTTCGGGTTGTCTAACAATCCTCCCACTACGACGAGGTTCCGGTTGTGTAGGTGTGACGTTTGGTATATCGACTTGTACAATTGGTGTTGGAGTTGCCCCTTTTAATTCATCTAAGGTAATCTTACTGTTGGGCTTTCTATTGTTCATATAGTCATCTTCCAATAATCTAAAGTGTGTACTTATTATAACTTTTTGATCCTTGGGGCCAAAGAACATACACATTTTCGTTCCTTCGGGGTACCCTATATACAGCTTTAATTTTAAATGTGGGTCCAACTTACCAGCTTCCTTGTCCAACACATATGCCGGACACCCCCAAATTCTCATATGTCTCAAACTGGGCTTGCGCCCGGTCCACAATTCTTTTGGGATTTTAGGAACTGATTTGGATGGTACCATGTTTAGAATGTAAGTTGTTGTTTCCAAGGCATGACCCCAAAACTATTTGGGAAGATCGGAATAACTCATCATTGATCTGACCATTTCTAAAAGAGTTATGTTTCTTCATTCTGCTACCACGTTCTGTTGAGGGGTACCGGGAGCAGTCAACTGTGATACAATCCCTTTATCTGATAAGTAGTTCAGAAAATTATTGCTAAGGTATTCGCCTCCACGATCAGATCCTAGAAACTTGATACTCTTTTCCCTATGTTTTTCTGCTTCGGCCTTGAACGCTTTGAATTTATCAAAGGTCTCGGACTTATGCTTCATAAGGAAAATGTATCCATATCTTGAGTAATCATCGATAAAAGTAACGAAATACTCATAACCCCCTATTGCTTTGATTGACATTGGACCACATACATCAGTATGAACGATCTCTAACACTTCAGTAGCTCTATTCCCCTTGGCTCCAAATGCCCTCTTGGTCATTTTATCCTCTAAACATGATTCACAAGTTGGAAACAGTTCAATTTGGAGAGACTCCAATGATCTGTCTTGTACCAACCTTTGGATCCTTTTTAGATTAATATGACCTAGTCTTAGATGCCAAAGAAGTGTTTCTTCATATCTGAAGAACACTTTCTTTTAGTCAAAATAGTCGATTTGTTATAGGATGCATTTTGTGAGTGGTGTGAATAGTTAATAATGTAGAGATTGTTCAACAACATTCCAGAACAGATAAACATGTCATTTTGAAAAACAGTAACTTGCTTATTAAAAGAAACAAAATATCTCTACCATGGAAGCCGAATATTAAACTATAGGAATGTAAAGAACATCTCTCAAAATTAAAACAATATCTTCAAAAGATAGTTTCACTTCTCCTAATGCTTCAGCTGCCACTCTCGTAGCATCACTCAGTGTGATGAGGATCTCACTCCCACTAAGTTGCTGGGTAAGCTGGAACCCCTGTAAAGTGAAACAAACATGATTGGTGGCTTCTGTATCCACTACCCACGAATGGGAGGCATACGCCGCTAAAAAAGTTTCAACAACTAGTGCATGAGAATTACCTTTCTTTCTGGCCCTTTTGGGCTTGGAACAGGCTGACCTCCAATGCCCCTTCTCACCGCAGTTGAAACACTTCCCCTTAGCAGTCTTCTTGACACCTCTCCCTTGGTTCACCTTCTCTTTGCCCTTGGCAACGCTTGAGTTGACTTGGTTTTGGCCTTTTGCCTTCTTCTTCTTCTTGCCTCCACTTGGCCTAGAAGAAGTGGAAGGTCCGATTGCCACCAAAGCTTGATTGTGGCTCCCCATTAGCATTTCATCTGAAACTAAAGTTTGTAGCAGGTCAGGCAACGTGAAATTCTGATTATTCATCTGATAGTTCAGCTGAAACTGCTCAAAGCTTTTCAGTAGAGAATGGAGTATGAAATCGATCTGGGTTTCCATATCATATTCCGCTCCAAGAACCTCAAGTTTGTTAAGGTGAGCCATCATCTGGAGAACGTTCTCCCTTATGGGCGTTCCCTCCACCATTTTCACCGACAACATATCTCGCATGGTGATCTGCCTAGCCGTACGGTTCTGATGTTGAAACATCGCTTTAAGACTATACATAATTTCCACAACAGTTCCAATGTTCTGGTGTTGGTGCTGCAACACATCTGACATAGAAGTCAAGATGGTACACTTATCCATTTCATTGGAACACTCCCAGTCATTATACTCTTTCTTATCCGTCTTGCCAGAGTCCTCAATAGGCTTTTCGGGTTTAGGTACATCAAGAACCCACTTGTGTTGTTGTCCAATTAGGACAATTGATAATTTACGATTTTTAGGTCCAGAACGGGTTTCGTGAGGTGGAAGTCTAGAGGGGAGGGGTGAATAGACTTCCACAACTTTTTTTTTGTGATCATCGTGTAAGGTCAGATAAGTGCTGATAGAGTGCTTGTGAGAATCAGTACGATCTGATATCCAACTTACTGATTGTTGTGAAGCAAATCACTTTGTCTATCAGGTCAACTGATGTGCGGAAGCTAGTTTTAACCCGTGTAGAAAAACCAATTTTTTTAAATCAGATTCTAAGTATTCTGAAACAGATCCAAAAACAAACTGTCTTCTGATCAAATCAGTAGCTTGATGCTAATCTGATATCCCCTTAGAATATGCATGTCAGTTTTACTAAATCACTTGTGTGTAAAGTGTAAAGCAGATAAAACAACACAAGATTTATAGTGGTTCGGACCAACTAGTCCTACGTCCACTCTTCCCAGTCCAGGGGCACTTACTTACCAAACTAGACTTAGTTTAACGTGTTAGTCCAAACACCTTAAAATCAGATGTTTATGGAGTTCTCACTCAATTTATCCCAGAAATCAAGACTAGAAACCCTAGCTTGAAATCTTGCTAACAAACTTAACCTAACACTCGGTTTGGGTAAAGATTTGTATGGATTCCAACTGGAAATCTATCCTAGTATTTGAGTAGCCTAAAGCTAAAGGATGAGATTTCTTGCTAAGAACCTATGGGATGAACACTTAGAATATTTCTTGGGTTCTTGGTGTTCTTGCGGAAATTGTTTGTAGCTTGAGCTTATGTATAATTTCTGTAACCTTGCTCTGAAGGTTTGATCCCATTTTTATAGACCTTGAAATCAAAGAGCTATATTTGGTAGCTTGCAGGGACGAAGTGATGTGTTCAGAGACAGCATGGCCATTTGCGTGCTATGTTGTCCTTTATAGTCGTTTGACTCTGAACCACTTTTGTCCAGCATTGTCAGTTCTGTATGTGCGTGTCTCACTCTCATTGGTTGTCAAGTACACTTATTCGGCACTTGATTCATCAACTTAGGTTGACATTCTTCTTGTCTGATAAGCTTTCACATGTTATAGGATGACACAGAATTGACATCAGATTGGAACTAACCTGATCAGTTGAAACTGATTAGTCTACCTGGTTGAGTCTTTCTGATATAAGTTGTCTTAGCTCAACTTATTGACTCTCCTGATGTTATCTTCATAGCAGGTCATCAGGTTTTGATTATTCATACAAGATCTTCGTCTTCTTCTTCAGATTGGTTCTGTTCTGATGAGAAAACTGATCAATCAGTTTCTTGTCCTCTGAACGTCAATCTGCTGGTCTTCTTGACTTCTGTTATGTACCTTACCTATACCAGATCATCAGTTATTTCTGATCTTCAAGACTTGCTTGATACATATTGAGTTCCCCCTCAATATGTGACCTATACTATTACATCAGTTGCTCATAAAGTAACTATCAATTGGACACCTTATCCTGAATTCTAGATCGTCAGTCACCTAACAGGTCTGACTAGTCCCATTACAACTATTTTGGAACTTTCATCAAAACTATAAATTTCCCAACAATTTCCCTCTTTTTGATGAAACCAAAACATTTGAGAAACCGACCAGTTGATAAACTAGTAAAGCAGTAAAGAATACAGATAATCAGAAGATAATGAGAGTTTGTCTTAAGATCAGTAAAGTAAACTTTTCATTCATTTGATAAGAATATTACAGCTTACATCAAAAAAGTTTAACAGGGAAATACTGATCCTAATCTAGATAAAATCTTCTGATCATCCTACTTGGGTTTATAACCCTCGGGTATCTCTCTTTGATCTTGTGCGGCGTCGAATATCCTGTACAACTTCCATTTGACGTCATTGACCTGCTGTGAATCAGTTATGCGAGCTTTTCCCAACAGATCAAAATAGAATCTTTGAAAAGCCAGTCTGTCAAATGATCCATCTTTCTTTTTTGTATAGTCCATCACATCATAGTCCTGATAAGAGATCTCTGCATTGATTTTTCTGGCCTCATTCTCCAGATATTTTAGGAAGTCTGGATGCTTATTTTCCAACCAGTTCAAAAAATTGTCATCTGGTGATTCTTCTGTTGGTACCAAGTCAAGAACATAAGCATCCAAAAGCCATTCTGCTATGATTCTGCTCCATTCTTCAAATCTGGCAGCATGTGCAGCAGTCTTAGGGATGATGTCATCAACCTTTGCTGGTATCAATGGTTCCACGAATGGCTTTCCAGCCTGACCTTTCATCATTCTTGCAGCATGTGATCTCTTCAATCCTTCTGCTTCTGCAAGTTTTTCTGCTCTTCCCTCTTCTTCACTGATCCTTGCTTCGTCAGCAGTCTGTTCTTCAGTCAGCCGTACTGCTAGTGCTTCATCTGCATGTATTTGACTAGTTGTTGCTCTGGTTAACCTTTTTGAGGCAGTAGGTCTAGTCTTTGATGTACCACCATCTCCAGCAGCTGTAGCAGCAGATCGTTGTCTGGCCCTGTCCATCTTTGCAGATATCTCATCTTTGAACAGATCTAACTGATCTATCCTCTGACTGTGAGACTCAACAGTTTGAATAAGGTCTTCTGTTGTGACTATGCCAGCTGGTTTCTCAACCTGTCCTTCTCCCTTTTTGGTTTCAGCAAAAAGAGAGTTCAAGTGAGAAGTCAGGGTACCAAAACTGACAGCAGTAGCCTTGTTGATCTCAATCATGTTGAGCTCCGCAGGCTGAGCTAATTGTTGACGAATTATGTCCACAAGCTCAGATTTGGCAGTTTGAATGGCGGATGTGAATGTCAGGATCAGTTTATCCAATTTTTCTTCAGTGCTTTCAATCTTGTCAGTAGCCTGAAGAAGAGTGACTTGAAGATTGGTGATTTGAGCAAGTTTTTCATCAACTGCTTTCTTGTATTCATCAGTCAGGTCTTTAACAGTTTTCTTGAACAACTCCTTCAAGGAGTCGGCCTGGGATATGGCATATTCCCTTTGTTCCTTTAGGTCATGGATGAAGGAGTGTCTCTGTTCATTCATTGTATTGTTAATCGCATTAGCCAATACTCCTTCTACTTCTTCCTTCAACAGTTATTGAAAGCAGCTTCTGATTTCTTGAAGTTGATCAGGGGTGCCATGAGTTACTGGAACAGTCAGCATGGCCTGACCTGTTGGAGATATAGTGTCTTGATATGATGAGTCTCCAACAGTTGCCTTATTGCGAACTGTATCTTCTGTAGCGTCGGTTGCCTGTGCCTCTAGAGGTTATATCTGTCCGCGACACCCTTTCCTCTTTCATTAGCAACTTCAGCCTAGTCCATCGTGGTGTCCTGAGCTGGTTGATCTTCCTGATCTTCATTGATCTCAATAATCAGAGGCTTGCCCAACTTCTTGTACACCAGGGTCTTTACAGCATTAGCAGTCATTAGCTCGACTGGTGTTTGAATTCCTGCAGCTTCCTTCATATCGAAGTCGAAGTCTGCAAATTCATCTACTCCGCCCATCTCCTCAATGGCGATCATGAATTCTGCAAAGTTCTTCAGGCACAGATCTCTCCATGTCAGAATTTCCATCACCTCTTCTTTTACCCTTGGGTTAGCCTCTAACTCCGGATATAATTCATCCAGTTCACGTTCCACTCGCAGTCTAATCATAGAGCCAGAAATGGTTTTAGCAGTTCTAGACTCAGTAATAGGTTCTTGTGTTGTGGGTTGAGCATGTGGGGTTTGAATGGGTTGGGCTAATTCTTGTGTGGCATGAGAAGAAGGTTGGAAGGGTAAGCTTGCAGGTTGTTCAGTCGCGGACTGAGCCTGAGAAACTGATTGATCAGTTTGTAGATGGGTGGAGGAAGTTGTATGTGGGGTTGGAGAAACAGTTTGATGGACTAGTGGCAAGGATGGAGGTGAGTGAATTATGCGGATGGCAACAGGTGGAGATGGAACTGGAGATTGAGCTCTGGATTGAGGCGATGGCGATCTTATCATCTCTTTCCTATCTTCTGGTTGGTTTCCACCTGACTGATCCGGTGAACTCCCTTCCTGCAAACCTTTTCTTTCTGATGCGGCACTCTGATTGCCAGCACCACTTCCTTCTTGAACAGCTTGCTCTCCTTCCGATTCCTCATCTAGAAACAGGATTCATCGTCTTTTTTAATTTCTTTGGCCCCTATGCCAGGTCCTTTGTCCTTGTTTTCCTCTTCTGTGGTTGTGTAGATGGGGGTTTTGTCACTTCTGTGGCGACTTCTTTTCCTCTACCTTTTCTGACATTCTTCCTAGAGTCATCATCAGGAGGACCGTAGGTGGTTGTTGTACTGGTCAGAAACACCTTGTAATGCTTCAGTCCTTTTTTCCCATTGTGCATTAGGAAATTTGTCTCTCAGAATGACAGTCACCTTGTTCAAATTGTTGATTCTCTTGTGCAGAAAGACTTCTCTCCTTCCATTTACTCCGAATTTCCCATGTTCCTGTAACAGAATCGCCTCAGAAATCCTGCCCAGTTGATGTTTGTGGCTTTATCCACGATTGTTGCCATACAGTGCATCTTGACTGCAGTTAGTCCATCAGGGCTGAAGGAGATTCCCATTATAGTTCTTGACAGAATATCAAACAACAGACGGTATTTCCTCTTAAGCATAGGTTTGACAAAATTTGTTGTCTGATGTTTGTCAGCATCTCTGAACAGTTGGTTTCGAATCTGCTCATCCTCGTCTTCTCTGTAGTGAGCAGGTGAAATTTTCCCTTTGGGCAAGTTAAACAGTCTCGTAATGTCGGCATTTGTGACTGTAAACTCTTCACCATTTACTGTTGATGATAGCTCATCTCTGGGCGTTACTACCTTCAGATTCCGTAGAAACTCCAATGCTTCATACTGCATAACTGGATTGGAGTGGGTTGCACAATATTTGTCAAGTCCACATTCTCTGAGTAGCTATTCTACCTCCATTGATTCTGGATCTCGTGTAACTCCAAATACCACATATTTGTCTTCTACAATTTGATTCGACAGGTTTGCGTAGTTACACATGATTTTTCCCATTCCGTGTTTTGCCATCTGTATGACAAGATACACAGAGAACTGTGTGAGATGTTTTCATAGAGAGGAATTGTGCACAAACACATATATTCATAAAATTTCATATATATGTATTCTCAGACATATAATCGATTCTTATATCCTCATAATAGAAAGACAATATACACGGAAACTCAAATCCAGAGAATGTACAGCACAATCGGTAAATCTATACCGCATATATAAAACAACTAAATGCCCAAAATAAGTTTTGTTTTAAATATTAATCACACAAAGCAAAAATTACCAGATTCTTGCTATTTGATTTTAGAAAAGATGAATTGCAAGAGTTCTTGTTTGAAGATGCAGAGCATAAGTAATATTTAGAGAAATTAGGGCATATAAGATTTTGAAGGGTTTTGACGAAGGCAATATATAGAAATGGAGGGAACAAAAATTAGAAAACTGAGGTTGGAAAACAAAGCGTCTAATCAAGATGAGCGGTCGAGATTAGGCGGTTTTAAAAAGATGTTAATCGTGGGTCAAGGATTTTAGACGCTGCAGCTTTTGGATTAAAAAATTGCAATAAATAACAATTAATACATATTCCCCACGTTTGCATTAAATGTTTTGCAGGACGTGCATCATATATACTAGTGTATACTAAAAGCAAATAAGATCAGATAATTGCACATAAGTAAATAGAAAGACTAATGAACATAAATGCGTATCTGATTGACTGATATTGTAATCAGTCAATACCACGTGAAGTTTGTTCAGGTCTTACTGATATCTGTTGATCTTAATTTCTGTCTGATCCTTGACAGTTTTCCCAACAATGTTTTCTTTTCTGATCAGTTTCCTACCTAATCTTTTCCCAAACAGTTGAGGTTCCCCCTTCAACTGATTTCTCTAACTTGGTCAGTTTCTTAACTAAATGGTCTTTGAGACCAATCCACCGAAGAATTCAGGTGCATTCTCTCCTAAGTCCAGTAGCCCTAGCTCGACTGATAATTCCTGAATCTGACTTCAGCTAATGGCTTGGTTAAGATATCTGCTCTCTGCTTATCAGTATGGATCTTTTCCATTCTGATGTTCTTCTTTCCACATGATCTCTGATGAAGTGATGCCTGATGTCCACATGCTTGCATCTTGTATATAGAACTGGGTTCTGAGTGATTGTAATAGTACTATTACTGTCACAGAATATAGGCACATTCGTACTTACAATGTTATAATCCCTCAGATGCTGACTAAGTCAGATCAGTTGGGAGCAACAGCTTCATGTGCTCATGTATTCTGCTTCAGTAGTAGATGTGGCAACAGATGTCTGTTTCTTTGAGAACCAAGAGATCAGTTTGCTTCCTAAGAACTGACAGGTTCCTGAGGTTGACTTTCTGTCTATTCTGCAACCTCCATAGTCAGAATCAGAATACCCACTAAGCTCTAGATTATCATCTGATGGGTAGAATAAACCAAGGTTTACTGTCCCCTTCATATACTTAAGAATCCGCTTAGCTGCTTCTAGGTGGCTTTGCATTAGATTTGCCTGAAATCTGGCACATACACCTACTGCGAAGGTTATATCTGGTCTGCTGGCAGTCAGGTATAGCAATGATCCAATGAGAGCCCTATATTCTTTCTGATTAGTTTTCTGACCATTTTCATTTGGATCCATTTTGAAGGAAGTCATCATAGGAATTCTGGTAGTATTACAGTTTTGAATTCCAAACTTAGTCAGCAAGTTCCTTGTGTACTTTGCTTGACATATGAAGATCCCTTTTGTTCCTTGTCTTACCTGAAGACCTAGAAAGTAGTTCATCTGACCCATCATGGACATTTCAAAATTTTCTTGCATCAATTTGCTGAACTTCTGTTGTGCCCAGTTTAGTTTTTTCGGAAAACAAACAATAAATAATGGATACTTAGACAATCAAAACAAGTAAAAGACACAAAATTTGGTTACCCAGTTCATCCGTAAATAAGACTACGTCTGGGGGCGACCAAGCCATGTATATTTTACTATAATTTATCCATGCTACAATAATTGCCCCTCAAGTCGAGGTCGCGTGCTTGCATTGGGGCCTTGACTTGACTCATTATTCTGCCGACCTATGATAAGTCGACCTAGGGAAGTGTTCCTGAAGCGAGTCGTCATCCTCGGGTAGGCAAATCGTCGCCTTGATCTTGTGAATCAGCGTGATAGATTGGCCTCAGATTTGCGGATTTGACAAGATGGCGTGACAGGCCGATGACGTGATGCGCCGCGAATTGGACCAACGTGAAATTGCAGTGTTGACCACGCGCGATCTCCACAATTTTTATTGACGAGGCGGGCATGAAATTTGACTTAATTGCAACTTGGCCCCTCCTCCTCTTTTGTAAATAGGCGAGGGTTTTAGGCCTTTAAACCCTTCTTCGTCTTCTGCAAACACTCTCTTGAAATCCCACAGCTTTCTAACAAACTTTCGAGGATTCGACGAGGATTGATTCAAGTAAAACTCCATTTCTTAATCTTTATTATGGCTGCTGGTTCTTCGACGACTCCCACCGCCTCTCAGCCCATGATATTGTCGTCCTCGGATGAGGACAATGTTGTTATCGCTCAGCTTCGCCGCCACCATGGCTCCAGCTCCGCCGCCGTCAATGTGGAGAGGCCCTCGACTGCTGGTGCCCCAAGTGACAACTGGGATGATGATGGTAATGACGAGGGCGACAATGAATAGTTTTTGGAGGAATTGGCAGAGATTACTCATCTTCCTGTAATGAACGTTAGTCCTCTCCGCACTGTCGTACCGGAGAAGATGGAGGCGGTGGGTCCCTCTGCCCCGGCTCAAGATTATGGAGCCTTCAAGCGGGCCTTTGATTATGTCACCTACGAGGCCCGATCTCCATATGAGTGACCTGAGCGTCGCTATCAAAAGTCGGTCAAGTCGGCTTTTGCGGCTTCCGAAGAAAAATACCGATCAATTTTGTCTGATCGGTATGTTCGTTCACTTGTCGTTTATATAAGGTGCCCCGGGACGTACACTTCTATGGGGCGACCTCCGATGAGAGTGCCGACCAGCCACCGCCAGGGATGATTGCGGTGAATGAGCATACTATGGAGGCTGGGATTCGTTTCCCGCTGCATCCGGCCATCTCCCACTTGCTCGCGGCCTGGAATCAGAGCCTCACGCAGATTACCCCGAATGGTTGGATTTATATTCCCTCTACCATGACCGTGTTGGGACAAGCCGGATTGTTTCAGTTGCCGAATCCAGGTTAAATATCATATGTGATGACTCCCGTTGCCCAACAAGGTCGATGGTTGGCATAGGAAGTGGTGGTTCATTGGAGGGGAGTGGGAGTCCGTGGATCCTTCAAGCACATTGCCCATACACATTCCGACAGATTATGCAGTCCGTGGATCTTATGTCTTTAATTCTGAAGTCGTACTGATCTAATTCTCTTTTTATCTCGCAGTGTTTGCCCCCCATTCTACCGAGCTGTACTGGGATTTCCTAGAGGCATTTAACACACCTCGCGATACCCCCCCCGAGCTGGCGAGACATCAATTCTCTGAACTCCGAGCTTGATCAACTTAAAGTCGGCTTGTACACATATCCCCATCATCTCAAAATCCCTTGTAAGTTTGCTTGTCAGTACTTCGTTAATAGCTATATGGGACTTAACTGACTGGATTTTCTCTGTGTGAACAGTTCCTAATATCCCAGTTTACCGACGTTAACCGCCATCTTCTGTGATGGCGACCCGAAAGAAATCTGTGCTCGGTCAGATGAAGCATGTGGTGGCCACCGATGCCCCTCCTCCAAGTACGACCCCTACTGGTCCCTCTACCGCCAAGAAGGGGAAGAGGAAATCCAAGGGGCCGACTCCGTCAGACTCCGAGCCTGATCATAAGAGGATGAGGGAGGAGATATGCACGTACCGATCGAAGATAAACTGGGGAATAGGGAGGTCGTAGCTTTGCCCGACCTCACAGCCCACCTCCACCCTGGAAGGAAGTCGTCACCCAGAAGACGACTCCTGGTTGGGTTGGGACGAAGACCGGGGTAATGAGTAAGTTTGGTCACATGTGATTTCCTTGGTTTTTATCATTACTTTGCTAACGACTTGCATTTTTCCGTGTTGCACCCGGTTTGATTACCAGTGAACAAACAGTTAATTGTTAAGAGATTCGATCAATATAACGGCAAAAGCAGTGAAAGACACACGATTTGATTACCCAGTTCATCTTTGGAATAGACTACGTTTGGGGGCACCAAGCCAGGATTTTTACTGTATAATATATGCCTAGAGTACTAAGATTTCGATCCTATACAATGTGCTTTACAAGTTATATTTATAGACATAAATCTAGGGCTACAGTCTTCGTGGGCTTTCTCTCGTGGGCTGATTAGGGTTTCCTTCCTTGCTCCGCAAGTCGCGCTCACGGATATGCTTTCCCTGGTTACATCTCGAGAAATCCGCCTCACCATAACTGCCCAAATCTTGTCCATATATATCTCTAACCGAAGTCGCGACTTCTTCGACCACAATGTCCGATTCTTTCAAGTCGCTCCGAGACTTCTTTGCTACGTCAAGCCGCTAGCGACCTTCCTAGACTTCAAAGTCGCTTCCCGTCCTGCTCCAGCTGGATGAAATCGGATAACGAGCTAAATATGAGATTGCCCAATCCCAAGCCTCCATTAGGTCGGGTTATTCCCCCGTACAACAATTTCCCCTCAAGATGAGGTCGCGAGCTCACTTCGAGATCTTATCTTGAACTGTTGATATTCGTCGACCTACGGAAAGTCGATCTTGGGATCTGTGTCCAAGTCAAGTCTCTGTCCTTGGGGAGCCGTATGGTCACCTAGGTTTCCCCAATCGGTGTGACCAGTGACAGGATGGTAATGATGGTGCGGCAGGCTGAGGACGTTTCAAGCCGCGAGTTCGCCCAATCAGAGATCGCGTGCTTCCTACGCGTCACCCACGTCACCCTAATTTCCGCGGGGGTCCCCAAGAATTTCAAATTTATACTTTAGACCCTTCGCCTCTTTATAAATAGGTCTAAGGTTCCTCCATAAAACCCTTCCTCCTTTCCGTTTCTCAAAACTCAGACCCGATCTTCCGCGCCCGTCTTTTCAGTTATTCTCCAAAGACCCGGCAGTTCTTCAGGTAACCGTCTTTTCCCAATTTCACGTCAATGGCTTTCAGTTCCCTATCTGCTCCCGCGCCCCCTCCGTTCCTGGTTTCTTCATCTTCGGACGACGACAATACTGCGATCGCCGAGTTGTATCATCGTAGCAACACAGAGACCGCCACCCTGGATTCCATGACGCCACCGACCGCCGATGCCTCGGGTGCCGGCCAGGATGGTGATGGAGATGATGATCAATTTCTGAGGGAGTTGGACGACATAACACACATTCCTGCCCTGGAACCGAGTTCCCTTCGCGTGGTCACGCCGTCAAGGGAGGAGACGCCCAGGCCTTCCAACCCTGCCCGGAAATATGGGGCCTACGAGTGGGCTTTTGACTACCACTTATACGTGGCCCAGACCCCATACAAGAGACCGGACCGCAGCTTTCGGAAGTCGGTCAAGTCGGATTTCGTGGCATCACTTGACAGGAATAGGTCGGTCCTCACCGACGGTTATGTGCAATCTCTCCGACGCCTTTATAAAGTCCCCCGGGATGTACACTTTTACGGGGCGACCTCTGACGAAAGGGCCGACCAGCCGCCACCCGACATGATCGCGGTCAACGAACAGATAATGGATGCCGGAATCTGATTCCCGCTCCACCCGGTGATTTCTCACCTGTTGGCGGCTTGGAACCAGACTCCTAATGGATGGAGTTACATTCTTCCCACAATAACTGTGCTGGGACAGGCCGGGCTATATCGGTTGCCGAACCCCGAGGAAATATCTTTTGTGATGATGCCCATTACCCAAGCAGGCGGCTACAATGTCGTGCGACTTCGCCAGGGCAGGGAGCTCGTGAGTGGGATCCCTAACAAAATCGACGGTTGGCACAAGAAATGGTGGTTCGTTGGAGGGGCGTGGGAGTCCGTAGACCCTTCAAGCACTCTGCCCATACACGTCCCGACCGATTATGCCCATCGGGTCGACCACAGTGAGTTTCCCCTTTTTCCCGATTTAGACACTCGTACTGATCTAATTCTCCTCTTCTTTTGCAGTTTTCACACCCACTTCCGCCGACCTTTATTGGGATTTCAAAGCGGCATTCGACATCGTTCGCGACACTCCACCGAGTTGTCGGGACGTGAATGCTTTGAACACCGAGCTTGATCGACTCAACACCGGCCTGTATACTTATCCTCGCCATCTGAAAATCCCCTGTAAGTTCCTTTACTCCGTGCCTGTTGCATTTTTTGATGTTGACCTGACTGGTTGGCTTTTCAAATTCTTGCAGTTCCTAACGTCCCTGTTTACCATCGTAAGCCTCCTGCGGACATCATGGCCTCACGTAGGAAGTCTGTTCTGGGAAACATGAGGTGACTAGAAACCTCTGAAACCGCCCCTCCGAAGCTGACTCCCACCGAGGTCGTCCCTCCAAGTTCGGTCCCCACTGGTCCCTCTGCTGTCCGACAAAGGTAAGAGGAAGGCTACGGGATCGACTCCGCTGACATCTGGGCACGCTTGGAAGAAAGTGAGGGAGGAGATATCGATGTACGAGTCCGAAATCAACAGGGGGCTGGGGAAGAAAGATCGGGTCCGCCCCTGATCGCAGTCGGCGACTTCGACATCGGCCTTGCAGCCCGCTAGCTCACAGCCTGCCTCGCCGGCCTGGAGGAGAGGTCGGCATGAAGATGATAACTCCTTCTTAAGCTGGGAGGAGGAGCGGGTGAACGAGTAAGTCCTCATTATGTTTTACCTGATCCTCCTTTTTTTTCAACATTAATCATCACAACTCGGATGATTCGGCCTTCCTTTACAGCCCTGAACTCGGCCCCGCCGAATTTTACCCCGAGGTGGTTAGCTTCCTCAGGAGTCCTCCCCTTGCTTCGGCCAACCTCCCCAATAAGTGGCCGGGGTACATTTCCCGAAGCATGCACAACATGCCCCGGGCGTGGACGTGTACTGATCACGACAACGCCCATCGTCAAAAAATGACGGGCAACATGTATCGGCCATGGTCCACACTCTCAAGGCGGCCTTTTATTTGGAGAGGACCAATGCCCAAGCTGAAACCGAGCTTCGACATCTCCGTGAGTCTTAGGCTCGTGTGTCCGATCAGGCCGGAGTGATCTTGGCGGCGGCCGAGACTCAGAAAGGGCTAGAGAAAGCCAATGGGGAGCATCTTCTGTGGATCTCAACCCTCAAGGGTCGCCTTGCTGAGCTAGAGGGTGCGCTAGCTTAGGAGAAGCTGAAGTCGGCCCGAGCGGAAACCGCACTGGCGGCTGAGAAACTGAAGATGATCCAGGCAGAAAAGAGGGCGGCCGAGGTGGAGGCCGATTTGAGGGAGGAGCTGGCCAGGGCCAAAGGGGAGCTGGACACTAGGGAGGCCCAGTTCAAGGTCGCCGAAGAGATGAACGCTAATTTCGCGTATGTGATGTCCATTGCGGGCGCCATCTGAATATGTCACCATGCGAACCCTTCCGGCGACCTTACTGGGCTAGTCGTTGATCTCGAGGAGTATGTCTGGGACAACCCTCTGGCCCCCGATGTTCTGTTGGACATCCAAGATTTGGAGGATATGGGCATCGATCTCTCCTTCTTTCCCGATCCAGGGCAAATCGTGCGCCTTCTCCCCGGCTCCCCGCTGGTTGACCTCCCGGATGCCACATCTTACGAGCCCTTGGCGGAGAAGTTGACGAGCTTGGAGGTTGCTCCTCCTGCAGCTGCCACTCCCGCCGAGCCCCTCGGGGAGGAGATACCAAGGTCGGAGGTTGTTCCTTCAACTGTTGCCATGCCTGCCGAGCCCATCGTGGAGAGGGTCTTAAACCCAGAAGCCGATCCATCCGTGGTTACGCAGCAGGGGCCTCCTTCCGGGATGGTCATTACCCCGACCTCGACTGCCCCAGCTGAGAAGGACTGAGATTGCAGCTATGCTTCCCTTTTTTTGTTTTCCGTTGTACTAGCCTTCGGGCATTTGGTTTATGATGTACTTCTCCCGACCTTAATGGAAGTTATTTTATGTTTTGGTCTGGTGCTTATCTTACTATGTAAAATAAACTCCCATATTTCATCCCCCCCAAGTCGAGGTTGCAAGCTCGCCTTGGGGCCTTGACTTGAACTCGTACAACTTATCAACTTCTGGCAGGTCGGACTCGGGATATGTGCCTACGCCGACATCTCCTTCTCGGGGTGGCAAAGCGTTGCCTCGATTTTCAGAATCGGTGTGATGGTTGACAGATCCGCAATGATGGCCTGGATATTAGGTGGCGCCGGGCGCCATAAATTGGCCCAACCAACGGTCGCGTTCTGTCAATGCGCCCCACGTGCGCCGCCGGTTTCTTTGTGGGGCCCTCGAGAGTTGGAAATTGCAACTTGACGCCCGCCCTCCATCTATAAATAGGGCGGGTATTTCACACTGAAAACTCATATTATCCCTCTCTGATCTCCCCACTTTTCACCTCCAAGCTCCGGTTATGGGTGATTCTGGCGATCTTCTCACTTTAAAACCCTTTCGGTCAGTAAGCCTCTCTGGCTCTGTGCTCATTGTTTCCGGCACTCGGACCATCTTTGCGGTTCTTCCATCTTGGATTTTGCTTTCACCGGAGGGTGGTCATACAGCCATTGCCAATTTTTGTTATTACCCGGGCGGCAGATCCTCCGCTGCCGTGACGGCGGGGCCCCTAACTCACGGTGTCTCGGGCGTCGATTGGGGGAATGAGATTAATGGTGACGGGCCCCTCTTGATACGCGATACGGATTTAATGCGAACCCGATCATGCCAAAATGCCCTTCACAATCCCTTGATTTTTTTGCGTCGTAAAGATGGCACTCGTGCTTGCTCACACGAGAAGCCCCATTGCATCATCTGACATTCCAAGGATGTTGTAACATCCTTTTCTGATAGTTTTACAGCATCTTCCTCAGCGACCTCCGCGTCCGGGAGATGCCACCCTAGTAGCAATGTAGTATAGACCAAGTCGCTAGTTCAAGTGTCTCCGTGGTATAGACCAAGTCGCTAGCTCGATTCTGAAAAATGTATTGTATTGCAATGCTCTTTTTACCAACCTTCGGGTCTATTGTAATGGGGTTTTCCCCAACCTCCAAGTCTTTATTAATGAAATTCTCCTTTTTAATTCCTTCATTGTGTTGACTTGATTTCCTTATGCGACTTTTGCTTAGTCCTTGTCGTCTTATTTTCTATGCGACTTGTTTCTCGGATATTTACGTAGCCATCTTATAAAGTTGGGGATGACCGCACTGCTAGGGTGGCGATCTCGCCTCTAGTATTTCTAAAGTCGGACCTCGGGTTAGCACGTTATCAATCATGTCTTTCATGCGACCTGCATGTTATCGATCATGTCTTTCATGTGACCTGCATGTTATCGATCATGTCTTTCATGTGGTATGCATTTCATCGATCATATGTTTTTCATGCGACCCACTTGGTTTACACAGGAATCTTACATTTCAAAAAGAATAGAGAATTGTTGTTACTGCAAATACTTGTTTACATCGGCTTGATCGATACAAGGACATAAATCTATTGGTAGTATTTTTTCAAATGAGTTGCATTCCATGGATATTGAGCCTTGGTCCCAACTGCTTTCTCGAGCTCGTATGCTCCATTTGGTAGGACCTTCGATATCTGGAACGGGCCCTCCCAATTAGGGCCGAGGGCACCTTTTTGAGTCTCTGAGTATCTTCTTCAGTACTAGGTCCCCGACCTTGAAACGTCTAACTCGTACTTTAGAGTTATCATATTTCTCAGACATCTGTTTGTATCTGGCATTTCTCATATTAGCCTCTAATCGCTTTTCTTCGAGTAGGTCGAGGTTCCTCTCCAGGGCTTCATCGTTGTGATCGAAAGCGACTTGGCTAGTCCGGAAAGTCGGGACATCGACCTTTGCCGGCACCACTGCCTCAGTTCCGAAGGCTAGCAAATAAGTGGTTTCGCCCGTTGAATTCCTGCAGGTTGTTCTGTTCGCCCACAGCACATATGGGAGCTCACTGGCCTATTTCCCCTTTCCCCCTTCGATCTTGGCCTTGAGCGTGTGCTTTATGATTTTGTTCACGGCCTCGACCTGTCAGTTCGATTGGGGGTGGTATGGGGTAGAGAATAGCTTTTTGATCTTTCATTTTTTGAAGAAGGCGTCGACCTTTGTCCCGTCGAACTGCTTCCCATTGTCTGATATGATTGCCTGAGGCAGTCCGAATCTGCAGATAATGTTGCGCCAAATGAACCTGATGACGTGATCTTGGTCGATGGTTGCCAGTGCCTCAGCCTCAGCCCAATTTGTGTAATCCACCGCTACTAAGGCATACTTGACAGATCCTGGGGCCGTTGGGAGTGGCCCAATGATGTCTATCGCCCACTTTGCAAAGGGCCAAGGACTGAGGATACTCGTGAGCTCTTCAGGTGTGACTTTGATAGAGGGGGCATAGATCTGACATTTGTGGCATTTGCGGGCGAAGACAATAGCATCGGCCCTTAAGGTTGGCAAAAAATGTCCCTGCCTTGTGGTTTTGTGGGCCAGCGACTCCCCCCCAGTGTGGTTTCCGCATGCCCCTTCGTGTATTTCTCGCAGGATGTCTTGACCTTGTTTGGGTGTTATACATCGAAGTAGGGGTATGTCGAAGCCTCGCTTGTACAACTCCCCGCCTATCATTGTGTATCGGGCGGCCCGTAATTGCAACTGCCGAGCTTGGACGGGATCAGGCCGGTAAGAGGCCGCTTATCAAATACTCCATGATGGGTGTCATCCAGTTCGGCACCGGGTTTTCTAATGTTGTTACGGTTACTTGCACGATGGATGGGTGGGGAAGTGTCATGATGGTGACATCCTTCATGTCTGGTGATCCTTCGGAGGTCGCCAACCTGGCTAAAGCATCGGCTCGCGAGTTCCGCTCTCTCGGTATCAGCTTGACATGGATCTGTGCGAACTTCATGCACAGTGTTTTCACAATTTCCTGATAGGCTGCCATCCTGTCGTCCCTAGCCTCATACTCCCCTTAAACTTGGCAGGCCACGAGCTGGGAGTCGGTATGAACCTGCAATCTCTTGACCCCCATGGCTGTTGCCATTTCCAGGCCGCTGATGAGAGCCTCATACTTGGCCTCATTATTCGTTGCGGGAAAATCAAAGGTAATGGCGTTCTGGAATGAGATACCCTCAGGACTCATTAAAACTACCCCTGCACCCGACTTGTGAGAGGTCGCCTACCCATCAACGAAAAGTTCCCATGGTAAGCTGCCTGAACTTTCTGCTTCTGTCGGGAACGTGAGCTCTACTAAGAAGTCGGCCAGTGCCTGAGCCTTGATGGCAGGTCGTGGCGCATAGGTTACACCGTACTACCCGACCTCAATGGCCCATTTAAGACATCGGGTTGAAGTGTCCAGAAGGTGGAGTACATTCCGCAGTGGTAGGGAAGTGAGAACCTCGACCTGATGGTCGAAAAAATACGGTCTCAGCTTTCTCACGCTCATGACTAATGCGTATGCCATCTTCTCTAGCGAGGGGTAGCGTTGCTCCGTCTCGTTCAATGTCTGGCTAACGAAGAAAATGGGCAGGTGGACCGGACCTTCTACTCGGACTAGTACCGCGCTCAAGCCGGTCTCCAAAGCCGCGAGATACAAGAACAGCTTCTCTCCTGGAACTGGTTTGGATAGTATGCTCACATCCGCCAGGTAAGTTTTGATTTTTTCAAAAGCGTCCTAGCTTTCGGGCGTCCATTCTAACTTTGTCTTTTTACGGATCGTGTCGAACATTGGTTTACATTTGTCCCCCATCCGGGAGATGAATTTGCTCAGGGCAGCCAGGCATCCCGTGAGTTTCTGAACTTCTCTCACATTTCGGGGTGCCCCCATGTCTAGTACAGCTTTGACCTTCCCTGGGTTCACCTCGATGCCCCGCTTACTGACCAAGTGTCCCAAGAACTTCCCCGACTCCACTCCGAAGTTACACTTCTTGGGGTTGAGTCTCATGTTGAATTTTTTGAGGATTTCAAATGTCTGCTCGAGGTGAAACAGGTGGTCTTCTCTTTTTAGGCTCTTGACGACAATGTCGTCGACATAGACTTCTACCGACTTCCCTATCTGGTCGGCAAACATGTGATTGACCAGCCTTTGGTATGTTGCCCCTACGTTTTTCAAGCCGAACGGCATTCTCTTCCAGCAATATAGGTTCTTTTCCATTAGAAACGTGGTGTGTTGTCAATCTGGTTCGTGCATGGCTATTTGGTGATAGCCCGCAAAGGCATCCATGAATGACATCATTTCGTGTCCGGCCGTATTATCTATCAGGTGGTCGATATGTGGCATCGGGAAGAAGTCTTTGGGGCAGGCCTCATTGAGGTCGGTGAAGTCGATACATAACCGCCAGGTCCCGTTGGACTTATTTACCAATACAACATTGGCTACCCACTGTGTTTGGTCTGCCTGTATGATCAGGTCGTTATCTAGTAGTTTCTTCACCTCTTCCGCCAAAGCGGCATACTTCTCAGGGCCGAATTTTCGCCTCTGCTGAGCAACCGGCTTCCGGGATGGGTCAATGTGGAGTCGATGGCATGTGATCTCTGGGTCGATCCCCACCATATCTTTGTACGACCAGGCGAAGACATCTAAGTTCTTTTTGAGAAAGTCAATGACTTCCCCCTTCAGGTCGCTCGGTATCTTGGAGCCGATAATGACCTCCAGATCCGGGCGAGTTGGATTGACCTTGACTTTCTCTAGCTCTTCCCCCGGGACGGCTCTGGGGCCATCTTGTCGGGGATCGTCGATTTCGGCCTCAATCAGGAATTCATCAGGTTCGTGCCCTATTCTTGGGTCGAGGTCACTGTAGGTTCTTTTCCTGTTTATCCTTGTCTCACTTAATTCTTCATTTTGTTTATTAGTATCTATTACAAGTGCTTGTTTGATAGGTACTAGTGCAGAATTGAAAGGAGACGAAGAGTAAATCAAACAACCTCTCGCATCAACTTGGTCGCCCTTAACGGTGCCGACCATCCCACTCTTGGTGGGAAACTTTACACAGAAATAGAAAGTAGAGGACGCAGCCTCAAATTCATGTTCAAAAGGCCTCTCCAGGAAACCATTATAGGTGCTGAGGAGGTCGACCACTAGAAAATCGAACAGCCTAGTTGACCTAACCTCACTATTCAGCGTAGAGACCAACTCGACGGCCAATCGGATCATCCTGGTGGGCCTCACAGTAGCGTCGCCAAATCCTTTCACGAGGTGGTCGTACGGGGTGACATAGGCATTGTAATCCCCAAGCTGATCGAGGGTGTTTTTGAAAAGTATGTTGCAGAAAGCCCCCCCGTCGACCAGAAGTCGGCACACCGTAGTACCCATGATGTTGGCCTGGATCACCAAAGGGCCGACATTGGGGTAGACCACCCCAGCCTTATCCTTTTCTCCAAATTCGATAGTGGTGGGTTCTTCCCCCAGGGCGAGGACGGGTAACACCATCTTCCGAGCATTCTCTAGCTCCCTTATCTCGGCTTTCAACTTTCGATTGGAGGAGGAGCTGGAGGCTAAACCCCCGACAGTCCTGAGGGGGGGGAGAGTGTGCATCATGCGATCCCCCGCATTTTCTGGCATGGGCGGAATGGGTCGTTCTCCCTGCCTAGCTCCCTGGTTGTCGTTCCTGCGGGGGCATTCTTCTTGTTGGCGGCCTCTTGGAGCCTGGTTGTCGTTCTTCTGAGGTCACTTGACAAACTCGTCAAGCAGGCTGTCTTCATACAGTCTCCAGAGCTGAGGCAGCAAATCTTTGCACTCACTGGTATAGTGCCCAGTTTGCTTGTGGAAGTGGCAGTACTTGTTGGGGTTCTGCTTGCCCTTGTTCTTCACGGGATGGGGCGGGAGAAGCAGTTCCCGCTCTCGGATCTGGGTGAAAATGTTTCTGGGGGTCATGCCCAAGGCATCCATGAATTTCACCAGAATGCTTTCCTCAAAAGGCTTGAAGCTTCCGGGCGGCTTGTATTGCGAGGAAGACTTTTTGGAACTTTTCTTGGGCTCTGCGACCTCCTTGGTCTCAGAGAGTCGGGATTCCAAGAGCTCTGCCATATGTATCAGGTCGCTAGCCTGCCTCCGAAATTCGGCGTAGCTAGTCGGGTATTCAGCCGTCATGCGCCGCCAGAGTTTGGTCCCCTTCTTCAGGCCGGAGACAGCCCCCATCAATTTTACTTCATCCCCAATGGGGTCTCCTTCCAAAACCAGCTTGTCGATCCTCTCAATGTAAGACCGATCAGATTCCGTATCCCCCTACTGGGTGTTCATCAAGCGCTGCCTGGTCGCGGGTCGGGGCGCCAGGGCAGTGAAGTGCGCTAAGAATAGACGAGAGAGCTGCTCGAAAGTGTCCACTGACTGGGGCGGCAGAGAGGTGAACCATTGGTGAGCATGGTCGTTCAGGGTCAGAGAGAACAGCCGACACTTGGTCGCATCAGTGGGGCCCATTGAAGCCATGTACGAATTGTACTTCGCTACATGGACCCTTGGGTCGGTGTTCCCACTGTAGCGATCCAAGGTCGCGACATTGATCTTCCTTTGAGTAGCCGCCAGGGTGACCAAAATTCCGAGTGGGGAGTCCGGGATGGCGAGGAATTGGTCTGCTCCCGCTGGCCCATTTCGACTCTTCATGCGCTCCATCAGTTGCTTGACCGTGCAGGTCAGTGCTGCGACCTGAGCATCGTGGCGGTCAGTGGTTGCGTTTGCCGCTGGGGGGTCGCCGCAATGCATGGTCGACCCCCTCGGTATCTCGTTGTGGTGGAGGTTCAGTGCGAGGTCGAGGTCGCGCTCCACCTGCTCAGCATGACGAAGCTCTGATTGTGCCTCATCTTCTGCATTCCTCGGGGCTTACCGACCCCCGAGGTTGCCAAGTCGGTCGAACACATTGCTCGACCCTGCCGGCCTCTTAAGGAGTTGGCAACGGCGGACCAGGGCATGTATGGGGGGATCGTAGGCCAGTTGGCCCGCCGAATGCCCCTTTCGGGTTTGAGCAGCCTACTTTTTTTAGGGTCCGACCTCCTGGGCGGCCTTCTTAGGGGGAGGCTGCACGTTCTCCTCGTCAAACGCGAGACGTTTCTTGTTGAGGACAGCCATCACGTCCTTTGCATCCTCGGGCGTCTGCACCAAATTCCACCAGTCAGGGGTCATTATCGGGTCTTACTGGCGATCGCGATGGGAGCCGGAGCGATGAGAGCTCATAGAGGCCTCGCGCCCATCGCGGGTGTCCAGATCTTGCCCGTTCAGGTTGGCTTGATTGCTTGCCATTGGTACTGATCAGAGATAAGATGGGTCTTCCTTTGAACAAAATAATTTCCCAGGAATTGTGATTCCCATAGACGGTGCCAATTGTTGCACCCGGTTTGATTACCGGCGAACAAACAGTTAATTGTTAAGAGATCCGATAAATATAACGGCAAAAGCAGTGAAAGACACACGATTTGATTACCCAGTTCTTCTTTGGAATAGACTATGTCTGGGGCCACCAAGCCAGGATTTTTAATGTATAAAATATGCCTAGAGTACTAAGATTTCGATCCTTTACAATGTGCATTACGAGTTATATTTATAGACATAAATCTAGGGCTACAGTCTTCGTGGGCTTTCTCTCTTGGGCTGATCAGGGTTTCCTTCCTTGCTCCGCAAGTCGCGCTCACGGATATGCTTTCCCTGGTTACATCCCGAGAAATCCGCCTCACCATAACCGCCCGAATCTTGTCCATATATATCTCTAACCGAAGTCGTGACTTCTTCGACCGCGATGTCTGATTCTTTCAAGTCGCTCCGCGACTTCTTTGCTACGTCAAGCCGCTAGCGACCTTCCTAGACTTCAAAGTCGCTTCTCGTCCTGCTCCAGCTGGATGAAGTCGGATAACAAGCAAAATATGAGATTGCCCTATCCCAAGCCTCCATTAGGTCGGGTTATTCCCCTGTACAACATTCCGCAGACTGGATATCACACCGGCTAAATTCTCGCCGGAGGCATTGAGCTTCCTGAGGTCGCTCCAGCTTGTTCCAGAAGGGGTCCCTGAAGGCTGGCCTTTTTATCTGTCTAGGGCCTTACAGAATCTACCTCGGGGTTGGACTCAGACGGATCATGCCAACGCTCGCCGTCAAAGAGTGACGGGCAACTTGTACTCGGCCCTTGCCCACTCCTAAAAGGCGGCCTTCTACTTAGAGAAATCCAGTGCTCAGTTGGAGACTGAGCTCAAGAACCTAAGGAAGACGCAGGAGAGGGTTACTGATCAGGCCAAGTCAATACGTTCTGAGGCCGAGATTCAGAAGAAACTGGAGACGTCCAACTCCGAGCTGACCCAGTGAAACTCGACTCTTGAGAGTCGCTTGGGAGATATTGAGGGCATACTTGCGGCGGAGAAGGCAAGCGTGGCTCAGGTTAAAGGCGATCTAGTCGAGGCCAAGAAGAAGTTGGCCGCCAAGGAGGCACAGTTTAAGGAGGCCGAGGAGCTGAACGCAAACTTTGCTTACGTGATGGCTTTCGTCGGGACCATTCGAATCAATCACAATGCGAACCTAACCGGCGACCTCAGTGGGTTTGTTACCGAGCTGACTGACTACGTCCGTGATAACCCTCCCTCCCCTAACATCTTGCTAGAGATCAAATATTTGAAGGGCATGGGCGTCAACCTCTCCTTCTTTCCCAACTCGAGTCAGATTGTGTACCCTACTCCTGATCCCGACGAGACACAGCTGGGTTTTACTGGTACAGTTCCTGAGACACAACTTGAAGAGACCCGGCCTCCCCCGAAGTCACAGAGAGGGAAGCCGCAGAGAGGTCGAGAACTGATCCTGTTGGGGATGTCATCATCCCCGGCCTCTGATGGAGATGCTTATCGGGATTCTGGTTATTCTTAAGAATGATAACATCAAGAATCCTGATAAGAAAAAGGAGATTGAGAAGTTGTTGAACTCCATCCCCAACAATACTTTTCATTAACAAGCTTTGAAGTCGGAGTCCGCCTAGAAGTCGCAGTGAAATCGAGCAGTGGTAGGTAGCTGATGGGATATCAGAATTGGTGATGATGTATTTTGTTTTTTATTGGCTTTAGGTCGGTTGATGTAATCATCCTTTGAGCTCTATAATGTACCGACCTTCGGGCCTTTGTCATTAATGAACATTTCGTCTTTTTCCTTCATTTGTTGTGCCGACTTGATTTCCTTATGCGACTCTAAAATTACTTTTGTTCTTATCGTCTTATTGTCAATGCGATTTATCCTGAACTTTGCTTAGTCATCTTATAAAGTCGGGGGAGGATCACACCTCTTAGGGTGGTGATCTCGCCGCCAGTATGTTGAAAGTCGTACTTCGGGTGGTCGATGTTTTATACACACAAGCCCCTCTGTTTATACACAGGAATTTTGAAAAGAAGAAATGACATTATTATTGACTGGTCGAATTATTTACAAGGATGTCATTTCAAACCTACTGATAATACTTCTTTAGGTGAGTTGTATTCCACGGGTACTGAGCCTTAGCGCCCTCCGGACTTTCGAGCTCGTAGGCTCCATTGGACAAGACTTTTGACACCTTGAACGGACCTTTCCAGTTTGGACCGAAAGCCCCTTTAAATACACCAAGTATTTTCTTTAACACCAAGTCTCCTTTTATGAATTGTCGAAGTCGCATTTTAGAGTTGTAATATCTCTCCGACTGTTGTTTATATCTCGCGTTTCTCATGTTGGCTTTTAGCCGCTTCTCCTCGAGTAGATCCAAATTTCTGGCTAAAGCCTCGTCGTTGTGGTTGATCGCTGTCTGACTTGTGCGAAGACTAGGGAAGTTGACCTCTACAGGCATGACCACCTCGGTTCCAAAAGCCAAGGAGTATGGAGTCTCCCCTTTTGAGTTTTGGCAGGTCGTCCTATATGACCACAACATATTCAGCCTTTCACTAGCCCATTTTCCTTTCCCTCCCTCAATCTTGACTTTCAATGTGTGCTTGATGATTTTGTTCACTGCCTCGACCTGACCATTCGATTGAGTCGAGAAGAGCTTTGTGATTTTCAATTTTTTGAAGAAAGCGTCGATTCTGAGGCTATTGAACTGTTTTCCATTATCCAATATGATCGCCTGCGGCAAACCAAACCTGTAGATGATATTCCACAATATGAATTTGATGACGTGATATTGATCTATGGTCACCAGGGCCTCAGCCTCGGCCCATTTTGTGAAGTAATCTACCGGAACCAGGGCATATTTCACTGAGCCTGGAGCTGTTGGGAGAGGCCCAATAATGTATATCCCCCACTTTTCAAAGGGCCAAGGACTGAGGATGCTCGTGAGTTCTTCTGGAGCGACCTTGATGGATGGTGCGTAAATTTGGCATCTATGGCACTTGCGGGAGAAGACAATGGCATCGGCCCTTAAGGTTGGCAAAAAATACCCTTGTCTTGTGGTTTTGTGAGCCAGTGATTGTCCCCCAGCATGGTTTCCGCACACTCCTTCGTGTATCTCCCTCAGGACGTCTTGTCCCTATTCTGGTGTGATACACCGAAGTAGTGGAGTGCTGAAGTCTCGTTTATACAACTCGTTCTTGATCATTGTATAGCGCGCGCTCGTAATTACAACTGTCGGGCTTGAATTATGTCTTGCGGCAAGAGACCATTTGTCAAGTATTCAATGATGGGTGTCATCCAACTCACTGTCGGGGTTTCTAGGGTCGCCATCACTGTATGAACAGTGGAGGGGTGGGAGAGTTTTGTGATGGTGACATCCTTCATCTCTGCTGGCCCCTCTGAAGTCGTTAGCTGTGCTAAAGCATCGGCTCGTGAATTCCGATCCCTCGAAACTAATTTAACGTGAATATGCTTGAACTTCTGACACGGTATTTTGACTACCTCCTGGTAGGCCGCCATTCTATCATCTTGTGCCTCGTATTCCCCCAAGACTTGACAGGCCACGAGCTGAGAGTCTATGTGTACCTGCAGTCTCTTGATACCCATGGTTGTTGACATCTCCAAGCCGCTGATGAGTGCCTCATATTCAGCCTCGTTGTTTGTCGTGGGAAAATCGAAAGTGATGGCATTCTAAAATGAAATGCCCTCCGGACTTATCAGGACTACCCTGACACCTGACTTGTGGGAAGTCGCTGATCCATCTACGAACAATTGCCAAGGTAGGCTGTCTGAACTGCTGGCCTCTGAAGAGAAGGTAAGTTCGACAATGAAATCGGCTAGTGCATGAGCTTTAATTGTAGGCCGAGGTGCATATGTTACCCCGTATTGCCCGACCTCAATAGCCCACTTGAGGCATCAACATGTTGTATCAGGTCGATGAAGCACGTTCCTTAGAGGCATGGAAGTGAGGACTTCGACTTGATGGTCGAAAAAGTATGGTCTCAACTTCCTTACACTCATGACTAGTGCATATGCCAGCTTTTCTAGTAATGGATAATGCTGCTCAGTCTCGTTCAGCGTTTGACTGACGAAGTAAATGGGGAAGTGACTCTGACCTTCTGCCAGGACGAGTATTGCGCTTAGAGCGGTTCTTGAAGCCGCAAGATATAGAAAAAGTTTTTCCCCCGGGACCGATTTGGATAGAATGCTCACGTCTGCCAAATAAGCTTTGATTTTATCGAAAGCTTCCTGTCTTTTGGGTGTCCATTCGAACCTTGACTTCTTTCGAATCGTGTCGAACATTGGCTTGCATTTATCAGACGTAAGGGCATGGCTTTCAAAACAGTTTGATATGAAGGACTTAGGGGAAGCCGCACACATCCTTGGGATCAAGATCACTCGAGATCGCAAGAAAAAGACGATAGGCTTGTCGCAAGCTTCATACATAGACACTGTCTTGAAATGATTCAGCATGCAGGATTCCAAGAAAGGCTTCGTACCTTTCAGACATGGAATCCATCTATCCAAGAAAATGTGCCCTAAGACACAAAAGGAGATAGATGACATGAAAGGCATTCCATATGCTTCGGCTGTCGGAAGCCTTATGTATGCAATGCTGCGTACGAGACTGGATATCTGCTTTGTCGGTGGCATGGTGGCAAGATATCAAAGTAACCCGGGGAAAGAACTTGGGATAGAATGTTAATTTATCAGTCAGATAGTCTAAATCCCCATCGGCTACACGGACTCGGATTTCCAATCAGAGATAGACTCCAGAAAATCTACCTCCGGTAGTATGTTTTGCATGGGGGGAGGAGCCATGACATGGAGAAGCGTCAAGCAGAAATGCGTCGCAGATTCTACCATGGAAGCCGAATATGTAGCTGCTTACGAGGCAGCGAAAGAAGCGGTTTGGCTCAAGAACTTCCTAGTGGACTTGAATGTAGTTCCGAATTTGCCCAGCAGAATCACTGTTTATTGTGACAATGCCGGAGCAGTTGCAAATTCAAGGGAACCAAGAGCCCACAAGGCCAGCAAACACATTAAAAGGAAATACCATCTTATACGAGATATCGTTAAGAGAGGAGATATTGAGGTGGCAAAGATAGCGTCTGAAGACAACCTAGCAGATCCATTCACAAAGGTTCTGCCTCAGAATACATTCGAGAGACAAGTGCAAGGAATGGGTGTCAAGACCGTTGCCAATCTGCTTTGAGTATAAGTGGGAGAAATTAATAGGTTCGTGTAGGTGACAGTAGATGTCACATATTAGGAACTACACGAGACATGTTGTAGTATACTTAAAAGCAGACATTGAGTATAAGTGGGAGATTGTTGGGATTATACAAGAAAGTATGCTTTTACTTTGTATAATCAAAACTGAATTTCGGACTTATTTACTGAAATAAACCGTTTATCACTGATGCTTTAAATATCATCGAATGTTACATATATTTACTGCATAACTGTTCAATAAATAGTACGTGTTACATTGTAGTTAATTTAGTGATACCAGATCACAGAAGATTAAATTAACAGTCCCTTGTAAACTAAAAGTACACCATTCACGACCTAGATGGAAATGACCAATCCATCGTGAAAGGTTGAAGTGTAAGGTTTGGATTGACTTGTCTTGACCAAGAGATTATACTAGTGCATGGATGATGCACTGAATAGGACCTACAGGAGGACAAATTCTTCAGAACTGAACAAGGAAGAATTAGACCTCAGTGGTTCGTTATTTCTTAATCTTCGTTCCTTAAATATTACTTTGACTTATCATGGGTAACTATTGCTTTGACTTATCATGGGTAGAGAATCAACGAGATTCAATACTTTTTATCTTAGGCAATATTATTGGTCACATGCGATTGCTAAGATTTAATACGAAGAATCGTGTGCAAGTACGCTTGTTCGATTTGCCCCCTTGGGAGGTTCATAAGCTTTATCATACCAAATCTTGCAAGTGGAACTAGTTTCCGGTATGGATAATAATGTTGAACTGTTCCTTAACCAAGGACAAAAGATATTAATTAATGGAAAGCTATTTCAGTGGCTTGAATTAATTAATGGGCTAGATAATCTTAAACACGGGAAATAATAACCGGGAGCCATATTGACTGTAATATGGGTTAAGATGGATAGTGCAATATTAATTATGTAGTGGGATTAATTAATATTTATGGGCTTGAATAATATTGTGGCTCAATATTGATAATTCAAGATCCATTGGAAGGTCCAATCTTAATTCTCCTAAAGGCCCCCTAAGTAGCCCAACATAAAGTTCAATAACTGAAAAATGTGTTTAAAAATAAAATAAATCTTGTTGCATATTTTTCCTCAAAATTTCAAAAATTATGGATTAAAAAGGAAGAAAGATTTTCTTTGAATTTTGTTATGGAATGAAGATATGTATTCTTGGAATACAAGATTATCTCATTAAATTCAAAAAATCTCCCACTTGGTTATCCATATAGCAATTTTCGAAAATCTTGAAATATAAAGGGCAAGAAAGATTTTCTTGATTTTCTTGAAAAGATATGTATTTCTTGAAATACAAGAATATCTTATAAATTCAAGAAGATCCAAATCTTGGATTCTTGTTCCCTATATTTTTCGAAATTTCCATAACAAAGAGGAGTTGGGATTTTTGTGGAATATTTTAATTATGGAGAAAAGAATATATGAGATATATTCAAGATTTCTTGGATATCAAGAAAAAGATTTTTCCATATTATTTTATCCCAAATTTTCGACCAACACCCTCTATAAATAGGGGATGAGTGTTTCATTCCCAAGTACAATTCCATGTGCTGGAAAAATTAGTAAATCCACAAAGGTGGTGCAACAAAGTTTATTTTCCTTTTGTTAATTGTTCGCAAGCATCCTACCACCGGATTGTCGAGCAAGGATTAAGGGAATACTTGGGAAGGTTCTTTTGGTGTGTTTAATCAACGAGGCCATTACCATTGCAAGAGGTACGTTCACGTGAACTCGTAGAAATTCTGCATGCGTAGGATTTACGTGAATTGATTATATGCATGATTTGTTGTTGAAATATTATTTGAATTAATATAGGATTAATTCATGCTAGTAATAATTATCAGAATTAAATTCGTATTTAAATATTTATCCCGAATAGATCTGTGCAACTTATTCCCCAACAGGATGGTCCTTGGGCCATCTTGATGGGGATCGTAGATCTCGGCCTCGAGTAGAAACTCTTCAGGTTCTGGCCCCATTCTTGGGTCAAGGTCGTCGCTGCTTCTCTTCTTGTTTGCTTTCTCATTATTCAATTCTTTACATTGTGTTTCACTATCCATTACAAATATTTGTTTGCTAGACACTAATGCTGAATTGAAACGAGACAAAGAATAAACCAAACAACCTCTTGCATCCACCTGGTCGCCCTTAACGGTGCCAACCAACCCACTCTTGGTGGGGAATTTTACACAAAAATAAAATGTTGAGGACGCAGCCTCAAACTCATGTTCAAATGGCCTCCCGAGAAAACCGTTACAGGAACTCGGGAGGTCGATAACAAGGAAATCTAACAGTCTATGGCCCTAACCTTATCATCTAGGGTAGACAATAGTTCTACAGCCAGATGGATCATGCCAGAAGGCTTCACAGTTGCATCCCCGAAGCCTTTTACGACATGGTCGCAAGGGGTGATGTAAGCATCATAATCCCAGAGCTGGTTTAAGGTCTTCATGAAGAGGATGTTGCAGAAAGCCCCTCCATCCACCAGCAATTGGCATACGGTGGTCCCCATGATGTTAGCCTTAATCACCAGGGGGTCGACGTTCGGGTAGATTATTCCAGCTTTATCTTTTTTGCCGAACTCGATTTGATTGGTTTCCTCTGCCACCGTGAAGACTGGTAGTACCATTTTCCTGGCGTTCTACATCTCCCTGATTTCAGCATTCATTCGCCATTTGGACGAGGATGTCAAAGAAAGTCCCCCTACTGCCCCAAGTGGAGAAAGGGTATGTATGACACGACCTCTCGTATCCTCGGGCATAGGTGGGATGGGTCGCTCCCTTTGCCCAGCCCCTGGATTGGGATTCCTCTGGGCCTATTCTACCTGCCTGGGATGATTGCCTTGTTGGCGACCCCTTGGATTAGGCTCGTGGTTCCCTTGAGGTCGTTTGACAAATTCGTCCAACAACCCATCTTCATACAACCTCCAGAGATGTGGGAGCAGGTCTCTGCATTCGCTAGTGTAATGACCCGCCTGTTCGTGGAAATGGCAGAACTTGTTAGGGTTCTGCTTGCCCTTATTTTTAATAGGGCGATGTGGGAGGAGCAGCTCCCTTCCTCTGATCTTAGTACAGGCATGTCCAGGTGTCATGCCTAACACTCCATCAGCTTCACTGGGATGTTTTCTTCGAATGGCTTGAAGTTATCGGGTGCCTTGTAGAGACCCCCGGTTTTCTTGGAACTCTTCTTTGAATCTATGACTTCCTTATTCTCTGAGAGATGAGATTCTAGCAGTTTTGACGTATGGATCAGGTCGCTAGCCCGCCTTCGGAAGTCGGCATAGCTAGTCGGGTATTTGGCGGTCATGCGCCGCCATAATTTGGTCCCTTTCCTGAGGCCGGAGATGGCCCCCAGTAGTTTCGCCTCATCCTCTATGGGATCTCCTTCAAGGATGAGTTTGTCGATCCTTTCAACATAAGACCGGACCAACTCTGTTTCCCCTTGTTGAGTATTCATGAGGCACTGCCTGGTCGCAGGTCGGGGTGCCAATGTTGTGAAGTAGGTCAAGAGCAGCCTAGCGAGCTGTTCAAAAGTGTCCACCGAGAAAGGCGGTAGTGAGGTGAACCATTTGTGAGCCTGGTCGCTCAAAGTCAATGAGAACAGCCGGCACTTGTTAGCGTTGGATGCGCCCATAGAGGCCATGTAGGAATTGTATTTTACCACATGGACCTTTGGGTCCGAGCTTGAAGGTTCCGATTTGAAAACCCAAGAACGCGGAAAATACCATGTAATGCATATAAAATAGGGGTGAGGGCAGAGTGATTCCAATTTTTTTTTGCTTTTAAGAACGATGTGTGTTTTTCTTATAATCAAATGCATATGACAAGTAAGAACATAAAGCAGTAAAGAACACACGATTTTATAGTGGTTCGGAGTCCAACTCCTACATCCACTCTTCCCTATCATCAGGGGCACCAACTTAACCAACTGAACTTAGTTTAATGTGTTAGTCCAACACCCAACAGATGTTTACCGAGTTCACACTCAAATGGGACTTATCACCATCACGGGATCGTCTACCCTCCCTTTCGGGATTGCTAGATGTTTACCGAGTTCACACTCACCTACAAACTTAACCGACTGATTTAGGTAAGGTTTGTTTGGTTTCCAACTAGGTTGAGATTTTCCCTTACATTTGTTTAGCCTCAATGCAAAGGATGGAAAAATATCTCTAAGCTTAGGATATAGCATTTGTGCTTAGATCTAGGGTAGAACACTTTTGAATATATGTGTGTATTTCTTGCTCTGTGTTCTATGAATGGAGTTGCTTGAATATTTGGCTTTAATTTCACTTTGCAGATCCTCCATTATCTTCTTTTGAAGATAGTACAATGTATTTATAGTGTGGATTTAAATATTACCGTTGGAAAGTAATATTCAAATCCATACTAATAACTTCCAGCTTTTCTTTGTCCTTTTGCACTTTTCCTTGCAGCTTTATGTCACATCAATATGTGTGTTGTCTTCTTATTGGCCAACTGCTTTTGTGTGTCTAACGGATCTGATTTCAAATTCGTCTTATTCTTTGTTCAAATCTTTCTTACGATTACGGTCGTTTGATCGGTATGCAGATTTACGTCCGCGTCCGCAGGTTTGTAGAAATCTGGTCTGCATATTTACGGTCAATAGAAATCTGTCTGCGCAGATTGGGTCTCGATCGATCAAGACTGTTGCAGATCGACGGCCTAACATCGTCGCCAGATCCGGGTCAACTTAATCCGGTCAAGAAGATCGTCACCAGATCCGTCAAGAAGATCAGTCACCAGATCACCAGTCACCAGATCGTCACCAGATCCGTCAACAAGATCGCGTCACCAGATCCGTCAAGAAGACGTCACCAGAGACGTCAAGGTCAAGAAGATCAGTCACCAGATCAGCGATCAGTCAAGGAAGAGATCAGTCACCAGACTGGGTCATCAATATAAGGTCACCAGACTGTCACCAGATCCGGGTCAAGAAGATTCCGGTCAAGAAGATCGTCACCAGATTCGTGAACTGACAAGATCGTGATCAAGATCGTGATCACCGGGTCAGATCAAAGATTTCTTCTTCAAAAATCGCAGATGTTTCTTCTTGTTCACCATCAACTTTTCCTGAATCATCCTACTATCTATCTCGATCTCGACTCATTTCATTCGCAACTTTGTCTGATCTCGATCATCTTCGTCTGATTTCATGAGTTCCCCCTCAATTTGTTCTCTCGTTCCCCCTCAACTTGTTATCTGTAGATTAGCTTCAAAAATACAAGTTGATAATGTTTTGGCATAATTTATCAAAACTAAAATATCCCAACAATTTCCCTCTTTTTGATAATGACACCAAAACATTAAAATATATGCATTTTTACAGAGATCATGTTTTTTGTTTTCAAAGATCAGTTCAGATGGTCACATTAAAAACTGTGATCTTTTGAACTCCCACTCTGATACCAATTGAAGGTTCCGATTTGAAAACCCAAGAACGCGGAAAATACCATGTAATGCATATAAAATAGGGGTGAGGGCAGAGTGATTCCAATTTTTTTTGCTTTTAAGAACGATGTGTGTTTTGCTTATAATCAAATGCATATGATAAGTAAGAACATAAAGCTGTAAAGAACACACGATTTTATAGTGGTTTGAGTCCAACTCCTACATCCACTCTTCCCTATCATCAGGGGCACCAACTTAACCAACTGGACTTAGTTTAATGTGTTAGTCCAACACCCAACAGATGTTTACCGAGTTCACACACAAATGGGACTTATCACCATCACGGGATCGTCTACCCTCCCTTTCGGGATTGCTAGATATTTACCGAGTTCACACTCACCTACAAACTTAACCGACTGATTTAGGTAAGGTTTGTTTGGTTTCAAACTAGGTTGAGATTTTCCCTTACATTTGTTTAGCCTCAATGCTAAGGATGGAAAAATCTCTCTAAGCTTAGGATATAACATTTGTGCTTAGATCTAGGGTAGAACACTTTTGAATATATGTGTGTATTTCTTGCTCTGTGTTCTATGAATGGAGTTGCTTGAATATTTGGCTTTAATTTCACTTTGCAGATCCTCCATTATCTTCTTTTGAAGATAGTGCAATGTATTTATAGTGTGGATTTAAATATTACCATTGGAAAGTAATATTCAAATCCATACTAATAACTTTCTGACTTTTCTTTTGTCCTTTTGCAATTTTACTTGCGAACTTTTATGTCACATCAATATGTGTGTTGTCTTCTTATTGGCACCGCTTTTGGTGTCCTAACGGATCCGATTTCAAATTTCGTTATTACCGCTCAAATTTCGATTTCTTGGAATTCGGTATGCAGATTTCTGGCCTGCAGAAATCTGGTCTGTAGAAATCTTGTCTGCAGATTTCTGGTCTGTAGAAATCTTGTCTGCAGATTTCTGGTCTCCTGATCTTATCGGCCGCACATGAGATCAGATCAAAGACAACATCGGTCGGCAGATCCGGTCAACTGGAATCTGGTCAAGAAGATCGTCACCAGATCCGGTCGGCAGCATCGGTCACCGATCTGGTCAAGAAGATCAGGTCACCAGCACCGTCAAGAACATCAGTCACCAGCATCGAATTCACCGTGATCCGTCACCGTAAATTCCGTCACCAATCGGTCGTCACCAGATCCGTCACCAAGATCGTCACCGCGACTCGTCACCAACATCGGTCACCAGATCTGGGTCAAGAAAGATCGCAGTCACCAGATCCGTCAAGAAGATCGTCACCAGACTTAGTCAAGAACATCAGTCACCAGATCCGATCAACAGATTTGGTCAAGAAGATCGTCAGAGATCAAGATCAGATCTCTTCTTCAAGATCAAGATCGACATTTTTCTTCAAAAAATCAAAGATGTTTCTTCTTGTTCAAATTCATCGGTTTACTTTAACTCATCCTTCTCATCGATTTCGATCGGCCTCGCTCAGAAATTTCCTCCCCGATCTCGATCATCTTCGTCTGATTTTGTGAGTTCCCCCTCAATTTGTTCTCTTGTTCCCCCTCAACTTGTTATATGTAGATTATCTTCAAAAATACAAGTTGATAATGTTTTGGCATAATTTATCAAAACTAAAATATCCCAACAGAGCTTCCACTGTAGCGATCTAAAGTCGTTATGCTGATTTTTCTCTGGGTAGGCGCTAGAGTAACCATGGCCCCGAGTGGAGAATCTAGGATGACGAGGTTATTGTCTGTCCCCGCCGGCCCATTTTGATTCTCCACTCATTCGAGAGGTCGCTGGACCGTCCGAGCCAGCGCCGCGACCTGAACATCGCGATGATCCCCAGCAGGGAAATCCACATGTGGCTCGCCGTGGTGGATAGCCGAACCTCTCGGCAATTCATCTGATGTATGTTCAGAGCCAACGCGAGGTCACGCTCCACCTGGTCTGTTTGTCGAGGTTGAGACTGAGCCTCATCCTCGACAACCATCGGAGCCTTTTGAGCCCCCCAGGCCCCCAAGACGATTGAACACATTGTTCGATCATGCCGGTTTCTCTAGGAGTCGGCGATTCTGGATGATAGCGTGTTTTGCTGGGTTGTATGCCAGTTGGCCCGTTGACCATCCCTTTTCGATAAGGGCACCCTTACCTTTAGAGGTTCCGGCGTCATGGGCAGTCTTTTTGATTGGAGTCTGCCCCTCCTCGCCGTCAAAGGTGAGGCATTTCTTGTTGAGAATGGCCATTACAGCCTTTGCGTCTTCTGGTGTTTGAACTAGGTTCCACCAGTCAGGAGTGATTGTCGGGACCGCGGGGCGGGTGCGCTGTGAGCTCAGGGAAGCTTGAACACCATCGCAGGCATCCGTTTCGTGTCCGGTAGCGTTACCTTGATTTATCTAAGTTTGGACATCGTCATCCTCATCTAATATTGAGTCACTAGAGATTGGGAGAGGTACATGTAGCTAATTTAGTGATACCAGATCACAGAAGATTAAATTAACAGTCCCTTGTAACCAAAAGTACACCATTCACGACCTAGATGGAAATGAACAATCCATCGTGAAAGGTTGAAGTGTAACGCTCAGATTGGCTTGTCTTGACCAAGAGATTACACTAGTGCATGTCTAGTGCACTGAAGAGGACCTACAGGAGGAAAAATTCTTCAGAACTGAACTAGAAAGAATTAGACCTCAGTGGTTCCTTATTTCTTAATCTTCGTCCCTTAAATAGGATCGCGTGTGGTTAGTAATTATTGCTTTGACTTATTACGGGTAGAGAATCAATGAGATTCAATACTTTATATCTTGGGCAATATTATTGGTCACATGCGATTGCTAAGATTTAATACGGAGAATCGTGTGCAAGTACGCTTGTTCGATTTGCACCCTTGGGAGGTTCATAAGTTTTATCATACCAATCTTGCAAGTGGAACTAGTTTCCGGTATGGATAATAATGTTGAACCGTTCCTTAACCAAGGACAAAAGATATTAATTAATGGAAAGCTATTTCAGTTGCTTGAATTAATTAATGGGCTAGATAATCTTAAACACGGAAAATAATAACCGGGAGCCATATTAACTGTAATATGGGTTAAGATGGATAGTGCAATATTAATTATGTAGTGGGATTAATTAATATTTATGGGCTTGAATAATATTGTGGCTCAATATTGATAATTCAAGATCCATTGGAAGGTCCAATCTTAATTCTCCTAAAGGCCCCTCAAGTAGCCCAACATAAAGTCCAATAACTGAAAAGGTGTTTAAAAATAAAATAAATTTTTGTTGCATTATTTTCCTTGAATTTCAAAATTATTAGAGAAAAAGAGGGAGAAGAATTTTCTTGAAAAGATATTATGGAAAGAAGATAAGTATTCTTGGAATACAAGATTATCCCATATATTCAAGAAATCTCCCACTTGGTTTCTTTAATTGTAATTTTCGAAATATATAGAGTAATAATAGGAAGAAGGATTTTCTTGAAAAGATTTTATGGAAAAAGATATGTATTCTTGGAATACAAGAATATCTCATAAATTCAAGAAAGATCCAATCTTGAAAAGTCTCCTATTAATTTTGAAAAAATGGGTTAAATAAGGGTGTGAGATTTTTGTGGAAAAATACACATGGAAAGAAAAATATATGGGATATATTCAAAATTTCTTGGAGATCAAGAAAAGATCTTTCATAACCCTATTTTGAGCCCTAAGTTTCGTTCCCCTCTCTATTATAAATAGGGGATGAATGTTTCATCCCCAGTGAACACGAAAATTGGTTTTTCGGAAAAATATCAGCGTCGATAAAATATCAAATATTTTGAAACTTCGACAGATTGTGTATTTTTGAAAAACGTCAATTGTGAGTGTACAATTCCATGTGCTGGAAAAATTAGTAAATCCACAAAGGTGGTGTAACAAATTTTTATTTTCCCTTTTGTTAATTGTTCGCGAGCTTCCTTCCTCCGGATTGACGAGCAAGGACTAGGGAATACTTGGGAAGGATTTTTGGTGTGTTTTCATCGACGAGACCATTGCCACTCCAAGAGGTTAGTTCACGTAAACCCGTAGTAATTCCGCATGAGTAGGTTTTATGTGAACTGTTTATATGCATGATTTGTTGTTGAATTATTATTTGAATTAATATAGGATTAATTCATGCTAGTAATAATTATCAGAATTAAATTTGTATATAAATATTCATCCCGAATAGATCCGGACAATTAATTCCCCAAGAACTGGTATCAGAGCCTCGGTTTCGGGCTCTGAATTTTAAATTGTAATTTAATTCATTTTTATTAAATTTGAAATTGGATAGTAGAATTGCTAGATTTTTTTTGCAGGTATCCAATTGTCATGGAATTTAATGTGTTTATTTATGCATGCATATAAATTGTGGTTTTTTATTTCGATTCATTCGGATTCGTTTTGCCTCGTGAGAAAATCCACGAGTAGATTAGAATTTGTTTGATTTGATCAATGTAATAGACTAGTCTAGATTTAGGTTTATTTATTTTTTAAATAAATTGTAACCGGATCAAAAAATGGAGGTGGAAACGAAGAATTAAAAGACGGGATCCGGAACCGGGCGTAGGCAGCGTGCATCGCGCGAGTCGTGCCAAGGGAGGCATGTGCACGATGTGGACGCTGGTGGGTGCGCATGGGCGTGGGCCGAGGCCGGAGGGGCTGAGCGCACGCGGGATCTGCCGGGCGACGTGGGCGCGATCGCCATGGATCTGTCGGCGGCGGCAAGGGCGCGTGGATGGGCGATGCGGCGACAAGCGAGCTGCGACGCGCTTCGCGAGGCGATGGCGGGCGACACTACGAGAGATTTGCGTGGACGACGCGAGCGACGCGGCGTGGTGAGCCAAGACTTCACCAAGCAAGACAAGATGACGCCATTCGACACAATGGGAGTGTTAGCGGGCGCCCGACCAAGGAAATGGTCGAGGACATGGCTTGACAAGGCATTTTTTTAAGACGGTCAAGTGGGAGCTTTTCGAGATGAACGATGAAGGCTATGAAGACGATTTCTCAAGATCAAGACATGACAAAATTAACCATGACAATTGGACAAATGTGCCCAATATGTTTAATTTTTGTCTTGATGTTTATGCATTATTTATGCTTATTTAAATTGTGTTTAAATTTGCGATGCATGAGAAAATGTTTTGAAAAATCTCACTTTCGAAAATTACTAAGTATGTTTAAACAATTATTTGACAATTTTATTCCGGATAATAAAATTGAATTAATTATTGACCTCCATGATTTATTTATTTGTGAATTCTTTTGGAGAAATTCCCCCTTTATTAATCAAAAGATAGCTTTCACATGAATAAATTCCAAACGGATGATTGTGGATTATTACTAGTGGCGACGATGACCCTCCCCACAAGGCTCGTTCAAAGCGAAATAAAAATTCTGTATTTAATCATGGTTATTACTTAGGTATAAAATTGATATGCATATACTCCCCGAAGTCCCCGCTAATTTTATATTGGTCAAGTGGGAGCCAACTATTAATCTGGATATTAAAGGTTTGTAAATCGTTTTGTTTGTAACCTATTTGAATGTGTTTAAATAATGAACCACCCCACGGGCTTATTTAAACTGCTTTTGAGATGTTATCGATGCATGTTCATATTTTTTGAGATTTTAATATGAAACATGTGATCAAATTTTTGTGATATATTTGTGCTTATGCATATAATTATTTATTTCGATTCGAAGATGTCGTAACCTTTTATAATCCATTTGCTATTATACTTAAAGTCAATAGAATAAGTATGGAAACTATATTGATTGGAAACGAAAAATTATAATTGTCCTAACTGCACAAAAGCACAAGTCGATTCTTGACACACCAAAATCAGATGAGCCAACTGACGAGTCAAAAATGTGGGATTCGTCAGATCACCTTGCGAAAGATGTCGTCATTTGAAAATGGTGGAGGCAAAACCCGTAAGGGATTACGCCCTCAAAATTGATGGCCCATCTGAACAAACTTGAGGTTCGAAAAGCATTATAATCTGGAGACTCGGATGAATTTGGTATTTCACTCTACCCCAAAAGTTTACGAGCATTTTGGCCTCGCTAAATTGATTTGTTGCAAGCTTTGGTCTCGCAGAGATGTTGATGGGGCACCAAACTCAAGCTTTGACGGCAAGTGGTCCGCCTTCATTTTCTAGGCCAAGGATGGCAAGAAGAAGAAGGTGACCAAAAGCCATAAGCAATCGACTCAATCACCGCCATGGGAAATGTTAAGATGAGGAATGCTTGTGGTGTCAAGGAAAATCAAAAGAGGAAGTGCTTCAACAGCGGTAAGGACAATGGAGGTTTATCTATTCCAACCCCAAAAAGGCCGGAAAGAAAGGTAATTCTCATGCACTAGTTGTTGAAACTTGTTTAGCAGCGTATACTTCTCATTCGTGGGTAGTTGATACGGATCCATCGATCATGTTTGCTTCACGGTTCAAAAGTGACCCGACAACTTAGTGGGAGTGAGATCCTCATCACACCGGGCGATGCTACGAGAGTGGCAAATTTGCCGGCGATGGGAGAAGTGCACCGTCTTTTGAAGACGAGTTTTAATTTTAAGAGATGTTCTTTATGTTCCCGCTTTTAGAAAGAATTCACTTTCGGTTTCTAAAAATTACATTAATGGATACTTAGTTTCTTCTAATAAGAATGACATCATTTCTTGAAATGATGAGTGTATCTGTTATGGGACATTGATGGAAAATCTCTATACAATTAACTGTGCACACCACTCACGAAATGCATCCTATAACACATCAACTATTTCCGATAAAAGAAAACGTTCATCAGACGTGAACGAAACACTTCTATGGCATCTAAGATTGGGACATATTAATCCAAAGAGGATCCAAGGGTTGGTGATAGACGGTTCACTAGAGTTTCTCCAAGTTGAACCAATTCCAACCTGCGAATCATGTTTGGAGGGTAAAATGACCAAGAGGGCATTCAGAGCCAAGGGGAATAGATCCAAAGAAGTGTTAGAAATCGTTCACACAGACATATGTGGTCCAATGTCAACCAAAGCAAGAGGAGGTTACGAGTATTTCGTCACTTTTATTGATGACTACTCGAGGTACGGTTATATTTTCCTTATGAAGCATAAATCTGAGACCTTTGAGAAATTCAAAGAATTTAAGGCTCAAGCAGAGAATCATAGGGAAAAAACGATCAAGTCTCTACGATCCGATCGTGGAGGCGAGTACCTCAAATGATGAGTTTTGAACTACTTGTCGATGAAGGGATTGTATCCCACCGATCGCACCCCCCCTCAACAAAACGGGGTTGCATAAATAAGAAAACGTAACTCTTTTAGAAATGGTTAGATCAATGATGTGTTATGCGGATCTTCCCAAGTCGCTTCGGGGTCATGCCTTGAAACAATGGCTTACATTCTCAACTTGGTGCCATCCAAATCGGTTCCCAAAACTCCCAAATAATTGTGGACCCAAGCAAGCCTAGTTTGAGACACATGAGAATTTGGGGGTGTCCGCCCACGTGTTGTTGGACAAGGAAGCCGGGAAATCGATCCTCGATCGTAATTAAGGATGTTTATAGGATACCCGAGGAACAAAAGGGTGTATGTTCTATGGTCCCAAAGATCAAAAGGTGGTAATAAGCACCCACTTTAGATTTTTGGAGGAAGACTATATGAACGAAAGAAGACCCAGAAGTGAGATTACCTTAAGTGAGCTAAGGGGGCTAACCTCATTGCCAACTGTACAAGATGATATACCAAACGACACACTTTCACAACCGGAACCTCGTCGTAGTGGGAGGGTTGTTAGACAGCTCAAGAGATTCATGGGGATAGGAGAGTCCTCGGACAAGACGAATCAGACCCATGGACATATGATTAGGCAATCCAAGATAAAGATGCGGTTTCTTGGCAAAAGGCAATGAAAGCAGAAATGGGGTCTATGGATCATAACAGAGTGTGGGAGCTAGTCGAACCACTTAATGGGGTCAAACCCATTGGTTGCAAGTGGGTATACAAGAGAAAGAGAGGACCGGATGGGAAGGTGGAAACCTTCAAGGCAAGGCTTGTGGCGAAAGGTTATACTCAGAAAGAAGGGATCGACTATGAGGAAACCTTTTCACCTGTAGCAATGCTCAAGTCCATCCGGATTCTCTTATCGATAGCTGCGCATCTCGATTTTGAAATCTGGCAAATAGATGTCAAGACAGATTTCCTTAACGGAAGTCTTGATGAGGAAATCTATATGCAACAACCCCAAGGCTTCATTGAAAAGGGCCAAGAACACCTAGTTTGTAAGCTCATGAAGTCCATTTACGGACTCAAATAGGCATCCAGAGCTTGGAACCAATGTTTTGATCATATTATAAAGTCTTATGGGTTTGATCAAAACGAGTTCAAAAGTTGTGTGTACAAAAAGCATGTCGGAACTGCATTGGTATTCTTAGTACTATACGTAGATGACATTCTGCACATCGGGAACGATGTAAAGGTATTATCAGACGTAAGGGCATGGCTTTCAAAACAGTTTGATATGAAGGAATTAGGAGAAGCCGGACACATCCTTGGGATCAAGATCACTCGAGATCGCAAGAAAATGATGATAGGCTTATCGCAAGCTTCATACATAGACACTATCTTGAAACGATTCAGCATGCGGGATTCCAAGAAAGGCTTCGTACCTTTCAGGCATGGAATCCATCTATCCAAGGAAATGTGCCCTAAGACACAAAAGGAGATATATGACATGAAAGGCTTTCCTTATGCTTCGGCTATAGGAAGCCTTATGTATGCAATGTTGTGTACGAGACCGGATATCTGCTTTGCCGTTGGCATGGTGGCAAGATATCAAAGTAACCCGGGGAAAGAACATTGGACGGCAGTTAAAAACATTCTGAAGTATCTGAAAAGAACTCAAGATAGAATGTTGGTTTATCAGTCAGATAGTCTAATCCCCATCGCTACACGGACTCGGATTTCCAATCAGACATAGATTCCAGAAACTATCTGCCTCAGTTAGTGTGCTTTCATTTGGGAAGTGTAGCCATGAAATGGACGAGTGTGAAGCAGAAATGCATCACTGACTCAACCATAGAAGTCGGGTAAGTAGCTGCTTGTGAAGCAGTGAAGGAACCAGTTTGGCTCTAGACCTTCTTAGTGGACTTGGATGGAGTTCCAAATTTGTCTAGCAATATTTGCTAGGGGCAGTTGCAAATTCAAGGGAACCAAGAGTCCACGAGTCAAACAAGCACACTGAAGGAAAGAAATCTTAGATGAGAAATCGTTAAGAGAGGAGATGTAGAGGTGGCAAAGATCGCGTCAGAAGACAACCTAGCTAATCCATTCACAAAGGGTCTGCCTCAGAATATATTCGAGAGACATGTGAAAGGAATGGGTGTCAAGACCATTGCCATTCTGCTTTGAGTATAAGTGGGAGACATTATTAGGTTTGTGTAGGTGACATTAGTTGTCACGTACTACACGAGACATGCTGTAGTATACTTAAAAGCAGACTTTGAGTATAAGTGGGAGATTGTTGGGATTATACTGGAAAGTATGCTTTTACTTTGTATAATCAGACTGAATTTTGGACTTATTTACTGAAATAAATTATTTATCACTGATGCTGTAAATATCATCGAATGTTACATATATTTACTGCATAACGGTTCAATAAATAGTACGTGTTACATTGTAGTTAATTTAGTGATACCAGATCACAGAAGATTAAATTAACAGTCTCTTGTAACCAAAAGTACACCATTCACGACCTAGATGAAAATGAACAATCCATCGTGAAAGGTTGAAGTGTAACGCTCGGATTGGCTTGTCTTGACCAAGAGATTACACTAGTGCATGTCTAGTGCACTGAAGAGGACCTACGGGAGGACAAATTCTTCAGAACTGAACTAGGAAGAATTAGACCTCAGTGGTTCGTTATTTATTAATCTTCGTCCCTTAAATAGGATCGCGTGTGGTTAGTAATTATTGCTTTGACTAATTACGGATAGAGAATCAATGAGATTCAATACTTTATATCTTGGGCAATATTATTGGTCACATGCGATTGCTAAGATTTAATACGGAGAATCGTGTGCAAGTACGCTTGTTCGATTTGCCCCCTTGGGAGGTTCATAAGTTTTATCATACCAAATCTTGCAAGTGGAACTAGTTTCCGGTATGGATAATAATGTTGAACCGTTCCTTAACCAAGGACAAAAGATATTAATTAATGGAAAGCTATTTCAGTGGCTTGAATTAATTAATGGGCTAGATAATCTTAAACACGGGAAATAATAACCGGGAGCCATATTAACTGTAATATGGGTTAAGATGGATAGTGCAATATGAATTATGTAGTGGGATTAATTAATATTTATGGGCTTGAATAATATTGTGGCTCAATATTGATAATTCAAGATCCATTGGAAGGTCCAATCTTAATTCTCCTAAAGGCCCCTCAAGTAGCCCAACATAAAGTCCAATAACTGAAAAAAGTGTTTAAAAATAAAATAAATTTTTGTTGCATTATTTTCCTTGAATTTCGAAATTATTAAAGAAAAGGAGGGAGAAGAATTTTCTTGAAAAGATTTTATGGAAAGGAGATAAGTATTCTTGGAATACAAGATTATTCCATAAATTCAAGAAATCTCCCACTTGGTTTCTTTAATTGTAATTTTCGAAATATATAGAGTAATAATAGGAAGAAGGATTTTCTTGAAAAGATTTTATGGAAAAAGATATGTATTCTTGGAATACAAGAATATCTCATAAATTCAAGAAAGATCCAATCTTGAAAAGTCTCCTATTAATTTCGTAAAAATGGGTTAAATAAGGGTGTGAGATTTTTGTGGAAAAATACACATGGAAAGAAGAATATATGAGATATATTCAAGATTTCTTGGAGATCAAGAAAAGATCTTTCCTAACCCTATTTTGAGCCCTAAGTTTCGTTCCCCTCTCTATTATAAATAGGGGATGAATGTTTCATCCCCAGTGAACACGAAAATTGGTTTTTCGGAAAAATATCAGCGTCGATAAAATATCAAATATTTTGAAACGTCGACAGATTGTGTATTTTCGAAAAATGTCAATTGTGAGTGTACAATTCCATGTGCTGGAAAAATTAGTAAATCCACAAAGGTGGTGCAACAATTTTTTTTTTCCTTTTGTTAATTGTTGGCGAGCTTCCTTCCACCGGATTGACGAGCAAGGACTAGGGAATACTTGGGAAGGCTTTTTGGTGTGTTTTCATCGACGAGACCATTGCCACTCCAAGAGGTTAGTTCTCGTAAACCCGTAGTAATTCTGCATGCGTAGGTTTTATGTGAACTGTTTATATGCATGATTTGTTGTTGAATTATTATTTGAATTAATATAGGATTAATTCATGCTAGTAATAATTATCAGAATTAAATTTGTATTTAAATATTCATCCCGAATAGATCCGGGCAATTAATTCCCCAAGAGTACATTAATATGATCAACTTGGCATGGACATGTCTCAGCTGATGTTGGAATCATCATAAGTCAAGTATATGTCCGCCAACATCAGTGTTCCCCCGAACCGGATGGTTCGGTTATTCTTTATCGATTGTACCAAACTTCTTCAATGACGGTTTGTATTACCTTAGGGTCTGACTAATCTGGTGAATCGTCAAGGTCAAAGTTAGGAACATACACAGTGATAGGCCCAGTGGAAAACCCATTTTGCGCGTGCGGAAGCAAACATTTCGTGTGATGCATATAAAAAGAGGGGTGAAGGAATGGTGATTACAGATTTTTGTGTATTAAGCTCATGTGTTGTGTTTTGCTTATAATCGAATGCATATGACAAGATAAGAACGTAAAGCAGTAAAGAACACAATGTTGGGATTATACTGAAAAGTATGCTTTTACTTTGTATAATCGAAACTGAATTTTCAGACTTATTTACTAAAATAAATTTTTTATCACTGATGCTTTAAATATGATTGAATGTTATATATATTTACTGCATAACTGTTCAATAATTAAATGACGTGTTACATCAGAGTTAATTTAGTGATACCGATCACGAAGATTAAATTAATAGTCCCTTGTAACTAAAAAAAAGTACGCTATTCACGACCTAGATGGAAATGAACAACCATCGCGAAAGGTTGAGGTGTAAGGCTCGAGATTGGTTTGTCTTGACCAAGAGATTACACTAGTGCATGACCGATCTTGTTGAATAGGACCTCTGAGGAGGATAAATTCTTCAGAATCGAACAAGGAAGAATTAGACCTCAGTGGTTCGTTATTTCTTAACCTTCGTCCCTTAAATAGGATCACGTGGGATTGGTAACTATTGCTTTGACTTATCATGGGTAGCGAATCGGAGAGAGATTCAATACTTTTAATCTTGGGCAATATTATTGGTCACATGTGATTGCTAAGATTTAATCTGAAAGAATCGTGTGCAAGCACGCTTGCTTGATTTGCCCCCCTTGGGAGGTTCATAAGTTTTATCATACCAAATCTTGCAAGTGAAATTAGTTTCCTATGGATAATAATGTTGAACCGTTCTCGACCAAGGACAAAAGATATTAATTAACGGAAAGCTATTTCAAAGGGCTTGAATTAATTAATGGGCTAGATAATCTTAAACACGGAAATAATGACCGGAGCCATATTGACCGTAATATGGGTTAAGATGGATGGTCTGATATTAATTATGTAGTGGGATTAATTAATATTTATGGGCTTGAATTATATTGTGGCTCAATATTAGATATTCAAGATCCATTAGAAGGTCCAATCTTAATTCTCCTAAAGGCCCCCCGAGTAGCCCAACATATAGTCCAATAACCGAAAAAGGTGATTAAAATAAAATAAATATTGTTGCTTATATTTCCTCATTATTTTTAAAATTATGGATAAAAAGAGGGAGAAAGATTTTCTTTGAATTTTGTTATGGAATGAAGATATGTGTTCTTGGAATACAAGATTATCTCATTAAATTCAAGAAATCTCCCACTTGGTTATTCATTAAGTATTTTCGAAATTTTTGGAAAATAGAGGGCAAGAAAGATTTTCTTGATTTTCTTGAAAAGATATTATGGAAGATATGTATGTCTTGAAATACAAGAATATCTCATAAATTCAAGAAGATCCAAATCTTGGATTCTTGCACAACTCATTTTTCGAAAATTCCATAAAGAAAGAGGAGGTGGATTTTTGTGGAATATTTTAATTATGGGAAAAAGAATATATGGGATATATTCAAGATTTCTTGGTGACCAAGAAAATTCTTTTCCCACATTGAAAATTCACTAAATTTTCGTGCTCCTCCTCTCCTATAAATAGGGGATGATTAGTTCATTCCCAAGTACAATTCCATGTGCTGGAAATATTAGCAAATCCACATAAGTGGTGCAACAAAGTTTATTTTTTTCCTTTTGTTAATTGTTCATGAGTATCCTTCCAATCGGATTGTCGAGCAAGGGCTAAGGGAATACTTGGGAAGTCCTTTTGGTTAGTCCGTCCGACCAAAGCCACCGCCATCCGTAGAGAGGTGCGTTCACGTAAACCCGTAGATTCCGCATCGCGTAGGTTTTACGTGGATTTTTATATGCATGATATGTTGTTGCAGTTATTATTTGAATTAATATAGGATTAATTCATGCTAGTAATAATTAATGAATTAAATTTGTATTTAAATATTCACCCCGAATAGATCTGCAGTAACTCATTCTCCAACAATCGTATCGAGCCACTTGTTTTTGCTCAATTTTTAAATTTGTAATTTAATTCGTGGACATTAAATTTGAAATTGGATAGTAGAACCAAGTAGATCTTTTTGCGGTATCCAATTGTCATGGATTTTAATGTTTTATTTTGCATGCATATAAACCGTGGTTTTTAATTCGATTCGCTCGATTTGTTTTTTGCCTAGTGGAGAAAATCCACGAGTAGACTAGGATTTGTTTGATTTGATCAATGTAATAGACTAGTCTAGATCTAGGTTTATTTATTTTTTTGTAAATAAATTGTAACCGGATCGGAACGAAAGAGATGAAGAATTAAAGGACGAAATCCGTAACCAGCGTAGTAAATACGGCGCCACGCTGGCACGCATGGGCGCGGGCGCAGGCCGGGCGGCCGAGCCGAAGGGAAGGAGAGGGGTCACAAGACAAAGGTGCGCCGCCCAAAGCCGAAAGCAGACGGGCGTCAGACGCTGGCGCCAGCTACGGCGAGACGCGAAGGCCGCCGAGGTCGCGGGCGAGGCGGAGATGGGCGAAGGCTAAGACGGATCGATTTTGACGGACGCGCGCTGCCGCCGAGGATCTACCCGACTCTGCCGAGGCGTCTTGAGAGGCATCAAGGGTGTGGCCTCGCCAGCGTCCCGAGGCGTCTTGAGGCGCCAAGTGGGCGTGGGCTGCCAGCGGTGCCGAGGTCGCTTAAAATGCTTCTAAAGCAAGCGGCCGCCAGATGCGGGGCGTGCATCCTTGCCAAGCGAGCCGGCGTGGCGGTTCGAGATGAACTATTTTTTTCGAGACGAACGAGTGGGAGAAATTCGAGACGTGTTTTCTTCAAGATCAAGCGAAAAAAATCAAACCATGACAATTGGATAATTTGTGCCCAATATGTTTATTTTTCTGTTATGCTTGATTTATTTGTGCTATCTTATGCTTTATTTAATTTGTTTAAATGTGTTTGCATGAGGGTTGCCAAATTGAAAAATCTCAACTTCAAAATTACTAAGTATGTTTAAATAATTAATTGACAATTTTATTCTGGATAATAAAATTGAATTAATTTTGACCTCCATGATTTATTTATTTGTGAATTCTTTTGGAGAAATTCCCCCCACGGGACGGTCAAAAGATAGGTTTCACATGAATGAATTCCGAAAGGATGATTGTGGGTTATTACTAGTGGCGACGATGACCCTCCCCACGAGGCTCGATCAAAGCGAAATAGTAATCCCATTTTAATCATGGTTATTACTTAGGTATAAAATTGATATGCATATACTTCCCTCAAGTCCCCTGTCAATTTTATATTGGTCAAGTGGAGCCAACTATTAATCTGGATATTAAAGGTTTATAATCGTTTTTGTTTGTAACTCGCTTGAATGTGTTTAAATAATGACCCACCCCACGTGGCTTATTTAAACTGTTTTGAGATGTTGGCTGATCCATGTTCATATTTTTTTTGAGATTTTAATATGATGCATGTGATCGAACCTTGTGATATATTTGTGCTTATGCATATTATTGTTTATTTCAGTTCATCATGTCGCAACCTTCTAATCCACTATCGAATATACCTAAAGACCTTTTACTTTTTGGTGAAAACTATTTTGGTTGGAAACACAAAATAAAATTTGTCCTAACCGCATCACCTTCCGAATGGGTACTTGATTCACCAAAACCCGAAAAACCAACTAAGGATGCCGGTTTATGGGAAGAGATGATTTATGGTGAATGGGAGCTGGCAAACGGTTTGATGAAGGAAACAATTCTGGCACATATGTCAGATGCGTTGAGGCGATTTTATCAAGATTATGAGTCAGCTGCAGACATCTTAAAGAATCTCGAAGCGATGTTCGGACATCAGACCCATATGGCAGTCCAAAGTGTGAAGCAAGAAATTGCTCAGTTAAAATTGGAAAAAGGGACGACTGCAGCAGAGCACGTCTTTAGGGTTATGGTGTTATTTGAGGAACTTGAGATCCTCGGCGAAAAATATGACTTCAACACTAAGGTTGATTTCATTCTCCAATCCTTACCAAAGAGCTATAATCACCGCTATCTTGAGTATCTAATGGAAGATCAAGATTTTAAAGTGGAGGATCTTATAAATGCTTTGACTTTGGTTGAAAAGGAAGTGGAGCGCGAGGAAAAGAACTTGGGGAAATCTGAATCTTCTCTTCATCCTAGATCAAGTGGTGATAAGGATGATGAAAAGAGAAGAAGGTTAAACCAAGAAGACTCAACATCAAATAGAAGCATGAGATCAAGTATGAGGAAAACTTTGGAAAGCGGGAGAGTAGGACAATCGAGGTCAGCCTGTTCCGATCCCAAAAGGAAAGGAAAGAAAGGTAATACTCACGCACTAGTTGTTTGAAACTTGTTTAGCGGCGTATGCCTCCCATTTTATGGGTGGTGGATACGGGATCCACTAATCATGTTTGTTTCACATTACAGGGGTTCAAGCGGACCCGGCAACTTAGTGGAAGTGAGGTCCTCATCACACTGGGCGATGCCACGAGAGTGGCGCAGCTGAAGCGGTGGGAGAAGTGCACTGCCTTTTGAAGACAATTGCTTTAATTTTTGAGATATTTTTTTACGTTCCGGATTTTAGAAAGAATTCATTTTCAGTTTCTAAACTTTTATGATGGATATTTTGGTTACTTTTTAATAAAGTTGTTACCAATTTTATTTTTGATAAATTTATCTGTCATGGAACGTTGTTGAATGATCTCTATGTAAATTAAATGTGCACACCACTCACGAAATGTATCCTATAACACATCAACTGTTTCCGAGAAAAGAAAACGTTCATCAGACGTGAACGAGACACTTCTTTGGCATCTAAGATTAAGTCATATAAATCCAAAGAGGATCCAAAGGTTGGTGAAGGATGGTTCACTGGAGCTTCTCCAAGTTGAATCGGATCCAACCTGCGAATCATGTTTGGAGGGTAATATGACCAAGATGGCATTTGGAGCCAAGGGGAATGGGCTAAAGAAGTGTTAGAGATCGTTCACATAGATGTCGTGTAGTTCAATGTTAACCAAAGCAAGAGGAGGTTATGAGTAATTTTATTGATGATTACTCAAGGTACATTTTCCTTATGAAGCATGAATCTGAGTCCTTTAAGAAATTCTAAAGAATTTAAGGATCAAACAGAGAATCATATGGAAAAACGTATCAAGTCTCTACGATCTGATCGTAGAGGCGAATACCTCAGCGATGAGTTTTTGAACTGCTTATCTGATGAAGGGATTGTATCCTAGCTCAATGCACCCGGAACCCCTCACCAAAACGGGGGTTGCGAGCAAAGAAACATAATTCTTTTTGGAAATGGTTAGATCAATGATGAGTTATACGGATCTTCCCGAAGTCGCTTAAGGGTTATGCCTTGGAAAACAACGACTTACATTCTGAACTTGGTGCTATCCAAATCAGTTCCCAGAACCCCAAAGAATTGTGGACCGGGCGCAAGTCTAGTATGATACACATGAGAACTTTGGGGTGTCCGCCCACGGTTGGACAAGGAAACCGTAAATTGGATCCTCGATCGTAATTAAGGTCGCTTTTTTTGTAGGATACCCGAGGGAACAAAAAGGTGAATGTTCTATAGTTCCAAAGATCAAAAAGGTGGACATCCGCACCCATTTTAGATTTTGGAAGAAAACTATAGAACCAAAGAAAACCCGTGATGAGATTACCTTTTAAAAGAGCTTAGAGGGCAAACCTCGATTGGCGACGCATTTAGATGATATACCAAACGATACATTTTCACAACCGAGCCTCGTTATAGTGGGAGGGTTGGTAGACAACCGAGAGATTCATGGGAATAGGAGAGTCCTCGGACTTGATTCCCCTAATCGCACCCATGGACATATGACGAGGCACTCCAAGATTAGGATGCGCGCTTGGCAAAACAAAGAATGAAAGCCGAAGTGGGTTCTATGTTTCATAATAGAGTGTGGGAGCTAGTCGAACCACTTAATGGGGGTCAAACCCATTAGATGCAAGTGGGTATATAAGAGGAAAAGAGGATCGGACGGGAAGGTTGAAACCTTTTAAAGCAAGACTAATGGCGAAAGGTTATACTCAAAAAGAAAGGGATTGATTATGAGGAAACTTTTTCGCCCGTAGCCATGCTTAAGTCCATCCGTATTCTCTTATCGATTGCTGCGCATTTCGACGTTGAAATCTGGCAAATGGATGTCGAGACAGTTTTCCTTAACGGAAGTCTTGATAAAGAGATCTATATGCAACAACCCCTAGTTTTCATTGAAACAGGCCAAGAACACCCAAATTTAGAAGCTCAAGAGGTCCATTTACGGACTCAAACAGCATCCGAGCTTAGGAACCAATGTTTTGATCATGTTATGAAGTCTTATGGGTTTGATCAAAACGAGTTTGAAAGTTGTGTGTATAAAAAGCGTGTCGGAACTGCATTGGTATTCTTAGTACTGTACGTAGATCACATTGTGATCATCGGGAACGATGTGAAGGTGTGATCGACGTAGGGCATGTTTTTCAAAAAATGGTTTGATATGAAAGACTTAGGGAAAAATCCGACACATCCTTGGGATCAAGATCACAAGAAAAGGATGGTCGGGTTATCGCAAGTTTCATACATAGACACCGGTTTTGAAACGATTCAAATCTGCAAGATTCCAAGAAAGGATTCGTACCTTTTGAACTTGGAATCCATCTATCCAAGAAAATGTTCCCTAAGACGAAAAAGGAGATAGATGACATGAAAGGTATTCCTTGTGCTTGGTGTCGAAAACCTTATGTATGCATTCTTTGTATGCGAGACCGATATCCGCTTTGTCGTAGGCATGGTAGCGAGATATCAAAGTAACCCGGAAAAGCGCGTTGGACGACGACGTTAAAAACATTACGAAGTGTCCGAAAAGAACTCGGGATAGAATGTTGATTTATCGATCGAATACTCCAATCCCCATCGGCTTCACTGGCGGACTCGGATTTCCAATCGATTTAGATTCCATAAATTATCCGCCTCGCCAATGTGTTTCCATTTAGGAAGTGTAGCCATCAAATGGACGCGAGTGTGAAGCGAAATAAATGCATCAATCGACTCAACCATGGGACTCGGGTAAGTAGGCGCTTGTGAAGCGTTGAAAGAACCGATTGGGCTCTAGATCTTCTTAGTGGACTTGGATGGTGTTCGAATTTGTCTAGCAAATATATGCTTTGAGCGCGATGCAAATTCAAGAGAACCAAGAGTCCACGAGTCAAACAAACACATTAAAGGAAAGACATCTTATACGAGAAATCGTTAAGAGAGGAGATATAGATGTGGCAAAGATAGGCGTCGAGGACGACCTAGCGCATCCATTCACAAAGCGTCGCCTCTGAATACATTCGAGAGACATGTGAGTGGAATGGGTGTCAAGACCGTTGCCAATCTGCTTTGAGTATAAGTGGGAGAAATTATTAGGTTCGTGTAGGTGACATTAGATGTCACGGACTACTCGAGACGTGTTGTAGTATACTTAAAAGCAGACTTTGAGTATAAGTGGGAGATTGTTGGGATTATACTGAAAAGTATGCTTTTACTTTGTATAATCGAAACTGAATTTTCAAACTTATTTACTGAAATAAATTGTTTATCACTGATGCTTTAAATATGATTGAATGTTATATATATTTACTGCATAACTGTTCAATAATTCGTACGTGTTACACTGTAGTTAATTTAGTGATACCGGATCACGTAAGATTAAATTAATAAATCCCCTTGTAACTAAAAGTACGCTATTCACGACCTAGATGGAAATGAACAACCATCGCGAAAGGTTGAGGTGTAAGGCTCGGGATTGGTTTGTCTTGACCAAGAGATTATACTAGTGCATGATCGATCTTTTGAATAGGACCTCTGGAGGATAAATTCTTGAATCGAACAAGGAAGAATTAGACCTCGGTGGTTCGTTGTTTCTTAACCTTCGTCCCCTAAATAGGATCACGTGGGATTGGTAATTATTGCTTTGACTTATCATGGGTAGCGAATCGTAGAGAGATTCAATACTTTTTATCTTGGGCAATATTATTGGTCACATGTGATTGCTAAGATTTAATCTGAAGAATCGTGTGCAAGCACGCTTGCTTGATTTGCCCCTCGGGAGGTTCATAAGTTTTATCATACCAAATCTTGCAAGTGAAATTAGTTTCCTTATGGATAATAATGTTGAACCGTTCCTCGACCAAGGACAAAAGATATTAATTAACGGAAAGCTATTTCAGTGGCTTGAATTAATTAATGGGCTAGATAATCTTAAACACGGGAAATAATGACCGGGAGCCATATTGACTGTAATATGGGTTAAGATGGATGGTGCAATATTAATTATGTAGTGGGATTAATTAATATTTATGGGCTTGAATTATATTGTGGCTCAATATTAGATATTCAAGATCCATTAGAAGGTCCAATCTTAATTCTCCTAAAGGCCCCCTGAGTAGCCCAACATATAGTCCAATAACTGAAAAGGTGATTAAAATAAAATAAATATTGTTGCTTATATTTCCTCATTATTTTCGAAAATTATGGATAAAAGAGGGAGAAAGATTTTCTTTGAATTTTGTTATGGAATGAAGATATGTGTTCTTGGAATACAAGATTATCTCATTAAATTCAAGAAATCTCCCACTTGGTTATTCATTAAGTATTTTCGAAATTTTTGGAAAATAGAGGGCAAGAAAGATTTTCTTGATTTTCTTGAAAATATATTATGGAAGATATGTATTTCTTGAAATACAAGAATATCTCATAAATTCAAGAAAATCCAAATCTTGGATTCTTGCACAACTCATTTTTCGAAAATTCCATAAAGAAAGAGGAGGTGGATTTTTGTGGAATATTTTAATTATGGGAAAAAGAATATATGGGATATATTCAAGATTTCTTGGTGACCAAGAAAAGTCTTTTCCCACATTGAAAATTCACTAAATTTTCGTGCTCCTCCTCTCCTATAAATAGGGGATGATTAGTTCATTCCCAAGTACAATTCCATGTGCTGGAAATATTAGCAAATCCACATAAGTGGTGCAACAAAGTTTATTTTTTTCCTTTTGTTAATTGTTCGCGAGTATCCTTCCACCGGATTGTCGAGCAAGGGCTAAGGGAATACTTGGGAAGTCCTTTTGGTTAGTCCGTCCGGCCAAAGCCACTGCCATCCAGAGAGGTACGTTCACGTAAACCCGTAGATTCCGCATGCGTAGGTTTTACGTGGCTTTTTATATGCATGATATGTTGTTGCAGTTATTATTTGAATTAATATAGGATTAATTCATGCTAGTAATAATTAATGAATTAAATTTGTATTTAAATATTCACCCCGAATAGATCTGTGTAACTCATTCCCCAACACACAACAATTTTATAGTGGTTCGGACAACTCGTCCTACATCCACTCTTCCCTTCATGGGGCACCAACTTAACCAACTGGACTTAGTTTAACGTGTTAGTCCAACACCCAACAGATGTTTACCGAGTTCACACTCAAACGGGACTTATCACCCTCACTCGGGATTGCCTACAGATGTTTACCGAGTTCACACTCAAACGGGACTTATCTCCCTCACGGGATTGCCTACCCTCCCTTTCGGGATTGCTAGATGTTTACCGAGTTCACACTCACCTACAAACTTATCCTATCAAACTGATTTGGGTAAGGTTTGTTTGGTTTCCAACTAGGTTGAGATTTTCCCTTACATTTGTTTAGCCTCAATGTTAAGGATGGGAAAATCTCTAAAGCTTAGGATATTACATTTGTGCTTAGATCTAGGGTAGAACACTCTTTGAATATATCGTGTATTTATTTCTTTCTCTGTTCTTCTATGGTGGGAATGCTAGATGATTTGGCTTGATGGATGTTTCACGCATTTTTCCGCATGCAATTATGAAGGAAGAACTTGTATTTATAGTGTGGATTTGAATGTTACCGTTGGATAGAATCACATTCAAATCCATACTATTCTAGAACTTCTTGCGACTTTTCCAGTCGGTTGTCTTCCTCTCATTGGTCCACGCCGGTTGATTCTAACGGCTATATTCCTCGATTCCTCGCCTTGGAATCATTAAGAGATTCTCTCTGAGTCTCAAAGTCTTGATCTATCCCGAGCCTTCAGTCTATCCGAGCCTTGGTGACTTCTCTTGGCCGGACCTTATGCGTCGAAGCATCTTGACACTTTCGGGCTAACTCGAAGTTCGACTCTTCCGTCTTCGGACATCCTGACCCTCGTGTCACTAAGCACTTCAGCTAACCGATCATCGCCATTGCGTTCCGATTCTCGATGAATATGACTTCGAATGACTTTTCTTCCGATAACTTCTTTCCCGATCCGGTATCACAGTTTCCGGTTCTCGATATCGATTTCTTCTCGCTTTGATCGTCGGCTCACATGAATCGATCGGTATAAAGATTAGTCACATATCGGTTTATCCGCATCCAGATTAGTTCATCGACAAGCATATTAGGTTATCATATCGTTAACACATCTGGTCTCAATCACGTCTGATCTTGACCATCTTCTCATCTTCATATCTGATCTCGATCACGTCTGATCTCGATCAGTCTCATCTGCTCCTCTTCTGATCTGCAACCTTCTCTTCTGATCCGATCATCTGATCTGGTCTCCTGATCAGCTGGCTTAGCTTATCTTCTCTTCTGATTTTGCACAGCTCACCAGTTTAACTTCGGAACTCATCTTACTCATCTGATCTCGATCAGTCTCGTCTGCAACCTCGTCTAATCTCGATCATCTACTTCTGATTCTGTGAGTTCCCCCTCAATTTGTTCTTTCGTTCCCCCTCAACTTGTTATCTGTAAATTAGCGTCAATAACACAAGTTTATAATGTTTTGCATAATTCATCAAAACTAAAATATCCCAACACACAGTAACGTGATCGGATTCCTTTTCTTTGATGCTTAACTGGTCCATTTTCTGAGCATCAGGTACTTCTTGTTCTGGTACGGTTCGTTCTGAGGCAGATTTCTCCTGATCAGATGTTGACTCATCAAAGACCACATGAGGTGTTTCTTCCACAACTAGAGTTCGCCTGTTGAACACCTGAAAGCCTTGCTGGTTGAGGAATATCTTAAGAATATACCCTCATCTGACTTAACTTCAAAAGTTTTCTACTGGCTCTTCCCATTGTTGTGAATGAAACACTTGCACCCAAAAACATGTAAGTAAGAGACACGAGGTTTTTTGCCCTTCCACAGTTCATAGGGTGTTTTGAAGTGAATCTTAGTCAGAGAACATCTGTTCTGAGTATGGCATGCAGTGTTGATTGCTTCTTCCCAGAAACGGTTTGGAGTTGCATGTTCAGCCAACATTGTGCGAGCAGCTTCCTTGAGTGTTTTGTTTCTTCTTTCTGCTACACCATTCTGTTGAGGCGTTCTTGCGGCTGATGTCTCATGTTGTATACCAAATTCCTTGCAAAAATCATATATGAAAGAATTCAAGAATTCTGTTCCCTTATCTGATTTGATCTTCACAACACTGACACCTTTCTCATTTTGTAATCTCTTGAGCAGCTCAGGTATCTTTGTTGTAGTTTCATTCTTCTTATAAAGGAATACAACCCAGATGAACTTGGAGAAATCATCCACAATCACTAGAGTGTACTTGCGTCCGTTGAAACTAAGTGGCGTAACTGGTCCAAAAAGATCCATGTGGAGCAGTTGCAATACTCTGCTGGATGGCGGTGAAGGAATCCCTTTGAATGAAGCCTTGACTTGCTTTCCCTTCCGACATGCGACACATGCCTGATCCTTAGAGAAAACTTCATTCGAGAGCCCTTCAACCAAGGACATCCTTACTATCTTGTTAAGAGTTTTAAAGTTCAGATGACTCATTCTTTTGTGCCACAGCCAACTGCTACTTTTGGAACTCTTAACAATCAAGCATGCATTTCTTGGACAACTGTCCCAATCTACAGTGTAGATCTTTCCTTTTCTGGAACCAGTTAGCAAAATCTATTGAGTAGCTCGATTTTTAATAGTTCATTGATCAGTCGAGAACTCAACACTGAATTCATTGTTGCAGAATTGTGAAACCGATAGCAGGTTATGCTTTAAACCATCGACATACGAAACTCCAGAAACATGTACATCATCATTGACTAAGGTTCCAAATCCTCTGGTAAAACCAAAGTTATTGTCACCAAAGAGTACACGTGAGTTTTCTTGTTATATGTAAGATCTTAAGAGATGTTTGTTGCCAGTCATGTGCCTTGAGCATCCACTATCGATGTACCAGATAGTTGCTTGTACACCTGCTTTGTTGGCCAAACCCACATGAACTTGCAATCAGATCAGGCTTTAGGTACCCCAGTAGGATTGGGTCCTGAGGGGTTAGTGTTAACTTTCGGGATCCAAACAAACAGGACACTTCTATGGTAATCATCTAGATCAGAAGGCCTGATTTGTCTCCCATAAGCATCTATATAATCATACATTTCTTCATGTTCATTCTGATCAGTATGTTTATTAGTGTGAGCCTTGGAAGAATTAGAAGACTTGGGATTTTTCTTGTTAGTCTTTCTTTTAATCCAGTGGGGCTCAGGTGTGGCTGTCCTGGATTTCTGGTTATAAGGGTAGGTACGACTGCTTCCATCAAAAGATTCATATCTTCTTTGCACAGATGATTTAGTCAGTTTACCTTTAGCATGCTAGTTAGGCAGCTTGACCTGATTAGGTTTCTGCTGGGACTGTCCCTTGCGAGATGGTCCAGGTTGATACCTAGTCTGCTGATTGGGCTGACGTCTCTTCAGAAGAACTGGGCTCTTCTGTTGAGTCCTCGACTGATGTCTAATCAGTTGGGGTTCATTTATGTTTCCCTTCTTACCAGACACTTGCCTTGCCTAATCATCTGGTCCTTTTCCCTTATTTGATACAGATTTAACATAATTTGTATCTTTACCAGATATCTTCTTTGATTCACTTTTTGAAGGTGAACCAATTTGGACATTTGAGGATCCAGAAGGGCCTTCAAACCCAATAACCTTCTTATCAGTTGGCTTGCGATAGTAGTTGTTCAGACTTTGAACAGTCTTAGATGAGTTTGTGAAAACTTCTACTTTCTTTTGCAAACTATCCTCACTGATTTTTAGACTCTCATGCAGTCGGAAGAGTTCATCGAACTTAGCTTGTAGGATTTTGAGATCATTAGCTTGTTTCAGATTGAGAATTTGCTGTTCTTTAATCAGTTTATCCTGATCAGAAGTACTGGCTTTCAGAAACTTCAGTTCTGTGGTCATCTTCTGAACAATCTCGACTGATTTCAATTCGCTGCTCTTCTGGCATGGTTATCTTTGACAAGCCCAATGTTCTCAACCCTTAGCTTATCGTTCTCAGCTTCCACTATTGTATAGGTGTCTACTGCAACAGAGTGATCATCAAGCAATTGCTCATTGTAGAGCTACAGGTCAATTTCTCCAACAGGTGTGCTCAGCACAACAGGTGTGGAAACAGAAAGCACAGAAGGTTTAGAGATTACCTCAGTTTGATCAGCTTCTTTGGCCATGAGACATATGTCATCATCAGATGAGAATATCAGATCATCGACATCAACAGTAGTGGTCATCAGGCAGAAGTCCTCGACAGATGAATATCTAGAGTCATCTGAAGGCAGATAGAAGTCGTCGATACCAGATGTGTCTACAACCATTGCTTTTTTGTCCTTGTATCTTTGCTCTCTTTTGTTCTGCTTCTCTTCTCTTTCTTTAGGAGTCAAGTCAGGGCAGTCGACACTGTAGTGACCTGGTTTCTGACAGTTGAAGCACGCTCCAGAATCCTCAGAATTTCTTCTGCCAAGTGTATGATCTTTCAGGAGATTTTCCAATTGGCCTGTAATCAGAACCTCTTCGATCTGATCTATCACCTCGTCTGTCGTTCTTACGATCATCTCTCTTATCTTCTCTGCGATTGTCTCTTTGATCATCCCCACGATCATCTCTTCGATCGTCTCTTCTGTCATCAAATCGATTTCTTTCTTGTGATCTATCAGTAGATCTTCTATCTCTCCCTCTGCTATTCTGGTAGTCACGATAGAATTTTTGATACTTTCCTATTTGAACATTGATCGTTCAAGTTTTTTGGTTAGCAGGGCAATCTGTTCAGCCTGACTCATGATGTTTCCTACTGGTTCAGCAGATCTTGAACTGCTACTGGTTGCCTGAAATGCCACAACTTTTGTTAATGTTGGAACAACTTCAGCAGGAACTTCAACTTCTTCTTGACCTCTCTCAATCAGGTTGAACTCATGAGCTTTCAGACTGAGATACAGGTTGCTCGGCTTCATTGTCGCAATATCTTGACAATCATTAATCACAATTACCTTCATGTCCCATTTCTTGGTCAGGGACCTCAGAATCTTATAGTTAATGTCCTTGTCTGGCATTTCGTGTCCTAGTTCACGAAGCTTGTTAATTCCTTTGGTGATTCTTCCGTCAAGCTGATTGATGGTCTCATTTGGCAGCATATTGAGTTTCTCAAATTTGACCAGTTCAGCTTGCAATCTGCTATCTTTGATCAGATCATTTCCTTCACATATCTTAGCTAGAGTATCCCACATCTTCTTAGTAGTCTTCAAGTATTTGACTTTCTCGCGTGTGTTTTTGTCCAGTGTCTTCATGATGAGATGCTTGGCAACAGTATCCAGATTTGACAATTTCCTCTCTTCGGCATCCATCACTGAAGGACTCTTTCTGATTCTTGCTCCAAGTGGATGGGCTGGATCACCTCCTTCAGTTGGGTTGATGTGATAGATGATAATGGGTCCTTGTTCGAGAACTTCCATCATTCTATTGCTTATAGAACCCAGATGATTGCCCATGTAGATAGTCCAATTGGCATACTCATCGACATTGAATTTAGGCAGATCGTGATACATCCCTGATGTGTTATCCATGCTGAATATGTGAATTGAAAACAAATGAGTTTTAAAAATAGGTTTTTCAAGTGACCACAATGGTTCTTTCACAAGAACCGATGATACTCAAAGCCAGTGGTCCGTAGAACCACTGCTCTTATACCACTTGTAGGTCCCAAATGGGTTTCGTGAGGTGAAAGTCTAGAGGGGGGGGTGAATAGACTTCCAAAACTCTTTTTTTTTGTGATCAGCATGTAAGGTCAGATAAGTGCTGATAGAGTGCGTGTCAGAATCAGTACGATCTGATATCCAACTTACTGATTGCTGTGAAGCAAATCAGTTCGGTTTCTATCAGGTCACCTGATGTGCGGAAGCTAGTTCTAACCCGTGTAGAAAACCCAGTTTTCTTAAATCAGATTCTAAGTATTCTGAAATAGATCAAAAAACAAACTGTCTTCTGATCAGATCAGTAGCTTGATGTTAATATGATCTCCCCTTAGAATATGCATGTCAGTTTTACCAAATCAGTTGTGTGTAAGTGTAAAGCAGATAAAACAACACAAGATTTATAGTGGTTCGGACCAAGTTGTCCTACGTCCACTTTTCCCAGTCCAGAGGCACTTACTTACCAAACTAGACTTAGTTTAACGTGTTAGTCCAAACACCTTACAATCATATGTTTATGGAGTTCTCACTCAACTTATCCCAGAAATCAAGACTAGAAACCCTAGCTTAAAATCTTGCTCACAAACTTAACCTAACACTCGGTTTGGGTAAAGATTTGTATGGCTTCCAACTAGAAATCTATCCTAGTATTTGAGTAGCCTAAAGCTAAAGGATGAGATTTCTTGCTAAGAACCTATGGGACGAACACTTAGAATATTTCTTGAGTTCTTGGTGTTCTTTCAGAAATTGCTTGTAGCTTGAGCTTATGTATAATTTTCGTAACCTTACTTTGAAGGTTTGATCCCATATTTATAGACCTTGAAATCAAAGAGCCGTTGGAGAGCAATTTGAATCTCAGGCTAATTTTGGTAGCTTGCAGAGACGAAGTGATGTGTTCAGAGACGGCATGGCCATTTGCGTGCTATGTTGTCCTTTATAGTCGTTTGACTCTGAACCACTTTTGTCCTGCATTGTCAGTTCTGTATGTGCGTGTCTAGCTCTCATTGGTTGTCAAGTACACTTATTCGGTACTTGATTCACCAACTTAGGTTGACATTCTTCTTGTCTGATAAACTTTCGCATGTTATAGGATGACACAAAATTGCCATCAGATTGGAACTGACCTGATCAGTTGAAACTAATCAGTCTACCTGGTTGAGTCTTTCTGACGTAAGTTGTCTTAGCCCAACTTATTGACTCTCCTAATGTTATCTTCATAGCAGGTCATCAGGTCTTGATTCTTCATACAAGATCTTCGTCTTCTTCTTCAGATTGGTTTTGTTCTGATGAGAAAACTGATCAATCAGTTGCTTGTCCTCTGAACGTCAATCTGCTGGTCTTCTTGACTTCTGTTATGTACCTGACCTATACCAGATCATCAGGTATTTCTGATCTTCAAGACTTGCCTGATACATATTGAGTTCCCCCTCAATATGTGACCTATACTATTACATCAGTTGCTCTATATAGTAACTATCAACTGGTCACCTTATCCTGAATTCTAGATCATCAGTTAGCTAACAGGTCTGACTGGTCCTATTACAACTGTTTTGGAACTTTCATCAAAACTATAAATTTCCTAACACGATTCCAATCAACAAAGTTTTCGCCAGTCAATTGATTGTCTTTAAGTATATTAAAGAGTGGATTAAAAGGTTGCGACATGCTGAACTGAAAATAAACATATTTTGTATTAACAATTTAACCACAAAATTTATCACATAATTCGATCACATGATGCATATTAAAATCTCAAAAAAATATGAACATGCATCAGCCAAAATCTCGAAACAGTTTAAATAGGTCACGTGGGGTGAACTGTCTATTTAAACACATTTAAGCAGGTTACAAACAAAGACAGTTACAAACATTTAATTCAAAAATTAATAGTTTGCTCCCACTTAACCATATAAAATTGACAGGGACTTCGGGGAAGTATATGCATATCAATTTTATACCTAAGTAATAAACATGATTAAATACATAATTATTATTTCGTTTTGAACAAGCCTCGTGGGGAGGGTCATTGTCGCTACTAATAATAATTCACAATCATCCTTTAAGAATTTATTCATGTGAAAGTTATCTTTTTACCGTTCCATGGGGGAAATTTCTCCAAAAGATTTCACAAATAAATAAATCATGGAGGTCAAAATTAATTTGTTTTTTCAAAAAAACAAATTAATTATTTAAAATATACTTAGTAATTTTGACGTTTGAGATTTTTAAAACAATTTCTTATGTAAACACATTAAACAAATTAAACAGAAGCACAAGAAAAAATAAATATCAAGACAACAAAAAAAAACACACACTTGGGCACAAAATATCCTACTGTCATGGTTTAATTTTCTTGTCTCGATCATGAGAAATACTCCGTCTTGAAGTTCTCCCACTCATTCGTCTCGAAAAAATTCCACCACGCCATGCCAAGGATGGAACAATACCCTCTGACGCCTCGCGCCGCGGCGCCTGGCGCCGATCACGGTGACCCGGCTCGCGATCACGGAATGCACTTCCTCGTTTCATGCGTCCGCCCAGCCCATCACCCACATGCGCCCATCTGGATCTTCGCCAGCCGTCTTCCTGGCAACCCGCCCATCGCTCGGCTTCTAAGCGCATGTTGTTTCACTTACATGCCACACGCCGCTCCCGTGTCGTCGTGCCTCCCTCCCTTGCATGTTTCGGATTCATCTTCAATTCCCCATCCTCCGTCTTCGTCTTTGATTCGATTATATTTATTTTAGAGAAAAATAAATAAACTTAAAATCTAGACTAGTCTATTACATTGAACAGAAACAAATAGACTAATCTACTCGTGGATTTTCTCACGAGAAAAACTAATTCTAACGAGTCGAATTAAAAACATTCATACGCATGATATAAATAAAACATTAAATAACCATGACAATTGGATACCTGCAAAAAAAGATCTAGCAATTCTACTATCCAATTTAAAAAATTTAATGAACAACAATTTAAATTACAATTTAAATCACAGAGCTCGAAACCGAGGCTCTGATACTTGGTGGTCCCGAAAAACCCAATTTAAAACTCGTAAAATCTCAATGGGAAGTGACTTTAAAATTTTTGCGAATGTGCTATGCAGATTTGCTAAAGTATGTATGACAGTTAATATGAAAGAAAATAAGAACACACATATTTTTATAGTGGTTCGGAGTCCAACTCCTACATCCACTCTTCCCTATCAGCAGGGGCACCAACTAAACCAACTGGACTTAGATTAATGTGTTAGTCCAACACAATACAACAGATGTTTAATAAGTTCTCACTCTCTCGGAACTTATCTCCCTCACGAGATCGCCTATAGATGTTTAATGAGTTCTCACTCTCTCGGGACTTATCTCCCTCACGGGATTGCCTACCCTCCCTTGCGTGATTGCTTCTTAACTACCTCACTTAACCACTAATTCTCTCTTAAGAAAGGGTTTGGGTTTGGTGTTATTTCCAACTAGGTGAGATTTTCCCTTACATTGTTTTAGCCTTTAAGCTAAGGTTGGGAAAATCTCTCTAAGCTTATGATATGGCATTTATGCTTAGATATAATGAAGAACACTCTTGGGTAAATCTGGATATTTAATGCTCTGTGTTCTTGAATGAAGATGCTTGAATATTTGACTTTAATCTTCACTTTGCAGCATCCTCCATTATCTTCTTTTGAAGATAGTGCAATGTATTTATAGTGTGGATTTGAATATTACCGTTGGAGAGTAAATTCAAATCCATATTAATATCCTTCCAGCTTTTCTTTGTCCTTTTGCACTGTTGTTTGCAGCTTTATGTCACATCCATATATGTGTTGTCATCTTCTCATTGGACAGCTTTTTGTGTGTCTAACGGATCTGATTTCAGCTCGCCTGATTACTGTTCATCTCTTCTGATTCTGGTCGCCTGATTTCGTCTGAACGCTACCTGATCATATCGCACGCTACCTGATCAGATCACATGTTACCTGACAGATCGCACGCTACCTGATCAGATCGCATTCTTCTTCTGATTTCTGATTTATGCATCAGCACTGCATCAACTGCTGCATCAACACTTTTTCTTCACAAATCAGCATGGTTCTTCTTGTCCAGCTCATCAGTTAACTTGGAACTCATCCTACTCATCTAATCTCGATCAACCTCGTCTGCAGCTTCGTCTGATCTCGATCATCTTCATCTGATTTCATGAGTTCCCCCTTAACTTGTTCTCTCGTTCCTCCTCAACTTGTTATCTGTAGATTAACTTAAATAACACAAGTTGATAATGTTTTGGCATAATTCATCAAAACTAAAATATCCCAACATACCAGTTGTTGGGGAACGTTTTGCTCGGATCTATTCGAGGTGCAATTTAAATAAACAATTTACTACTAACATGAATTAACCTATTAATTCAAATAGCAAATACCAACAACAAACATGCGTACAATTAATTTCATGTAAAGTCCTACGCATGCGGAATCTTGGAGTTTGCGTGAAACGTACCTCTTGAAGAGACAACCGTTGAGACAATGGATCAACCCAAATGCCTTCTCAAGTATATCCCAAGCCCTTGCTCGTAATCCGGTGGTAGATTCGCACGAATAATTTTAAACAATGAAATAAAGAAAATTTTATTGCACCACCTATGTGGATTTCTAATTTTTCCAAGACTGGAATTCTATTGTATTGGGGATGAAAAATCCATCCCCAATTTATAAGCATGGGGGGGGGCAAAAAAAATAGGGTTTAGTGGAATATGGAAATTTCTTTGAATCTTCCCCAAGATACCTTGAATATATCTTATATATTCTATTTCCCTTATATATCTTCCCACAAAAATCTTCCTTTATTTTTTCCTCATCTTTTTCGAAAATTTCCCATAAAAAAGTCAAAGTCAAAGATTCTTGGATTTATGAGATAATCTTGTATTCCAAGAATACTTATTTTCCATAAAATCTTTCCAAGAAAATCTTTTCTTTCTTTTCTTGAATATTTTCGAAAATTGTAGAAAAATTAGGCAATAGTTATTTCTTTTATTTTAATCACATTTTCATTAATTGGACTTATCTTGAGGCTACTTGAAGGGCCTTTAGGAGAATTAAGATTTGACCTCCTAATGGGCTATGAATTCCAATATTGAGCCACAATATTATCCAGCCCGTTAATATTAATTTACTCTACTATAAAATTAATATTGCACTATCCATCTTAACCCATATTACGACAATATGACTCCCGGTTATTGTTTTCCATGTTTAAGATTATTTAGTCTATTAATTAATTAAGCCACTGAAAAGCTTTATAGTAATTAATATTTTTTTCCTTGGAGTAAAGACATCTCAACATTATTATCCATACCGGAACCTAATCCACTTGCAAGATTTGTATGATAAAACTTCTGAGTCCACCAAGGGGACAAATCAAACAAGACTTTCCTTGCACACGTTTCTCTGTATTAAATCTTAGCAATTGTCATGTAATTAATAATATTGCCCAAAATACAAAGTATATAATCGCTCTCTGATTCTAAACCCAACAAAGATCAAAGCAATAAATATTAATCACACACAATCTTATTTAAGTGACAGAGATTAAGAAATCAACAACCACTGAGGTCTAATTCTTCATCACATAAGTCAGTACGGAAGAATTTATCCTCTCTGTAGGTCCGCTTCAACGCATCACAACGCACTTAGTTAGTCGTCTCTCTTGGTCAAGCATACGCCAACTGAAGTTTTGCACCTCAACCTCTACCAATGGAGTGTTCAATTTCATCTAGGTTGTGAAGATGTACTTATTTACAAGAAATTGCTAATGTGATCTTTTGTGATCGGGTATCACCACATTAACTACAATGTAATATGTACTAATATTGAACGGTTTGCAATAAATAAATAACATTCATTCATATTTAAAACAACAGTGATAAAAGATTTATTCTCAATAAATAAGTGATAAATTCAGTCTGTTATACAAAGTATAAGCATCTTTCACGTATAACTCCAACAACGCGTGACGTGGAGAGTATGGCGGGGATGTCTGGTGACCCCACGCGTCCCGAATCATTGTTGGCTTCCAAGAATATCCCAGCATTAACGAATGGGCCGATTGAGCCCATTTTCTCATTTTCTGGCGCTCATGATAGGCCCACCATGGAGGAGCCCAATTCAGAGTTTGTTGTTCCTGAGACTGGGCCTGATTTTAATGATACAAACCAAAGTGAGCCCAATTCTTTGCCCGCTTGCGAAGCCTACTGCGCCTCCTCTTGCAAATTCTGCTCCGAATGCCGACGTGAAAATCGCTAAGATTAAGAAAAGAGGCAGATTAAATCAATTGAGGAAAAACCAAAAAAATAAGATTGAAGTTGAGGCTTTCTCCAGTTTCGTGAAAGGAATGAGATCGGATGAGGAGACGACGGCTGATCTGCGCCTTTATGTCACGAATGGTGCGAGCCCTCAAGGATGTAGCGGCAGTACGACACACAGTATAACATATTGCAGGTCATTAAATCTAGGCATTTGGATTTTAAATCTAATGACTCAAATTAATTGATTATTGTCAGTCAGTACGACACCCTAACTGACTTAAGAAACACTCTTGTAAGATTAGAAAATATCTTCCTAATAAAGATTGCTAATTTTTAAGCTGAGTTTCCCCTATATATAGGACATCCTAGGGATTCATTAATTACTACAAGAAAATCTAATTTATCCATAAAATCTAGAGTAGAAATTTTCCTAGCAAATTCTGTCTCAGATTCAACGCTGACAAATCTGTGCAAGTCCGTGCGAGGGGATAACGTGGATATCGTAGTAGAGGAAACTGCATACGAATTACTGTAAGATTCCTCGTTATGATTATTTCTACTCGTTTATGCAATTAACTGTTCGTTGTTGATGAACTATTAGTTTCCGCTGCGCATGTATTACGTGTTTACGCGCTAGTATAATCCAATAGCTCGATGGGGGGACACGGGAAGAGTTGGCGACATGGTGGCAGGGCAATAACAGGGGGCAGAGTAGGCATCATATCGAAGGTGGGTATATTAGATAGCGGGGATATAGAAGGCTTTGAATTTAAGGAAGAAAAGGGAAATTTATCTTCCACAAACTCAACATGGCGGGAGATGTAAATACGTTTGGAGGATAAATCAAGACACAAATAAGCACAATGAGTTTGAGAATAACAAACAAACATACACGGATAATAACGAGTTTCCAGTTTGTGAGTGGTATATGGACAAAGCCATGGAAAATACTGACAGCCAAACACCCGCAGTTTGGAAATATTCACTACAAAAAATACGGGTTTTACAGACAATTTTTGCGATTGCAAAAACCGTCGCTAATAACTTTAGTGAACCGTCTCAAATTGGCCCGGATTCGAGTTAGGAAAATCGTTGAAAAATTGACGGAAAACCGTCGCTAATTACGACGGTTGCCTTGCAAATATAAGGCAAATGTTCGCTCACAAAGGGGACCAAACATGGGACCTCATAACACCCGGACGGGCATGAGGCCGTTTGAACACTTGCTTTCTTGTATTTACTTAATGAAATTAATTATATATATCCTAAAAATCAATAAAATAGGAGCATCAATATCATAATTACTCATGTAAAACAAAAGAACATGAAATTTTACCGTACATGCATTTCTTTATGTTGATAATGACAAAAGTTTTTTATGTTGATAATTACTCATCTATATCAATACTATATTAAAAAGTGACAAGAGTGTGGAAATCATTTTTGGACTAATTTACTCTTGCTCTTTTTAATCTTGATCATTTACACCCCATCTTTTAATTTATTATTTATTTTGTTATTAATTTTCATTATCCTCTTTTACCCTTTGATGTCTTTTCATTTTCTCATTTCATTTATAATTCTTATCAATTATTTTTCAACCGATATTCTATTATTATTTATTTTATTGTTATTTTTCATATGTATTTTATAGTTGTCGTTAGTAGTTCCATGACATGTATGTAACAAAATTGGAGATAGATCAATCTTGATTAGGCTTCTTCTTCTTCTTATTATTAATTTTTTTTTGGAGATTTTTAATTGGTTGTAATGTATGCTACATGTGCTCCACATTTAAATAATAATTTTTTTTTATTAATGTATAATTACAGGGTTTCATCTTTTTGAGATCGACTACCATGATAATTATTTATCTCTTACATGTACTTTTGAGGGGTGAATTAAATTAATAATATTAATTTAAAAGCAGAGCACAGTAAAGTTTTTTTGCCTTTACAAATTTGATATTTATTTGAATTTGAGTTTACATTTCACTAAATAAAAACATGTCAACTTCTTTTACGAACTTACTGATAACGTGCAACGCATATGTTAAAAATCTAGTGTAAAACAAAAGAAGAAGAAATTTACCGTACATAAGTTTTATGTTGATAATGAAAATGGGTTAGAGCAACCACAATGGTGGTTACGCTCATGGTTATAATATAAAATATTTGATTACTATCATTGTGATAGTAAGTTATAACTTAACATTTAATCTTCTCTCTTCAAATTGGTTATTGCATGGTAACAAATATTTATAAAATAAAAAACAGTTCAAATTTGTGCATGTGAAATACACGGAGGTCTCCACATGAATGTGAGATGAGGGCGTGAATCTCACGCCATGAAATTGGGCGTGAACAGCCTGACAAGGCTCTGCAACAAAGTGCAGTCCCTTTTTTTCATTTTCTTTATTTCTTAAGTGTAATGTTTAAAACATTTACCACTCAATTTATATTTGAACTTCATTTAATAGTTTAGATTTCAGTCTTTGATTATTTTAGTTAAATTATTTTCTTAATGTTGAATTTTAGTTAAATTATTTTCTTAATGTTGAATATGTTGTACTCTATTTTCAATTAATGTAATGTGTTGTCTCAATTAAATGAATAGATCTTTTAATAATAATAGTAATCTATTAGTTAATGAAATGATTTAATATTAAATAATTATTTTATATTGTAAAATATATTAATTGATAATTTTAGGTAATATATAAAATAATTTGAATATATTAATATATTAAACTTTTTACATATATATTAAATATTAATATTTTTTGCATGAGTTAAAACATTAAATGAAAAATAAGAATTAAAAAGAAAATGTGGGTCCTTCAAAATTGAGTTATAACTTTTAGATGGATGTGAAAATTGGTGGGATTAAGTTATTTATGCAAGAATGATAATGTGACAATGAGGTGGAGGTTGAAGAAGAATTATAATTTGACAACGAATGTGATTGCACTTAATGTGTAGTGATATATACGGAAATTTGAACCTCTCCTTTTCAGAAAGGCCAACTTTGTCCCTTTTAGAATATGTGAGCTTTCTGTTGCGCGTACATGCCTGCATGCCTGCATTCATTCATATGTGGCGGACCTAGTTAAGTGACATGGGGTACATGGTGTACCCCCAATTTAGTTTTTTTTAAAAAAAATATATATCTTATTTTGATTATAAATGTAATGTGCCGATTTAGTTTGTTATTTGAGATTTGTCGACCCAGGTCAACACACTTGCATTGGGCCAATTTACAAGATTTGGGTTGTTCTATTTTTAAACAATTGAGTTATATTCTATTTTTGGGCTTTGGAGTACGTGTCATTTATAATTTATACTAGCATGTTCTAATAGTTTTGATTGCAGAATGTTTTTTTTTTCTTTTGTCAAAATTTTAAAATAATCAGTATATTTATTATTATTTTGATTATATCATTGAGTTAATTTGATGATATTTATTGGTATATTAAAGTTTGTAATATTTTTTCATTAAATTCTTTTGTAACTCATATCATAATTTATAAGTGTTATTTTACTTGAACTCATATCATATACTACCTCCGTCCACCAATCTTATGCACACTCAGGGACTGATGCATAAATTATTCATAACGGGGGCACAAAACAATATAAATATAAAATACATTAAAAAAATGGCAATGTCTAATATGAACTAGGTGTATCGTGTAATTTAAGTAATATTTTGAAACATGCAACTTGTTTTCACTATACAAGTTGCAAATTTTAGAGTAGAAAATTGCATGTTTCAATGTAATAAGTTACATGTATAAAAAATATATTTGAGTTGTATGTGCATCTGGTGCACAAAAGACCACCCTGCAAAAGAAATGCATTGCATAAAAATCCAAATCTATTGAGTAAGGTTTCTTGTGAACAAATTTCATAATATGAAATTGATATCATTGAATTTATAAATTAATAGTAGAATGATTGTTCAATGATAATACTGCACTTATAAACTAATATCATAGCATTTTCTACTGGTATTAATTTATAAGAATAATGATATCAGTTTATAAATTTAATAATATAAATTACATGTTATGAACAAATTTCACAGGAGAGTTTTTAAAATGCATTACAATTGAAATATACTAGAAAACAAAATTGATGGTTAAGAATAGACAACATATTTGTAAAATATCTAATACTCCCTAATTAAAACTATAATATCTATAATATAAAAATATTGTTGGAATCGATGTTTTTAACTCGATTTATTTGTACACGTCAGAGGGACACGTGTATCGATAAATTATTAAAATAACCACGTCCGATGGAGAGGTGTTCGCCTTGATAATGATTGTCAACCATACAAGTATGCTCGCCCTGCCAACCATACAAGTATGCTCGCCTTGCCAGCCATACAAGAACCATCTGGACGACAAGGAGAATGCTTTATAAGCAGGTAAATCCAAAGGTCAACCAGGGAGACGAAGTTAAAAACGTGGCAGCATCACATGAGTTCTCATAAGACACGAAATCTCTAGCTCATGCTTGCCAAACCAGCACATGCTTGTCAAAGTACTATAAGTAGAATCAAAAAGAGCAAAAAGAGGGTTCAGAAAAATTCCCAAGTACTCACACATATTCTCCAAATCACCATCTTTCATAGAAGGAAGTTTTCACCACGAGTAGTATTGTGTACTGTATACTTGAACCTCGCAATATAACACCCCTGGCTTGGAATGCCCACAGAGTAGTCATTTATTGATGAACTGGGTCAACAATTTCTTGTTATTTACTGTAATATTGTACACGTACTTATTTTGTTTGTGAGTTGTTTTAAAATTAGCCACATAGTATTCTCATTAAAAAACGACTTGCAACAATTGGCGTTAGAAGGAGGGTGGTAGATAGCCGAGGCAGAAAAAAGAAATATAATGCCTCAATCTAGGAATACTCAAACGGAAAAATCGGGACACAACCGATTTCACAATTTTAAAGAAATTCAAGCACAACCTCAAGAAAATGAGACCGTGGAAACCATCAGGCTGGAAGAAATTGCCAGTGATCCAACAGCAACAACAAAAGCCATTACTTTTTTGCTAAAAGCGCAGAAAGAAAGAACTGATAAAGAGTTGGCCAAGTTAAAAGCTCCAAATGATGATGATCGGCGATCGAAAACTTTTGATAGCAATCAAGTCAAAAAGAAAGCTGCACAAACGCAGGTTGAAAAAGAGGCAGGAAGTCAGTCGGATGGAGGACATCCCCAAGCTTCCAGGCAATCAGCGTTGAACGTTTGAGAGTATTAACAAAAGAACGTATTGGCGAGCATAGACGTCGAGATCCTGGAAAGAAATATCATGCAAACACAGTGACCCAAGTGGAACATTATGATCGTCCACTGCACGAACGACCTCAAGATCCCCAAGTGGAACATTATGATTGTCCACTGCATAAACGACCTCAAGATTCCCGAGTGGAACATCATGATCGTCCACATCATGAATGGCCTCGTGATCCTGAAAAGTCAGTCGGAACTAGATTGTCTATTCACCATCGAATGGGTAATCGGGAATCAATACGGAAAGAGGGACTGTCCCATCCTGAGCATAATCGACCAGGTCCTCAAGATGGAATCCAGCCTCGTTTTGGGTCAGTCAGCTCCGCAAAGCTAGCGGAGATGCAAAAGGCAATAGAGAGTTTGCAGACCGATCTTCCAGCTACTAAAGGGATCCCTCGAGCGAGCGCAATCCCATGCTCGCCGCTCGTCTCAGCTATCATGTCAGCAGAAATACAAAAAAAGGTGGCAAAGAATCGGCCACCCATACCAGTGTTCGATGCAGAGTCGGATCCTTATGTTCACCTTAGTAAATATTCAGATTATATGATCGCGATGGGTACCACTGACGCAACTCAGTGCCAGTCTTTTCCCATGACCTTGGGTGACCGGGCACACAGGTGGTTTTCAACTTTGCCCGCTGCGTCCATCACGTCCTTCACACAGCTGGGACAAAAATTTCAATCCCACTTTTCATCCATGTGTGCTCGCCCAGCACCAAAACAAAGGTTGACACATTTCTCCCAGCTAAAGGGTGAATCAGATCGAGCATATATTGAAAGATTTGACAAATGTTTATATGATGGAGCTCCAGTTGAAGAGGACGCTAAAATCCTCACGGTAGTGGGGGGCTTGACCCTAAATACGGATATGTGGAAAGCCATGCATCAGGATTGGCCGAACACATATGCCGAATTTCGAGAGCGAGTAGCCAAGATTATAGATATGCAGGATCTGCTTGCCCAATCACGGTTAGGCCAAGAAGTAGCAACAAAAAGAGTCGTTGGTAAAAAGTAATGAATGTGGGGGGGTATAAACCCCCAGGATCTTTTAAACCTTTTGAAGAAGGAGCAGAAGCGCATGCACTACGAAGTCTTCTAGGCGTTTCAGCAGAGACAATATTTAATCAAATTAAGGATCGGGACATGTTGGATAAGCCACGAAGAATCGTAAGAGATAAAAATCGGCTTAATGCTTCCAAGTTTTGTAATTATCATGGGTACATCGGACATAATACCGATGAATGTCGCGATTTACTTCGTCAACTTTGGAAGTTATATGAAGAGAATCGTCTTACTCAGTTCCTCAAAAAGCCGGCGAACAGAGACTCCCGAACTGAAAAATCGGGTGATCGTAGGGGTAAGCGTAAGGCAGAAGAAGTGTCTGATAGAATCCCGCAAGAAGTAGGAATTACCCAAGAAAGGAGCTCCTACCAGGAGCAGAGGTCGAGAGAGTCAAGAAATCAACATGATTCGCCCAGACTATGGGCCAGTGGGTGGATGCTATTAGGCACCGACGTTATCAAACAGGCGGAAGAAGATGGAAATGTGCGCCATGCAAAGCATACATTAGGTGAACGTGGCGAGCACCTCAGCGAGCACACCACTCTATCACCAAATTTTGTTTTTAGAAGACAACCTTGATGGTATCATCACCCCTCACAATGATTCGCTAACGATAAGTGCCCGACTCCTCGGGTTGAAAGTACATCGACTCCTTGTAGATACCGGGGCATATGCGAACATTTTGTTCGTCAACACTCTACATCAGATGGAGAAACAAATGGGTGATCTAAGTAGTTATATTGAGCCCTGTGATCACACCATAATGGGTTTCGGGGAATCTATAACCCGACCATATGGAATGATTAGGCTAGGAGTTGAGTTAGAGTCAACTAATAATCCGGAGATTCGACGAACTAGAATGTTAGACTTTGTAATTGTTGATGCTCCGTCTACTTATAACGGGTTTTTAGGTCGCCCGTTTATTCAGGAATTCAAAGCTGCCTGTTCGACTTATTACTATTGTGTTAAGTTTCTAACCCAAGAAGGGATGGGTAGCGTAAAAGGCGACCAGAAAAAAGCTCGAGATTGTTTGCTGTCATGCATGCCAGAAAAGCAAAATATCGTTAACATGATGGAGCAAACATGGGAGACCGAAGAATCAAGCTAACAGGCGAACATGTTACCGAGGACGCTTATACCTCCTCTGTCGAGCACATCTCCACGGGCGCACACAGAACCCGGAATGATTACTCATGTTCCAGATCTAATGAACATTGATCCACCAAATGAGCTACCGGACTTAGAACCTCGTATAGGTTTTGATCCTATGGAGGTAGATGACGAGCACTGGGGGTCGATCGAAGATCCTCGATGGAAGCAAAAAAAGAGGCGAGCAACGCCTATTGAATAATTGGAATCTGTCAATATCGACCCGATCAAACCAGAATTAGAAGTATTCATTGGTTCAGAATTACCGGAACCATTCCGAACATAAATGATCGCGTATCTTTGAGCAAATTTGGATGTGTTTGCTTGGTCACATGAGGACATGGTCGGCATTGATCCTAAACATGTATGTCACTCTCTTAACCTTGACCCAACACAAATTCCAATAATCCAGAAGAGAAGAAAATTCAGTCCGGAGAAGTATGCAGCTATGGATATTGAAATTAAGAAATTGCTCGATAATAAATTGATTCGAGAAGTAAAGTGCCCAAGATGGCTTGCTAACCTCGTGCTCGTCCACAAATCTAACGGAGCTTGGAGGTTATGCATAGATTTCACTGACTTAAACAAAGCATGCCCGAAAGACAATTTCCCGATGCCACATATCGATTATTTGGTCGATAACACAGCAGGACATGAGCTCATGACCTTCATGGATGCATTTGCTGGGTATCACCAAGTACCCATGCATCCAGACGATCAAAAGAATACGGCTTTCTACAGCGAAAAGAACATATATTGTTGGCAACGCATGCCGTTCGGATTAAGAATGCTGGAGCAACATATCAACGTTTGGTGAACAAGATGTTCGACGAACACATAGGTCAAACAGTTGAGGTGTACATTAATGACATTGCGGTAAAAAGCGAGCATAAGGAAGACCACATTACCCACCTGGCACAGACGTTTGATATTCTCAGGGAGTATAACATGAAGTTAAATCCGAAGAAATGCAGTTTTGGGGTTCATTCGGGAAAATTCCTAGGACATATGGTCAGTCAACGAGGGATTGAAGCGAACCCATCAAAGATTCAAGCTATGTTCGACATGCAAGCCCCCATAAGTGTGAAAGAAGTTCCAAAATGTACTGGACGTTTGGCTTCTGTAAACCGGTTTATATCACGAACTGGAGATAAATGCAAACCTTTCTTTGACGCATTAAAGAAAGGGAGATTCCAGTGGACAGAGCATTGCCAAAATTCATTTGAGTCATTAAAGCAATACCTTGCGGATACTCAAACATTATCTAAGCCTGTTCCAGGCGAACAACATTATTTGTATCTTGCCGCGTCAGAGCATGCAATTAGCGTTGTGCTCGTTCGAGCAGAGGGGGCAACACATTTGTCTTATTTATTATGTAAGTTAGGTACTCAAAGAAGCCAAGCTCTGGTACCCTCCATTGGAAAAACTAGTGTATGCTCTCGTTATGAGTGTCCGAAAACTGCGACCATATTTTTTCTATCACTCAGTCAAGGTGCTAACCACATTCCCATTACGACAAGTTCTCCACCGACCAGACAATGCGGGCAGGTTACTCAAGTGGGCGGTGGAGTTAGGCCAATTTGGCATTACAATCGCCCCCACGAACAGCAATGAAGGGCCAGGCTATGGCCGATTTCATGGTTGAATTGACATATCCACAAATACCCGAAAGAGGTGTTGACCAACCATGGCACATGTATGTAGACGGTTCATCAACAAGTTTAAGAGCCGGAGCGAGCGTGGTTCTCATCAGCCCAACTCGACAAACTTTTACGACAGCCATCCGTATTGATTTCCCAGCCACAAATAATGAAGCTGAGTACGAAGCTTTAATTGCTGGATTACACATGGCTATGATAATGGGAATTCAGAGGCTGATGATTTATAGCGATTCCCAAATAATCGTATACCAAGTATTAGGCGAGTACGAAGCCCGAGGCGAACAAATGGCACAATATCAGCAACTAGCAAAGGAGCTGCTTGATCAATTCGAACAAGTCTACATAGAACAATTACCAAGATTGGATAATTCATTTGCTGATGCCTTGGCACGATTGGCAACAGCAGAAGGAGTGACGAACGCGACGGACATTGTGGTCGTCATGACTTGTTCGCCATCAATTCCCAGAGTTGTGGTCGCCCATGTGACAGGCGAACAAGAAACCTGGATGACTCCAATTTTAAGCTACTTACAAAAAGGGTTTCTCCCTGAAAATAAAGCACAAGCTACTCGCCTCAGATTACAAGCTGCTCGATATACTATCCTAGACGGGCATTTGTACAAAAGAAGTTTCTCTCTTCCATTATTGAAATGTATTACTCCTGAAGAGGGTCATGTGATTCTGGAACAGATTCATGATGGGGTATGTGGAAACCATACAGGTGGACTTGTCCTGGCATATAAAATTGTCAGACAAGGTTACTATTGGCCTACTCTCAAGAAAGATTCGCTCGTGTATGCCCGCGCATGCCATAAGTGTCAGGTATACGCCCCACTTATCCATAGCCCCCCCGAAGAACTAGTGTCTGTTTACAGCCCGTGGCTATTTGCTAAATGGAAAATCGATTTGATTGGCCCGTTTCCTACTGGCACATTGGGAGTAAAATATGTCGTGGTTGCTGTTGATTACTACACTAAATGGGCGGAAGCTAAAGCCATTGTAAAAGCCACCAAACAAAGAATGTGGAATTTTGTTTGGAAAAATATCATTTGTTGTTTTGGGCTTCCCAGTCATTGGTAACAGATAATGGCAAACAGTTTGATGGAAGTGAATTCCGACAGAATTGTGCTCGGTGGGGCATAAAAAAGCATTACTCTACTCCGTATTACTCCTAGTCAAACGAACAAGTTGAAGCTGTCAATAAAATTATCAAGCATACCCTCAAGGCTAAATTTGATAATTCCAAGGGGGGAGGATGGGCTGAAGAGTTACCAGAAATATTATGGGCATATCGTACTACTTTGGGAACATCAACTGCGGAAACCCCGTTTGCCCTGACATTTGGTACGGAAGCTGTTATACCGGCAGAAGTAAAGATTCCGAGCCATCGGACAATGAGTTTTGGAGAACACATTAACGACCAGAAGCTCGCCCTAAGTGTAGATCTGTTGGAAGAGAGAAGGATGGAGGCCGATTTCAGGAACACTATGTATAAAAAAAGATCAGAAAAGTTCTACAACTCCAAAGTCTGAACACGCAGGTTCAACGTAGGTGAGCTGGTTCTAAGACGAGCAATGGGGGTACCAAGTGGTGTGTTTGGCCGAGTATGGGAAGGTCCATTCAGAGTAACAGAACATTTGTTAAACGGGGCATATGATTTGGAAGATTTGAATGGAGTTTCGTTGTCCTATTCATGGAATGCGTCAAATCTGAAAAAGTATTATCAGTAACAGCGAGCACAACTGATAGTCAGAGGTCAAAGCGCTAGCTAGTAGGTTAAAAAAAACCCCGAGCATAATCAACCATTCAGCTAAGACGAGCAGGACAAACACGAAGGATGAACACACAGTGTCTGACACAAATTTCAGAATCTTTTAGAAGGAGTTTTGGTCAGCATTATTAAAAGATAGAAGATACGTGTCAAAACAAGATGAGAAGCGGTGGCAACCAAAAGAAGTATGTGTCAATCCTAGAATAAGAACTGGCAAAGACAAGGACAGATGTCAAAATGAGGATTTAAAGCAAGAAGGCCAACACCAAGTAGATATGCCAGCACTTGTTTGGGATATTAGTATAAATATGTATATTGATAGCTGAAGAAGGGGGAAGAAAAAGATAGAAAAAGGAAAAAAATACTGCAAACATATTAGAAGAAAATTCAGTTATCGGGAGATAGTTGGTTTGGTATGCCTCCAGATGAAATTTTTGACACTCGATTCAGCAATCATTTTGCTGACTCAATCATGTATCCTGACGCTTGCTCTAGTACGAGCTTTATACCCCGTATCACAGTCACGAAGGAAAAGACTTTCCCTTCGATTTGGGAAAGTCAATCCAAATCGGGAGAAGTATTTTCTTCTAAACAGGGTATTATCACTCTGAGAACAGGTTGGTGCTCGTTACGGACTCAAGATGCTCGGCAGAGTCATGGTTGCCACTCCACCTTATCCACTGCTTATGCAGTAGTAAATCACTAGTCCCATACGCATCCTAAAAATCTCCTCCGAGGGGGTGGGATGTCGTGGTGTACGCACGAAACGATGCGCGGACGCTGATGCTCAGACATCCACAGAAGGGGATAAAATGATGCGAGCAAGGGCATCTGCCCGCACCAGGTATAGGTGAGCAGGTTTGCTCGCCATATGCTCATGTCCGCGGCAGCCCGCATAATCACAGCTTGCCCAGGAGGGGCGAGCCCTGATGCTGCTGCTGCTCGAGCATATTACTTGAAGAAGAGTAGACAAGCTGATCCACCTCATACTTGTCAACATCAATTCTGTGGAAGAGATGAGGTCAACTCATGTCTATTTCAAGACGAGGTTTTGAATCTAGCAAAACGATAGTCTGATGTCTATAGCTATGTGCTATGTGTAATAGAAACAGTCTTCTCCAAATGTAAAAGTTGTAATAGAATAGCAACGTGTTGCAAATCATTTTTGTTTGTTAAGTTTTTCTAGTTAAAGTCTATCAATGGTCGCACCTAAGCCGGACGACCCGAACAAAGATGAACGAGCAGAAGTTTATGTTCACCTAACAAAATAATTCGTACTTACAGATACCCGCAACAAAGCGAGTGATGGGTACGGGGTCGCAACTAAATAAGACGACCCGAGCAGAATAGTGATCGCGGCAAACATAAGATGATCACGAAAGAAAAAGGGGGGGTTGCACATAAGTTAACCCATCTGGTTGCAGTAAAATAAGACGACTAATCCAATCGCAACTAAATAAGACGATTGAAAAACCAAAGAAGTTAGGTTGAAACATAGGCACATATCATGTTTGAACTTCAGAAGACAAATGGCATAAAAAAGGAAACAAAACAAACATCATCCATTCATCAGCAAAATCAGCCATCCACAATCGAATCAAAGGGAACTATTCAACAGGCAAGCACAACGGAAACACAACAAATTGTTCAAAAGCAGAAGTAAAAATTATACATGTAAAAATCAAGGGAAAAATTCATTGTTTGGGGTCGGAGGAAGTGACTGATCGAGCACCCCTTGCATCGTCTGCTCGGTCCCTTCAGGAGCATCTCCCTTGGTATAATTTTGAACAGTAGGTTCCTCGACAGGTGCACACTGTTTGGCATCAGACGGACCATCTTGCTCGTCCTGCACCTGATCAACTCCATGCTCGGCTTGACGAGGTTGAGAGGGGGATCCTTCAACATCATCATCCGGACCATCTTCTTCATCCAGTATTGGGTCATCAATTTCGATCCCATCAGGAAGATTGGAGAAATCGCACAGATCACTCAAATCAGATATTGGAAGGTTGCGATCCGGGGGGTTGTCGAGCAGGTACTTCTCGAGATGGGCTATGAGCGGGATAATCTGGTCAGCAGTAAGTGTTTGTCTAGCAGAACGGATGACATTTGCAAAGGCACATATATAGGAGAAATTGGACATGGAATCAACATACTCTTCAGTGTTCAGTTTTGAATTTTCAAGACCCAGCCGAGTGTTGGTCTCTTCAGCGCTGAGGAGTTGTTGGGAGAGCGGAGTTTTCTCTCACTCTATGGCCTCGATACCTGTTTAAAGTTTTCGGAGCTCAACGTTCAGCTCGTCCTGAATTTTCCTAATGCCAGCCACCTCTTCCCGATTACAGTGCAGCTCCTCCCAAGCAAGGCGTAGCTCTTCTCTGGCCTGGCGAGCATCTTCCCGAGCTAGGCGAGCAACTTCTTGAGCTTTACGAGCCTCTGCTTGGGCTGAGGATACTTGTTCTTGAACCAACTTCAGTTCATCTTGGGCTCTGGTCAGCTCGTTCACCTTCTCTTGGAAACTCGTGATAAGAGTCACATATTTTGCCTGAAATTGGGCGGACTCGGTGTAAGCTTTTTCAAGAAGAACCAAAGATTGGCCACGATGCACTAGGCCAAGCCGCATGGTTTCCAAAGTCGTTGGACCCTTGGTGGCCTCTTCGAGCTCGGTAGTCCATGCTCGAATGGGAGTCTCACACGCTTTCTGGACATGCTCGGGAAGGCCAGGAATGTTGTGGACAGTAGGGGAGCAATAATAGTTTTTCAACTCTGGCATCAGAGGCGACAATCTGTTCAACATGCGTGTTATAAAAACAAATAAATATGATTAAGCGACCAAATTAGATGGAGCAAAGAGACACTCTAACAAGCGAGCAAACGTACCTGTTCACCCAAGCAGGGTCCCATCCCATGAACGACTTGTCCTCGGGAGAACGGAGCTGGGAACTTAAAGGAGTCCAGGTTCGGGGTCCTGCAGGGGGTGGAGTAGATGTACCGACCTCCATTTCGGCAATGTGTGTGATCGGACCGACCACAGAGGCAGTTATTCTGGTCGTTTCAGCAGTAGGGGTCGCCTCATTAACATTGGTGCTCGATGGAGCAATCGGATTTTGGTCGTCAGGTAGCCCCTTGGATCTCTTTGGTGAGGAGCACGTCGCCGATCCTGCTTTCGATAGGGCCGAGTAGTCCTTTTCTGCCGACTCGACTCACTCGGTCCAGGCATGGCAGGTCGGCTCGCCTTTCTCAGTCTGCTCGCCTCCCCTCGGTTTGCTCGCCTTTCTCAGTCTGCTCGCCTTTCTCAGTCTGCTCGCCTCCCCTCGGTTTGCTCGCCTTTTTCAGTCTGCTCGCCTCCCCTCTTGGGGTCTCTTGGTTCGAGCCATTTCGGTATGTTCGGCTATTCTTACAAAGAATGATTCTGGCGAGGGGAAAGTCAGAGATGTAAGAATTTATTAAAAAAAAAGGAAAAAACCGGGTACAAAAGGCACAACACATTCGCAAATATAAAAGACAATCTTTACCGGTTGGATTGAGGGCAACTAAATGGTGAGGGGGCACGTACATTCCTCCTTTCTTCCTTTGGTCAGCAGTGTTCAACATTTTCACCGAGCGTTCTGAATATGGCTCAAGGTCGATTTGCCAGATACTACTGAAATAACCATCTTTTGTCTCTTTGTCTGTGGCTGCTTAAATTCCTGAGATTGAGGAAATAAGTTAAAATCAGTTCACTGAGGAGAATAAAACAACAAAAATACTTACTTCGACAGATTCCAAAATCAGTGGGGATGTCTAAACGGGCATTTGGTTCACATCCTAAAGCAGGACTTTTCCAATCACCCCCGACGAACCAAAACTTCTCTTTCCAATTCGCGATCTTATTAGGCACGTCCTCGATGACCTTACATTTTGCATTCACTTGCATGAACAACCATCCGTGTTTGCCTTTGGGTCGAGACAAATGAACTAATTGAGTAAGTTCTGTTGCTGTTGGATAGTACATAGGTTTCATTTTGCCGAACAGAGTTAGGAAACTCATAATCATATGCCACCCATTCGGCATGAGCTGTGTAATGGTGATATTCCATTCTACGAGCAAATGCGGTAATAATAATCGGATGAAGTGGGAATCGAAGACCCGCTTCCATTGTATCTAAGTTCACAGCAACACAACCTTCACGAGGCTGGTCTACTCGCTCATCGGGACCAGGCGCCCAGAAAAACACATCCTTTGGAGTCTCGTAATTCTGATACAATTGGCCGAGCATATCTACATCGATCACACTTGCAATTTTGCTCGTTGGATATTCATTTTCGACCCTTGTCCTGTGAGGTTGTTCTTGCCATTCAAAATCATAGCGAGCACTATACTCGGTATATATTGGGCTATGAGGAAGACCAACAGGGATATCGAGCACCATATTCTGTTCGCCATCAATTCCTCTGTTCGGCTCATTAGCATTTTCAGTTACTGGGATTTCCTCCCTCATATGATCGTCACCCCTATTTACATCACGATTACCTACAACCCTAGATCCTATTTGGGATTGGGATAAAGAATCTTCATCCGAATCATCTAAAAAATCGGTGCGGGCTAAATCCCGGTCTAATTCATTGAGGGCATAGTCGAAATTCGACGAAAGAATGGTAAATGGTTGTCGAATTTACCAGCGGGATCTTGAACCCGAGGCGTTCATATCCGGCGCATTAGCACCACTACGGGTGATCGGACGGTAAGATGAGGAAGAGGAACTATGATGGTTTGACCCTATTGAAGCGGTAGAACTCGAACGAGAAGTCATAATTGGAATTAAGGGGGGTACGAAGTAATTACCTGGAAGAAATCTTTCGCCGAAAATAAGCGTGCTCTTGCCGGAAATTTTAGACGGGACGGAATGTTAAGAAAGAAAGAAGAGAGAATGAAGAGAAAGAAAAAGAGGTTTCTGATTGTGCACTAGTCCCTACACCTAACACAGAAGACGAGGCGACACTTACGAATACCCGCTCAATATAACCAACAGCTGGGCCCCCATGATGAATACAAAGCGACCCGGCTGGGGAGTATTGATGGAATCGATGTTTTTACCTCGATTTATTTGTACACGTCAGAGGGACACGTGTATCGATAAATTATTAAAATAACCACGTCCGATGGAGAGGTGTTCGCCTTGATAATGATTGTCAACCATACAAGTATGCTCGCCCTGCCAACCATACAAGTATGCTCGCCTTGCCAGCCGTACAAGCGTGCTCGCCAAGTCTGGCGAGCATTATATTCATTCTTGTATGCTCGTTAAGGACAATGTTCCTGTACCAACGACATGGTCAAAGGGGCGAGCAGAGAAATCGGTCGGGCAAAAGTTGATACAAGGGCATATGACATAAAAAGCAAGTCACTAACTGAACCATCTGGACGACAAGGAGAATGTTTTATAAGCAGGTAAATCCAAAGGTCAACCAGGGAGACGAAGTTGAAAACGTGGCAGCATCACATGAGTTCTCGTAAGACACGAAATCTCCAGCTCATGCTTGCCAAACCAGCACATGCTTGTCAAAGTACTATAAGTAGAATCAAAAAGAGCAAAAAGAGGGTTCAGAAAAATTCCCAAGTACTCATACATATTCTCCAAATCACCATCTTTCATAGAAGGAAGTTTTCACCACGAGTAGTATTGTGTACTGTATACTTGAACCTCGCAATATAACATCCCTGGCTTGGAATGCCCCCAGAGTAGTCATTTATTGATGAACTGGGTCAACAATTTCTTGTTATTTACTGTAATATTGTACACATACTTATTTTGTTTGTGAGTTGTTTTAAAATTAGCCACATAGTATTCTCATTAAAAAACGACTTGCAACAAATATATTAGTAAAAAAAAAAGTTAACGAGGGCACGTGCCCCCGGAGTGTGCAAGGTAGATCTGTCTCTGTGCACACTTGTCTTATTCGTCTGTCCACCAATATTATGCACACTCCATTTTTGGCAAAAAATATTTTATCTTTATCCCCCAACCATCACTTAATTACTTCAAATGTCATTGTACTTTATTCACTTTATCTATAAATAGACCCCACAATACCCTATAATACTCTTACTTTATCTACTTTATCTACATTTTTCTTAAAAACTATGCCAAAAACATCAGACATAAGATTGATAGAAGGAGTGAGTATTATTTATTGACATATCTAAATTTGATTAGATGCACTTTAAGTTGGAGTTTTGTGTAAGATGCACTCATACATGAGATGTAGCTCCATTAAGTAATAAAGTTATACGTACTCTTGAGGTTTCATAAACCTATGAGTCATAAAACACGGCAAAAGAGATTTGTCAAATTTAAATTTATGTTGTATTTTAATTAAAAACAATGTTTATGCACGTACAAATACTTCTTAAATTATCTATCAATTGTATCCTCAGTTTTGAAATCCTGAGTCCTCCATTCATACCTGCCATTCTGATCTTTCATCGAAAAAGGTACGTGCATCTTCTTAATTTAGTAGCACATGCAATATTTTCACATGGTGGTTCCGACTTTGTTTAATCATCCTACAACCTTGACCAACACTTTTGACTTTACATGGAATATTATTATTTTTTTTGGGTAAATTGCACTAAACCCCCCATTGATTTGTAAAATCGGTGTTAAACCCCCCTATACTTTAAAAATTTTGTGAAACCCCCTTGTGATTTTATAAATACGGTGCGAAACCCCCTTGTAATTTTTTAGTATGGCATGAAACCCCCATTTTATTTTAAATAATGAAAAATGTATTACACGCTCGCTTTTTAGTGTTATTTTTTTCACTTTTTTTGTTGAAAAATAATGATAGAAATACCCTCCATTAATTATATTAAAGATGATTTTGGTGTCAAGCCTTCATATTTTTACGATTAAATAACTATATAAAAACTTTAAATTGTAAAAATATGAAGGCTTAGCACCAAACCCCCCTTAATATCGTCAATGGAGGGTAATTATATTATTTTCCAACAAAAATGGTGGAAAAAAATACAAAAAAACGAGTGTGTAATACACTTTCCATTATATCAATAAAAATGAGGGTTTGTTTATAAAATCACATGGGAATTTCACAATTTTTTTAAAGCACAAGGGAGTTTGACGCCGATTTTTCAAACCACATGGGTAACCACCCTATGGTTTGACACAATTTACCCTTAATTTTTTTTGATTGATGGAGTATTATTATTTTAATCTTTAATCTCTTTTCTTCTCATATTTTTCACGAAATTGTCTGTTGAGCGAACTTGAGTCCCGAGGATTTGATAGACAATTTTGTCGAGATTTTCAAGAATACAATTGGGTGGTGCTCAAGTCTCTTAAGTCCTAATGTAATGTTTACCGTTCGTACTAAACAGAAAAAAAAATATCTAAGCAAAATGCATCTAAAAGTAACACATCAAACACTCTCATGTGATCCGGCCTCATGCATTAAACTGGTGCTCTATTTAAGTATTAGAATATTAACCACTAAAATATATGAGTAACATTTTTGTGAATCAGATTTATATATGAACTCTATCATTATTATATAAAAAAACTATCACTGTTATGCACAAAACCTTTACTGTTTAAAAATATAAAGCATTTTTGAAACAGTGATCATAGCTTTTATGTATAATATTCATAATTTTTATGCATAAAAGTATTCGTTTTTATACATAATAGTTATACTAAAAAAATTAAGTTCACGGTGAACTCGGGTTTACACAATTTTTTTTTAAACATATATAGTTTGATTTGAGCCCCACGGGTTCATAAGTCATATAACATAACTAAGACTAGGTTTTGTATGCACCAAGTGCACCGTGCATTTTATATTGTATTTTTAAAACATGCAACTTGTTTATATTGAAACATGCAAATTATTTCACGAATACATATTGCATGTTTCGGTGTAAACAAGTTGTATTGTTTAAATGCAACAAGTAATATATTTTAAAAATACACTATAAAATGCATGGTGCACCTGCTGCATAGGAGACCCGACACTCCATAAGTAACAGATTTGTCTCATTTAATTTTAGACCGACTCATAATTTTTTTGTCAAAGTAATTACATTTATTTTAAAAAGATCTTAAGCATATAGTTTTTTAAAATTAAAGTCTTTAAATATGACTTTTTTCTTTTTTATAATGTCACGTTAAACTTATTTTTTTATAACACTACAAAAAAGATGGGGTTTAACGATGGTTTTACCGACTGCGAAAACCGTCACTACTGTCTGTACCGACAATTTTAGCGACGGTCTATAAACCGTCGGGAAAATGGCCGTCGCTAATCTTTAGCAACGGGTTTCTCCAACACGTCACTAAGTATCGACAGGTGATAATCATCGCAATTTAACGACGGTTTTGTTGACGATAATTTGTGTCCGAACCCAGGTCAAAAAAACCATCGCTACACCGTCGACGCTACTTTGTTGATGGTAGTGACGTCAAAAACTGTCGTTACCAGCGACGTTAAATCGTTGGTATTAGCGACAGAAATAACCGTCGAAGGGTGAAACGGTTACAAACCCTCACTATTAGCGATGGTTAAACCGTCGCTAAATCGTGAATGTACAAAAAAAAATGGCTCACGGTGGTTCAAACACGCGCACCGAACCACAGACCATCTCGAACCCAACCACCAAGCATCTCATATATAAGCCACCAAGCCTCCCAATTAAATGAGATAATTTTTCGCTCCCAAGGTGTTGGGATTATACTGAAAAGTATGCTTTTTACTTTGTATAATCGAAACTGAATTTTCAGACTTATTTACTGAAATAAATTGTTTATCACTGATGCTTTAAATATGATTGAATGTTACATATATTTACTGCATAACTGTTCAATAATTCGTACGTGTTACATTGTAGTTAATTTAGTGATACCAGATCACAGAAGATTAAATTAACAGTCCCTTGTAACTAAAAGTACGCCATTCACGACCTAGATGGAAATGAACAATCCATCGCGAAAGGTTGAGGTGTAAGACTCAGATTGGTTTGTCTTGACCAAGAGATTACACTAGTGCATGACTGATGCACTGAATAGGACCTACAGGAGGATAAATTCTTCAGAACTGAACAAGGAAGAATTAGACCTCAGTGGTTCGTTGTTTCTTAACCTTCGTCCCTTAAATAGGATCACGTGGGATTGATAACTATTGCTTTGACTTATCATGGGTAGCGAATCAGAGAGAGATTCAATACTTTTTATCTTGGACAATATTATTGGTCACATGTGATTGCTAAGATTTAATACGAAGAAACGTGTGCAAGTACGCTTGTTCGATTTGCCCCCTTGGGAGGTTCATAAGCTTTATCATACCAAATCTTGCAAGTGGAATTAGTTTCCGGTATGGATAATAATGTTGAACCGTTCCTTGACCAAGGACAAAAGATATTAATTAACGAAAAGCTATTTCAGTGGCTTGAATTAATTAATGGGCTAGATAATCTTAAACACGGAAAATAATGACCGGGAGCCATATTGACTGTAATATGAGTTAAGATGGATAGTGCAATATTAATTATGTAGTGGGATTAATTAATATTTATGGGCTTGAATGATATTGTGGCTCAATATTAGATATTCAAGGTCCATTAGAAGGTCCAAATCTTAATTCTCCTAAAGGCCCCCTTAGTAGTCCAACAAATAGTCCAATAACTGAAAAAAGGTGATTAAAATAAAATAAATATTGTTGCTTAATTTTTCCTCTATTTTTCGAAATTTATGGATAAAAGAGGGAGAAAGATTTTCTTTGAATTTTGTTATGGAATGAAGATATGTATTCTTGGAATACAAGATTATCTCATTAAATTCAAGAAATCTCCCACTTGGTTATCTATATAGAAAATTTCGAAATTTTGAAAATATAGTGGGCAAGAAAGATTTTTCTTGATTTTCTTGAAAAGATATTATGGAAGATATGTATTTCTTGAAATACAAGAATATCTCATAAATTCAAGAAGATCCAAATCTTGGATTCTTGCACACATTAATTTTCAAAAATACCATATTGTTGAGTGGGATTTTTGTGGAATATTTTAATTATGGGAAAAAGAATATAAGAGATATATTCAATATTTCTTGGTGACCAAGAAAAGTCTTTTCCCACATTGATTTTTCACTGAAAATTTCGACCACCCCTCTCCTATAAATAGGGGATGATTGTTTCATTCCCAAGGACAATTCCATGTGCTGGAAAAATTAGCAAATCCACGAAGGTGGTGCAACAAAGTTTATTTTTTCCTTTTGTTAATTGTTCACGAGTATCCTTCCACCGGATTGTCGAGCAAGGGCTAAGGGAATACTTGGGAAGTCCTTTTGGTTAGTCCGTCCAACCGAATTCACTGCCATCCCGAGAGGTACATTCACGTAAACCCGTAGATTCCGCATGCGTAGGTTTTACGTGGCTTTTTATATGCATGATATGTTGTTGCAATTATTATTTGAATTAATATAGGATTAATTCATGCTAGTAATAATTAAAGAATTAAATTTGTATTTAAATATTCACCCCGAATAGATCTGTGCAACTCATTTTAATATAATAATTTTTTATTTATAAATTTAAATAAAATTATATTATATTAAAATAGTATTTTTTTATTTATTTTTAATTCATTTTTTTTACACTTTATTTTTTTAATTTTTTTTCTTTTTTTTTTTCAATTTAACTATCTTATAATCTTTAAATTTTGGGTTCATATTTTTTTTTACTTTAAAAATTATGAATAAATGATTAAAGTTTTTAAAAATTGTATTTTTAATGGATAATTACCAAAAATAAATTATCTTAAGAAATGTCAAATAATTTGTAATATGCAAATATAATTGTCAATGTGAAATATTACAAATGATAGACATTATAATTATTATTCATCATCCTCATCGTTGCCCCCATCTGAATTATCATCATCCTCCTCGTCCTCGTCCTTCGCATCCTCCTCTTCCTCACTATCTTCATTCTCATTCACATCCTCATCTTCATCATACTCGTTATCCTCCCCGCCGCTGTCAATCCCTATTAAATCTGGATTTGCAACTGTTAAGTCCACAAAAAGATTGAAATATCCTTTATGCACCTCAGATTGAGCCTCAATTGTTGGAATTTAGAGGAACGTAAACACGTAATACATGCGCAGCGGAAATAAACAGTTCACCAATAACAAACACGTAATTGCATAATTGAATACGTATAAACATAAAGAGAAACCTTATAGTAAATCGTAAGCAGTTTTCTCAACTATGTATCCACGTAATCCCCTTGCTCAGATCGCACAGATTTATCAGCGTTGAATCCCGAGACGAATTTGCTAGGAAAATTATGACTAGAGATTTTATGGAGAAACTAGGTTTATTGTAGTGAATAATGAATCCCTAAGGTCTCATATATATAGGGGAAGACCAGCTTAAATCTTAAGCTATCTTTATTAGGAATATCTTTCTTAATCTTGCAAAACAAATCCCATAAATATATTTTTCCCTACATATATTTTTCTACAATAATATTCCATATATTATTTGGGATTTCTATTTAATTAAATCTAATTTAATTAAACAGTAATAATAATAATAATTAATTCCAAATTAATATATTATTAATTCTCAATAAATTTAATATAAAATCCAATTTAATACTTAATCAACCAACTTTAATCTGATTAGGGAATTACTTGTGTTGTATAGGCCCTCATATATCGAGCGATTAGTCAAACTAACGGTCTTAATTGAACCCTAGACAATAAATCATACATTCTCAATATATGAGGTACGTTGCCAGAAACGTGCAACTACCTGTAACTGAAACATGGGCTATTACGATAACTTCCTTTCATTCGCGAATACTCGATTAAGTCTTGAACATGATGAAGTGTCTATTCAAATAACTTAATCATATTATCTCCAATCACTAATTGATCATATATGTCACACTTAGCCACAAAGTCTAAATTCATGTGCATCGGTCGATGACTTAGATCCAATTATAACGAGAAGATGAACATTCTCTCTAAATCCACTTTGAGGAATGAATCTTATTCTTGGCTCAACTACCACGCACATGCACTTCGTGATGAACCCAATCTAAGTCATATCTACCCATGGAAGGGTGCAAGCGTCGGTCATGGTCAAAGTTCATCACTCCACACATGTCGTGCGTATTTGTTGGTCCCGGTGTAAATGAGTCTTACACGTGTATGGGGGGGGAATACACGTGTTCAGTGTTTTTAAAACTTTTTCTTACTGAGGTCAGCTTGGGTCAGGTTGTCCTGAAGATTTGGTCCTAAGAAGCACAGATCACTCTGAATCAAAGTCTACTGAGACAGTGATCCTGAGCTGCTTTCAGAAACCTCAGATAATCCCAACTGAGTCCTGAGTTTCAGAGATCCTGAGTTGCTTGGATCAGATAACTAACTTACTGAACCCTCAGAAGAGTAAGTTCAGTTTGGTAACTATCTGTTCTAGCTACTCAGATGTGCGGAATGGTTGGCCCTTTAGATTATACTCGTTTTAAGCTTTGCTGAAAACCTTCCTTTAATGGAATAGTGATTAGGCTGTGATTCAATTATATGCAACTTCCAGTGGATTGATTCCAACTGAAATGTCAGTGAAAATATGCTTTCAGATTTAAGTCAATGCAACAGTTAAGCACAGATAAGGAAAGCAATAAACAACACAGCAATTTATAGTGGTTCAGAGACTCAAGCTCCTACGTCCACTCTCTCTGATCCTCAGAGAAATTCACTAATCACTTCCTGAGCTTTCTGACTACCTCGCGTAGTTTACTTACTCAACTCGGCCCTGAGCTTTCTGACTACTCCACGTAGTTTACTTACTCAACCCGACCTTGAGCTTTCTGACTACCTCCGTAGTTTACTTACTCAAACACAAACAAGCTTTCAGACTACCTCTGTAGCTTACTAACTTCTCCTCTAGAGCTTTCTGACTACTCCGCGTAATCTAGAGCTTTCATTCTTTTTCAGGCTTAATCTGGTGATCCTCTTGGTCAGTTCATCTGCATCATGTTCCTGTTTCTTCTGAACACAAGTAGATTAATCAAAAATAACATGAGGTGTTTCTTCCACAATAAGAGTCCTACAGTTGTAAACTCTGAAAGCTTTACTGATTTCAGAATATCCTAAGAATATTCCTTCATCAGCTTTACTATCAAATGTTTTCAACTGATCTTTACCATTATTGTGTATGAAACACTTGCAACCAAATACACGAAAGAAAGAAACAAGAGGCTTTCTTTCATTCCAAAGCTCATAAGGTGTTTTGCCTTGACTCTTGGTCAGCATGGATCTGTTCTGTGAGTAGCATGCAAGATTGATGCGGCTTGAATTTCAAAAATCTTTTAGGAATGTCGACCCGGTATCATTGTCCTTGCAGCTTCTTTTAGAGTCCTGTTCCTTCTTTCAAAGAACACCATTTTGTTGAGGGTCCTTGCGGTGATGTTTCATGTGAAATTCCATTTCTTTGCACAATAATCATATATGATATGATTTATAAATTCATTCCTTTGTCAAATCGATTTTGACCACACTCGATTTTTCTCAATCTTTGAGCCTTTTCATGAATTCTCGCGACTTTATCTCGAGTCTCTTTCTTCTTGAGTAAGAATATGACCCAAGTATATCTTGAGTAGTCATCAACTACTACCAATGTGTATTTCACGCCATTAGTGCTCATTTGGTGTTATAGGACCAAAAAGATCCATATCACGAATGGCGAAGTATTCTCATCAAGAAAACATCTACTTTGCTTTTAAATGATGCTCTAACTTGTTTTCCTTTTCGCACGCATCACAAATATGTTCCTTCTTGAACACTTCATTAGGCAAACCTCTCACAAGAGCTAATCTTGCAAAGCTTATTCGGGTTTTTGAAATTCAGTGATTCATTCTTTTATGCCATAACCAACTGGGTATCTATGGAACTTTTAGCAATCAAACATGTATCTTTAGGAGTTGAACTCCAATCAGCAAGATACACATTTCCTTTTCTAGTACCCGATCGGTAATATTTTTACGTGTTTGTATCATCTTTCACATAACATAAGTTCTTAGAGAACTCAACATTAAAACCCTTATCACAGAATTGACTTATTGAAAGCAAATTATGCTTCAATCCAGATACATATGAAACACCATGGATATGAACTGAGTCGATTTCCAAAGTTCCATATCCTTCAGTCTGTCCCTTGGAGTTATCTCCAAAAGTGATCTAAGGGCCTCTTTGTTCAAAATAGTCACTGAGTATCTTCTTGAATCCTGTCATATGTCTTGAAATTCCACTGTCAAGATACCATACATCAGGAGCTTTTTCATCTCTGCTCATCAGTGCCATGTGATCTTTAATCAGCTCAGTGCCCTTATTTTCCTCCTGAAAAACAGATCAATTCTTAGGTACCCAATTTGTGTAGGGTCCTACAAGGTTAGCTGTACCTTTCGGAATTCAAATCTGCCTGACAACTCTAATTACTTTAGAGTGGCTAATTTGTCTTCCAAAAACATCAACATACACATTTACTACTATGGGTGCCTTAGCAGTCTTCTGTGTATGTGTGCTAGCTTTAGCTTGAACATGGTCTTTTGATTTTTTCTTTGGTTCAGGCCTTTTGTTCATTTGCTTTGGCTTTTGTGCAGCCGGTCTAAATCTTTGTTGACGCGGGTTCAGATAACCTTTATCCTTAGGCAAGTGGGGTTCAGGTTGTCTGTACTTAAATTTGGGTCTTTCAGTATACTGAGGACTTGGTCTCTTCAGTTGAGAATATCTCTGCTGAGTGTTTCTCTTCTGAAGATTCCTCTGATGGTTCGATGTAGATCCTTTCGTGTTTGCATTCTTAGCTGAGGCTTTGAAGTACTTGCTTCGAAATTTTCCAATCGAAAGTGCTCGGAGTTTTCTAGCCTTCACCGAGGTTTGGGCTTTCCTACCCGATCATTCGGTTTCTTTGAAACCATGGGTCCTTTTCCTTTGTCTACAACCTTGGGCATTTCTTGATTTGAAGTGTAGGTGCCACTTTGGTTTTACAAAGATTGTCTTCTTGCTACTTGATCAAAGATTCAAATGACCTTGTGAGGTTCCCCACGAATGTATCCCAATCCGCATTTTGTAGTGGCGGATCTCTGGTAACTCAATTTCATCTATTACTTTAGATGCGATTTCAATAGAGTTAACTTCTTCTCGCGCACTATCCTCACGGTTCTGTAGAGTTTCATGCTTCTCAGAGAGGTCATTGAACTTAGTTCTGATTAGCTGAATCTCTTTAGTGGATTTCTCTAGCTTTTCAGTTAGGGTCACTATCAACTTATCTTTCTCTGAGAGTTGTACTTTCGTAACATCCAGATTCATCAAGAGCTCCCATCAATTGAGAAGTGATTTGATGATTGCTAGAGTCTTTCCATTTTAGATTTTTAGCTTTTCGGTTCTTTATTACGCTCTTGAATTTCATTTAGCGTTCTTGTAAAAACAACATAGTCCTTCATTAGATTCTCAAAAAGAATCCATCGAGTCAAAATATTTGTTTCTGATTGAACTTGACAACTCTTGTGCTAGTGTAGGAGCAACAACGAGAGAAAGAAGAGTTTACCTCCTCAATGGCCATCGAGACAAATGTCATCACTTTCACTTGTTATCGAGAATATTTCATCCGAAGAGATAGATCCTCCTCGTAATGTTCTTCTTCTCGCAACCATGGCCTTTTTTTGCTTGAGAACTTCTTGTCTCTTTTAACTTGCCTTTCTCTTCTCTCCTTAGCACTTTTCGATCTGACAATCATCTTTGAAGTGACCTTTCTTTTGGCAATTGTAGCATCTGTTGGCATCATCATCCCGATCACTTTCTTCCTTGGACTTTGAGTCCTTCTTTTTCGATGAAGATCCTTCGGTTTTCGTCCTTTCTCTTCTCGGTTGGTTTGTCCTCGGGTTTTCTTCCCGGTACCTATGATTCCCGTAATAGCTTTTGTATTTTCCATATCGACTATTAAGTCTTTCAAACCTCCTTGCCATCGATGATAGCTTATCCTCAAGCTCATCCCGATTCTTAGCAAGGAGTTCTCGAACTCTCTAGTTTTACTGTGTTTTATCTTTGGCCTTTAAAGCCATATTTTTTACTAGATGATGAATCATCTTTCTTTGTCGACCTTTTTTTTTGGATTTCTTATCAATTACAAACTCATAGGCCTTCAAATTTCGAGAAGACTTGTTGATAGGGCATTGAATTAATGTTTTTGGTGTTTTCAATCACCCTTTTGCATGTATATCCCATTTCTTAGAAAGACCTCTAAGAATTTTCAATGCAACTTCTCTCTGTGGATATTTCTTTCCAAGTGCATTTAGATCATTCATGATACTAGTGAATCTGACTTCCAATTTGTCAATTGATTCACCTTCTTCCATTTCAAAACTATCAAACTTTCCTATTGCAACTGAAAGTTTGTTTTCCTTGATATGATCTGTGCCTTGGCACATTACAACTAGTGTATCCCAAATTTCTTTTGCAGTATTGCAGTTAGAGATCATTCCCATCACACCATCATCAATTGTACTGTATAGTGTGTCTTTAGCAATATAGTCTAAATTGACTAACTTTCTCTCCTCAGGAGTCAGTTGGTCATCAAACTTAGGAAATTCTGCTCTAGGATCGTTTCTCTCATTATCTGTTCCTCTTGGATTCACCACAGTAAATTGGAATGGCCCTTCAGAGACCACTCTCCACATTCGTTCATGTTTGGAATACAGGTGAGCCTGCATTCTCAGTCTCCATAAATCATAGTTCTCTACTGAGAACATGGGAAGTTTCTTAGAAGACATTTTTATCTGAGTCTTTTAAGAATTCAAAGAAATAAGATCGATTCGGATAGACCACAAGTATTTTTAGCAAATAAAACTTTGGTCAACAAAGCAGGTGGTCAAGTTGAACCACTGCTCTGATACCACTTGTTGGTCCCGGTGTAAACGAGTCTTACACGTGTATGGGGGGGGGAATACACGTGTTCAGTGTTTTTAAAACTTTTTCTTACTGAGGTTAGCTTGGGTCGGGTTGTCACAAGATTTGGTCCTAAAAGCCTGGATCACTCTCAATCAAAGTCTCTTGAGGAGATGTGATCTGGAAGCTTTTCGAAAACCTCGATAATCCCAACCGAGTCCTCGAAGTTTGAGAGATCCCGAGTTGCTTGGATCGATAACTAACTTAATGAACCCTCGGAAGAGTAAGTTCGGTTTGGTAACTATCTCTGTTCTAGCTACTCGAGATGTCTTGGAATGGTTGGCCCTTTAGATTATACTCGTTTTAAGCTTTCTGAAAACCTTCCTTTAATGGAATAGTGATTAGGCTGTGATTCAATTATATGCAACTTCCAGTGGATTGATTCCAACTAAAATGTCAGTGAAAATATGCTTTCAGATTTAAGTCAATGCAAATGATTAAAGCACGAGATAAGGAAAGCAATAAACAACACAACAATTTATAGTGGTTCGAGACTCAAGCTCTTCGTCCACTCTCTCTCGATCCTCGAGAAAATTCACTAATCACTTCCCGAGCTTTTTTGACTACCTCGCGTGGTTTACTTACTCAACTTCGTACGAGCTTTACGACTACTCCACGTAGTTTACTTACTCAACCCGACCTTGAGCTTTCTGACTACCTCCGTAGTTTACTTACTCAAACACAAACAAGCTTTCAGACTACCTCTGTAGCTTACTAACTTCTCCTCTAGAGCTTTCTGACTACTCCGCGTAGTTTACTAACTCTTTACAACTCTTCTCACCAACAAACACACTCCAACTACCTTCTCAAGGGTTTGGGGTTTCTCGGTTGGTTTCCAACTAGGATGAGATATCCTTTACAATGAAGCACAATGCAAAGGCTAGGATATCTCGACAAAGCTTCGAATATATCTTATCAAGCTAGGCTTAGTTTAATGAGCTCTCTTCAATATAAAAGTACTTGGGAAATTCTAAGTTTTTCGAGTGCTTTAACTTTGCGATAATAAGTTTGAGCTTCTTGAGTTGCTTATAAATTTCCCGTAACCTTACAATGTAGAGGGTCACAAGTATTTATAGGCATACACCAAGGTCACTCTTGAAAACTATCCGTTGGAGAAATAGCTTTGTGAGTTTCCTCTTATGGTGTGTGAGGAACGGCTATATTTAGGGTTTGAAACTCCCTAACACGTTTTAGGTAATAACCTTTCATGTAGCCGGTCTTCACTTTTTGCAGTCTGGAACTTTTGTACTTCTGACATCTTTTTTTCAAATGACACATCCTTTGTCGATTCAAGTATGGTACAATCTTTGTCTTCCTCTTTTTGACTTTTGTCTCCAGTTAAAGGTAGACACCTTCAACGGCTCTTTTGGTTACAAACTCTGAGTTTGATATAACCTTAACAACACTCTGATTTAGTTCCTTTTGCCTGCATTTGAATGTCTTGGCAAATATCTATTCTTCTAAGGAATCGCGATCTTCTCGATGTTGCATCCTTGGATATATATGTTGATGCCTCGGAACATTGAGGTTTATCTTGAGCATTGATGCATTCTTGAGTCTTTAGTAATTCTTGTGCCTTGATATTCTTGATCTTGATTCTTGATCTTGATCTTCTGCGTCTTGAGTCTTGAGGTCTTACGAGTCTTGAGGTTTTCTGAGTCTTGAGTCTTCGAGTCTTCAGCGATATCTTGGACCGATATCTTGAGTCTTCATCACGAGTCTTGATTTCTCGATTTCATACTTAGTCTTGATATCTCGGTTTCTGCTTGAGTCTTGATTCTCGATTTCACACTTTGAGTCTTGATTCTCGCCAGATCTTGAGTCTTGAAAACTTTAGTTTCATCTTTGAAACTTCGATTTTTCGAAACATATCTTGAGTTCTTGAAATCTTGAGATCCTAACTTTGATCTATATCTGCTGACTATACATTTTGCAGATATCACCCTGAATACTCTAAAACTGAATCCTGACTCAACTATCAAGATTATCCTGAAAATGTCATACTCAGGGGTTTTTGGGATCTAATCAAAATCATATATCTTTATTAAATTCATCTCCCAACAGTATTGACCTCAAGTCAAAGGAGTATCGCATCACTCCCACTAATTGAGACACCCGTAGACACATATTGTGGAATTACATCAAACAGTTTCTCGGATGGATATACCAATACCCTCTGAGGTATCTATGCATCCATCATAAGATACCTAGTATCTCGTAGTAAGTGAGATCTTACTACACTCTCTAAGAGTATGATGCAGATCGCACACCAATCTCAATTGCATCATCAATATCCCATTCTTGATGATCCTTGATCGGGGCTATTTGAGAATCATGCTTAAGTCATCTGAGTTCTCACAATCTCAATGACAACAATGATTCATGGGAACACAAATAAGAATAAATGCAAACAATCAAACATAATATTCAGATAAATATAATGCCATACATTTAATATTAAACAAACAGTAATATTAAAACCAATACTGAATATTATCTTAGCATTATGTCCTTACAATAGGATTGTCTCTAGGAAACTAACACTAGCATTAACTTGTTCCGTTTGGAACGGAGAGTCTTCAAGTGCGTCCATTGACATCGTTTTAGAAACTTGGATAAGTGATCTCACCTTTACTTTGCAAACAACCATCCATTCATTATTTGGTCTCGAATTTGGATACATGCGGTAGTATACTTGGGATACCAGAGCAACAAACACAAACGGATCATACCCCATATATTTTCTTCTTCTATGAACATCGACCTGTTTGTATTCGGGATAAATCCTTGTTCCTGAAGCAGATGGATCATACCAATCACACTTGAACAATACAATAATTTTCTCAGGGAACCCCTTATATGTTGGGGTTATACTGAAAAGTATGCTTTTATTTTGTATAACCAAACTGAATTTCTTATTTATTTTACTGAAATAAATTATTTATCACATGTTGCATTAAATATGAATGAATATTATATATATTTACTGCATACCCGTTCGATGACGTCAGTACGGTGTTACCTTGTAGTTAATTTGGTGACACCAGATCACAGAAGATCAAATTAACAGTTTCTCGTGATTAAGTACAAATTCACAACCCAGATGGAAATGAACAACCCATCATGAAAGGTTGAAGTGTAAGGCTGAGATTGGCTTGTCTTGACCAAGGGATTACACTAGTACATTATGATGCGCTGAAAAGGACCTACATGAGGATAAATTCTTCGGTACTGAATATACAAGAATTAGACCTCAGTGGTTCGTTATTTCTTAATCTTCGTCCCTTAAATAGGATCGTGTGAAATTAATAACTATTGCTTTGACTTATGATGGGAAGAGAATCAATGTGATTCGATACCTTGTATCTTGGGCAATACTATTAATTACATGACGATTGCTAAGATTAAATACGGAGAATTGCGTGCAAGTACGGCTTGCTTGATTTGTCTCCTTGGTGGGCTCAGAATCTTTATCATACCAAATCTTGCAAGTGAAAATTTATTTCCATTATGGATAATAATGTTGAGCTGTCTTTACTCCAAGGACAAAGATATTAATTAATTAATGGACTAAGATAATCTTAAAAGTGGGAAATAATGACCGGGAGCCATATTATTGTGAAGTCGTAATGTGGGTTAAGATGGATAGTTCAATATTAATTTTATAGTGGAGTAAATTAATATTAATGGGCTTTAATAATATTTTGGCTAAATATTAAAGCTTCATAGCCCATTGGAGGTCCAATCTTAATTCTCTTAAAGGCCCCTCAAATAGCCCAAATTAAAGTTCAATTAATGAAAAGGAGAATAAAATATTTTGCCTAATTTTTCACAATTATTTTCGAAAATTTGGGTAGGAGAGAGAAAAAGAATTTTTTCTTGATTTTCTTGGAAATATCTTATGGAATAAGTATTCTTGAGATACAAGTTTATCCCATAAATTCAAGAAAGGAAAAAGATCTTATTTTCTTCCTACTTGGGTGAAGATTTTCGAAAATTTTATGACAAGAAAGGATGAGAAGATTTTGTAGGGACATATTTTGGGAAATATAATATATTGGATATATTCTAGATTGTATCTTGAGGAAGAAGCAAGGAAATTTCCCAATGCCCAACTAGGTCAATTTTTCATCCCCCCCCTCCTCCCAGTCCTATAAATAGGGGATGAATTTTTCATCCCCAATTGCAATTCCATGTGTTGGAAAAATTAGAAATCCACAAAGGTGGTGGCCAAATATTTTATTTTCTCCTTTAAGATTAAAATCGTTCGTTGATAATCCTCCCATCGGATTACGTTTGTGGACGTGGGACATATTTGAGAAGGCACTTTGGGTTGATCCATCGTCTCAACGGTTGTCTCTACGAGAGGTTAGTATTTACGTAATTCCTAAATTCTGCATGCTTAAGATTTACGTGGATTACGTGTACGCATGATGTTTATTTGCATATTAATTATTATGTTGAATTGACTTAGGAATAATTCATGTTAGTAATTAATTAATTAATTTAAATATGTATTTAAATTCACCTTGAATAGATCCGGGCACCCCTAATTTCCCAACAACTGGTATCAGAGCCTCGGTTTCGAGCTCTGTATTTAAATTGTTATTTAAATTAGGTTGGACATTAAATTTTATTAAAATTTGGATAGTAGAATTGCTAGATCTGTTTTGCAGGTATCCAATTGTCATGGTATTTAACGTGTTTATTTATTTCATGCGTATGAATGGTTTTAATTAGACTCGTTTGAATTTGTTTTTCTCGTGAGAAAATCCACGAGTAGATTAGGCTATTTGATTTGTTTAATGTAATAGACTAGTCTAGATTTAGGTTTATTTATTTTGTAAAATAAATTGCAATTCGATCGAAGACGAGACGGAGATGAGAAATTAAAACGGATCCAGAACCGTACGTGGGCGAGGTGCATCACGCGAAACATGCCAAGGGTGGCACGCGTGCGACGCGGACATCGCTAGTCGAGCGCCAAAGTGATAGGCGCGGCGCAAGGCCCGTTAGCCTTGTCGGGCAACTGACACCGGCACCGGTGCGGGCATCATACGGTGCCGGGCGAATCGGGTCGCCTTCGACGTGGGCACCTGGCGCGGGCGACGACCGATATGGCCAGGTCGGGTGTAAGGCGTGCACCCCGACCCGCGAGCTGATCGGTGCACAAGAAGTGACTTTTCGAGACATTTGAGTGGGAGAAATTCAAGACGGCGTTTCTTCAAAATCAAGCCAAGAAAAATCAAACCATGACAATTGGATAATTTGTGCCCAATATGTTTATTTTTCTGCTTTGCTTGATTTATTGTTGTATTTTCTTTTGCTTTATTTAATTTGTTTAAATGTGTTTGCATTAGAATTGCCCAATGAAAAATCTCAAATTCAAAAATTACTAAGTATGTTTTAAACAATTAATTCGGTTTTGAATCGAATTAATTTTGACCTCCATGATTTATTTATTTGTGAAATCTTTTGGAGAAATTCCCCTAAGGGACAACCAAAAGAAAGCTTTCACATGAATAAATTCTCAAAAGGATGATTGTGAATTATTATTAGTGGAGACGATGACCCTCCTAAGAGGCTCAATCAAAACGAAGTAGTAATTCTGTATTTAATCATGGTTATTACTTAGGTATAAAATCGATATGCATATACTTCGCCGAAGTCCCTGTCAATTTTATATTGGTCAAGTGGGAGCCAACTATTCATTTTTTTTAATTAAAGGTTTGTAACTGTTCTTGTTTGGAACCTGCTTGAATGTGATTTAAATGATGACCCTCCCAAGAGGCTCATTTAAAACTGTTTTGAGATGTTGGCTGATGCATGTTCATATTTTTTTGAGATTTCAATATGAATCATGTGATCGAATTATGTGATTTTCTTTGTGATGATCCGGATATTGACACAAGATGTATGTTTGTTTTCAGTATCATCATGTCGCAACCTTTTAATCCATTGAAGTATATGCTCAAAGAAAACCAACTCACTGGTGAAAACTATAGAGTTTGGAAAAGAAATATGAAATTTGTCCTCACTGCACAACCACAACATTGGGTTCTTGGGGGATCCAAACCTGAAAAACTTACTGATGGGTCATCAAATGCGGAGAGATCCATGTATGAAATCTGGGAGCAGGCCAACAAATTTATGAAGTGTATGATCTTGACTTCATTGTCTGATGATTTGAAACACATTCATAAAGATGTTGAAACAGCTGCGGAAATCATGCAGAGTCTCGAGGAGATGTTTTCAACAGAAAGCCACATGACTGAACAGTTTCATCATAATGGTGTGGCCAAGCTAAAGATGACGGAGGGAACACCTGTAAGAGATCACGTTCTCAAAGCAAGCGCCATTTTGAGAAATTAGCCTACCTCGGTGCTAAGTATGATGATGGGGCTCAAATCGAATTCTTGTTCCTAACTCTTCCGAGATGTTTTAATGAGTTTTACTGTAGTTTTGTGATGAGTGATCACATGTTTACTATGGATACTCTACAAGAGGTCTTGGAGACGATAGAAAAACATTTGGGACAAGAAGACGAGGCTTTGGTGACTAAGAAACTTCTTTCAAGATGTGGGTCAGTAGAAGGCAAGATCAAAGTGAAGATGATCAGTCTGAAACAAAGCAAAGCTCGTACTAAGAAAGGTAAAGGTAAGGCGGTAAGTTTGTTAGGAATCCAAAAAAACCAAAAGGGAAGTGTTTTAACTGCGGTGAAAAGGGACATTGGAGGTGGGCCTGTTCTAAACCCAAGCGGAATGGAAAGAAAGGTAATTCTCTCGCACTAGTTGTCGAAACTTGTTTAGCGGTGTATGCTACCCATTCGTGGGTAGTGGATACGGGATCCACTGATCATGTTTGTTTCACTTTACAGGGATTCAAGCGGACCTGGCAACTTAGTGGAAGAGAGATCCTCGTCACGCTGGGCGATGCTACGAGAGTGGCAGCTGAAGCAGTGGGAGACGTGCACCTGTCTTTTGAAGATAAGAGTTTAATTTTAAGAGATGTTCTTTATGTTCCCGTTTTTCGCAAAAACCTTGTTGATGTTGCCGGAATGTTGCTTCAGATGTTGGACAACATTCTGCACAACATCATAAATTTGCCCTTTCTCCTAACAATGACTCCGGTTTAATAGATGTGTTTCTCTATATTTCCTACATTGCAGGTTGAAGATAATCTCGGATATTATCAAGCGGTTGCACTGATGGAGTGAGAATAGAAAGATCATGGGTGGTTACACCAAGATCATGGAGATAGTGGAGGAGAAGTTCAATGCTGTTCACACCAAGTGGATAGGACAATGCAGTTGGTCCGAAAGTCTATAAATAGACTGCATTGGTCGACATTCAAGTTTGAGTTAAAGTGAAATCTCATTTACTCTACTCCAAACTTAAGAGAGTAACATCCAAGACACAACCAAGAGTGAAAAACTGAGTGTTTGTAATTCTAGGAGTGTGAGGGTCGTTGTTATTCTATGTGTACTGGTCGAGGGAATACAATCTCTCCTATCAGTATTGATTTTGTCTTATTAGATCAAGTTTTAGGTTGAATAAGATCACTAGTTATTTGATTGAATAGATTGCTTTTGGTGTGTGGTTTTTCACTACACCTTTTAGGATCTTGTAAGAGATTCGTGTGTATCTCACTACTTGTTATAGTGATATTTTTAACCATGAGGTTCGTATAGTCTGGATTATAGACTATACAAAATTTTGAAATCCTTTGCACTGCGTTTTTATGCTTCTGCTGTCATATATTATTTTACATGTTACATAACATTTTCAACAACACTCTGTAAAATACACGCACAGACACTGTCAGTTGGCGCCAGAGCCATAAACTTGATACACTAAGTTAAAGATCATGTGTTTAAAGTGTGTTTTTGCAATGGATTATCCACTGACTCCTTCTTTAAAACCTCCAATTTTGGATGGATCAAATTACCCATATTGGAAACCTAAAATGCGCATGTACATTAAGTCTATTGATGAGAGAGCATGGCGTAGTGTGTTATCTGGGTGAAATCCACCAAGAACAATTGATGATAGACATGGAGAATTGCAAGTAAAAAAGGAGATTGATTGGTCCAATGATGAATGCACATCGACCAATTTCAATTCTAAAGCTCTTAATGCTATATTTACTGCTACTGATGTTTCAATGTTTAAACTGATATCTAACTGTGTTTCTTCTAAGAATGCATGTGAAATATTGCAGGAACATTGTGAAGGATCAGAAAGTGTTCGAAGGACTAGACTCAGAATGTTGGGAACCAAGTTTGAAAACTTGAAGATGAAGGATGATGAAAGCATTTCATCATACAATGAAAAGATAAGTGAGATTGCTAATGAATCACACTCACTTGGTGATCCAATTTTCAACACTCGGTTAGTCAATAAAATACTTAGAACTGTCCTTAAACGATTTGATGTTAAAATATGTGCAATAGAAGAGGCTAAAAACACAGATTTATTGAGTCAAAATGAGTTGATCAGTATTTTGAAAACTTATGTGATAAACTCAAATATGTTAGATGATGATAAACATGAGAAAGATAAAGAAAAGAAAGTACTTGCTTTTAGAGGTGAAACTTCTGATAATGTTGGTAAACATCCTTATGTGACTGGAGTTGACTCTGATGATGATATTTCTGATTTATGTGATGAAAATGTTTCTGAACAATTTACTTTTATCACTAAGCAATTCAAATCTTATCTAAAAGGAAAGTTCAGAAGACCAAATGGTCAGTTTCAATCAAAGGATAAGTTTAATCAAAACTCTTCTCCCTCTGATAAAAACCTTGTTCCAAGTCAGTCTTCCAGTTTCAATCAACCTAGACAATTTACAAAGGATAACAAGTTCAAATATGATCCTGAGTACAGAAAAAAGGTTAAATGTGATGCATGTTCTGGATATGGTCATTATGCTAATGAATGTGCTAATACTCTGCTTAGGAAGAAGATGAACTTTAATGCCACTTTAAGTGATGATTCTGATGATGAAACTGATGCTGATAAATGTGAACTAAGTGCTATGTCTGCTAGAATAGTTTATGATGATACATTTGATGATTATTGGTCTGAAGCAGATTTAGATGTTATCACAACATCTGAAACAACATTTAGTAATAATGATTCTGAGATTAACTGTTTTGCTGGAACTATTCTGAATGCTGAAACATCAAGTTCTGCTGATTGTAACTCTGAATATCTGAAGTTTAAATCTGATTTAGAAACTCAAAAACAGGTGTTGAGTTCTTTATCTTTAGAAAATTCAGATTTGAAAGAAAATCTTGTTAAGCTTGAAGTTCTTTTAACTAGAAAATATGTGGAAATTTCTGCTTTGAAAAATGAACTTAAAAACACTACTCGTAGCTTTAAAAAATTTTCTTCTAGCACTACTGAGTTGAATGATGCATTGATGATTGGTAGACATGGTAATGCTGGACTTGGTTTTGAAAAATCTTTTGAGAATATTCCTATATCTTGTAAACCTATTTCTTTTGTAAAAGCTGGAACTTCTGTACCAAAATCTTTGAAAGGTAAACAAAAGAAATCTGATGGTTTGTTTAAAGAGTATGTTTGTTTTTATTGTGCCGGAGTAGGTCACATTCGTCCATATTGTTCTAAGTTAAGAAGAGAAATAAAAGCTGGAATATTTTTACCTGATAAAATTGAACATCCCATAAAACAAGTAAACAACACTAAAAAGTTATTTATGAGAACATGTCTTGTAATGTTGTGTATACATCTTTGAAAGCATGTGTTCCTGGATCTTGGTATTTTGATAGTGGTTGTTCTAGACACATGATTGGTCAAGTCAAACATCTAACTAATTATACATCATATAATGGTGGTCATGTTACATCTAACTAATTACACACATTGAATGTTTCTGGTTTTCCAAAGTTGACAAATGTGTTACATGTAAAAGGTTTACTTGCTAATCTGATTAGTATTAGTCAGTTATGTGATGATGATTTACATGTGAAATTTGACAAGAATTCATGATATGTGTTTGATAAGAATGATGAATGCTTAATGACTGGCAATAGATCTGCTGATAATTGTTATTTGATTGGTTCAAATCATACTTGTAAAAGTGCTAAAGCAGATGATATTATTTTGTGGCATCAAAAACTTGGTCATGCTAATTACAGAAGTATTCAGAGATTGCATAGACTAGGTGCTGCTGTTGGTTTACCTGATCTTAACTTTGAAAAAGGGAAAGTCTGTGGACCATGCCAGAAAGGTAAGCAAGTAAGGACAACACATCAAATGTTGTCAGCATGTACAATAAATAGGTGTTGTGAGTTGATTCATATGGATCTAATAGGTCCTATGGAAACTGAAAGTTTAGGTGGTAAAAGGTATTCATATGTTCTTGTAGATGATTTTTCTAGATATTCTTGGGTTATTTTTCTGAAAGAAAATCTGATACCTTTTCTGAGTTTAAAATTCTTTACAAAAGGTTTAAAACTGTTTTATGTTTAAAGATCAGTAGGATTAAGGTCTGATCATGGAAGGAAATTTGAAAACAGTTTGTTTGCTAATTTCTGTGAAAAGAAAGGTATTTTACAAGAGTTTTCCTCACCTAAAACTCCACAACAAAATGGAATTGCTGAAAGAAAGAATAGAACTTTGCAAGAAATGGCAAGAGTTATGCTAACCTCAAAAAATCTTTCTAAGAAATTCCAATTTCAAGCTTTAAATCTTGCTGTCACATTGTGAATAGAGTCTATATTCGCTTCCGTAGTAATTGTACTCCCTATGAGATTCTGAATAACAAGAAACCAAATTTGAAATACTTTCATGTGTTTGGTTGTGTTTGTTACATTTTGAATGATGGAGATCAGTTGCACAAGTTTGATTCCAAAAGTGATAAAGGGTTTTTCTTAGGATATTCTAAGAATAGCAACGCATATAGAATCTATAACTTGAGAACTGATACAATGCAAGAATATGTTAATGTGGTATTTGATGAACTTGCAAGTCTTGTAGGAAAAAGTGTTGAAGACAATATATCAGATTTGATAGAAGTATCCAAAGATACTGATGACACTGAAGATAGTAAGGATGTTGATCAGAATGTTCCTTCAACATCTGATACAACATTATCCAAAAGTTCAAATACTGAAAATCCGTCACAAGATTCACAGTATTCAAAACAGTTGGTTCCCTCAACAAAGATAATGAAAAGTCACCCATCAGATCAGATCATTGGAGAAGCTACCACAGGTGTACAAACTAGAAGAAGAATGGGTATTCATATTAATAACCTTGTAAGATCAGTTTGCATGTCATCCATATGCAATCAGGTAACTTTTGAGTGTTATCATTATGCAATTGAGACTAAGAATGTTAAAGAAGCTCTTAATGATGAAAATTGGATAAATGTTATGCATGAAGAGCTTAATCAGTTTGAAAGAAATGATGTTTGGACACTTGTACCTAGACCTAATTCTGATATTAATGTCATAGGAACAAAGTGGATTTTCAAAAATAAAACTGATGAATCTGGTAATATTGTGAGAAATAAGGCTAGATTGGTTGCTCAAGGTTATACTCGGATTGAAGGAATAGATTTTGATGAAACATTTGCTCCTGTTGCTAGAATAGAATCTATTAGATTACTTCTTGCTATTGCATGTTTCATTAACATTAACTTGCATCAAATGGATGTTAAAGCTGCTTTCTTAAATGGTATTCTGGATGAAGAAGCTTATGTTGAACAACCTAAAGGTTTTGAAAATCTAGAGTTTCCTGATCATGTTTATAAGTTAAAGAAAGCTTTGCATGGTCTAAAACAAGCACCTAGAGCTTGGTATGGTAGACTTACTGATTTCTTACTTGAATTTGGATTTTTGAGAGGTGAAGGTGATAGAACCTTGTTCATTAAAAATTCTAAAAATGATATCATGGTTGCTCAAATATATGTTGATGATATTGTATTTGGTTCAACTAGTAATGATATGCTTGAAAGTTTTGTTAAAGAAATGACCTGTACTTTTGGAATGTCTATGGCTGGAGAACTAAATTTCTTTTTAGGTCTTCAAATCAAACAAATGAAAGATGGTATTTTCTTTTGTCAAAACAAATATGCTAAGAATCTGGTGAAAATGTTTGCTTTGGAAAGTGCTAAAACTATGAAAACTCCTATGGGTTCAACTCAAAAGTTGAGTAAAGACTTGATTGGAAAAGATGTTGATCCTACTTTGTATAGATCAATGATTGGAAGTCTTTTGTACTTAACTTCTAGTAGGACTGATATTATGTATAGTGTCTGTCTTTGTGCTAGATATCAAGCTAATCCTAAGGAATCACATCTCAATTCTGTAAAAAGAATTATAAGATATGTGGCTGGAACATGTGATTTAGGTATTTGGTACTCAAAGGATACTAATTGCTCTTTAGTTGGCTATAGTGATGCAGATTGGGCAGGTGATTATGATGACAGAAAAAGTACTAGTGGAGGATGTTTCTACATGGGAAACAACATTATCTCCTGGCATAGTAAGAAACAGAATTGTGTTTCACAATCGACAGCTGAGTCTGAATATGTTGCTGCTGAAAGTTGCTGCACTCAACTGCTATGATTTAAAAAGATGTTTGATGATTATGGGTTGGAAAGTGGTATTTTGACTGTTTATTGTGATAATACTAGTGCTAACAATATTTCCAAGAATCATGAGCAACATTCTTTGACTAAGCATATAAGTATAAGACATCACTTTATAAGAGATCTTGTAGAGAAAGAAGTTGTGAAGTTAGAATACATTTCTACTGAAAAACAACTTGCTGACATTTTCACAAAAGCCCTTGATTATGAGAGGTTTTCTTCACTTAGAAAATCTCTTGGTCTTTGCTATATCTGAAAAGAAACACTAGATGTTGTGACAAATGTTTTCAAACATTTGAAGTAACATTGTGGTTCTGATAATGAGTTTGTCTGTTGTTTTACTTATTTTTGAACTTTAAAGGATAGTGTTTTGATCTTATTGTTTGAATCATGGTTTAGATACAGAGTCCTGGACATATATCTCTTAAATGCGTTAAAAATAAAATACAACTTAGATGTGTAATCACTGAGAACTATGGGACACGGAGCTCGCTACTACGATGTTCTCTTTTCAAATGGTGATTTATACATCCATGTTCGTTCACAATCCATTGAGTAACTATGAGGCACGGAGCTCGCTACTACGATGCACTCTTTTGAAAAGATGGATCAATGTGAACATGTGTTTAATGAAAAAATTCAAAATATGCAACACTTTGATGATGAATTTCATGCAAAATTGAGTGTTGAGATATATGTGTGCCGACATTTTGTGAAACCTTAAGTGATTCGAACTTTATCTATCATACATGATTTATTTAATGTTCTGAATAAGTTGAATTCGCGGTTTAAACAAGTTATTTAAACTGATATGCGTTTATTTAATTTTGGATATGGTTTCATGTTTTTTGAAAATGTTTTCGGCGGCTTACACACATTCATACTGTTGGGATATTTTAGTTTTGATTAATTATGCCAAAACATTATCAACTTGTGTTATTTAAGTTAATCTACAGATAACAAGTTGAGGGGGAACGAGAGAACAAGTTAAGAAGAAGAAATCAAAATCAAAGTAGAAAGAAATCAAATCGATTCGTGAAATCGGTTAGGATGAAACAAAGAAAATCGATTCGGATGAACAAAGTGAAATCGATTCGGATGAACAAAGAAATCAAAGAATCGATGAACAAAGATTTCAAAGAATCGATGAAACGATGATTTCAAGACACCGTAAATGCGGACGATTTCTACATATATCGATTTCAAATGACCGATCGGTGACGGAATCGAGAAGAGATGAAAAGATGTCGACGAAATGATCGATCCGTTAGACACACAAAAGCAGCTGGACAATAAGAAGATAACAACACATATATGAATGTGACATAAAGCCGCAAACAACGGTCTGATAGACAAAGAAAAGTTTGGAAGACTATTAGTATGGATTTGAATATTACTCTCCAATGGTAATATTCAAATCCACACTATAAATACATTGCACTATCTTCAAAAGAAGATGATGGAGTTTGCTGCAAAGTGAAGATTAAAGCCAAATATTCAAGCATCTCCATTCAAGAACACAGAGCATTACATATCCAAATTTACCCAAGAGTGTTCTTCAATAGATCTAAGCACAAATGTAATATCCTAAGCTTAGAGAGATTTTCCCACCCTTAGCATTGAGGCTAAACAAATGTAAGGGAAAATCTCAACCTAGTTGGAAACCAAACAAACCTTACCCAAATCAGTTTGATAGGATAAGTTTGTAGGTGAGTGTGAACTCGGTAAACATCTAGCAATCCCGAAAGGGAGGGTAGGCAATCCCGTGAGGGAGATAAGTCCCATTTGAGTGTGAACTCGGTAAACATCTAGCAATCCCGAAAGGGAGGGTAGGCAATCCCGTGAGGGTGATAAGTCCCGTTTGAGTGAGAACTCGGTAAACATCTGTTGGTTAAGTTGGAGCCCCATGAAGGGAAGAGTGGATGTAGGACGAGTTGTCCGAACCACTATAAAAACACGTGTGTTCTTATTTACTTTCATATTAATTGTCATACATACTTTAGCAAATTTGCATAACACATTCGTATAAAAAAAAAATTTAAGTCACCTCCCATTGAGATTTTACGAGTTTTAAATCGGGTTTTTCGGGACCAACACATACGATCACATTTGCCTTAGTGGGTGGTTACTTTGTCCCACTCCTGGTCGGTTTTTGTGGTGGTTTTGTGTAATAACCTCCTTCTTTTCTTTTCTACTTAAGTTCGATTTATCTGTGATGTATTTTACTGAAAGCTGAAAACTTTTTTGTTACACATAGGAATCAAGGTTTGTGTTGATATTACTTATGTTATTTCAATTATTTCGGTCATATACTTCTTTTTCCCTCCTATATTTCATATAACATTTTTTAATTGCTGTGTATTTATTTGATTGGACAGAAAGGTGAGATGGCTGATGAGCAAAACCCTTCGGTTTCTACTCCTGATCAATCACAAACCCATGCAAACCCTTCTCCCTCAAAATCTTCCTCTCCAGAAAACTCGAACCCTCTGAACCTTCTCGCAGAAATGGCCGCTCAAAACCCAGGTTATGATTCCACAAATGTTGGTGGATCATCTTCTTCTTCCATTCCTAAACCTCATGCACTACACATTCCTGATTTCGCTCCAAAATCACTTGTTGTTCTTCTTGTAAAACAAGCCGTTGAACAGAACCCGATCGTTTTGCCTGACATTTATTTCGGTTCTAATTTGGTAAATGTTTCTGACTATGTTGATCTCTCTACCAGACCTTTGGCTGAAGAACCTTCTACAGAAATACCCTCAGAAACTCCTGTTACTGAAAAGCGTCCTGAAAACCCTACACAAACAGCCGATGTTGAAATGCATAATGCTGATTCCTCTGATTCAGAAGGAATGGGGGAGAAATTGAAGAACATTAGGCTAAGAAAGAAACAATTAGCTCCCAGAAGAGGTGTTGGTAGATGGGGAAAGAGGAGAATGTCACAGAGAAACTTAGGTAAAAAGGTTGACTACACTGGAAAGCGTCCTAAGAGAACTGATGGTGGTTCTAATGATCCTATCACTGTAGAGGACTCTGATGAAGAGATGGAAATTCCAAAAGTTCCTGTTGCTGAGCCAAATGATTCAGATGATGACTTAACCATGCAAGAATTGTTGGCTAAAAAGGAAAGGAGAACCAAAAGGAAAAATGATCATCCTGTGAATACTCCTGCAGATGTTGCTTAATCATCTGATTCTGAACCAGAAATTGATCTTGAAGCTGAGGAACCTGATGAAGAGGAACCTAAAGCTGAGGAACCCGAGGAAGAGGAACCTGAGGAAGAGGAACCTGATGAAAATGAACATGAACAAGATGAGTCTGATGATGAGCTTGATCAAATCTTTGATGAGGTAATGGAATATGACTCTGAATCTGATGATAAGGAAGAGTATGATAGAAAGTCTGCTGTGGTTAAATCTTTGCTTAAAAGGAACATAATAGATGAAAGGATCATTAAAATCCTAGACTTTGAAGAAATAACCTGATTGGTTTTCTAGAAAGTAGATCATATATTCATGCTATTCAATTTGCTAAGCCATATTATGTTGGTTGGGTTGCTGAATTTTATGCAAATTTGAAAAGGAGTTGTGGAAATTGGAAGTCTTCAAATTATGGAAAGATAAGATTCAGATACACTGTGGTAACAATCAATCCTAGGCTTATCAATATCTTTCTAAAAACTAAACACATTGAGGAAGATAATGTTGAGCTGGATATTAAGGAAGTGATGTCTGTCATCGCTGGTGGAAGGTATTTTGAATGGACTTTACAGTTTTCTGCTGCCAAATTGACCTCCTTATATTATGTGATGCATAAGCTGCTTGTTTCCAATTGGCTACCCTCAAAGAACTCTACTGTGTTAACCAAAGACCAAGCCTTCTTGTTGTACAAGATTGTACACTTGAACAGGTTTATCCTGGGGCAGGTTATATTTGATAACATGATGACATTTGCTGGTAAACACTCAGAAGGAAGTATTTTTCCTTATCCAAGTTTAATCTGTTAGTTCTTGGATAAGTTAGAATTTGAGAGGCCAAAAGGTGAAAGAATTAGTGGATTTGTTCCAAGTTTTGGAATATCTCATGTGCTGAAAGGTGGAAACGGAACTGTGGATCTTCCTTTATCTGATCCTGAACCGCAATCCGAAAATGTTGCCCATCCTATTGGCAACATTCCTTATACAGTAACCAGAAGAGATGGTACACCCTCTGTTCATTTTACAAATTCTTTCATTTCTGATCAAATTACTTTCATCCAGCAGAACATAGATGCTCTGCTTAAACTACAAACCTTCTGGAGAAACCTGCTTTCTACTCCAACAGGGGGAGGATCACCTAATGATGGTGATAATGATGGTGATGATGGAGCTGGTCCATCTGGCCATGCAGGTGAGAAGGATGATGCACCAGATACTGCTGTAGATGATGTTGATGTTGCTGCTGATCAGAATAATGATGAAGATGGAGAGGTTGAGGATGCTGTACAAGATGCTGTTAATAAGGCTGTGGAAGATGTACTCAATACAGATGCTGCTGCTGCTGAACAGATTGTACCCGATGAAGCTGAACCAGTTGATGATAGCCCTGATGACACTGATGATGAGCTGTTAAAGACACCTACCAGGGAGAACATGTCCCCAGAAAGTGCTGCTATCATTGATCAACTATATGGAGCTGACAACTGGTGATTATATTCAAGACAGTTGGGAATTTTGATGTATTGGGGAGCATTTGCAGATTATGGAGATGCAGTCATTCCAATGGCCTAGTCCTTCCCTTTACTTCTTTATAAATTTCCTTCTGTGTTGTAATATTTTATTTCTGCTCTTTACTTTTTAAACTCTGTTAGTGGACTTTTAGATGATAGGTTTATATTTCTGTCATTTACTTTATGCTGGATACTTTGGCCTAAGTACACTGCTGGTGTACTTGGTGCTTGTGTTTGTTTATATTTATGATTTGGTTGAATAGTAGTTGTTCTCTGAATGGCTATTATTTGTTTCTTTCTTGACACAAGTTCGGATGTTGTTTTTAACATCAGGTGTGTTGTAGTAGAAAGGCCAAATTGGTGGAGTTTGTTGATGTTGCACGAATGTTGCTTCAGATGTTGGACAACATTCTGCACAACATCATAAATTTGCCCTTTCTCCTAACACAGACTCCGGTTTAATAGATGTGTTTCTCTATGTTTCCTACATTGCAGGTTGAAGATAATCTCAGATATTATCAAGCGGTTGCACTGATGGAGTGAGAATAGAAAGATCATGGGTGGTTACACCAAGATCATGGAGATAGTGGAGGAGAAGTTCAAGGCTGTTCACACCAAGTGGATAGGACAATGCAGTTGGTCCGAAAGTCTATAAATAGACTGCATTGGTCGACATTCAAGTTTGAGTTAAAGTGAAATCTCATTTACTCTACTCCAAACTTAAGAGAGTAACATCCAAGACACAACCAAGAGTGAAAAACTGAGTGTTTGTAATTCTAGGAGTGTGAGGGTCGTTGTAACATCCAAGACACAACCAAAAAGGATCCAAAGGTTGGTCTAAGATGGTTCATTGGTGTCCCTCCTGATTGAACCATTTCCAACTTGCGAATCATGTTTGGAGGGTAAGATGACCAAGAGGGCATTTGGAGACAAGGGGCTTAGAGCTAAAGAAATGTTGGAGATCGTTCACACCGATGTATGTGGTCCAATGCAAATCAAAGCAAGAGGTGGCTATGAGTATTTCTTAACGTTTACTGATGATTACTCACGCTATGGGTACGTTTTCCTAATGAAGCATAAATCTGAGACCTTTGATAAATTCAAAAAATTTAAGGCTCAAGCAGAGAATCATAAGGAAAAGAGTATCAAGTTTCTACGATCTGATCGTGGAGGTGAATACCTCAGCGATGAATTCTTGAACTACCTATCGGATGGAGGGATTGCATCCCAGTTGACTGCACCCGGTACCCCTCAACAAAATGGGGTTGCAGAACGAAGAAACAGAACGCTTCTAGAAATGGTAAGATCAATGATGAGTTATGCGGATTTACCAAAATTGTTTTGGGGTTACACCTTGCAAACAACAGCTTACATTCTGAACTTAGTGCCATCCAAATCGGTTCCAAAAACCCCTAGGGAATTGTGGACTGGGCGCAAGCCCAGCTTAGGACACATGAGGATCTGAGGGTGTCCGGCATACGTGTTGGATAAGGAAGCTAGGAAATTGGATGCACATTTGGAATTAAGGTTGTTTATAGGGTACCCCGAAGGAATGAAAGGATGCATGTTCTATGGTCCCGAAGATCAAAAGGTCGTAATTAGTACGCACTTTAAATTTTTGGAAGAAGACTATATGAACGATAAAAAGCCTAGAAGCGAGATTACTTTAGAAGAACTTAGGGGGCCAACTCCGTTGCCAACTGTACAAGAAGACATACCACACGTCACACCTACACAACCGAAACCTTGTTGTAGTGGAAGGGTTGTCAGACAACCCGAGCGATTCTTAGGGATCGGAGAGTCCTCAGACTTTATCTCAGGAGAAGAATCAGATCCATGGTCCTACAATGAGGCGATCCAGGATAAGGATGCGACATTTTGGCAAACAGCAATGGAAGCCGAGATGGGTTCAATGGATCACAATAAAGTGTGGGAGCTAGTCGAACCACTTAATGGGGTAAAACCCATTGGATGCAAGTGGGTATACAAGAGAAAAAGGGGACCGGGCGTAAAAGTTGAAACCTTTAAGACAAGACCCGTGGTGAAAGGGTACACTCAGAAGGAAGGGATCGACTATGAGGAAACCTTTTTGCCCGTAGCCATGCTCAAGTCCATCCGAATTCTCTTGTCGATTGCTGAGCACCTAAATTTTGAGATCTGGCAAATGGATGTAAAGACAACTTTCCTCAACTGAAGTCTTGACGTGGAAATCTATATGCAACAACCCGAAGGCTTCATTGAAAAAGGCCAAGAGCATATGGATTTCAAGCTAAAGAAGTCCATTTATGGGCTAAAGCAAGCATCCCGTGCTTGGAATCAGTGTTTTGATCAAGTTATAAAATCCTACGGTTTTGATAAAAATAATTTCAAAAGTTGTGTGTATAAAAAGCGTGGCTGTCAAAACAGTTTGATATGAAGGACTTGGGAGAAGCCAGTCACATCCTATGGATCAAGATTACTCGAGATCGCAAGAAAAAGATGATCGGGCTTTCGCAAGCTTCGTACATAGATACCGTTTTGAAGTGATTTAGCATGCAAGATTCCAAGAAAGGTTTTGTACCTTTCAGACACGGAATCCATCTATCCAAGTAAATATGTCACAAGACACAAAAGGAAATAAATGACATGAAGGGAATTCCTTATGCTTCGGCTATGGGAAGCCTCGTGTACGTGATGCTGTGCACGAGACCGGATATCTGCTTCGCCGTAGGAATGGTGGCAAGATATCAAAGTAACCCTGGGAAAGAGCATTGGACTGCGGTTAAGAACATTCTGAAGTATCTGAAGAGGACACGGGACAAAATGTTAGTTTATCAATCGGACAGTCTAATCCCCATCGGTTATACAGACTCAGATTTCTAATCAGACATAGACTCTAGAAAGTCAACCTCGGGTAGTGTGTTTTGCATGGGGGGAGGAGCCATGACATGGAGAAGCATTAAGCAGAAATGCATCGCGGATTCTACCATGGAAGCCGAATATGTAGTTGTTTGTGAAGCAGCGAAAGAAGCGGTTTGGCTCAAGAACTTCCTGGTGGACTTGGACGTCGTTCCAGATTTGCCCAGAACGATCATGGTTTACTGTGATAACTCCGGAGCAGTTGCAAATTCTAGGGAACCGAGAGCCCACAAGGCCAACAAACACATAGAAAGAAAATACCATCTTATACGAGAAATCGTTAAGAGAGGAGACATAGAGGTGGCAAAGATAGCGTCCGAAGATAACCTAGCAGATCTATTCACAAAGGGTCTGCCTCAGAGTACATTCGAGAGACATGTGGAAGGAATGAGTGTCAAGAGCGTTGCCAATCTGCTTTGAGTATAAGTGGGAGAAATATTATTGGGTTCGTGTAGGGTGACATTAGATGTCACATAGAACACGAGACATGCTGTAGTATACTTAAAAGCAGACTTTGAGTATAATTGGGAGATTGTTGGAGTTATATTGAAAATTATGCTTTTACTTTGTATAACCAAACTGAATTTCTTATTTATTTTACTGAAATAAATTATTTATCACATGTTGCCTTAAATATGAATGAATGTTATATATATTTACTACATACCCGTTCGATAAAGTCAGTACGGTGTTACGTTGTAGTTAATTTGGTGATACCAGATCACAGAAGATCAAATTAACAGTCCCTCGTGACTAAGTACAAATTCACAACCCAAATGGAAATGAACAACCCATCATGAAAGGTTGAAGTGTAAGGCTCAGATTGACTTGTCTTGACCAAGGGATTACACTAGTGCATTATGATGAGTTGAAAAGGACCTACAGGAGGATAAATTCTTCGATACTGAATATACAAGGATTAGACCTCAGTGGTTCGTTATTTCTTAATCTTCGTCCCTTAAATAGGATCGTGTGAAATTAATAACTATTGCTTTGACTTATGATGGGAAGAGAATCAATGCGATTCGATACCTTGTATCTTGGGCAATATTATTAATTACATGACGATTGCTAAGATTTAATATGGAGAATCGCGTGCAAGTACGGCTTACTTGAATTGTCCCCTTGGTGGGCTCAGAATCTTTATCATACCAAATCTTGCAAGTGGAAATTTATTTCCTGTATGGATAATAATGTTGAGCTGTCTTTACTCCAAGGACAAAGATATTAATTAATATAAAGTCTGTTCAGTGACTTAATTAATTAATGGACAAAGATAATCTAAAACGCGGGAAATAATGACCGGGAGCCATATTATTGTGAAGTAAATTAATATTAATGGGCTTGAATAATATTTTGGCTAAATATTAAAGCATCATAGCCCATTGGAGGTCCAATCTTAATTCTCCTAAAGGCCCCTCAAATAGCCCAAATTAAAGTCCAATTAATGAAAAGGAGAAGAAAATAATTTGCCTAATTTTTCACAATTATTTTTGAAAATTTGGGTAGGAGAGAAAAATATTTTTTTCTTGATTTTCTTTGAAAGATCTTATGGAATAAGTATTCTTGAGATACAAGTTTATCCCATAAATTCAAGAAAGGAAAAAGATCTTATTTTCTTCCTACTTGGGTGAAGATTTTCGAAAATTGTATGACAAGAAAGGAGGAGAAGATTTTGTTTGGAGATATTTTGGGAAATAGAATATATTGGATACATTCTAGATTGTATCTTGAGGAAGAAGCAATTAAATTTTCCAATGCCCAACTAGGTCAAATTTTCATCCCCCCCTAGTCCTATAAATAAGGGATGATTTTTTCATCCCCAATTGCAATTTCATGTGTTGGAAAAATTAGAAATCCACAAAGGTGGTGGCCAAATATTTTATTTTCTCCTTTAAGATTAAAATCGTTCATTGATAATCCTCCCACCGGATTACGTTCGTGGACGTGGGACATATTTGAGAAGGCACTTTGGGTTGATCCATCGTCTCAACGGTTATCTCTACGAGAGGTTAGTATTTAGGTAATTCCTAGATTCCGCATGCTTAGGATTTACGTGGATTACGTGTACGCATGATATTTATTTGCTTATTAATTATTATGTTGAATTGACTTAGGATTAATTCATGTTAGTAATTAATTAATTAATTAAAATATGTATTTAAATTCACCTCGAATAGATCCGGGCACCCCTAATTTCCCAACATTATATCCTACTTCAACGACTTCTTGCAAGTGTCTGAAGTAGTCACGACTATCTCCATTGAACATTGCACTGTTAATGCAAACACCACTGTTTGTAGTAGATTTGGTTGATGCATACTCAACCGTTTGGAATTTGTAACCATTTACATAGTATCCTTGGTATATGTTGACCCGACGTAGTGGTCCTCTACTGAGATCCCGCATAAATGGGTTCTCAATGTGTTGATTATAACCCTGTGACGGTTTTAGGTTTAATATATAATTGTAAACATATAATGAATTCATTAATAAACGGTGGTTAGATAATACTCACATAGCTTTGGAACCACTCTGGAAAATCACAGTAATATACTCACCTACTTGTGCATCTGAGATGTTTCGATGTCTACGGTGTAACTCTTCAGTATAGATCCTAATTGAAAGCAATATATTATTAATCAAATATTATATAATAAATATGTTATTTATGTAAATGATACATATATGAAATACTTACTGAATGTACGGTTGGACTTCATCCCAATTGAATAACACATATTTATGTGCAACTTCAATCTCTTGTAAGTTTAACTAGGGCCGTTCAATACTTTTTCCATACATCGACCTGAAAACTTAAACACGGACAAGTTACCCTCAATATCATCAACAACATTGTCTGTGCCTCTACCGTCGTAATTACGAGGCTCATTTCTTAACCTTGTTCTAACATGATCCTCGAAATAGTAAGAACAAAATGTTGTAACCTCCTCGCACAAGTAGACATTAACAATTGATGCTTCAACTTTTGCATTCTGTTTAACATTGAACTTCAAGTTATGGAGATACCTATAGATATATAATAAAAAAACTGATAAGAACAAAACATAAATATATATATTTGTATAAATAGATGTGAAGTGAAGGTTTACCTCTCAAATGGATACATCCACATATATTGAACTGGACCAGCAATTTTGGCTTCATGTGCTAAGTGTACCGGTAAGTGCTCCATCGAATCAAAAAAGTTGGGTGGGAAATGCGCTCCAACTTGCATAAAATAACTGGAATGTGTTTCTCCAAATGGACCATGTCGTCCCACGTGATCATTGTAGACGTTAAATCTTTGAAGAATAAACTCAATTCAGTTAAGACCCTCTAGATTTTGTTCAGTAGAAATTCCCTGAATGCGAGAGCCAACAGTCATTGCATAAGCACGTGACAATCGTGGCTTTTCATCTCAGACACCTAGCTGATCCATTCGCAAAGGGTCTGCCTCAGTTAACATTCGAGAGACATGTGAAAGGAATGGGTGTCAAGAGCGTTGCCAATCTGCTTTGAGTATAAGTGGGAGAAATGTTATTAGGTTGATATAGGTGACATTAGATGTCACCGAGTAATACATCAGACATGTTGTGGTATACTTAAAAGCAGACTTTGAGTATAAGTGGGAGATTGTTGGGGTTATACGTGAAAGTATGCTTTTAATTTGTATAACCTATGTATTAAACACTTATTTACTAAAATAAATTATTTATCACTATTGCTTTAAATATGATTGAATGTTATATATATTTATTGCAAACCGTTCATAGCACGAGTTACATTGTAATTAACGTGGTGATACCAGATCACAGAAGATCACGTTAACAGTGCCTTGTAAGCGAGTGCGTGTTTCACAACTTAGATAGATCCGAACAATCTATTGGTAGAAGTTGATGTGTAAGGCTCAGATTGACTTGTCTTGACCAAGAGATTACACCTTCCAATTTGATGTGTTTACACAACGACTCAAATTGGAGACATAGTCATCTGGAAATCTCAGCTCTTCAATCCAATTACACAAAGTCACTTTCTGTCTCTTATCAAGTGTGTAATTGGCTTGGGGATATCTTCATGTACTCTCATCCCTCTTCAGGTGATCACGTTTGCATATCTCGTTCAACTCATCACGTGACTTTGAAGTGTCTTTTGTCTTGCCCTCTGTATTCATGATTATATGGAACAAGTTATCGAACACATTCTTTTCAATGTGCATCACATCCAAGTTATGCCAAAAATGCTCCAGTAGGGAAAGTCCCAGAAAATGCTCTTCTTCTTCCAACCACTAGGTACCATTTTATTGTGCTTCTCAGCATGTTCTTCCGCTGTTTTCCTCAATCCCTTCTGATTAATTTGATTTAACAACCTTCTACCTACATGAATGCAAAGAGATATATGTTAATTAATTTGTCATATGTAGATAGAAATATATTAATAATTAAAAACAACTAATATAAAAAATTCCTGATCTCTTTTTCAGGCCGGTTTTTGTAATGACTTTGTTCTTGTAAAAGTTCTTTTTTTTTTTTTTTTTTTTTTGAAAATGATGATCTAAAAACTTTTGATGGTTGTCAAACCATGAAACTTTTCTGATAAGCGGGAGACTGAAAGCATCAGAAACGTCCATGGAGTAAGGACATGCTTGTTTCTCAGCTGTCCTCCACCCGGACAACATGGAGTACGCAGGGTAGTCGCTGATCGTCCACAACACAACAAACCTCATCGTGAAGTTCTGCTTTCTCGATACATCGTATATCGGAACTCCATTCTCACACAGATGTATCAAGTCTCTTATCAGAGGCTGAAGAAAACCATCTAGTTTGTCCTTTGGATTCTTTGGGCAAGGTATCAATACTGTGAGAAACATCGTTTGGGGCTTCATGCACATCCACAGAGGTAGATTATAAGGAGTCAATATAACCGGCCATAACTAATATTGCTTACCTTGCATTCCAAATGGACAATCATCAGTGCTGAGACCTAACCGAAAGTTCCTAGGTTCTTCCAAAAAATAGGAAACACTTCGTCAAGATGTTTCTAGGCCATCGAGTCAGCAGGATAACTCATCTCTCCGGAATCAGGATCAGATGACTTTGTATGATGCCATGTCATATCTTTGGTTGTGGCACTAGATTGATACAATCTTTGAAGACGAGGAATGATAGGGAGGTAATATATATTTTTATTTGCCACTTCCTTCTTCTTATTCTGCTTCCCTCGACCGTCAGTTCAGTTCCGACGTGATACTTTGTACCGAGAGTGCCCACAAAATCTGCACTTATCTAGCTTCGTGTCTTCTTCATTACCCCAGAATAACATGCAATTATTGATACATCAATCAATACTCTCTACTGGTAGATCCATACTCTTCAACATATTTTTTGCTTGATATTCTATAATAGGCACCTTATTACCGGGAGAACAGACCTCATTGAACAACCTACTAATCTGATTATAGGCTCTTTGTGAAAGTTTGTTCTCTGCCTTGATAGACATGAGTCGAGCATTGAATGATAACAAAGAGAGAATTTGACATCCATCATATAGATCTTTGTCAGTTTCTTTGAGTATTCAGTAAAAATTAGATGCTTCCTCATTTGGTTCCTCCTCGATAGCCTCATCTTGAAACCCACCAGCTTCCATGATCATCATATGATACATATCCGGTGCATCCACTGCAGTGTCTCGAACTGTACTCCAGGATCATCGTATGTCTCATTGTATTCGATAGCATTATAATACTCTTCAAGATCATTGAAATCAACATTCCATCGATCTTCACCATGAAGTGTCCAATTGTAGTAATAAGGAACAAAACCATTCACGATGATATGTATTTGAAAATCGACAATGGTTCTGTATGATTTGTTCTGACACTTTTTTACATTACACGAACATCTTATATGGCCCTCTGACTCTGTTGTACCATGATTAGTTGCAAAGTAATGAAGTTATTAACTTCATTCATGAACTTCGTATTTATACATCCGTTGATAAGTCGAGAAGTCGAATACATCCACTGACAATTCGGATATTACATTTGCTTCAAATCATATCAACATGTTAATTGGAATTTAAGTTAGTTGGACTAACTTTAATTCTGGGTGTGAGTGAGAACTCGTTAAACATCTAAGCAATCCCACAAGGGAGGGTAGGTAATCCCGTGAGGGAGATAAGTCCCGTGAGAGTGAGAACTCATTAAACATCTGTATTGTATTGGACTAACACGTTAAACTAAGTCCAGTTGGTTAAGTTAGTTCCCCTACTGATAGGGAAGAGTGGATGTAGGAGTTGGACTCCGAACCACTATAAAATCGTGTGTTCTTTACTGCTTTATATTCTTACTTGCCATATGCATTTGATTATAAACAAAACACATCTGTTTCAAAAAAAAATTGGTATCACTATTCCCTCACCCCTGTTTTATATGCATTACATGGTTTTTCACGGGGCCAACAGTTAGTCAATCTGGACTACATTGCTAAAGATACTCTATATAACACTATTGATGATGGTGTTATGGGGATGATTTCTCACTGTGAAACTGCAAAAGAAATATGGGATACACTTGCTGTTATGTGTCAAGGCTCATATCATATTAAAGAAAACAAACTTTCTGTTGCTATTGGAAAGTTTGATAGCTTTAAAATTGAAGATGGTGAATCCATTGACAAACTGGAAGTCAGATTCACTAGCATTATGAATGATCTGAATGCTCTTGGGAAAAGATACCCACAGAGAGAAGTGACACTGAAAATTCATAGAGGATTGTCTAAAAAATGGGATATACATGCTGTGGTGATTGAAAACACCAAAAATATTGATTCCATGCCATACCAAAAAGTTTCTCTGAACTGAAAGCTTATGAGTTTGTGATTGACAAGAAAACTAAGAAATCTGATAGCAAAGATGATTCTTCATCTAGCAAGAATGTGGCTTTTGAAGCCAAAGAGAAATCCTGTAAATCTAGAGAGTCTGAGAACTCACTTGCCAAAAATCAGGATGAGCAAGAGGATAAGCTAGTACTGATGGCAAGGAGGTTTGAAAGATTCAATAGGAGATATGGAAAATGTAAGAAATATTACAGGAATCACAGGTACAAGAGAAACTCAGAAGCTGAGGACAGATCCACTGAGAAAAGAAAGGACCATAAAGCTGAAAGCTCCTCATCCAAGAAAAGGGACTCCAAGACCAAGGAGGAAAGTGATCAGGATGATGACACCAACAGATGCTACAACTGTCAGAAGAAAGGTCACTTCCAATATGACTGTCCTGAGCTGAGTGCTAAGGAAAGAAAGGAAAGACAAGCCAAGAGAGACAAGAAGATCTCCAGCAAAAAGGCTATGATTGCTAAGGAAGAAGAACAATCTGACGAAGGATCCAGTTCTTCAGATGAGATATTTTCAGATAGTGACAGTGATGATGTCTGCCTTGTTGCTATGGAGGAGGTAAATTCTCCTATCTCTGTTGTTGCTCCTACACAAGCACATGAGTTCTCAAGTTCAACTGTAACCAGTAACTTTGACCTGATGGATTCTTTTGAGAATCTTATGAAGGACTATTATGTGTTACAAGAACTGCTCACAGAAATTCAAGAGCAGAATAAGGAACTGACTGCTGAGAATCTGAAGTGAAAAGACTCTAATAATGCTGAGATCATTTCTCAATTAATGGGAACTATTGATGAACTAGATGTTCTGAAAGTACAACTCTCAGAAAAAGAGAAGGTGATAGAGACCCTGAATAAAAAATTAGAGAAATCCATTGAGGAGATTCAGCTTATCAGAACTGAGTTCAATGACCTCTTTGAGAAGCATGAAACTCTAAATAAATGTGAAGATAGTGCGCAGAAAAGGTTATCTCTATTGAATTCTGCATCTAAAGTAATAGATGAAATTCAGAGTTATCAAAGACCTGCAACTTTAAAGGCTGGATTGGGATATAATCCAGGGGGAACCTCACAAGGTCTTCTGAATGCTGCTTCTAGTAGCTCCAAGACTGTCTTTGTTAAACCAGTGACATCTAATCTTCTTACTGAAGAACAGCCCAGAGTTTTAGACAAGGGTAAAGGACCTATGGTTTCAGAAAGACTGAAGGTTCAGGGAAGAAAGCCCAAACCTCAGGAAAATGCTAGAAAACCTGAATACTCAGTAGGAAATTTTCAGGCTAGTACTTCAAAGCCTCAGGCTAAGAATACCAACCTGAAAAGATATGCACTGAACCACCAGAGGAATTTTCAGTAGAGAAACACTCAGCAGAGATATTCTCAACTGAAAAGACCAAGTCCTCAGATTACTGAAAGACCACAATTTCAGTACAGGCAACCTAAACCCCACTTGCCTAAGGGTAAATGTTTCCTGAACCCAAGTCAGCAGAGACAGAGACCAGCTGCACCAAAGCCAAGGCACTTGAACAAGAGGCCTGAATCCAAGAAGAACTCTAAGGCTCATGTTCATGCTAAGGCTGGCACTCATACACAGGGTACTTCCAAGGCACCTAGGGCGGTGAATGTGTATGTAGATGTTTATGGGAGACAAATCAGCCACTCTAAAGTAATTAGAGTTGTCAGACAGATTTGAGTTCCAAAAGGTATAACTAACCTGGTAGGACCCTACACCAAATGGGTACCTAAGAACTGATCTGTTTTTCAGGTGAAGGAAAAGGGCACTGAGTTGAATGAAGACAACATAGCCCTGATGAGTGGAAATGAATTGGCTCCTGCTGCATGGTATCTGGACAGTGGATGTTCAAGACATATGACAGGATATAAGCAATTACTCACTAACTATGTTGAGTAAAAAGGCCCTCGGAACACATTTGGAGATAACTCCAAAGGACAAACTGAAGGATATGGAACTCTTGAAGTTAATTCTGTTCATATCCATGGTGTTTCATATGTGTCTGGTCTAAAGCATAATTTGCTTTCTATCAGCCAATTCTGTGACAAAGGATTCATTGTTGAGTTCTCAAAGAACTTATGTTATGTGAAAGACAATGCTTCACAGAAAATTTTACTGACTGGTACTAGAAAGGGAAATGTGTATCTTGCTGATTGGAGTTCAACTCCTAAAGATACATGTTTGGTTGCAAAAAGTTCTACTGATACCAGTTGGTTGTGGCACAAAAGGCAGAATCACTTAAACTTCAAAACCCTGAACAAACTTGCAAGATTAGCACTTGTGAGGGGATTACCCAATGACGTATTCAGTAAATATCATGTATGTGATGCCTGTCATAAAGGAAAACAAATCAAAGCATCATTCAAAAGCAAAGTAGATATTTCTACTGACAGAATGTTGGGAGATGAATTTAATAAAGAAGATTTTGATTAGATCCCAAAACCCCTAAGTATGACATGTTCAGGATAATCTTGATAGATGAGTCAGGATTCAGTTTTAGAGTGTTCAGGATGTTATCTGCACCATGTATAGTTAGTAGATATAGATCAGGTTAGATTCAAAGATTCTCCGAAAACTCAAGAAGTTTTCAAGTTTCAAGATGAAATCGAGAAACCAAGACTCAAGATGAAATCAAGAAATCAAGTTTCAAGATGAAATCGAGAAATCAAGACTCAATATGAGACTAAGAAATCAAGACTCAAGATGAGATCGAGAAATCAAGACTCAAGATGAAATCGAGAAATCAAGACTCAAGATGAAGACTCAAGATATCAATCAAGATATCATCAAGACTCAAAAGACATCAAGACTCGTAAGACATCAAGACTCGTAAGACTCAAGACTCGTAAGATCAAGATCAAGATATCAAGACAAAGAGGATATCAAGACACGAGAATTATCAAGACTCAAGAATGTATCAATGCTCAAGATAACTTTGAATGTTCCGAGGCACTGAAAAATATCTATCTGAAGGATACAATACTGAGAAGAACGTGAATACTCAGAAAAATAGATATTGACCAAGACATTCACATGCAGACAAAAGGAACTAAAACTAAGGGTTGTTAAGTTTATATCACTCAGAGATATTGACCAAAAAGAGCCGTTATGTTGGTCTACATTTACTGAAGACAAGAGCCAATCAGAAGAAGACATCACTGTACTTTACTGACACTGAAAGTGACAGGTCACTAAAGCATGTCAGTAGTACTATGTTCCAGACTGCAAAAAGTGGTGACTGGCTGCATAATTGAATATTGCCTAAAACATGCTAGGGAGTATTCAAACCCTAAATATAGCCGTTCATCACACAACATAAGAGGAAACTCATGAAGCTATCTCTTCCAACGGATAGTTTTTCAAGAGTGACCTTGGTGTTTGCCTATAAATACTTGTGACCCTCTACATTGAAGGTTACGGGAAATTTGTAAGCAACTCAAGAGCTCAAACTTATTATTGCAAGTTGAAGCACTCGAAAACCCAAGAATTTCCCAAGTGCTTTACATTGAAGAGAGCTCATTCACTAAGCCTAGTTTTGATAAGATATATCCAAAGGTTAGTAGAGATATCCTAGCCTTTGCATTGTACTTAATTGTAAAGGACTTGCTTTCCTAGATGGAAACCAACCAAGAAACCCCAAACCCTTTGTAAGGTAGTTTTAGTGTGATTGTTGGTGAGTTGGAGTTGTAAAGAGTTAGTAAACTACAGAGGTAGTCAGAAAACTCTAGAGAAGAAGTGAGTAAACTATCTTGGATAGTCAGAAAACTTGTGTGTGTTTTGAGTAAGTAAACTGCAGGGGTAGTCAGAAAGCTCAAAATAGAAAGGTTAGTAAACAAAAGAGGTAGTCAGAAAACATTAGGAGGTGATTAAGGAATTTCTCTGAAGAAGTGTCATTTTGCTTTCTGTTCTGCATTGATTATCTGTTGCATATCTTTAACTGAAAGCATATTTTCACTGATATTCTGTTGGAATCAATCCACTGAAGTTGCATCTAACTGAATCACAACCTTAATCACTATTCCATTAAAAGGAAGGTTTTCAGCAAAGGTTAAAACGAGTATAAACTTAGGGCCGACCATTCCGCACATCTGAGTAGCTATTCAAGCAGCTCAGGATCTCTGAAAACTCAAGCTCAGTTGGGATTATCTGAGGCTTCTGAAAGCAGCTCAAGATCACTGTCTCAGGTAGACTTTGACTCAGGGCGATCTATGCTTCTCAGGGCAAAATCATCAGGACAAGTGTATTCCCCCCATACACGTGTAAGACTCATTTACACCAGGACCAACAAGTGGTATCAGAGCAGGAGTTCAAAAGGTTCACTAATTTCAGAGTGACCACCTGAACTGATCTATTTTAAAACCTGTCTCTGATCTGATACCAACAAGTGGTATCAGAGCGGGAGTTCAAAAGATCACTGATTTGAAAATTGATCACCTGGACTAATCCATTTTTTTTAAAATCCATCTCTGCAGTGGTTCAACTTAACCACTAGCTTTGTTGACCAGAATCTAATTTGCTGAAAGATTCTTGTGGTCTATCTGAACAGATCTTATTTGCTGAAATCTTAAAAGGCTCAGACATAATGCCTTCTAAGAAACTTCCAATGTTCTCAGTAGAGAGCTATGATTTGTGGAGACTGAGAATGCATGCTCACCTGTATTCTAAGCATGAATGTATGTGAAGAGTGGTTTCTGAAGGACCATTCCAATTCACTGTTGTGAATCCCAAAGTAACTGAAAATGAGAGAAATGATCCCAGGACTGAATTTCCAAAGTCTGATGATCCACTTACTCCTGAGGAGAGGAAGTTAGTCAATATAGACTATATTGCCAAAGATACAATATATAGCACTATTGATGATGGTGTTATGAGGAAGATCTCTCATTGTGAGAATACAAAGGAGATATGGGATACACTTGCTGAGATTGCTGAGAAAGAAAAGGAGTCTGAAGAAAGTTCCAGGTCCTCAGATGAGATGTGCTCAGAAAGTGACAGTGATGACATCTGTCTCATGGCTGTAGGAGAGGTAAATTCTTCTATCTCTGTTGTTGCTCCTACACTAGCACAAGAGTTGTCAAGTTCCACTGTAAACAGTCAATTTGACCTGATGGATTCTTTTGAGAGTCTTATGAAGGACTATGCTGTTTTACAAGAACTGCTGAATGAAACTCAAGAGCAGAACAAAGAACTGATTGCTGAAAATCTTAAGTGGAAAGACTCTAGTAATGCTGAGATCACTTCTCAATTAATGGGAACTACTGATGAACTTGATGTTCTGAAAGTACAACTCTCAGAGAAAAAGAAGTTGATAGAGACCCTAAATGAAAAACTAGAGAAATCCACTGAGGAGATTCAGCTGATCAGAACTAAGTTCAATGACCTCTCTGAGAAGCATGAAACTCTTCAAAAGTGTGAGGATAGTGCGCAGAGAAAGCTAACTCTATTGAATTATGCATCTAAAGTAATAGATGAAATTCAGAGTTATCAGAGACCTGCCATTATAAAATCTGGATTGGGATACATTCCAGGGGGAACCTCACATGGTCATCTGAATGCTGCTTCTAGTAGCAAGAAGACAGTCTTTGTCAAACAAGTGGCACCAAATCTTCGGACTGAAGAATTGCCCAAAGTTTTAGACAAGGGAAAAGGACCTATGGTTCCAGAAAAACTGAATGTTCAGGTAAGAAGGCCCAAACCTCAGGTAAAGGCTAGAAAACCTGACCACTCAGTAGGAAATTTTCAGGCTAGTACTTCAAAGCCTCAGGCTAAGAATGCAAACCTGAAAAGATCTGCACTAAACCAGCAGAGGAATTTTCAGAAGAGAAACACTCAGCAGAGACATTCTCAACTGAAAAGGCCAAGTCCTCAGATTACTGAAAGACCCCAATTTCAGTACAGGCAACCCAAACCCCACTTGCCTAAGGGTAAAGGTTACCTGAACCCAAGTCAACAAAGACAAAGACCAGCTGCACAAAAGCCAAAGCACTGGAACAAAAGGCATGTACCCAAGAAAAACTCAAAGGCTCATGTTCATGCTAAGGCTAGCACTCATACACAGGATACTGCTAAGGCACCTAGAGTGGTAAATGTGTATTTAGATGTTTATGGAAGACAAATTAGCCACTCTAAAGATGATTAGAGTTGTCAGACAGATTTGGATTCCAAAAGGTACAGCTAACCTGATAGGACCCTACACCAAATGGGCACCACAGAACTAATCTGTTTTTCAGGAAAACAGAAAAGGGCACTGAGCTGAATGAAGATATCATAGCCTTGATGAAAGAAGATCTGAGATGTCATTGTTGGGTGAGATGAATTTCCTTCTTGGATCTTCATCAGAGATCATATTGAGAAGGACATCAGGATGGAGAAGATTCATACTGATAAACAGAGAGCTGCTATCTTGACTAAACCATTAACTGAATCAAGATTTCAGGAACTATCAGTTGAATTAGGGTTGTTGGATCCAGGTGTATAGAGAAAATCTGAAAAATTGAAGGTTTTCAGATCCATGAAGTTTTCTCAGAATTCTACTGAGAAACTCAGGATAAAATTGGAAATACTGAACTGAGTCTTGGGAAACTCAGATGTGCTGAAGATCAGTACTCAGTATTATACTGATCTGGCTCAATACCCAGTATCATACTGACCCCGTTCAGTACTCAGTATTATACTGACATTTTATCAAGGTCAATACTCAGTAAGAGTGATAGAGGAAAATTAGTCTGAAGAAGTAATGACTCATGCAACTCATTTATTGCTTGACTGAATCTCAGTAATCATTTGCAATAAATACTAAAACACCTGAAGAGAATGTTTTGGGCAGGATCTTTGAAATGTCGAAGAAGGTCAATAGTCTTTAATTGCTCTGATTCAATTAATCACCAATAAGGTTAAAATGGCGATGTATTTTTCGTGAGATCGTCCTTTCGTATACCCAATTAGTCTGTGATTAATCTCAACCGTTGATTTATTCAACCGATACGATTTCCCACGAATCGATTCTATATACTCATTGAGAATTCATTCAAAGCCCCATTTCATAAACCTTCATCTCCAAAATTCTCTGCAACTCAAAACCCATCTTTGCCCAGAGAAATCCTTCGTCATTCTCAAAAACCCTACACTCAAAATCCTCAAAATGACTTTCTCCATATATGATAAATTGGCTATTTCCAACAAGCCATGGTACGAATATGTGGTGTCGCTCGAAAGTTCGTCCAATGCTACCCACAAAGAAGAGGCGCTTCATATGATCCGAATCGCAAAGCTTAAAAATCTCGTCTCAAGCCAACCGGAAGCCGAATACTCTAAGGAGGTAATAGAGTTTATTTCAAATCTGAGATTAGATGACGAGGATGGTATCGAGTCTCAGATTACAATTTTCCATCTAGAACATAGCTCGAAATACGTAGATTTTGTACGGGAGGTGTATATAGTTCCCAAAAATTTAAATGATGTATTTGAGTTGTGTGATAGAGGAGAGGATCCCACGACTTATATGTTGGGTCGGGAGCAGGAATACCTTGATAGGATAACAGAGCATCCTATTAAGTTCGAGGCTACATTGAATAAATGGCATTTCAAGCCAAAATACAGTGTTTTGCTAGATATAGTTAGCAAATGTATAATGAGTCGATCAGGGAGTTTTGAGCAGATAAGCACTCCCAAGCTTAGATTGATGGCTGCTATCGAGGATTCACCCACCACAGATTTCAATTGGTTGAAGTATTTGATTAGAGTGGTGAGTGACCAGGCCAAGCAGATCAATAAGGAGGATGGATCGATCTCAATCAAAGGCAAAATTCTCCATGTGACCAAGATAGCTTTTATTTTGGAGATGTGCCGTGAAGAGGAGGATATTTTTGCCAACTCCTCACCTTTCCCAAAGTCTAAGGTCATGTTCAAGCCTACAACTACAAGAAAGACTTTGAAGGGTAAGAAAGAGAAGAAAGTGGAAAGCGCTGCAGAGGGAGCTACTGAAGAAGCCCATCAAGCCAGGGGGAAGGCTTTGATGGAGGTGAAGAGGGAGAAGGGAGAAACCATGAAGAAGAAAACCCTTGCTCCCAAGCGCAGAAGGATGCTGATTTCCACTGAGGAGGAGGTGAGCGAACCTGAGGAGGTGCAACCTGAGGGCCAGAAAGCTCAGAAATTGCCATTACAAGTATTGGCTCAGGTTGTATCTACGGCACGGGAGCAAACTGAGGAGCAAGTCTTCTCTGAGGTTCTTGAGAAGTCACTGAGCTCAGACAAATTCTCTCAAGAAATCTTCAAAGGACCTCAGACCTCAGAGATAGCTCAGATTCCAACTGAAGAAGTGCCTGCTCAATCCTCAGAACAAACTCAGATTCCAACTGAGGAGATGCCTGCTCAATCCTCAGATCAAGTTGAGCCTCAGGAGCTGTTGAATCTTGATGAGCTCCTAAGTGATCCATTCTTTGATCCCTCAGCAACTGAAGATCTTCCCACTGAACCTGATAGCCCGAAGCTGAAGAAGGGTGAAGCAGAAGAAACTGAGTGGCGAAGCAAGGGGGAACGGTTCATACTGGACATGTACCCTGAGCTAAGCACATATCCCGATCTTCAGGATCTCTTTTTCAGACTGAGGTCAACAATCTACATTCTCAACCAGACTCTACCTGAAATGCTCAACATTGCTTCATTCAGAGGTGAAGATTGGTGGAATGAGGAGACAACAGTTTTAACTGACTTCTCCTGGTTCAGAAAAACCAAGCTCAGGATGAAAATGTCAGATTTTGATGAGCTGGTTAGGAAGAAGATTGCTGAGAGGACAGAAGCTGATGTTGGTGCCCCGAGCTCCAAAGACAAAAACCAAGATGGGGACCAACAGGGGAATGATGAGAGTCAATCTCAGATGGAGAAAGACAGTACTGATGTTGGAGAGCCTGATATCACACATCCTCAGACTGCAGTTAGTACTCTTCAGGTAACTTTTGACACTATTAAAAATTATGCCAAGGCTACTAAAGTTTCTATCTTTAATTCTGTAATGTCTGATATGCAGACTGAGGCTCAGGTGGAAACCGAAGCTCAGGTGGAAACCCAAGTTCAGGCTGATACTGAAGCTCAGGTGGAAACCGAAACTCAGGCTGAGCAATCAGCTCAGGTCAATCCGCAAATTCTCTATGCTCCATAGATTGATCTCACTCCCATTGAGGAGAAGCTGGACAAGGTTGTGCCAATCGTGGACAAAGTGGCTCAGATTGAAGAGGCATTGGCCAACCAGTCCCAGAAGATGGAAAGTCTGAGTTCTACTTCAGACCTGATGCAACTTCAGACTACTCTGACTGACAAGATGACTACCATGGAAGGAAAGATGGATGGAGTCAAAGCTGAATTGAGCACAGAGCTGAAGCAGTTGTATCAGGAGAGGACTGCTTTTCTAGAAGCCAAGCTGGTGGAGAAGAATGATCTTCTGATCAAGAATGCTATTGAGGAAATGGGCCCCATGCTCATGACCAAAATGACAGAGATGTTTAAAGATGCTCTCTCCAACCAGTTTGCACAAATGTCTGAAGAGTTCTCTGTGGCGAAGAACCACCTGATGAGGCTAGAAGAAGAGCAAGATCAGTTGGCGGGAGAGGTGCGAAGTGTCAGCAAGGAACAATATCATATGGACACTGCACTATCTACACTTCTGCCAAGGTATGGTGCCAAGAAGGGGGAAAGGCCCGGAGCTGACCTGAGAGTATTATAAGAACACACCTTGGAGAGAAAGGAAAATATAGAGGCTGAGAAGAAATGCACTGCTGAAGCCTTGCAAGAAGTTGAAGCCACTGAGAAGCTTAAATTCAAGAAGGTGGAGAAGCCAGTCTACACTCATGTTTTTGAGGAAACCATCCAAGAAGTTATTGCCCAAAAACAGAGTGCTAGAAGAAAGGTTGGAACAAGCCAAGCCGGATCTGAGCAACCTATCAAGAGGAAGGTTGTGGCGTTTGTTGAACCTGAGAGGAAAAGGGCTAAGGCTTCTAAGCCAACTCAGAGAAAGCTGATAATGGAATTGAAAGAGTCTGAGGAGGAACCGCAGAAAGAAGTCTTCAACACCAAAAGAGCTCTGAGATCACTTCAGATCGAACAAGCCAAGAAAACTGCTGCTTCAGTTTCAGGAGTGCCTTTGATAAGGAAAAAGAAAGAAGAAGAGCAGAAGCGCATAAGTGGTTTCAAAAAGTTCATGACCAAAAGGAGAGGGACAGATAATGCTCAGAAGTGGCCGCACATTGATAAGTGGATGCCAATCCAATTCAATGATGCTTGGGAAGAGATAAAAAGAACCTTCTGGTTTTACTATGAAGTTCTGAGAGAATGGAGAGGGGAAAGCTCAGATTCAAATGAAGCCTTTATTGATTATCTGCTGACCTTCTATCCAAAGTACTTACAGAGTTGGATTAATCTTGCGGATGAAGGAAAAGTTCAGATCACTGCCCCTGGTCCATACACATACCCTGCTCCTAGGTTAGAGAATGGCTTGGTTAATGAAACAACCATATCTCAGGAAATTGCTCAATATGCCATCCAGTTAGGCCTGACAGGTAACAACCCTGATATCATCAAGGAGAGAGATGAGCTGAAAAAGAGGTATTATGGAATGTTCAACCTAGAATGCCTGTGGATGAGGTTGAAGAAGAGTGAAGAGCTAGAGCTGAAGATCGAAGAAGACTGAAGACCAAGACTGAAGACTCTTGTAATTCTTTTATTTTTGTCTTTACTTTTGATAAGTTCAATGTAATCTGTAACTGTTATCATACAATCAATGAAACTTTATCTTTATGCTCAAAGATAATATCTCATTATCTTTTTACATGTCTTTATTTTTTATATGCCTTATGATGTCTTGTGAAATTGTTGGGAGAATTATTGTAAAATTGTTGGGAGATTTGTCATTCTTGTATTGTAATAAGAAAAACTGAAACCTGAGTATAGGTTAAGTATTTTTGTAACAAGATGGTTTTGGCATCATCAAAAAGGGGGAAATTGTTGGGAGATGAATTTAATAAAGAAGATTTTGATTAGATCCCAAAACCCCTAAGTATGACATGTTTAGGATAATCTTGATAGATGAGTCAGGATTCAGTTTTAGAGTGTTCAGGATGTTATCTGAACCATGTATAGTCAACAGATATAGATCAGGTTAGATTCTGAAGATTCTGAAGACTCAGTAAGTTTCTGATGTTTCGAAGTTTCAAGATGAAATCGAGAAATCAAGACTCAAGATGAAATCAAGAAATCAAGTTTCAAGATGAAATCGAGAAATCAAGACTCAAGATGAGATCGAGAAATCAAGACTCAAGATGAGACTAAGAAATCAAGACTCAAGATGAGATCGAGAAATCAAGACTCAAGATGAAATCGAGAAATCAAGACTCAAGATGAAGACTCAAGATATCAATCAAGATATCATCAAGACTCGTAAGACATCAAGACTCAAGACTCAAGATCAAGATCAAGATATCAAGACAAAGAGGATATCAAGACACAATAATTATCAAGACTCAAGAATGTATCAATGCTCAAGATAACCTCAATGTTCCGAGGCAATCAAAATATCTATCCAAGGATACAATATCGAGAAGAACGCCAATACTTAAAAAATAGATATTGCCCAAGACATTCACATGCAGACAAAAAGGAACTAAAACTAAGTGTTGTTAAGGTTATATCACTCAGAGATATTGACCAAAAAGAGCCGTTATGTTGGTCTACATTTACTGAAGACAAGAGCCAATCAGAAGAAGACAACACTGTACTTTACTGACACTGAAAGCGACAGGTCACTGAAGCATGTCAGTAGTACTACGTTCCAGACTGCAAAAAGTGGTGACTGGCTGCATAAAGGCATATTGCCTAAAACATGCTAGGGAGTATTCAAACCCTAAATATAGCCGTTCATCACACACCATAAGAGGAAACTCATGAAGCTATCTCTTCCAACGGATAGTTTTTCAAGAGTGACCTTGGTGTTTGCCTATAAATACTTGTGACCCTCTACATTGAAGGTTACGGGAAATTTGTAAGCAACTCAAGAGCTCAAACTTATTATTGCAAGTTGAAGCACTCAAAAACCCAAGAATTTCCCAAGTGCTTTACATTGAAGAGAGCTCATTCACTAAGCCTAGTTTTGATAAGATATATCCAAAGCTTAGTAGAGATATCCCAGCCTTTGCATTGTACTTAATTGTAAAGGATATCTCATCCTAGTTGGAAACCAACCAAGAAACCCCAAACCCTTTGTAAGGTAGTTTGAGTGTGATTGTTGGTGAGTTGGAGTTGTAAAGAGTTAGTAAACTACAGAGGTAGTCAGAAAACTCTAGAGAAGAAGTGAGTAAACTATCTTGGATAGTCAGAAAGATTGTGTGTGTTTTGAGTAAGTAAACTACAGGGATAGTCAGAAAGCTCAAAATAGAAAGGTTAGTAAACTACAGAGGTAGTCAGAAAACCTTAGGAGGTGATTAAGGAATTTCTCTGAAGAGTCAGAGAGAGTGGACGTAGGAGCTTGAGTCTCTGAACCACTATAACTTGCTGTGTCGTTTTACTTTCTGTTCTACATTGATTATCTGTTGCATATCTTTAACTGAAAGCATATTTTCACTGATATTCAGTTGGAATCAATCCATTGAAGTTGCATCTAACTGAATCACAACCTTAATCAATATTCTATTAAAAGGAAGGTTTTCAGCAAAGCTTAAAACGAGTATAAACTTAGGGCCGACCATTCCGCACATCTGAGTAGCTATTCAAGCAGCTCAGGATCTCTGAAAACTCAGGCTCAGTTGGGATTATCTGAGGCTTCTGAAAGCAACTCAGGATCACTGTCTCAGGTAGACTTTGACTCAGGGTGATCTGTGCTTCTCAGGACCAAATCATCAGGACAACTTGACCCATCTGATCTCAGTGAAGAAAAGTTTTTAAAATCACTGAACACGTGTATTCCCCCCATACACGTGTAAGACTCGTTTGCACCGGGACCAACACAGAATATTACAACTGTTACATATGGATCACTTTGGTCCAGTGACACCTGTAAGCACTAATGGCAGAAAATATACACTTGTGGTAGTTAATGACTACTCTAGATACACATGGGTCATATTCTTACTCAGTAAGAAGGAGACTCAGACAAAACTGCCAGAATTACTGAAAAGACTCAGTACTGAAAAGAATCTGAGTGTGGTCAAGCTCAGATTAGATAAAGGAACTGAATTTATCAACCATATTATATCTGATTATTATGCAGCAAATGGAATAGCTCATGAAACATCAGCTGCAAGGACCCCACAACAGAATGGTGTTGCTGAAAGAAGAAATAGGACTCTGAAAGAAGCTGCAAGAACAATGATTGCTGAAGCTGATATTCCTAAGAGATTTTGGGCTAAACCTATCAACACTGCATGCTACTCTCAGAACAGATCCATGCTGACCAAGAATCAAGGAAAAACTCCTTATGAACTGTGGAATGAAAGGAAGCCTCTTGTATCTTTCTTTCGTGTGTTTGGTTGCAAGTGTTTCATACACAATAATGGAAAAGATCAGTTGAAAACTTTTGATAGAAAAGCTGATGAAGGGATATTCTTAGGATATTCTAAAGTTAGTAAAGCCTTCAGAGTTTACAACTGTAGGACTCTTATTGTGGAAGAAACACCTCATGTTGTTTTTGATGAGTCTACTTGTGTTCAGAAGAAACAGGAACAAGACTCAGGAGAACTCAGCAAGAGAATAACCAGACTTAGCCTGAAAAAGAATGATAAAACATCCTCTGAACCTGAAAAGAAGAAGTCAGTCACTTTCTATGAATGGAGTGAATCAGACTCAGAAAAAGAAGTTTAGAATGGAAACACTTAGGATGGTGAGACTCAGGATGGAGATTCTCCACTAAAGGAACACACTGAAGCTGACCAATCTGAACATACACCAGTTCAGACTCAGGTATGTAATGCCAATGAAGATTTGGTCACAGCTGAGGCAAACTCTAAATCTATAAACCAAGGGGGAACAAATATCTTTGACAATGTTCTGAATAGAATTTCCCCTGAGGAAGATGATTCCCTTTCTCCTTTTTTGTTGTTCCCTAAATTTGATGACATACCTGAACCTAACATTTCTGATGTTGAGGATACTACTGAAGAGGGAACATCCAGGAGAAAATGGTTGGATAGTCATCCTACAAGTCAGATTGTGGGTGATCTATCAGAAGGTGTCAAAACAAGAAGGTTCCATGGAGAAAGTGCTTTGTTCTGTTGCTTCCTATCTGAAAAAGAACCTACTGAGATTGAAGAAGCTCTTCAAGATTCATTCTGGATTACTGCTATGCAAGAAGAGCTGAATCAGTTCACAAGAAATGAAGTTTGGGAGCTAGTGGACAGACCTAAGAGACACAATGTGATTGGAACTAAGTGGGTGTTCAAGAATAAGAGAGATGAAAACAACAACATTGTGAGAAACAAGGCAAGGCTAGTTGTACAAGGTTATTCCCAAGAAGAAGGCTTGGATTATGATGAAACCTTTGCACCTGTTGCAAGACTAGAAGCCATCAGATTGTTTCTTGCATATGCTGCCCACATGAAATTCACAGTTTATCTGATGGACGTGAAAAGTGCATTTCTGAATGGTGTGCTTAAGGAGGAAGTACATGTGGAACAACCTCCAGGGTTTTGTCAGAGTGACCAAGTTTACAGGCTCAGGAAAGCCTTGTATTGTCTTAAGCAAGCACCCAGAGCATGGTATGATATCCTTTCTCAGTTTCTTACTGACCATGGTTTTATCAAAGGAACTGTTGATAGAACTTTGTTCAGGATAGAAGATGGGAAAGATATCTTACTTGTTCAGATTTATGTGGATGACATCATATTTGGTTCTCCAAATCATCAGTTGTGTGAGAAGTTTTCTACCCTGATGAAAGGAAAGTTTGAGATGTCAATGATGGGGGTGATGAATTTCTTTCTTGGACTTCAGGTGAAACAAACTAAGGAAGGAATCTTCATCAATCAAGCAAAATACACCAGAGATCTGATTGCAAAGTATGGTGTACAGAACTGCAATGCAGTTAGAATTCCCATGAATACTAACTACAAAATGGATCCTGATCCTGAAGACAAATCAGTAAATCACACTGATTATAGAGGGATCATTGGATCATTGCTATATCTCATTGCAAGTAGACCTGATATAACATTTGCTGTTGGGATATGTGCAAGATACCAAGCTAATCCTAAGGCTAGTCACATGGAGGCTGCCAAGAAGATTCTGAAATATCTTAAAGGCACTGTGAATAGAGGATTATGGTATCCAGCTGATGATAACCTTGAATTTACTGGTTATTCAGATGCTGATTATGGAGGATGTGGAATTGACAGGAAGTCTACCACAGGAACTTGTTAATTTCTTGGAAGTAAACTGATATCATAGTTTTCAAAGAAACAAACCTTAGTAGCAACAAGTACTACTGAAGCTGAATACATGGCTGCAGGAAGCTGTTGTGCACAGATTCTTTGGCTCAGACAACAATTGAGGGATTATAAGATTATAGCCAATGAAGTACCTATATTTTGTGATAATAATAGTGCAATTGCTATTACACAAAATCCAGTATTGCACACCAGATGTAAGCATGTTGATATCAGACATCATTTCATCAGAGATCATGTTGAAAAGAAGGATATCAGAATGGAGAAAATTCATACTGATAAACAGAGAGCTGATATCTTGACTAAACCTTTGGCTGAATCAAGATTTCAGGAACTATCAGTTGAATTAGGAATGTTGGATCCAGGTGAATAAGGCAAATCTAAAAAATTGAAGGTTTTCAGATGCATGAAGTTTTTCAGGATTTTACTGAAAAACTCAGGATAAAATTGAGAGTCCTGAACACTGAGTCTTGGGAAACTCAGTAATCCTGAAGTTCAATATTCAGTTTTATACTGACATTTTATCAAGATCAAAACTCAGTAAGACTGATGATTAAAATTAGTCTGAAGAAGTATTGACTCATGCACTTCATTTATTGCCCAAAACTGAATCTCAATAATCATTGACAATAAATGACAAAACACCTGAAGAAATAATTGGGCGGGACGTTTGAAATTCTCGAGGAAAGTCAATGGTCTACAGGAACAGTAATTAAATGCAATGTTCATTAATCACCAAAAAGGATAAATTGGCGGCTAAGTACTTGCAAAATCGTCCATTCAATTACCCGTTTTAGCCGGTTTTAATCTTGACCGTCAAAACCTTCATCTATGCGATTTTCCATAAATCAAAGCCTTATATCGTTTACAAAAACTTCATTCAAGCCCTATTTCAAAAACTTTCATCTTCAAGATACTCTGTATTCCAAAAGAACCTCCGATTACTCAAAATTCTTCACTTTCCAACAACCCTTCACTAAATCACCAAAAATGGCACTCTCTGTATACGACAAACTCGTCGTTACCAACAAACCTTGGTACGAAAATGTTATTTCTCTTGAAAGCACATCCAACGCGACTCACGAGGAGGAGGCGTTGCATATGATTCGTGTGGCAAAGCTTACATGTCTGGTCGCGAATTAACCAGATGTTGAATATGCCAAAGAGGTAATTGAATTTGTTGCTAATATGCAATTGGATGACGAAAACTGCATAGAATCTAAGATTACGGTGTTGCATTTGGAACATGGTACAAAGTATGTAGATTTTGTTAGGGAGTTGTATGTTATTCCTAAGAACTTAAATGCCATATATGAGTTGAAAGACCGAGGGGAAGACCCTACTTTGTGTATGGTGGGTAGGGAACAAGAATATTTGGATCAAATTGCTTTAAAATTTGAAACAAAAAGCAATTGAACAAAAAGCATCCGGTAAAATTTGAAGCTACATTGAACAAAAAGTATTTGAAACCGAGTACTGCTAGATATTGTGAGCAAATGCATTACGAATGGATCTGGTAGCTTCGAGCAGATAAGCAAACCTAAGTTGAGGTTAATGGCGACAATTGAAGATTCTCCTTCACGGGCATTTAACTGGTTGCACTACTTGATCAAAGTGATCAGTGATCAAGCCAAACACATTCAAAAGGTGAATGGATCTGTGGTGATCAAAGGAAAAATCCTACATGCAACCAAGGTTGCATTTATCTTGGAAACTTGCAGAGAAGAGGAGGACATCTTTGCAAATTCAACTGCTTTTCCTAGATCCAAAATCATGTTCAAGCCAACTAAGAGGACGTTGAGGGAAAATAAAGAAAAGATTACTGAATCTCAGGAGGAGACAACAGAAGTAGAAGTTGAGGAGGATACTGGAGAGGTTGAGCAAGTTAGGGAAACCAGACAGACCTCTCAGAAATACACTGAGGAAGCTGATGAAGAAAATAGGCAAGCCAGGGGGAAAGCCCTGATGAAACTAAAGAGGGAGAAAGGTGAAAAGCTGAAAAAGAAAACATTGGCCCCTCAGAAGAGAAAAAGACTTCAAACTATTGCTGAGAAGGAGGCCAGTGACCCTGAAGAAACTCAACCTAAAGGCCAGCAAGGGTTGAAATCTCCACTTCAGGTTCTTGCTCAGGTGGTGACAAATGTGCAGGAGCAAGAAACTGAGGAGCAGGTTTTCTTTGAGGTACTCGAAACCTCTCTGAGCTCAGATAAAATTTCTCAGGAAATTTTCAAGGGACCTCAGATCACTACTGAAGCAAGGCCAACTCAGACTTCAGATCAATCTGAACCTCAGGAATTGCTGAATTTGGATGCACTTCTGAATGAACCTTTTCTCGATCTATCAGCATTACAAATAATACAATCTGAGCCGACTGTTCCTGAAAGCCCAAAATTGAAGAAGGGAGAGGTAGAAGAGACTGAATGGCGGAGCAAGGAGGAACGGTTCATCTTGGACCGATACCCTGAGCTGAATGCTTATCTTGACCTTCAGGATATGTTCTTCAGGCTCAAGACGACAGTTTATATCCTGAATCAGACACTCCCGGAAATGCTGAACATCACCTCTTTCAGAGGAGAAGAGTAGTGGAATGCTGAGACAGCTGCCCTGACTGATTTCTCAGGCTTCAGGAAAACAAAGCTGAGAATGAAGGTGGGTGATTTTGATGAACTGGTAAAACGGAAGCTAGCTGAAAGGAAAGCTACTGACGAAGATGCATCAAGTTCTCATGATCAAGACAAAGATAGAGATCAGGGAGGTGATGCAGAAAAGCAATCTGAGGGGGGGAAGGAACCTCAGAAAGATGCTGAAAAAGAAAAGGATACTGAAATTCATATGGAGAAGGACAATGATGCTGCACAGACTGATATCACACAACCTCAGACTGAAGTTAACATTCTTCAGGTACCTTTTGGCACTGTTATAAATTATGCTAAAGTTACTGAAGTTCCTATCTTTAAATCTGTTGTTTATGATGTGCAGACTGAGGCTCGTTTGGAGCAACCAACTCAGTTGGAGATAGTAGTTTTTGCCTCCAGAGATTGATTTAAGTCCAATCCTGGATGAATTAAAGAAGGTGGTGCCAATGGTGGAAAAAAGTAAATCAAATGGAAGAAACCTTGGCAAGTCAATCTCAAAAGCTGGATAATCTGAGTTCATCATCTGACATGCTGCAACTACAAACAACTCTTACAGATAAGATGATTGCTTTGGAAGGAAAGATTGATGTGATAAAAATTGAGCTCAATGCAGAGATGGAGCAAAGGTATCAAACCAGAACTACCTATCTAGAGACCAAACTGGTTGAGAAGAATGAGCAATTGATCAAATCAGCTGTTGAGGAAATGAGCACTCTGCTCATGACCAAGATGACAGACATGATGCACAAAGCCTTCTCGACTCAGTTTGCTCCACTCTCAGATGAATTCTCCATGGCCAAGAACTACATGATGAGTCTAGAAGACGAGCATGATCAATTAGCTGGAGAGGTGCGGAGCTTAGGAAAGGAGCAATATTATATGGATGCCGCATTATCTCCGTTGGGAAATGAATTTAATAAAAAGGATTTTGATTAGATCCCAAAACCCCTGAGTATGACATGTTCAGGATAATCTTGATAGATGAGTCAGGATTCAGTTTTAGAGTGTTCAGGATATTATCTGCGCCATGTATAGTCGGCAGATATAGAACAAAGTTAGTTTCAAGACTCAAGAGGATACTTTGAGAACCAAGGCTCAGAGAAATCAAGGATCGAGAAAACAAGGCTCAGAGAACTCCGGCCTCGAGAACTCAAGACTCGTAAAACTCAAGACTCAGAGAACTCAAGACTCGAGAGAACTCAAGACTCGTGAGAAATATCAAGGCACGAATTATGAAGGACCCAAGAATGTATTGAATGCTCAAGATATCATGAATGTTCCGAGGCAATCAAGTCGAGGAATATAGTCATGGAATCCAAATGACGTGGACCAACGAGAGAAGACAACCAAATGAAAAAGCTACAGAACTTACAAAAGAATAGTATGGATTTGAATGTGATTCTCCAACGGTAACATTCAAATCCACACTATAAATACAAGTTCTTCCTTCATTATCGGTGTGGAGTGTGGATGCATGGAGATTATGCACAAAAATGCTACAAAGCCAAAGAGCGTTATAGTCAAAAGCATTCCCACCCTAGAACACAAGTCCAGAGATATACAAATATAGTCAAAGAGTGTTCTAGAACCCAACCTAAGCAACCCACGATGTATCATAAGCTTAGAGATTTTTTCCCAACCTTAGCATTGAGGCTAAACCATTGTAAGGAAAATCTCACCATAGTTGGAGACAACACCAAAACCCAAACCCAAAGGGTGAAGTGAGGTGGTTGTTAGGCAAACCCGAGTGAGGGTGATAAGTCCCGGAAGAGTGTGAACTCATTAAACATCTAAGAGTTTGAGTTAGTAAACTACGAGGTAGTCGAAAAAGCTCGTGGTCGGGTTGAGTAAGTAAACTACGTGGAGTAGTCAGAAAACTCAGGGCCGAGTTGAGTAAGTAAACTACACGAGGTAGTCAGAAAGCTCAGAAGTTGATAAGGAATTTCCCTAGAGAGGAGAGTGGATGTAGGACCGGTTGTCCAACCACTATATATTCTTTGTGTTGTTTATTGCTTTTATGTTTATACTTGTCATATGCATCTAGTTATAAGCAAAAACACAACACATGAGCTCCAAAGTTTAAAAATTGGAAACACTCTTCCTCACCCCCCGCTTTTATATGCACCGAAGTCAAACGTTTTGCTTCCGCACGCGCAAAATAGGTTTTCCCACCGGGACCAACAAGTGGTATCAGAGCAGGTACTCAACAGATCACTATTTTCAAAGTGATCGCCTGAGCTGATCTTTTTTAAAACCTGTCTCTAATCTGATACCAACAATTGGTATCAGAGCAAACAGAAAGTTTTACACAACAATGGAATAATAGAACTTTTCATTGATAAAAACCCGAGGGTCAGGTTACATTACAAGTTACAAACGCAAGAGAACCCGGAGGTCAATACATAACTCTAAACCCTAAACCTCTAAGCCATAACCCTAAACCTTCATCCAAATCCAAACCCGATCTACAAGGTAGTGATTAAGAGGAGGAAAGAGAGAGATTTTAAGATCTCATGCTCTCATTTTCCCCCACTTAACAGGATGAGGGAGGCTTGAAAGGTAATCCTATGCCGCAAACTGATGGACTCTCCAATGGAGTGAGAGCGGCCTTGATAGGATTTTTTTTTGCCGCGGAGCCCTAAGAAAGAGTCGATGGGCTCTCCAACATTAAATGGTGAGTTTGATATAGGAAGATCACCGTTGTCCCGATCAAGTTCGCATATCAAACTCACGTTCATTTTCAGACTGAGTCTGCTAATGCTGGTTACGTCATCTAGAAAGACACACAAGCTGCATACGATTAGGAGAAGTGTCTTCTCGATTCAAGCGACAAAGAGATCCGCCACCACGATGGTAGAGAAGCTTAGCAACGATTGTATGATAAATCTTTGATGACGACGAAACGCAAAAAAAGACACACAGGGTTGATTTGAGAAGATGAAATCATGGAAAAGGGGGTAAAAGTGTTTTTTTAAGTCTCACCGAAAACAAGGGTTCACCAGATACATGATTCTACAAAGAAGATAAGTATGGTGAATGAGTTATGTTGTGTAAAATATTGGTCCAATTTATAGAGGCTAAGAAGGGTGCAGATGCAAATTTGAGCTCTCAAAGACTTTTTAGAAAAATTTGCATCACAAGGACAACGTGTAGAAATCACGCTGACCGATAATTGGAAAAAGTTACTACGGATTGACATATCGAGAGTGTCGACGATATCTCACGCATGTCAAATCGCACCAACTTAGGGAATAGAGGCTACTATTCTAGACTAAGTTTTGGCAAAGAACACTTTCCAAGAATTGGCTTAACTGGAGGAGAATCGACAGGTCAACAAAAATCGATTACATACAAAGTCGATCAAATGAAGAAAATCACCGAGCTTGAAAACTTCACCAAATCAGATATATCGATCTATATCAGTTGAAAGGGGGGAACTTCAACTTGAGGAGGAACTCACAGAATCAAAAGTAGATGATCAAGATCAAGACATGGTTGCATGCATTTAGACCGACGAGATCAAATAAGTTAGATGAGTTCAAATGATGAAATTTGTCTAAAAACCGAAGTGAAGAAAAGCTAAAGCCAGCAAATCAGAAGAGAAGGTTGCAAATCAGAAGATGAGCAAAAGAGACTGATCAAGATCAGACGTGATCGAGATCAGATATGATAATGAGCAGATGAAGACTGATCGAGATCAAACGTGATCAAGATCAGATATGATAAACCTGATATGCTAACTTGATATAATGACCTGATGCTATGTTGATCTAAAGATGTGTTGATCTGATTAGTAGAGCTAATCAGATCAGGCAAAGAACAAATCAGATAACTTGGGTAAAGTGATCTGAGACTCAGTAAGTAAAGTAAACTGAGACTCAGTATAGGTCAGAAGACCTGAGGGTCAAGAAGTCTGAAGTCAGAAGAAACTGAACTCAGTCAGCATGAGTGTCAGTATACCTGATCAGACAAAGTCCATTGAAGAAGAATGAGGAGCCGAGCTGAAGACAGAAGACTAAAGACCAAAACTGAAGACTTGTAATTCTTTATGTTTTTTTTTCTTTATTTCTTTGATAAGTTCATTGTAATCTGTAACTGATAACATACAATCAATGAAACTTTTATCTTTATGCTCAAAGATAATACCTCATTATCTTTTTTACATGTCTTTTATGTCGATATGCCTGATTGAATGTCTCTGATCTGATTGTATGCTCATATAAAAGGGAAAACTATATGATGCTATGGGAGAAATTGCTTAAGTATTTAGTAATGATCTATTTAGGAAAGATTCATTACTGAAGAAATCTGTTTTAAATTGATTAGAGATTTACCATTCTTGTAATAGGAAAAACTGAAACCTGAGTAGAGGTTATATGTTTGTAACAAGATAGGTTTTGGCATCATCAAAAAGGGGGAAATTGTTGGGAAATGAATTTAATAAAAAGGATTTTGATTAGATCCCAAAACCCCTGAGTATGACATGTTCAGGATAATCTTGATAGATGAGTCAGGATTCAGTTTTAGAGTGTTCAGGATATTATCTGCACCATGTATAGTCGGCAGATATAGAACAAAGTTAGTTTTCAAGACTCAAAGAGATACCGAGAACCAAGGCTCGAGAAATCAAGGATCGAGAGAAACGGAAGGCTCGGAGAACTCAAGCCTCGAGAGAACTCAAGACTCGAGAAAACTCAAGACTCGAGAGAACTCAAGACTCGAGAAATCAAGACTAAGAGAACCTGAAGACTCAGAGAAATACTGAAGGCACAGTAATTACTGAAGGACTCAGTAATGTATTGAATGCTCAGTATATCCTGAATGTTCCGAAGCACTGAAGCTGAGGAATATAGCCGTTGGAATCCAGCTGACGTGGACCAACGAGAGGAAGACAACCACTGAAAAAAGTCAAAACAGAACTTACAAAGAATAGTAGGGATTTGAATGTGATTCTCTCCAACGGTAACATTCAAATCCACACTATAAATACAAGTTCTTCCTTTATTATCAGGTGTGGAGTGTGGATGCATGGAGATTATGCACAAAATGCTACAAAGCCAAAGAGCGTTATAGTCAAAGCATTCCCACCCTAGAACACAAGTCTGTAGATATACAAATATAGTCAAAGAGTGTTCTAGAACCCAACCTAAGCAACCCACGATGTATCATAAGCTTAGAGAGATTTTCCCAACCTTAGCATTAAGGCTAAACCATTGTAAGGGAAAATCTCACCATAGTTGGAGACAACACCAAAACCCAAACCCAAAGGTGAAGTGAGGTGGTTGTTAAGCAAACCCCGAGTGAGGGTGATAAGTCCCAAGGAGTGTGAACTCATTAAACATCTAAGAGTTTGAGTTAGTAAAACTACATAGGTAGTCGAAAGCTCGTGGGTCGGGTTGAGTAACTAAACTACGTGGAGTAGTCGAAAAAACTCGTACGAAGTTGATTAAGTAAACTACACGAGGTAGTCAGAAAGCTCAGAAGTTGATAAGGAATTTCCCTAGAGAGGGAGAGTGGATGTAGGACTGGTTGTCCGAACCACTATATATTGTGTGTTGTTTACTACTTTATGTTTATACTTGTCATATGCATCTAGTTATAAGCAAAACACAACACATGAGCTCCAAAGTTTAAAAAATTGGAAACACTCTGCCCTCACCCCTGTTTTATATGCACCAAAGTCAAACGTTTTGCTTCCGCACGCGCAAAATAGGTTTTCCCACCGGGACCAACAATCTCAACTTCTCCCAAGGTATGATGCCAAAAGGGGGGAAAGGCCAAGTTCGAAAGGACAATTGGATAAGTTGTTGGCTCAGACCTTGGAGAAGATAGCAAGAGAAGAAGCTGAGGCTAAGAAGATCTTGGATGATCTGAGTGAAGTGGAAGCCACTGAAAACTGAAGTTCAAAGAAGTTGAAGAAATTGGCCACACTTAGACATCAGAACAAACAGCTCAGGAGATTATTGAAGAGAAGATGGCTGAAAGAAGGAGAATTGAAACGAGCAAAGCTGGTGAAACTCAGGACAGACCAGAAAAGAGAAAAGTTGTAGCCTTCGTTGAAACTGAAAAGAAGAAAAGAGCTAAGGTAGCAAAGCCTACATAGAGGAAGCTGGTTATGGAATTTGAAGAGTCAGAAGAAGAAGCTGAAAAAGAAGAATCTGAACCTCAAAAGGAAACCTTCAACACAAAGAAAACTCTAAGAGCCCTGCAGATTGAGAAAGGAAAAATGACTGCTGCTTCGGTCTCAGGTGCTCCATTGACCAAGAAGAAGAATGAAGAGGAACTGAAAAGAAGGGGAGGATTCAAGAAGTTCATTGGAAAAAGGAGGGGTACTGAAAAAGCTCAGAAATGGCCGCATATTGACAAGTGGATACATCTACAAATCAATGATGCATGGGAGGAAATCAAAAGAACCTTCTGGTTCTATTATGAAATTCTGAGGGAATGGAGGGGGAGCAGCTCAGATAAAAATGAAGCGTTCATTGAGTATCTACTGACTTTTTATCCTGAGTATCTTCAGAAATGGATCAACTTGGCAGATGAAGCCAACACTCAGATAATGGCTCCAGGACCCTACATGTACCCATCACCCAGATTTGAGAATGGCTATGTGAATGAAGCAGCTATTTCTCAGGAAATTGCTCAGTATGCTATCCAGCTAGGCTTAACAGGAAACAAGAGATACTACGGGATGTTCAACCTGGAAGTGCCAGAGGATGAAGTGGAAGAAGACTGAAGACTATATATTTTCTGATTTTTTTTTTATTTTCATTGTAATATGTAACTCTTATCTTACATCAATGAAAATTTATCTTTTATGCTCAAAGATAATATCTCATTATCTTTTTACATGTCTTTAATTATTTGATATACCTTATATTTTGAAATTGTTGGGAGAATTACCATTTTGGTTTCTAATAAATAAACTGAAACCTGAGTATAGGTTAGGTTTTCTTAAATGTAACAAGATGGTTTTGGCATCATAAAAAATGGGGAAATTGTTGGGAGATGAATTTAATAAAGAAGTTTTGATTAGATCCCAAAAACCCCTGAGTATTACATGTTCAGGATAATCTTGATAGTCTGAGTCAGGTTTCAGTATAGATTGTTCAGGAAGATATCTGCACAATGTATAATCAACAGATATAGATCAGGTTAGATATCAAAAAACCCTGAGAACACAGGTAGACCTGAATACTCAGAAGGTACTGAAGATACTGAAGGAATGAAGACTCAGATATTACTGAAGACTTAGAAGATACTGAAGGAATGAAGACTCAGATATTACTGAAGACTCAAAAGATACTGAAGGAATGAAGACTCAGTAGTTACTGAAGACTCAGTAAGGTACTGAATACTCAGTGTAATCTGAATGGTCAGAGACACTGAAAATATCTATCTGGATATTATAAAATTGAGAAAAACGCACATGTTCAGAAAAGTAGACATTGCCCAAAACATTCAAGTGTAGACAAAAGGAACTAAGTCTAAGTGTTGTTTAAGGTTGTTTCATTCAGAGAGATTGACCCAAAAGAGCCGTTTTGTTTGTTTACATTCACTGAAGACAAGAACCAATCAGAGGAAGACAACACTGAAAGCGGCAGGACCCTGAATTTTGTCAGTAGTACTATGATTCCAGGCTGCAAAAATTGGTGATTGGCTACATGGCTGCATATTTCTTAAAACATGCAAGGGAGTGTTCAAACCCTAAAAATAGTCATTCATCAATAACCAGAAGTGGAAACCCTTGATACTATCTCTTCCATCGGATAGTTTTTCAAGAGTTTTTCAAGAAGTAACCTTTACATTGAAAGGTTACCTATAAATAACTCAAGAGCTCATTCTATTCTTGAAAATTGAAGCGGAAAAACCTTAAATTTCCCAAGTGTTTCAACTCAAGAGCTCATTCACTATTCTTGATAAAATTCCAAAGCTTAGTAGAGAAAAACCTTAGAATTTCCCAAAGTGATTTCACATTGGAACTAGAGCCCATTCACTAAGCATAGATTGATAAAGAAATATCCAAAGCTTAGTAGTTAGATATCCCAACCTTTGCATTTGTTCAGTATTGTAAAACTCAAGGATATCTCAACCTAGTTGAAACTTTAGGAAGTGGTTACCCAAACCCAAACCCTTTGTTAAAGTGTAGTTTGAGTGTGTGTGATTTGTTGGTGAGTTAGATCAATTGTAAAAAGAGATTTTTGTAAGAAAAGCTAAAAAGTCTTGCCTTATTCGGTTGGAACCCAACCATCAATTGATCCAGACAGTTTATTAAAGGAAGAAGATTTTTCGATAGAACAGATAACCTTACCAAAAACTCTCAACTAACTCTACCGAAGTAGTTATCCAAGCTAAGCTACTTGTGGTAGTAACTCCGACCCATCCGACCTCGATGAAGAAATAGTTTTAAAAATCACGAACACGTGTATTCCCCCACACGTGTAAGACTGTGTATGCCAATATCAAATAAGGTAGTGTGCTTTAAGTGTTCGGGGATCGAATTTCAATTAGATGACAAACACACAAGATATTTATAGTGGTTGATCCGACTTCGAGAATATGTATGCAATATCAAATAAGGTTTTCCTAAATCATCCGATAACACACAAGGGCACCAACTTAACCAACTCGAACTTTTTTTAATGTGGCACCAACATAACCAATCGTTTAAATGTGTTAGTTCAACACAATACAACAGATGTTTAAGGAGTTCTCACTCAACCGATCCCAGAAATCAGAAACTAGAAACACTAGTCTGAAATCTTGCAAAACAAACTTAACCTAACTTTTGGGTTTGGGTATAAGATTTGTTGTTGTTCCAACTGGAAATCTATCCTAGTATTTGTGTAGCCTAAAGCTAGAGGATAAGATTTCTATCCTAAGAACTATGGGATGAACACTTCGAAAATATTCTTGATTTTGTGTTCTTCGTGCGGAAATTGCTATAGCATGAGCTTGATGATAATTTTTGTGTTATCACTATGAAGGTTGATCCCATATTTATAGACCATGAAATCAAAGAGCCGTTGGAAAGAAATTTGAATTTCAGGCTATTTTTGGTAGCTTGCAGGCGTGATTTGAGGTGCTCAGGAAGGCCATGCCGTCTTCATGCATATTTGTCCTTTGTAGCCGTTTGCCCTGATACGCCATATCCTGCAGTGTCAGATTCGTACATACGTGTCGACCCCTTAGTGGCTAACAAGTACACTCATTCGGCTTCTTGTAAAGCCAACAATGTTGACATTCTTCTGATCTGATTTACATCGCATGCCTTGGATAAGTAGTTATGCTTATCACTTCTCTGACTAAGCTTGAACTGATCAATACTTTACTGATCAGTCGCCTTGAGTCTTCTGATATGGTCGTCTTAGCTTCAACCAATCATCTCTGCTGATGTCTTTGTAGAATAGGTCACCTGGTCTGCTGCGTCTTAAGATCATTTCTTCTGATTCCCGCTACTGTTCTTTGCTGCTGATCTTCGCTGATGATCTTATGCATTTTGAGTCCCCCCCTCAAAATGTGACCTAATCTAATTCATCAGTTGTCTAATATGTTTAGCTGGTTTCCTATCAAATCATCAATCGACTAACAAGTTCGACTGGTCCTATTACAACTGTTTTGGAACTTCCATCAAAACTATAAATTTCCCAACAATTTCCCCCTTTTTGATGGAACCAAAACATTTACCAGAAAGTCTGCTGAACAATATTAAAACTAAAGTAAAAGAGACAGTAAATTAGAAGACAAAGAGAGTTTTTTTTAAGATCAGCAAAGTAGGATTCTCATTAATGATATCAGCATTACAAGTACAAGATAAGCAAATCCTATTCTGATCTTACATAAATTAGTCTTCTGATTCCTTCAATATCTCTCTTCCACCAGAACAACACACATTTCAAAAAGCCTTGCCTTGATTTCCGCCACTTTACTTTCTTCAAAAATATCATCTTGTGCCAAGCACATTTTTAAAGTAGCATTAAAGGCAATCTTGTCTAGCTTCCCATCCGGAGTCTTCTTATATTCCATGATCTCGACCTCAGGAGCAACTGGTATGCAGCTTAGCTTCTTGGCCTCCTTCATGATGTTTTCATAGAATACCGGATGTTTGTTACTCAACCAATCTCTGAAGATTTCATTGATTTCAACATTGGTTGGAAAAACCTGATTTATGTAAGCCGAGATATACCATTCCCCTTTGATTTTCTTCCATTCAGCAACCATGTTCCTATCTGGCTTAACAATCACATCCACATCTCCATCCAGAATAGGCTCAACAAAATGTGATCCCTCACCAGCTTCATCAACGAGTCCTTTCTTCTTCTTCTGTTTGTATGCTTTATCCAGACTCGATGCTTCTTCCAGCCTCTTCTTTCTATCCATCTCTGCTTTCCTCAATTCTTCAGCTTTTCTTTTCTCAGCAAGATCCAGCAATTTCTTCTTTTTCTCATCAGTGGCAACTTTCTTTCCCTTCTTTGCTGATCTTGCCTTTCCATCAGATTCGGTTGAGGAAGAGATGCCTTTTGTTTCTTCCAAATCTGCAGCTGTTTGAGCATCCTTCTGAAGTCTTTTCTTGTCTAGCTTGATCTGGATGCCAGCTAAAAAATTTTCAACCTGGTTGAGTCTGTCTTGGACTTCAGCATCTTTCTCTTCTTCCCCTTTTTTGGTTCCCTCAAAAAGTGTCTTCAATTCGGAGCTGAGGTTACCAATAGTTTGAACAAGAGATTGTTGCATTGCCTTCAGAGCAGGAGATTCAATTCCAGTACCAGCTCTGACTTCGTCAACAACTGCCAGCATAGATGTTTGAGCAGTATCTACCACATTGCTGACCTTGTTCAATAGAGTTTTGAGCTTATCAGCAGAAGAGTTGACCCGATTGGTTGCATCAATAAGTTCATTTTGCATTCTGGTCAGCTGGGCCATCTTTTCATTCATCATCTAAGTGAATTGCTGATTCCTGGTTTCTTCAATCTTTACCAGGCGCTCGTTCACTTCAACCATCTTATCAGCAGTAGTATCTCTCATCTCTTTAGATATGCGCATGCAGTGAGAAGATACATGTTCTCTCTCAGTTCGGATGGCTTTCTCAATCTGGCGGGGAACGAAGAAAGTTACATCATCCCTGAACATATGCACCATGTTCACCCTGAACGAGTTCTTGATATACTTCATAAGATTCTCTTCAAATGATGGAGATATTTGGAGAATCTTCAATACCTGACCTACTGATGTCGAGGGGCCTTCGACCTCCATTTCTTCAGCTTGACTTGCTCCAACAGTCAGGTCTATTATGTTCTCGGATGATTGTGCCTCAGCTGATGGGGACTGTGCCACATTTCCCACATCAGCTTCATCGGCAGCTTCTTCTAGCTCCTCAACAATCCTTACCTGCTTTGCTGTCCTCTCAGTGTCAGCCATTTGTTCAAATATTTCCTCAATACTGATCGGACCCCCATCGGCAACCTCCTCTTCATCATTAGAATTTTGCATTTTCCGCATCACCCGGCTGTACTTGACCATCTTGTGGGTCATCTCTCTATGAATTGGGGTATCCGGCATACCCAACTGCCTCATGATCAGCCCGACTACAACATCATCGGACAGGAGATCAGGAGCAATCTCGACTCCATCAATTTTTCTCATTTGAAGTTCATAATCCAGAAACGGATGGATTCCACCTTTCTGCTCAACCACTGCCCCAAAATCCTCAAAATTTTTCAACCTGATATCCCTCCAGGTAAGCACATCCAACACGGTAGCTTTGGCGTCAGGCTTGAGGGCGAGCTCCGGGTATCTTTCCTAGATCATCTACTCCAATCATCGTCTTATGATCTTCTCAGTATAGGAAGTTTCTGCCTGGGGAGAAGATGATGGAAGTGGAGGAGAAGACACAACAGATTCTGGCACGACTTGTACTGGCTCAGCATAATCTGGAGCCTCTGGATCAGGTGAAGAGGCCTCCAGACGAGCAGAATCAGTAGAGGCAGAATGGCTCAGTTCGAGCAGGGCCTTTAGAAGCTTGTCCTGGGCCTTTTGGCAGCCTGTTGATCGGAATGCGATCATCATCAGAATCAGTGGACTCATCCACCAGAATTGTCTGCCGTTTCTGCTTGCCTTTACCACCAACCTCTGTTACATGTGCAGATTTTGCCTTTTTGACAGCTGGCTCTTTGAAGACAACTCCCTTCTCTGGTTTCCTGCCAGTTGCCTTCCTCTTCTGACCACCTTTCCCAGCCCTGCGGACGTCAGTGGCTGGTTTAACAGCTACTTCTGCTACATCATCAACTGGGCCATGTAGCTGTCTGTTAACTAGCAGCATCTTCTTATGTGCGAGTTTATAGGGGATCATCTCGTCCTCGCTCCAATCTCTGTCTTTCATTAGGTCAATCAGAATCATAGTGACCTTATGCAGCATCGTGGTCTTGGCAGAGAGAACGACTTTCCCTTCGTCTACCACGAACTTGGCTGACTCCTCCAACAACCTCCTTTTCAAAAACTCCAGCCAGTTAATCTTGGCATTATCGATGATGGCAGTCATGATTCGAGCCTTTTCTTGAGTGACCGCATCCAGGTTGTAGGTAGTTCCCACGATTACCTTTTGAACAATATCAAACAATAGCCGATATTTCCTCTTAAACATTGGTTTCTTGAAGCCCTTGGAGTGATGAGCATCCGCAGAGCCTAGAAGATGTTTGATAACTGCACTCTCCTATACAGATCATCATCCGTTATCTCTAGATGCTCTCCCTGGACCTCTGAATATAGAACCTTTTCATAGTCTCTCAAGTTGTACAGAAATTCGAGAGCACCATCCAACAAGATTGAACCCGCACTTGCAGAACAGTACATCTTCAATCCACAGTCTTTAAGCATCTTCAGAATCTCAAGAGACTCTGGATCCGTGGTAGTCCGGAAATCGATGCATCTTTCTTCAATAATTTCATCAGCAAAGTTCCTGAAGATTGGATCTTCAGGTTCCGGTGAGGCATGGGAGGATGAATGGGCAGTCTCTGCAATTTGTCTGACTTTAGGTGTCATTTCTGCAAAAAATTGGAGTGATTAGAATCGAGAAGCTTAATGTATAATAACCCCAAATTTGGAAAAGAAATCACAATCATAAACCATAGACTATTTACCAGGTATAAACACGCAAGAGATTAAAACGGCGTAAAATCGTTTGAAGTGCAGAATTTTTTTTGAGCTTTGCGTGAAAGAAAATTTGCAGAGAGTATGTGAGTTTGTGAAGTGTGCAAATGGCGAATGAGGGTTTTAGAAAGGAGAGGGAAAGATGAAAAGTTTTTCGAATCGGAACCCAAGCGTCGTGTAATCTGGATCAATGGTCCATATTAAGCGGTTTTAAACAAATGGGGATCGTGCGGTTAGGAAAACAATAAGTTGCAGCTTTTTGGATTTAAAAACGCGTAATTAATGTATTTAATACATATTCCTCGCGTCCGCATTAAATGCTTTGCAGGTCTTGCGTCATAAAATTATGTGAATAGTAAAAGCAAATAAATCTCAAATAATTTCATATAAGTAATCAGTAAGACAAAAGAACAGATATGTGTATCTAGTTGACTGATATTGTAATCAGTCAATACCACTTGAAGTCTGACTGATTTCTGTTGATCTTAGTTTCTGCCTAAACGTTAGTGTTTCCCAACAATGTCCCAATTATCTGATCAGGTTCCTTCTGATCCTATCTGATTAGTTGAGGTTCCCCCTTCAACTGTTATCCCTTTTCTGATCAATCCCTGACTGATCCTTTCTGATAAGTAGAGGTTCCATATCTCAACTGATCCTCCTTATCTGGTCAATCTCTTAACCAACTGGTCCTGGAGACCAGACCACCAAAGATTTCTGGTGCACTCTCTCTTAAATCCAGAAGTTCTAGCTCATTACATAGTTCTCTGAATCTGACTTCAGCTAGTGGCTTGGTTAAGATATCAGCTCTCTGTTTATCAGTATGGATCTTTTCCATTATGATATTCTTCTTTTCCACATGATCTCTTATAAAATGATGTCAGACATCCACATGCTTGCATCTTGTATGTAATACTGGATTCTGAGTGATTGCAATAACACTATTACTGTCACATAATATGGGCACATTCATAGCTACAATGTTATAATCCCTCCGCTGCTGACTAAGCTAGAGCAGTTGGGAATAACAGCTTCCTGCAATCATATATTCTGCTTCAGTAGTAGATGTGGCAACAAATGTCTGCTTCTTTGAGAACCAAGAGATCAGTTTGCTTCCTAAGAACTGACATGTACCTGAAGTTGATTTTTTGTCTATTCTGCAACCTCCAGAATACCGACTAAGCTCTAGATTATCATCTGATGGGTAGAATAAACCAAGATTTATTGTCCCCTTCAGATACTTAAGAATCTGCTTAGCTACTTCCAGGTGGCTTTGCATTGGATTTGCCTGAAATCTGGCACATACACCTACTGCAAAAGTTATTTCTAGTTTGGTGGCAGCCAGGTATAGTAAAGATCCAATGAGAGCCCTATATTCTTTCTGATTAGTTTTCTGACCATTCTCATCTGGATCCATCTTGAATCCAGCCATCATAGGAATTTTGGCTTCCTTACTGTTCTGAATTCCAAACTTAGCCAACAGATTCCTAGTAAATTTGCCTGACAGATGAATATCCCTTCTGTACTTTGCTTAACTTGAAGACCCAGAAAGTAATTCATCTGACCCATCATGGACATTTCGAATTTCCCTTGCATCAGTTTACTGAATCTTTCACATAGGCTCTTGTTGGGAGATCCGAAGATTATATCGTCCACATAGATCTGAACCATCAGAATATCTTCTCCATCTTCTATTCTGAATAGGGTCTGAGGAGACAACAATTCTCACTGAATTCTCAGGATTCAGGAAAACAAAACTCAGAATGAAGGTTTCAGATTTTGATGAACTGGTGAAAAGAAAGATTGCTGAAAGGAGGCCAAGTGGCACATGAGAAACTAGTGGGAATACTAAACCAGAAAAGGACAAAGATGGAGAAGATATTCTGAATTGACAAGTTCCTGTAGTAGATTTCCTGTCAATTCTACATCCACCATAATCAACATCTGAATAACCAGTTAGTTCAATGTTATCATCAGCTGGATACCATAATCCTCTATTCACAGTGCCTTTAAGATATTTCAGAATCTTTTTGGCAGCCTCCATGTGACTGGCCTTAGGATTAGCTTGGTATCTTTCACATATTCCAACAGCAAATGTTATATCAGACCTACTTGTTGTGATATATAGCAATGATCCAATGATCCCTCTATAATCAGTGTGATTTACCGATTTTCCTTCAGGATCAGGATCCATCTTGTAGTTAGTATTCATAGGAATTCTAACTACATTGCAATTCTGTACACCATACTTAGCAATTAGATCTCTGGTGTATTTTGCCTGATTGATGAAAATTTCTTCTTTAGTCTGTTTCACCTGAAGTCCAAGAAAGAAATTCATCTCCCCCATCATAGACATCTCAAACTTTCCTTTCATCAGAGCTGGGAACTTCTCACACATATGATGATTTGGAGAACCAAATATGATGTCATCCACATAAATCTGAACTAGTAAGATATCCTTCCCATCTTCTATCCTGAATAAAGTTCTATCAACAGTTCCTTTGATAAAACCATGGTCAGTAAGAAATTGAGAAAATGTATCATACCATGCCCTAGGTTCTTGTTTTAGATCATACAAGGCTTTCCTGAGCCTGTAAACTTGGTCATTCTGACAAAAACCTGGAGGTTGTTCCACATATACCTCTTCTTTAAGCACACCATTCAGAAATGCACTTTTCACATCCATTTGATAGACAGTGAATTTCATGTGGGCAACATATGCAAGAAACATTCTGATGGCTTCTAGTCTTGCAACAGGTCCAAAGGTTTCATCATAATCCAAGCCTTCTTCTTGGGAGTAACCTTGTGCAACTAGCCTTGCCTTGTTTCTTACAATGTTGTTGTTTTCATCTCTCTTGTTCTTGAACATCCACTTAGTTCCAATCACATTGTGCCTTTTAGGTTTGTCCACTAGCTCCCAAACTTCATTTCTTGTGAACTGATTCAGCTCTTCTTGCATAGCAGTAATCCAAAAAGAATCTTGAAGAGCTTCTTCAATCTCAGTAGGTTCTTTTTTAGATAAGAAGCAGCAAAATAGAGCACTTTCACCATGGAACCTTCTTGTCTTAACTCCTTCTGATAGATCACCCACAATCTGACTTGTAGGATGACTATCCAACCATCTTCTCCTGGATGTTCCCCCTTCAGTAGTATCCTCAACATTAGAAATGTTAGGTTCAGGTAAATCATCAAACTCAAGGAACAATAAAAAATGAGAGAGTGAATCATCTTCCTCAGGGGAAATTCCATTCAGAACATTGTCAGACACATTTGTTCCCCCTTGGTTGATGGATTCAGAGTTTGCTTCAGCTGTGACCACATCTTCATTGGCATTACATACCTGAGTCTGAACTGGTGTATGTTCAGATTGGTCAGCTTCAGTGTGTTGGCTTTCCTTCAGTGGAGAATCTCCATCCTGAGTCTCACCATCCTGATTATTTCCATCCTGAGCTTCTTTATCTGAGTCAGATTCACTCCATTCATAGAAAGTGATTGACTTTTTCTTCTCAGGCTCAGAGGATGTTTTGTTCTTCTTTTTCAGGCTAAGTCTAGTGATTCTCTTGGTCAGATCTCCTGAGTCATGTTCCTGTTTCTTCTGAATACAAGTAGATTCATCAAAAACAACATGAGGTGTTTCTTCCACAATAAGAGTCCTACAGTTGTAAACTCTGAAGGCTTTACTGACTTCAGAATATCCTAAGAATATCCCTTCATCAACTTTGCTATCAAAAGTTTTCAACTGATCTTTACCATTATTATGTATGAAACACTTGCAACCAAACACACAAAATAAAGAAACAAGAGGCTTCCTTTCATTCCACAGCTCATAAGGTGTTTTTCCTTGATTCTTTGTCAGCATGGATCTGTTCTGAGAGTAGCATGCAGTGTTGATGGCTTCAGCCCAAAATCTCTAAGGAATATCAGCTTCAACAATCATTGTTCTTGCAGCTTCTTTCAGAGTCCTATTTCTTCTTTCAACAACACCATTTTGTTCTGGGGTCCTTGTAGCTGATGTTTCATGAGCTATTCCATTTGCTGCACAATAATCAGATACAATATGGTTGATAAATTCAGTGCCTTTATCTGATCTGATTTTGACCACACTCAGATTCTTTTCCGTACTGAGTCTTTTCAGTAATTCTGGCAGTTTTGTCTGAGTCTCTTTCTTAATGAGTAAGAATATGACCCATGTATATCTAGAGTAGTCATCAACTACCACAAGTGTATATTTCCTGCCATTTGTGCTCACTGGTGTTACTGAACCAAAGAGATCCATATGTAACAGTTGTAGAATTATGTCAGTAGACACATCTACTTTGCTTTTGAATGATGCTCTGATTTGTTTTCCTTTTTGAAAAACATCACATATATGATCTTTACTGAACACTTCATTAGGTAACCCTCTCACAAGAGCTAATCTTGCAAGTTTGTTCAGGGTTTTGAAGTTTAAGTGATTCAGTCTTTTGTGCCACAACCAACTGGTATCCGTGGAACTTTTTGCAACTAAATATGTATCTTTAGGAGTTAGCCTCCAATCAACAAGATACACATTTCATTTTCTAGTACTAGTCAGTAATATTTGTTGTGAGGTATTGTCCTTCACATAACATAAGTTCTTTGAGAACTCAACACTGAATCCTTTGTCACAGAATTGACTAATTGAAAACAAGTTATGCTTTAAACCAGAAACATATGAAACACCATGGATATGAACAAAATCAACTTCAAGAGTTCCATATCCTTCAGCCTGTCCTTTGGAATTGTCTCCAAATGTAATCTGAGGGCCTTTTTGCTCAACATAGTCAGTGAGTAATTGTTTATATCCTGTCATATATCTTGAACATCCACTGTCCAGATACCATGCAGCAGGAGCCAATTCATTTCCACTCATCAGGGCTATGTTGTCTTCATTCAGCTCAGTGCCCTTTTCCTTCACCTGAAAAACAGATCGGGTCTTAGGTACCCATTTGGTGTAGGGTCCTACCAGGTTAGCTGTACCTTTTGGAACCCAAATCTGCCGGATAACTCTAATTACTTTAGAGTGGCTGATTTGTCTCCCATAAACATCTACATACACATTCACCACCCTAGGTGCCTTGGCAGTACCCTGTGTATGAGTGCCAGCCTTAGAATGAACATGAGCCTTAGAGTTCTTCTTGGGTTCAGGCCTCTTGTTCCAATGCCTTGGCTTTGGTGCAGCTGGTCTCTGTCTCTGCTGACTTGGGTTCAGGAAACCTTTACCCTTAGGCAAGTGGGGGTTTGGTCGCCTGCACTGAAATTATGGTCTTTCAATAATCTGAGGACTTGGTCTTTTCAGTTGAGAATATCTCTGCTGAGTGTTTCTCTTCTGAAAATTCCTCTGATGGTTCAGTGCAGATCTCTTCAGGTTGGTATTCTTAGCCTGAGGCTTTGAAGTACTGGCCTGAAAATTTCCTACTGAGTGTTCAGATTTTCTAGCCTTTTCCTGAGGTTTGGGCTTTCTTACCTGAACCTTCAGTTTTTCTGAAACCATAGGTCATTTACCCTTGTCTAAAACTCGGGGTTGTTCTTCAGTGAGAAGATTAATACATGCCACCGGTTTAACAAAGACAGTCTTAGTGCTACTAGAAGAAGCAACATTCAGAAGACCTTGTGAGGTTCCCCTGGATTATATCCCAATCCAGCCTTTATAGTTGCAGGTCTTTGATAACTCTGAATTTCATATATTACTTTAGATGCAGAATTCAATAGAGTTAACTTTCTCTGCGCACTATCCTCACTTTTCTTTAGAGTTTCATGCTTCTCAAAGAGGTCATTGAACTCAGTTCTGATAAACTGAATCTCCTTAGTAGATTTATCTAATTTTCCATTCAGGATCTCTATCACTTTCTCTTTTTATGAGAGTTGTACTTTTAGAACATCTAGTTCATCAATAGTTCCCATTAATTGAGAAGTAATCTCAGCAGTATTAGAGTCTTTCCACTTCAGATTCTCAGCAGTCAGTTCTTTGTTCTGCTCTTGAGTTTCTATGAGCAGTTCTTGTAACACAGAATAGTCCTTCATAAGATTCTCAAAAGAATCCATCAGGTCAAAGTTACTGGTTACAGATGAACTTGATAACTCAGGTGCTTGTGTAGGAGCAACAACAGAGATAGAAGAATTTACCTCCTCCATAGCAACAAGGCAGACATCATCACTGTCACTATCTGAGAATATTTCTTCTGAAGAACTGGATCCTTCTTCAGATTGTTCTTCTTCTTCAGCAATCATAGCCTTCTTGCTAGAGATCTTTCTGTCTCTCTTGGCTTGTCTCTCCTTTCTTTCTTTAGCACTCAGCTCAGGACAGTCATACTGAAAGTGACCTTTCTTCTGGCAGTTGTAGCATCTGTTGGTAACATCATCCTGATCACTTTCCTCCTTGGTCTTGGAGTCCTTCTTCTTGGATGAAGATCCTTCAGTTTTGTGGTCCTTTCAACTTCTGAGTTATTCCTGTTTTTGTACCTGTTGTTCCTGTAATATTTCTTGTATTTTCCATATCTGCTATTGAGTAATTTAAACCTCCTTGCCAATAGTACTAGCTTATATCTCTGTGGGTATCTTTTCCCAAGAGCATTCAGATCATTCATAATGCTAGTGAATCTGACTTCCAGTTTGTCAATGGATTCACCATCTTCCATTTCAAAGCTATCAAACTTTCCAATAGCAACAGAAAGTTTGTTCTCTTTAATGTGATCTGTGCTTTGACACATGATAGCAACTGTGTCCCATATTTCTTTGGCAGTTTCACAGTGAGAAATCATCCCCATAACACCATCATCAATAGTGCTATATAGAGTATCTTTAGCAATGTAGTCCAAATTGACTAACTTTCTCTCATCATGAGTAAGTTGATCATCAGTTTTTGGAAATTCATCTCTGGGATCATTCCTCTCAGTATCAGTAATTCTGGGATTCACAACAGTGTATTTTAATGGTCCTTCAGAAACCACTCTCCACATTCATTCATGCTTAGAATACAGATGTGTCTGCATTCTCAATCTCCATAGGTCATAGCTCTCAACAGAGAAAATAGGAAGTTTCTTAGATGGCATGATGAATGAGCCTTGTAAGATATCAGCAATAAGATCTATTCAGTAGACCACCAAAGTCTTTCAACAAATAGACTATGGCTACCAAAGCAAGTGGTAAAAAATGAACCACTGCTCTGATACCACTTGTTGGTCCCGGTGCAAATGAGTCTCACACGTGTATCGGGGGGTGGGAATACACGTGTACAGTGATTTTTAAAACTTTTTCTTAACTGAGATCAGAAGGGGGTCAGGATGTCCTGAGAATTATGCCCTGAGAAGCACAAATCGCCCTGAGTCAAAGTCTACTGAGACAGTGATCCTGAGCTGCTTTCAGAAGCTTCAGATTAGCCCAACTGATCCTGAGTTTTATCAGAGATCCTGAGAAGCTTGGATCAGATAATTATCTTACTGAATATCTATTTTAATTTGGTAACTATCTGTTTTAGCTTAATCAAGAGTGCAGAATGGTTGTCCCTAAGTTAATAAAATAGTGGTTAAGGCTGTGATCAAGTTTAATGCAAGTTCAGTGGATTGTTTCCACCTGAATATCAGTAAAATCAGTATGCTTTCACTGAAAATATGCAGCAGATAGTATGCAGTACAGAAAGCAAACAACACAACAATTATAGTGGTTATGAGACTCAAGCTCCTACGTCCACTCTCTCTGATCTCCAGAGAAATTCCTTAACACACTTCTCCTAAAGCTTTCAGTCTGACTCACTGCAGCTTACTAACTTTTCTACCTTGAGTTTTCTGGCTGACTCACTGCAGCTTACTAACTCAACACACACAAGTTTTCAGACTACCACAAGTAGCTTACTAACTTCTTCTCTAGAGCTTTCTGGCTGAACTCAACTGCAGCTTACTCACTCTTTACAACTCTTACTCACCAACAATTCACACGCACTCAAACTACCTTATCAAAGGGTTTGGGTTTGGTTGGTTTCCAACTAGGGTGAGATATCCTTTTACAATAAGTACAAATGCAAAGGCTAGGATATCTCTACTAAGCTTTGGATATATCTATCAAATCTAGGCTTAGTGAATGAGCTCTCTTCAATGTGAAACACTTGGGAAATTCTAGGGTTTTTGAGTGCTTCAATTTGTAAGAATACGAATGAGCTGTTGAGTTGCTTTGATTTCCCATAACCTTGCAATGGTGAAGGTCACTGGTATTTATAGGCAACTTCTTCAAAGGTCACTCTTTGAAAAACTATCCGTTGGAGAAGATAGCATCAAGAGTTTTCTCTTCTGGTTATTGATGAACGACTATTTTTAGGGTTTGAACAAACCCTTGCATGTTTTAGGAAATATTTAGCCATGTAGCCAATCACCAATTTTTGCAGTCTGGAACATAGTACCACTGAAAAGTTCAGTGCCCTGTCGCTTTCAGTGTCAGTAAGGTACTGTTGGGAAATTTGTATTAAATTTTGATGGAAGTTCCAAAACAGGTTGTAATAGGACCAGTCAGATCTGTTAGCTGACTGATGATTTAGAATCAGATTAAGATGACCAGCTGAAATGTATAGATAGCTGATGTAAAAGATAGGTCACATATTGAGTGGGAACTCAATATGTATAGGTAAGGTCAAAATTATCAGATGACCAGATAAGGTCAGATGATCAGAAGACTAAACAAGTCAGAACACAAGAAGAAGTCAGATGATCAGGTGAAGACATAAAGCTCAAGTTCAGAAGACCTTAAGATCAGATGACTCAAGAAGACCAGAAGACCAGAAAACCTACATCACCCGAGTCTGCAAGTTGTGCTAAGACAACCTGCATCAGAAGACTCTACTTGGTAGACTGATCAGTTATCTTATCAGGTCAGCTCACTCCTGGTGTTAACTAAAACGTTACACCAGATCATACGAATCTTCGACAAAAAGATTGTCAAACTTTAGTTGGTAGAACAAACGCTGAAGTGCTGTACTTGTTGAACCAATGAGAGCGAGACACGTACGTAAAAAGGCTGACACTACGGGATTTGGCGCTGCAAAGTCAAAACGGCTACAAAAGACACTATTCACGCTTTCGGCCATGCCGTCCCTGAGCACGTCAAATCAATCCTGCAAATCTACCAAATATAGCCAGAAATTCTAATTGCTCTCCAACTGCTCTTTGATTTCGAGGTCTATATATATGGGATTACACTTCATAATAAGTACGACGGAAATTATCAAGAAGCTCATACTATAGCCAAATTTCCGCACGAAGAACACAACCTTGAAGATTATTTTCTAAAGTGTTCATCCCATAATTCTTAGCACATAAATCTCACCCTCTAGCTTTTAGGCTACACAAATACTAGGATAGATTTCAAGTTGGAACAAACAACAAATCTTACCCAAAACCCAAAGTTAGGTTAAGTTTGTTTTTGCAAGATTTCAGACTAGGGTTTCTAGTTCTGATTTCTGGGATCGGTTGAGTGAGAACTCTATAAATATCTGTTGGTGTAATGTGTTGGACTAACATAATAAACTAAGTCCAAGTTGGTTAAGTTGGTTAAGTTGGTGCATAGGGAAGAGTGGATGTAGGACTGGTTGTCCGAACCACTATAAATCTTGTGTGCATTTACTTGTTTGATTAACTGATTTACACTATTGCACACAACTTGATTAAATCTGCATACATATTCTGAGTTAGGATCAGCTAGCACCAAGCAACTGATCTGATCAGATTGACTCCATAGTCAGCTGATTGAAAACAACTTGGGAATCTGATTTGTTATAAACTGGTTTTCACACGGGTATTAACTAGCTTCCACACAATCAGTTAAACTGATAGACACCAAACTGATCAGCCCTCAGGCGATCAGTAAGTTGGATATCAGTCCAAACTGATTCACTTGCACTCTGATCAGGCAAACTGCAATCACACCTGATCTGCACGAAAAAGTTTTCAGAAGTCTATTCACCCCTCCCCTCTAGACTTCTGCCCTCACGAAACCCATTCGGAACCTACAAGTGGTATCAGAGAAGTGGTTCTACGGACCACTGGCTTTGAATATCATTGGTTCTTGAGGAAGAACCTTTGTGGTCACTTGAACTGATCTTGAAAAACCTTTTTCAAATCTCATTTGTTTTCAAACTCATGATCAACATGGATAATACTTCGGGTATGTATCATGATTTGCCTAAATTTTCTATTGATGAGTATGCAGACTGGACAATATACATGAGCAACCATCTGGGATCAATAAGCAGCAGGATGATGGAAGTTCTTGAACGAGGACCCATCATCATCTACTATGACAACCCAGCTGTAGGAGGTGATCCAGACTTTCCAGTTGGAAGCCTTGTCAGAAAGAGTCCTGCCCTGATAGATGCTGAAGAGAGAAAGTTGTACAATCTGGATACAATTGCCAGGCACATAATCATGAAGACGATGGACAAGATAACCAGAGAAAAGATAAAGTATCTCAAGACAGCCAAACAAATGTGGGATACGCTTGCTGAAATGTGTGTAGGAAATGATCTGATTAAATATAGCAGACTGGAAGCCGAACTGGTGAAATTTGAGAAACTTAAGATGCTACCAAATGAAACCATCAATGAGCTCGATGGAAGAATCACCATGCCAGTCAACAAGCTACGGGAACTTGGACGTGAAATGTCAGATAAAGATATCAACTATAAGATCTTGAGATCTCTGACTAAGAAGTGGGATATGAAAGTCACTGTAATAAAGGATTGTCAAGATATTGCCAAGATGAAGCCAAGCAACCTGTTCCTGAGCCTTAAAGCCCTTGAGTTCGATCTGATCGAAAGAGGGCAAGAAGAAGAAGATGAGTCGCCTGCTGAAGCCACACCTGCCACAGCAAAATCAGTTGCATTCAAGGCAGCCAGCAGCAACTCAAAGTCTACTGAACCTATTGGAAATATTATAAGCCAAACTGAACAGATTGCTTTGCTAACCAGAAAACTTGAAAAATCTAACATTCAACTTGGTAAGTATCATAGATTTTATAGGGATTATCAAAATAGCAAAGGAAGAGATAGGAGGCCAGCCGACAGATCTCCAGAAAGGACCAGATCTGATGACCGAAGAAATGATCATAGATAAGATCGCAGAGAAGATAAGAAAAGAGATGATCGATCTGATGAAAGGAGAGACAACATATCAGAAAGGAGAAACTCAGACTACAATCAGACAGGTAAGTCACCTGACAGATTCTACAGACGGAATGACTCACCTGGCAGAAGAAGTTCTGTGGATCGTGGAGCATGTTTCAACTGTGAGAAACCAGGTCATTACAGCGCAGATTACCCGGACCTGACACCAAAAGAAAGAGAAGAGAAGCGGAACAGAAGAGAGCAACGCTATAGAGACAGGAAAGCCATGGCTGCTGATACATCTGGAATTAATGATTCTTACCTGCCTTCTGAGGATTCAGGCTACTCATCTGTAGAAGACTTCTTCCTGATGAATAATGCTGATGATTTCTACAGCTACGATGATCTGATATTCTCTTATGATGATGAAATCTGTCTGATGGCAAAAGAAGAAGACCAAACTGAGGATCGCGTGGGTTTGGCCAACAAGGGAGGTGTACAAGCAACTATTTGGTACATCGATAGTGGATACTCAAGGCACATGACTGGAAGCAAAAATCTACTTAGCTCTTACACAGAACAAAAAGGCCCACGTGTACTCTTTGGTGACGATAACTTTGGTTTTACCAGAGGATTCAGAACCTTAGAAAATGATGATGTACAGGTTACTGGAGTCTCGTATGTCGAAGGTTTAAATCATAATCTGTTATCAGTTTCACAATTCTGCGACAACGGATTCAGTGTTGAGTTCTCGACTGATCAGTGTACTATCAAGAATCGAGCTACTCAACAGATCTTGTTAACTGGTTCAAGGATTTATACGGTAGATTGGAAAAGTTGTCCAAGAAATGCATGCCTGATTGTTAAGAGTTCAAAAGGTAGCAGTTGGCTCTGGCACAAAAGAATGAGTCATCTGAAATTTAAAACTCTTAACAAGATAGCAAGGATGTCTTTGGTTGAGGGCCTTCCGAATGAGGTATTCTCTAAGGAACAAACATGTGTCGCATGTCAGAAGGGAAAACAGGTTAAAGCCTCATTCAAGGGAATCCCTGGACCAGCATCCAGCAGAGTATTGCAACTACTCCATATGGACTTATTTGGACCAGTTACACCAGTTAGTCTCAGCGGACGCAAATATACTCTGGTAATCGTGGATGACTATTCCAAGTTTACCTGGGTTGTATTCTTGTATAAGAAGAATGAGACAACAACAAAGATACCCGAGCTGCTCAAGAAATTACAAAATGAGAAGGGTGTCAGTATAGTGAAAATCAGATCAGATAAAGGTACAGAATTTCTGAATTCTTTTATTACTGATTTTTGCACTAAGTTTGGTATACAGCATGAGACATCAGCTGCAAGAACGCCACAACAAAAAGGTGTAGCAGAACGGAGAAATAGAACACTCAAAGAAGCTGCTCGCACTATGTTAGATGAACATGCAACACCAAGCCGTTTCTGGGCAGAAGCCATCAATACTGCATGCCACACTCAGTACAGATGTTCTCTGACTAAGGCTCACTACAAAACACCCTATGAACTGTGGAAGGGCAGAAAACCTCGTGTTTCTTACTTCCATGTTTTTGGGTGCAAGTGTTTTATACACAACAATGGGAAGAGTCAGTTAAAGACTTTTGAGGCCAAGTCAGATGAGGGTATATTCTTAGGATATTCCTCATCTAGCAAGGCTTTCAGAGTTTACAACAGGCGAACCTTAGTTTTGGAAGAAACACCTCATGTGGTCTTTGATGAGACATCTTCTGAACAAGAGAAATCTGCCTCAGAACAAGCAGTACCAGATCAACCGGTACCTGATGCACATAAAATGGATCAGCTGAGTATCAAGGAAAAAGGATCAGAACACGTAACCATGTATATTCCAGAACTTGATCTTGCTGATTCACCAGGTCAATCAGACCCTAAGGTACGTACAACTGTCAATGAAGAAGCTGGTACAGCTGAGACAGTAACAACTGAACCATCTGGTTCAGGGGGAACACCTGAAGTTCCTACGGACAGACATCAGCACATGATGAGTCCAACATCAGCTGAGACTTGTCCATGTCAAGTGGATCATAATTCTGCACCACTCCCAATCACTAGTAATGAACTACTATCAGAAGAGGATGATGTTCTCCAAACTGATGCTAATCAGAAAAGAAGGACCTGGGTAACCAGCCATCCAAATGATCTGATCATCGGAGACCCATCTAATAGAGTTAAAACTAGACATCAGATTGGTGAAAGTTCCATGTATTGTTGATATCTGTCTTTGAAGGAACCAACTAAAGTAGAAGAAGACCTTTGCACCAGTCGCTCGTCTGGAAGCCATTCAGCTGTTTATGGCATATGCTGCCCACAGAGGGTTTATTGTGTATTAGATGGATGTAAAGACTACATTCTTAAACGGGGTACTAGTTGAGGAAGTTTATGTTGAACAACCTCCTGGCTTTGAAAAAGGCGACCAGGTGTACCGTTTAAGAAAAGCTCTTTATGGCTTGAAACAAGCTCCTCGAGCTTGGTATGAAACACTCTCTCAGTTCTTGATAGACAGTGGTTTCACTAAAGGAATAGTGGACAAAACCTTATTCAGAATAGATGATGGAGAAGATATTCTGATGGTTCAGATTTATGTGGATGACATCATCTTCGGATCTCCCAACAAGAGTTTATGTGATAAATTCAGCAAGCTGGTGCAAGGGAAGTTCGAGATGTCCATGATGGGTCAGATGAGTTACTTTCTGGGTCTACAAGTTAAGCAAAGTACAGAAGGGATATTCATCTGCCAGGCGAAGTACACTAGGAGTTTATTGGCTAAGTTTGGAGTTCAAAACAGTAAGGAAGCCAGAATTCCTATGATGAATGGATTCAAGATGGATCCAGATGAGAATGGTCAGAAAACTAATCAGAAAGAATATAGGGCTATCATTGGATCTCTACTATACCTGACTGCTAGCAGACCAGATATAACATTTGCAGTAGGTGTATGTGCCAGATTTCAGGCAAATCCAATGAAAAGCCACCTGGAAGCAGCTAAGCAGATTTTTAAGTATCTGAAGGGGACAGTAAACCTTGGTTTATTTTACCCATCAGATGATAATCTAGAGCTTAGTGGGTATTCTGATTCTGATTATGGAGGTTGCAGAATTGACAGGAAGTTAACCTGAGGTACATGTCAGTTTTTAGTTAGTAAACTGATCTCTTGGTTTTCAAAGAAGCAGACATCAGTTGCGACATCTACTACTGAAGCAGAATATATGGCTGCAGGAAATTGTTGTTCCAAACTGCTCTGGCTAAGTCAGCAGCTGAGGGATTACAACATTGTAGCTAAGAACGTACCTATATTCTGTGATAGTAATAGTGTTATTGCAATCACTCAGAATCCTGTTCTACATACAAGATGCAAGCATGTGGATGTAAGACATCATATTATAAGAGATCATGTTGAAAAGAAAAATATCATAATGGAAAAGATCCATATTGATAAACAGAAAGCTGATATCTTAACCAAACCACTAGCTGAAGTCAGATTCAGAGAATTATGCAATGAGTTAGGGCTTCTGGATCTCGGAGAAAGTGCACCAGAAATGTTTGGTGGACTGGTCTCCAGAACTAGCTGGTTGAGAGACTAACCAGGTTAAGAAGGATCAGTTGAGTAAGGTAACTCAACTGATCAGCATATCAGTCAAGGAACTGATCAGAGATAGCCTTATCAGATTAGTCAAGGAACTGATCAGATTGGTTGTTTCAGATTTTGGAAGTCGATTAAGTTAATGTTCAACAAGCAAGTTACATAAGATTAAAGTTTCAATCGCATAAGGAAACAGAAAATACATAACAATGAAATAATAAAACTTTTCATTGATAAAGACCCGGAGGTCGAATTTACATTACAAGTTACAAGTACAAGAGGACCCGGAGGTCAGTACATAAACCCTAAACCCTAAACCATAAACCCTAACCCTAGAGGGAGTGAGAGAGGCTTTAAAGATTTTAGAGCCTGATGCTCTCATTTTCCCCCAACCCTAAAAGGGGTGAGAGAGGCTTTGAAATAATCCTATGCCACCCTCAGAGCTTCGGGGTGAGGAGCGAGAGCGGCATTGAAGGATGTCTAAGCCAGAAACCCCCTAGTCATAGAATCAATGGAGTCTTCAGCTATTAAATGGACACAAGTGCCGAAGATGTGGTGCAGAAACCACATGGACACTATGTCACATGCAAATATTGAGTTCAGCCTGATCCTGTTGTAAATGGTTTTTATATACTCAGTTAAACAATGATTATTGTGAAATGCGTATGCTAAAGGCAATCGAAACAGGGAAAGGGACAAAGAAGTTGGTGACCGGTTCAACTTTGGGAATCAGACTACGTCCGGGGGTGTCCAAGCCAGGGAGAGGATGTATGTATATGCCTAGAAGTATAAGTTGTTCGACCTGTTACAGAGGTGGCCGTGGTGGCCTATTTATACTATGACTCCCACCCTTTGGGTGGGAATTTACATAAGGAATAATGCCTATGAAAAGGCTACAATATCGGGAACCATTAATCCCCCCTTGACCGGCCAGAAATTGTCCATCTTCAGCGTGCGCCAATCGTGGAGCGGATGTGGAGGGCAGATTAGTGGCGTGTCGGGGGCTGTCATTGACCATGTGAACTGTATAGTTACAGCTGATGCAGGTCGCTCCCGACTTGAGGATATAAAGCGGAAATCGCATCGCGACTTCCCAAACTGCCGACTACCCGAGTTGCTGACCTTTGCGACTTGAAGGTTTGGTCTTGTGGGAATTACGTGGGTTGATCCCTTGGTCCCCTTGCCTAGGTTGCTTCATGCAGTCTTTGTTGGATTGTTTATGATCCTTCGTGCCCAGGAGGGAGGTCGAGTTTATCCATGCTACAACAGATCCAGACCTGTTACAGAGGTGGCCGTGGTGGCCTATTTATACTATGACTCCCACCCTTTGGGTGGGAATTTACATAAGGAATAATGCCTATGAAAAGGCTACAATATCGGGAACCATTAATCCCGCCGGCGCCGAAAATCGTCCATCTTCGATGTCGCCAATCGTGGAGTGGATGTGGAGGGCGGATTAGTGGCGTGTCGGGGTCATCATTGACCACGTGGAATCAGATAATAACAATTTGGTGCGGTCACTCGACTTGAGGATATAAAGCGTAAATCGCATCGCGATTTCAATGAACTAGCGACTACCGAGTTCCCGACCTTTTGCGACTTGAAGGTTTGGTCTTGTGAGAATTACGTGGGCTGATCCCTTGGTCCCCTTGCCGAGGTTGCTTCATGCAGTCTTAGTTTGGATTGTTTATGATCCTTCATGCCCAGGAGGAAGGTCGGGTTTATCCATGCTACAACAATTGCCCTTCAAGTTGAGGTCTCTTGTTCCGAGAAGGGACCTTAGCTTGACACATGGACTAAATCGACTAGTGACCATCTGACCTGGAAAGTCTCCTATGAGTGGCTTACTATCCTTGGGCAGGTGAAAAGTCACCTCGATAATACGAATCGTCGCATCAGACTTCCCTCGATCTCAGGGATTCAAAATGATATCGTGCTAGGATGATGACGTCGTAGTGGATTTCACGCGAGCCCCTCGCATCTTTTTGTTGCTAGGGGGCTGAAGTTTTGGTTAATTTCATTTTGGCCCCTCCTCTTCTTCGATAAATAGGCAGGGAATTAGGTTTTGAAAACCCTATTTCCTGCGACTGTCTTGCGAAAGAATTTCCTCAAGATACTCTTCCTAGTTCTTTCTCCCTTCCACCGGAAACGCATTCTCGTGTCCCTGAAGCGGAATTAATCACAGGTAAGCACTTTGGTGCCCTTCTTCTAATTTATGGATTCTAGCATTTCCAAATCCCTTTTTGCCTCTCAGCCCATGGTGGCTTCCTCCTCTTCTGAGGATGACATCCCTATTGCCCTACGTCTCCGCCGATTTTTCGGCTCCGCCACCGGGCATGTGGGTGAAAATTCATTGGCTAAGGTTATGGGCGACCACCGGGAAGATGATGCTAATGATGAACCGGTGGATGACCAATTTCTGGAAGAATTGGCCGAAATTACCCATCTTCCCCCGTTGGATGTTAATCTCCTTCATCCCGTCCCACGGGAATGGTCGTCAACGGCGGGTCCTTCTGCCTCAGTCCTGGATTATGGGGCTTATGAACGAGTCTTCAATTATGATTTGTATTGTAACCAAACTCCGTACAAGCGACCTGACTGGGCATACCGCAAGTCGGTCGACTCTCAATTCAAAGCGTCCGATAAAAGATACCGATCTGTGCTCTCCGATCAGTATGTGCGGAGACTTCATCGTATGTACAAGGTGCCCCGGGATGTACATTTTTATGGGCCGATCCCGGACGAAAGCGCCGATCAGCCTCCTCCCGGAATGATTGTTGTGAATGAGTCTTCCATGTCAGTCGGTATTCGATTTCCATTGCACCCGACCATTTCCCATCTGCTGGCGGCCTGGAATGTGAGCCTCACGCAGATCACCCCCAATGGGTGGAGTTACATTATCTCCACCATGGTCATTTTGGGGCAGGTCGGGCTGAAAAGACTTCCTAATCCCGAAGAGATATCTCACGTGATGTCGCCCGTTGCTCAGGCCTGGAGGCTATCACGCTAAGCGGCTTCGTAGAGGCAAAGAGCTCGTGAGTGGGATTCTGAATAAGGTTGAAGGGTGGAACCAGAAATGGTGGTTTGTAGAAGGAGCATGGGAGTCGGTGGCCCCCTCCAGAACCTTATCCATTAGAGTTCCTACGGATTATGCGATCCGTGTTGAGAATGGTACTTTGCCTTAATATTTTTGTGCTCGATTGTACTGATCTAATTATTTTCTCGTCTTGCAGTGTTTGCGCCCCGACCTTCTGAGCTATATTGGGACTTTCTCGAGGCGTTCAAGGAGGTTCGAGACACACCCCCTAGCTGGCGAGACATTAATTTGCTGAACTCTGAGCTCGACCGCTTGCAAGCCGAACTGTATACTTACCCTCGCCACTTGAGGATTCCCTGTAAGTCTCGGCCGTATCTTTTCAAGTGTATTTCGCGATTTCGCGCTAAAGGTTCTGTTTTTATGTTAGATCCGGATATCCCGATCTACCGTCGTCGGCCCTCTGCCTCCGAGATGGCCTCGCGACCTCGATCAGTACTTGGCTCCATGAGGCGTCTGCCCGACACTACCGCCCAGGGGGACATTTCAGTTCCGACTCCTCCCCCTGCTGCCGACAAAGGCAAGAAGAAAGCTGCCGAACCCGCCACCGTGGCTGGTGAGCGACCTCCTAAGAGGGCGCGAGCTTAACCTGGCACGCACCTATCCACGTCATGTCGGGGTGCTGGAAGGGTGGCTCCTAGCCCGACACCTTTGTCGACTTCTACCCAAGAGGAAGGTCGCCATTCGGAGGACCATTCCTGGATTTGTTGGGATGAGGAGAGGATGCAGAGGTAGGCCGTTTGCAACTCTTAATGAATTTACCTCAAAACTGGGACCAAACTTAATATATTTGTTCCTCTTTGTTGCAGTCAGGAGATGGCGGCCAGCAAGTTCTCACCGGAGGTGCTGAGCTTCATGAGATCCCCGATTCCCACGCCGAAGACACGCCTCGAGACCGCCCGGCTACTTGAGGGACGATGAGGAACGTATAACGCCGCAAGATGGACGGGATGATCACTCCTCCGCCTGCCGCCAAAAAGTCACGGGCAACATGTATTCGGCTGTTGTCCACTCCTTGAAGGCCACCCTCTACATGGAAAAGGCCTGCGCCCAATCCGAGCTCGAGCTCTCCAAACTAGAGAAGGCCCAGGCGATGACCTCCGAGCTAGCGAAATCACTGATAGCTGCCTATGAGGTGCAAAAGAAACTGGAGGTTGCCAAGGCTGACTTGGCCAAGAGGGCCTTGGAGCTCGAGGGCCACCGGGAAGCCGAGAGATCGCCAGGAGGAAAAGGAGGTCAGGACTTTGGATGAAGGCGGAGCCGATCCGCAGGATGTAGAGGTCGGGGAGAAGTTGGCCGCCAAAGACTAACACTTTAAGCAAAGTTGAAGAGCGCAATGCTAACTTCGCTTATGTCGTGGCGGTTATGGTACTATCCGAGCTATTCGGGAAGAAGAACCTGTCTTAAACCTCTCGACATTGTGACCGAGCCGACTTCTTCGTTCTCGACTTCCCCCCTCCCGACATTGTCTGGAGATTATAGATCTGGAAGATCTGGGCATTGATTTGTCCTTCTTCCCTAATCAGAGTCGGATCGTGCACCCCACTCCCGATCCAGATGAGACACAGCCGGGAGACTCCGAGGTGGTCCTCGAGACTCAGTCGGATGAGGCTGGGGCACGAAATGAAGTCACTGAGACGTCCGACGCGGCTCCTCCCCAAGAAAGGAGCCTGGCCCGGCCTCTAGGGAGGTGTTTACCAGCCCCAAGATCCCGGAGGTGGGGGTCGCCCACACCTCACCAAATTATTCAAAGAACAATTAGGTGGGCAGCCTTTGAACATAGTCAGTGGTGCTGCTGATGGGATTCTTGATCGTTCTTAAGAATGATGACACCAAGAATCCCGATAAGAAAAAGGAGATTGAGAAGTGGTTGAACCCCATCTCCAACAATACTTTTGATCAGCATGCCTTAAAGCTGGAAGTCGTCTGCCAGTCGTGGATATTGGGTTGTAGTAAAACATCTATCGTCAGTTATCATGATGTATCTTGGTTTCCGCTTGATGTAATCTAGCCTTCGGGCTATTATAATGTACCGACCTTCGGGCTTGTTGTCATTAATGAAATCTGCCTTTTTCTTTCCTTTATTGTGCCGACTTGATTTCCTTATGTGACTATAATCTGTGCGTATGTTCATTCGTCTTATTGGCATTGCGATTTTAGATTGAACCTCTCTTAGTCGTCTTATAAAGTTAGGGGAGAATCACACCGCTAGGGGTGGTGATCTCGCCGCAAATATGTCAAAAGTAGTTCCTGGGGGAGGTCGATGTTTCATCTATGCGACCTCCCTGGGTTTAAACACAGGAATTGTGAAAAAGAAAATTTAACTCATTATTATTGACTCGCCTGAAAGTTTACAAGTACACTGGCCCCGACCCTACTGATAGTATCTCTTCAGATGAGATGCGTTCCACGGGTACTGAGACTGAGTGCCATCTGGGTTCTCGAGCTTGTATGCCCCGTTGGATAATACTCGAGCGACCTTGTATGGTCCTTCCCAGTTTTGTCAGAAAGTTCCTTTGGTTACTCCGAGAGTCTTCTTCAGGACCAGGTTGCCTTCTTTGAATTTTTGAAGTCGCACTTTAGAGTTGTAGTATTTTTTGGACTGTTGTTTGTATCTTGCATTTCGGATACCTGCCTCTAATCGCTTCTCTTCGAGCAAGTCTAGGTTTCTGGCCAAGGCCTCATAGTTGCAGTCGATCGCGATCTGCGAGTTTCTGAGAGTTTGGAATTTGACCTCTGCGGGTATGACTGCTTCCGAGCCAAATGCCATCGAATAAGGGGTCTCTCCGGTCGAATTTTGGCAGGTTGTTCTATATGACCACAGTACATCTGGTAACTCACTGGCCCACTTCCCTTTTCCTCCCTCAATCTTGGTTTTCAGAGTGTGCTTGATGATCTTGTTCACAGCTTCGACTTGACCGTTTGACTGAGGGTGATAAGGGGTAGAGAAAAGCTTGGTGATTTTCCATTTTCTGAAGAAACTATCGATCTTATGACCATCGAACTGCTTCCCATTATCGGATATAATTGCTTGCGGTAGGCCGAATCTACAGATGATGTTTCGCCATATGAATTTGATGACGTGATCCTGATCTATGGTCACCAAAGCCTCAGAATCAGCCCATTTTGTGAAGTAATCTACTGCAACTAGGGCGTACTTGACTGAACCCAAGGCTGTTGGTAATGGCCTGATGATATCTATCCCCCACTTCGCAAAAGGCCAAGGACTAAGGATGCTGGTGAGTTCCTCAGGTGCGACCTTGATTGATGGTGCGTGTATTTGACATTTGTGGCATTTTCATGCGAAAACCATGGCATCGGCCTTTAAAGTTGGCCAATAATACCCCTATCTCGTCGTCTTATGAGCGAGCGATTTCCCCCCAGCGTGGTTTTCGCATACCCCATCGTGAATATCTTGCAGGATAGTCTGCCTTTGCTCCTGGGTAACACATCGGAGCAGTGGTATGCTGAATCCTCGCTTATATAGTTCGTTGCCAACCAATGTGTACCTTGTTGCCCTTAGTTGCAATTGCTTTGCCTGAATTTTGTCGGTTGGTAATGCCCCAGTCATCAAGTAGTCGATTATGGGGGTCATCCAGCTTAAACTTGGGGTGTCTATGCCAGCGACTGTTGTGTTAGCAGTGGAGGGGTGGGAGAGTTTTGTGATGGTGACATCCCTCATCTCTGCTGGTCCCTCTGAAGTCGCTAGTCGTGCCAATGCATCGGCTCGGGAGTTCGCATCCCTTGGTACTAGCTTGATGTAGATTTGTTCAAATTTCAGGCAAAGTGTTTTGATGACCTCTTGGTAGGCCGACATCCCCTCGTCTCGGGCGTCATATTCCCCTGATATCTGGCGTGCTACGAGCTGGGAGTCGGTGTGTACTTGAAGTCGCTTGATGCCCATTGTGGTGGACATTTCTAGACCGTTGATCAGCGCTTCATATTCGGCCTCATTGTTGGTGGCAGGAAAATCGAAAGTGATGGCATTCTAAAAAGAAATCCCATCAGGACTGATTAACACAATTCCTGCCCCTGATTTGTTGGCAGTTGCCGAGCCGTCTACGTACAACTCCAATGGTGGGCCGGTTGAACCGCTGGCTCCAGGAGGAGGGGTTAATTCAACGATGAAGTCGGTCAAGGCCTAAGCTTTTATTGCAGGCCACGGCACGTAAGTTACCCCATACTGTCCAACCTCGGTGGCCCATTTGAGGCATCGGCTCGATGTATCTGGTCGATGGAGCACGTTGCGAAGGGGTAAGGAAGTGAGGACCTCCACTTGGTGATCAAAGAAGTAAGGTCTCAGTTTCCTCACACTCATAACTAGAGCATAGGCTAATTTCTCTAGAAGAGGGTATCGCTGCTCGGTTTCATTTAGTGGGCAGATGGGTTTGACCCTCCGCCCGTACAAGCACTGCGCTCAGGGCGGTTTCCGAGGTCGCCAAGTATAGAAATAGTTTCTCGCCAGGGACCGGTTTGGCTAAAATGCTAACGTCGGCCAGATATGCTTTGATCCTGTCAAGAGAATCCTGACTCTCAGATGTCCATTCGAACCTCGCCTTCTTTCTGATGGTGTCGAACATGGGCTTGCATTTATCCCCCATTCGGGAGATGAATCTGTTCAGAGCGGCCAGGCACCCCATCAGTTTTTGAACTTCCTTTTTTGGTTTTGGGGCCCCCCATATCCAAGATAGCCTACACCTTGGCTGGGTTTGCTTCAATCCCCTGCTTGCTGACCAGGTGCCCTAGGAACTTCCCTGATTCCACTCCGAAGTTGCACTTTTTCGGCTTGAGTTTCATACTGAACTTTCTGAGTATCTCGAAAGCTTGCGCCAGATGAACCAAATGATCTTCCTTTTTTAGACTCTTCACGACAATGTCGTCAATGTACACCTCCACCGACTTGCCTATTTTCTCAACAAACATATGATTGACCAGCCTTTGATACGTTGCCCCGGCGTTCTTCAAACCAAAAGGCATTCTCTTCAAACAGTATATGTTCTTCTCTGTTAAAAATGAAGTGTGCTGCCTGTCGGGCTCGTGCATAGCTATCTGATGGTACCCGGCAAATGCATCCATGAAAGACATCATCTCATGGCCCGCCGTATTGTCTATTAAGTGGTCGATATGCGGCATCGGGAAGAAATCCTTGGGGCATGCCTCGTTAAGATCTGTGAAATCGATGCAAAGTTGCCAAGTCCCATTTGATTTCTTTACAAGGACCGCATTTGCGACCCACTGTGGTTGGTCGGCCTACATGATCAGGTCGTTGTCAAGCAACTTCTTCACCTCTTCAGCAAGGGCCGCATATTTTTCTGGACCAAACTTCCTTCTTTTTGGAGCTACTGGTTTTCGGGCTGGGTCAATGTGTAACCGGTGACATGCAATCTCATGGTCGATCCCGACCATATCCTTGTGTGACCAAGCGAAAATGTCTAGGTTATTCTTGAGGAAATCGACGACTTCAATTTTCATGTCGTCGGGGATCTTGGATCCAATGATGATCTCTAGGTCTGGCTGGGCTGGGTCCACCTTGACCCTTTCGAGTTCCTCCCAGGGTACCGCTCTGGGTCCTCTGAGTCGTGGATCATCTATCTCGGCCTCGAGTATAAAATCTTCGGGCTCGGGACCCATTCTCAGATCAAACTCGTCACACTTCCTCTTCTTACTTTTCTTTTCAGTATCCAGTGTCATTATGTGACGACTAACCGTGGGTGCTGAATTTGAATAAGGCAAAGAATAAAGGAAACAACCTCTTGCATCCACTTGGTCACCTTTAACGGTGCCAACCAGCCCACCCTTGGTGGGGAACTTTACACAAAAATAATAGGTGGAGGATGCAGCCTCGAATTTGGGCTCAAATGGCCTCCCGAGGAAGCCGTTATAGGTGCTCAGGAGGTAGATTACAAGGTAATCTAGGAGCCTAGTGTTCCTGACCTTCTCATCTAAGGTGGACACGAGCTCCATATACAAGCGGACTATACCCATAGGTTTGACCGTCGCATTTCCGAAGCCCTTCACTGTGTGATCGCATGGGGTGATGTATGCTTCGTAATCCTCGAGTTGGTCTAGGGTCGTTTTAAATAGAATGTTGTAGAAGGCCCCCCCGTCGACCAGCATCTGGCATACCGTCGTCCCCATGATATTGGCCTTTATGACCAGTGGGTCTATGTTCGGGTACACGACTCCAGCTTTGTCTATTTCCCCGAACTCAATTTTGCGGGTTTCTTCGGTCACTGCCAAGATGGGCAGAACCATTCTTTGAGCATTCTCCATTGCTCTGACTTCCGCCTTTAGGCGACGCTTTGATGAGGAGGCCGGAGATAGGCCCCCTATCGTGTCAAAGGGTGAGATGGTGTGGATGACGCGACCTCCTGTGCCCTCTAGTATGGGTGGCACTGGCAGCTCGCCCTGAGCAGCCCCTATCACGGGCTCTCTTTACACCCGATCTCCCGGCCAGTGTTGGCGGTCATGCTGTTGACCTTGCCCCCCCTGATTGTCTGCCCGAGGATTCTTGACAAACTCATTCAGCCGTCCATCTTCATAAAGCTTCCACAACTGCTTCAACAGATCTCGACACTCGCTGGTGTAGTGTCCCCTCTGGTCATGATAGTGGCAATACTTGTTCGGGTTTTGCCGGCTTTTGTCTTTCATGGGGCGGGGTGCTCGCAACATGTCTCGTCCCTGGATCTGGGTATAAACGTTACCAGGTGTCACCTAGAGCCTTCATCAGCTTCACCGGAATGGACTCCTCAAATGGTTTGAAGTTGTCGGGTTTCTTGTAATGACCCCTGGTTTTCTTGGAACCTTTCTTGGGATCCGTGACTTCCTTTTTCTCTGAGAGCCGGGTCTCCAGCAATTCCAAGGTATGGATGAGGTCGCTGGCCCTTTTCCTGAAATCGGCGTGGTCAGTTAGTCGGTGGTCATGCGCCGCCATAGCTTGGTTCCTCTTCTGAGGCCAGATACTGCCCCCAGCAGCTTGACCTCGTCCTCAATGGGGTCGCCTTCAATGACAAGTCTATCGATCCTCTCAACATATGATTGATCTGACTCTATCTCCCCGTGACGCATGTTCATGAGCCTCTGCCTTGTCGCAGGTCAAGGCGCCATCGCCGTATAGTGGCCCAAGAATAATCGAGCCAGTTGCTCAAAAGTATCAATGGAGAGAGATGGCAGCGAAGTGTACCACATGCGGGCCTGGTCGCTCAGCGTCAGGGAAAAAAGTCTACACTTCGTCACATCCGATGCCCCCATTGAGGCCATATACGCATTGTACTTCGCCATATGGACTCTGGGGTCTGTACTCCCGTTGTAGCGATCTAGAGCCGCTATGCTGATTTTCCTCTGGGCAGGTGCCAGAGTGATCATAGTTCCCAAAGGTGAATCGGGGATGACAAAGTCAGTGTTAGCCAATGCCGCGACCTGAGCGTCGCGCGGGTTACTGGCCCCCTGCCCGTGACCATGGTGGTATGCTTAATGTCTCGGCGATCCTCCGTGGTGCATGTCCAGGGCCATGGCAAGATCTCTTTCCACCTGTTCATCATGGCGTGGTTGAGAGTGAGCCTCGTCCTCGCCCCTCATGAGGGCCTTCCGGGCCGCTTGGCTTCCGAGGCGGGTGAATGCACTGTTCGAACCCGTTGGTCTGTCCAGGGCCCGGGGGTTCCGAACGATGGCATGTTTAGCCGCGTTGTACGCCAGTTGGCCCATGGACCATCCCTTTTCCATCATAACGCGTTTACCTTTGGAGGTTCCGGTGTCATGGGTTGTTTTCTTAGCTGGGGGCTGTTCCTCCTCAACGCCGAATTTAGACGTTTCTTGTTGAGGACGGCCATCACTGCTTTGGCATCCTCCGGTGTCTGGATAAGATTCCACCAGTTGGGGGAACCCGTAGGGGCTGCCCGATGAGTGGGTTGAGAACTTAGTGAAACCTCGAAGCCATCAAGAACGTCGGTTTCATTCCCGATTACAGCTTTCCCCTGGTTGGTTGCCATTTGTTTTTCTTAGAGAAGGTGAGGTCTCCTAGAGAATTGTTGAAATTTCTCAAGAAATGTGTTCCCACAAACGACGCCAATTGTTGTAACTGGTTTTTATCTACTGAGTTAAACAATGATTATTGTGAAATGTGTATGCTAAAGGCAATCAAAACAGGGAAAGGGACAAAGAAGTTGGTGACCCGGTTCGTCTTTGGGAATCAGACTACGTCCGGGGGCATCCAAGCCAGGGAGAAGATGTATGTATATGCCTAGAAGTATAAGTTGTTCGACCTGTTACAGAGGTGGCCGTGGTGGCCTATTTATACTATGACTCCCACCCTTTGGGTGGGAATTTACATAAGGAATAATGCCTATGAAAAGGTTACAATATCGGGAACCATTAATCCCGCCTTGACCGGCCAGAAATTGTCCATCTTCAGCGTGCGCCAATCGTGGAGCGGATGTGGAGGGCAAATTAGTGGCGTGTCGGGGGCCGTCATTGACCACGTGAACTATATAGTTACGGCTGATGTAGGTCGCTCCCGACTTGAGGATATAAAGTGGAAATCGCATCGGGACTTCCCGAACTGACGACTACCCGAGTTGCCGACCTTTGCGACTTGAAGGTTTGGTCTTGTGGGAATTACGTGGGTTGATCCCTTAGTCCCCTTGCCGAGGTTGCTTCATGCAGTCTTGGTTGGATTGTTTATGATCCTTCGTGCCCAGGAGGGAGGTCGGGTTTATCCATGCTACAATAGATCCAGACCGAGTATTGTCTGATCAAGATCGACGACTGAACTCATGTTACATATCAGATGGAGCCTAGTGATACTAATTTCATCATCTCAATAGACACACAGGGCGCATACGGTTAGGAGAAGTGTCTTCTCATTTGCGATAGCAGATCCGCCGCCTCGGTGGTAGAGAAGCTTGGCAATAATCGTATGTGTAATCTTCGATGACGACAAAAGCTGGAATAAGGGAAAAATAGGGTTGATTTGAGAAGCTGAAATCATTTGAAAAGGGTTAAAGGTTTTTGCCGGAAGTTTCACTGGAAACAAGGGTTCACCGGAAAACATGGAGTATAAGTTAAAGATAAAGAAGGTGAATGGTTTATGTTGTGTGTATAAAACCCCAGATCTATTTATAGAAGAAAAACAGGGGTAGAAGTGCAAATTTAATTTCTCAAGGACTTTTAGAGAAATTAGCACCGCCAGGACAGCGCGTGAGAAGAACTCGAATGATGGTTGGATGAGTTTACGGCGTGTGATATCACAAAGTATCCAAACCATCATTGAGAACTGTCACATCACACCGACTTAGGGAATCGAGGTGACTTTTTGACTCCCCGGAGTTAATTTTTTGAGCGGGAGTATAACGCAAATTCCAGGGCAAAGTGACCTGAATGGAAGAAGACTGAAGTTCAAAACAGCTGAACATCAAAATGGCACGAGCGAAATCAAATCCGAAGTTACGGCAAGTCTTGAATAGTGAATGTTGAAATGGATCAAATAAGAGGATCAGATAAGAGGATCAGATAAGTGGATCAGTAAGTAGATCAGATAAGTGGATCAGATACATGGGTCAAATAAGTATCAGATTGGATCAATCAGGAATCTGATCAGATGAGTGGAATATTGTTGGGAAATACTAAGGGATAAGCTACCATCAATAAGGTCAACAGTAATCAAGCCAACCAGATCAGATCACAGTGGTAACTGATTGATTAAAATATCAATCAGTCAGATACGTTTCTTATTTATCTCTTTCTGATCATTTTTTTATATAAATTGGCTTTTACTACTGTTCTCTTAACTTTATGACGAATGCATTGCAAAACATTAAATGCGGACATGGGAATATGTATTTAATGCGTTTTATTGCGGGTTTTCGCGTCCAAAATACGAGAAGACTACTTTTCTCAACCGTGCGATTAAAACACTTTATGGCCTACTAATCTCAGCCATTGATTTTAAAACACGGACACTTGAGTACTTATGGGAAGTTGTGCAAAGAGGTTTCCCTCGCATAATATAAGCACAAATCATTTCTTCTAAAACCTCTTTCCACTTTTTCTTCTTATCAGTTTCTTAAAAGATCAAACCTTCAAAATCTTCAGAACTTATTTTCCAAAATCGATTGATTCTATTTCCACGTTTATTCAAACCTACGAATCAATATCTGGTAATTTTCTTTTAAGTACTTCATAAAATCACTTCTAGTTGTTATTAGTTATACAAATCGTGCTGCTATGTGTCTGAAATATATATATCTGTTATATACAACGATCTATATGCTTACTTGCTTAATTCATGCTTAGATTGTTGGTTTGACTGAGTTTATTGAAATATTTCACTCAAACTTATATCAGTTTGCATATCATATAGAAATGGCACATCTTATTGCACGAAAGGGCCAAGGCAAAAAGATCTGCAATTTCGCATCAATGAAGAAGGATATCATTGATGAGAAATATGTAGTATTTTTGGTCACCTCAGATCCTGAATCGTTGGAAATCCTGGAGTGCCTGCGAGCGTGTGGTCTTGAGCAATACTGCTACAGACATCAAAGCATAGTCCACACTCATGAAGCCCTAGAGTTTTTATATAACCTACAGAAGGATGAGGATATTGATGCTGATTTGATTTCTTCCATTGCAGGATTGGAAGTAAGAGTCACTCGAGGAAGCATCAACCCAGAAACCTTCACAACTGATGTAGGAGAGAAGGATTTTCTTGAAGCCGAACTGTTGAGACCAGCAAATAAGGATCATACATTAAATGTCAAAGCTCCGTATCTGAAGAGGAAATATCGCCTTCTCTTTGAGATTGTGCAGAAGGTGATTCTGTGCTCAACCTACAGTCTTGATGCTGTCACCTCTTATAAGATCAGTGTCATGACTGCAATCATCAAGAAAGCATCTGATATGGATTGGTTGGGTAAGTTCAAGTCAAGACTGCGGAAAGACTCAGGGAAATTCGATCTGAACGAGAGGAATGAAGTGTACTTATCCTCCAAGTGCTCTTCCATGCACAAAGTCTCAATTATTCTATCAAACAAGCTGCCGAACAATTATGAATGGAATGAGAATGGTACAAAGGTGTATCTAGCCAAGCACAAGGCCATCTTGGGCAAGAACGAGTCTCTGCCTGGTCAGTCTGATGATGATCCTACTCCCTATGTGCCCAAACAAAGGGGAGAAGGAAAGGGAAAAGAAAAGGCAACTGCATCTTCGATACAATCAGAAGCGCAGGGAACAACCATCCTAGAGAAGAGGTTGAAGAGGAAGGACCTGGCCAAGAAACTGACTGCTCATCAGAAACGTCAGAAGAGAGTCACTTCTCCTCTGAAGACTGTTCCTAGTCCAACTCAGCAAGTTCACAGAACGGAGGAGCTGATTCAGGTTGAATCATAAGAGGAGATTGCAGTCAGTTCTGAGCACACTGCAAGTGGAGGAAGGGACGAGCAGATGCTCGAAGGAGAAGGAGAAAGGGAAGGAGAAGGAGAAGGAGAAAGAGAAGGAGAGAGAACTGTTGAAGGAACAGAAGTGGAGCACTCTGTGGGAGAATCACCATCTGATTCTCTGCCTCTCAGCAAAATCTTCCAGAAAGAAAGATCACCTACACCCACTTCCAAATCACCTTCACCCTCTCCTCAAAAATCATTATCACCACCACCCTCTCCCCACAAAACATTCTCACCCTCACCCTCACCCTCACCCTCACCAGTCAGATCACACCCCACACCCAAATCTCCCACTCCCCCAACCCTTGAACCTGAACAAACTGAACCTCCTCAACCAGTGGCAAACGAACCTGAACCTCAACAACCTACAGCCAGTGAACCACATATATCTCCAACTCACCCCAAATCTCCAGAAAATATACCAGAACCTGAGTGATCTAACATACGTATGTCCATCTCTCACAATCCTTTCAACACCAGAACCGTGCTTGCTTCACCTGATTCAGGAAGTCCTATCATAAGAATTATGAAGCAACATATAAAGGAGTATCTGCTGGATATGTGCCCAGATTTGGATCAACACCCTAGCATCCAACACCAAATAGAAGAGATCGTGTTCTGGAGAGATATCAGATTGAAGAGCATCGAGGAGTTTCTGATCCTCATGGAATCTCTAGGCTCTGACTTTTTTGTGGATCTGGAGATGAAGTGTTTGGAGAGTGCTGGGATTGAGAGTGTTGTTGAGTTAGCATCTGATGATGATACCAGATGGTTAATTCATGATAAGTTTGGGATTGCCAGGGGATTTGAATAACCTCAAGCTGATGAGGAAGAAGTTGCCGATGAACCAAGAATGGGTGCTGCAGATGAGACCCATCTTGGCAAGGCATCAACATCTGACCAGACTGCTATGCTGAGCTCCGATACCCTAGATCTTAGTTCTGCGAAAATTCAGGATGGGGTAAAGGCTGCAATTGAAGAAAAATTCACAGCTCTCACAACAGATCTGATGAAGCAGTTTGAAGAAGAGCAAAAGAATCTGGTTAACAGAGAATGAAAGCTCACAGTTGAGAAGCTCACAGACATGCATAATACCATCCTTTCTGATGTGATGCAACTGGTCAACCCTCTTGCTGAGAAGCTCACTCTCCAGTCTGACAAACTCAAACTACAGACGGACATGCTTAGTGAAACACAGATTCTACTGGAAAGTGTCTGGGCATCCTTGGAGAAGACTGACACTCACATGGATCTGGGTTGGAAACACTTTGTAGCTTCTACAGAACGTTCCAGAAAGGATATTGAATTTGCTCTTAAGAGATTTATGGCCCCCGCCCCTTCTGCAACCGCTCAGAGCACTCCTCTTCCTGTTGAGGAACTCAGAGAGGAGATGACAAGGCAGTTTAGTGCTCTGAATAATAGGTTGTCCAAACTTTTTGATGAAACCAAAAAGGGGGAAGGACAAGGGAAAGAGGAAAAACAAATGCGGATGGTAACCATTGCGTCTGTACCAGAAGCCACTGTATCTGACTTGCCTGAAGACACTCCACCTACTGATCTTGTTACTCCACCTGATGTTACTGTTTTAAAAAAGACTGTGGAACAACATAGCAAGAAGCTTAAGGATCAAAGGAAGGAGATCACTGAGCAGAAGAATGCCCTTTCAGATGTTACTGCCAGAGTGGATAAGATTGAAGACTTCTCTTCTTCTGTGCAGCAAAGGATGGATTTTGATGATCAAGCCAAGAGTCTTGAACTGGCGAAGAAACTAGCAGAAGAGGACGAACAAAATGAACCTGAGCAAACTCTGAAGAGAAAGAAAGGTAAGGGAAAGATGGTGAAATCTACTGCTGAAGTTCAGAGACAAGGGCAAATATCCTCTATCAAGAGTCAGATGTCTCCTGAACAAATTCAAGAGCAAAACAGACAGAGAGTAAGAGAAGCTGCCATTAAGAAGCAAAAGTTTGCAGAAGCTAAAGGTCTGAACATCGCGTACATCCGGAGGAAGAGAAAGAAGGAAGCTGCTGCAGAGGATATTGCTTGGGAAGAGAGAGCCTTTCCGACACTAATTAAAGATATCCTCTGTGCCCGGTCAGATCTGCTTCCAGAATGGGATCAGATCAGAGCAGAATGGCTATGTGACGTGTACATCTTGGAGAGAATTCCGATTCATCAAGACCAGGTTGAAAATGATGATGATTTCTGGAACTGGTTAGAAACGAAGTACCCTGACTTCTACCAGATTGTGATGAAGGAAGGGAAGATCATGACATTGACACCTAAAGATCCTCCCTTCGAACAACTTCTCCCACCTATGCGTCCAGATAACAAGCTCGATACCCTCAAATTCAAGAATGCTTACTACGAATTTGCCTGAGAAAGGAGGAATCAACAGAAGAGAAGATCTGGACAAGCTGATGCAAAGGATGTACAAGTTGTTTGGTATTCCCGAAGAATTTCAAAAGTTCAAGTACGTGTGAAGAAAACAACTTGGAATCAGATGATAGGTACATTTTATGTAATCTGTAATGCACATACCTATCTGAACAAAATATTCTATCTTCCTGATTCTAAGACAATATCTCATTATCTTCTGAAGTGTGAACGTTTTTACATTATCTGCATTTCTATTTATGTTATCTGTTTTTCTGATTAAGTGTTTTGGTTCCATCAAAAAGGGGGAAATTATTAGGAAATTTGTATTAAGTTTTGATGGAAGTTCCAAAACAGGTTGTAATAGGACAAGTCAGATCTGTTAGCTGACTGATGATTTAGAATCAGATTAAGATGACTAGCTGAAATATATAGATAGCTGATGTAAAAGATAGGTCACATATTGAGGGGGAACTATATATGTATAGGTCAGGTCAAAATTATCAGATGACCAGATAAGGTCAGATGATCAGAAGACTAAACAAGTCAGAAGACAAAAAGAAGTCAGATGATCAGGTGAAGACATAAAGCTCAAGTTCAGAAGACCTTAAGATCAGATGACTCAAGAAGACCAGAAGACCTACATCACCCGAGTCTGCAAGTTGTGCTAAGACAACCTGCATCAGAAGACTCTACTTGGTAGACTGATCAGTTATCTAATCAGGTCAGCTCACTCCTGGTGTTAACTAAAATGTTACACCAGATCATACGAATCTTCGACAAAAAGATTATGAAACTTTAGTTGGTAGAACAAACACTGAAGTGTTGTACTTGTTAAACCAATGAGAGCGCGACACGTACGTAAAAAGGCTGACACTATGGGATTCGGCGCTGCAAAGTCAAAATGGCTACAAAAGACACTATTCACGCTTTCGGCCATGCCGTCTCTGAGCACGTCAAATCAATCCTGGAAATCTACCAAATATAGCCGGAAATTCAAATTGCTCTCCAACGACTCTATGAATTTGAGGTCTATATATATGGGATTACACTTCATAATAAGTACGACGGAAATTATCAAGAAGCTCATACTATAGCCAAATTTCCGCACGAAGAACACAACCTTGAAGATTATTTTCTAAAATGTTCATCCCATAGTTCTTAGCACAGAAATCTCATCCTCTAGCTTTTAGGATACACAAATACTAGGATAGATTTCAAGTTGGAACAAACAACAAATCTTACCCAAAACCCAAAGTTAGGTTAAGTTTGTTTTTTGCAAGATTTCAGACTAAGGTTTCTAGTTCTGATTTCTGGGATCGGTTGAGTGAGAACTCTATAAATATCTGTTGGTGTAATGTGTTGGACTAACACAATAAACTAAGTCCAAGTTGGTTTAGTTGGTTAAGTTGGTGCCCCTTGTGATAGGGAAGAGTGGACGTAGGACTGTTGTTCGAACCACTATAAATCTTGTGTGCATTTACTTGTTTGATTAACTGCTTTACACTATTGCACACAACTTGATTAAATCTGCATACATATTCTCAGTTAGGATCAGCTAGCACCAAGCTACTGATCTGATCAGATTGACTCCATAGTCAGCTGATTGAAAATAACATGGGAATCTGATTTGTTATAAACTAGTTTTTCACACGGGTATTAACTAGCTTCCGCTGTCGTTAAACCGATAGGCGACAAAGAACCGATCGCCCTCATGCGATCGAGAAGTTGGATATCGATCCAAACCGATTCACTTGCACTTTTCGGACCGAATAAAAGCGCAATCATACGTCTGCCTGACGAAAAAGTTTTCAGAAGACTATTCACCCCTCCCCTCTAGACTTCTGCCCTCACGAAACCCGATCGGGACCTACAGGTACAGTGTTGTCTTTTTCTGATTGGTTCTTGTCTTCAGTGAATGTAGACAAACAAAACGGCTCTTTTAAGTCAATCTCTCTGAATGAGACAACCTTAAACAACACTTAGTTTTAGTTCCTTTTGTCTGCACTTAAATATTTTGGGCAACATTTATTCTTTAGAAATGTGCGTCTTCCTCAGTTTTGTATGTACTCAGATAGATATTCTTACGTCGCCGAACATTCAGGTCTACGAGTCTTGATAACTCTTGAGTCTTGATAACTTCCGAGTCTTGATAACCCGAGTCTTGATATCTTACGAGTCTTGATATCTTCTCGAGTCTTGATATCTTCTTTGAGTCTTGATATCTATGAGTTCTTAATATTCAAACCTGATTAATATATGCTGACTATACATGGTGCAGATATCTTCCTTAACTATTCTATACTGAAACCTGACTCAGACTATCAAGATCATCCTGAACATGTCATACTCAGGGGTTTTGGGATCTAATCAAAATCTTTATTAAATTCATCTCCCAACAAGAACTGAGATAGTGTTTCATACCAAGCTCAAGGAGCTTGTTTCAGGCCATAAAGAGCTTTTCTTAAATGGTACACTTGGTTGCCTTTTTCAAAGCCAGGAGGTTGTTCAACATAAACTTCCTCAGCTAGTACCCCATTCAAGAATGCACTAAACATCCATCCGATACCTGGATATGGCGTATGCGTGATTGAAACAACGAATGGCTTCAAAGCGGCGGCGGCCGGTGCAAAGGTCTCATCATAATCAATTCATTCTGATTGTGAATACCCCTTAGCAACAAGTCTTGCCTTATTTCTGGTTATGACATTGTTCTCATCCCTCTTGTTCTTGAATACCCACTTGGTGCCTATCACATCTTGATGAGTTGGTCTGTCTATCAGTTTCCAAACTTGATTCCTTTCGAACTGCTCTAATTTTTGTTGCATAGTTAGAATCCAGCTGGCAACTTATAGAGCTTCTTCTATAGTGGTTGGTTCCTTCAAATACAGATAGCAACAGTACATGGCACTTTCACCAACCTGATGTCTAGTTTGGACTCGAGCATTCAGATTGCCAATTATCAGATCAGTAGGATGGTCATTTAACCAAATCCTTCTTTTCTAATGTATATCAGTTTAGTTATTATCATCCTCATCTGATATTGAGTCACTAGTGGTTGGGAGTGGTTCAGTAATAGGATCCACTTGACATGGAAACGTCTCAGCTGATGGTGGAATCATCATATGCTGATGTCTGTCCGCAAGAACATCAGGTGTTCCCCCTGAACCAGATGGTTCAGTTGTTACTGTCTCAGTTGTACCAGCTTCTTCATTGACAGTTGTACGTACATGTGGGTTTGATTGACCTGGTGAATCAGTTAGATCAAGTTTTGGAACATACACGGTTACGTGATCTGATCCTTTTTCTTCGATACTTAGCTGATCTATTTTCTGAGCATCAGATATCGGTTGATCTGGTACTGTTTGTTCTGAGACAGGATTCTCTTGTTCAGAATATGTCTCATCAAAGACCACATGGGCTGTATCTTCCACAACTAAGGTTTGCCTGTTGAATACCCTGAAGGCCTTGCTAGTTGAGGAATATCCTAAGAATATACCCTCATGTGACTTGGCTTCAAAGGTTTTCAGCCGACTTTTCCCGTTGTTGTGTATGAAACACTTGCACCCAAAAATATGGAAGTAAGAAAAACACGAGGTTTTCAGCCCTTCCACAGTTCATAAGGTGTTTTGAAGTGAATCTTAGTCAAAGAACATTTGTTCTAAGTGTGGCATGCTGTATTGATAGCTTCTGGCCAAAAACGGTTGGAGTTGCATGTTCAGCTAACATTGTGCGAGCAGCTTCTTTGAGTGTTCTTTTTCTCCGTTCTGCTACACCATTCTGTTGTGGTGTTCTGGCAGCTGATGTTTTATGTTGTATTACAATACTGGCACCCTTCTCATTTTGCAATTTCTTGAGCAGCTCAGATATCTTTGTTGTAGTTTCATTATTCTTATATAAGAATACAACCCAGGTAAATTTGGAATAATCATCCACGATTACCAGAGTGTATTTACGTCCGCTTAGACTAAGTGGTGTAACTGGTCCAAACAAATCCATATGGAGCAGTTGTAATACTCTGCTGGATGCTGGTCCTGGGAACCCCTTGAATGAGGCTTTAACCTGTTTTCCATTCTGACATGCGACACATGTCTGATCCTTAGAGAATACCTCATTCGGGAGACCCTCAACCAAGGACAACCTTGCTATCTTTTTAAGAGTCTTGAAGTTCAGATGGCTCATTCTCTTGTGCCAGAGCCAACTGCTGCTTTTGGAACTCTTAACAATCAGGCATGCATTTCTTGGACAACTGTTCCAATCTGCAGTGTAGATCGTTCCCTTCCTTGAACCAGTTAACAAAATCTATTGAGTAGCTCGATTCTAGATAGTGCATTGATCAGTCGAGAACTCAACACTGAATCCGTTGTCGTAGAATTGTGAAACCGATAATAGGTTGTGCTTTAAACCATCGACATACGAGACTCCAGTAACCTGTACATCATCATTCTCTAAGGTTCTGAATCCTCTGGTAAAACCAAAGTTATCATCACCAAAGAGTACACGTGGGCCTTCTTGTTATGTGTATGAGCTGAGGAGATGCTTGTTTCCAGTTATGTGCCTTGAGCATCCACTATCGATGTACCAGATAGTTGCTTGTACACCTCCTTTATTGGTCAAACCCACGCGAACCTGCAATTAGATCAGGCTTTAGGTACCCCTGTAGGATTGGGTCCTGAGGGGTTAGAGTTACCTTTCGGGATCCAAACAAACATGGCACTTCTATGGTAATCATTAAGATCAGAAGGTCTGATTTGTCTCCCATAAACATCTACATAATCATACATCTCTTCATGAGCTTTCTGATCAGTATGATTATGAGTGTGAACCTTGGATGAATCAGAAGACTTGAGATTTTTCTGATTGGTTTGTCTTCTTTTATTCTAGTGTGGTTCAGGTGCAAATGTCCTGGATTTTTGGTTGAAGGGATAGGTATGACTGCTACCATCAAAAGATTCATATCTCTTTTACGCAAATGGTTTCTGCATTTTACCCCTAGCTTACTAATTAGGCTGCTTGACCTGATTAGGTTTCAGATCAGATTTTCCCTTGAGAGGTTGTCTTTTCTGATTCCTAATCTGCTGAGCAAGTTGAGGTTTTTTTAGAAGAACGGGGTGTTGTTGATTCCTCGGCTGATGCTTGATGAGTTGAGGTCCATTTCTGTTCCCTTTCTGATCAGACATTCGCCTTACTTGTTCAACAGGTCTGTTTCCCTTCTTTGATACAGATTTAGCATTTCGTGTATCTTGTGCAGAAACCTTCCTAAATTCACTTTTGGACTGTGAACCAGGTTGGACATATGAGGATCCAGAAGGACTATCATACCCAATACCCTTCTTATCAGTTGGCTTTCGAAAGTAGCTTGTTATTTCATCAACATTTTTGGAGGCTTTTCCAAAAATCTCTACTTTCTTTCGCAAACTGTCCTCACTTTGTTTTAGACTCTCATGCAGTCGGAAGAGTTCATCAAACTTAGCTTGGAGGATTTTGAGATCATCAGCTTGCTGTTTGTTAATGGCTAGTTGTTCCATAATCAATTTATCCTGATCAGAAGAACTGACTTTCAGAAGCTCCAGTTCAATAGTCATTTTCTGAACAGTCTCAATTGATTTCAGTTCAGTATCTTTTCTTGCAGCATTATCTTTAACAAGCTGATTGTTCTCTGCCCTCAGCGTATCGTTCTCAGCTTCCACTATAGTATAAGTGTCTACTGCATTAGAGAGATCATCAAGCAATTGCTCATTGTAGTGCTGCAGATCAATCTCTTCAGCAGGTGTGCTCAGCACACCAGGTGTGGAAACACAGAAGGTTTAGAGGATACCTCAGAGTTATCAGCATCCTTAGCCATGAGGCAGATGTCATCATCAGATGAGAACATCAGATCTTTGAAGTTGTTGAAATCATCAGCATTGGTCATCAGGCAGAAGTCTTCTACAGATGAATAACCAGAATCCTCTGAAGGCAGATAAGAATCATTTATCCCAGATGTATCAGCAACAATGGCTTTTTTATCTTTGTATCTTTGCTCTCTTCTGTTCCGCTTGTCTTCTCTTTCTTTTGGAGTCAGGTCAGGGTAGTCTGCACTGTAGTGACCTAGTTTCTGACAGTTGAAACATGCTCCACGTTCCACGAAACTTCTTCTGCTAGGTGAGTCATTCCTTCTGTAGAATCTGTCAGGTGACTTCCCAGTTTGCATATGATCATAATTCCTCCTTTCTGATCTGTTGTCTTTTCTATCGTCAGAACGATCATCTCTTTTCTTATCCTCTCTGCGATCCTCCCTATGATCATCTCTTATGTCATCAGATATATTCTTCTCTTGTGATCTTTCACTTGATCTCCTATCTCTTCCTCTGCTGTTCTGATAGTCTCTATAGAATTTTCGATATTTTCCCAGTTGAATGTTGGATCTTTCAAGCTTTCTGGTCAGCAAAGAAATCTGTTATGTCTGACTTATGATATTTCCAATAGGTTCAGTAGACTTTGAGTTCTTGCCGGCTTCTTTGAATGCAACTGCTTTCGATATGGCAAGTGTGACTTCGGCAGGCTACTCATCATCTTCTTCTTGCCCTCTTTCAATCAGATCAAACTCATGGGCTTTAAGGCTCAGAAATAGGCTGCTTGGCTTCATCTTCGCAATATCTTGACAATCCTTTATTACAGTAACTTTCATATCCCATTTCTTTGTCAAAGATCTCAAGATCTTGTAGTTGATGTCTTTGTCTGACATTTCTCATCCCAATTCCCGTAGCTTGTTGACAGACATGGTGATTCTTCCATCGAGCTGATTTATGGTTTCATTTGGCAGCATCTTGAGTTTCTCAAACTTAACTAGTTCGGCTTGCAATCTGCTGTCTTTGATCAAATTATTTCCTTCGCACATCTCAGCAAGCGTATCCCACATTTGTTTGGTTGTCTTGAGATACTTGATCTTCTCTCTAGTTATCTTGTCCATCATTTTCATAATAATGTGTTTGGCCACAGTATCCAGATTGGATAATTTTCTTTCCTCGGCATACATCAGAGAAGGACTCTTTCTGATTCTGGCTCCAACAGGGAATTTTGGATCACCTCCTTCAGCTGGGTTGTTGTAATAAATGATGATGGGTCCTTGTTCAATAACTTCCATCATTCTGCAGCTTATAGCTCCCAGATGATTGCTCATGAGTATGGTCCAGTCAGCATACTCATCAATAGAAAATTTAGGCAGATCATGATACATACCAGAGGTATTATCCATGCTGATTGTGAGTTTTGAAAATAGATGAATTTAAAAATAGGTTTTTCAAGATCTGTTGAGGTGAACACAATGGTTCTTCCTTAAGAACCGATGATTCTCAAAGCCAGTGGTCCGTAGAACCACTGATCTGATACCACTTGTAGGTCCCAAATGGGTTTTTGTGAGGGGCAGAAGTCTAGAAGGGAGGGGTGAATAAACTTCTGAAAACTTTTTGTGAAAGATCAGGTGTGAAAGCAAGTAAGACTGATCAGAGTGCGTGTGATCAGTTTGGACTGATATCCAACTTACTGATTGCCTGATGGCAGATCAGTTCAGTGTCTATCAGTTTAACTGATGTGTGGAAGCTAAGTTTTAACCCGTGTGAAAAACCAGTTTTGTAGGATCAGATTTCTGCATATCTGTTTTCAATCAGATGACAAGGTGTCAAGCTCATCAGATCAGTTGCTTGAAGCAAAATTGATCCAGACTCAGAATATGTATGCAATATCAAATCAGGTAGTGTGATATAGTGTAAGGTAGGTAAATCAGATAAACACACAAGATATTTATAGTGGTTCGGACAACCAGTCCTACGTCCACTCTTCTCTATCAGCAGGGGCACCAACTTAACCAACTGGACTTAGTTTAATGTGTTAGTCCAACACAATACAACAGATGTTTAAGGAGTTCTCAACCAATCGATCCCAGAAACCAGAAACTAGAAACCCTAGTCTGAAATCTTGCAAAATAAACTTAACCTAACTTTTGGGTTTGGGTATAAGATTTGTTGTTGTTCCAACTGGAAATCTATCTTAGTATTTGTGTAGCCTAAAGCTAGAGGATAAGATTTCTATGCTAAGAACTATGGGATGAACACTTCAAAAATATTCTTGATTTTGTGTTCTTCGTGCGGAAATTGTTATAGCTTGAGCTTGATGATAATTTCTGTGTTATCACTATGATGGTTGATCCCATATTTATAGACCATGAAATCAAAGAGCCGTTGGAAAGCAATTTAAATTTCAGGCTATTTTTGGTAGCTTGCAGGCGTGATTTGACATGCTCAGGAAGGCCATGTCGTCTTCATGCATATTTGTCCTTTGTAGCCGTTTGCCCTGATACGCCATATCCTGCAGTGTCAGATTCATACATACGTGTCGACCCCTTAGTGGCTAATAAGTACACTCATTCGGCGTCTTGTAAAGCCAACAATGTTAACATTCTTCTGGTCTGATTTACATCGTATGCCTTGGATAAGTAGTTATGTTTATCACTTTTTTGACTAAGCTTGAACTGATCAATACTTTACTGATCAGTCACCTTGAGTCTTCTGATATGGTTGTCTTAGCTTCAACCAATCAACTTTGCTGATGTCTTCGTAGAATAGGTCTTCTAGTCTGCTGCGTCTTAAGATCATTTCTTCTGGTTCCCGCTACTGGTCTTTGCTGATGATCTTCGCTGCTGATCTTATGCATTTTGAGTCCCCCCCCTCAAAATGTGACCTAATCTAATTCATCAGCTGTCTAACATGTTCAGCTGGTTTCCTATCAAATCATCAATCAACTAACAAGTTCGACTGGTCCTATTACAACTGTTTTGGAACTTCCATCAAAACTATAAATTTCCCAACATTCTTTGAATTTCAACAGCGAAATCTGACCATTGAGGAATAAAAACGACAATTCGCCAGATGTCCCATTTCGCCCCACATATGGTAGACACGGAGCGTAAGAAGACTCAAATATTCAAGAAGGCATTGCATCCAAAAATACAAAGCATTCTTGCGGGTCAAGGAGACATGCCCTTCAGTGACCTAGTCAAGAGAGCGGGGGAAATTGCTATTAGCGAACAGACTGGAAACACTAATCGAAGGCCAACTGAAAATCTAGGGAAAAGGAAATGGGATGAAGAAACTCAAAACGACGACGATGATGACAACCGAAACAAGCAGCCAAAATTCCAAGATAATCCAAACCCCACGCGGCCCTGGAGCAACTTCACACCGGGCAGATTCCAAGGCGCCACGGGTTCAAATTATCAAGCTATCAAGCCAAGTTGCGCGATTTGTGGAAAGAATCATTTGGGGAGTGTCTTGCAGGACAATGGGTATGTTTTAGATGCCGACATCCGGGACACATGGGTTCTTCATGTCCTAACTTCGGGAATAAGAAATCTGCACCTAAGGGAAAGCTCGAGTGTTTTCTATGACCGACCAGAAATATGGAGGACAAGATTCGGATACCAATTAGAGTATAATTCACTAAGTGGGGTAGTTTGAAATACCCATTACTTTTATAATAAATAATACCTATTACTCTTCTTATTATATTAGCTTTTAAATTTTTCAGTTTAATTTCTAATTATTAGCCCAAATTTATTTCCATCTCTAACAGCCATTCAATTATAACTTCAGTTTTCTAATCAATTCTTCCCTAATTCTTACCGTTTCTAATGGGAATGAAATGCTAATTGTAGAGAAAATAATATTTTACTTCTCTTCTCTCATTCACTCCATCACATAAAACTGATATCAGTTTCTTTTTCTCTCCATAAGTGATATCCGATTCTCTTTCCCTCTACAAGTGATTTAGCTGATACCTCTATTTCCACTTCACTCCATAGTTTTTTTCACCGGCAGATTTTTAGCAGAAGGAATTCATCCTTGTTTCAACAGGTATTTCAGTTTATTTGATTCTTATAATTTCAAGTCTTATATTGACATCTTCTTCCACTTTCCATTGTTTTAAGTAAAGAATATGAATCGGGTCTCCATTCTTTGATTTTGGCTATATCTTGTTGTGGTTTGAAAAAAAAGGTGGACTCATAATCTAGTTTTATTGTCTGGGTTTGTATATATTATGCCCTTCAACTTCCTTCTTTCCTATCAATAGTATAACAACATATTCTGAACAAATTCTGATTATTTTATTGAAAGTTGAAAGTTTCCTATCCATTTCACTACATTGCTAATCTTTGTCAATGTCTTATGACATTTTGCTAATTGTTCTATTAGTATATTAATTATATTTGATTTGGGTCTGAATAACTCATTTGAAACATGGGCCGATTAGGACACGACCCACCAACTAAGCTCATTTCATGTAATTCCATGCTTTTGAACTAAAAGAATCATAACCTATGATGCCAAGTTTTAATTTTAGTATTCTGTTTTCTGATCTCACATATGCTTTGAGAAAATATTTGTGCACCTATAATATGCTGGTTTGAGGGCTGATGATATAAATATATCTCATGTCCTAAGCAACTTTTGTTGTCACCACTTTTCTTGTTCTTTTAAAAAGTTGGCAGCAAATCTTAAAGTCATGTATTTGAATGTTTAATGGTTTTATCAAACAAATTAGCTAGGGAAGGTGGAAATTTGAGAAATTGATTTAACTGCTCTATTGTTTTCTACAGTAGAAGGTGGATACATCATCACACCATAATTGGGTTTTATTATTATTATTATTTATTATTTTTTTATTATTATTGAGATTGATATTTATTGACCCTACTAGTTAGTATTTTGGATGTTTTTGTGCAATATCTCTTACCCCTCTATTATTTTTGGGACCCGATATTGTCGAGTAAACAATTGGGGTGATACAGAAGATCCGAGAAAGAATCAAAGTAGCTCAAGACAGACGAAAGTCGTATGCTGATAAACGAAGAAAAAACTTATAGTTCACTCCAGGCGAGAAGAAGTTTTTTTTTTGAAGATCTCGCCTATGAAAGAAGTTATCAGATTTGGTGTCAAGGGAAAACTTAGGCCAAGATATATTGGCCCTTTCGAGATTTTAGAACTAGTTGGTGATCTAGCCTACCGACTTGCTTTACCTCCAGCACTTGCTATGACACACAACGTCTTCCACATGTCCATGTAGAGGAAGTACGTACATGATCCGAATCACGTCGTCGACCATGCAACTTTGGAGATCAACAAAGATTTGATTTATGAAGAATTTCCTGAACTCATTCTAGAAAGGAATATTCACAAGTTTCATAACAAGGATATGGTTCTAATCAAAATAAAATGGAGTCGCCATGGAGTAGATGAAGCCACGTGGGAACGAGAAGAAGAGTTACAAGCAAAATACCCCGAATTTTTTTTCCCACATAGTAAGTTTCTTAACTTTGAACCGGATTTTTCATTGTTGTGCTACTTTCTAAATTTCGAGGACGAAATTATTATTAGTGGTGGAGAATGTAATATCCACAATTTTTTTTAAAGCATATATATATTTGTTTTTATTTTATTTTGTCATTATATTAAAATTCCTAATCAATTTAGATAGAGATTAATTTGTATTCCATAAGTTTTTCCCCTAAATATCTCTTTTCGGTTACATTTTCTGAATTTAACATGAGTATTAATTTTTAGACGTTTCTTTTAGAACCATTAACTAAAGTTGACATTCTTCTGGTCTAGCTTACCCCGTATGTTTCTGATAAGTAGATAAGCTTATCATCTTGCTGACTTGGCCTGAACTGATCACTACCTTCTACTGATCAGTTGCCTTGAGTCTACTGATATGGTTGTCTTAGCTTCAACCAATCGACTCTGCTGATATCTTCATAGAATAGGTCTTCTGGTCTTCAAGTAAAGTCTTTTGAAATCCGCTACTGATCTTGCTACTGATCATCATTCTACTGATCTTCGCTCTGCTGATCTTCACTTGACTTGTACATCTTGAGTTCTTCTATAAGAAAGACCTAGTCTACTGTATCAGCTGTCTAACATGTTCAGCTGTTTTCCTATCATATCATCAGTCGACTAACATGTTCGACTGGTCCTATTACAGCTGTTTTGGAACTTCCATCAAAACTATAAATTTCCCAACAATTTTCCCCTTTTTTGATGGAACCAAAACATTTTTCAGAAAGAATGCTGAACACAGTTAAACATAAGTAAATAAGAGAGAGAGTCAGAAGACAATGAGATTTTGTCGTAAGATCGGGAAAAAAATAGAATTTTCATTAAAGATAAGATTTTTACAAGTACATCAAATTCTATTCTGACCTTACCACAAATAAGTCTTCTGATTCAAAATCTCTCTTCCACCGGAACAACACATATCTAGAACAACCTTGCCTTAACATCTGCAGCTCTTCTTTCTTCAAGGATATCATCTTGTGCAAGACACTAGTTGAGTACTGCATTGAAGGCAATTTTATCCATCTTCCCATCTGGAGTCTTCTTGTAGTCCAAGGTCTCTATTTCTGGAGCAATATGGATGCAACTCAGCTTCTTGGCTTCTCTCATGATGTTGTTGTAGAAAGTTGGATGCTTGTTATTCAACCAATCTCTAAATATTTCATCTTTATCCACGTTGGTTGGAATAACTTGATTGATGTGGGCCGAGATGTACCATTCTCCCTTGATCAGATGCCATTCTTTGGCCATATTTCTGTCTGGCTTTACAATGACACCTACATCAGCAGGAAGAACAAGTTCTATGACATATGCGCCTTCTCCGGTTTTAGCAACAAGCCCTTTCCTCTTCCTCATGCGATAAGACTTGTCAAGGCCTGCGGCTTCTTCCATTCTTTTCTGTCTATCCAGCTCTGCCTTCTTCAGTTCTTCTGCTTTTCTGATATCTGCTTCTGAAAATTTCTTCTTCTTAGCAGGAACAGCAGCTGGTTACTTTGTTTTCTTGGCATGCTCAGCTGACTCAGTGGATGATGAAGAAATGACTTCTTCTAATTCTGCAGCAGTCTTTGCGTCTTTCTTCAATCTCTTCTGTTCCAGATTTATCTGGATCCCAGCTACAAAATTCTCCACCTGATTCAGCCTCTGAATGGTATCAGCATCTTTCTCAGCATTCTTCTCTTCTTCCCCCTTTTTGGTTCCCTCAAAAAGAGCTTTCAGCTCAAAGCTGAGGTCACCAATCTACTTAGATAGATCTTTCTTCAGAATATCCTGGGCAGAAGAGTCACCAAAAGGGCTTACTTGTTCGACCACAATCATCATGGAAGAATGAGCTTTATCCACAATTGGACTGACTTTGTCGAACAGATTCTCAAACTTATCAGCAGCAGAATTGACTCTGGTCGCAGCACCAGCAAGATTTTTCTGTAAGTTGGTCAGTTCTGCCATCTTCTCGTTCATCATCATAGTCAACTTCTGATTTCTGGTCTCCTCAATCTTGGCTAGTTTCTCATTGACCTCCACCATTTTATCAGTTGTTGTATCTCTTAATTCTTCATAAATTCGGGTGCAGTGAGAGGATACATGTTTGCGTTCAGTTCTGATGGTCTTCTCCAGTTGTTTTGGCACAAAGAAACTCACATCATCGCGAAACATATGAGCCATGTTCGCTCTAAAGGAGTTCTTAATGTACTTCATCAGATTTGCTTCAAATTCAGGAGAAGTTTGTAAAATCTGTGTTACCTGATCTGCTGAAGTCGAAGGAGCTCCTACTGCCATCTCCTTTGATTGACTTCCTCCAGCAGTCAAGTCAATCACATTGTCGGCTGTTTGAGCCTCTGCTGATGGGGACTGTGCCGCATCTCCCACAACAGCTTCATCGGCAGCTTCTTCAGGTTCCTCAATGATTATCATTTCTTTTGCTTTTTGTTCGGTGTCAGGCCCTATTTCAAATATTTCTTCAATCTCGATCGATCCGACAACAGCAAGTTCCTCCGTAATAACAGAAACCTTCATTTGCTGCATCACTCGACTGTATTTGACCATCTTTTGGGTCATTTCACTGTGCATGGTGGTATCTGGCAGACCAAGTTGTCGAGTAATTAATCCAGCAACTGCCTCATCAAAAATCAGTTCTGGAGCAGTCTCCACTCCAGCGATCTTTCTGATCTCCAGCTCATAATCCAGAAAGGAACGAATTCCACCTTTCTGCTCCATCACTATGCCAAAATCTTCAAATTTCTTTAAACGGATATCCCTCCAGGTGAGAACATCAAGAACGGTGGCCTTAGCTTTTTCATTAAGGGCCAGCTCAGGATATCTATCCTCGATCATTTTCTCTAAGCGCCGTCGGACAATTTTCTCAGTAAATGAGAGTGTTTCTACTTCAAGCACGGGGGATAGAGAAGGAGAGAAAGACATAGCAGAAGTGGATTGAGGATCTGGCATCTGATGATCAGAAGTATCCATGTGCTCAGATTCGAAGGACACCGTAGTGAGCTGAGTGGTCTGCTGTAATGGCTCAGTCTGAGCAGACTTGGATGCACGAGCAGTATGAGCAGTTCCTCTGGGAGGAAGTTGGCTGAGGATGACATGATCATCATCTGAATCAGATGACTCATCCACCAGAAAAACTTTCTTCTTTCCTTTTCCAGCAACTTCAGCAGCAGATGTAGACTTAGATTTCTTGGCTGCTGGTTCCTTAATGACAACTCCTTTCTCAGGCTTTTTGGAGGTTGTCTTCCTCTTCTGACCACCTTTTCCAATCCTTTTTACTTCCAGTGCTGGTTTAACAACAGGTTCATCATCATCATCAGGTAGGCCAGGCAGCTGACGGTTGAGTATCAACATTTTCTTGTGAGCAAGTTTGTAAGGAATCATCTCATCCTCACTCCAATCTCTATTCTTCATCAGATCTATCAGAATCAAGGAAACTTTATGGAGAAGAGTGATCTTTGATGCAAGAACCACTTTTCCATCCTTCACAACAAATTTCTCAGATTCTTCCAATAATCTCCTCTTCAAGAATCCCAGCCAATTGACCTTCGCATTGTGAATTATAGCGGTCATGACTCGAGCTTTCTCCTATGTAACTGCATCAAAAATGAAGGTGACCCCTATAATAACTTTCTGGACCATATCGAATAGGAGTCGATATTTCCTTCTCAATATGGGTTTCTTGAAACCTTTAGTATGATGGGCATCCGCTGGTCGAAGAAGATCCCTAATAACTGCGCTCTCTTTAGAAGCCAAATAAGCATCGAGCATGATGTCGTCCGCTGGTGCAGGAAGATTAAATATTCTGATGAGATCGTCATCAGTGATTTCCAAATGCTCACCCTGTACCTCCGAATATAAGACGTCTTCTTGATCTCGGAGATTGTATAAGAACTCCAAAGCACCATCTAATAAAATCGAGTCTGCACTTGCTGAGCAAAAAGTCTTGAGACCGCACTCCCAAAGCAACTGGAGGATCTCGAGGGACTCTGGATCAGTAGTGGTTCGGAAATCGACACACCTTTCCTTGATAATTTCATCGGCAAAGTCCCGGAAGATTGGATCTTCAGGTTCTGGTGAAGCATGGGATGAGGAGTGAGCAGTTTGTGCAATTGCAAGTCCTTTGGAAGCCATTTCTGAAATAAAATCCACAAATCATCGTAAATGTGCTGAGTTGAAACAATAATTATGCATAAAATTCAGATAATGTGTGACTATGTCCCAATTAAATCCCCAATATGAAAAACAATAACCCTAGCATATAGATTAACATAACCATTATGAAATTCAAGAAGTAATAACTTACCAGATATGAATATGCAAGAGATAATAAGCAGGTAGAGCGTATTAATTTGTAGAAGATTTGCAAAAAAAATTGAACACTTGAGTAGTTTGCAGATAAAATTTTGTATAAGTGTAATCGTGCAAATGAAGTATTTTTAGATGAGGGGTTTTGAAAAAGAAACCGAATCGTCGCTTAATTAAAAATGAACGGTCCGGATTGGATATATTAAGATCGTGTGGTGTTGAAGAAAATAAGATAGCACTTTTTGGATTTAAAACGCGCATTTAATGTATTTAATACATGTTCCTCACGTCCGCATTAAATGTGCTGCAGGACATGCGTCATAAAAGTGAATGTATAGTACAAATGAATAAGGTTTAGGTAAAACAAATGATTTAATCAGTGAAGAGATCAGAAATGCGTATCTGTTGAACTGATATTGTAATCAGTCAATACCACTTGAAGTCTTAGTTTTCTGTACCACTTGTAGATCTTAGTTTTCTGCCTAATCCTTATAATTTCCCAACACTGTCCTTTATAACTGATTCGTTCCCCTTGCTTTTGATATCCCTTTTTCTGATCTTATCTGATCAGTTGAAGTTCCTGTTAAGCCCCGGTGGAAAAATCCATTTTGCTCGTGCGGAAGCAAACATGACGAGCGATGCATGTAAAAACAGGGGGTGAAGGAATGGTGATTCAAGATTTTTCTCTTTTAAGCTCATGTGTTGTGTTTTGCTTATGATCGAATGCATATGACAAGATAAGAACGTAAAGCAGTAAACAACACAATATTGTATACTGGTTCGGAGACTCAAGCTCCTACATCCACTCTCCCCTGCTTCTCTGGGGAAATTCCTTCAAACACTTCCTAAGGTTTTTACGACTACCTCTCGTGGTTTACTAACCTTTCTACTTTGAGCTTTCTGACTACCTCTGTAGTTTACTAACTCAAACTGGACTTATCACCCTCTCGGGCTCGCCTCTAGATGTTTAACGAGTTCACACTCCAATCGGGACTTATCACCCTCACTCGGGATTGCCTAACAACTACCTCACTTCACCACTGGTTATCTCTTTCAAGAATGGGGTTTGGGTTTGGTGTTGTCTCCAACTATGGTGAGATTTTCCCTTACAATGATTTAGCCTCAATGCTAAGGTTGGGAAAATCTCTCTAAGCGTAGGATAGATCGTGGGTTGCTTAGATTGGGTTCTAGAACACTCTTTGGATATATTTGTATATCTACAGACTTGTATTCTAGGGTGGGAAAGCTTGAGTATATGTTCTCTTAGCTCTGTAGCATCATTGCTATCTTCTTCGCACTTCCACACACAATAATGTAGGAAGAACTTGTATTTATAGTGTGAATTTGAATGTTACCGTTGGAGAGAATCACATTCAAATTCATACTATTCTTTGTAAGTTCTGTAGCTTTTTCAGCTTGGTTGTCTTCCTCTCATTGGTCCACGTCAGCTTGATTCCAACGGGTATATTCCTCAGTTTCAGTTCCTCGGAATATTGGGATATCTTGAGCATTGATTACATTCTTGAGTCTTGATAATTCTTGTGCCTTGATATCCTTTGTCTTCAGTCTTCAATATCTTGATCTTACGAGTCTTGATGTCTTACGAGTCTTGATTTCTTGATTCTTCACGGATATCTTGGTGATTATCTTGAGTCTTCATACTTAGTCTTCAGATTCTCAGTCTCATACTGATTCTTCAGATTCTTAGTCTCATACTGAGTCTTTTGATTCTCGATCTCATCTTGAGTCTTGATTCTCGATTTCATCTTGAGTCTTGATTTCTCGATTTCATCTTGAGTCTTGAAATCTATCTTGATCTATATCTCTATATCTGACTATACATTGTCTGGATAACATCTGAACACTCTAAAAAAATCGAATCGACTCAACTATCAAGATTATCCTGAACATGTCATACTCAGGGGTTTTAGGATCTAATCAAAATCTTCTTTATTAAATTTATTTCCCAACAATTTCCCCCTTTTTTATGATGCCAAAACCATCTTGTTACAAAAACACTTATCCTATACTCAGGTTTCTGTTTTTCCTATTACAAGATTGGTATATCTCTCAACAATTGCTTCAGCAATGAATCTCCCAACAATTTCATCACCAAACAACAATAATCAGGCATATCAAATATAAAGACATGTAAAAAGATAATGAGGTATTATCTTTGAGCATAAAGATAAAGTTTCATTGATTGTATGATATCAGTTACAGATTACAATGAACTTATCAAAAGGTAAAGACAAAAACATAAAGAATTACAAGTCTTCAGTCTTGTTCTTCAGTCTTCTTTGATCTTCAGCTCGGCTCCTGGCCTCAGGTCTATCTGAGCTCTCAGTGTCTTCAGTGACATACTGAGTCTCGAGTTTCTTAATTCAGCGGACCTTGTCTGATCAGGCATACTGACACTCAGGCTGACTGAGTTCAATTTCTTCTGACTTCAGACATCCTGACCCTCAGGTCTCTCTTACTTACTGAGTCTCAGATCAATTTTCTTTTCTGAATCTCATATCAGTTTTACTTACTGAGTCTCAGGTTTCTTACTGAGTCTCAGATTACTTTTACTCAGGCTATCTAATTTCTTCTTTGCCGGATCTGATTAGCTCGACTGATCAGATCAACACATCTTCAAATCAATATATCAGAATAGCATCTGGTAAGTACATCATATCAGGTTAGCATATCAGTTTATCATATCTAATCTTGATCACGTCTGATCTCGATCAGTCTTATCTGCTCATCTTCATATCTGATCTCGATCACGTCTGATCTTGATCAGTCTCTTTTGCTCATCTTCTGATTTGCAACCTTCTCTTCTGATTTGCTGGCTTTAGCTTTTCTTCTCTTCTGATTTTTGCACAGCTCATCAGTTGACTCCGGAACTCATCTGATCTCGATCAGTCTCGTTTACAGCCTCGTCTGATCTCGATCATCTACTTCTGATTCCGTGAGTTTCCCCTCAATTTGTTCTTTCGTTCCCCCTCAACTTGTTATCTGTAAATTATCTTTGAATAACACAAGTTGATAATGTTTTGGCATAGTTCATCAAAACTAAAACATCCCAACAAGGACGCCAAAACATTAAAATATATGCATTTTTAAAGAAATGGGTTTTCCTTTAAAAAGATCAGTTCGGTGGTCACTCTGAAATTAGTGAACCTTTTGAACTCCTGCTCTGATACCACTTGTTAGGCCCCGGTGGAAAAACCCATTTTGCGCGTGCGGAAGCAAACATGACGAGCGATGCATATAAAAATAGGGGTGAAGGAATAGTGATTCCAGATTTTTCTCTTTTAAGCTCATGTGTTGTGTTTTGCTTATGATGCATATGACAAGATAAGAACGTAAAGCAGTAAACAACACAACAATGTATACTGGTTCGGAGACTCAAGCTCCTACATCCACTCTCCCTGTTCCTAGGGAAATTCCTTCAAACACTTCCTAAGGTTTTCTGACTACCTCTATAGTTTACTAACATTTCTACTTTGAGCTTTCTGACTACCTCTGTAGTTTACTAACTCAAACTGGACTTATCACCCTCTCGGGCTCACCTCTAGATGTTTAACGAGTTCACACTCCAATAGGGACTTATCACCCTCACTCGGGATTGCCTAACAACTACCTCACTTCACCACTGGTTATCTCTTTCGAGAATGGGGTTTGGGTTTGGTGTTGTCTCCAACTATGGTGAGATTTTCCCTTACAATGATTTAGCCTCAATGCTAAGGTTTGGAAAATCTCTCTAAGTGTAGGATAGATCGTGGGTTGCTTAGATTGGGTTCTAAAACACTCTTTGGATATATTTGTATATCTACAGACTTGTGTTCTAGGGTGGGAAAGCTTGAGTATATGTTCTCTTAGCTCTGTAGCATCATTGCTATCTTCTTCGCACTTCCACACACAATATTGTAGGAAGAACTTGTATTTATAGTGTGAATTTGAATGTTACCGTTGGAGAGAATCACATTCAAATTCATACTATTCTTTATAAGTTCTGCAGCTTTTTCAGCTTGGTTGTCTTCCTCTCATTGGTCCACGTCAGCTGGATTCCAACGGCTATATTCCTCAGTTTCAATGCCTCGAAATATTCAGGATATACTGAGCATTCAGTACATTACTGAGTCTTCAGTAATTACTGTGCCTTCAGTATCCTTTGTCTTCAGTCTTCAATATCTTCAGTCTTCTGAGTCTTCAGTGTCTTCTGAGTCTTCAGTTTCTTCTGAGTCTTCACAGATATACTGACTGATTATACTGAGTCTTCATACTGAGTCTTCAGATTCTCAGTCTCATACTGAGTCTTCAGATTCTTAGTCTCATACTGAGTCTTTCAGATTCTCAGTCTCATACTGAGTCTTCAGATTCTCAGTTTCATACTGAGTCTTCAGTTTCTCAGTTTCATACTGAGTCTTCAGAAACTTCAGTTTCATACTGAAACTTCAGTTTCTTCAGAAACTTACTGAGTCTTCAGAATCTATCCTGATCTATATCTGCTGACTATACATTGTGCAGATAACATCCTGACCACTCTAAAACTGAATCCTAACTCAACTATCAAGATTATCCTGAACATGTCATACTCCGGGGTTTTGGGATCTAATCAAAATCTTCTTTATTAAATTTATTTCCCAACAGTTCCCCCTTCAATTGTTATCTCTGATTACTTATTGACTGATCTGTCTGATCAGTTGAGGTACCATACTCAACTGATCCTCCTCATTTGATCAGTCTCTTATCAGATTTTTGTTGACCTATTCTGACTCTACTTAGATCAAGTCAATTCTTGGGATAAGTGTTACCGCCAAAACTTAGTCTTAGGAAATCGAAGAGTCATCTTGATTCCCTAAGTCGGCACGATTTGACATTCGTAATAATAGTCTGGATTCTTTATGATATCAATCGCCATAACCTCATCCAATCATCAGTTGCATGTTTTCTACGCGCTGTCCTTGCGGTGCCAATTTCTCTAAAAGGCTTTGAGAAATCGAATTTGCACTTCTACCCCTGCTTTTCTTCTATAAATAGAATTGGGGTTTTATTCACACAACATAAACCATTCACCTTCTTTATCTTTCTATTAGTTTATACTCCATGTTTTTTGGTGAACCCTTATTTCCGGTGAAACTTCCGGCAAAAACCTTTAACCCTTTTCAAATGATTTAAGCTTTTCAAATCAACCCTGTGCGTCCCTTATTACTGCTTTCGTCGTCATCGAAGATTACACATACGATTATTGCCAAGCTTCTCTACCACCGGAGGTGGATCTTCTATCGCAAATGAGAAGACACTTCTCCTAACCGTATGCACCTTGTGTGCCTATCGAGATGACGGAATTAGCATCAACAGACTCAGTCTGATACAAAATATGAGTTTGGTATTCGATCTTGATCAGACAACAGCTGATCATCGTATATCAAACTCAATATTTGCATGTGACACTTGTGGCCATATGGTATTTGCACCATATCTTTGGCACTTGTGTCCCATTTAACAGCTGGAGAGCCCAACTGATTTTAGGACTAGGGGCTCCTGGCTTAGAAATTCTTCAACGCCGCTCTCGCTCCTCACTCCGAAGCTCTGAGGGTGGCTTAGGATTATTTCAAAGCCTCTCACACCCCTTTTAGGGTTGGGGGGAAAATGGGAGCATCAGGCTCTAAAATCTTTAAAGCCTCTCTCCCCCCCCTTCTAGGGTTAGGCTTAGGGTTTATGGTTTAGGGTTTATGTAATGACCTCCGGGTTTTCTTGTACTTGTAACTTGTAATGTAAATCTGACCTCCGGGTCTTTATCAATGAAAAGTTCTATTATTTCATTGTTGTGTTGTTTCTACTTTCTTATGTGATTTGTAGCCTTAATCTTATACAACTTGCTTGTTGAACATAGCTTAATTGACTTACAAAGTATAACCTTCCAATCTGATCAGTTCCTTTAATCTGATGTGCCTTAATCTGATCAGTTCCATGTCTGAACTGATAAAGCCTTATTTTATCAGTTCCTTGACTGATCTTCTGGTCAGTTGAGATACCTAACTCAACTGATTCCTCTTAACCTGGTTAGTCTCTTAACCAACTGGTTCTGGAGACCAGTCCACCAAACATTTCTGGTGCACTTTCTCCGAGATCCAGAAGCCCTAGCTCATTGCATAATTCTCTGAATCTGATCTCAGCTAGTGGCTTGGTTAAAATATCAGCTTTCTGTTTATCAGTATGGATCTTTTCCATTCTGATATTCTTCTTTTCAACATGATCTCTTATAAAATGGTGTCTGACATCCACATGCTTGCATCTTGTATGTAGAACAGGATTCCGAGTGATTGCAATAGCACTATTACTGTCTTGGAATATAGGTACGTTTGTAGCTACAATGTTATAATCCCTCAGCTGCTGACTTAGCCAGAGCAGTTGGGAACAACAACTTCCTGCAGCCATATATTCTGCTTCAGTAGTAGATGTCGCAACTGATGTTTGCTTCTTTGAAAATGAAGAGATCGGTTTACTACCTAAAAACTGACATGTACCTGAGGTTGACTTTCTGTCAATTCTGCAACCTCCATAATCAGAATCAGAATACCCACTAAGCTCTAGATTATCATCTGATGGGTAAAATAAACCAAGGTTTATTGTCCCCTTTAGATACTTAAGAATCCACTTAGTTGCTTCCAGGTGGCTTTGCATTGGATTTGCCTGAAATCTGGCACATACACCTACTACAAAAGTTATATCAGGTCTGCTGGCAGTCAGGTATAGTAGAGATCCAATGAAAGCCCTATATTCTTTATGATTAGTTTTCTGACCATTCTCATATGGATCCACCTTGAATCCAATCATCATAGGAATTCTGGCTTCCTTACAATTTTGAATTCCAAACTTAGCCAATAAACTCCTAGTGTACTTCGTCTATCAGATGAATATTCCTTCTGTACTTTGCCTAACTTGTAAACCCAGAAAGTAATTCATTTGACCCATCAAGGACATCTCGAACTTCCCTTGCATCAGCTTGCTAAATTTATCACATAAACTCCTGTTGGGAGATCCGAAGATGATGTCGTCCACGTAAATCTGAACCATCAGAATATCTTCTCCATCTTCTATTCTGAATAAGGTTCTACCCACTATTCCTTTAGTGAAACCACTGTCTATCAAGAACTGAGAGAGTGTATCATACCAAGCTCGAGAAGCTTGTTTCAGGCCATAAAGAGCTTTTCTTAAACGGTACACCTGGCCGCCTTTTTCAAAGCCTGGAGGTTGTTCAACATAAACTACCTCATCTAGTACCTCATTTAAGAATGCACTCTTTACATCCATCTGATACACAATAAACCCTCTGTGGGCAGCATATGCCAGAAACAGCCGAATGGCTTCCAGGCGAGCGACTGGTGCAAAGGTCTCATCATAATCAATTCCTTCTGATTGTGAATACCCCTTAGCAACAAGTCTTGCCTTATTTCTGGTTATGCCATTATTCTCATCTCTCTTGTTCTTGAATACCCACTTTGTGCCAATCACATCTTGATGAGTTGGTCTGTCCACCAGTTTCCAAACCTGATTCCTCTCAAACTGTTCCAGTTCTTCTTGCATAGCTAGAATCCATTTTGCATCTTGTAGAGCTTCTTCTACTTCAGTTGGTTCCTTCAAAGACAGATAACAACAATACATGGCACTTTCACCAATCTGATGTCTAGTTTTGACTCTATCAGATGGGTCTCCGATGATCAGATCAGTTGGATGACTGGTTACCCAGGTCCTTCTTTTCTGATTAGCATCAGTTTGGAGAACATCATCCTCTTCCGATAGTTGTTCATTACTGGTGATTGGGAGTGGTGCGGAATTATGATCCACTTGACATGGATGAGTCTCAGCTGATGTTGGACTCATCATGTGCTGATGTTTGTCCGTAGGAACTTCTGGTGTTCCCCCTGAACCAGATGGTTCAGTTGATACTGTCACAGCTGTACCAACTTCTTCATTGACAGTTGTACGTACCTTAGGGTCTGATTGACCTGGTGAATCAGCAAGATCAAGTTCTGGAATATACACTGTTACGTGTTCTGATCCTTTTTCCTTGATACTTAGCTGATCCATTTTCTGTGCATCAGGTACCGGTTGATCTGGTACTGCTTGTTTTGAGGCAGATTTCTCTTGTTCAGAAGATGTCTCATCAAAGACAACATGAGGTGTTTTTTCCACAACTAGGGTTCGTCTATTGTAAACCCTGAAAGCCTTGTTGGATGAGGAATATCCTAAGAATATACCCTCATCTGACTTGGCCTCAAATGTCTTCAACTGACTCTTCCCATTGTTGTGTATGAAAGACTTGCACCCAAAAACATGGAAGTAAGAAACACGAGGTTTTCTGCCCTTCCACAGTTCATAGGGTGTTTTGTAGTGAGCCTTAGTCAGAGAGCATCTGTTCTGAGTGTGGCATGCAGTATTGATGGCTTCTGCCCAGAAACGGCTTGGTGTTGCATGTTCAGCTAACATAGTGCGAGCAGCTTCTTTGAGTGTTCTGTTTCTCCGTTCTGCTACACCATTCTGTTGTGGCGTTCTTCCAGCTGATGTCTCATGTTGTATACCAAACTTAGTGCAAAAATCAGTAATAAAAGAATTCAGAAATTATGTACTGATCTGATTTTCACTATACTGACACCCTTCTCATTCTGTAGTTTCTTGAGCAGCACGGGTATCTTTGTTGTTGTCTCATTTTTCTTATACAAGAATACAACCCAGGTAAACTTGGAATAATCATCCACGATTACCAGAGTATATTTACGTCCCCTGAGACTAACTGGTGTAACTGGTCCAAATAAATCAATATGGAGCAGTTGCAATACTCTGCTGGATGCTGGTCCAAGGATTCCCTTGAATGAGGTTTTTACCTGTTTTCCCTTCTGACATGCGACACATGTCTAATCCTTAGAGAATACCTCATTCGGAAGACCCTCAACCAAAGACATCCTTGCTATCTTGTTAAGAGTTTTAAAGTTCAGATGACTCATTCTCTTGTGCCAGAGCCAACTGCTACTTTTGGAACTCTTAACAATCAGGCATGCATTTCTTGGACAGCTGTTCCAATCTGTTGTATAAATTGTACCTTTTCTTGAACCAGTTAACAAGATCTATTGAGTAGCTCGATTCTTGTTAGTACACTGATCAGTCGAGAACTTAACACTGAATCCGTTGTCGCAGAATTGTGAAACTGATAACAAATTATGCTTTAAACCTTCGACATACGAGACTCCAGTAACATGTACATCATCATTCTCTAAGGTTCCGAATCCTTTGGTAAAACCAAAGTTATCATCACCAAAGAGTACAAGTGGACCTTCTTGTTCTGTGTAAGAGCTAAGGAGATGTTTGCTTCCAGTCATGTGCCTTGAGCATCCACTATTGATGTACCAGATAGTTGCTTGTACACCTCCCTTGTTGGCCAAACCCACGCGAACCTGCAATCAAATCAGGCTTTAGGTACCCCTTTTGGATTGGGTCCTAAGGGGTAAGAGTTGGTTTTAGGGATCCATACAAACAGGGCACTTCTATTGTAATCAGATAGATCAGAAGGCCTGATTTGTCTCCCATAAATATCTACATAATCATACATCTCTTCATATGCATTCTGATCAGTATGATTATTTGTGCGAGCCTTGGGTAAATCAGAAGACTTGAGATTTTTCCTTGCTGTTTGTCTTCTTTTAACCCAGTGGGGCTCAGGTGCAGCAGCCCTAGGTTTCTGATTGTAAGGGTAGGTACCACTGCTACCATTAAAAGATTCATATCTTATTGGCATAGATGGATTTAGCAGTTTACCTTTGGCTTGCCTGATAGGCAGCTTGACCTGATTAGGTTTCAGATCAGATTTCCTTTGAGAGGTTATCTTTTCTGATACCTAATCTGTTGATCAGGTTGAGGTCTCTTCTGAAGAACTGGGTTCTTCTGTTGATTCATCAGCTGATGCTTGATCATATGGGGTCCATTTCTGTTCCCTTTCTGATTAGGCATCTGCTTTACCTGTTCAGCTGGTCTGTTCCCCTTATCTGATACAGTTTTAACTTTATTTGTATCTTTAACAGAAACTCGTTTGATTACACTTTTCTGAAGTGAATCAGACCGGGCTTTTGAGGATGTAAAAGGGTTTTCATACCCAATTCCCTTCTTATTAGTTTTCGTTCGAAAATAGTTGTTCATATCCTGAACGGTTTTCGAAGATTTCATGAAAACCTGTATTTTCTTATGTAAACTATCCTCAGTTAATTTCAGACTCTCATGTAGTCGGAAGAGTTCATCAAACTTGTCTTGTAAGATCTTAAAATCATCAGCTTGTTGTTTATTGATAGCTAGATGTTCCTTAATCTGCTTCTCCTGATCAGAAGAATTAACTTTCAGAACTTTCAGTTCTTCAGTTATCTTCTGAGCAGCTTCAGCTGATTTTAGTTCAGCTGCTTTACTGTCAGCATTTTCCTTAGCAAGCTGAGTAATTTCAATCCTTAGCTTATCGTTTTCAGCTTCCACTATCGTATAAGTGTCTACTGCGTTTGAGAGATCATCAAGCCATTGCTCAGAATAGAGTTGCAAGTCAATCTCTCCAGCAGATGTGCTAATCATAGCTGGTGTGGAAACTGAAAGAGCAAAAGGTTTAGAGGTTACCTCAGATTGGTCTTCCTCCTTAGCCATCAGACATATTTCATCATCAGAAGAGAATATCAGATCATTGTAGTGGTAGAAATCATCAGCGTTGCTTATGAAACAGAAATCTTCTACAGATGAGTAGCCCGAATCATCAGAAGGCATAGCAACCATGGCTTTCCTGTCTCTATAGCGTTTCTCTCTTCTGTTCCGCTTCTCTTCTCTTTCTTTTGGTGTCAGGTCTGGGCAATCTGCGCTGTAATGACCTAGTTTCTCATAGTTGAAACATGCTCCACGATCCACAGAACTTCTTCTGCCAGGTGAGTCATTCCGTCTGTAGAATCTGTCAGGTGACTTACCTGTCTGATTGTAATCAGAATTTCTTCTCTCAGATCTGTTGTCTCTCCTTTCATCAGACCGATCATCTCTTTTCTTATCTTCTCTGCGATCCTTTCTGTGATCATCTCTTCGGTCATCAGATCTGGTCCTTTCTGGAGATCTGTCAGCTGGCCTCCTATCTCTTCCTCTGCTGTTTTGATAATCCCTATAAAATTTGCGATACTTACCAAGTTGGATGTTAGATTTTTCAAGTTTTCTGGTTAGCAAAGTAATCTGTTCAGTTTGGCTTATAATATTTCCAACAGGTTCAATAGACTTTGAGTTACTGCTGGCTGCTTTGAATGCAACAAATTTTGATGTGGCAGGTGTGGCTTCAGCAGGCGACTCGTCTTCTTCTTCTTGCCCTCTTTCGATCAGATCGAACTCATGGGCTTTAAGACTCAGGAACAGATTGCTTGGCTTCATCTTAGCAATATCTTGACAATCCTTTATTACTGTGGCTTTCATATCCCACTTCTTAGTCAGAGATCTCAAGATCTTATAGTTGATGTCTTTATCTGACATCTCTCATCCTAGTTCCCGTAGCTTGTTGACTGACATGGCGATTCTTCCATCGAGCTCATTGATGGTTTCATTTGGTAGCATCTTAAGTTTCTCAAATTTCACCAGTTCGGCTTGCAGTCTGCTATCTTTAATCAGATCATTTCCTACACACATCTCAGCAAGCGTATCCCACATCTGTTTGGCTGTCTTGAGATACTTTATCTTTTCTCTGGTAATCTTGTCCATGGTCTTCATGATTATGTGCCTGGCTATCGTATCCAGAGTGTACAACTTTCTCTCTTCAGCATCCATCATGGCAGGACTCTTTCTGACAAGACTTCCAGCTGGAAAGTCTGGATCACCTCCAACAGTTGGGTTGTCATGGTAGATGATGATGGGTCCTCGTTCAAGAACTTCCATCATCCTGCTGCTTATTGATCCCAGATGGTTGCTCATGTATATCGTTCAGTCTGCATATTCATCAATGGAAAATTTAGGCAAATCATGATACATACCCAAAGTATTATCCATGCTGATCGTGAGTTTGAAAACAAATGAGATTTGAAAAAGGTTTTTCAAGATCAGTTCAAGTGACCACAAAGGTTCTTCCTTAAGAACCGCTGATATTCAAAGCCAGTGGTCCGTAGAACCACTGCTCTGATACCACTTGTAGGTCCCGAATGGGTTTCGTGAGGGCAGAAGTCTAGAGGGGAGGGGTGAATAGACTTCTGAAAACTTTTTTGTGCAGATCAGGTGTGATTTGCAGTTTGCCTGATCAGAGTGCAAGTGAATCAGTTTGGACTGATATCCAATTTACTGATCGCCTGAGGGCAAATCAGTTCGGTGTCTATCAGTTTAACTGATTGTGCGGAAGCTAGTTTATACCCGTGTGAAAAACCAATTTATGACAAATCATATTCCGAAGCTGTTTTCAATCAGTTGACTATGGAGTCAAACTGATCAGATCAGTAGCTTGGTGCTAGTTGATCCTAACTCAGAATATGTATGCAGATTTAATCAAGGTTGTGTGCAATAGTGTATAGCAGTTAATCAAACAGGTAAATGCACACAAGATTTATAGTGGTTCGGACAACCAGTCCTACGTCCACTCTTCCCTATCACAAAGGGCACCAACTTAACCAACTTAACCGACTGGACTTAGATTATTGTGTTAGTCCAACACATTACACCAACAGATATTTATAGAGCTCTCACTCAACCGATCCCAGAAATCAGAACTAGATACCCTAGTCTGAAATCTTGCTAAATAAACTTAACCTAACTTTGGGTTTTGGGTAAGATTTGTTGTTTGTTCCAACTTGAAATCTATCCTTGTGTTTAAGTAGCCTAATAGCTAGAGGATGAGATTTCTGTGCTAAGAACTACGGGATGAACACTTAGAAAAATAATCTTCAAGGTTGTGTTCTTCGTTCGGAAATTTGGCTATAGTATGAGCTTCTTGATAATTTCCCTCTTCACTATGAAGAGAAATCCCATATTTATAAACCCCGAAATCAAAGAGCCGTTGGAGAGAAATTTGAATTTCCGGCTATATTTGGTAGATATGTAGGATTTGATGTGACGTGCTTCAGGGATGGCATGGCCGAAAGCGTGAGTAGTTGTCCTTTCTAGCCGTTTGACTATGCAGCGCCGAATCCCACATTGTCAGCTTGTTCATACGTGTCACTTTCTCATTGGTTAACAAGGACAACATTTCAGTGTTTGTTCACCAACTAAAGTTGACATTCTTCTGGTCTGGCTTACCCCGTATGTTTCTGATAAGTAGATAAGCTTATCATCTTGCTGACTTGGCCTGAACTGATCAGTTGCCTTGAGTCTACTGATATGGTTGTCTTAGCTTCAACCAATCGATTCTGCTGATATCTTCATAGAATAGGTCTTCTGGTCTTCAAGTAAAGTTTTTTGAAATTTGCTCTCGATCTTGATCCGATCTTCTCTTGATCATCATCATCGATTTATTAAACTCTCCGATCTTCGCTCTGCTGATCTTCACTTGACTTGTACATCTTGAGTTCTTCTATAAGAAAGACACGGTCTCTTTCAGATCGGTTTGCCTAACATGTTCAAATTTATTTTCCTATCATATCATCAGTCGACTAACATGTTCGACTGGTCCTATTACAGCTGTTTTGGAACTTCCATCAAAACTATAAATTTTCCAACAATATTGCATACATATTCTTAGTCTGGATCAGTTTTCCATCAAGCAACTGATCTGATCAGCTTGACACTTTATCATCCGATTTGAAAATGCATGCAAGCGTAAATCGATTCTACAAAACTGGTTTTTCACACGGGTTAAAACTTAGCTTCCGCACATCAGTTAAACTGATAGACACCGAACTGATCTGCCATCAGACGACGAGTAAGTTGGATATCAGTCCAAACTGATTCACTAGCACTCTGATCAGGCAACTTGCTATCACACCTGATCTTGCACAAAAAGTTTTCAAAAGTCTATTCACCCCTCCCCTCTAGACTTCTACCCTCACGAAAACCCGTTCGGGACCTACACCTTGTTATTAACGAGAGATTTCTTGTCGCTTGTTAACACCCTTGTTAAACATTGTTTTTTTTTTATAGGGTGAGACCCACTCAAAGAAGAAACAATTATGGTAAACAAGTTTAACAGATATAAAGAAGTCTACAAAATCCAAGAGTAAGTTCCCTCAAAATCCCATTCTAGAAAAAAATTCAAGAATAAACACTTATCACATTTATTAAAAAATACACAACCACACACACATACTAGATAAACTCTCAGAAACACTAATCCCAATCAGAAGCATCTTTAATCATTTTGAATTTCTTCACCATAAATCCCAAAAAGAAAAAACTAAAACTCACTTGCGAAAATCATCAAAAAATAAATAAAAAATCACAAAACCTAGGTGACAAAGAACTCACATTCAACAAAAAAATCATTAACCAACACAATCAGCAGATCAACCCAAAAAACCCCATACATCAACAAAACAATCGGTACAAATAGGATTAAAAGTATTCAAGTTATATCAGTTCAAAACTATATCAGTTCTTTTTTCATACCACAGAGAAGTAAAAAGAATAACCCCCTCAAAAATCAATTTATTATGTTCACAGGGGCTGAGAAATGACATATCTCAATTTCGAATTAGCCTCCCCAGTATTGAAACCCTCGAAAACCAATCCTTAAGAGCGGCCGTTTGATATACACAATTGTCCACGGGAAGAAGGAAAAAAAACTAGGGTTGGTTTTTCTTTTACATCGCCAAGTGAAATCTTTTATGTCGCCATGTGAATTCTAATATTAAGATTGCGCTTGATCTTCGATTGAAACGAGGATCGCGCAATTGAAAAGAATTGGGCGTGAGAGGCATCATATGAAAAAACCGCCAATTTTTCCCTTCTCCAGCTATTCCACGACATATTTCTTAAAAAAAAATGAATTCTAAAAAATTAGGGCTCTCTTATCTTTTCAAATAAAAACATTTATATTTTATATTCAAATAGCAAGATACATACATATATTTTCGATTTTTTTTCCTTAGGGCTCTCTCATCAGTATGTGATTCTCTTATATTTTTCATGATTCATAAAATAATATACAAGGATATAATATTTTTAATAGCAAGATACGTGCATCTTTTTGAAAATAAAATTATATTTTATCACTTATGGTTATATAATTTTAGTAAGAGAATTTTTCTATTTTCAATCAACATATAATAATTTTATATTTTCTTATAGGCTATAATGGATGCTACGTTCACATCGTATTAGTCAGACGAGTGCGATTAGAAACAGACTGAAACTATAAAATAAACTCAAAACGAAAATTTAACTAAAAAATAACATATACCGTAAAAGGGTTCAAGGCATGCCAAATATTAATTTATAATGTTGTGCATAAGAACTATGACTGTTTAAAATTAAAGCATATTTTAAACAATGACACTTCTTAGCATGACAATGATAGTCGTTATACATAACATTGATACTCGGAAAAAAAAACGTTCATGTGAACTTGTGTTCACATTGTTGTAATAGGAAATAGTCTGACTTGCCAGAGGCGGTGATTCTCCATCTTGCACTTGTCATTAGAGACGACTTCGCTTTGGCCAGGCAGGTTGCGAGGCAACTTGAAATGCTATGCAAGTCGCTAGGCGACTTGGAAGAACGTGAAGGTCGCTTGGCGACCTGGGAGGTCGCACAGGTCAGAGGCGACTTGGTCTCGAGGTCGGATAAAGGATAAATATGGCAAAGATACGGGTAGTTAATGGTGCGGATTTTGTTGATCGTAATCATGGTATGTGCATCCAGGAGTGAGGATTGCGGGATAAGCCAGGAAACCCTAAGAGGGACCCTAGCCTGGCGGCTGAAACCCTAGCAAGCCCGCGAGAGAATCCCATGAAGACACTTAACCTAGTTCTACATCTAAAAATATACCATGTATCATTCTTTGTAAAGGATCAAACATTTTAGTATTCTAGGCAGAAAATATAGTGAAATATGGCTTGGTAGCCCCCAGACGTAGTCTTATTCACAGACGAACTGGGTAATCAAATCTTGCATTTTTACTTGCTTTGATCGTTTGTTTGTTCGTTGTTATTCTTTGCTGGCCGGAAAACACAAACTGGGCACAACAATTGGCGCCGTCTGTTGGAACTCTCTTGAAGAATTACCTTAATTCTGAGAAAAACCCCTTTTCCCGATCAAGCAATGGCGATCAACCAAGTTAATCCTACTAGACGGGAAATGGATGCCCGTGACGGTGACGAAGCCTCTTTGAGCTCGCAACGCACTCGCCCGGTGGCTCCGGTGATCACCCCTGACTGGTGGAACCTGGTTCAAACACCAGAGGACGCCAAGGCCGTAATGGCCATCCTTAACAAAAAATGACTCGCCTTCGACGGTGAAGACGAGCAACCCCCGGCCAAAAAGGTCACTAAGGACGCCGGGACTTTGAAGAACAGGGGCGCTCTGGCCAGAAGGGGACATTCGATGGGTCAACTGGCCTACGATCCGGCAAAGCACGTTGTGGTTTGGAATCGTCGACTACTAGAGTGACCGGCGTGGTCGAACAATGTGTTCGACCGACTTGGGAACCTAGGGGTTCAGAAAGTCCCAAGGGTCGCTGAGGATGAGGCACAATCTGAGCCACGACATGATGATCAGGTGGAGCACGATCTCGCGCTTGCCCTAAACCTACACCACAATGAATTGCCGAGGAGATCAGCCGTCCACCGTGGTGATCCTCCAGTATTGGGTGTAGCAGGAGATCAACGCGATGCTTAGGTCGCAGCACTGACCCGGACGGTCCAGCGACTTATCGAGCATGTGGAGAAAGCCGGAGGGACAAATCACATCCTCACCATCCTGAACTCTCCCCTCGGGGCCATGGTTACTCTGGCGCCTACCCAGAGAAAGATCAACATAGCGACCTTATATCGCTATAGTGGAAACACAGACCCAAGAGTTCATCTGGCAAAGTACAATTCCTACATGACCTCTATGGGCGCAACCGATGCGACTAAGTGTCGATTCTTCTCTTTAACTCTGAGTGACCAAGCTCATCAGTAGTTTTCCTCGCTACCACCATTCTCGATGGACACCTTTGAACAGCTCGCCCAACTGTTCTTGACAGACTTCAATGCTTTGGCACCCCGACTTGCGACCAAGCAGCGTCTAATGAACACTCAGTAGGGTGATACAGAGTCCGATCGATCTTACATTGAGAGGATCGACAAACTCATTCTTGAAGGAGATCCCATAGGGGATGAGGCAAAACTCCTGGGGGCCATCTCCGGCCTCAGGAAGGGAACCAAGCTTTGGCGGCGCATGACTGCCGAGTACCCGACTAGTTATGCCGACTTCCGGAGGCGAGCTAGCGACTTGATCCACACTGCAGAGCTACTGGAATCTCAACTCTTCGATACTACAGAAGTCGCAGATCCCAAGAAAAGCTCCAAGAAAGCCGGAGGGCAGTACAATCCACCCGGCAACTTCAAACCCTTTGAGGAGAACATCCCAGTCGAGCTGATGGAAGCATTGGGCATGACTCCCGGACATGTGTACAATCAGATCAGAGAGCGGGAACTACTCCTCCCGCCTCGCCCTATCAAGAACAAAGGCAAGCTGAACCCCAACAAGTTCTGCCACTTTCACGAGCAGGTAGGCCACTACACCAGCGAACGCAAGGACTTACTTCCCCAACTCTAGAGGTTGTACGAGGATGGTTTGTTTAACGACTTCGTCAAACGACCTCAGAAGGATCAGGATCACGCTCACAGAGGTCGCCAATAGGCGGATCGCCCACGGCATGGGGAACTCGCTCCCAGAAACGCCGACCAGGGAATGGGGCAAGGGGAACGACCTATCTCGCCCATGCCCGAGAACGCGGGAGATCGCATCATACACACCCTCTCCCCCCTCGGGACAGTTAGAGGACTCTCCTCGACTTCCTCCTCTAAACGGAAGATGAAGGCCGAGATAAGGAAGATAGAGAATGCCAAGAAGATGGTGCTGTCAGTCTTTACAGTGGGGGAAGAATCCAGCACGATCGAGTTCGGCCAGAAGGACAAAGCTGGGATTGTTTATCCTAATGTCGACCCTCTTATGATCAAAGCAAACATCATGGGGACTACTATGTGCCGGCTGCTGGTGGACGGGGGTGCTTTCTGCAATATCCTCTTCAAGAAAACCCTGGATCAGCTTGGGGATTATGATGCCTATATCACCCCATGCGACTACGTCGTGAAAGGCTTCGGTGATGTGACGGTGAAGCCATCAGGGATGATTCTGCTGGCTGTTGAGCTAGTCTCTACTTTGAACAGTGAAGTTAGGGCGACTAGGTTGTAAGTGTTGGGAAATTAGGGTGCCCGGATCTATTCGAGTTGAATTTAAATACATATTTAAATTAATCAATTAATTACTAACATGAATTAATCCTAAACCAATTCAACATAATAATTAATAAGCAAATAAACATCATGCGTACACGTATTTCACGTAAAACCTAAGCATGCGGAATCTAGGAATTACGTAAATACTAACCTCTCGTAGAGACAACCGCTGAGACAATGGATCAACCCAAAGTACCTTCTCAAATATGTCCCACGTCCATGAACGTAATCCGACGGGAGGATTATCAACGAACGATTTTAATCTATAGGAGAAAATAAAATATTTGGCCACCACCTTTGTGGATTTCTAATTTTTCCAACACATGGAATTGCACTTGGGATGAAAAATTCATCCCCTATTTATAGGACTAGGGGGGGACGAAAATTTGACCTAGTTGGGCATTGGGAAATTTCCTTGCTTCTTCATCAAGATACAATCTAGAATATATCCAATATATTATATTTCCCAAAATATCTCCCAACAAAATTTCCTCCTCCTTTCTTGTCCTTCAATTTTCGAAAATATCTCCCAAGTAGGAACAAAATAAGATCTTTTCCTTTCTTGAATTTATGGGATAAACTTGTATCTCAAGAATACTTATTCCATAAAATATTTCCAAGAAAATCAAGAAAAAATCTTTTTCTCTCTCCTACCCAAATTTTCGAAAATTAATGAGGAAAAATAAGGCAAAATATTTTCTTCTCCTTTTCATTAATTGGACTTTAGTTTGGGCTATTTGAGGGGCCTTTGGGAGAATAAAGATTAGACCTCCAATGGGCTATGAAGCTTTAATATTTAGCCAAAATATTATTCAAGCCCATTAATATTAATTTACTCCACTATTAAATTAATATTGAACTATCCATCTTAACCCACATTACGACTTCACAATAATATGGCTCCCGGTCATTATTTCCCACGTTTAAGATTATCTTAGTCCACTAATTAATTAAGCCACTAAACAGACTTTATATTAATTAATATCTTTGTCCTTGGAGTAAACACAGCTCAACATTATTATCCATACCGGAAATAAATTTCCACTTGCAAGATTTGGTATGATAAAGATTCTGAGCCCACCAAGGGGACAAATCAAGCAAGCTGTACTTGCACGCGATTCTCCATATTAAATCTTAGCAATCGTCATGTAATTAATAATATTGCCCAAGATACAAGGTATCGAATCACATTGATTCTCTTCCCATCATAAGTCAAAGCAATAGTTATTAATTTCACACGATCCTATTTAAGGAACGGAGATTAAGAAATAACGCACCACTGTGGTCTAATTCTTGTATATTCAGTACCGAAGAATTTATCCTCCTGTAGGTCCTTTTCAGCGCATCATTATGCACTAGGGTAATCCCTTGGTCAAGACAAGTCAATCTGAGCCTTACACTTCAACCTTTCATGATGGGTTGTTCATTTCCATCTGGGTTGTGAATTTATACTTAGTCACGAGGAAATGTTAATTTGATCTTCTGTGATCTGGTATCACCAAATTAACTACAACGTAACACGTACTGACTTATCGAACGGGTATGCAGTAAATATATATAACATTCATTCATATTTAATGCAACATGTGATAAATAATTTATTTCAGTAAAATAAATAAGAAATTCAGTTTGGTTATACAAAGTAAAAGCATACTTTTCAGTATAACCCCAACAGTTAGATTTTCTAGTTGTCGATATCCCAAGTTCCTATAACGGCTTCCTTGGGAGGCCGTTTGAGCATGAATTTGAGGTTGCGTCCTCCACTTTCTATTTTTGTGTAAAATTCCCCACCAAGAGTGGGCTGGTCGGCACCGTTAAGGGCGACCAGATTGATGCAAGAGGTTGTTTGAATTATTCTTCGTCTCTTTTCAATTATGCATCAACACCTATCAAACAAACACTTGTAATAGATAGTGAGAAACAATGTGAAGAATTGAATAATAAAAGAGCAAGCAAGAAAAGAAGCCACAACGACCTCGACCCAAGAATGGGACCCGAACCTGAAGAGTTTCTAATCGAGGCCGAGATCGACAACCCCCATCAAGACGGCCCAAGGGCCATCCCGGGGAGGAACTCGAGAAAGTCAAGGTAGACCCAACTCGCCCAGATCTAGAAGTCATCATAGGCTCCAAGATACCGGACGACCTGAAGGGGGAAGTCATCGACTTTCTCAAAGAAAACTTGGATGTCTTCGCATGGTCACACAAAGACATGGTAGGGATCAATCCGAAGTCACCTATCATAAACTACACATCGACCCAGCTCGGAGGCCGATAGCCCAAAAGAGGTGGAAATTTGGCCTGAAAAATATGCAGCACTAGCTGAAGAAGTGAAAAAACTGCTAGACAACGACCTGATTATGCAGGCCGACTAGCCACAATGGGTAGCCAATGCGGTGTTGGTGAAAACGTCAAACGGAACCTGGCGACTTTGCATTGATTTTACCGACCTCAATGAGGCTTGTCCGAAAGACTTCTTCCCCATGCCTCACATCGACCACCTGATAGACAACACAGCGGACATGAGATGATGTCGTTTATGGACGCTTTCGCAGGCTATCACCAGATAGCCATGTACGAACCAGACCAACAACACACCTCATTCCTAACAGAGAAGAATCTATACTGCTGGAGGAGGATGCCCTTTGGCCTAAAAAATGCAGGGGTAACATACCAAAGGTTGGTCAACCACATGTTCGCCGATCAAATTGGTAAGTCGGTAGAGGTCTACGTCGACGATATAGTCGTCAAGAGCCTAAATAGGGAAGACCACCTGGCACACCTCGCGTAAACTTTCGACATCCTTAGGAAATTCAACATGAGACTCAACCCCAAAAAGTGTAATTTTAGAGTTAAGTCGGGGAAGTTCTTGGGGCATTTGGTCAGCAAGCGAGGAATAGAGGCGAATTCGGTGAAGGTTAAGGCCATATTAGATATGGGGGCACCCCGAAATGTGAAAGAGGTTCAAAGGCTCATGGGATGCTTGGCCGCACTAAACAGGTTCATCTCCCGAATGGGGGACAAATGCAAGCCAATGTTCGAACACGATCCGAAAAAAAGTAAAGTTCGAATGGACAGCTGAGAGCCAAGAAGCTCTCGATAAAATAAAAGCTTATCTGGCAGACGTGAGCATCTTGTCCAAACCCGTCCCGGGAGAGAAACTTTTCCTATATCTCGCGGCTTTAGAAACCGCTTTAAGTGCAGTGCTTGTCCGGGCAGCGGGTCAGATCCATTTTCCCATCTACTTCATCAGTCAGATACTGAACGAGATGAAGCAATGGTATCCATCCCTAGAGAAGCTGGCGTATGCACTAGTCATGAGTATAAGGAAGTTGAGGCCATATTTTCTCGACCATCAAGTCGATGTTCTCACTTCCCTGGCCCTAAGGAATGTGCTTCACCGACCAGATACGATGGGTCGGTGCCTCAAGTGGGCCATCGAGGTCGGGCAGTATGGAGTGACATATGCACCACGGCCGGCCATCAAAGCTCAAGCACTAGCCGATTTCATCGTCGAGCTCACCTTCCCTTCGGAGGTCGGGTGCCCAAACAACCCGCCATGGGAGTTATTTGTGGATGGGTCAGCGACCTCCCACAGGTCGGGGGCCGGTTTGGTTCTGATGAGTCCAGAGGGTGTTTCTTTCCAGAATGCCATTCCTTCTACTTTCCCGCAACAAATAATGAGGCCGAATATGAGGCACTCATCAGTGGCCTAGAAATGTCGATGGCCATGGGTGTCAAAAGACTACAAGTTCATACTAACTCCCAGCTTGTAGCCTATCAAGTTTCGGGGGAATACGAGGCACGGGATGACAGGATGGCAGCCTACCAGGAGATCGTAAAAATATTGTGTCAAAAATTCAAACAAATCCATGTCAAACTGATCCCGAGGGAGCAAAACTTACGAGCCGATGCCTTAGCAAGGTTGGCGACTTCTGAAAGATCACCAGAAATGAAGGATGTCACCATCACGACACTTCCCCACCCCTCCACCACACACATAAAAGTCGCGACTTTAGAAACTCCGGTGTCAAACTGGATGACACCCATCATTGAATACTTGACTAGCGGCCTCCTGCCAACTGATTGTGTTCGAGCTCGGCAGCTACAACTGCGAGCCGCGCGGTACACAATGCTCAATGATGAATTATACAAGCGAGGCTTCAGCACACCCCTACTTCGATGTATTACACCAGAGCAAGGGCAAGTTGTCCTACACAAAATACACGAAGGGGTGTGCAGGAACCACGCTGGGGGGGAGTCGCTAGCCCATAAGACCACAAGGCAAGGATATTTTTTGCCAGCTCTAAGGGCCGATACTATCATTTTTGCCCGCAAGTGCCATAGATGCCCTTCCATCAAAGTCGCCCCAGAGGAACTTACGAGCATCTTCAGTCCTTGATCATTCGCGAAGTGGGGGATAGACATCATTGGGCCACTCTCAACAGCCCCAGGCTCGGTCAAGTACGCCCTGGTAGCGGTGGATTACTTCACGAAATGGGCCGAGGCTGAGGCATTAGCAACTATAGACCAAGATCACGTCATTAAGTTCATATGGTAAAACATCATCTGCAGATTTGGACTGCCTCAGGTGATCATATCTGACAATGGAAAATAGTTTGACGGCCTCAAAATAGACATTTTTTTTCAAAAAATTGAAGATCACGAAGCTCTTCTCAACTCCATACCATCCCCAATCAAACTGTCTGGTTGAGGCCGTGAACAAAATCATCAAGCACACACTAAAGGCTAAGATCGAGGGAGGAAAATGGAAATGGGCTAGCGAGCTCCCGGATGTGTTGTGGGCATACAGGACGACCTGCCGAAATTCAACAGGAGAAACTCCTTACTCGCTGGCTTTCGGAACCGAGGTAGTCGTACCCGCAGAAGTTGACTTTGCCAACCTCCGCACAAGCCAGGTCGCCTTCGACTATAACGATGAGGCCTTGGCCAGAAATCTAGACCTCTTCGAAGAGAAGCGTTTGGAGGCTAACATGAGAAATGCAAGATAGAAACGGAGGTCGGAGAGGTATTATAATTCTAAAGTGCGACTTCAAAGCTTCAAATAGGAAGACTTGGTATTGAACAAGGTACTCGGAGAGTCAAGGGGAGCCCTCGGTCCAAATTGGGAGGGTCCGTTCCAAGTCTCTAAGATTCTACCAAATAGAGCCTACGAGCTCGAAAAAACAGATGGTACCAAGGCCCAGTATCCGTGGAATGTGACCCACCTGAAGAAATACTATCAGTAGGTTCACATCCATGTAACTAAGTTGTGTCAATTGATAATAATGATCCTCTCTTTTCCAAATTCCTGTGTAAAAATGAAGCGGTGCATAAACAAAACATACGTGAATGATAATATGTGAATCACCCGAGGTTCGACTTTCAACATACTGGAGGAAAAATTACAACCCAGGGAGGTGTGATTAACCCCGACTTTGTAAGATGACTAAGCAATATCCGAATAAAAAGTCGCATAAACAATAAGACGACAAGGATCAAGCAAAAATTAAAAGTTGCATAAGGAAATCTAGTCGGCACGATGAAGGAATTAAATAAAGGAGAATTTTCATTAATAAAGCCCGAAGGCCGGTACACAAGAAGTTCAAGGAAAGGAAAAAAATAAAGGAAAAAGTACATCATCTTCAACCAGTACATTTCTTCTTCATAGTCCGGCCGAGCTGACATTGGGTCCCTCAGAGGCCTCCCCTCCCACGACCTCGGGCGGAGGACAAACTATTCCAAATGGTGTCTCGGGAGCTAGGTCAGCAGAACCCGGCAATACCTCCTCAGTGTCCGGAGTGGAATGCACAATCCGATTCGGGTTGGACAAGAAGGAGAGTTCGATACCCATATCTTCCAGGTCCTTGATCTCCAACAGAACGCTGGGGGCCGGGAGATTGTCGCAAACATAGTCAGAATGCTCGGTGACAAGCCCGCTGAGGTTGCCTATGGGATTCGCCTTGCTGCAGATCCGGATGGCACCCACGAATGCCATCACATACGCAAAATTGGCGTTCAACTCCTCGACGGCCTGGAATTGTGCATCTTTAGTGACCAACTCCCCCTTCGCTTGAGCCAGCTCCTTCCTCGCGTCCGCCATCTCCTTCTCCACCTCGCCCAGCCAACCCTCAGCTAGAACCACGCTCGCCTTCTCAGCCGCGAGCTCGCCTTCGATCTCCGCCATCCGACCTTCCAGAGTCGAAATCTTCTGAAGGTGCTCAGAGTTGGACTTCTCCAGATCCTTTTGGGCCTCGACCGCAGATAGGATTGACTTGGCCTGGTCGGCAACCTTGGCCAACCCCTTCCTCAAATTCTCGAGCTTCGAGTCCAGCTGGGCACTGCACTTCTCCAAGAAGAAGGCCGCCTTCTGGGAGTAGATGAGGGCCAAGTACAGGTTGCCCGTCACCTTCTGACGCCGGGCATTGGCATTGTTGGTTCGCGTCCACCCCCAAGGTAGATTCTATAGGCCTCGAGTAAGGTACTCGGGCCAGTTCTTGGGTACCCCGGTCGGAACAAGCTGGGGCAACCTTAGGAAGCTCACCACCTCCGGGGAAAATTTGGTCGGTCCAAACTCAGGGCTACGAAGAGATGCAAGTCGTCAGTCAGTAAAAAAAAAGAAAAAAAGAAAGAGATAAGAGAGAAGAAGGAAAACTTACTCGTTCACCCAATCAGCTTCCCAGCCCAGCCAGGAGTCATCCTCCGGATGGCGACCTCCCTCTGGGGCGGGGGCAGACTATGAGGTCAGGCGTGAAGAAGTGGGCTGTGAAGTCAGGCGCAGGGGCGACCTCCAAAGCCCCTATTTATTTCTGACTGATAGGCGCCTATCTTCTCCCTCACCCTCTTTCGAGCAGGTTCGGAAGCCGGTGGAGTCGGCCCCAAGGCCTTCCTCTTTCCCCTGTTGCCAGGCAGAGGGACCAGAAGGGGTCGAGCTTGGAGGAGCGGCCTCAGAGGTCACCGCATGACGCATCTGGCCAAGCATAGATTTATTGTGGGCAGACATCACGAAGGCATGTGGTTGACGTCGGTAGATGGAGATAATAGGAACTGCACACAAGGGAAACCGGTCAGACGGGTCTCGTGTAAAACTTCTAAGTAATGACAAATATGAATTACTTACAAGGGATCTTCAGATGACGTGGATATGTTTACAAGCAGGCCTTGAGACGATCGATCTCAGAGTTCAAGGCATTGATGTCCCGACAACTCGGAGGAGTGTCACGAACGAGGTTGTAAGCCTCCAGAAAGTCCCAGTACAAGTTGGCATCAGCAGGCGTGAACACTGCAGAGTAAAAATTGAATTAGATCAGTACAACCTCGAAGTTGAAAATTTAAAACTCACCATGTTCGACTCGATGGGCATAGTCTGTCGGAACACGTATGGGCAGGGTGCTCGAAGGATCCACGGACTCCCACGCCCCCTGATGAACTACCATTTGCGATGCTAGTCAGTGACCTTATTGGGGATCCCACTCACCAGCTCTTGACCTTTCTGAAGTCACACGGCATTATAGCCACCGGCTTGGAAAACCGGTGTCATCACGTATACGATCTCGCCAGGAGTCGGTAGCCGATTTAGCCCAGCCTGCCCCAGAACGGTCATGGTAGCAAAGATGTAATTCCAGCCGTTAGGGGTGCTTTGTGTAAGGCTCTGATTCCAAGCCGAGAGGAGATGGGAGATGACAGGATGTAATGGGAAGTGAATCCCCGCCTCCATCCTTTGCTCGTTAATGGCGATCATGCCAGGCAGCAGCTGGTCGGCACTCTCGTCAAGGGCAGGCCCATAGAAGTGTACGTCCCGGAGCACTTTGTACATTCGACGGAGGGAGCGCACGTACCGGTCATTCAAGGTCGACTGGTATTTCGGGTCGGAGGCCGCAAAGTCCGACCTGACCGACTTCCTAAAGCTCCGCTCTGGTCGCTTGTAGGGAGCTCGGGCCTCATATGCCTGGTAGTCGAAGACCCGCTCATATACCCCATAGTTGCGGGCCTGGTTGGAAGGACCTGCGGATGTACTCATCCCCGATGCAACGGAACGAAAAGGACTGATATTCAGCGGAGGGAGATGTGTGATTTCCTCCAGTTCGGCCAAAAACTCTTCATCGTGTTCTTCATCCTTTCCCCCGCAGTCTCTGTTATCAATCGGGGCATCAGCGGTCGAGGGTCCCCCCCACATTGGTAGTGGCGGAGCTGGAATCATGGCGGCGATAGAGGTGGGCTATGACCTCATCATCGTCATCCGAAGATGACGGAATCAGAAAAGGGGGAGGCGTGGGAGCAGATGGAGAAGCGGATGCCACGGAAGGAGTGGAGGAAGGGTGAAGATGTTACCTGATTTAATCTCTCAATCGGAAGCTCGCCGAAAATTCAGACGCTAAAGCCAAAGAAATGTTTACGCGGAAGATGGAGGTAGAAGGGTTTAAGCCTAAAACCCTAGCCCCTTTTATAGAGGAAGAGGAGGGGGTAGGAAATGCAAAATGAATAAATTCAAGGCCCCCACGAAGAAAATGAAGTCGCACAGGTAGCGCGTGAGCGACATCGCATCTGTTGGTTGGGCGATTTTGCAGCACATGACATCACTTGTCTGCCAAGCCATCATGACAAATCAGTAACACCTCACGCCAATTCAAGAAATCGAGGCAATGATTCGCCTCTCAAAAGATGATGATTCGCTTCTGACACACTTCCCAAGGTCGACTTGCCACATGTCGATGAAAAACAATGGATCAAGTCAATGCCCCAATGCAAGCTTGTGACCTCTACTTGAGGGGCAATTGTTGTAACAGGAAATAGTCTGACTTGCCAGAGGCGTTGATTCTCCATCTTGCACTTGTCATTAGAGATAACTTCGCTTTGGCCAGGCAGGTCGCGAGGCGACTTGTAATGCTATGCAAGTCGCGAGGCGACTTGGAAGAATGTGAAGGTAGCTTGGCGACCTGGGAGGTCGCACAGGTCGGAGGTGACTTGGTCTCGAGGTCGGATAAAGAATAAATATGGCAAAGATATGGGTAGTTAATGGTGCGGATTTTGCAGATCGTAATCATGGTATGTGCATCCAGGAGCGAGGATTGCGGGAAGCCAGGAAACCCTAAGAAGGACCCTAGCCTGGCGGCTGAAACCCTAGCAAGCCTGCGAGAGAAGCCCATGAAGACACTTAACCTAGTTCTACATCTATAAATATAACCTGTATCATTCTTTGTAAAGGATCGAACATTTTAGTATTCTAGCCAGAAAATATAGTGAAACTGTTGGGATATTTTAGTTTTGATTATTTATGCCAAAACATTATGTGTTTGTCAACTTGTATTGTTTAAGTTTATTTCAACAGGTAACAAGTTGAGGGGGAAGTGAACAAGTTGAGGGGGAACTGATCTGAAGTTTCCTGAGAAAATAGGACTGAAGATAAGTGGCCTGAATGGAAAATAGGCCTGAGGAAAAGTGGCCTGAATGGAAGAAGGCTGAAATCCAAAACCGTTGAATGTCAGAATGGTCTGAACGAGAAATCTGAAACGCTGAAATCGATCTTTGAATGTCAATTCGAGTCTTTGAAATGTTGAATTCAGAGTTTGAATCTTGAATTCAGAATCTTGAATCTTGAATTTAGGAATGTTTGAATCTTCAGAATCTTGAATCTTCAATTCAGAATCTTTGAATCTTGAACTTCGGGAATCTTGAATCTTGAAATCTTGGAATCTCTTGAATCTTGAATCTTGAACTTCGGGAATCTTTGAATCTTTGAACTTAAGAAGGCTGAATCTTGACATGGACCAATCAGATGTGGTCAAAAAGCCTGACAAAAAGCTGCAGAAATTACAGAATAGTATGGATTTTAATGTGACTTTCTCCAACGGTAACATTCAAATCCATACTATAAATACAAGTTCTTCCATCAAATTAAGTGTGGAAAAATGCTATAGAGCTAAGATCCATTTACTCAAGCATTCCCACCATAGAACACAAATCTGTAGATATCCAAAAAATATTCAAAAGTGTTCTAAACCCAATCTAAGCAACCAATGATATATCCTAAGCTTAGAGAGATTTTCTCAACCTTAGCATAAAGGCTAAACCATTGTAAGGGAAAATCTCAACCTAGTTGGAGACACCAACCAAACCCAAACCCTATTGTTTTAGGTAGTTTGTGTATGATTGTTGGAGTTGTAAAGAGTGAGTAAGCTACAGAGTAGTCAGCCAGAAAACTCTAGAGAAGAAGTGAGTAAACTATTTTAGATAGTCAGAAAGTTTGTGTGTGTTTGAGTAAGTAAGTTGCAGAGTAGTCAGCCAGAAAACTCAAATGTAGAAGAAGTGAGTAAACTATCTTGGATAGTCAGAAAGCTTATAGGCGATCCCGTGGAGGGAGATAAGTCCCGTTTGAAGGAATTCCCCTAGGAACAGGGAGAGTGGATGTAGGAGCTTGAGTCTCCGAACCACTATACTTTGCTGTGTTCTTTATTGCTTTATGTTCTTACTTGTCATATGCATTTGGTTATAAGCAAAACGCATCGGTTAAAAGAAAAATTTTAAAATCACCATTTCTCCCCCCTCCCCTTTTTCATAAAATTAAATTAACTTTTGAGACCAACAACTGGTATCAGAGCGGGTGTTCTAAAGACCACTGATTTTGATAATTATTGTTTTCTTTTAAAGAAAAAATTATTTGTGGTCACCTGAACAGTTTCTTTTTTAAAAAAAGGGGAAGATATTTTTTTTGGGAAGCATTTTTAATGGTTTTGGCATCATTATCAAAAAGGGGGAAATTGTTGGGATATTTTAGTTTTGATTATTTATGCCAAAATATTATGTGTTTGTCAACTGGTATTGTTTAAGTTCATTTCTACAGGTAACAAGTTGAGGGGAAAGTGAACAAGTTGAGGTGGAACTGATCTGAAGTTTACTGAGAAAATAGGCCTGAAGATTAGTGGCCTGAATGGAAAATAGACCTGAGGAAAAGTGGCCTGAATGGAAGAAGGCTGAAGTCCAAAACCGCTGAATGTCAGAATGGCCTGAACGAGGAATCCTGAACGCTGAAATCGATCTTTGAATCTTTGAATTCAGAGTGCGAAATGCTTAATTCAGAGTCTTTGATCTTTGAATTTAGGAATCTTGAATCTTTGAATTCAAAAATCTTTGAATCTTGAACTCAGAATCTTGAATCTTTGAAATCTTTGAATCTTGAACTCGGGAATCTTGAATGTTGAATTTAGGAATTGAATCTTTGAACTCGTATGTCTTTGAATGTTGAGTTCAGAAGGCCTGAATGCTGACATGGACCAATCAGAGGTGGTCAAAAAGCCTGACAAAAAGCTACATAAATTACAGAATAGTATGGATTTTAATGTGACTTTCTCCAACGGTAACATTCAAATCCATACTATAAATACAAGTTCTTCCATCAAATTAAGTGTGGAAAAATGCTATAGAGCTAAGAGCCATATACTCAAGCATTCCCGCCATAGAACACAAATCTGTAGATATCCAAAAAATATTCAAGAGTGTTCTAAACCTAATCTAAGCAACCAATGATATATCCTAAGCTTAGAGAGATTTTCTCAACCTTAGCATAAAGGCTAAACCATTGTAAGGGAAAATCTCAACCTAGTTGGAGACACCAACCAAACCCAAACCGTATTGTTAAGTAGTTTGTGTATGATTGTTGGAGTTGTAAAGAATGAGTAAGCTGCAGAGTAGTCAGCCAGAAAACTCTAGAGAAGAAGTGAGTAAACTATTTTAGATAGTCAGAAAGTTTGTGTGTGTTTGAGTAAGTAAGTTGCAGAGTAGTCAGCCAGAAAACTCAAATGTAGAAGAAGTGAGTAAACTATCTTGGATAGTCAGAAAGCTTATAGGCGATCCCGTGGAGGGAGATAAGTCCCGTTTGAAGGAATTTCCCTAGGAACAGGGAGAGTGGATGTAGGAGCTTGAGTCTCCGAACCACTATACTTTGCTGTGTTCTTTATTGCTTTATGTTCTTACTTGTCATATGCATTTGGTTATAAGCAAAACGCATCGGTTAAAAGAAAAATTTTAAAATCACCATTTCTCCCCCCTCCCCTTTTTCATAAAATTAAATTAACTTTTGAGACCAACAACTGGTATCAGAGCGGGTGTTCTAAAGACCACTGATTTTGATAATTATTGTTTTCTTTTAAAGAAAAAATTATTTGTGGTCACCTGAACAGATTCTTTTTTTTTAAAAGGGGAGGATATTTTTTTTGGGAAGCATTTTTAATGGTTTTGGCATCATTATCAAAAAGGGAGAAATTGTTGTGATATTTTAGTTTTGATTATTTATGCCAAAATGTTATGTGTTTGTCAACTGGTATTGTTTAAGTTCATTTCTACAGGTAACAAGTTGAGGGGAAAGTGAACAAGTTGAGGGGAACCGATCCAAGTTTCTCGAAAATAGGCCTGAAGATAAGTGGCCTGAATGGAAAATAGGCCTGAGGAAAAGTGGCATGAATGGAAGAATGCTGAAGTCCAAAACCGCTGAATGTCAGAATGGCCTGAACGAGGAATCCTAAACGCTGAAATCGATCTTTGAATCTTTGAATTCAGAGTGCTTTGAAATGTTTGAATTCAGAGTCTTTGAATCTTCAATTCAGAATACTCAATCTTGAATTCAGAATCTTTGAATCTTTGAACTCGTATATCTTTGAATGTTGAGTTCAGAAGGCCTGAATGCTGACATGGACCAATCAGAGGTAGTCAAAAAGCCTGACAAAAAAGTCTGAAATTACAGAATAGTATGGATTTTAATGTGACTTTCTCCAACGGTAACATTCAAATCCATACTATAAATACAAGTTCTTCCATCAAATTAAGTGTGGAAAAATGCTATAGAGCTAAGAGCCATATACTCAAGCATTCCCGCCATAGAACACAAATCTGTAGATATCCAAAAAATATTCAAGAGTGTTCTAAACCTAATCTAAGCAACCAATGATATATCCTAAGCTTAGAGAGATTTTTTCAACCTTAGCATAAAGGCTAAACCATTGTAAGGGAAAATCTCAACCTAGTTGGAGACACAAACCAAACCCAAACACTATTGTTAGGTACTTTGTGTATGATTGTTGGAGTTGTAAAGAGTGAGTAAGCTGCAGAGTAGTCAGCCAAAAAACTCTAGAGAAGAAGTGAGTAAACTATTTTAGATAGTCAGAAAGTTTGTGTGTGTTTGAGTAAGTAAGTTGCAGAGTAGTCAGCCAGAAAACTCAAATGTAGAAGAAGTGAGTAAACTATCTTGGATAGTCAGAAAGCTTATAGGCGATCCCGTGGAGGGAGATAAGTCCTGTTTGAAGGAATTTCCCTAGGAACAGGGAGAGTGGATGTAGGAGCTTGAGTCTCCGAACCACTATACTTTGCTGTGTTCTTTATTGCTTTATGTTCTTACTTGTCATATGCATTTGGTTATAAGCAAAACGCATCGGTTAAAAGAAAAATTTTAAAATCACCATTTCTCCCCCCTCCCCTTTTTCATAAAATTAAATTAACTTTTGAGACCAACAACTGGTATCAGAGCGGGTGTTCTAAAGACCACTGATTTTGATAATTATTGTTTTCTTTTAAAGAAAAAATTATTTGTGGTCACCTGAACAGATTCTTTTTTTAAAAATGGGGAAGATATTTTTTTTGGGAAGCATTTTTAATGGTTTTGGCATCATTATCAAAAAGGGAGAAATTGTTGTGATATTTTAGTTTTGATTATTTATGCCAAAATGTTATGTGTTTGTCAACTGGTATTGTTTAAGTTCATTTCTACAGGTAACAAGTTGAGGGGAAAGTGAACAAGTTGAGGGGGAACTGATCTGAAGTTTCCTGAGAAAATAGGCCTGAAGATAAGTGGCCTGAATGGAAAATAGTCCTGAGGAAAAGTGGCCTGAATGGAAGAATGCTGAAGTCCAAAACCGCTGAATGTCAGAATGGCCTGAACGAGGAATCCTAAACGCTGAAATCCTGATGCTGAATGCTGAATTCAGGAGTGCTGAAATGCTGAATTCAGGAGTGCTGAATGCTGAATTCAGGAATACTGAATGCTGAATTTAGGAATGCTGAATGTTGAACTCAGGAATGTTGAATGTTGAATTCAGGAATGCTGAACTCAGGAATGCTGAATGCTGAACTCAGGAATGCTGAATGCTGAATTCAGGAATCAACTTCTACCAATAGATTGTTCGGATCTATCTAAGTTGTGAAACACGCACTCTTATACAAGGAACTATTAACGTGATCTTCTGTGATCTGGTATCACCACGTTAACTACAATGTAACGATTGCTACGAATGGTTTGTAATAAATATATATAACATTCAATCATATTTAAAGCAACAGTGATAAATAATTTTTTTAGTAAATAAGTGTTTAATACATAGGTTATACAAAGTAAAAGCATACTTTCACGTATAACCCCAACAGGCACAACACACATAGACCTACTCTTTTTCTTATTGTGACATGGTTTCTGTTTTCAACACGAAGCACGAATTGTCACCCCTAAATAAAGTTTTATTGTGAATATTTGTGACAAACTGTAAATTGTCACATTAGATCTCATTTTAAAGTGACATAGTTGGGAGTTGTCACTACAAACAAAATTTTTTTGTAACGAATTGTGGATCATCACAATATATATCTAACTTGCGTGATGAATTTTGCGAGCGTCACTCCAACATATTTATATGTGACTGTTGTGTTCGATATAATTACTCAATTTAATAGAACACGACGGAGGGACACGTGTATTAATCAACTATTAAAATAATCATGCTCGATGGACGAGTGTGCTCGCTGCTTGCCGACTAAACATATTTGCTCGCCAGCTCGCCACTCGCCGACTAAGTAAGTTTGTTCGCCGGTTCGCCACTCGCCGAACAAGCATCATATGTTCGTCTGCTCGCCGCTCGCCGAACGAGCAAGTTTGCTCGTCAGCTCACTACTTGCCAAACAAGCGAGTACGCTCGCAGCTTACCAAATCTGGCATAATGACCTGATGCTATCTCGAGATGATCCTGAAGAGATGTTGATCGATCGGTCAGTGATCGATCGAAAGAAGAAATCGATAGCCCCGAGTCGGTGACATGAGGGTCAGGATGTCTGAATCCTGAAAAGCTGAACTTAGTAAGCCTGAAGTAACCTGAAGACTCAGATAACCTGAGGGCTCAGACAACCAGAAGGCTTAGATAACCTGAAGGCTAAGATAACCTGAGGACTCAGACAACCTGAGGACTCAGACAACCTGAGGACTCAGACAACCTGAGGACTCAGATAACCTAAGGACTCAGACAACCTGAGGGCTCAGACAACCTGAGGACTCAGATAACCTGAGGACTCAGACAACCCGAGGACTCAGATAACCTGAGAGCTCAGATATGCTCGATAAGAACAGTGTTCCTGTATAAAATTGATATGTCCGTAGGGGCGAACAGGGAATCAATCGAGCAAAAGATGATTTGGACGACCAAAAGAGTACCTTATGAACAAGCAAATGTAAAGGTCAACCAGGAAGACGGAATTGAAAACGTGGCAGCATCACATGAGTTCTTACAAGATACAAAGTCTCCAGCTCATGCTTGCCAAACCAGCTCATGCTTGTCAAAGTACTATAAATAGAAGAAAAAAGAACAAGAGAAAGGGAAGAAAAATTCCAGAGTTCACAAAATTTCCCAAAGTGGTTTAGCTCAGAAAAATACCCAAGTACTCTCATACGTTGAGAAAAATCCCTAGCACTCACACACTTACTCTCCAAATCATCTTCTTTCATAGAAGTTCATCTCATGAAAAGTATGTTGTACTGTGTATGTAAATCTCGCAATACAACATCCCTGGCTTGGCATGCCCCCAGAGTAGTCATTCACTGACGAACTGGGTCAACAATTTCCTGTTATTTACCATATATAGTACACGTACTTATTTTGTTTGTGAGTTGTTATCAAATTAGCCACATAATATTCTCCATATAAAATGACTCGCAACAACTGGCGCTAGAAGGAGGGTACAAAAAACCAACCCATACACAATCCCGTAGATAGCCGAGGTAGAAAAAAGAAATATAATGCCTCAATCTAGGAATACTCAGACAGAGAGGTCGGGACAAAGCCGACCTCACGATCGGAAAGAGGCTCAACATCAGCCTCACAAAGATCAGACAGTGGAAACCATAAATCTTGAAGATATTGCCAACGATCCGGTAGCCACAACAGAGGCCATCACTTTCTTGTTGCGAGCACAGAAAGAGAGGGCCGAAAAAGAGTTGGCCAAATTGAAAGTTCAAGATGATGATGATCGACGCTCGCATACACCTGATAGCGAGCAAGTTAAATTGAAAGCTGCATGGAAGCGGGCCGACACAAAGGCTGATGATATGTCGGATGACGAGCAGCCTCAAGGGTCCAGACCATCAGCGTTTGGACATTTGAGACTCTCCGTCAAAGACCGAATCGGTAATTATAGGCGACAGGATCCCGGGAGGGAACAACCGATAAACATGCCTGCTCCCTCAGATCCTCATGATCGTCCGCATCCCGAACAAAAATCGGCTGGAACTAAATTGTCTATCCATCATCGATTGGGTAGTCACGGACGAACTTGGAAAGGGGGACTGCCCTATCACGAGCATGATCCTCTGGGTCCTCATGATGGGATACAGCCCCGACCCAAGTCTGTCAGTTCCACAAAATTTACAAAAATGCAGAAAGCCATAGAAGGCTTACAGGCCGACCTGGCAGCAACAAAAGGACTCCCTCGGGCGAGCACAATGCTCTGCTTGCCACTAACACCAGTGATCATGGCAGCCAAAATACAAGAGAAAGTGGCAAAGATCCGACCACTAATCCCTATGTTCGATGCTGAGTCCGACCCACATGCTCATCTCAGCAAATACTCAGACTTTATGATCGCCATGGGCGCCACCGACGCGATGCAGTGCCGATCATTCCCCATGACGTTGGGCGACCGTGCCCACAGATGGTTTTCTACTTTGCCCGCTGCGTCCATCACGTCTTTCGCCCAACTGGGACAGAAATTCCTATCCCATTTCTCATCCATGTGTGCTCGCCCAGCACCAAAACAAAGGTTGACACATTTTTCCCAGCTAAAGGGTGAGTCAGATCGAGCATACATCGAATGATTTGATAAGTGTTTGTACGATGGAGCCCCAGTTGAAGAGGATGCCAAGATCCTCACGGTGGTCGGGGGCCTGACCCTGAATACGGATATGTGGAAAGCCATGCATCAAGATTGGCTGAACACATATGCCGAATTCCAAGAGCGAGCAGCCAAGATTATAGCCATGCAGGATCTGCTCGCCCAATCACGATTAGGTCAGGAAGCAACAACAAAAAGATTTTTTGGTAAAAAAAGTAATGAATGAGGGGGGTATAAACCCCCAGGGTCTTTTAAACCATTCGAAGAAAGAGCAGAAGAAAATGCCCTACGAAGTCTTCTGGGCGTTTCAGTGAAAACAATTTTTAATCAAATCAAAGATCGGGATATGTTGGATAAACCACGAAGAATCATAATGGATAAAAATCGGCTTAATGCTTCCAAGTATTGTAATTATCACGAGTACATCGGACATAATACCGAAGATTGTCGTGATTTACTTCGTCAACTTTGGAAGTTATATGAAGAGAATCGTCTTATACAGTTCCTAAAAAAGTCAGCTAGCAGAGACTCCCGAACAGAAAAAATAGGCGATCGTAGGGGTAAGCGTAAGGCCGAAGAAACATCTGACAGTGATCCCGAGGAATCCCGTAAGAGGTCGGAATTATCCAAAAGAGGGGCACCTACCATGAGTAGAGGTCGGGAGAGTCAAGAAATCCACATGATTCGGCCCCGATTATGGTCCAAAGAGGGATCTTATCGGCACCGATATTATCGAACAGACGAAAGAAAATGGAGATGCGTGCCATGCAAAGCATCCACCAGGTGAAGGTGGCGAGCACATCAGCTAGCATCAGTTCTCGGAAGACGATCTCGACGGTATAATCACCCCCCACAATGACTCTCTAACCATCAGTTCTCGTCTTCTCGGTTTTAAGGTGCATCGCCTCCTGATCGATACCGGAGCATATGCGAACATTTTTTTGTCAACACTCTGCACCAGATGGAGAAGCAAGTTAGGGACCTGAGTAGTTATATAGAACCATGTGATCACACCATCATGGGTTTTAGAATCAGAACCCGACCCTATGGTATGATCAGGTTAGGAGTCGAGCTAGAGTCAACTTTAAATCAGGAGATCCGACGAACTAGAATGCTAGACTTTATAATCGTCGATGCTTCGTCTACTTATAACGGGTTTCTAGGTCGCCCGTTTATTCAGGAATTTAAAACTGCCTGTTCAACTTATTACTACTGTGTTAAATTTCCAACTCAAGAGGGAACGGGTAGCGTAAAAGGTGACCAGAAAAAAGCTCGAGATTGTTTGTTGTCATGTGCGCCAGAAAAGCAAAATACCATTAACATGATGGAGCAAACATGGGAGCTCGGGGAATCAAGCCAACAGGAAAACAAATTGCTGAGAACGCTTACACCTTCTCTGGCGAGAACACCTCCACGCGCGAACACAGAATCCGGGATGGTAACTCATGTCCCAGATCTCCCAGATCTAATGAACATTGATCCACCAAATGAGTTGCCGGATCTAGAACCTCGTATAGGTTTTGATCCTATGGAGGTAGTTGACGAACATCGGAAATCCTCGGTGGAAGCAAAAAAGAAAGCGAGCAACGCCTGTTGAACAACTGGAGTGTGTCAATATCGACCCGAACAGACCGGAATTAGAAGTATTCATTGGTTTGGAATTACCGGAACCATTCCGAACAAAAATGATCGCATATCTTCATGAAAACTTGGATGTGTTCGCTTGGTCACACGAGGATATGGTTGGCATTGATCCTAAACATGCATGTCACTCTCTTAACCTCGATCCAACACAAACTCCAGTAATCCAGAAGAGCAGAAAGTTCAGTCCGAAGAAGTATGCAGCTATGGATAGTGAAATCAAGAAATTGCTCGATAATAAATTGATTCAAGAAGTAAAATGCCCAAGATAGCTTGCGAACCCTGTGCTCGTCCGCAAGTCTAACGAACTTGGAGATTATGCATAGATTTCACCGATTTAAACAAGGCATGCCCGAAAGATAATTTCCCGATGCCACATATCGATTATTTGGTCGATAACACAGCAGGACATGAGCTCATGACTTTCATGGATGCATTTTCTGGCTATCACCAAATACCCATGCATCCGGACGATCAAAAGAGTACAACTTTCTGTAGTGAAAATAATATGTATTGTTGGCAACGCATGCCATTCGGATTAAAGAATGCCGGAGCAACATATCAACGTTTGGTGAACAAAATGTTTGACGAGCACATAGGTCGAACAATTGAGGTGTACATTGATGACATTGTGGTAAAAAGCGAACACAAGGAAGACCACATCACCCACCTCACACAAACGTTTGATATTCTCAGGGAGTACAACATGAAGTTAAATCCGAAGAAATGCAGCTTTGGGGTTCACTCAGGAAAATTCCTCGGACATATGGTCAGTCAACGGGGGATTGAAGCGAATCCATCAAAGATTCAAGCCATGCTCGACATGCAGGCCCCCAGAAGTGTGAAAGAAGTTCAAAAATTAACCGGACGTCTGGCTTCCGTAAGCCGGTTCATATCACGAACTGGGGACAAATGCAAACCTTTCTTTGACGCATTAAAGAAAGGGAAATTCCAGTGGACAGAGTATTGCCAAAATGCATTCGAGTCATTGAAGCAATACCTTGCAGATACTCGAACATTGTCTAAGCCTGTTCCAGGCGAACAACTTTATTTATATCTTGCTGCATCCGAGCATGCAATTAGCATTGTGCTCGTTCAAGCAGAGGGAGCTAAACACTTGCCTATTTATTATGTAAGTCTGGTGCTCAAAGAAGCCGAGCTCCGGTACCCTCCCCTCGAAAAACTTGCATATGCTCTCGTTATGAGTGTTCGAAAATTGCGACCATACTTTTTTGATCAATCAGTTGAGGTGTTAACCATGTTCCCATTGCAATAAGTTCTCCACCGACCAGACACTGCGGGCAGATTACTCAAATGGGCGGTGGAGTTAGGCCAGTTTGGCATTACGTTCGCCCCACGAACAGCAATGAAGGGCCAGTCTATGGCCGATTTCATGGTCATGTTGACATATCCACAAATGCCCGAACGAGGTGTCGACCAACCATGGCACATGTATGTGGACGGCTCATCAACAAGTTCAAGAGCCGGAGTAGGCGTGGTTCTCATCAGCCCAACTCGATAAACTTTCACAACGGCCATCCGTTTTGATTTCCCAGCCACGAATAATGAAGCCGAGTATGAAGCTTTTATCGCTGGACTACACATGGCTATGACAATGGGAATTCAGAGGCTGATGATTTACAGCGATTCTCAAATAATCGTATATCAAGTATTAGGCGAGTACGAGGCCTGAGGCGAACAGATGGCACAATATCAGCAACTAGCAAAGGAGTTGCTTGAACAATTCGAACAAGTTTACATAGAACAATTACCACAATTGGATAATTCGTTCGCTGATGCCTTGGCACGTTTGGCAACAGCAGAAGGAGTGACGAGCACGACGGACATTGTGGTTGTCACAACTTGTTCGCCATCAATTCCCAGAGTTATGGTCGCCCACGTGACAGGCGAGCAAGAAACCTGGATGACTCCAATTTTAAGTTACTTACAAAAAGGACTTCTCCCTGAAAATAAAGCACAAGCTACTCGCCTCAGATTACAAGCTGCTCGTTATACTATCTTAGACGAGCATTTATACAAAAGAAGTTTCTCACTTCCATTATTGAAGTGTATTACTCCTGAAGAGGGTCATATAATTCTTGAACAGATTCATGATGGAGTATGCGGAAACCATACAGGTGGGCTTGTCCTGGCACATAAAATTATCAGACAAGGTTACTACTGGACGACCCTCAAAAAAGATTCGCTCGCGTATGCTCGCGCGAGTCACAAATTTCAGGTACATGCCCCACTTATCCATAGCCCACCTAAAGAACTGGTGTCGGTTTACAGCCCGTGGCCATTTGCTAAATGGGGAATCGATTTGATCGGCCCATTTCCTACTGGCACATCGGGAGTAAAATATGTTGTGGAAGCCGAGGCCATTGTTAAAGCTACCGAACAAAGAATGTGGAACTTTGTTTGGAAAAATATCATCTGTCGTTTTGGGCTTCCCCAATCATTGGTAACATATAATGGCAAACAGTTTGATGGAAGTGAATTCCGACAAAATTGTGCTCGCTGGGGCATAAAAAAGCATTACTCTACTCCGTATTATCCCCAGTCAAACGGACAAGTAGAACATGTCAATAAAATTATCAAGCATACTCTTAAGGCCAGACTTGATAATTCCAAGGGGAGAGGATGGGTTGAAGAGTTGCCCGAAATATTATGGGCCTATCGAACTACTTTCAGAACATCAACTGTGGAAACCCCTTTTGCCCTGGCATTTGGTGTGGAAGCTGTTATACCCGAAGAAGTCAAGATTCCAAGCCATCGGACAATGACTTTTGGAGAGCACATCAACGACCAGGCGCTCGCCCTAAGTGCAGACCTGTTAGAAGAAAGAAGGATGGAGGCTGATTTCAAGAACGCCATGTATAAAAAAAGATCAGAAAAGTTCTATAACTCCAAAGTCCGAACACACAGGTTCAATGTGGGCAAGCTGGTTCTAAGACGAGCAACGGGGGTGCCAAGTGGTGTGTTCGGTCGAGCCTGGGAAGGTCCATTCAGAGTTACAAAACGTTTGTTAAACGGGGCTTATGATTTGGAAGACCTGAATGGAGTCCCATTGTCCTACTTGTGGAATGCGTCAAATCTGAAAAAATATTATCAGTAACGACGAGCACAATTAGCCAAGCACAATCAGCCATTCGGCTCGACGAGCATAACTGGTCGAGCATAGTTACCTATTCAACTAAGACGAGCAGGATAATCATGAAGGAAGAACACACCATGTTCGACATAAATCTTCTAGAAAAAATTATGGCCAGCACTATTGAAAGATAGAAGATACGTGTCAAAACAAGTTGAGAAGTGGTGGCAACCAAAAGGAACGTGTCAATTAGAACTGGCAAAAAACCGGACAGATGTCAAAAGAAGGATTCAAAGCGGACAGATGTCAAAAGGAGGATTTAAAGCAACAAGGCCAACACCAACTAGCTATGCCAACACCTGTTTGGGATAGTACTATAAATAGGCATATTGATAGCTGAAGAAAGTGGAGAAAAACAGAGAAAAAAGAAAAAATACTGCAAAGATAGTAGAAGAAAATTCAATTATCAAGTGAAAGTTGGTTTGGTATGCCTCCAGACGAAGTATCCAGCACTCGATTTAGCTATTATTTTGCTGAATCGATCATCTGTCCTGGCACTTACTCTAGTACGAGCTTTATACCCCATATGACACTCCAACCAAAGGTTGGTGCTCGTTACGGACTCAAGATGCTCGACAGAGTCGTGGTTGTCACTCCACGTTGCTCACTGCTTATGCAGTGGTAAATCATTAGTCCCCTACGCATCCCTAAAATCTTCTCTAAGGGGGTGGGATGTCGTGGTATCCGCACGAAACAACGTGCGGATGGTGATGCTAAGGCATCTACGAAGGGACAAAAAGTGCGGCGAGGCTTTTGCCGCGCGATATAAGCGGCGGCGGCGTGCTCGCCACATGCTCATGTCCGCGGCAGCCCGCCAAATCACAGCTTTGTCCAGGAGGGACAAACGATTATGCTGCTGCTACTTGAGATGTTACTTAAAGAGGAGTAGACAGGCTGATCCGCCTCATGCTTGTCAACATCAATTCCGCGGACGAGATGAGGCCAGCTCATGTCTATTTTGAGACAAGGTTTAAATTCAAAACCATAGTCTGATGTCTATAGCTATGTGTAATAGACAGTCTTCTTCAAATGTAAGGGTTGTAATAGAATACAACATGTTGCAAAAACATTTTCGTTTGATTAAGTTTTTCTAGTTGAAGCCTATCAGAGGTCGCACCTAACCCGGACAACCCAAACAAAGACGAACTAGCCGAAGTTTATGTTCACCTGACGAACCAGTTCGTACTCAGATACCCGCAGCAAAAAGCGAGTGATGGGTACGCAGTCGCAAAAGATGACTCGTACTTACACATACCCACAGCAAAAGTGAGTGATGAGTACGGGGTCGCACCTAAATAAGACGACCCGAGTACGAAGTGATCGCGCCTAAATAAGACGATCACGAACCAAGAAATGGGGGGTTGCATATAAGTTAACCCATCTGGTCGCAGCTAAATAAGATGATCAACCTGATTGCACCTCAATAAGACAATCAAAAACCAAAGAAGTCGGGGTGGAGCATAGACAAAGATCATGTTCGAATTCATTCAGAAGAAAAGAGGCAAAAACTAGGAAACAAGACAAACATCAACCATTCATCAGCAACAAAATTCATCCTCGACTGATCAGGTTAGAGGAAATTGTTCAATAAGAAAATTTAATCATTCAACATCGAAATTGTTCGAACAAGAAAGAAGAAGACAAAAAATTACACAACGAGTACGGAAGAAACTGTTCAGCAAAGCAAAAATAACACTAAGGAACAAATTCGTTATTGGGGGTGGGCGGAAGCGATGTATCGAACAAATCCTGCCCCATTTGCTCGGCCCCTTCAGGAACAGCTCCTCCAACATTATCGGGCCAAGTTTGCTCGCCAGACAGCACGTTCTGCTCGACTTCGGGAGGCCTCCTTTGTTTGTGCTGCACCTGATCGAACCCGTGCTCGGCTCGGTGAGTCTGGTCGACAGTATCAACAATGTCCGCATCCGAACCATCTTTCTCATCCAAAATAGGATAATCAATCTCGATCCCATCAGGAAGATTAGAGAAATCGCACAGATTGCTCAAATCAGATATCGGAAGGTTGCGATCTGGGGGGTTGTCGATCAGGTACTTTTCAAAATGGGCTACGAGTGGGGCAATCTATTCGGCAGCGAGAGTGTGTTTGGCAGAACGGATGGCATCGGCAAAGGCACATACATAAGAAAAATTCGACACGGAATCAACATACTCCTCAGTGTGCATTCTTGAATTTTCGAGACCCAAACGAGTGTTGGTCTCTTCAGCAATAAGGAGTTGTTGGCCAAGCAAATTCTTCTCGCTTTCCATGACCTCGATGCCAGATCTGAGTTTACGAAGCTCGACATTCATTTCATCTTGAACTCTCCTAATGCCGACCACCTCCTCCTGAGCAAGGCTTAGCTCCTCCCTCGCCTGGCGAGCATCTTTCCGAGCTTGCCGAGCATCCTCTTGAGCCTTGCGAGCCTCTACTTGAGCCGAGGACACTTGTCCCTGAGCCAACTTCACTTAATCCTGAGTTTTGCTCAGCTCGTTCACCTTCTCTTCAAAGTTTATGATAAGAGCCAAGTAGTTGGCATGAAGATTGGCGGACTCGGCATATGCTTTCTCAAGAAGAACCAGAGATTGGCCATGGTGTACTAGGCCAAGTCGCATGGTTTCCAAAGGTGTTGGACCCTTGGTGGCCTCTTCAAACTCGGTAGTCCATGCTCGTATAGGGGTCTCGTATGCCTTCTGAACGTGCTCGGGAATGCCAGGAACTTTGCGAACACTTGGTGAGCAGTAGTAATCTTTCAATTCTGGCATCAAAGGCGTCAATCTGCTCAACCTGCATGTACACCCGAGTAAATAAACGTGACAAAGCGACCAAAATCGATGAAAAAAGAAATATTTCAATAAAGCGAAAAGTAAAGCACATTAGCAGGTCCCATCCTAAAAATGATTTATCCTCGGGGACCGGAGCTGAGGGTTCAAAGGGGTCCAAGTTTGGGGTCCTGTAGGAGGTGGAGAAGATGTACCGACCTCCATTTCGACGATTTGCGCGACTGGACCGACCACGGAGGCGGCCATTCTAATCGCTTCAGTAGTGGGGATCTCCCCAATGGCATCGATGCTTGTCTGAGCTTGGTCGCTCGCCCCCTGCTCGTCAGGAGCCCTCCTTGATCTTTTTGGTGATGGAGCTTGTTCGCTCGCCCCTTGCTCGAACGAGAGAGTCGTCCTCTTCGGCCGACTCGACTCTCCCGGCTCGATTCTTGGTGCCGGTCGGGGCTTTTCTCCTCTCTACTCGCCTCCCCCCTACTTGCTCGTTGGGCATCTCTCTCTTCTTGGATTCGTGAAAGCTCTTGGGGTCTTTTTGTTCGAGCCATTTCAGTATGCTCGGAGGTACTCACAGCAACAGTGACAGCAGGGAAAGCTGAAAACCAAATAATTCATTATAAAAGAAAGAGAAACTGCGAACAAAGGGTACAACACTTTTGCAAATACAAAAACCAATCCTTACCAGCCGGATTGACAGCAACTAAATGATGAGGGGGCACGTACAAGCCTCCTTTCTTCCTTTGATCGGCGGTATTCAAAGTCTTCACATATCGTTCTGAGTAAGGCTCGAGATCGATTTGCCAGATGCTGCTAAAATAACCGTCGTTGGTCTCTTTGTCCGTCGCAGCTGGAATTCCTGAAATTGAGAATAAGTTAAAATTAGTTCAAGCTGAAGAACAAAAAATACAAAAATACTTACTTCGGCAAATCCCAAACTCTGTGGGGATATCTAAGCGAGCATCTGGTTCACATCCAGAAGTTGGGCTCTTCCAATCGCCCCCAACGAACCAGAATTTCTCCTTCCAATCAGTAATTTTGTTCGGCACATCCTCAATGACCTTGCATTTGGCATTTTCCTGCATGAACAATCATCCATGTTCGCCCTTAGGACGAGTCAAATGCACTAGTCGTGAGAGTTCTGCGGCTGTGGGATAATACACGGGCTTCGTTTTGCTGAACAAAGTTAAGAAGCTCATAATCATGTGCCACCCATTCGGCTTTAGCTGTGTAATGGTGATATTCCATTCTACGAGCAGGCAAGTAATAGCCGGATGAAGTGGGAATCGAAGGCCCGCTTCCATCGTGTCCAAATTCACAGCAACACAACCCTCAGGAGGTTGATCTGCTCGCTCATCGGGACCCGGTGCCTAGAAAAACACATCTTTTGGGGTTTCATAATTCCTAACCAACTGAGCGAGCATATCAACATCAATCACGCTCGTAATTTTGCTCGCCGGGTATTCATTCTCAACCCTAGTCCTATGAGGTTGTTCGGGCTAATCAAAATTATAACGAGCATTATACTTGTTATATGTTGGGCTATGAGGAAGACCAACAGGGATGTCGAGCTCCGTGTTCTGCTCGCCGTTGAATCCTCTGTTCGACTCATCAATATTCTCAGCCATCAGGATTTCCTCCCTCACATTATCATCATCCCTATTTACATCAGAACTATTTACAACCCTAGACCTAATTTGGGGTTGGGGCAAAAAATCCTCACTCGAATCGTCCAAAAAATCGGTACGGGCTAAATCCCTATCTAATTCATTTAGGGCATCATCGGAATCCGATGAAAGAACGGCAAATGGCTGCCGAACTTTCCTACGAGACCTAGAACCCGAGACATTCATCTCCGACGCATTAGCGTCGCTACGGGGAAATGAATAGAAAGAGGGGGAAGAGGAACTATGGTGGTTCGATTCTATTGAAGCAGAAGAATTTGAACGAGAAGCCATAATCGGAATTAAAAAGGGTATAAAATAGTTACCTGAATACAATCCTACGCCAAAATGAGAAAGCCCTTGCCGGAAGTTTCAGACGAGAAGGAGAATGAAAACAAAGAGAAGATGAAAAGAAAGGAAAGTAATTGAAGCGGCAAGATAAGGTATTTATAGATACCGGGTTAAATTTTGAAAATCTGGCACAGAAGACGAAACAACGCAAACGACGGCCCAATCAAATTATAACAGTCGGGCCCCCATGATGAATACAAAGCGACCCGGCTGGGGGGTATTGTTGTGTTCGATATAATTACTCAATTTAATCGAACACGACGGAGGGACACATGTATTAATCAACAATTAAAATAATCATGCTCGATGGACGAGTGTGCTTGCTGCTTGCCGACCAAACATATTTGCTCGCCAGCTCGCCACTCGCCGACTAAGCAAGTTTGTTCGCCGGTTCGCCACTCGCCGAACAAGCATCATCTATTCGGCTGCTCGCCGCTCGCCAAACGAGCAAGTTTTCTCGTTGGCTCACTACTCGCCAAACAAGCAAGTACGCTCGTAGCTTACCAAATCTGTTATAATGACCTGATGCTATCTTGAGATGATCATGAAGAGATGTTGATCTGATCAAAATTCGATCGATCAGAAAAAAAAAATCGATAGCTCGAGTCAAGTGACCTGAGGGTCGATGTACAGAATCCGAAAAGTTTGAACTCGCAAGCTCGGTAACACGAAGACTCAGATAACCTGAGGGCTCAGACAACCTGAAGGCTTAGATAACCTGAGGGCTCAGACAACCTAAAGGCTCAGACAACCTGAGGGCTCAGACAACCTGAGGACTCAGACAACCTGAGGACTCAGATAACCTGAGGACTCAGATAACCCGAGGACTCAGATAACCTGAGGACTCAGACAACCTGAGGACTCAAACAACCTGAGGACTCAGACAACCTGAGGACTCAGATAACCTGAGGACTCAGACAACCCGAGGACTCAGATAACCTAAGAGCTCAGATATGCTCGATAAGAACAGTGTTCCTGTATAAAATTGATATGTCCGAAGGGTCGAACAGGGAATCAATCGAGCAAAATATGATTTGGACGACCAAAAGAGTGCCTTATGAACAAGCAAATGTAAAGGTCAACCAGGAAGACGGAATTGAAAACGTAGCAGCATCACATGAGTTCTTACAAGATACAAAGTCTCCAGCTCATGCTTGCCAAACCAGCTCATGCTTGTCAAAGTACTATAAATAGAAGAAAAAAGAACAAGAGAAAGGAGAGAAAAATTCCAGAGTTCACAAAATTTCCCAGAGTGGTTTAGCTCAGAAAAATACCCAAGTACTCTCATACGTTGAGAAAAATCCCTAGCACTCACACACTTACTCTCCAAATCATCTTCTTTCATAGAATTTCATCTCATGAAAAGTATGATGTACTGTGTATGTAAATCTCGCAATACAACATCCCTGACTTGGCATGCCCCCAGAGTAGTCATTCACTGACGAACTGGGTCAACAATTTCCTGTTATTTACCATATATAGTACACGTACTTATTTTGTTTGTGAGTTGTTATCAAATTAGCCACATAATATTCTCCATAAAAAATGACTCGCAACAGTGACGAAGTTGGAAGTCGTCACAACAAATAAAAGCTTCTTGTGATGACTTGCTTACCATCATAATAAATCTATTTTTTTACGTGTAGAAGATGGAAATCGTCACCACAAACAAAGGCTTATTGTGACGAATTGTGAATTGTCACAATAGATCTCCTCTTAAAGTGACAAAGATGGAAATCGCCACCATAAATATAGGTTTTTGTGAAGATTTGAGAATTGTCACAATATCTCTTTCATGTGATGAAGTTTGCGATCGTCACTCCAATGTGTCTTTTAAGTGATGAATATGGAAGTCATCACCACAAATAAATACTTCATGTGACGACCTGCGGTTCGTCACAAAAGATTTGTCACGATATAATGACTTTGGTTGGCTCGCATCACCATTTGTGATAAGTTTTAAAATCGTCACAACAGATCTCCCTTTTACGTGACGATGTATGTGATCGTCACCACAACATGTACTTTAAGTGACGAATTTAAATGTTGACACGAAAACATAGGCTTTTAGTGACAATTTTTGTATTCGTCGTGATAATTTTGTCACCATAAAATAATTTTTTTGTAGTGATATCTTAATTAAGCATTTTATAATAAGTGTAATGTTATAGAACTTCCAGAGCTGAAAATGAATAGATGTAGAACCTACATAAATAGATGTAGATGATTATTGAGTTGCAAGTGATAGTGTTGTAGCGATGAGAGAATTTCGAGAGCATTTGAAATGAGTAATTACAAAATGTTTATAGAAAACCATTAAAATTGAACATTTCAACCTTGTAGGAAATAACATGTGACATTTCAACAACAAAAGTAACACACCTCTAAATTGTCATAATTACTTAGCATGAATTAAAAACATTAACATACTTCTAAATTGACATAGTTACTTAGCATGAATTCTAACTTGACATAGTTTCTTAGCAAGAATTAATTAAAAAAAAAAGTTAACTTCAATGCACTAAAAACATTGGGTTTCCTAAACAATGTGTAGATAACTTGATCTTCACATTCTAATCTTCCTCTTGCTTTATGAACACTTTTTGTTTATCAGATGCAATTGAAAATAAAACTTCAAATAATTTTCTTGAGTCCAGATTCTCCAATAGTCTCACAACTGATAGTACTTGAACTTTTCTTCGGTTGGTGACTATCATCACATCCAGATGTGCTAAGTTTCTGAAAAAAGTGGTAGTCGTATCATTTTGGTATGTTTAAATAAATTACCTTCTCAGTTTCCATTCCCTCATTGTGCAGTTTGGAAATGCAGTCCGACTTCTAAATCAATTACATCAAAATTCTTTAGTTGGAATAATTGATAATAATATAGGAAAAATAAAAATTATAACAAATATTCACCTGACTTTTAGTATGTCGACTACTAACGTTACACTTCTCTTGGGTCAACTTCATAACACTATAGACCCCATTGTATTAATTGATTTGGTCTTCCTTAACCTGTATCTTGAAAAATATTTCTTTATCAAGCATATTTGTAAAAGTCTCTGGAAATTGCATGGTATTTTTTACTTAAGATTCCTATAATACTTGTGTCGCTGTCTATCCAACCAATTCAACACAATGTTGATCCCACAATAGGAAAAAAGTGTGGTCAGTGTCATCCTAAACCCGAATTTGTATATTTTACCTACGTGATATATTATATAGTTAGCATACATTTAATTAAAATACTTATACTAATTAATGCAATATGGACCTTGGAGTTTCATTGGACTCAATTTTATCACAGTTGGAGCATCGAAATCCTTGACCTTCCTTATGGACCTTGCGTTTGCACTTTTGACATCCCAAGTACCACCAATCTCCAAATGTTTCAATAGATACTATATTGAATAAAAACTAGAAAATACCAACCTAAAACCACAACATTAACCATACATATCTAATAAAAAATAATCTATTTTTGCAACACAGAAATAATTTATGACAAATACGAACTTCATTGTTGTCCTTAATCTTTTGTATTGTTCGAATGGGAACGCCAGTACCAAATACTTTGTGGAAGATACAGAACTTTAACATAGAACAACAAGAGAAATATTGTCCTCCTGAAATTTGCATTACATTTCAAAATGTATATAATGTGTAAGAGTTTGAGAAAAAATACATCATTCTGCATTTATATTTTAAATGTATACAATCTAAAAAATTTAGAGAAGAAATAAAATGTACTAATTTGAACATGAAATATACCTTATTTTATATGCTGCAACTTTAGTGCATTCAACATTAGCAATCAATTTTGTAGCATAGAGAGTCGAAGTTACAGTTACTTCATCTAAAATTTTGTAGCATTAGTAAATATATTGAGCAAAAATAAGTAGATAAGGTATTATATAGAATTATTATAAGTGACATACGAAGGTAATACTTTTCCCTACAAAATTGTATAATAAGAGTAAGGGTTTCTGGGCCAACATTCCAACTAATTTGATCTATGTACTAGCCCCAGAGGGTACATTTCATTTTTTGGTTTCTAGTACAGGAAAATTATGAGCATGTAAATTAATTTCATTTTCTGGTTTCCCATACAGGAAAATTATGAGCATGTAAATTAAAAATTAAGAAAATAAAGGATATAATACTGTTAGGAAATATTATAGTTTTGATGAAAGTTCCTAAATAGTTGTAATAGGATCAGTCAGACCTGTTAGTTGACTGATGGATCAGATAGGGAACCATCTGATAATTACTGTATAGAACAACTGATGTAATAGTATAAGTCACATATTGAGGGGGAACACAATATGAAACTGCCAATCTTGAAGATCAGAAGATAAGAAGAAACTGTTGATCAGTTTTCTCAAGACCAGATCAGTCTGAAGATGTAGACCCAGGCTGATATCCAGAAGACTCAAGACCTGCTGACCTGCTATGAAGAAGACATCAACCAAGTCACAAGTTGAGTTGAGATAACTTGTTATGATGACTCAAGAAAGTAGACTGATCAGTTCATACTGATCAGAACAGTTCAAGTCAGTTAACCTCCAAGTGTTAATACTAAGTCATACTAATCGGTCAGATAATCAGCATGTGAAGAAATGCGGTCTGACAAGGGCCGAATATGTTTACTTGTCAACCAATGAGAGATCGACACGTATGTACGGAACTGACGAAGATGGGGTTTGAAGTGCCAGCGTTCAACGACTAGAAAGGACAAATTAGCACGCTTTTAGCCATGTCGTCTCTGATGGACATCACTTCACCTCTGCAAGCCTACCCAAAATAGATCAAGATTCAAACTACTCTCCAACGGCTCTTTGATCTTGAGATCTATAAATAAGGAATCAACCTTCAGAGTAAGGTTACGAAAATTCTACAAGCATAAACTCTCAAGCCATTTCCGCAAGAACTCAAGCAAATATTTCTAAGTGTTCATCCCTTAGGCTGCGTTTGTTTTGGGATTTAAGTGTGCAGAGCAAGTCAAGGTTTTAGAATTCAGGGACTTAAAATCCTTGATGACTAGTAAACATATGTGTTTGTTTTGGGATTTGAGTAGAGTGAGATTTAACTTTATGTCAAATCAATGTGTAATAATTACTGATGTTGTATTATTATATTATATTGAGAAGAGTAACAAAGTGTGATGTATTAGGAAGAATAATAATAGGTTTTATAGGTATTTGTAGGTGTAGATTGAATGTGGGATTTGAAATCCAAACTCTAAATTCCAAACTCGTATGAGACTGGGAGTGCAAAATCATAAGTTCATCCGTGTGAATCCCAAAACAAACATAGCCTTAGTTTCTTAGCAAAAGATCTATCATTTAGCTTTAGGCTACTCAAATACTATGATAGATTTCCAGTTGGAAACGAAACAAATATTATCCAAATTTGGTTATAGGTTAAGTTTGTTAGCAAGATTTCAAACTACGGTTTCTAGTTTTGATTTATGGGATAGTGAGTGAGAACTCAATAAACATATGTCTGTACTGTGTTGACTAACACATTAAACTAAGTTAGTTGGTTAGTGAGTGCCCCTGCTAATAGGGAAGAGCGGACATAGGACAAGTTGGTCCGAACCACTATAAATTTTGTGTGATTTACTGCTTTACACATTTGCACTCTACTGAATCTGAAAAAGCACGCATATCTTAAGTAGAGATCAGTTTAGCATCAAGCTACTGATCTGATCATTTCGGACACTTTGTCTACTGATTTATAAGAAAACCTTAAGACTGATTTACTTAGAGGTTTTTCACATACGGGTTAACAAAAGCTTCCGCACATCAGTTAAACTGATAGACGTCCAATTGATCTACTTCACAGCGATCAGTAGGTTGGATATTAGTCCGTACTGATCCACCTGTACTCTATATCAGCACTTACTTGAAATCATACAGATCACGCAAAAAATTTCAGAAGTCTATTCACCCCTCCCCTCTAGACTTCTGCCTCACTGAACCAGTTCGGGACCTACAAGTGGTATCAGAGCAGTGGTTCTACGGACCACTTGTTGGGAAATAGTGTGCCCGGATCTATTCGAGGTGTAATTTAAATACAAATTCAAATAAACAATTATTACTAGCATGAATCAATCCTATTAATTCAAATAATAATCAAAACAACATCATGCGAACAAGTAATTTCACGTAAAGTCTTACACATACGGAACTACGAGTTTACACGAATCTTATCCACATTGAGACAACAGTTGAGATAATGAAATGGATCAACCCAAATACCTTCTCAAGTATTCCCCAAGTCCTTTGCTCGATTATCCGGTGGAAGTTACTCACGAAAAAAATATATTGCACCACCTTTGTGGATTTCTAATTTTTTCAAGACTGAAATTGTGTTGGAGATGAAAAAATCATCCCCTATTTATAATAAGAGGGTGGCGGTTTTTAGGCCAAGAAAAAGACATGGGAAGATCTTTAATTTTTGTGCAAGAAAAAATCTTGAATATATCCAATTTATTCTCTTTCCCATAAATAATTTTCCATAAAAATCTCCCTCCTTATAAATCATAATTTTCGAAAATAATAAGGCCAAAAAGTCAAAGTCAAATATTCTTGAATTTATGAGATAATCTTGTATTCCAAGAATACTTATCTTCCATAAAATCTTTCCAAGAAAATATTTTCTTTCTTTTTCTCATATTTTTCGAAAATCATAGCAAAATTAGGCAATAAATTATTTCTTTTATTTTAATTACCTTATCATTAATAAACTCATGTTGGGCTACTTGAGGGGCCTTTAGGAGAATTAAGATTGGGCCTCCCAATGGGCTCTGAATTCCAATATTGAGCCATAATATTATTCAGCCCATTAATATTAATTTATTCCACTATAAAATTAATATTGCACTATCCATCTTAATCCATATTACGATAATATGGCTCCCGGTTATTATTTCTCATGTTTAAGATTATTTTGCCCATTAATTAATTATCGCTTCTAAATTAATTAATATTTTTTTCCTTGGAGTAAAGACAGCTCAACATTATTATCCATACCGAAAACGAATTCCACTTGCAAGATTTTAGTATCATAAAACTTCTGAGCCCACCAAGGGGACAAATCAAACGAGACTTTCCTCATACACGTTTTTCTGTATTAAATTTTAGCAATTATCATGTAATTAATAATATTGCCCAAAATATAAAGTATAGAATCGCTATCTGAATCTAAACCCAAAATAGATCAAAGCAATAAATATTAATTACACACAATCCTATTTAAGGGACAGAGATTAAGAAATCAACAACCACTGAGGTTTAATTCTTCATCACGTAAGTCAGTACAGAAGAATTTATCCTCTCTGTAGGTCCGCTTCAGTGCATCATAATGCACTAGTGTAATCTCTTGGTCAAGACAAGTCAATCTGAGATTTACACATCAACATATATCAATGGAGTGTTCAATTCCATCTAGGTTGTGAAGACGTACTTATTTACAAGGAACTATTAATGTGATCTTCTATGATCGGGTATCACCACATTAACTACGATGTAATATATATTATTATTGAACATTTTGAAATAAATAATCAGCATTCATTCATATTTAAAGCAACAATAATAAAAGATTTATTTCCATTAAATAAGAGTAAATTAGTCTGTTATACAAAGTAAAAACATACTTTCACGTATAACCCTAACACCACTGCCTTTGAATATCATCGTTCCTGAGGAAGAACCTTTGTGGTCACTTGAATAGATCTTTGAAAAACCTTTTTAAACCCATCTGATTTTCTCAAAAAACTCAGCATGGATAACACATCTGGAATGTATCATGATATGTCGAAGTTTTCCATCGAGGAATATGGCGATTGGACTTATCTTATGGAAAACCATTTGGGTGCTTTTGTTGGAATATACTAGCACGTAAACACGTAATACATGCGCAGCGGAAATAAACAGTTCACCAACAACGAACAGTTAATTGCATAAACGAGTACGAATAATTATAAAGAGGAATCTTACAGTAATTCAAAAATAGATTTCTCAACTATGGTATCCACGTAATCCCCTCGTACAGACTTGCACAGATTCGCCAGCGTTGAATCTGAGACGGAATTTTCTAGGAAAATTCCTATTCTAGATTTTATGAAGAAATTAGATTTTCTTGTAGTAATTAATGAATTCCTAGGATGTCCTATATATAGGGGAAGCCCAGCTTAAAGATTAAACAATCTTTATTAGGAAGATATTTCCTAATCTTGCAAATCATATCTCTTATATATGATTTTCCTAAATATATTTTCCGAAAATAATATTTCATATATTATTTTGGGATTCCAATTTAATTAAATCTAATGTAATTAAACAGCAATAATAATTAATTCCAATTAAACAGGAATATATTATTAATTAATTCTCCATAAATTAAATATTAAATCTAATTTAATACTTAATCAACCAACTATAATCTATACAAGGGAATTACTTGTTGTGTGACCCATAGGCCCTGACCCATAGGCCCTCATATATCGAGCAATTAGTCAAACTAATGGTCTTAATTGAACCCTAGATAATAAATCAGACATTCTCAATATATGAGGTACGTTGTGAGAAACGTGCAACTACCTGTAACTATAACGTGGGCTATTGCTGTATCTTCCTTTCATTCAAGAATACTCGATTAGTCTTGAACATGATGAAGTGTCTATTCAAATAACTTAATCATATTATCTCTAATCACTAATTAATCACTTATGTCACACTTGGCCACAAAGTCCAAGTTGACGTACATTCGCCAATGACTTTGATCCAATTATGACGAGAAGATGAGTATTCTCTCTAAATCCACTTTGACGAATGAATCCTATTCTTGGCTCAACTACCATGCACATACACTTCGTGATGAACCCAATCCAAGCCATATCTACCCATGGAAGGTGCAAGCATCGGTCCTAGTCAAAGTTCATCACTCCACACATGTCGTGCGTATTGACCTCAAGTCAAAGGAGTATCACATCACTCCCACTAACCAAGACACCCGTAGACACATATAGTGGAACTACATCAAACGGTTTCTCGGATGGGTATACCAATACACTCTAATGTATATGTGCATCCATCATGAGATACCTAGTATCTCATAGTAAGTGAGATCTTACTACACTCACTCTCATAGTAAGCGAGATCACTCCAATCTCAATTGCATCATCAATATCTCATTCTTGATGATCCTTGATCGGGGCTATTTGAGAATCATGCTTAAGTCATCTGGGTTCTCACAATCTCAATGACAGCAGTGATTCATGGGAACACAGGTAAGAACAAATGCAAACAACCAAACATAATATTCAAACAAGTGTAACGACATACATTTAATATTAAATAAACAATAATAATATTAAATCAATACTGAATATTATCTTAGCATTATGTCCTTACAAAGGATTGTCTCTAGGACACTAACACTAACAATCTCCCACTTGGACTAGAGCCAATCACCTACATGTCTAACCCCTAGACCATTGAAATGTCTAGTGTGTACATGAACACTCAAAGCCTTGGTAAAAGGATCAACCAAATTATCTTCTGTGGGAACACGTTCTAACTCTATCTCTCCTCTAGCAATTATCTCTCGTATCAAGTGATAACGTCTCGGTACATGTTTATTTCTGATATTGGATCTCGGTTCCTTAGCTTGCGCAACCGCACCAGTGTTGCCACAATACAACTTAATTGGACTGCTGGCACTCGAAACTACCACTAGTTCACTTAAGAACTGTTTTATCCAGACAACTTCTTTGGTAGCTTCTGCCGCAGCAATGTACTCAGCTTCGATTGTTGAGTCCGGTGTATTCTCTTGTTTGGAACTATTCCAACTAACCACCCCACCATTGAAAACGAAAACATAACCTGACTGTGACTTGTGATCATCACAGTCGAATTGGAAACTTGCTCAACATAGCCAGTTGCAACTAGCTCTGACTGTCCTCCATAGACAAAAAGCAATCTTTAGTACGTCTGAGATACTTCAGAATGTTCTTGACAGCAATCCAGTGAGGTTCACCTAGATTCTGCTGGTATCTACCAGTGATGCTGACAACGAAGGCCACATCAGGCCTTGTTCAAGTCATGGCTTACATGATGGAGCCAATTGCAGATGCATATGGCACATCCTTCATGTGCTGGATATCAACGTCTATGGAAGGGCAATCCTTCTTAGATAACTTTATCCCATGACATGCCGGTAGAGAACCTCTCTTAGAGTTCTCCATTATAAATCGCTTCAACACCTTATCTACGTAGGTTGACTGTGACAACCCCAACATTCTTTTGGATCTATCCCTATAGATCTTTATCCCTAAGATGTAGCAGGCTTCACTAAGATCCTTCATCATTAAGGTCTTTGATAACCAATCTTTAACCTACTGCATGAGCGGGATATTATTTCCTATAATCAATATGTTATAGACATATACGACTATGAAAATAATATTCTTCCCGCTGCGTTTACAATAAACGCATGGATCTTCTGAATTTCTGAAGAAGTCAAAAGATTTGACAGCTTCATCAAATCGGATATTCCAACTCCTAGAAGCTTGCTTCAGTCCATAAATACACAAGTTTTCACAAAAGATTAGATTTTGGCTTGGATATGAAACCTCCGGTTGAGTCATAAACACTTCCTTGTCAATGTTACCATTGAGGAAAGTTGTTTTGACGTCCATCTGCCAAATCTTATAATCGAGGTGCGCTGCTACCGCAAGTAAAATTCGAATGGATTTGATCTTAGCAACAGGTGAGAAAGTCTCGTCATAGTCAATGCCTTCGCATTGACTATAACCTTTTGCCACCAACCTAGCCTTGTAGGTTTGTACCTTGCCATTTGCATCGGTCTTATATTTGTAGACCCACTTGCAACCTATGGGTTTGACCCCTTTCGGCAATTCAACCAAGTCCCAGACTTGATTGGTGTACATCGAGTCCATCTCGAATTTCATGGCTTCATGCCACTTCTCTGAGTCAACATCTAATGTCGCCTCAGTGTAAGTTTTGGGGTCATCTTTATCCGGGATCTCCACGTCATCATGTTCTTCCACGAGGAAACCATAATATCTAGTGGGCGATTACGAATCCTGGTGGACTTACGGAGCTGTGGTTGTGCAGGTTGTACATTCTGATCATGAAAAATTTTTGGTGCATCAATTTCACCAATGCCTGGAGAGGCCTCAAGAGCTACACTTTCAGATGCCTCTTGGGCGGGAGTTTGAACTATGTTGTTCTCATTCATCCCACTTGAGTTTGTTGCGAAGGCAATGCAACTCCAATTATTCTCCCACTGGCTGAAAGAGGATCACTAAGTGATAAACTTCCACCATGAGAGCTGTTGAATGCTCTCACTGATTCTTTGTCACGTTCCTTTGACAAGTTATTAGTCTCTTGGTTATCCTGTGGTTCTTGAATTTCTTCAAGTTCTATCATCTTATGACCCTGTTCCTTAAAGACATAGTCTTCTTCGAGGAACCTGGCCTGCCTAGAAACAATCACTGTTTGTTTCTCAGGTAGATAGAAGTAATATCCTTTAGTTTCCTTAGGATATCCCACAAAGTAACCCTTTTCACCTTTGGATTCCAACTTATCGGTAAGCATCTTTTTCACAATCACGGGGCAACCCCATGTCTTGATATGTGTAAAAGCTGGCTTCTTGCCACACCATAGTTCATATGGTGTATGCTCAACCGATTTAGATGGAATCCTATTCAGAATGTAGATTGAGGTTTGTAACGCGTATCCTCATAAGAATGTCGGAAGAGAGGAAAAGCTCATCATTGACCTCACCATATCCAACAAGGTTCGGTTTCTTCTCTCGGACACTCCGTTCATTTGCGGTGTTCCAGGAGGAGTCCACTCTGATTGGATTCCATGTAAATTTAGGTAATCACTGAATTCATGGCTAAGGTATTCACCTCCTAGATTCGATCGAAGAGTCTTGATACTCTTACCAAGTTACTTCTCTACCTCAGCTTTATACTCTTTAAATTTCTCAAAAGATTTGGATTTGTGTTTCATAAGATACACATACCCGTACCTAGAGAAATCATCAGTAAAAGTGATGAAGTAGCCGAAGTGACCCATAGCTAGAGTGTGCAATGGTCCACAGACATCACTGTGAATCAACTCTAGAACTCCTTTGGCAATAACACCTTTCCCAAAAAATGGTTTGTTGGTCATTTTTCCCTTGAGACAAGATTCACAATTTCCATAAAATTCAAAGTCGAACGGGGTTAAGTAGTCTAACTTTCTTAACCTTGCAATTCTTTTCTCATTTGCATGACCAAGCCTACAATGCCACAAGTAAGTCGGGTTTTCATGATTACTAAGTTTGAGACTTTTATTTTGTATATTAAGAACATTATGTCCACAATGCAACAAGTATAAACCATTCAATAAAGGAGCATTTCCATACAGATCACCATTAAGCGAAAAATAACAGTTATTATTTGCAAAATGGAAGGAAAACCCTTCAATGTCTAACATAGGAATATAAATAATGTTGCGAGTAATATATGGAACAAAATAACAATTATTCAGTTCAAGTCTAAAACCAGAGGGTAAATCTAAAACGTAAACGCCAACACGTTCAGCAGCAACTCTTGTTGCATTCCCAACATGTAGGGCGACTTCACCGTGCCTAAATGCCCTACTATCCATGAGACCCTACACATTAGTACAAATGTGTGAGCCACAACTGGTATCCAATACCCAACAGTTAGTATCATTTGTGGACATGTTTATCTTAATAACAAACATACCTGTTCCAGTGGCTGAGACACCTTGTGTCTTCTTTTCAGCTGCTAGAACCTTGATGTCCTTCTTCCAATGCTTCTTCTACTTGCAGTGGAGGCATACATCCTTGTCCACCCTCTACTTCTTTTGAACTCCACCCTTAGGCTTGAGGAAGTTAGGCTTAGAACCCTTCTTAGCCTTGCTCCTTCGCTTCTTCTTTCCTTTCAGAGCAGAAGAAGTAGAAGCACTCACCATGAGCACGGACTTTTCCTTAGCAGTGGAAGACTCAAAAGTCTTGAGCATGTTATGAAGCTCGGGCATGGTCGATTTCATCTTATTTATATTAAAGTTTACTATGAAACTCGAATATGAATCAGGAAGCGACTGAAGAATGTCATAAATAGCAACATTGGTCTTGAGCTCAATGCCCAAATAGCCAAGTTTCTCGATTAGCCCAATCATCTTCAAAACATGAGGGGAGACCTTCCCTCCTTCAGACAGCCGACATCTGAACAGATCTCTCATCACTTCATAAATCTCGGAACGAGATTCAGAATCAAAGAGATCCTTCAGATGCTTGAGCATCTCGAAGGAAAACATCTTCTGATGCTGCCTTTGCAACTCGGGAGTCATGCCGAGCAACATAACACACTGAGCTTGGGAAGCATCCTCTTGATGCTTCTTTTGAGCTTCAGCGTCAAACGCTTCAGCCTCTTCAATACCAGCCTCAGGGGTAGCAGGGATTGGCGTGTCCAACACGTATTCAATATTTTCTTACCTAAGCACCAAATGCACATTTCGGTGTCAATCGAGAAAATTTGGCCCAACCAATTTGTTCGTTTCCAAAACGCTTCTTAGTGATAAGTTATTCATTTCAACAAGCCTAGAGAAATAAAATAAAACGGGAATTAAAACACATAATTCCTATGATCAATATTCAACAATCAAAATAAACATGGCCTTTATATTTATTTCGTCTCCATTATTTTCACATATTCAATGACCTCATCGGAAGAGTACGAATTTATATCTAATATAAATCTTAATGGACTAGGATCCACGTTCTTATCATTACAATATCTGCTTTGGCTGATTACTGTAATAATAAAAATGGTAGGTCTCTAAGCCAATTGCAAGAAATTGCAATTCCTAGTTGATTAAACCCAGTCTAATCGGATGTCCCTTAACTTTTGTTTCCCTGCTTTGGCTAGTGAAACAAAGTCAAGTTGATTTACAACCATCAAGCGGCGACACTACGTGTCCCTATAAAAGTTCCTTTAGATGTAGATCCGAGTAAAAGACTTTGGTCTTAACTACCCATTGGAACGAAATCTCCGGTTTACTTTTAATTTTGATGGAAGACATCTTATCAAATTAATGAGAAAACCATATTTTATTGAGGAACATTTTAAAGGCGGGGTATTAATTGCTTAATCGAGATCCAACATGTTAATCTCCATCACATTTGAGCAATTATTGGGCACCGCCTACCCAAACATGATTACACACGGACTAACACTTATATGGGCGTCGTCTACCCAATCAATTAATACTGTCCGACAATTATTGGGCGCCGCCTACCCAAACGGATATAATGCGGACTATAAATGTGTTAACAATTTAATTAAATAAATAATTAACCAAGTGGGATTCAACAATTCTTTTAAAACGAATTTCAAAATCCAATTTAAAAATCAGTTTTAAAATTATTAAACTTCAATAATTAATCTAATTAATTATTTGGTCCAACCAAAAATCCAATTTTAAAATTAAGCTTTATTAATTTAGAAAAATAGATTTTATTTTTATTATATTTTATTTGCCAAGGTCTCATGTGCAAATTTTAAAAATTGCACGGAAGGGCCTGTCCTAAATCCAATTTCAGTACAATCCTTCCCCTCATCATCGCCCGCTTTCCAAAACCATTTTCAATTGGGTCAACCAAACCAACCTAACGTCCAATAATTCTTCACAATTCATCAGAATTGTTTCAAAAAAATTCCCAAAATTGTTCCAACTATTAGGGTTCAATCAGATTACATTTTCAACAGTTCCAAACCAAAACCCAATCGACAAGCAAGCAACAGTCACAAAAAATTAGACAAAACCCAAAACCATCGGCACCCACATGCAACAAAGAACAATCAGAGGTGCATAACCAGTTGACGAATAGGCGCAAGTCGCCGCCTCCGCTTATCGAGTGCGGACGATTCGCCACCGCGAATGAACAAACCGGGCGGGGGTGCGCACGGAGCCGCGGCCCCCTTTTCTATGTACTGGTTTGAAACCAGAAGGTCTACAATCGATTTGGCGGTGCGCCGCCACTGGTTTATCTCGATTTCGGTGGTGCGCCACCTTGAATCGTATCAAGATGGACACAACGGTCAAGCCCCGAAGAGATTCAAGCATCGGCGAATCAAATCGAGGTGAATCGGTGGTGCACCACCGCAAATCAAAACGATTTGAGGGCACACCGTCATGAAAAGAGACGAAGCCAGGAGCATCGCCTCTCAACGCGATGAAGACGACGAGCGACGCATTGGGGTTGTGGGCTCGCATGACTGACGCGAGTTACGGCATGAGGCTGTTGGCTTGAGCGACATTGCGGTGCCCCACAGAACCTGAAGGTACAACGGCGGAGGCGAGAGGGGGTTTTCCTAGAAAACCCTAATTTGGGGTGAGTGAGTTTCTGGGCAAAGAAGACGAGCGAACAGGCAAATAAAAAGAAGGGGTGTGGTTTTTGTCTAACAAAACAGCCGTGCCCCACAGATTTTTTTTAAAAAATTAATCTTAAAACCAAATTCAATTATGCAATTAAAAACCACTGTGGGAATATACTAGCACATAAACACGTAATACATGCACAACGGAAATAAACAGTTCACCAACAACGAATAGTTAATTGCATAAACGAGTACGAATAATCATAACGAGGAATCTTACAGTAATTCGAAAACAGATTTCTCAACTCTGGTATCCAAGTAATCCCCTCGTACGGACTTGCACAGATTTGTCAGCGTTGATTCTGAGACGGACTTTTCAAGGAAAATTCCTATTCTAGATTTTATGGAGAAATTAAGTTTTCTTGTAGTAATTAATGAATCCCTAAGATGTCCTATATATAGGGGAAGCCCAGCTTAAAGATTAATCAATCTTTATTAGGATGATATTTCCTAATCTTGCAAATCATATCTACGAATATATTTTCCTACAATAATATTCCATATATTATTTTGGGATTCCTAGTTAATTAAATCTAATTTAATTAAACAGTAATAATAATTAATTCCAAATTAATATATTATTAATTAATTCTCCATAAATTAAATATTAAATCCAATTTAATACTTAATCAACAAACTATAATCCATACAAGGGAATTACTTGTTGTATGACCCATAGGCCCTCATATATCAAGCGATTAGTCAAACTAATGGTCTTAATTGAACCCTAGACAATAAATCAGACATTCTCAATATATGAGGTACGCTGCGAGAAATGTGCAACTACATGTAACTATAACATGGGCTATTGCGATATCTTCCTTTCATTCACGAATACTCAATTAGTCTTGAACATGATGAAGTGTATATTCAAATAACTTAATCATATTATCTCTAATCACTAATTGATCACTTATGTCACACTTGGCCACAAAGTCCAAGTTGACATGCATTGGCCAATGACTTTGATCCAATTATGATGAGAACAAGAGTATTCTCTCTAAATCCACTTTGAAGAATGAATCCTAATCTTGGCTCAACTACCACGTACATACACTTCGCGATGAACCCAATCCAAGCCATATCTACCCATGGAAGGGTGCAAGCGTCGATCATGGTCAAAGTTCATCACTCCACACATGTCGTGCGTATTGACCTCAAGTTAAAGGAGTATCACATCGCTCCCACTAACCGAGACACATGTAGACACATTTAGTGGAACTACATCAATCGGTTTCTCGGATGGGTATACCAATACCCTCTAAGGTATATGTGCATCTATCATGAGATACCTAGTATCTCGTAGTAAGTGAGAACTTCCTACACTCTCTCTGAGTATGATGCATATCGCACATCAATCTCAACTGCATCATCAATATCCCATTCTTGATGATCCTTGATTGGGGCTATTTGAGAATCATGCTTAAGTCATCTGAGTTCTTACAATCTCAATGACAGCAGTGATTCATTGGAACTCAGGTAAGAACAAATGCAAACAACCAAACATAATATGCAAACAAGTGTAATGACATACATTTAATATTAAATAAACGATAATAATATTAAACCAATACTAAATATTATCTTAGCATTATGTCCTTACAAAGGATTGTCTATAGGACACTAATACTAACAACTTTCAGTTCCAAGATGATGGAGGTCATTGAAAGAGGACCAATCATAATCTATCATGCAAATCCTACAGAAGGAAATGATGTTGATCATGTTGTTGGAGCTATGGTTCGAAAGAGTGTCCTTTTGATGGATGCAGAATAAAGAAAGCTTCATAATCTGGATCAGGTTGCTAGAAATATAATCCTGAAGACTGTTGATAAGACCACTTGTCAGAAGATCAAGTATTACAAGACAGCCAAACTGATGTGGGATGTTCTGGCTGAGATGTGTGAAGGAAACGAGCAGATAAGAGACAGTAAGCTACAAATCGAGTTGGTCAAGTTTGAGAAGTTCAAGATGCAGCCAAATGAAACCATCGATCAACTTGATGGAAGGATTACTGTTGCTATCAACATGTTTCATGAACTGGGAAAGGAGTTCACTGACAAGGAGATTAACTATAAGATTCTAAGGTCCCTCACCAAGAGATGGGACACAAAGATTACTATGATAAGAAAAATTTTAAGATATTGCCAGCATGAAGCCAATCAAGTTGTTTCTAAGTCTGAAAGCTCATGCGTATGATCTTGAGCAGAGAGAGTTGAGTGATGATGCTCCAGCTACTGCTAGTTCAAAATCTGTTGCATTCCAGGCAACTAGTAACGCACCCAGACCTGCTGAAGCAGTTGGGAAGGACATCAGTCAAACAGAACAATTTGCTTTGCTGACAAGAAGGCTTGATCATGTGAACACAAAGCTTGGAAAGTATAGAAAGTTCTACAGGAACTATAAGGAAATGAAAGGAAGAGAAAGGAGATCTACTGACAAATCAGAAGAAAGGAATCGTTCTGATGATAAGAGAGAAGACAAAAAAGATGATTGAAGAGATTCTAATCGAAGAGATGATAGAAGAGATGATCATTCTGATAGAAGAAATTCTAATCATAGGCAAACTGGTAAATCTCTTGAGAGATCGTATAGGAGAAGAGATTCACCAGGCAGAAGAGATTCTGAAGATTCGGTTGCGTGCTTCAATTGCAAGAATCCAGGTCACTTCATCACCGACTGTCCTGACCTGACGCCCAAAGAAAGAGAGGAGAAGCAAACAGAAGAGAGCAGCTGTACAAAGACAAAAAAGCCATGGTTGCTGATACTTCTGGAATCGACGACTCCTACCTGCCTTCAGAAGAATACAATTTTTCTTCAGATTAGGATATCTATCTTCTGACAACAACTGATGATGTCGATGATCCTAATTTCTCATCTGATTACGACATCCATTTCATGGCAAAGGAAGCAGACCAGACTGAGGTATCTTCTAAACTTTATGTGCCTTCTCTTTCCACACCTGATGGAGAGATTGACCCAACAGCTCTACATTGAGCAATTGATGGATGATCTCTCTAATGCAGTAGACACTTATACACTAGTGGAAGCTGAGAACGATAACCGAAGGGCTGAGAATATTCGTCTTGTCAAGGAAAATGCGAAAAAGAGAGAAGCTGAACTAAAATTAGTTGAGACTGTTCAGAAGATGACTACTGAACTGGAGTTCTTAAAAGTCAGTAATTCTGATCAGGGTAAACTGATTAAAGAACAACAGTCTCTCAACCTACATGTAAATGTGCTCATGGGGCATATTTTTTAAAATAGAAATATCGTTTTTCATACCTCTGTCATGAAATACACACTCAATATTCAAATAGTTCTTTTTCCCATATGCAGGTGCTCGATATGCTCGAATGGGTTGGATTTTTAGAGCACACTGAGTTTTAGAATAATCGATCTCCTTGATTAATCGGAATAGTGGGGCCATCTGCAAAAGAAATTGAAAATGTAATCTAGGAATATAGTTTTGAATATGTGATTTGTAATGAAGATTGAAAGTGTGGTATCGGGGCTGTGTTTATGTAAACTCAGAGTAATGTTGTAATGAATGTTCTAACATTCAAAGTAACATTATTTTAAACAGAAACAACGGAAGACTTAAAACATAACTTGCAATGGTTTAAAACTTTTCACAATCTATAAAATAGATTGTGATGCCTTATGGAGAAATTTCACTATTAATCAAGTAGTGAATACAAAGAGATTCACAAATAGAATCTTCTCAAAACAAGACCTAAACTATGTTTATGATCTGAAAGGTTATGTGTATTTCTGCACTACCAAAGTTGATCTATTCTATGTGTATGAATTTGTCCTTCACAAAGACTAACATATACTATACAATCGATCTATTTCCACTCTAAATGATATGACACTTGAAGTAACATAAAAACCACTCTGGATGTATTATCACTATACAGTTGATGTTCTATTATTGTTTATCTTGTGATGAACAATGCAGTCCTCTATTTATAGACATAATTTGTACACTACATTCTTCACCCATAGAGCCTCCTTGAAGGATCTAGAAACACCTTCTTCCACTAACCCATGATCTCTCAGCCTAACAGCCATGTAGTAGATTTTTCAATATTCTGGAATGCAGCAGCATGATCTAGAATTCTCCAAACTACTCCTGGACTTCGTAGAACCTTCTGGAATCTTGGAGATCAATCTGAATCATCAACCTGCAATCAACAACATCAAGAGCAACATTGAACAATAAGAGTTGGTTGTAAAGAAGAAAGGTCCAATACTGATGTTGTGACCAATGTCGTAACATCGGTGGCAACATCAACAATCTCCCCCATTCGATCTTTCTGCTACAACACACATGAAATAAGAAATACATCAGGTATTGTGCATGACAGAGCATATCAATCTGTCAAGTACACTACATAGTGACAAACCTTTGTATAACTTTCAAGACTGAATCAAGTTCAAGAGTCTAGAATTCCAATGACGACTTCATTCAAGACAGATCCTGATGAAAATGGAGAAATGTTAATCAAAAAGAGTATAGAGCTCTCATTAGATCTCTTTTGTAACTTACTGCCAGTAGACCAGATATGACCTTTGCTATAGGTGTATGTGCCAAATTTCAGGCAAATCCAATGAAAATCCACGTAGAAGTAGCTAAATGGATTCTGAAGTATCTTAATGGAACTGTGAACCTTGGTTTATAGTACCCTTCTGATGATAATCTAGAGCTTAGTGGGTATTCTGATTATGGAGGTCTTAAGATAGACAGAAAATCAACCTCAGGAACATGTCAATTCTTAGGAAGTAAACTGATCTCATAGTTTTCAAAGAAGTAGATATCTGTTGCAACATCTACCATAGAAGCAGAATATATGGAAGCTGGAAGTTGTTTCTCTCAACTACTCTGGCTTACTCAACAGCTTTGTTGGGATATTTTAGTTTTGATTAATTATGCCAAAATATTATCAACTTGTGTTATTTAAGATAATCTCTGATAAACAAGTTGAGGGGGGGAACAAATTGAGGGGGAACTCAATAAATCGGATGAAGATGATCGAGATCGAGGCGAGGTCGCGAGCGAAAGGCCGATCAAGATCGATGAGTAGGATGAGTTCGAGTAAACCGATGAAATTTGAACAAGAAGAAACATCTTGATTTTGAAGAAGAAATCTTGCTGATCTTGTCTGATCAAAGTAATCTGAAATCTGCGATCCAATCGATCTGCGATCGGAATCCCGTCTGCTTTGTCTGAAACCGATCGGTTATCTTGATATCGATATCGGTATGCGAGATCGATCGATTAATCTCGATATCAGATCGATTATGCGATATCGATCACCAGGTATCAAGATCGAATCACCAGGCAGATCGAATCACCGAGGTATCTTTTCAACAGTCGGTATCGATATCGAGATCACCGCCGGATCCCGATCGGTATCACGATATCGATTTCCCGATGCGATCCGGATCTGATCTGTCGAATCGATGAACAGTGTTTTAACTTGATGAACAAAGGATTTCAAAGACACCGTAAATCTACAGATCGATTTTAGCCCGACGGATCGGCGACGAAATCGAAGTGATGAACGATGTCCGGAAATGATCGGATCCGTTAAACTCACAAAAGCAAATGATCAATAAGAAGATAACAACATATATGGATGTGACATAAAGTCAAGCAAATAATAAAGGCAAAAGGACAAAGAAAAGTTTGGAAGATTATTAGTATGGATTTGAATATTACTCTCCAACGGTAATATTCAAATCCACACTATAAATACATTGCACTATCTTCAAAAGAAAAAAAAATGGAGGATCCGCAAAGTGAAATTAAAAGCCAAATATTCAAGCAACTCCATTCAAGAACACGAGCATTACATATCCAAATTTACCCAAGAGTGTTCTTCATTGTATCTAAGCAAAAATGTCATATCCTAAGCTTAGAGAGATTTTCCCATCCTTAGCATTGAGGCTAAACAAATGTAAGGGAAAATCTCACCCTAGTTGGAAACCAAACAAACCTTACCAAAATCAGTTTGATAGGTTAAGTTTGTAGGTGAGTGGGAACTCGATAAACATCTAAGCAATCCCGAAAAAGGAGGGTAGGCAATCCCGTGAGGGTGATAAGTCCCGTTTGAGTGAGAACTTCATTAAACATCTATAAAGCGATCCCATGAGGGTGATAAGTCCCGCTTTGAGTGTGAACTCGGTAAACATCTGTTGGGTGTTGGACTAACACGGTAAACTAAGTCCAATTGGTTAAGTCGGTGCCCCCATGAAGGGAAGAGTGGATGTAGGGGCGAGTTGTCCAAACCACTATAAAATTGTGTGTTCTTTATCTTTTTATGTTATTACTTGCCTTATGCATTCGATTATAAGCAAAACACACATCGTTCTTAAAAGCAAAAAAAAAAATTGGAATCACTCTGCCCTCACCCCTATTTTATATGCATTACATGGTATTTTCCGCGTTCTTGGGTTTTCAAATCGGGACCATCAAGCTTAGGGATTATAACATTATTGCTAAGAATGTACCTATCTACTGTGATAGTAATAGTGCAATTGCAATTACTCAGAACCCTGTTATACATATAAGATGCAAGCACGTGGACACCAAGACATCATTTCCTCAGTGATCATGTTGAAAGGAAGAACATGAGAATGGAAAAGATCCATACTGAAAAGAAGAACATCAGAAAGTTGATATTCTTACCAAGCCATTAGCTGAAACAAGGTTTAGAGCTATCAGTAAAGTTAGGACTTTTAGACTTGGGAGAAAATGCTTTAGTATAGACTCAATAGCTGCATGTTCAAGGGGGAACATCACCTAAGAAGAAAGTTAGATCGGACAATCAGCGTAGTCTAATATCTTTGAGATTTTGATTGTGTGAAATTTTATTGAGATTTAGGGAATCAGAATGTTAGGATCAACAAATAAAGTTATTTATGGGATCAGATGAAGTCAATGCTCACGAGGTAATTGACTAATTACGAAATCAGTCAATCAGATATGTATTCCGATCTCTTGCTCTTTTTATCTGTTTATTTGAATTCAGATTGGTTTTAAAATTATTTTTAAAAGGCTAAAATTATGTCACGTCTGCAAGCCATTTAATGTGGACGCAAGGATTTTGTATGAAATGCATTTATTGCGGATTTTAAAATCCAAAAGTTGTGTCTTTTAAAACCCTAACCGCACGATTTTATGTCAAATAAACCGCACATTTTGATTAGACGTTGTTTGGTATTTCAAGAAATCGGTGCACGTCTTTCCCTCCCATTTATAAATCTTTGTTGTGTGTGTCTATTTGGTTACTTTGCACTCTCTTACTCTCAAATTCCATATATTTTTCTCTGCAATTAACCAATTCCACAAATATTGCCTCTAAAGGAGAAGAACCTGTCGGAACTTCCCACTCGTCACCTTCCCACGAACCTTCCAATCTCGACTATGCAACTCTTGCCATATCAGTAATTGACAAGAAATGTGTCGATTTTAGAACCACTAGTGATCCTGAATCATTAGAAATTCTTCAACTTTTGCGAGATTGCAAATTGAAGACATTTTGTTCAACACACGTAGATATGGTTTTGACGTTTAGTGCTCTAGAATTTCTATTCCATTTAAGGGAGCATGACAGCGCTCTGTATTCGGAGGTTAAAGGTGAGAACATTGAAGTCACCAATGAAGATTTAGTCATAATTTTTGGTCTTCCAGAAGGCGAGATAATGCCAGATGAATACAGATCTGGTGAAGAAAGAGAAATTCTGGATGTGATTTTGAGACCTTCGGATGTTCATGTCACTAAATCATTAAAAAGGCCGATGTTGAGAAGAAAGTACAGGTTACTTTTAGACATTGTTTCTAAAATAAATCCGGGTATTACATTCAGTCTGGATGCCCGAACCCTTGAGAAGATGAGGGTAATGGTTGTGATTATTGACTGTGCTGAGGTAGATTGGTTGGGAATGCTGAAGAGGAGAATATTGCAAGAATCTGCTAAATTTATGGTGGATACGGATGGGAATGCATATGTCTTATCTTCTAAAATCACTATGCTTCACAAAGTGTCCCTCATCTTGATTGATAAGATGGAAGATTTTGAATGGAGTGATGATGAGGTGAAGCCCTATCTTCCTGTCCATAAGATGATGCTAACAGCAAATAGACCTCAAGGCAGGACCTGCTGATGATGAAGAGGTCCTAGTTGTTGCCAAGAAGCAGCCTATCAAGAAAAAGTTTTTGAAGAGAAAGGATCTGGCCAAGAAACCAGTAGATAGAGTATATATCAGAGAGGTTGAGGCTCCACCAACCAAAAAGCTTATACTTGTGCTCAAGCACTCGAAGAAACCAGCTACAATGGGTTTGGGCAAGTAGATTGGTTTGAGAGATGAGACAACAGATGAGGAAGAAGAAGCTTCTCTGGATACAACGCCTATCAGTAAGCTGGGCAGTAGACACATCAGGTTCCCATCCGATACTCATCCTGCCTCCCCAGAAAGAACCCTTCCTCTCAACCCCGAGCTTCTTCAAACCGTCTTCTCATCCCAATATGAACCAGGATTTCGTCCATCCCCATCCCCACCCCATCGCACTTCTGGTTCACACACTTCACCCATCCAACCATCAGTTTCGACTGATCAGCCTAAAGTCTCGCTTGCCCAACAACCAGAAATCCCTCCCACTTCAGAACCCCAAACTGAACCCCCTGAGACTCAAGCCGAAACCCCAACTCAACCAACCATGTCCTTCCCCTAGCAACTTATCCGAATGAGGGTTGAGAAGCTAGTTTTTGATAAATTTCCTGATCTGACGTTCCATGACGCAGTTAGGAAAGAGGTGTTTTGAAATCCTGGTATAGCGAGATATCAGGTTGAAGAGATTTGAAGACTTTGCAATAGTTTCGAGAGTATGGGTGGAGTGAGACCTTTTGTTGACTATGAGCAGAGAATGAGAGTTGTTGCTGGAGTGTCAACTGCTGCTGATCTGGCTTCTGACTTAGCCATGCAAAATCTAGTAAACAGGAAGTTGGGTTTACAAGAATTACTCCAGATCAAGCACCAGCTCAATCTTGTCAGCCAACCATTCCACAAGACATAAAATATAAGCCTTCAGCTACTGATGAAGCTGCAAAGGGTGCTGCGGTAGAGATCCTAACAGCTGAGGCTCAAACAACTGATAAGGAGAAAATGGTAGATCTTACTGGTGAAGAAGAGGTAGCTGATAAACCTGAAGATATTCCCTCTGCCTCAACCTCTCAAGGTACCACTGTTCTCAAGCCTTCTGCTTCTCTTGAATCAAGTCTGTTGACTTCTCTGCGAACAACAGTTAAGGTTGAAGTTAAGGAACTTCTCGAAGAGGAAGTTTCCTTTATGATTACTGGTGTTGGCAAGTAGGAAATTATGCATATTTTTAATATATTAGCGTACAATTTATTGGACTCGTTTATGTTAAGATGACATGATTAATTACTTATGCGTATTTGATGATATTATTCCGCACTTGATCGATTCTTGTATTTTTGAGTGTATTTAGGTACTTCTTGTGGATTATTATTTTGGAGTAAGAAGTTCATGCAAGAGTAACAAGTTATTGTGCCAAATTAGAAAGAGGCTTTTGGTCCAGGCCGTTATTAATTTTAATTACATAATAGATGTAGCATGCTGGAAGGAAAAATTGGGGGAAGCTTATTTTGGGAAGATACGTATATAGCATATATCTTATTTGATTATGGCGGTGATTTGACTTGGAGAATAAGAAAAGCACATTATATATGTGGTAGAAAAAATTGACGCCAAGGAGGAGGGAGGAACCACACGCACCATCGAGAGGCATAGGGCACGAAGGTCGCAGGCTGCAATCGGAGAGAAAGGAATGAAGAAGATGCCTCCAATTATGTTTAGTTAGTATTTTTTATCCCAACTCCGGGAATTTCTGAACCCGTGTTTAATGTTGATGTTTTAATTCGAAACGTTTATGATATTTGTTTTTGGATTGTTTAATTTATCTGGTTTAAATTCTTGCGTATTTGAATTAATTGATTTAGTTTGATCATCTAGGTTAATTGTTTTAATATGTCTGTTAGTTCTAAGTACGTAATCCGTAATTGTTATGTGTGGTGACAATTGGTAACAACTAGTGGTTCACTAGGGTAAATTAAACCAAGTTCTTTCGGGTCGAGCTAGCGTACCTGAGAATTTGTTTGCTCTCTATCCTAATTCGTAATGCTTCTACTAAGTTAAATCTATGGGCTAACCTAGACTGCTTAGTTAGAAAGGTTTTCTTGAAGGGGCGTCTTTTCATTTAAATACTTAAGGGATAGGACCGGGAAATCGAAGCATTTTGATCCCCGAGGGGCATTAATCTTGAAAACAAATAGAGTAAATGTTGAGGTTCAAACCGTCGTGTTAATCCGGAGGATGAATGAACCGTGAGTTGGGATACTTACCTATTATTGAATTTTATTTATTTAATTAATTGTTGGTTTATTAGTAATTTATTATTTTCATGAGTAGTTATAGAAATCCAATCCAACCCCCATTTTCTTGTTTGTCCCTAAAAATTCATACAATTAGCATAACAATTATTCTATGTTCCTTGTGGATCGACCTCTTACTTGTCACTACTATGAATTAGTAGGGTATATTTGGGTATTTATTTTTGTCGCACCACGACAGTGCGGTCAGGTGTGGTAAGTGATCTGATGAAAAAAGATAGGGATAGACTTATGCACCAGTATAGACAGCTTCACTCAGAGGAACGTGAGATGGCCGCGACTGAGGGAGTCAAACTAACTGTGGTGGCAGCAGAGACTGAGCAGAGAATGGAGGCTCAATTCTCTAAAATGATGAACGCAAAGATAGAGCAGATTCGGCAGCTTTAGTTCTACCTGATTAAGGTCACTGGTAATCTGCACAACATTGAGGAAAGATGGAATAAACTGCACAAATACTTTGTGTTAGTGTTAGTGTCCTAGAGACAATCTATTGTAAGGACATAATACTCGATGATATTCAGTTTGACTTAATATTATAGTTCATTTAATATTAATGTATGACAATACTCTTGTTTGAATATTATGTTTGATTGTTTGCATTTATTCATGCAAGTGTTCCCATGAGTCATTGTTGTAATGGAGGTTGTGAGAACTCAGATGACTTAAACATGATTCTCAAATGGCCCCGATCAAGGATCACTAAGAATGGGATATTGATGATGCAATTGAGATTGGTGTGCGATTTGCATCGTACTCTTAGAGAGTGTAGTAAGATCTCACTTACTGCGAGATACTAGGTATCTCATGATGGATGCACAGATACCTTAGAGGGTATTGGTATACCCATCCGAGAAACTGTTTGATGTAGTTTCACTATATGTGTCTACGGGTGTCTCGGTTAGTGGGAGCGATGCGATACTCCTTTGACTTGAGGTCAATGTGTGGAGTGATGAACTTTGACCATGACCGACGTTTGCACCCTTCCATGGATAGATATGGCTTGGATTGGGTTCATTGCGAAGTGCATGTGCGTGGTAGTTGAGCCAAGAATAAGATTCATTCCTCAAAGTGGATTTAGAGAGAACACTCATCTTCTCGTCATAATTGGATCTAAGTCATCGACCGATGCGCGTCAACTTAGACTTTGTGACTAAGTGTGACATATATGATCAATTAGTGATTAGAGATAATATGATTAAGTTATTTGAATAGACACATCATCATGTTCAAGACTAATCGAGTATTCGTGAACGAAAGGAAGATATCGCAATAGCCCACGTTATAGTTACAGGTAGTTGCACGTTTCTCGCAACGTACCTCATATATTGAGAATGTCTGATTTATTGTCTAGGGTTCAATTAAGACCGTTAGTTTGACTAATCGCTCGATATATGAGGGTCTATGGGTCACACAACAAGTAATGGTTGTTTACTAATTATAGTTGGTTGATTAAATATTATATTGGATATTAATATTTAATTTATGGAGAATATAATAATAATTATATTTTGAATTAATTATTATTACTATTTAATTAAATTAGATTTAATTAAATAAGATTCACAATAATAATATATGGAATATTATTATGGGATTTGATATATATGGAATCAAATCCGTAGAGATTTGATATACATGGAAATCAAATCCGTAGAGATTTTGTATATGGGAATTAAATCTCTGGGATTTAATTTACAAGAATATGGATTTTATTTCCTAATCAAGTTAGCTTAAGATTTAAGCTGGACCTCCCCTATATATATGAGCTCTTGGGAATTCATAATACCAGACTTTATATTTTCTTCATAAAATCTCTAAGTTAGAATTTTCCTAGCAAATTCATCTCGGGGGTTCAACGCTGGCAGATCTGTGCGAGTTAGTAAATGACTGTTATGTGGATACCATAGTTGAGGAATCCATATTCGAATTATTGTAAGAATTCTGTTTACGTTTACTCGTATTTAATTATGCAATTAATTATTCGTTGTTGGTGAACTGTTTATTTTCGCTACGCATGTATTACGTGTTTACGTGCCTCTAAATTCCAACACTTTGTTGTTGCAATAGAATCAACAAAGACCGGCTTAGCCTCAGATGTTCATGAAATCATCATGTCCTCATCATCTTCATTGTTCCTCTGATGCCTAATGAAGCCGATACAAATCAAGAGTGAGATGGTTGCTCATTTTGCCAAACTGACTTCCCACCTGACTTCTCTTTTTTATGCAACGAAAAAGGGGGAAGGTGAGTCATCTAAAAAAGCACCATCTACTGAAATTGCACCATCTGCATCTACTGATCTTGCCAAGGAAGTGGCAGAGCACAGAACTAGATTGGATGAGGTTGAAGATTTTGTCGTCAATCTACAGATCAGAATGGATTAGAAGAAACAAAAGAAACAAGCTGAGGCTGCACCTTCTAGAAGATGAGCTATTCCATTTGATGCACAATAATCATATATAATGTGGTTGATAAACTCAGTGCCTTTGTCTGATCTGATTTTGACCACACTCAGATTCTTTTCATTACTGAGTATTTTCAGTAATTCAGGCAATTTTGTCTGAGTCTCTTTCTTACTGAGTAAGAATATGACCCAAGTATATCTGGAGTAGTCATCAACTACCACAAGTGTATATTTCCTGTCATTAGTGCTCACAGGTGTTACTGGACCAAATAGATCCTGTTGTAACTGGTTATTATCTACTCAGTTAAACAATAATTATTATGAAATGTGTATGCTAAAGGCAATCAAATCGGGGAAAGAGACAAAGAAGTTGGTGACCCGGCTCGTCTTTGGAATCAGACTACGTCCGGGGGCGACCAAGCCAGAGAGATGATATATGTATATGTTTAAAAATCTAAGGTGTTCAACCTTTTACAGAGGTGGCCATGGTGGCCTATTTATACTATGATTCTCCGCCCTTTGGGCGGGAATTTACACAATGAATAGTGCCTATGAAAGGGCTACAATACCGGAAAACACTAATCTCACCTTGACATGCCAGAAATTGTCCATCTTCAACGTGCGCCAATCGTGGAGCGGATGTGGAGGGCGGATTAGTGGCGTGTCGGGAGCTATCATTGACCACGTGAACTGTATAGTTAAGGCTGGTGCAGGTCGCTCCCGAATTGATGATATAAAGCGGAAATTACATCACGACTTCCCGAACTGCCGACTACCCGAGTTGCCGACCTTCGCGACTTGAAGGTTCGGTCTTGTGGGAATTACATGGGTTGATCCCTTGGTCCCCTTACCGAGGTTTCTTCATGCAGTCTTTGTCAGATTGTTTACGGTCCTTCGTGCCCCGGTGGGAGGTCGGGTTTATACATGCTACAACAATTACCCCTCAAGTTGAGGTCACTTATTCCGAGAAGGGACCTTGACTTGACACATGGACGATACCGACTCGCAACCATCCAACCTGGGGAGTCTCCTTTGAGCGGCCTACCATCCTCGGGCAGGTGAAAAGCCACCCCAATAATACGAGTCGTCGCATCATATTTCCCTCGATCTTAGGGATTCGAAATGATATCGTGCCGGGATGATGACGTAAAGCGCCACCATTTCGTCCAAGAAGATGCCGTAGTTGATTTCACGCAAGCTCCTCGCGTCTTTCTATTGCTGGGGGCCGAAGTTTTGGCTAATTTCATTTTGGCCCCTCCTCTTCTTTGATAAATAGGCGGGGATTAGGTTTTGAAAACCTTATTTCCTGCGATCGTCTTGCGAAAGAATTTCTTCAAGATACTCATCCTAGTTCCTTCTCCCCTCCCTCGGAAACGTGTTCTCGTGTTCCTGAAGCGGAACCAACCACAGGTAAACACTTTGGTGCCTTTCTTCAATTTTATGGATTCTGGTGTTTCCAAATCCCTCTTTGCCTCTCAGCCCATGGTGGATTCCTCTTCTTCGGAGGATGACATTCCTATTGCCCTACGTCGCCGCCGATTTTCCAGCTCCGCCACCAGGCATGTGGGTGAAATTTCATCGGCTCAGGTTACGAGCGACCGCCGGGAAGACGATGCCAATGATAAACCGGTGGATGACCAATTTCTGGAAGAATTGGCCGAAATTACCCATCTTCCCCCATTGGATGTTAATCTCCTTCATCCTGTCCCACGGGAACGGTCGTCAATGGCGGGTCCTTCTGCCTCGGTTCCGGATTATGGGGCTTATGAATGAGTCTTCAATTATGATTTGTATTATAACCGAGCTCCGTACAAGCGGCCTGATCGGGCATACCGCAAGTCAGTCGAATCTCAATTCGCGGCGTCTGTTAAAAGATACCGATCTGTGCTCTCCGATCAGTATGTGCAGGGACTTCATCGTATGTACAAGGTGCCCCAGGATGTGCATTTTTATGGACCGACCCCGGTCGGACGGTATTCGATTTCCATGGGAAATGGCAGCCTGGAACGTGAGCCTTACGTAGATCACCCCTAATGGGTGGAGTTACATCATCTCCACCATGGTCGTTTTGGGGCAGGCCGGGCTGAAGAGACTGCCTAATCCCGGAGAGCTATCTCACGTGATGACGCCCATTGCTCAGGCCGGAGGCTATCACGCTGTGCGGCTTCGTAGAGGCTGTAGGTCCCGAACGGGTTTTGTGAGGGCAGAAGTCTAGAGGGGAGGGGTGAATAGACTTCTGAAAACTTTTTCGTGCAGATCAGGTGTGATTTCAGTTTGCCCGATCAGAGTGCAAGTGAATCAGTTTGGACTGATATCCAACTTACTGATCGCCTGAGGGCAGATCAGTTCAGTGTCTATCAGTTTAACTGATTTTGCGGAAGCTAGTTTATACCTGTGTGAAAAACCAGTTTATAACAAATCAGATTCCGAAGTTGTTTTCAATTAGATGACTATGGATTCATTCTGATCAGATCAGTAGCTTGGTGCTAGCTGATCCTAACTCAGAATATGTAAGCAGATTAAAACAAGTTGTGTGCAATAGTGTAGACTCGGCTGATGTAGGTCTTCTGGTCTGATCTTCTGGTAGTCATCTGATCTTCAGGTCTTCTGAGTTTGAGCATCATGATTTCACTCCGATCATCTGACTTTATCAGATCGTCTGATCTTTTGTCTTTCCCTTGCCTTCTGGCCTTCTGACTTCAACTGGTCTTTTGTTCTCAGCTGGTCTTTAGATCTGACCTATATATATATTGAGTTCCCCCTCAATATGTGATCTATCTTATACATCAGTTGTTCTATACAATAATTATCAACTGGTCATCTTATAACTGGTATTTAAAAACATCAGTCAGCTAACTGGTCTTACTGGTCCTATTACATGTGTTTTGGAACTTTCATCAAAACTCTAAATTTCCCAACAATTTCCCCCTTTTTGATGAAACCAAAACACTTTAGAAACCAACACATTAAAGAACACATAATCAGAAGACAATGAGATTTTGTCTTAGGATCAGAAAAAGAATAAACTTTTCATTCAGCAGATTTATCAATTACAGGTTACATCAGAAAAGTTTGAGTTTAAATTCAGCTGATCCTAAACAGTCTTCTGATTTTTAATCTTTTGGCTTATATCCCTCTGGCATTTCTCGTTGATCCTGAGGGAAGTTGAATATCCGGTATAGCTTCCATTTGACATCATTGATCTGCTGAGGATCAGTTATGCGAGCTTTGTTCAGGATGTCAAAATAGAACCTTTGAAATGATAATTTGTCAAATGAGCTATCTGCCTTCTTCGAGTAGTCCATCATGTCATACTCTTGACGAGATATTCTCACATTGATTATTTTGGCCTCATTTTCCAGATATTTCAGAAAATCTGGGTGCTTGTTCTCCAACCAGTTGAGAAATTCCGCATCTGGGGATTTTTCTTGTGGCACTAGGTCCAGAACAAATGCATCCAGAAGCCATTCACTTATGATCTTATTCCATTCCTCGAACCTATTAGCATGAGCAGCAGTTTTAGGAATGATTTCATCAACTCTTGCTGGCAACTGAGTTTCTGTTCCAGAATTTCCGGCTCTGCCTTTCTTCGCCTTGATCTGTATTTCTTTTTCAGGTCTTCTGCCTCTGCCAATTTTTCTATTCTTCTTTCTTCTTCACTAATACGAGCTTCTTCAGCAATCTGCTCCTTATCGGCCTGTATCTGGCTAGCTATGTTTCTCGTGACTCTCTTAGTCTGAGTGGCTGGTACAGGATTTGATGTCCCAGCACCCACAGCTAACTTTCTTTCCTTTGACTTCTTCATCTTCCCAGAAACTTCATTAGCAAATAGATCCAGATGGTCTATTCTCTGGCCATAGGATTCCACTGTCTGAATCAGTTCTTCTGTTGTTCTGATGAACTCAGTTGGTTTCTCAACCTGTCCTTCCACCTTTTTGGTTTGATCAAAAAGAGTATTGAGGTGGGAAGTCAGAGATCCAAAGCTGACTGATATGGCTTTGTTAAGATCTGCAACAGATAAACCTTGAGCTTGAGTAGATAGATTTTGAATCTTTGAGATCATCTCAATCTTGACAGATTCAACGGCAGTAGAGAGGGTAAGAATGAGTTTATCAAGTTTTTCTTCAGTCATTTCAAGTTTTTCAGTGACCATCAGAAGAGAAACTTGTTGTTGATCAACCTGGACTAGCTTGTCGTCAACTGTCTTTTTAAATTCAGTAGCCAGGTTGGTCACGGTTTGAGAGAACTGATCTTTGATTTCTTCAATCTGGGAAATAGCCAATTCTCGTTGATCCGTTATTTCTTTGAGGCCAATCTGCCTCTGATCAGCTATTATGTTGTTAAGTTCATTAGCCAACACTCCCTCAACTTCTTCTTTCAGAAGATCTTTAAAACAAGATTTGATCTCCTGAAGTTGACCAGTGGTGATGTGTGTTGCAGGAATATTTTGTATCACCTGATCATTTCCAGTTGTTTGCGCCTCCAGTGGCTGGTCATGAACTGCAGCACCAGTTCCACTATCATCGGCAACTCCCACATCCTATCATCTTCCTTAGGAGTTTCTGCAACAGCCTCCAGTTCAACTTGTTCAATTATTCCCAGCTTTCTGTGGATCAGAGCTTTGATCGCTTCAGCAGTTATCAGTTCAGCTGGTGATCCTACCTGAGCGGATTTCTTCATGTCAAAATCAAAATCTGTGACTGCATCAGCACCTCCCATCTGTTCAATAATGATCATGAAATCTGAGAAGTTCTTCAAACGGAGATCTTTCCAGGTGAGGATCTCCATTACTTATTCCCGAATAACATGATGGGCTTCCAACTCCGGGTACAACTCATCAATTTCACGTTCAATTCTCATTCTGACCATTCTCCCGGTGATGGTCTTGGATGATCTGGACTCAGGAATAAACTGTTCAGATCGACCAGGTTCAGGTTGATGAGATGTGGAGGGTTCTGGTGGTGTCCGAGTAGCTGGATGTTGGCTGATTGGCTGAATCTGCAGAGGTTCTGTAGTAGGGTTGGGTTCTGTAGCAGCTCTTGCAGTCGGTTCTGCAGCAGGTGATCTTACTGGTTCGCGAACAGGTGAACTTTCAGGTTTGCGAGCAGGTGAAGGAGAAGGAGAGATATGCTCAGTAGCTAAAAGTCTGAGTGGTGAATTAGCGCGAGATTGGGGTGATGGAGATCTTTCATCCCTTGCTCCTCCCTCTGATTGCTATGGCGAGCTCTCAACTTGGGAAGCCTGCCTGTCTGATTTTTCAGTTGATCTCTGTGGCGCATCAGGCTAATCTGGCGCTCCTTCTTCATCTGACTCGTCTTCCAGAAAAAGAGTCATGGTGGTCTATTTTACTTTCTTTGGCCTCTTCTCCTGAGCCTTTACCAGTTTTCTCTTCTTCTTTTGAGGAGCATCGATTCTGCACGTAAATTTGTCTCCTTGTTCTTCCCTTTCTTAACCTTAGGGGGAGTGGGCCGCATATCATCATCTGTTGGCCCATAGGTGGCAGTTGTTGTTGAGAGAAAGGTCTTGTAGGACTTCAGTCCATTCTGATCCCATTCAGCATTGGGCATCTTGTCCTTCAGAATGACTGCAACCTTGTTGAGATTGCTGATTCTCTTCTTCAGATAGACTTGTCTCTGTTCACTAACTCCAAATTTGTCATGTTCTTGGATCAGAATAGCCTTCAGAAAACTATGCCAATTAATATTTTTGGCTCCATCGATAATAAAGACCATCTTTATACATTTTGACAAATTTATTAATCCATCTGGGCTAAAAGAAATACCCATAATTGTTTTTGACAGAATGTCAAACAACAGACGGTATTTCCTTTTCATCATAGGCCTGACAAAGCCTACGGTCTGGTGTTTATCAGCCACTCTGAAGAGTTCATTTTTGATCAGTTCGTCTTCATTCTCCCTGTAGTGAGCAGGAGAGATTTTTCCTTTGGGCAGGTTGAACAGTCGAGTTATATTAGCATTTGTAAGTCTGATATCCGCTCCATTTACTGAAGAAATCAGTTCATCTCCAGGATTTTCCGTGTCCACCTGCAAATTCCTCAAGAATTCTAGTGTCTCATACTGCATTACTGGATTGCAATGAGCAGCACAGTATTTTTCGAGATTGCACCTTCTCAGAAATTGTTCCACCTCCATTGATTCTGGATCCCGTGTAACACCAAACCTTACAAATTTATCTTCAATAATTTTGGTTGCCAAATCCGCATAGTTACACATAATTTTGCTCAATCCGCGAGTAGCCATCCACAACAAGATAGATTCGATTAATAAGTTGTGCATAACTATAAAGATATCACATATTGATTATCAGACCTAGTAACCGATGGATACATACAGATACCAAGAGATAATAAGGCATAACACAGGATAACATATGTAGACGTAATCTATATGATCAATGGATTTTAGGAAAGTAATTCATCAAATAGCCAGAAATTACCAGATTCTGCTTTTCGATTTTGAAATAGGTTGAATCGCAAGAATCACGTTGAAGTGCAGAAAGGTAACTGTGAGTTTGCAGAGAATAAATCGCAAGAATTTTGAGAAAAGTATTCTGGTAGGGTTTTGATGAAGCTTATAAAAAGGAAGGAGGGAAAAACGAGACTAGAAGATCAAACGTTTTAAAAGGATAAACGATCCAGATTGAGCGGTTTTGATCGTGTGGTCAGGATATGCACGCGCGATTGCCTTTTGGATTTTAAAAACACATTTAGTGGCATTTAATACATATACCCTACGTCCGCATTAAATACTTTGCAGGGTATGCGTCACAAAAGTATGTGTACAGTAAAGGCAAATATTATCAGATAATTTCAGATATGTTAGCAGTAAACAAAGAAACAGAAATGCGTATCTGGTTGACTGATATTGTAATCAGTCAATACCACTTGAAGTCTGTTTGTACCACTTGTTGATCTTAGTTTTCTGCCTAATCCTTATAATTTCCCAACTGTCCCGTTAAACTGATATGTTCCACGGTGCGTCTGATATTCCCTTTTTCTGATCCTTCCTGATCAGTTGAAGTTCCCCCTTCAACTGTTATCTCTGATTACTTATTGACTGATTTATATGATTTGTTGAGATATATAACTCAACTGATCTTCCTCATCTGATCAGTCTCTTATTTAATCAGATTTCAGTTGACCTATTCTGATTCTACTCAGATCAAGTCAATTCTTGGGATAAGTGTTACCGCCAAAACTTATTCTTGGAAAATCGGATAGTCATCTCGATTCCCTAAGTCGGCACAATTTGACATTCGTAATGATATCAATCGTCGTAACCTCATCCAATCATCAGTCGCATGTCTCCTACGCGTTGTCCTTGCGGTGCTAATTTCTCTTAAGGGTCTTGAGAAATTAAATTTGCACCTATACCCCTATTTTTCTTCTATAAATAGATCTGGGGTTTTAGGCAAACAACACAACATAAACCATTCATCTTCTTTATTTAGCTTAAACTCCATGTTTCCCGATGAACCCTTATTTCCGGTGAAACTTCCGGAAAAAACCTTTAACCCTTTTCAAATGATTTCAGCTTCTCAAATCAACCCTGTGTGTCCCTTATTACTGCTTTCGTCGTCATCGAAGATTATTGTTGGTCCCGATTTTAAGAGGAGAAAAACCCATTTTGCGCGTGCGGAAGCAAAACATGACATGTGATGCATAAAAAACAGGGTGAGGGCAGAGTGATTCCAATTTTTTTTTAAGAACGATGTGTGTTGTTTTGCTTGTAATCGAATGCATATGACAAGTATAAACATAAAGCTATAAAGAACACACAAGATTTTATAGTGGTTCGGACGAAACCCGCCCTACATCCACTCTTCCCTTTTGGGGCACCAACTTAACCAACTTAACCTACTGGACTTAGTTTTATGTGTTAGTCCAACACCCAACAGATGTTTACCAAGTTCGCACTCAAATGGGACTTATCACCCTCACGGGATTGCCTACCCTCCCTTACGGGATTGCTAGATATTTACCGAGTTCACACTCACCTACAAACTTATCCTATCAAACTGATTTGGGTAAGGTTTGTTTGGTTTCCAACTAGTTTGAGATTTTCCCTTACATTTGTTTAGTCTCAATGTTAAGGATGGGAAAATCTCTCTAAGCTTAGGATATAGCATTTGTGCTTAGATCTAGGGTAGAACACTCTTGAATATATGCGTGTATCTCTCGCTCTGTGTTCTATGGTGGGAATGCTTGAGTATATAGAATCGGGAGCACAATTCCTTTCAACGTGCCTTGTGTTATTTTAGCCGTCTTCTGATCAAAGCCATATTTCAGGACTCGCGTCATCCGCACACGACCTTGGCCTTGAATCCATATCTTCTTAGCTCTGTAGCATCGTTTGCTACATTCTCCACACTCTTCCACACTCATCCACATTCATCCACACTTGATAATGAAGGAATAACTTGTATTTATAATGTGGATTTGAATGTTACCGTTGGAGAGAATCACATTCAAATCCATACTACGTTGTAGCTTTTTGCAGCTTTTCCAGGCTTGTCGTCTTCCTCTCATTGGTCCACGCCAATTTGAATCTAACGCCTATATTCTTGATTTCTAAAGTCTCGGGATCTTGATTTTTTGTCACGAGCCTTTTATCTGACTTTCGAGCCTTGAGTTATCGACGATCATCATCTTTAGTTATCGAGAGTTATCTCTTCCTAAATTTATCGAGACATCGAGATAGCGAGCCTTAAAGGTTATCACAGCCTCGATCTTGATGAGCTCATCTTGATTTCTTCTTCTATCTGATCTCGGTTTCTTGATTGACAAACTTTTCTTTGGACTTTCGTCGGGCATCACTCGAACTTCTTGAGTTGATCTTCTAAAATGGACATCGACCCTCGGGTCACGGTCGATTATCGTTTTCTTCTTTGAGGTTAGCGGCTTGATCGGATCATCATCATTTTATTCGACGTCTCGATAGCAATCGATTAGCCGCGTTATCATATCGATCTCGATCCGCGTCACGATCTCGTCGATCTCTTTTCTTTCATCTTACGATCTCGCAACCTTCTCTTACGATTTCTTTGGTTTTAGCTTTTCTTCACTTCGATTTTTGCCTGACTCATCAATTGACTCCGGAACTCATCTAACTCATCTGATCTCGATCATTCTCATCTGCAGCCTCGTCTGATCTCGATCATTTTCATCTGCAGCCTCGTCTGATCTCGATCTTCTTCTTCTGATTTCGTGAGTTCCCCCTCAATTTGTTCTTTCGTTCCCCCTTAACTTGTTATCTGTAAAATAGCTTGAATAACACAAGTTAATAATGTTTTGGCATAAATTATCAAAACTAAAATATCCCAACAATTACACATACAATTATTGCCAAGCTTCTCTACCACAGAGGCGGCGGATCTGCTATCGCAAATGAGAAGGCACTTCTCCTAACCGTATGAACCTTGTGTGCCTATCGAGATGACGGAATTAGAATCAACATACTCAATCTGATACAAAACCTGAGTTTGGTATACGATCTTGATCAGACAACAGCTGATCATCGTATATCAAACTCAATATTTGCATGTGACACTTGTGGCCATATGGTCTTTGGACCACATCTTTGGCACTTGTGTCCCATTTAACAGCTGGAGAGCCCACTGATTTTAGGACTAGGGGCTCCTGGCTTAGAAATCCTTCAATGCCGCTCTCGCTCCTCACTCTGAAGCTTTGAGGGTGGCTTAGGATTATTTCAAAGCCTCTCACACCCCTATTAGGGTTAAGTAGGGGAAAATGGGAGCATCATGATGGTCCTGATTTTAGTGTCGAAAAACCCATTTTGCGTTTGCGGAAGACTTTGTGTCAAGTGATGCACAAAAACAGGGGTGAGGGAAAGGTGATACCAATTTTTTTTTCGCTTTTAAGAACGATGTGTGTTGTTTTGCTTGTAATCGAATGCATATGGCAAGTATGAACATAAAGCAGTAAAGAACACACGATATTTTATAGTGGTTCGGACGAAACCCGTCCTACATCCACTCTTCCCTTAACACAGGGGCACCTTAACCAAACTTAACCTGCGGGACTTATACCCCTCACGGGATGGCCGAGATGTTTACCGAGTTCGCACTCAAGCGGGACTTATCTCCCTTACGGGATTGCCGAGATGTTTACCGAGTTCACACTCAAGTGGGACTTATCTCCCTTACGGGATTACCGATAGATGTTTACCGAGTTCACACTCAAGCGGGACTTATCTTCCTTACGGGATTGCCGATAGATGTTTACCGAGTTCAAACTCACCTAACAATCTTAACCTAACTTTGAGTTTGGGTAAAGGTTTGTTTAGTTTCCAACTAGGTTGAGATTTTCCCTTACATTTATTTAGCCTCGATGCTAAGGATGGGAAAATCTCTCTAAGCTTAGGATATAACATTTGTGCTTAGATCTAGGGTAGAACACTCTTGAATATATGCGTGTATTTCTAGCTCTGTGTTCTATGGTGGGAATGCTTGGGTATATAGGATTGGGAGCACAATTCCTGTTGAATTCCTTAGCCGTGCTACGATCGGGCCATATTTCAGGACTCGCATCATCTGGCACACGACCTTGGTTTTAGAACTAACTGGAACCCATATCTTCTTAGCTTTGTAGCATCGTTTGCTACATTCTCCACACTCTTTCGCATTAATTCCACATTTGATAATGAAGGAAGAACTTGTATTTAAAGTGTGGATTTGAATGTTACCGTTGGAGAGAATCACATTCAAATCCATACTACTGTTATAACTTTTGCGACTTTTTTCAGGCTTGTCGTCTTCCTCTCATTGGTCCATGTCACCGAATCTAACGACTATATTCTTGAGATCTTCCGAGTCTCGGGATCTTGATTCTATCTCGAGCCTTGAGTTATCCGGAGACTTCAGTTATCCCGAGCCTTCAGTTATCGAGCCTTCGGTATTCTAAGCCTTGAGTTATCCGAGCCCTTGAGTTCTTGATAACTTATTGAGTCTCGTGTTCTTGATTGTGAGACTTCTCTTGGCCAAGACCTTATGCGATCGGACATCTTGACACTCGAGCTTCTGCGAGTTGGTTCTCTGGTCGAACATCCCGACCCTCGGTCACATTACTTCGAGCTATCGATTTCTTCTTTTTTGCTCGATCGATCAAATTTCAACTGATCAGATCAACATATCTTCAGGATCATCTCAGGATAGCATCAGGTTATCTGCATTAGGTTAGCATATCAGTTTATCATATTTGATCTCGATCACGTCTGATCTCAATCAGTCTCATCTGCTCATCTTCATATCTGATCTCGATCACATTTGATCTTGATCAGTCTCTTTTGCTCATCTTCTGATCTGCAACCTTATCTTCTGATATGCTGGCTTTAGCTTTTTCTTCACATCTGATTTGCAAAGCTCATCAGTTGATTCCGGAACTCATCTAATTCATCTGATCTCGATCAGTCTCGTCTACAGCCTCGTCTGATCTCGATCATCTTCTTCTAATTTCTTGAGTTCCCCCTCAATTTGTTCTTTCGTTCCCTTTAACTTGTTATCTGTAAATTAGCTTGAATAACACAAGTTAATAATGTTTTGGCATAAATTATCAAAACAAAAATATCCCAACAATTTCCCCCTTTTTGATAATGACGCCAAAACATCTAAATATATGCATTTACAGAGATCGGGTTTTTTATTTAAAAAAAAAAGATCAGTTCAGGTGGTCACTTTGAAAGCTTGTGAACCTTTTGAACAACCCGCTCTGATACCAATTGATGGTCCCGATTTTAGTGTCGAAAAACCCATTTTGCGTTTGCGGAAGACTTTGTGTCAAGTGATGCACAAAAACAGGGGTGTGGGAAAGGTGATACCAAATTTTTTTTTTCGCTTTTAAGAACGATGTGTGTTGTTTTGCTTGTAATCGAATGCATATGGCAAGTATGAACATAAAGCAGTAAAGAACACACGATATTTTATAGTGGTTCGGACGAAACCAGTCCTACATCCACTCTTCCCTTAACACAGGGGCACCTTAACCGAACTTAACCTGCGGGACTTATACCCCTCACGGGATGGCCGAGATGTTTACCGAGTTCGCACTCAAGCGGGACTTACCTCCCTTACGGGATTGCCGAGATGTTTACCGAGTTCGCACTCAAAGCGGGACTTATCTCCCTTATGGGATTGCCGATAGATGTTTACCGAGTTCACACTCAAGCGGGACTTATCTCCCTTACGGGATTGCCGATAGATGTTTACCAAGTTCACACTAAAGCGGACTTATCTCCCTTACGGGATTGCCGATAGATGTTTACCGAGTTCACACTCACCTTACAATCTTAACCTAACTTTTAGTTTGGGTAAAGGTTTGTTTGGTTTCCAACTAGGTTGAGATTTTCCCTTACATTTGTTTAACCTCGATGCTAAGGATGCGAAAATCTCTCTAAGCTTAGGATATAGCATTTGTGCTTAGATCTAGGGTAGAACACTCTTGAATATATGCGTGTATTTCTAGCTCTGTGTTCTATGGTGGGAATGCTTGGGTATATAGGATTGGGAGCACAATTCCTGTTGAATTCCTTAGCCGTGCTACGATCGGGCCATATTTCAGGACTCGCATCATCTGGCACACGACCTTGGCTGGGAACTGCTGGAACCCATATCTTCTTAGCTTTGTAGCATCGTTTGCTACATTCTCCACACTCTTTCGCATTAATTCCACATTTGATAATGAAGGAAGAACTTGTATTTAAAGTGTGGATTTGAATGTTACCGTTGGAGAGAATCACATTCAAATCCATACTACGCTGTAGCTTTTTGCAGCTTTTTCAGGCTTGTCGTCTTCCTCTCATTGGTCCATGTCAGCTGAATCTAACGGCTATATTCTTCAGGATCTTCTGAGTCTCAGGATCTTCAGTTCTATCTGAGCCTTCAGGTTATCTGAGACTTCAGGTTATCTGAGCCTTCAGGTTCTTCAGTAACTTACTGAGTCTCAGGTTCTTGATTCAGCAGACTTCTCTTCAGCGGACCTTGTCTGATCAGGCATACTGACACTCAGGCTTACTGAGTTCAGTTCTCTGAATTCAGACATCCTGACCCTCAGGTCACATTGACTCAGGCTATCTGATTTCTTCTTTGCCTGATCTGATCAGCTCGACTGATCAGATCAACATATCTTCAGGATCATCTCAGGATAGCATCAGGTCATCTGCATTAGGTTAGCATATCAGTTTATCATATCTGATCTCAATCACGTCTGATTTCGATCAGTCTCATCTGCTCATCTTCATATCTGATCTCGATCACGTTTGATCTTGATTAGTCTCTTTTGCTCATCTTCTGATCTGCAACATTCTCTTCTGATTTGCTGGCTTTAGCTTTTTCTTCACATCTGATTTGGACAGCTCATCAGTTGATTCCAGAACTCATCTAATTCATTTGATCTCGATCAGTCTCATCTGCAGCCTCGTCTGATCTCGATCATTTTCTTCTAATTTCTTTCGTTCCCCCTCAATTTGTTCTTTCGTTCCCCCTTAACTTGTTATCTGTAAATTAGCTTAAATAACACAAGTTAATAATGTTTTGGCATAAATTATCAAAACTAAAATATCCCAACACATCAGGCTCTAAAATCTTTGAAGCCTATCTCCCCCCCTTCTAGGGTTAGGTTTAGGGTTTACGGTTTATGGTTTATGTAATGACCTCCGGGTCCTTTTGCACTTGTAACTTGTAATGTAAATGTGACCTCCGGGTCTTTATCAATGAAAAGTTCTATTATTTAATTGTTGTGTTGTTTCTATTTTCTTATGCGATTTGTAGCCTTAATCTTATACAACTTGCTTGTTGAACATAGCTTAACCGACTTACAAAGTATAAAACAACTAAACTGATCAGTTCCTTTAATCTGAAATGCCTTAATCTGATCAGTTCCTTGTCTGAACTGATAAAGCCTTCTCTTATCAGTTCCTTGACTGATCTTCTGATCAGTTGAGATATATAACTCAACTGATTCCTCTTACCCTGGCTAGTCTCTTAACCAGCTGGTTCTGGAGACTAGTCCACCAAACATTTCTGGTGCACTTTCTCCGAGATCCAGAAGCCCTAGCTCGTTGCATAATTCTCTGAATCTGATCTCAGCTAGTGGCTTGGTTAAAATATCAGCTTTCTGTTTATCAGTATGGATCTTTTCCACATGATCTCTTTTAAAATGGTGTCTGACATCTACATGCTTGCATCTTGTATGTAGAACAGGATTCTGAATGATTGCAATAGCACTATTACTGTCACAGAATATAGGTACGTTCGTAGCTATAATGTTATAATCCCTCAGCTGCTGACTAAGCCAGAGCAGTTGGGAGCAACAGCTTCCTGCAGCCATATATTCTGCTTCAGTAGTAGATGTCGCAACTAATGTCTGCTTCTTTGAAAACCAAGAGATCAGTTTACTACCTAAAAATTGATATGTATCTGAGGTTGACTTCCTGTCAAATCTGCAACCTCCATAATCAGAATCAGAATACCCACTAAGCTCCAGATTATCATCTGATGGGTAAAATAAACCAAGGTTTACTGTCCCCTTCAGATACTTAAGAATCCGCTTAGCTGCTTCCAGGTGGCTTTGCATTGGATTTGCCTGAAATCTGGCACATACACCTACTGCAAAAGTGATATCTGGTCTGCTGGCAGTCAGGTATAGTAGAGATCCAATGAGAGCCCTATATTCTTTCTGATTAGTTTTCTGACCATTCTCATCTGGATCCATCTTGAATTCAGTCATCATAGGAATTTTGGCTTCCTTACAATTTTGAACTCCGAACTTAGCCAATAAACTCCTAGTGTACTTCTCCTGGCAGATGAATATCCCTTCTGTACTTTGCTTAACTTGTAAACCCAGAAAGTAACTCATCTGACCCATCATGGACATCTCGAACTTCCCTTGCATCAGCTTGCTGAATTTTTCACATAAACTCTTGTTGGGAGATCCGAAGATGATGTCATCCACATAAATCTGAACCATCAGAATGTCTTTTCCATCTTCTATTCTGAATAAGGTTTTGTCCACTATTCCTTTAGTGAAACCACTGTCTATCAAGAACTGAGAGAGTGTATCATACCAAGCTCGAGGAGCTTGTTTCAGGCCATAAAGAGCTTTTCTTAAACGGTACACCTGGTCGCCTTTTTCAAAGCCTGGAGGTTGTTCAACATAAACTTCCTCAGCTAGTACCCCGTTTAAGAATGCACTCTTAACATCCATCTGATACACAATAAACCCTCTGTGGGCAGCATATGCCAGAAATAGCCGAATGGCTTCCAGGCGAGCGACTAGTGCAAAGGTCTCATCATAATCAATTCCTTCTGATTGTGAATACCCCTTAGCAACAAGTCTTGCCTTATTTCTGGTTATGACATTATTCTCATCTCTCTTGTTCTTGAATACCCACTTTGTGCCAATCACATCTTGATGAGTTGGTCTGTCCACCAGTTTCCAAACCTGATTCCTCTCAAACTGTTCCAGTTCCTCTTGCATGGATAGAATCCAGTTTGCATCTTGTAGAGCTTCTTCTACTTCAGTTGGTTCCTTCAAAGACAGATAACAACAATACATGGCACTTTCACCAATCTGATGTCTAGTTTTAACTCTATCAGATGGGTCTCCGATGATCAGATCAGTTGGATGACTGGTTACCCAGGTCCTTCTTTTCTGATTTGCATCAGTTTGGAGAACATCATCCTCTTCTGATAGTAGTTCATTACTAGTGATTGGGAGTGGTGCAGAATTATGATCCACTTGACATGGACAAGTCTCAGCTGATGTTGGACTCATCATGTGCTGATGTCTGTCCGTAGGAACTTCAGGTGTTCCCCCTGAACCAGATGGTTCAGTTGATATTGTCTCAGTTGTACCAGCTTCTTCATTGACAGTTGTACGTACCTTAGGGTCTGATTGACCTAGTGAATCAGCAAGATCAAGTTCTGGAATATGCACTGTTATGTGTTTTGATCCTTTTTCCTTGATACTTACCTGATCTATTTTCTTCGCATCAGGTACCGGTTGATCTGGTACTGCTTGTTCTGAGACAGCTTTCTCTTGTTCAGAAGATGTCTCATCAAATACCACATGAGGTGTTTCTTCCACAACTAGGGTTCGCCTGTTGTAAACCCTGAACACCTTGCTGGATGAGGAATATCCTAAGAATATACCCTCATCTGACTTGGCCTCAAAAGTCTTCAACTGACTCTTCCCATTGTTGTGTATGAAACACTTGCACCCAAAAACATGGAAGTAAGAAACACGAGGTTTTCTGCCCTTCCACAGTTCATAGGGTGTTTTGTAGTGAGCCTTAGTCAGAGAGCATCTGTTCTGAGTGTGGCATGTAGTATTGATGACTTCTGCCCAGAAACGACTTAGTGTTGCATGTTCTGCTAACATAGTGCGAGCAGCTTCTTTGAGTGTTCTATTTATCCGTTCTGCTACACCATTCTGTTGTGGCGTTCTTGCAGTTGATGTCTCATGTTGTATACCAAACTTAGTGCAAAAATCAGTAATAAAAGAATTCAGAAATTCTGTACCTTTATCTGATCTGATTTTCACTATACTGGCACCCTTCTCATTCTGTAATTTCTTGAGCAGCTCGGGTATCTTTGTTGTTGTCTCATTCTTCTTATACAAGAATACAACCCAAGTAAACTTGGAATAATCATCCACGATTACCAGAGTATATTTGTGTCCGCTGAGACTGACTGGTGTAACTGGTCCAAATAAGTCCATATGGAGCAGTTGCAATACTCTGCTAGATGCTGGTCCAGGGATTCCCTTGAATGAGGCTTTAACCTGTTTTCCCTTCTGACATGCGACACATATATGATCCTTAGAGAATACCTCATTCGGAAGACCCTCAACCAAAGACATCCTTGCTATCTTGTTAAGAGTTTTAAAGTTCAGATGACTCATTCTCTTGTGCCAGAGCCAACTGCTACCTTTTGAACTCTTAACAATCAGGCATGCATTTCTTGGACAACTGTTCCAATCTGCTGTATAAATCGTACCTTTCCTTGAACCAGTTAACAAGATTTGTTGAGTAGCTCGATTCTTGATAGTACACTGATCAGTCGAGAACTCAACACTGAATCCGTTGTTGCAGAATTGTGAAACTGATAACAGGTTATGTTTTAAACTTTTGACATACGAGACTCCAGTAACTTGTACATCATCATTCTTTAAGGTTCTGAATCCTCTGATAAAACCAAAGTTATCATCACCAAAGAGTACACGCGGGCCTTCTTGTTCTGTGTAAGAGCTAAGGAGATGTTTGCTTCCAATCATGTGCCTTGAGCATCCACTATCGATGTACCAGATAGTTGCTTGTACACCTCCTTTGTTGGCCAAACCCACGCGAACCTGCAATTAAATCAGGCTTTAGGTACCCCTTTAGGATTGGGTCCTGAGGGGTTAGAGTTGGTTTTAGGGATCCATACAAACAGGGCACTTCTATTGTAATCAGATAGATCAGAAGGCCTGATTTGTCTCCCATAAACATCTACATAATCATACATCTCTTCATATGCATTCTGATCAGTATGATTATTTGTGCGAGCCTTGAGTGAATCAGAAGACTTGAGATTTTTCTTTGTTGTTTGTCTTCTTTTAACCCAGTGGGGCTCAGGTGCAGCAGCCCTAGGTTTCTGATTGTAAGGGTAGGTACGACTGCTACCATTAAAAGATTCCTATCTTATTGGCATATTTGGTTTAAGCAGTTTACCCTTGACTTGCCTGATAGGCAGCTTGACCTGATTAGGTTTCAAATCAGATTTCCCCTTTTGAGGTTGTCTTTTCTGATACCTAATTTGCTGATCAGGTTGAGGTTTCTTCAGAAGAACTGGGTTCTTCTGTTGATTCCTCAGCTGATGCTTGATCAGTTGGGGTCCATTTTTGTTCCCTTTCTAATTTGGCACTTGCCTTACTTGTTCAGCAGGTTTCTTTCCCTTATTAGATACAGATTTTGCTTTATGTGTATCTATATCAGAAACTTTCGTTTGATTACACCTTTTAGAAGTGAATCAGACGGAGATTTTGAGGATGTAGAAGGGTTTTCATACCCAATTCCCTTCTTATTAGTTGTCGTTCGAAAATAGTTGTTCATATCCTGAACGGTTTTCGAAGATTTCGTGAAAACCTATATTTTCTTACGTAAACTATCCTCAGTTACTTTCAGACTCTCATGTAGTCGGAAGAGATCATCAAACTTGGCTTGTAAGATTTTAAAATCATCAGCTTGCTGTTTATTGATAGCTAGTTGTTCTTTAATCTGCTTCTTCTGATCAGAAGAATTATCTTCCAGAACTTTCAGTTCTTCAGTTATCTTTTGAGCAGCTTCAGCTGCTTTTAGTTCAGCTACTTTACTGACAGCATTTTCCTTAACAAGCTGAGTATTTTTAATCCTTAGCTTATCGTTTTCGGCTTCCACTATCGTATAAGTGTCTACTGCATTAGAGAGATCATCAAGCAATTGCTCAGAATAGAGCTGCAAGTCAATCTCTCCAGCAGGTGTGCTAATCATAGCTGGTGTGGAAACTGAAAGAACAGAAGGTTTAGAGGTTACCTCAGATTGGTCTTCCTCCTTAGCCATGAGAGAGATGTCTTCATCAGATGAGAACATCAGATCATCGTAGTTATAGAAATCATCAGTGTTGCTTATCAGACAAAAGTTCTCTACTGATGAGTAGCCAGAATCCTCAGAAGGCAGATAAGAATCATCGATCTCAGATGTATCAGCAACCATGGCTTTTCTATCTCTGTATCTTTGTTCTCGTCTGTTCCGCTTGTCTTCTCTTTCTTTTGGAGTCAGGTTTGGGAAATCTGCGCTGTAATGGCCTGGTTTCTCACAATTGAAACCTGTCGGATTGTAATCTGAGTTTCTTCTCTCAGATCTGTTATCTCTTCTTTCATCAGACCGATCATCTCTTTTCTTATCTTCTCTGCGATCTTCTCTACGATCATCAGATCTGGTCCTTTCTGGAGATCTGTCAGCTGGCCTCCTATCTCTTCCTCTGCTATTTTGATAATCCCTGTAAAATCTACGATACTTACCAAGTTGGATGTTAGATTTTTCAAGTTTTTTGGTTAGTAAAGCAATCTGTTCAGTTTGGCTTATAATATTTCCAACAGGTTTAGTAGACTTTGAGTTGCTGCTGGCTGCTTTGAATGCAACTAATTTTGATGTGGCAGGTGTGGCTTCAGCAGGCAACTCGTCTTCTTCTTTTTGCCCTCTCTCGATCAGATCGAACTCATGGACTTTAAGACTCAGGAACAGGTTTCTTGGCTTCATCTTGGCAATATCTTGACAATACTTTATTACAATGACTTTCATCTCCCACTTCTTAGTCAGAGATCTCAAAATCTTGTAATTTATGTCTTTATCTAACATCTCTCGTCCAAGTTCCCGAAGCTTGTTGACAGACATGGTGATTCTTCCATCGATCTCATTGATGGTTTCATTTGGTAGCATCTTAAGTTTTTCAAATTTCACCAGTTCGGCTTGCAGTCTGCTATCTTTAATCAGATTATTTCCTACACACATTTCAGCAAGTGTATCCCACATCTGTTTGGCTGTCTTGAGATACTTTATATTTTCTCTGGTTATCTTGTCCATGGTCTTCATTATTATGTGCCTGGTTATCGTATCCAGAGTGTACATCTTTCTCTCTTCAGCATCCATCAGGGCGGGACTCTTTCTGACAAGACTTCCAACTGCAAAATCTGGATCACCTCCAACAGCTGGGTTGTCATGATAGATGATGATGGGTCCTCGTTCAAGAACTTCCATCATCCTGTTGCTTATTGATCCCAGATGGTTGCTCATGTATATCGTCCAGTCTGCATACTCATCAATGGAAAATTTAGGCAAATCATGATACATACCCGAAGTATTATCCATGTTGATCGTGAGTTTGAAAACAAATGAGATTAGAAAAAGGTTTTTCAAGATCAGTTCAAGTGACCACAAAGTTTCTTCCTCAAGAACCGATGATATTCAAAGCCAGTGGTCCGTAGAACCACTGCACTGATACCACTTGTAGGTCCCGAACGGGTTTCGTGAGGGCAGAAGTCTATAGGGGAGGGGTGAATAGACTTTTGAAAACTTTTTCGTGCATATCAGGTGCGATTGCAGTTTGCCTGATCAGAGTGCAAGTGAATCAGTTTGGACTGATATCCAACTTACTGATCGCCAAAGGGCAGATCAGTTCGGTGTCTATCAGTTTAACTGATTGTGCGGAAGCTAGTTTATACCCGTGTGAAAAACCAGTTTATAACAAATCAGATTCCGAAGTTGTTTTCAATTAGATGACTATGGAGTCAATCTGATCAGATCAGTAGCTTGGAGCTAGCTGATCCTAACTCAGAATATGTATGCAGATTAAAACAAGTTGTGTGCAATAGTGTAAAGCAGATAATCAATCAGGTAAATGCACACAAGATTTATAGTGGTTCAGACAACCAGTTCTACGTCCACTCTTCCCTATCACAAAGGACACCAACTTAACCAACTTAACCAATTGGACTTAGATTATTGTATTAGTCCAACACATTACACCAATAGATATTTATAGAGCTCTCACTCAACCGATCCCAGAAATCAGAACTAGAATCCATAGTCTGATATCTTGCTAAACAAACTTAACCTAACTTTGGGTTTTGGGTAAGATTTGTTGTTTGTTCCAACTTTGAAATCTATCCTAGTATTTAAGTAGCCTAACAGCTAGAGGATAAGATTTTTGTTCTAAGAACTATGGGATGAACACTTAGAAAATAATCTTCAAGGTTGTGTTCTTCGTGCGGAAATTTTGTTATAGTATATGAGCTTTTTGATAATTTTCATTTTTCACTCTGAAGAGTAATCTCATATTTATAGATCCCGAAATCAAAGAGTCGTTGGAGAGCAATTTGAATTTCCGGCTATATTTGGTAGATATGTAGGATTTGATGTGACTTGCTTTATGGATGGCATGGCCGAAAGCATGGATAGTTGTCTTTTATAGCCGTTTGACCAAGCAGCACCAAATCCCGTATTGTCGGCTCCGTTTATATGTGTCTTGTTCTTATTGGTTAACAGAAACACTTTTTAGTGCTTGTTCTACCAACTAAAGTTGACATTCTTCTTGTTTAGATCAACAACGTATGACTTGATGAAACATCAGTTACCACCTGGTGTGAGTGACCGATCGATTATAACCCGATCGATCTATCTCGATAGAGTTTTCTGGTGTCAGTTGTCTTAGCTCAACTAGCAGACTCGGCTGATGTAGGTCTTCTGGTAGTCATCTGATCTTCAGGTCTTCTGAGTTTGAGCGTCATGATTTCACTCGGATCATCTGACTTTATCAGATCGTCTGATCTTCTGTCTTTCCCTTGCCTTCTGGCCTTCTGACTTCAGCTTGTCTTTAGATCTGACTTATATATATATATTGAGTTCCCCCTCAATATGTGACCTATCTTATACATCAGTTGTTCTATACAATAATTATCAACTGGTCATCTTATAACTGGTATTTAAAAACATCAGTCAGCTAACAGGTCTAACTGGTCATATTACATGTACTGATCTAATTCTTTTCTTGTCTTCCAGTGTTTGCGCCCAACCTTCTGAGCTATATTGGGACTTTCTCGAGGCGTTCAAGGAGGTTCGAGACACACCCCCTAGCTAGCGAGATGTTAATTTGTTGAACTCCGAGCTCGATCGCTTGCAAGCCAGACTGTATACTTACCCTTGCCACTTGAGGATTCCCTGTAAGTCTCGGCCACATCTTTTCAAGTGTATTTCGCGATTTTGCGCTAAAGGTTATGTTTTATGTTAGATCCCGATCTACCGTCATCGGCCTTCTGCTTCAGAGATGGCCTCAAGACCTCGATCAGTACTCGGCTCCATGAGGTGTCTGCCCGACACTGCCGCCCATGGGGACATTCCAGTTCAGACTCCTCCCCCTGCTACCGACAAAGACAAGAAGAAAGCTGTCGAACCCGCCACTGTGGCTGGTGAGCGACCTCCCAAGAGGGCGCGATCTAAACCTGGCACGCACTGATCCAAGTCAAGTCGGGGTGCTGGAAGGGTGGCTCCCAGCCCGACACCTTTGTCGACCTATGCTCAGGAGGGAGGTCGCCATCCGGAGGACGATTCCTGGATTGGTTGGGATGAGGAAAGGGTGCAGAGGTAGGTCGTTTGCAACTCTTGATGAGTTTATTCCAAAAATCGGGACCGAATTTAATATACTTGTTCCTCTTTGTTGCAGTCAGGAGCTGATGGCCAGCAAGTTCTCACCGGAGGTGCTAAGCTTCCTGAGATCCCTGATTCCCACGTTGGAGGGCACGCCCGGAGATTGGCCCGGCTACTTGGAGCGGACGATGAGGAACGTGTCGCGCGCATGGATGAAGGATGATCACTCCTCTGCCCGTCGCCAACAAGTCACGGGCAACATGTATTCGGCTGTTGTCCACTCCTTGAAGGTCGCCCTCTACATGGAAAAGGCCTGCGCCCAATCCGAGCTCGAGCTCTCCAAACTGGAGAAGGCCCAGGCGACGACCTCAGAGCAAGCGAAATCACTGATAGCTGCCTATGAGGTGCAGAAGAAACTGGAGGTTGCCAAGGTTGACTTGGCCAAGAGGGCCTTGGAGCTCGAGGGCCAGCTGAAGGAAGCCGAGAGACTGCTCGGGGAGGAGAAGGAGGCCGTGACCTGGATGAAAGCGGAGCTGATCCGCAAGGATGTAGAGGTCGGGGAGAAGTTGTCCGCCAAAGATGAACACTTTAAGCAAGTCAAAGAGCAGAATGCTAACTTCGCCTATGTCGTGGCGGTTGCGGGCTCTATCCGAACTGTTCGACGGAAGAACCCTGCTGCCGACCTCACTGACATTGTGACCGAGCTGACTGCTTACATTCGCTACTTCCCCCTGCCTCCGATATTGTGCTGGAGATTAAAGATCTGGAAGATCTGGGCATTGATCTGTCCTTCTTCCCTAATCAGAGTCGGATCATGCACCCCACTCCCGATCCAGATAAGACACGGTCGGGAGACTCCGAGGTGGTCCTTGAGACTCAGACGGATGAGGCTGGGGCACGAAATGAGGTCGCTGAGACATCAAGTGCGACTCCTCCCGAAGAGCAGGCCACAACTGGCCTCTAGGGGAGATGTTTACCAGCCCAAGATCCCGGAGGTGGGCTGCCCACACCCTCACCATCATTATTCAGCAACAATTAGGTGGGCAGCCTTTGAACATAGTCAGTGGTGCTGCTGATGGGATTCTTGATCGTTCTTAAGAATGATGACATCAAGAATCCCGATAAGAAAAAGGAGATTGAGAAGTTGTTGAACCCCATCTCCAACAATACTTTTGATCAGCATGCCTTAAAGCTAAAAGTCGTCTGCCAGTCATGGATATTGGGTTATAGTAAAACATCTGTCGTCAGTTATCATTATGTATCTTGTTTTTCTGCTTGATGTAATCTAGCCTTCGGACTTTTGTAATGTACCGACCTTCGGGCCTGGTATCATTAATGAAATCTGCCTTTTTCTTTCCTTTATTGGGCCGACTTGATTTCCTTATGCGACTATAATCTGTGCATATGTTCATTCGTCTTATTGGCATTGCGATTTTAGATTGAACCTTGCTTAGTCGTCTTATAAAGTTAGGGGAGGATCACACCGCTAGGGGTGGCGATCTCACCGCAAATATGTCGAAAGACATTCCCGAGGGAGGTCGATGTTTCATCTATGCGACCTCCCTGGGTTTAAACACGGGAATTGTGAAAAAGAAAATTTAACTCATTATTATTGACTCGCCTGAAAGTTTACAAGTACACTGGCCTCGACCCTTCTGATAGTATCTCTTCAGATGAGATGCGTTCCACGGGTACTGAGACTGAGTGCCATCTAGGTTCTCGAGCTCGTATACCCCATTGGATAATACTCGCGCGACCTTGTAAGGTCCTTCCCAATTTGGTCCGAAAGTTCCTTTGGTTACTCCGAGAGTCTTCTTCAGGACCAAGTCGCCTTCTTTGAATTTTCAAAGTCGCGCTTTAGAGTTATAGTATTTTTCGGACTGTTGTTTGTATCTCGCATTTTGGATACCTGCCTCTAATCGCTTCTCTTCGAGCAAGTCTAGGTTTCTGGCCAAGGCCTCATCATTGCAGTCGATCGCGATCTGCGAGGTTCTGAGGGTTTGGAATTTGACCTCTGCGGGTATGACTGCTTCCGAGCCAAATGCCATCGAATAAGGGGTCTCTCCGGTCGAATTTTGGCAGGTCATTCTGTATGACCACAGTACATCTGGTAGTTCAATGGCCCACTTCCCTTTTCCTCCCTCAATCTTGGTTTTCAGAGTGTGCTTGATGATCTTGTTCACAGCTTCGACTTGACCGTTTGACTGAGGGTGATAAGGGGTAGAGAAAAGCTTGGTGATTTTCCATGTTCTGAAGAAACTATCGATCTTATGACCATCGAACTGCTTCCCATTATTGGATATAATTTCTTGCGGTAGGCCGAATCTGCAGATGATGTTTTGCCATATGAATTTGATGACGTGATCCTGATCTATGGTCGCCAAAGCATCAGCCTCGACCCATTTTGTGAAGTAATCTACTGCGACTAGGGCATATTTGACTGAACTCGGGGCTGTTGGTAACGGCCCGATGATATCTATCCCCCACTTCGCAAAAGGCCAAGGACTGAGGATGCTGGTGAGTTCCTCAAGTGCGACCTTGATTGATGGTGCGTGTATTTGACATTTGTGGCATTTCCGTGCCAAAACCATGGCATCGGCCTTTAAAGTTGGCCAAAAATACCCCTATCTCGTCGTCTTATGAGCGAGCGACTGCCCCCCAGTGTGGTTTCCGCATACCCCATCGTGAATATCTTCTAGGATAGCCTGGCCTTGCTCCGGGGTAACACATCGGAGCAGTGGTATGCTGAAGTCTCGCTTATATAGTTCGTTACCAACCAATGTGTACCTTCCTGCCCTTAGTTGAAATTGCTTTGCCTGAGTTCTGTCGGTTGGTAATTCCCCAGTCATCAAGTAGTCGATTATGGGGGTCATCCAGCTTAAACTCGGGGTGTCTAGGGCAGCGACTGTTGTGTTAGTAGTGGAGGGGTGGGAGAGTTTTGTGATGGTGACATCCCTCATCTCTGCTGGTCCCTCCGAAGTCGCTAGTCGTGCCAATGCATCGGCTCAGGAGTTTGCATCCCTTGGTACTAGCTTGATGTAGATTTGTTCAAATTTCAAGTAAAGTGCTTTGACGACCTCTTGGTAGGCCGACATCCTCTCATCTCGGGCCTCATACTCCCCTGATCTGGCTTGCTGCGAGCTTGGAGTCGATGTGTACTTGAAGTTGCTTGATGCCCATTGCGGTGGACATTTCTAGACCGGTGATCAGCGCTTCGTATTCGGCCTCGTTGTTGGTGGCAGGGAAATCGAAGGTGATGGCATTCTGAAAAGAAATTCCATCTGGACTGATTAACACAATTCTTGCCCCTGATTTGTTGCAGTTGCTGAGCCATCTACGTACAACTCCCATGGTGGGCCGGTCGAACCGCTGGCCCCAGGAGGAGGGGTTAATTCAACGATGAAGTCGGCCAAGGCCTGAGCTTTTATTGCAGGCCGCGGCGCATATGTTACCCCATACTGTCCAACCTCGATGGCCCATTTGAGGCATCGGCCCGATGTATTTGGTCGATGGAGCACGTTGCGAAGGGGTAAGGAAGTGAGGACCTCCACTTGGTGATCGAAGAAGTAAGGCCTCAGCTTTCTCACACTCATAACTAGGGCATAGGCTAATTTCTCTAGAAGAGGGTATCGCTGCTCGGTTTCATTTAGCGTCTGACTGGCAAAGTAAATGGACAGATGGGCCTGACCCTCCGCCCATACAAGCACTGCGCTCAGGGCGGTTTCTGAGGTCGCCAAGTATAGAAACAGTTTCTCGCTAGGGACCGGCTTGGCTAAAATGCTGACATCGGCCACATATGCTTTGATCTTGTCAAGAGCATCCTGACTCTCAGATGTCGGCCACATATGCGTTCCCGAAGCCCTTCACTGTTTGATCGCATGGGGTGATGTATGCTTCGTAATCCCAGAGTTGGTCTAGGGTCTTTTTAAACAGAATGTTGCAGAAGGCCCCCCCGTCAACCAGCATCCGACATACAGTCGTCCCCATGATATTGGCCTTTATGACCAATGGGTCTATGTTTGGGTACACGACTCCAGCTTTGTCTATTTCCCCAAACTCAATTTTGCGGGTTTCTTCGGTCACAGCCAAGATGGGCAGAACCATTCTTTGGGCATTCTCCATTGCCCTGACTTCTGCCTTTAGGCGACGCTTTAATGAGGAGGCCGGAGACAGGCCCCCTATCGTGGCAAGGGGCGAGATGGTGTGGATGACGCTACCTCTTGTGCCCTCTGGTATGGGTGGCACAGGCGGCTCACCCTGTGCGGCCCCTATTACGGGCTCTCTTTGTACCCGATCTCCCGGCCCGGGTTGGCGGTCATGTTGTCGACCTTGTCCCCCTTGATCATTTGCTCGAGGATTCTTGACAAACTCATTCAGTCGGCCATCTTCATAAAGCTTCCACAGTTGCTTCAATAGATCTCTACACTCGCTGGTGTAGTGTCCCCTCTGGTCGTGATAGTGGCAATACTTGTTCGAGTTTTGCCGGCTTTTGTCTTTCATGGGGCGGGTTGCTCGCAACATGTCTCATCCCTGGATCTGGGTATAAACGTTACCAGGTGTCATACCCAGAGCCTCCATCAGCTTCACCGGAATGGACTCCTCAAATGGTTTGAAGCTGCCGGGTGTCTTGTAATGACCCCCGGTTTTCTTGGAACCTTTCTTGGGCTCCGCGACTTCCTTTGTCTCTGAGAGCTGGGTCTCTAGCAATTCCATAGTATGGATGAGGTCGCTGGCCCTTTTCCTGAAATCGGCGTAGCTGGTCAGGTAGTCGGCGGTCATGCGCCGCCATAGCTTGGTTCCTCTTCTGAGGGCAGATACTGCCCCCAGCAGCTTGGCCTCGTCCCCAATGGGGTTGCCTTCAATTATAAGTCTATCAATCCTCTCAACATAGGATCAATCCGACTCTGTCTCCCCCATACGCATGTTCATAAGCCTCTGCCTTGTCGCAGGTCGGGGCGCCATCGCCATATAGTGGCCCAAGAATAATCGAGCCAGTTGCTCGAAAGTATCAATGGGGAGAGATGGCAGCGAAGTGTACCACATGTGGGCCTGGTCGCTCAGCGTCAGGGAGAAAAGTCTACACTTCATCGCGTTGGATGCCCCCATTGAGGCCATATACGCATTGTACATTGCCATATGGACTCTGGGGTCTGTACTCCCGTTGTAGCGATCTAGAGCCGCTATGTTGATTTTCCTCTGGGCAGGTGCCAGAGTGATCATAGTTCCCAATGGCGAATCTGGGATGACAAGGTCATTGTTAGACCTAGATGGTCCATCCTGGTTACCCACCTTTTCCAATAGCTGTTGGACGGTCCTAGCCAATGCCGCAACTTGAGCATCGCGCGGGTTACTGGCCCCCTGCCCATGACCATGGTGGTATGCCGAATGTCTTGGCGAACCTCCGTGGTGCATGTCCAGGGCCATGGCAAGATGTCTTTCCACCTGTTCATCATGGCGTGGTTGAGAGTGAGCCTCGTCCTCGCCCCTCATGAGGGCCTTCCGGGCCGCTTGGCTTCCGAGGCTGGTGAATACACTATTCGAACCCGCTGGTCTGTCCAGGGCCCGGTGGTTCCGAACGATGGCATGTTTAGCTGCGTTGTACGCCAGTTAGCCCGTGGACCGTCCCTTTTCCATCATAACGCGCTTACCCATAGAGGTTCCGGCGTCATGGGCTATTTTCTTGGCTGGGGGCTGTCCCTCCTCAGCGCCAAAATTGAGACGTTTCTTGTTGAGGATGGCCATCACTGCTTTGGCATCCTCCGTGTTTGGACAAGATTCCACCAGTCAGGTGAACCAGTTGGGGCTGCCCGATGAGTGGGTTGAGAACTCAGTGAAACCTCGACGCCATCACGAACGTCGGTTTCATACCCGATTATAGCTTTCCCTGGTTGGTTGCCATTTGTTTTTCTTAGAGTTTGGAAGGTGAGGTCTCCTTGAGAATTGTTGAAATTTCTCAAGAAATGTTTCCCCCAGACGGCGCCAATTGTTGTAACTAGTTATTATCTACTCAGTTAAACAATAATTATTATGAAATGTGTATGTTAAAGGCAATCGAATCGGGGAAAGAGACAAAGAAGTTGGTGACCCGGTTCGTCTTTGGAATCAGACTACATCCGGGGGTGACCAAGCCAGGGAGAGGATATATGTATATGCTTAGAAATCTAAGGTGTTCAACCTTTTACAGAGGTGGTCATGGTGGCCTATTTGTACTATGATTCCCCGCCCTTTGGGCAGGAATTTACACAAGGAATAGTGCCTATGAAAGGGCTACAATACCGGAAAACACTAATCTCGCCTTGACATGCCAGAAATTGTCCATCTTCAGTTTGCGCCAATCGTGGAGCGGATGTGGAGGGCGGATTAGTGGCGTGTCGGGAGCTGTCATTGACCACGTGAACTTTATAGTTAAGGCTAGTGCAGGTCGCTCCCGACTTGAGGATATAAAGTGGAAATCGCATCACGACTTCCCGAACTGCCGACTACCCGAGTTGCCGACCTTTGCGACTTGAAGGTTCGGTCTTGTGGGAATTACATGGGTTGATCCCTTGGTCCCCTTACCGAGGTTGCTTCATGCAGTCTTTGTCAGATTGTTTATGGTCCTTCGTGCCCCGGTGGGAGGTCGGGTTTATCCATGCTACAACAGATCTATATGTAACAATTGAAGTATTCTATCAGTAGAAACTTCTACTTTGCTTTTGAATGATGCTCTGATTTGTTTTCCTTTCTGACAAGCATCACATACATGATCTTTACTGAACACTTCATTTGGTAACCCCCTCACAAGTGCTAATCTCACAAGTTTGTTCAAGGTTTTGAAGTTTAAGTGATTCAGTCTTTTGTGCCATAACCAACTGGTATCAGTAGACCTTTGTTGGTCCCGGTGCAAACGAGTCTTACACGTGTATGGGGGGCGAATACACGTGTTCAGTGTTTTTAAAACTTTTTCTTACAGAGGTCAGCTTGGGTCAGATAATCCTCGAAGATTAGGTTACGAGAAGCCGCAGATCGCTCTCGAGTCAAAGTCTCATCGAGATGTGATCCCGAAATTGCTTTGAAAACCTCGATAATCCCAACCGAGTCCTAAGTGTCGAGATCCCGAGTTGCTTGGATCGGATAACTAACTTCTTGAACCCTCGAAAGAGTAATGCTCGGTTTTGGTAACTATCTCGCTCTAGCTACTCGGTTGTCTTAATGGTTGGCCCTTAGATTATACTCGTTTTAAGCTTTCTTTGAAAACCTTCCCTTTATGAAATAGTGATTAAGCCGTGATTCACTTATGCAACTTCAAAGGATTGATTCCAACCCAATATCGCTGAAAAAGTATGCTTTCAAAATCAAGTCAATGCAAATGTATAAAATGCACGTATAAGGAAAGAAATAAAGAACACAACAATTATAGTGGTTCAGAGACTCAAGCTCCTACGTCCACTCTCCCTGACTCTTCAGAGAAATTCACTATCAACTTCTGAGCTTTCTGACTACCTCGTAGTTTACTTACTCAACTTCGTACCGAGTTTTCTCGACTACTCCACGAAGTTTACTTACTCAACCCGACCTTGAGTTTTCTGACTACCTCCGTAGTTTACTTACTCAATCACACACAAGCTTTCAGACTACCCCTGTAGCTTACTAACTTCTCCTCTAGAGTTTTCTGACTACTCCACGTAGTTTACTAACTCTTTACAACACTTCTCACCAACAAACACACTCCAACTACCTTCACAAGGGTTTGGGGTTTCTTGGTTGGTTTCCAAATAGGATGAGATATCCTTTACAATGAAGCACAATGCAAAGGGTTAGGATATCTCGACTAAGCTTTGGATAATTCTTATCAAGCTAGGCTTAGTATAGTGAGCTCTCTTCAATATTGAAGCACTTGGGAAATTATAAGTTTTTCGAGTGCTTTTAACTTTTACAAGAATAAGCTTGAGCTCTTAAGTTGCGTATAAATTTCCCGTAACCTTACAATGTAGAGGGTCACCAGTATTTATAGGCATACACCAAGGTCACTCTTGAAAACTATCCGTTGGAGAGACAGCTTCGTGAGTTCCCTCTTGTGGTGTGTGAAACGGCTATATTTAGGGTTTGAAACTCCCTAACACTTTCTAGGCAATAGCATTTCATGTAGCCGGTCTTCACTTTTTGCAGTCTGAAACTTTTGTACATCTGACATACTTTTTCAGAGACCTGTCACTGTTAGTGTCAGTATGGTACAGTGTTGTCTTCCTCTTTTTGACTTTTGTCTCCAGTTAAAGGTAAACACCTTCAACGGCTCTTTTTGGTTACAAACTCTGAGTTTGATATAACCTTAACAACACTTCTGACTTAGTTCCTTTTGTCTGCATTTGAATGTCTTGGTAAATATCTATTTTCTAAGGAATCGCGATCTTCTCAGTATTGCATCCTTCACATAAATATATTCAATGCCTCGAAACATTCAGGTTCATACTGAGCATTCAGTACCTTACTGAGTCTTCAGTAATTACTGTGCCTTCAGTATTCTTGATCTTTAGTTTCTCAGTCTTCAGTCTTTGTGTCTTCAGAGTCTTCAGGGTCTTCTGAGTCTTCAGGGTCTTCTGAATCTTTGTAGTTTATACTGACTGATGTACTGAGTCTTCTCGTTGAGTCTTCAGTTACTCAGTATCCTACTGAGTCTTTAGTAACTATCTTGAACTATATCTTCTGACTATACATTCTGCAGATAACATCCTGAATATTCTAAAACTGAATCCTGACTCAACTATCAAGATCATTCTGAACATGTCATACTCAGGGGTTTTGGGATCAAATCAAAATCATATATCTTTATTAAATTCATCTCCCAACAATTTCCCCCTTTTTGATGATGCCAAAACCTATCTTGTTACAAACAAATAACCTATACCCAGGTTTCAGTTTATCTTATTACAAGATTGGTTGTCTCCCAACAATTTCATAAAACAGAAAAACTTCTCAACAATTTCAGAGTTTCTCAACAGTTTAATCATTCAGCAATTTCTTCAGTAATGAATCTCTTTAACTAGTTCATTACCAAATACTTAAACAATTTCCCCCATATTCAGACAATTTCTTCAGAGACATTCATTCAGGCATATCAAAATAAAAGACATGTAAATAAGATAATGAGATATTATCTTTTGAGCATAATGATAAATCTTCATTGATGATGAGTATACCATTACAGATTACAATGAGTTTATCAACAAAATAAAAAAGACAGAAATTTAAAGATTACAGAATCTTCTCGAGTCTTGATCTTACGATTTGGCTCTCGGTCTTACGCTCTTGATTTTGCTTCATTCTCAACTTCATCAGTGGGCACTTCCAGGTCAAACATTCCGAAAAATCTCTTCTTCAGCTCATTTATTTCCTTGATGATGTCAGAACTATTTCCTGTTAAACCCAACTTACCAGCATACTGAGCAATCTCTTGAGTAATGGCCTTCTCATTCACCAAGCCATTATCAAGTTTGATGGGCATCCATTTATCAACGTGGGGCCATTTTAGTGCTTTTGATGTTCCTTTCCTCTTGCTCGCAAACTTCCTTAAATCACTCCTTCGCTTCTGCTCTTCGCTCATCTTCTTTCTCGATCACAGACGCGTTCTCGAGACCGGCAGCGTGACTTTCTTAGCTTGTTCTTCTTGAAGTGTCTTCAGAGCATTTCTCGTGTTGAAGACTTTCTTCTGAGGTTGAGACTCATATTCCACTGGTTGTTCTGTTTCTTCATCATCCGAAATCGGTTTTTCTCGGATTGGCTTAGATGCCTTTGCAGACGTTTGCTTTCGGGGTGAACAACACCCAAGGCTTTCCTCTTCATAAGCGATTCAGCAGCGATGCGGCTTGTTCCAACCTTTGCTCTAGCACTTTCGGTTTCTCTCTTGCAACATCAAGCATAGCTTGCTCGAAACTTCGAGTGTAGATAGGCTTTTTCTACCGAGCGAACTTCAACTTCCAAGAGCTCAGACTTCTTTAAAGGCTTTTTTTGCTAGATTATACATTTCAAAGATCTTTAAAGCCTTCTTCTCCAAAGTACGTGCCATGAACTTTATGAGATCTTGACTTCCTTTTCCCCTTCTTGCACCGTAATTTGGAAGAAGCCCGGAGAGTCTTTGTGTCCATGTGATATTGCTCTTTGCTCACACAAATAACTTCTCTTGCTATCTCGATCTTGTTCGTCTTCCAAATTCCTTAGATGGTTCTTGGCCCGCGAAAAATTCTTGATAAGTGGGCAAACCGGCGAAGAGTGCTTCTTTGAACATCTCTCTCATCTTGGTCATGAGCATTGAGCTCATTTCCTCAACAAAGAGACTTGATTAGCACCTCATTCTTTTTCTCGCCAGTTTCACCTCTAGAAATCGAGAACTTTCTGGTGTTTACCTTGATTCATCACTTAACTTCGGCCTTTGACTCCTCCAAACTCTCATTCAAAGATTTCTTCCATGGAGGTCATCCGGGTGGTCGAGTGTTTTGAATTTGCACCACTCAAGAGTGACTAAGACTTTCCATCTTTTGAGCTTGATTGGCCAACGTCTCTTCCATCTGAGCAATCTTGATCATCATTGGCTCAACCTTCTCAAGTTTCTCTATCAGGGGAATGAGATCAATCTCAGGAATCTTCTGCACCTCCTGTGCTGTCTGATCATCTTGAGCTTCAGCTTCATTCTGAGCTCCAATCTCCAGCTGCGCCTCAGTCTGAAGAGTACTATCATCAGTCTGATGTTGACTAGATCCGAGTTGATCGCCAATGAAGTCTCCTTTTCCTTCTGAGACTGTTCCTCAGCATCTCCCTGTTGGTCCCCATCTCCATCTTGAGATTTGTCTCCACTGCTTGGGGCACCAACTTTAGTTGCTCTCCTCTCAGCCAACTTCCTCTGAACCAGCTCATCAAAATCGGCATTTTTCATCCTGAGCTTTATCCTTATGAACCCTGAGAAGTCGGTCAGGAAGGCAGTCTCCTCATTCCACCAGTCTTCCCCTCTAAAAGCAGCAATATCAAACATCTCGGGAAGAGTCTGATTGAGGATAAATACAGTTGTCCTTAATCTGAAGAAAATATCTTGCAGATCAGGGTATGAGCTGAGCTTAGGGTATCGATCAAGTATGAACCGTTCCCCCTTGCTCCTCCACTCGCCTTCTTCAGCCTCGCCCTTCTTCCATCTCGGGCTCTCTGGTTCATTTGAAGTTTACGCTAAGGGATCAAGAAAGAGATCACCAGAGCTCATCAAGAATATTCTGCTCCTGAGTCTTAGCAGCATCTGAAGTTTGTGCGGTCAGTCCTCCGTTTGCATCTGAAGGTGGGTTCTGAGGCCGGAACGGTATATCCTCAGTTTGAGTCTGAGTTGGCTCGTCAGTCTGAGCTTGCACATCTTCAGATCGACTCGAAATGGGCTCTTCCGTCTCGAGCACACACACTGAGGTAGGCATCTCCGAGGTCTCGAGCTCCTTTGAAAATTTCCCGAGAAATTTTATCATCTTGGCGATGTCTCGAGCACCTCGGAAAAAGACACGCTCCTCCGATCCGATCCGTGTCCCGGAGATAACCCCGAGCCAACACTTGTAATGGTGAACTCGGCGGTTTGGCCCTCGATTGAATCTCTTCAGAATCACTTTCATCTTCATCGGTGAGAACCACAAATCTTCTGCGTTTTGGAGCAAGATTCTTCTGTTTCATCATTTTTGCTCCCTGCTCCATCTTTGCCTCCAACAACACCTTCCCCCTAGTTTGTTGGGTCTCTTTTTTAGCAACTGCAGAAGGTGATTCTACCTTCTTTTCTCTCTTCCCCGATGACCTCGCTTTCCTTGCAAGAATGGGTTTAAGGAGAATTTTGGATTTAGGAAATGGGGTCGAATTGGCGAAGATATCCTCCTCCTCTCTCGCACATCTCCAAAATGTAAGCAATTTTGGTGGCATGGTGGATCTTGTCTTTGATTGAGATCACCCCACAATCTTCCTCAAAACTTTGGTCCGCTCACTCACCGTCTGGATCGGAATTTCAGCCGGTTGAAATCAGGTGGGTGAAACTATCGCCGCCATCAATCTGAGCTTGGGTACTTATCCGCTCAAAACTCCCAAGAAGACTCATGATGCACTTGCTCACAATATCCATCAACACACGATATTGTGGCTTTTAAGTGCTTCTTATGCGAAGGTCGCCTCAAACTTAACAGATTCTCGGCAATCCTATCTAAGTACTCTGCTCTCTTCCCCGACATATACGTCGTAGATCCTCTCCTCTATCACGAGCTCAAAAACATCATTCATTTTTTTTCGAACTATATACGATCCCTCTCAAAATCGATGTATTTGGATGATCGCTCTAAGTGTGATACGCTTAACTTAGAATGCATCTGACCCTCTTCATCTATCTTCAAGTTCTGAGATGAATTCGATTACCTCTTTCGCAAACTCCCGGTCCGGTCGGTTTTATGACTAGTTGAGTGAGTTTAGCCAGATTTAATCATATCGCAGAGCTTCCTTTTTACGGCTTTGAGTTGGTTGTGCTTTCAAGTGAGACAACAAACTCGTACCCACGGCTTGTTGGTTTTGGCTAATCTCTAAACATGGGTTGGAGCCATTTTAGAGTTTGATTGAAGAAGGAAGCTTTAGGGTTTGGAGAATTTCTGGGCAAAGGGGATTTTTAATTGCAGAGGATTTGAAAACGAAGGGTTTGATAAAATTTTGGCTTGAATGGCTGATTGGGGTTTATATAGCCTTGAGATCGTGGGGAATCGTGTTGGTTAGGTGAGTAACAACGGTTGAGATTAATCTCCAATTAATCGGGTATACGAACCGACGATCTCCGAAAAGTAAGCCGCCAAAACGTCCTCATTGATCATTAATGTAGCAGAGCATTAAATGACGGTTGACCTTATTCGGAATTTAAAACGATCCCGCCCAAAAAAAAACATTCCTCAGGTGTTTTAATATTTATTGCGAGTGATTACTGAATTTTCTTGAGCAATAAATGAATCGCATGAGTCATTACTTCTTCAGACCAATTTCCCTCTATCAGTCTTCTTCGAGTAATCGAGTAATCTTGAATTGTTCAAGATGCTAACGAAGTTTTACGAGACTCGATTCAAGATTTCCATTTTATCTGAGCTTCTCGTAAGGATTACGAAAACTTCATGCATCCTAAAAACCTTCAATTTTTCGATTTTACTCTATACACCTGTTCTAAAGATCCCTAATTCAACGAAGTTCACTCAAATCTTGATTCACCAAAGGTTTAGTCAAGATATCGGCTCTTTGCTTATCGAGATGAATTTTCTCCATCCTTATGTCCTTCTTCTCGACATGATCTCCGATGAAGTGATGTCTCGATATCCACATGCTTGCATCCGTGTGCAATCTGGGGTTTTGTGAAATAGCAATGGCACTATTATTGTCACAAAATATTGGTACTATCATTGGCTACAACTTTATAATCCCTCGGTTGTTGTCCGAGCCAAAGAATACATTGCGGCACAAAGACTTCCAGTATATATTTCACCGGTGGTACTTGTTGCTATCGAGGTCCGCTTTCTTCGAAAACCAAGATATCGACTTGCTTCCTAGAAATTGACAAGTTCCTCGAAGTGGACTTCACATCAATTCTACATCCTCCATAATCAAAGATCCGAGTAACCACTTAACTCTAGGTTATCATCACCGATACCATAATCCTCTATTCATCGTGCCCTTAAGATATTTCAAGATCTTTTTGGCGGCCTCCATGTGACTAGCCTTAGGATTAGCTTGGTATCTTGCACATATCCCAACAAAGAAATGTTATATCCGGCCTACTTGTCAGTGAGATAGAGCAATGATCCAATGATTCATCTATAATCGGTATGACTTCTTGATTTGCCTTCGTAATCAGATCCATCTTGTAGTTAGTATTCATGGGAATTCTAACGCATTGCAATCTGACACCATATTTGGCAATCGATCTACGGTGTACTTTGCACGGTTGATGAATATTCCTTCATTTGATTGTTTCACTTTGAAGTCCTAGAAAGAAATTCATCTCTCCCATCATTGACATCTCAAACTTGCCTTTCATCGGTGTTGAAAACTTTTCACACAAATGATGGTTTGAGATCCAAAAATGATGTCATCAACATATATCCGAACTAGTAAGATATCTTCCCATCCTCTATCCCTAAACAGAGTTCTATCAATAGTTCCTTTGACAAAACCATGGTCAAGAAGAAACCGAAGAAAGAGTATTATACCATGCTCGGGTGCTTGGTTAAGACCATACAAAGCTTTTCTTAGCCAGAAACTTGGTCATTCTGTTTTGAAACCGGAGGTTGTTCCACATAAACCTCTTCTTTAAGCACGCCGCTCAAAATGCACTTTTCACATCCATCCGATAGATCGTGAACTTCATGTGGGCCGCATATGCAAGGAACAATCTGATGGCTTCTAGTCTTGCAACAGGTGCAAAGGTTTCATCATAATCCAAGCCTTCTTCTTGGGAATAACCTTGTGCAACTAGCCTTGCCTTGTTTCTCACAATGTTGTTGTTTTCATCTCTTTTTGTTCTTGAAAACCCACTTGGTTCCAATGACATTGTGCCTTTCCGGGTCTATCTACCAAATTCCCATACTTCATTCCTCGAGAATTGATTCAAATTTCATCTTGCATGGCAAAGAATCCAAAGAGAATCTTGTAGAGCTTCACCAATCTCGGTGAGGTTCTTTCTCCGATAGGGAAGCGGCAGAAATAGTGCACTCTCTCCATGGAACCTTCTAGTCTTAACACCTTCAGTTAGATAACCCACAATCTGGCTTGTAGGATGGCTATCTAACCATTTCCTTCTTGATGTTCCCCCTTCAATGGTATCCTCAACATTTGAAATGTTAGGTTCAGCTTAAATCGAAGAAACTCGAGGGAACAACAAAAAGAGAGAAAGGAATCATCTTCCTCGTGGAAATTCTATTCGAAACATTGTCGAGAGACATTTGTTCCCCTTTGGTTGATAGATTCGTAAATTGCCTCGATTGTGACCACATCTTCATTGGCATCACGTGCACTGAAGTCCGAATCGTGTCTGCTCGATTGGTCACCTTTTGAGTGTTGGTTTTCCCGGTCTCACCATCCTCGATTTCCATCCCGAACTTCTTTATCTCGAGTCTGAGTCACTCCAATCATAGATAATGATTGACTTCTTCTTTTCGTGTTCAATGGATGATTTATCTTTCATTTCAGGGCTTAATCTGGTGATCCTCTTAGTCATTTCATTTGCATCATGTTCCTGCTTTCTTCCGAACACAAAACAGATTCATCAAAAACAACATGAGGTGTTTCCTCCACAATAAAGTCCTACAGCTTGTAAACTCGAAAAGTTTTTATTGACTTCGAATATCCTAAGAATATTCCTTCATCGGCTTTTACTATCAAATGTTTACAAAATCGATCTTTACCATTATTGTGTATGAAACACTTGCAACCAAACACACGAAAAGAAAGAAACAAGAGGCTTCCTTTCATTCCAAAGCTCATAAGGTGTTTTGCCTTGACTTTTTGTCGACATGGATCTATTCTCGAGAGTAGCATGCGGTGTTGATGGCTTTCAAATTTCAAAATCTTTTAGGAATATCGACAATTTATCATTGTCCTTGCAACTTCTTTCAGAGTTCTGCTCCTTCTTTCAAAGAACACCATTTTGTTGAGGGTCCTTGCAAATGATGTTTCATGTAGAATTCCATTTGTTTGCAAATAATCGAAAATGATATGATTTATAAACTCGGTTCATTTGTCGATCGATTTTGACCACACTCGATTTTTCTCAATCTCGAGCCTTTTCAAGAACTCCGGCGCTTTTATCGAGTCTCTTTCTTCTTGAAAAAGAATATGACCCAAGTATATCTTGAGTAGTCATCAACTACTACGAATGTGTATTTCCTGCCATTAGTGCTCACAGGTGTTATAGGACCAAACAGATCCATATGCAAAAGCTCAAGTATTCTCTCGGTAAGAGAGACTTCTACTTTGCTTTTAAATGATGCTTTGACTTGTTTTCCTTTCTCGCATCATCATCACAAAATGTGTTCCTTATTGAACACTTCATTAGGCAACCCTCTCACAAGAGCTAATCTTGCAACCTTGTTCAGGGTTTTGAAGTTAGGTGATTCATTCTTTTATGCCATGGTATTTGTGGAACTTTTAGCAATTAAACATGTATCTTTAGGAGTTGAACTCCAATCAGCAAGATACACATTCCCTTTTCTTGTACCCAACAAGAATACTTTACGTGATGTATTATCTTTCACAAAGCATAAGTTCTTGGAGAACTCAACATTGAAACCCTTATCACGTAATTGGCTAATTGACAGCTAGTTATGCTTCAATCCGGATACATATGAAACACCATGGATATGAACCGAGTCGACTTCCAAAGTTCCATATCCTTGATCGTCCTTGGAGTTATCTCCAAAAAGTGATCTCAGGGGCCTTTTTGTTCAACATAGTCACCGAAAGCATCTTCTTGAATCTGTCATATGTCTTGAGCATCCACCGTCAAGATACCATACATCGAGAGCTTTTTTCATCTCTCGCTCATCATCGCCATGTGATTTTTCATCGCCTTAGTGCCCCGGTTTTCCTCCCCGAAAAATAGATCAATTCTTAGGTACCCATTTTTGTGTAGGGTCCCACGAGGTTAAATTTACCTTTCGAATCCAAATCGCTCGACAACTCTAATCACTTTAGAGTGGCTAATTTGTCTTCCATAAACATCAACATATACATCCACTACTCGGGTGCCTTAGCGTTTTCTCAGATATGTGTGCTAGCTTTAGCATGAACATGTGCCTTAGAGTTCTTCTTTGGTTCAGCCTTCGCTCGGATGTTTAGGCTTTTGTGCAAATTCGGGTCTAAATCTTTGATGACTAGGGTTGGGATAACCTTTACCCTTAGGCAAGTGAGGTTCAGGTTATGCATCTTTGAAATCTGGGTCTTTCAAAGATAATCGAGGACTTGGTCTCTTCATTGAGAATGTCTCTGAAGTGTTTCTCATCCGAGGATTCCTCCGATGGTTCAATGTGGAGCCTTTCGGTGTTTGCATTCTTAGCATGAGGCTTTGAAGTACTTGCTCGAAACTTTCTGAATCGATCGCTTTCGTTTTTCTTGCCTTCACCGAGGTTTGGGCTTTCTAACCCGATCATTCGGGCTTTTACTGAGACCATAGGTCTTTTTCCCTTGTCTACAACCTTGGGCATTTCTTCAGTTTGAAGTGTAGGTGCCAATGGTTTTTACAAAGATAGTCTTCTTACTACTTGACGCAAAGATTTAGATGACCTTGTGAGGTTCCCCTAGAATGTATCCCAATCCAGATTTTATAGTCACAGATCTCTGGTAACTCTCAATTTCATCTATTACATTAGATGCATTATTCAATAGAGTTAACTTCTTCATGCACTATCCTCACAGATTCAGTAGAGTTTTATGCTTCTCGAGAGGTCATTGAACTCGATTTTTGATTAAATTTCAATCTCTTGATTGGATTTCTCTAGCTTTTTCGCTAGGGACATTATCAACTTCTCTTTCTCTCTCGAGAGTTGTACTTTCGTAACATCCAGTTCATCAAGAGCTCCCATTAATTGAGAAGTGACTTCAATATTGCTAGAGTCTTTCCATTTTAGATTTTCACTTTTTCGGTTCCTTATTCTCGCTCTTGAGTTTGATTTAGCGATCCTTGCAAAAACAAAGATAGTCCTTCATCGATTCTCGAAATAATCCATCGGTCAAAATGACTATTTCGGTGGAACTTGAAAACTCTTGTGCTAGTGTAGGAGCAATAATGAGAGAAAGAAGAGTTTACCTCCTCAATGGCCATTAGATGATGTCATCACTTTCACTTTGTCTTCGAGAATATCTCATCCAAGAGCTAGATCCCTCCTCGTAGTGTTCTTCTTCTGCAACCATGGCCTTTTTGCTTGAGAACTTCTGGTCTCTTATAGCTTGCCTTTCTCTTCTCTCCTTAGCACTCAAATCTGGACAATCATACTGGAAGTGACCTTTCTTCTAGCAGTTATAGCATTTGTTGGCATCATCATCCCCGATCATTTTCTTCTTTGGACTTGGAGTACTTTCTCTTGATGAAGATCCTTCAAATTTCGTGTCTTTCTTCTTCTCGGTTGATCTGTCCTCGTTTTCTTCCGCACTGTGGTTCTGTAATAGCTTTTATATTTTCCAAATCTACTATTAAGTCCGGTCAAACCTTCTTGCCATCGATTCTTTAGCTTTTCCTCAAGCTCATCCCGATGTTTGGCATGGGGGTTCTCGAGACTCTCTAGTCTTCTGAGGTTTTATCTTTGGCTTTTAAAGCCACATTCTTACTCGATGAAGAATCATCTTTCTTTGTCGACCTTTTTGGATTTCTTATCAATTACAAATTCATAGGCTTTCAAATTTCGGAGAAGACTTGTTGGTAAGGCATTGAGTTAATATTCTTGGTGTTTTCAATCACCACTTTGCATGAATATCCCATTTCTTAGATAGACCTCTAAGAATTTTCAATGCAACTTCTCTCTGTGGGTATTTCTTTCCAAGTGCATTTAGATCATTCATGATGCTAGTGAATCGACTTCGAAATGCATCTATTGATTCACCATCATCCATTTCAAAAACTGCAAACTTTCCAATTGCCACTTTGAAAAGTTTGTTTTTTTTATATGATCTGTGCCTTGGCACATAACAAATAAAAGTATCCCAAACCTCTTTAGCAAAGATTCAAAGAGAGATCATTCCCATCACACCATCATCAATTATGTTGTATAGTGTGTCTTTTGCAATGTAGTCTAGATTGACTAACTTTCTCTCCTCGAGTCACTGGTCATCGACTTAGGAAATTTCGCTCTAGGATCAATTCTCTCATCTTCTCGCTCCTCCGGATTCACTACAAGAACCCGGAATGGTCCTTGAGAGACCACTCTCCACATACGCCATGTTTGGAATACGAGATGAGCCTGCATTCTCGGCCTCCATAGGTCATAGTTCTCCACCGAGAACATGGGAAGTTTTTTAGAAGACATTTTTCCGATCTCTTGAAAAATAAAAGGTTTCAAAGAATAAGATCGATTCGGATAGACCACAAGTATTTTTGAAAAATAAAACTTTGGTCAACACAAATAGTGGTCAAGTTGAACCACCGCTCGATACCACTTGTTGGTCCCAAGCAAACGAGTCTTACACGTATGGGGGAATACATGTGTTCGGTTTTTAAAACTTTTTCTTCTGGAGGTCAACTTGGGTCGATAATCCTAAAGATTAGGTTCTCGAGAAGCCTGATCGCTCCGAGTCAAAGTCTCTTCGAGACGTTGATCCCGAGTTTGCTTCGTAAACCTCGATAATCCCAACCGAGTCCTGAAAGTGTCGAGAGATCCCGAGTTGCTTGGATCGATAACTAACTTATCGAACCCTCGTAAGAGTACGCTCAGTTTGCTAACTATCTATTCTAATTTTACAACAGCGGAATGGTTGGCCCTTAGATTATACTCGCTTTTAAGCTTTCTTTGAAAACCTTCCCTTTATGAAATAGTGATTAGGTTGTGATTCACTTATGCAACTTCAAAGGATTGATTCCAACCAATATCGCTGAAAAGTATGCTTTCAAAATCAAGTCAATGCAACAGATAAGCACGATAAGGAAAGCAATAAAGAACACAAAGAATTATAGTGGTTCGAGACTCAAGCTCCTACGTCCACTCTCTCCCCGACTCTTCAGAGAAATTCACTATCAACTTCGAGCTTTCGACTACCTCGTAGTTTACTTACTTACTCACTACTCCACGTGGTTTACTTACTTTAAGTTTTCTCGACTACCTCCGTAGTTTACTTTACTCAATCACACACAAGCTTTCGGACTACTTACGAAGCTTACTAACTTCTCCTCTAGAGTTTTCGACTACTCCAATGTGTTTACTAACTCTTTACAACACTTCTCACCAACAAACACACTTCAACTACCTTCACAAGGGTTTGGGGTTTCTTGGTTGGTTTCAACTAGGATGAGATATCCTTTACAATGAAGCACAATGCAAATGGTTAGGATATCTCGACTAAGCTTTGATAATTCTTATCAAGCTAGGCTTAGTATAGTGAGCTCTCTTCAATATTGAAGCACTTGGGAAATTCTAAGTTTTTCGAAAGTGCTTTTAACTTTTTACAAGAATAAGCTTGAGCTCTTAAGTTTAGCGTATAAATTTCCGTAACCTTACAATGTAGGGTCACCAAGATTTATAGGCATACACCAAGGTCACTCTTGAAAACTATCCGTTGGAGAGAGACAACCGTGAGTTCCCTCTTGTGGTGTGTGAAACTTGGTTATATTTAGGGTTTGAAACTCCCTAACACTTTCTAGGCAATAACCTTTCATGTAGCCGGTCTTCACTTTTTGCGATGCGGAACTTTTGTACATCGACATCCTTTTTCGAGAGACACATCCTTTGTCGATTATCGGTATGGTGTTGATGTTGTCTTCCTCTTTTTTTGACTTTTGTCTCCAGTTAAAGGTAAACACCTTCAATCTATCTTTTTGTTTACAAACTCGAGTTTGATATAACCTTAACAACACTTCCGACTTAGTTCCTTTTATGCGCATTTGAATGTCTTGGCAAATATCTATTTTCTAAGGAATCGCGATCTTCTCGATGTTGCATCCTTCAATAGATATATTGATGCCTCGAAACATTAGAGTTCATCTTGAGCATTCAATACCTTCTTCGAGTCTTCGATAATTCTTTGTGCCTTGATATTCTTGATCTTTAGTTTCTCAGTCTTCAGTCTTTGTGTCTTCAGAGTCTTCTGAGTCTTCAGGGTCTTCTGAGTCTTCAGGGTCTTCTGAATCTTTGTAGTTTATCTCTTGGTGATGTCTCTTGAGTCTTCTCATTGAGTCTTCGCCACTCAAGATCCTCACCGAGTCTTCAAGAATTATCTTGAACTATATCTGCTGACTATACATTCTGCAGATAACATCCTGAATATTCTAAAACTGAATCCTGACTCAACTATCAAGATCATTCTGAACATGTCATACTCAGGGGTTTTGGGATCAAATCAAAATCATATATCTTTATTAAATTCATCTCCCAACAACCTTTTTGCAACTAAGCATGTATCCATAGGAGTTAATCTCCAATTAACAAGATACACATTTCCTTTTCTAGTACCAGTCAGTAATATTTATTGTGAAGCATTGTCTTTCACATAACATAAGTTTTTTGAGAACTCAACACTGAATCCATTATCACAGAATTAACTGATAGAAAACAAATTATGCTTTAAACCAGAAACATATGATACACAATGGATATGATCAGAATCAATTTCAAGAGTTCCATATCCTTCAGTCTGTCCTTTGGAATTATCTCCAAAAGTAATCTAAGGGCTTTTTTGTTCAACATAGTCAGTGAGTAATTGTTTGTATCCTGTTATGTGCCTTGAACATCCACTGTCCAGATACCATGCAGCAAGAATCATTTCACTTCCACTCATCAGGGCTATGTTGTCTTCATTTAGCTTAGTGCCCTTTTCCTTTACCTGGAAAACAAATTAGGCCTTAGGTACCCATTTGGTGTAGGGTCCTACCAGGTTAGTTGTACCTTTTGGAACCCAAACCTGCCTCACAACTCTAATTACTTTAGAGTGGCTGATTTATCTTCCATAAACATCTACATACACATTTACCACCCTAGGTGCCTTGGTAGTTTCCTGTGTATGAGTGTCAGCTTTAGCATGAACATGAGCCTTAGAGTTCTTCTTGGGTTCAGGCCTCTTGTTCCAATGTTTTGGCCTTGGTGCAACTGGTCTATGTCTCTGCTGACTTGGGTTCAGGAAACCTTTACCCTTAGGCAAGTGGGGTTTAGGTTGTCTGTACTGAAATTGTGGTCTTTCAGTAACCTGAGGACTTGGTCTCCTCAGTTGAGAATAACTAGGCTGGGTGTTTCTCTTCTAAAGATTCCTCTGATGGTTTAGTGCAGATTTCTTCAGGTTGGTATTCTTAGCCTGAGGCTTCGAAGTACTAGCCTGAGGATTTCCTACTGAGTGTTCAGGTTTTCTAGTCTTTTCCTGAGGTTCGAACTTTCCTTCCTGAACCTTCAGGTTCTCTGAAACCCGGTCCTTTACCCTTGTCTAAAACACGGGGTTATTCTTCAATAAGAAGATCAGTACGAACCGCCGGTTTAACAAATATAGTCTTAGTGCCACTAGAAGAAGCAGCATTCAGATGACCTTGTGAGGTTCCCCCTGGATTATATCACAATCCAGCCTTTATAGTTGCAGGTCTTTGATAACTCTGAATTTCATCTATTGCTTTAGATGCAGAATTCAATAGAGCTACCTTTCTCCGCAAACTATCCTCACTTTTCTTTAGAGTTTCATGTTTCTCAAAGAGGTCATTGAATTTAGTCCGGATAAGCTGAGTTTCCTCAGTTGATTTCTCTAACTTTCCTTTTAGGGCATCTATCACTTTCTCTTTCTCTGAGAGTTATACCTTCAGAACATCTAGTTCATCAGTAGCTCCCATTAATTGAGAAGTGATCTCAGCAGCATTAGAGTTTTTCCACTTCAGATTCTCAGCAGTCAGTTCCTCATTCTGCTCTTGAGTTTCAATGAACAGTTTTTGTAACACAAAATAGTCCTTCATATGATTCTCAAAAGAATCCATCAGGTCAAAATTACTGGTCACTAATTAACTTGATAACTCAGGTGCTTGTGCAGGAGCAGCAACAGAGATAGAAGAATTTACCTCTTCAATGGCAACAAGGCAAACATCATCACTGTCACTATCTGAGAACATTTCTTCTGAAGAGCTGGATCCTTCTTCAGAGTGTTCTTCTTCTTTAGCAACCACAACCTTCTTGCTTGAGTTCTTCTTGTCTCTCTTGGCTTGCCTTTCCTTTCTTTCCTTGGGGCTTAGCTCAGGACAATCATACTGGAAGTGGCCCTTCTTTTTACAGTTGTAGCATCTGTTAGTATCATCATCCTGATCACTCTCCTCCTTGGTTTTGGAGTCCTTCCTTCTAGATGAATATCCTTCAGCTTTGTGGTCCTTTCTCTTCTCAGTGGAATTGTCCTCAGCTTCTGAGTTATTCTTGTTCCTGTATCTGGTATTTTTGTAGTACTTTTTGTACTTTCCATATCTGCTATTGAGTCTTTCAAACCTCCTTGCCAACAGTACTAGCTTATCCTCTTGCTCATCCTGATTTTTGGCAGGTGAGTTATCAGACTCTCTAGCTTTACAAGATTTTTCTTTAGCTTTGAAAGCTACATTCTTGCTAGATGAAGATTCATCTTTACTATCAGATTTCTTTGTTTTCTTATCAATCACAAATTCATAAGCTTTCAGTTCAGAGAAAACTTGTTGATATGGCATAGAATCAATGTTCTTGGTGTTTTCAATCACCACATCATGTATATCCCATTTCTTAGATAGTTTTCTAAGAATTTTCAGTGCCACTTCCCTTTTTGGGTATCTTTTCCCAAGAGCATTCAGATCATTCATGATACTAGTGAATCTGACTTCCAGTTTATCAATAGATTCACCATCTTCCATTTCAAAGCTGTCAAACTTTGCAATGGAAACAAATAGTTTGTTTTCCTTGATATGATATGTGCCTTGACATATGATAGCAAGTGTATCCCATATTTCTTTAGCAGTTTCACAGTGAGAAATCATCCCCATAACACCGTCATCAATAGTGCTATATAGAGTATTTTTAGCAATATTGTCTAAGTTGACTAACTTTCTCTCCTCAGGAGTAAGTTGGTCATCAGACTTCGGAAGTTCATCTCTGGGATCATCTCTCTCAGCATCAGTAATTCTAGGATTCACAACAGTGTACTCAAATGGTCCTTGAGACACAACTCTCCACATTCTTTCATGTTTGGAATACAGATGTGCCTGCATTCTCAATCTCCATAAGTCATAGTTCTCATCAGAGAACATAGGAAGTTTCTTAGAAAGCATGATGAATGAGCCTTATAAGATATCAGCAGTAAGATCTATTCAGTAGACCACCAGAGTCTCTCAGTAAGTAAGACTATGGCTACCAAAGCAAGTGGTCAAAATGAACCACTGCTCTGATACCACTTGTTGGTCCCGATGTAAATGAGTCTTACACGTGTATGGGGGGGGAATGCACGTGTTCAGTGATTTTTCAAACTTTTCTCAATACTGAAATCAGTGGGTCAAGTTATCCTGAGAAATAACCCTGAGTAGCACAAATTACCCTGAGTCAAAGTCTACTGAGACAATAACACTGAGTGACTTTCAGTAACTTCAAATTACCCCAACTGATCTGAGGTTTTAAATAATGGCCAAATAAGCTTGGAGTAGATAACTGTCTTACTGACTACTCAGATCAGATATGTCAGTTTGACAACTATCTATACTAGTTTATCTAGGGTGCGGAATGTGTAGGCCCTAGGTTTATACTCGTTTTAATTTGCTGAAAATCTTTATCGCTTAGTAAATCAGTGGTTAAGGCTGTGCTCAGTTTAATGCAAACTCAATGGATTGATTCCAACTGAATATCAGAAAAACTCAGTGCTTTCAGTGAAAATATGCAACAGATAACAATGCAAAGCAGAAAGCAACACAACAAATTATAGTGGTTCAGAGGCAAGGCTCCTACGTCCACTCTCTCTGGTATTCAGAGAAATTCCTTAACTCACTACTACTACATCCACAAGCTTTCAGACTGAACTCAGCAGCTTACTAACTTTCTCTATGAGTTTTTAGGCTGAACTACTGCATCTTACTAACTCAAACACACACCAGCTTTCAGACTGTCATAAGCAGCTTATTAACTTCTTCTCTAGAGTTTTCAAGCTGAACTCAACTGCAGCTTACTAACTCTTTACAACTCTCACTCTCCAACAATCACACACTCAAACTACCTAGCAATAGGGTTTAGATTTGGTTGGTTTCCAACTAAGGTGAGATATCCTTTTACAAATAAGAACAGATTCAAAGGCTAGGATATCTCTTACTAACCTTTGGATACTTAACAATTCTAGGCTTAGTAAATGAGTTTTTTTCAAGGTGAAACACTTGGAAAATCTTAGGGTTTTTTGTGCTTCAAATGCAAGAATACGAATGAGCTCTGAAGTTGCTTGATTTCCTGTAACCTTGCAATGGAGAAGGTCACTAGTATTTATAGGCAACTCACCAAGGTCACTCTTGAAAACCTATCCGTTGGAGGAGATAGTATCAAGGGTTTCCTCTTTTGGTTAGTGGTAAACGGCTACAATTAAGGTTTGAACGTACCCTTGCATGGTTTGGGTAATATATAGTCAAACAGCTAATCACCACTTTCTGTGAACTAGAAGATATCAGTCCTGACATTTTTCAGTGAGATGTCACTTTCAGTGTCAGTAAAGTACGTTGTTGTTGTCTTCTCATTGGTTGAAATCTTTCTTTCAACAGAGAAAAACAAAACGGCTCTTTGTAGGTTAACTATACTGATCTGATATGTTCCTTAATGTCCACGAATGAGTAATATTCTCTTTGTTTGTACTAAGACACTATTTACCCTAAAATAGTTGTTCTATATTTTTATGCGTCAATACAAAACAATCTTCAGGATCTTTGGTCTTCAGGATCTTCTTTCTTCAGGATTTTTTAGGTTCTTCAGTATTTCCTGAGATTTCTAGACCTTCTATGTCTTCATGATCTTCTGATTCTTCAGGAAAAAATAAAGTAATTCTAATTGTCCTGATCTATATCTGCTGACTATACATGGTGCAGAAAAACCTGATCCTAACACTTTATAGAAAACCTGAACCTTATCTATCAAGTTGTTCTGATACATGTCATACTCAGGGTTTTGGGATCTAATCAAAACATTTATTAAATTCATCTCCCAACAATATTTTTTAAAATAAAAACAAAGCAATTCAACTATTTAAAATTATGTACTTCAAACTTCTCAAAATTACATGATATGTCACTACTTTTTTCACTTTAAAAATTAATGTATCTCCTTTAATTGTACCACATATCATTACTTTATAATTCTACTCTCATAAAAAAATAATTTTATCTTTTTTAATACTAATAAACAACTCATATATAAGAACGCGTGCAAACAATTAATGTTCAATTAAGTAGGGGATGGAGGAAGTATAAAACAATTTCGATACATAAAGTAAATTAAGATATGCCGTAAGAGCAATTAACCCCAATGGTTGGTATGATAGTGTAGAATTGAGATTTAGGAGTACACTCCTCTCAAGGTCTCAAGTTTGATTAACTCCTGAGATGGGTCAGTCCTTGCTAGAAGAGAGTAGTTATGGTCTTCCGAATTAGTCGGTCCTTTGGTTAATCTATACAAAGTTTGCTCTGTCTTGAAATGACCTAGTGGAGGGTGAGTTATGGTCTCCCGATTTTTTTAGTCATTGGGACGAATATTGAATCATAAAAAAAAAACCATAAAAGCAATTACAATATAATTACTCATTAGAGAATTAATTAATAATTCAATAAAAAAAACGTTCAAATCAATAAAGAACAATTTAAATTTTGAATGCTTACTTAAATTAAGATAAGTCAAATAAAATCAACAAAAATAAATAATAAATGAATATAAAGTAAAGTAATTACATATAAAATAGTACGAATTTGATAATATGTCCGCAGGTGGGCACAAACTTATATGCACACCGCTTATGTGGCGCGCCACATATGCAAGGTCTCTATCATCATTTAATTAATTCAATCTTCTCATTTATATATATTCCATATTTTACCCAAGTTTATTAATTATATTAAAAAAAATTACCCGACCCCGACCCAACTCGACCCGAACCCGAACACGGCCCAAGTGGTTAATGGTTCACCCGGCCATAATGATTCATAGTTTAGGGTTCATAGTTTAGGGTTTAGGTTTATATAATTAATGAGAAGATTAAATTAATTAAAAAAATTAATTAAATGATGGTGGTGACCTTATATATGTGTCGCGCCACATAAGCGGTGGGCATATAAATTTGTGCCCACCTGCGGGCATGTGATCAAATTTGTAAAACAATAATAAATATTAATGTCATAACAATTACATATCATAACATACCTTAAATATCTAATTAATTGAAGACTAACTATATACCGACACATCATCATTACCAAAACACCAAATTCATTAGTTTTTTTTTCAAAGATAAAAATGGTATTCATTAGTGAGTACAAGGAATATTCAAAACTCGTCAGTTAAATAATTACAATTTTGACTGGTAAAAACACCAAATTCATTAGTTACTTATCATATAATCCTTACTTCTCAATTGTACAATACATCATCTAGGATACACAAAAAATCGACACGGAAGTAGTAAAAACTTCCTAGGTTTGTTTGCCACATGTTAATATTGACATGCCGCCAAGTGTCAATTCTCAATTTTGTTCAATATTATCTACTGCTTTCATTTTTTATTGTATTCACTCGCACAAATTAATTTTCTCATCAATTGAAGTCTTATACCCTTTTTATTGGTATAGATCACAATTACTTCCTCCATCCCAATTTTGTTGAATATTTGCCTAAAAGTTTCATTCATCCCTTATTCAATTGAACATTTACTTTAATGCTAGTAAAATAATTTTATCTTTTTTACTATACCCCTTCAAACCACTGTTTTTAAAACCGGGTTGAACCGGAAACCGGCCGATAACCCGGTTAAAAAAGCACTATATAACCGGATTTTAGGTTGAACCGGGTTGAACCGGTCAAAACCCGGTTCAATCGGAAATAACTTTTTTTTTTTTTTTTTTTTAAATTAAATTATTAATTTATATTAAATATTTAAAATTTTAAATTTATATTCCTCTCACATTTTTCTCTAATACTTTCGATGTGGGATAAATGTATGAGGTGGGACAAAATTTATAAAATATGATATGAAAAGTTATAAAATATATATTTAAATTTTTGTAGGTGTATACTTATTTTGTTTTTTTAACTAAACATAGAAAACGGTTGAACCGGTCCGAACGATTGAACCGCTGACCGATGGTCTGTCCGGTTCGATCACCGGTTCGGTTATGAAAACATTGCTTCAAACATCTCAATATTACATCACTAGTTTAATGCACGCGTGTTACGTGGTTCTTTAATTAAAAAATACAACATTCCCATTAAATACTAATATATTTGATAATTTAAAATATAAATATATACATACACTTGTAGGTCTCGAACGGGTTTCGTGAGGTGGAAGTCTAGAGGGGAGGGGTGAATAGACTTCCAAAACTTTTTCGTGATCAGCGTGTAAGGTCAGATAGGTGCTGATAGAGTGCGTGTGAGAATCAGTACGATCTGATATCCAACTTACTGATTGTTATGAAGCAAACCAGTTCGGTGTCTATCAGGTCAACTGATGTACGGAAGCAAGTTTTAACCCGTGTAGAAAAACCAGTTTTGATAAATCAGATTCTAAGTATTCTGAATCAGATCAGATGACAACAGGTCAATCTGATCAGATCAGCTGCTTGATGCAGAACTGATCTATACTTAGAGAATGCATGTTCGGTTAAATATCAGATGTGCGTGTATAGTGTAAAACAGATAAATAACACACAATTTATAGTGGTTCAGACAACTTGTCCTACATCCACTCTTCCCAGTCCAGGGACACTTACTTACCAAACTAGACTTAGTTTAACATGTTAGCCCAAACACCTTACAATCAGATGTTTATGGAGTTCTCACTCAGCTTATCCCAGAAATCTAGACTAGAAACCCTAGCTTGAAGTCTTACTCACAAACTTAACCTAACACTCGGTTTGGGTAAAGATTTGCATGGTTTCCAATTGGAAATCTATCCTAGTATTTAAGTAGCCTAAAGTTAAAGGATAAGATTTCTTGCTAAGAACCTATGGGTTGAACACTTAGAAGATTTGCTTGATCTTGGTGTTCTTGCGGAAATTGCTTGAATTTTGAGCTTGTGTATAATTTTCGTAACCTTACTCTGAAGGTTTGATCCCATATTTATAGGCACGAAATCGAACTAGCCATTGGAGAGCAATTAGAATTTCGGTCTATTTAAGGTAGGTTTGAAGGGCTGGCTTGATGTGCTCAGAGGCGGCATGGCTAAATGCGCGCTACATTGTCCTTTATAGCCGTTGAGCTCTGAAGCTCCTTGTCCTGCACCGTCAATTCCGTACGTACGTGTCTCGCTCGAATTGGTTGTCAAGTACACTAATTCGGTGCTTGATTCACCAACTTAGGCTGACATTCTTCTTGTCTGATCATCTTGTACGTCTTAGGTGAACACTTGGTTGTTACCTGATTGAACTGACCTGATCAGTTCGGACTGATCAGTCTACCTGATTGAGTCTTCTGAGGTAAGTTGCCTTAGCACAACTTACTGACTCTTCTGGTGTTCTTCTGATGTAGGTCTTCTTAAGGTCTTCTGGTCTTGTTGTAAGCTAGCCTTCTGATCTTCAAGTCTTCTGCTTGATGTTTCACCTGGTCGTCTGACTATTCGGATCTTCTTCAAGACTTAACCTATACATATTGAGTTCCCCCTCAATATATGACCTGTCTATTACATCAGTTGCTCTATACAACAATTATCAACTGGTCATCCTATTTCTAATTTCTAGATCATCAGTCAGCTAACAGGTCTGACTGGTCCTATTACAACTGTTTTGGAACTTTCATCAAAACTATAAATTTCCCAACAATTTCCCCATTTTTGATGAAACCAAAACATTTGAAAAACCAACATCAGTTGATAAATTATAAAGCAGCAAAGAACAGATAATCAGAAGACAATGAGAATTTGTCTTAGGATCAGTAAAGTAAAACTTTTCATTCATCGGATTTTATCATTACAGAGTACATTTGAAAAGTTTAATAAGAAAGTGCAACTGATCCTAACAAAACCATCTTTTGATCATCAAACTTTGGGTATGTAACCCTCTGGCACCTCTCGCAGATCTTGTGGAACGTTGAAGATCCGATATAGCTTCCATTTTACGTCATTGATCTGCTGCGGATTAGTTATGCGAGCTTTGCTCAACAGATCAAAGTAAAATCTTTGAAAGGCTAACTTGTCAAATGAGCCATCCTTCTTCCTTGTATATTCCATCATATCGTAATCCTGATGGGAGATCCTTACATTGATCTTTTTGGCCTCATCTTCCAGGTACTTCAAGAAGTCTGGATGCTTGTTCTCCAGCCAATTCAAGAATTCCTCATCCGGTGACTCTTATGTTGGCACCAAGTCAAGAACATAGGCATCCAATAGTCATTCTCCTCTGATCTTGTTCCATTCTTCAAATCTGACAGAATGTGCAGCAGTCTTTGGAATGATATCATCAACCTTTACTGGAAGCAATGGTTCCACAATCGGTTTACTAGCTTGACCTTTCTTGACCTTAGAAGCATATTTCTTCTTTAGTCCTTCAGCTTTGGTCAACTTATCTGCTCGCCTTTCTTCCTCACTCAAACGAGCTTGTTCTGCAATTTGCTCCTCAGATAGTCTCACTGCAAGTTCTTTGTCAGCTTGTATCTGACTTGTCGTGCTCCTTGTCATTCTTTTAGCTTGAGCAGTTTCGGAAGGTCCAGCTTCTCCGGCCATTAATCTTTTCCTGGACCTCTCCATCTTAGCAGAGACCTCTTCTGCAAATAGATCCAGATTATCCAACCTTTGACCATGTGCTTCAACAGTCTGAATTAGATGTTCTGAAGTCTTGATGATGTCAGTTGGTTTCTCGACCTGTCCTTCCCCCTTCTTGGTTTTATCAAAATGAGAATTGAGGTGGGAAGTCAGGGAGCCAAAACTGACTGCAATGGCTTGATTCAGGTCAGTTGAGGTTATGCCTTGAGCCTGAACTGTTTGCTCTTGAATCTTGTTGACAAGTTCAGACTTCGCCGTTTCAATTGCAGAAGAGAGGTGAGAATTAGCTTGTCAATTTTTTCTTCAGTTCTATCCAGTTTATCAGTTGCCACAAGTAAAGAGACTTGAAGATTATTTACTTGTGCAAACTTCTCATCAACTGCTTTCTTGTATCCTTCAGTCAGTTCTTCCACCATTTTCTTGAACTGTTCCCTTAAGGAGTCGATTTGAGAAAAAACATATTCCCTTTGCTCCTTCAAATCTCGGATACAGAATTGGCGTTGCTCATTGATGGTGTTGCTGACTGAATTGGCCATTACCCCTTCTACCTCTTCTTTCAACAGCTCTCGAAAGCAAGATCTGATCTCTCTTAACTAATCAGTCGTAATGTGTGTAGCAATTATGGTCTGCATGGCCTGACCTGTTGGTGGAGTAGGTTCATGAGTTGCCTCAGTTCCAACAGTTGCCTCAGTTCCGACTGCTTCCCGTCCTAGATCAGTTTCTTGTGCCTCCAGTGGCTGGTGTTGAACTGTATCACCCTGACAACCATCATCGGCAGCTCCTGTCTCAGTCATTTTTGCATCTTTTGTAGATGTACCCTCATCATTCTTTTCAAGATCGATCACCAGTGGTTTACCCAGCTTTCTTTAAACCAAGGCCTTAACTGCCTCTTCGGATATCAAATCAGCTGGTAATCCAACGCATGCAGACTTCTTCATATCGAAATCAAAATCAGTAAATTCATCAGCACCTCCCATTTGTTCAATGAGAATCATGAAGTCCGAAAAGTTTTTCAATCGCATATCTTTCCAAGTAAGAATCTCCATCACATCTTCTCTGACAAGTGGATGTGCTTCCAACTCTGGATACAACTCATCAATTTCCCGTTCAATCAACAATCTTGTCATTTTCCCAGTAATCGTCTTTGCAGATTTGGATTCAGGAATCTGCTCCGGTTGAACAACAAGTTCAGATTGTGTAGCAGATTGGATTGGCTGTTGATCAGTTGAGATAGAGTGATGAGTTGAAGAAGTTGCTGGTGGAGGCTGTTAAGCAGCATGCTGTGGAACTGGTTGAGCAGAAGGCGATCTGGCTCGTTCAATTGTTGTGGATGGAGATGGAGACGGGGGCATGCGTTCTGCAGCAGATAGTATCTGTTCTGGAGATTGAGCGCGAGACTGAGGTGACAGAGATCTGGCCTTTTCCTTTCCCTTTCCTTGCTCTCCTTCTGATTGCTCAGGCGAGCTCTCCACTTGGGATCCATGTTTCTCAAATTGCACCATTGATTTCTTCCCTGATGCAACAGACTTGCTACCAGCACCACTTCGTTTCTGTTCAGTAGTCTGTTCTACCTCTTCTTCTTCTTCATCTGACTCCTTTTCCATGAATAAAGTCATGGGAGCTTGCTTCATCTTCTTTGGTCTCTTCGCGAGTTCCTTAATCAGTGTCCTTCTCTTCTGATCTTCTTAAAAACTTAACCTATACATATTGAGTTTCCCCTCAATATGTGACCTATCTATTACATCAGTTGCTCTATACAACAGTTATCAACTGGTCATCATATTTCTGATTTCTAGATCATCAGTCAGCTAACAGGTCTGACTGGTCCTATTACAACTGTTTTGGAACTTTCATCAAAACTATAAATTTCCCAACAATTTCCCCATTTTTGATGAAACCAAAACATTTGAAAAACCAACATCAGTTGATAAATTATAAAGCAGCAAAGAACAGATAATCAGAAGACAATGAGAATTTGTCTTAGGATCAGTAAAGTAAAACTTTTCATTCATCGGATTTTATCATTACAGAGTACATTTGAAAAGTTTAATAAGAAAGTGCAACTGATCCTAACAAAACCATCTTTTGATCATCAAACTTTGGGTATGTAACCCTCTGGCACCTCTCGCAGATCTTGTGGAACGTTGAAGATCCGATATAGCTTCCATTTTACGTCATTGATCTGCTGCGGATTAGTTATGCGAGCTTTGCTCAACAGATCAAAGTAAAATCTTTGAAAGGCTAACTTGTCAAATGAGCCATCCTTCTTCCTTGTATATTCCATCATATCGTAATCCTGATGGGAGATCCTTACATTGATCTTTTTGGCCTCATCTTCCAGGTACTTCAAGAAGTCTGGATGCTTGTTCTCCAGCCAATTCAAGAATTCCTCATCCGGTGACTCTTCTGTTGGCACCAAGTCAAGAACATAGGCATCCAATAGTCATTCTCCTCTGATCTTGTTCCATTCTTCAAATCTGACAGAATGTGCAGCAGTCTTTGGAATGATATCATCAACCTTTACTGGAAGCAATGGTTCCACAATCGGTTTACTAGCTTGACCTTTCTTGACCTTAGAAGCATATTTCTTCTTTAGTCCTTCAGCTTTGGTCAACTTATCTGCTCGCCTTTCTTCCTCACTCAAACGAGCTTGTTCTGCAATTTGCTCCTCAGATAGTCTCACTGCAAGTTCTTTGTCAGCTTGTATCTGACTTGTCGTGCTCCTTGTCATTCTTTTAGCTTGAGCAGTTTCGGAAGGTCCAGCTTCTCCGGCCATTAATCTTTTCCTGGACCTCTCCATCTTAGCAGAGACCTCTTCTGCAAATAGATCCAGATTATCCAACCTTTGACCATGTGCTTCAACAGTCTGAATTAGATGTTCTGAAGTCTTGATGATGTCAGTTGGTTTCTCGACCTGTCCTTCCCCCTTCTTGGTTTTATCAAAATGAGAATTGAGGTGGGAAGTCAGGGAGCCAAAACTGACTGCAATGGCTTGATTCAGGTCAGTTGAGGTTATGCCTTGAGCCTGAACTGTTTGCTCTTGAATCTTGTTGACAAGTTCAGACTTCGCCGTTTCAATTGCAGAAGAGAGGTGAGAATTAGCTTGTCAATTTTTTCTTCAGTTCTATCCAGTTTATCAGTTGCCACAAGTAAAGAGACTTGAAGATTATTTACTTGTGCAAACTTCTCATCAACTGCTTTCTTGTATCCTTCAGTCAGTTCTTCCACCATTTTCTTGAACTGTTCCCTTAAGGAGTCGATTTGAGAAAAAACATATTCCCTTTGCTCCTTCAAATCTCGGATCAGAATTGAGCGTTGCTCATTGATGGTGTTGCTGTTGAATTGGCCATTACCCCTTCTACCTCTTCTTTCAACAAATCTCTCTCGGCAAGATCGATCTCTCTTAACTAATCGATTAGAATGTGTGTAGCAATTATAGTGCAGATGGCCTTTGACTTTTATTGGTGGAAATAGGTTCATGAGTTGCCTCTCGTTCAACATTGCCTCGATTCCGATTGCTTCCGTCCTAGATCAGTTTCTTGTGCCTCCAGTGGGCTGGTGTTGAACTGTATCACCCTGACAACCATCATCGGCAGCTCCTGTCTCAGTCATTTTTGCATCTTTTGTAGATGTACCCTCATCATTCTTTTTCAAGATCGATCACCAGTGGTTTACCCAGCTTTCCTTTTTAAACCAAGGCCTTAACTGCCTCTTTCGGATATCAAATCAGCGGTAATCCAACGATGCAGACTTCTTCATATCGAAATCAAAATCAGTAAATTCATCAGCACCTCCCATTTGTTCAATGAGAATCATGAAGTCCGAAAAGTTTTTCAATCGCATATCTTTCCAAGTAAGAATCTCCATCACATCTTCTCGACAAGTGGATGTGCTTCCAACTCTGATACAACTCATCAATTTCCCGTTCAATCAACAATCTTATCATTTTCCCAAAGAATCGTCTTTGCAGATTTGGATTCAGGAATCTGCTCCCGGTTGAACAACAAGTTCAGTTATTGTGTGCATTGGATTGGTGTTGATCAGTTGAGATAGAGTGATGAGTTGAAGAAGGTTGGTGGAGGTCATAAGCGAAGATCTTTGTGGAACCGGTTGAGCGTAAGAAGCGTCTGGCTCGTTCAATTGTTGTGGATGGAGATGGAGACGGGGGCATGCGTTCTGCAGCAATAGTATCTGTTCTGGAGATTGAGCGCGAGACTGAGGTGACAAGAGATCTGGCCTTTTCCTTTCCCTTTCCTTGCTCTCCTTGCCTGATTGCTCCAAGGCGAGCTCTCCACTGGGATCCATGTTTCTCAAATTGCACCATTGATTTCTTCCCCTTCGATGCAGACTTTACCAAAGACCACTTCGTTTCGCGGTATGAGTCATTTCTACCTCTTCTTCTTCTTCATCGACTCGCTTTTCCATGAATAAAGTCATGGGAGCTTGCTTCATCTTCTTTGGTCTCTTCGCGAAGTTCCTTAATCAGTGTCCTTCTCTTCTGATCTTCTTAAAAACTTAACCTATACATATTGAGTTTCAATATGTGACCTATCTATTACATCAGTTCTTTCTATACAACAGTTATCAACTGGTCATCATATTTCTGATTTCTAGATCATCAGTCAGCTAACAGGTCTGACTGGTCCTATTACAACTGTTTTGGAACTTTCATCAAAACTATAAATTTCCCAACAATACATAAATACATTAAATATAAATTAATAATTGTTTAAAGTGTATATTAACAACTTTGCTTAAATCTTGGAATAAAGTTATTATGTCAAATTTTAATCATCCCTTTTAATAGGAAGTTGAAACCTGCAAATTAAAACAAAATAAACCAATTAATATTTTTTTTAAATGAAACAAATATTAATATATTAATTAATATGTATTAATAAAAAATATAAATGAATTATAATATAAAATATTTTGTTACATAAAATAAATTAAGATACACATAAGATCAGTAATAAAATAAAATTAATCATTAATAAATAATAATTAAATATAATTCACATAACATAAAATACATTTAGTTTGAATATTTTACTTATATTAAATTAAGTTAAAATAAAAATTAACTAAACAAAAATATATAAAATATATAATAAAATTAAATAAATAAAATACAAAATAATATATATTAATTACACAAACTTTAAATACCTAAATAATTAGAAAATAATTATATTGTGACATGTCATCATTATCTATAAATCAAATTCATTATTTACTTTTTACATAATTCTTATTTTTTAATTAGACGACACATCATCCAAATTCACAATAATGCGATATATAAACAGTAGAAATTTCATATTAGTTGGTTGAGGGGTGTTTTCAAAATCGATGTATGATAAAATATTAGATATAAAATAAAGATTAATACAAAGAAGCTAATATTTAATAAAATAAATATTCAAAATATTTAAAAATTTATTAATTAACTTAATTTCTAAATAACATAAATATAATCTAAGATGTACATGATTCAAACTTTAGGTATTGTCATCTCAACCGCGGCGAAAGATTCCAAAACAGAATCCCATCTTTGCCTCGCCACCAAAGCAAATCACCACCTCAAACTTCACGAAAAACACACCCCACACACACACTCACACTCTTCTCCGCCCCCCTGCGGCCAATTCTTCCATGACCCAAACCCCGAGCCCGGAACCGAAAGAACCCACCCGGAGCCCGACCCGAACCGGAATGAGACTCATAGTCCCGTTGCAGGGAGTAGTTCAAGGCCGGGGCGGTTTGCTCCTCGGTTCCCTAATCCCTTGCGCCCTATTCTATTTCCTTCAATTTTACCTCAAACGACACCGTTCCAACCCTCCTCCCTCCTCGCCGGCGAATCTCCCGGAGCTGCCGCGCTCATCCTCCCGTGCGAATTTATTGGCACGTGGCTCCACCGGACGCGCACACTTGTCCAATCGGGGGAATTCCGTCGCCAAGCCAAATGACTCGCCGTACTACATTGGTTTGGATCGGGTACGGGAGGATCCGTACGATGGAATTGGCAATCCAGATGGTGTTATTCAGCTTGGATTAGCCGAAAATAGGGTAATGATGAGTGATTTACTGGTTTGCTTGTTTGTGTGTGATTTTGGGAGTGAGTGTTGTTGTTGAAGTTTAACTCTGACTTTTTGCTTATTTTGGTTTGAAGTTGTCGTTGGATTTAATCGAAGAGTGGTTTTCGGAAAACCTAAGTTATTTGTTACCTGGAGGAGGGAGTGGTGCTCTGGGGCATAGCGGATTGGCGCTGTACCAGCCAATGGATGGATTAATGCAGTTCAAAGTGGTAACGAAACAAACCATACATGTTTTTGTTCATTTTTTTTGTCGAGTCCAGTGAATAATGGGTAAAGGAAATGATTGGCATATCGTTACAAAGCTGTGCAAACTTTTAAAACTATACGCGTATTGTTATATTCTTGCTTGAGTGTCAGTATGAGGAACACCGAACATCACTAATGATATGTTGAATGAAGTTGAATGTATAGGTTGATGTTATGCTTTCCTCGTTTAGATTCTTTATCTACTAAGCGCATGAATAGTTACATAGGATGCCTCATTGTTTCCTTATGTTAACTAATGTTTCTTACATGTTAAGGTTACCGATGTTCGTTTAAATTCTCATGTGATTGCATTAAGCATATTAAAGAAGTATCTGCATTATTAACTTCATAATGCAGCAGTGATGTTGTTAAAACATTTGTACTGGAATTTAATTTTCAATCTACTGTTAAAGTTGCTCCAAAGTGTGGCGGAGGTGAATATTTCGTCAATCTTAATCAATTTTTCTTTAGACTGGTTTAGTTCAAATAAAGGGCTTTTCAGAGAAGATAAGACATAAGTTAGATATTTGTTCGCAATGTGAAGCAGGTAAGTGTGTACATGGTTGGAAACCTGTTATAATATTGAACTTTGCTTCAATTAAATATTTGATTCTCTTGCTATTTAAGGCATACTATTGCCAGGTTGCAATATGACTCTCAATGAAGTTTGATATCTTGACAATTCAAAATATAACGTGGGCTTTTATGGCAGGGTTCCTTCTAGCTTCTTTCCTATCTCGTTAGAAAAACTAAACTAAAACCCCAAAATAAAGAGAAAGTGCAGGCAACTCTAAGCTTTTTATAGACTTGTAGTTCAGTTGGATAATAAACTATTTATTGTCACGATATATTACATATAGTCTATTCAGAGTTGCGATTAGGTGGAGAAATCAACTAGTGTGCAATGCATGATTTGATTGAGTTCTGAATTCCAATTCTTAATGGATTCTATGCTTGGAGTGTAATGGACAGTCTTTGTATTAGTTGGAAAAATGGTATCAGTGAGCTGCAACCTTTAGCAAAAAGTAGGATATGAGCAAAGTTATTGTAATGTCGTTAGGCACTCTTGAGGTGCATCTCTTTGGCGAGTGGCGACCAATTACTTCAATAAGGTGTCCACTCACAAGGTGCTAATAAGGCATGCCTCAGCAAAATTTCTATTATGGCTTGACACTTTTACTCGCAAGTAAAATTAGGCTAATAAATATAAGGTACGCCTCTTAGAATAGACATTAGTTTTTTTATGCAGTTTCGGTACTCGGTAGTGACATGGTCCATCTGGAAAGGAATAGAAAAGTTTTTGGGGGTCCTCACTCTAAGGTGCAAAAAACATGGGATAATTACTCTAAGGTACAATGTGCAAAAACAATTTGCACTTTAGTTCAATTTAGTTCATAGTTTGAACTAAAGTGCAACGTAATTTTTGCACATTGCACCTTAGAGTAATTTTCTCAAGAATTTGGTACCTTAGAGTAATTTTCCCAAGTTTTTGAGGACAGTTGTGTATCTTTAGAAGAAATCTGGGGTAGGATTAAACATATAGTTGCATTATAGTCTGTGAGTCACAAATTGTTCAAGGGATTATCTTTGACAGACTTTGCTCGGAATGGGCTTTTGCTTTATAATGGTTTAGGATTGTCTTTTTGATTGTATCTGAGGGATTTCTCATCCCTTCTTTACTTCCAGTAATAAAAGCTCTGTTTCTTAAAAAAAAAAAAAAGATATTAGTTTTTAAGCTAAAAATAAACACAAAAGACAATGCGCTTATACAATTAGGGGGGGAATATTAAGGGAGAAATTTATAGCAAGGATGGCAAAATGACTATGTTGCGTTTAAAGATTGAAAGAAAAAGGTAGCAAACGCACAGTGAGCTAAAAAGGTAAGAAAATAGATAAAAGAGGGAACCATCAGCCGAAGCTTTTCTTGGCTGAATCATTAGCAAATCACCTTATAGCAGGATTTTTATGATTATTGGATATGATAAGTATTCATCCTTGATCTACCCGGCCACCTATCTATTGCTTCTATTTTCAACAAGCAATCTTAATTTTGAATCATTAACATAATATTCTGGGCTTTAGATATTATTGTGGAAACTAACTTGAGTAATCTCTCATCGGGGACTTCATATATACATTGTGCTTACAGACATATATTATGCCAGCAACCTATTCTTTCTTCCTTAATTAAGTTATCATTGGTTTTTTACAAGTTCAGTCCTTTTAGATAACTTCGTTTTACTTTTTCCACCTAAATTTGTTAGTCTTGCCTTCACACTGAAGAAACTCATTCCAATTTTGCAGGCAATGGCTGATTTCATGACTGAACTGATGGGAAATACAATATCTTTTGACCATTCACGAGTAGTATTAACTTGTGGTGCCACACCTGCGCTTGAGATACTGAGTTTTTGTCTCGCTGACCAAGGAAATGCCTTACTAGTTCCTGCACCCTACTATCCTGGGTATGATAAAAATGTTTTAATATTTGACCTGAGGATACCGGTCTTTCTCTTTCTTTATACCAATTATTCTTTTGGGTTAATTGAAAAATAAATAAATAAATAACTTATCACGTTATCTCAATTACGAAATTTGCAATACGATATATAGACTTTTTAAATTTTGCAATTGTATCATATGGCTGTTTTCTGACAACTTATGCTGACATGGCAGTCGGAAAATCTTTTAAAAATTTGCAAAAATATTCACGACCTTATGCATTGTTTCAATATAATCACAACCTTTTATTTTTATTTTTATTTTTTTATTTTTTTTTGCAATTTTGATACACTGCCACATCAACAGACTTGCAGGAAAATAGTTATATAATTGCAACAATTTGAAAGGTCGTGTATTGAATTTCAATTAACACTTTTTTCCCTATTCTTGTTCTTTTAGATTTTCCTAGTTATCACATGCTTCATATATCTCTTCTTTCTTTTTATATATTACAGGTATGACCTGACCTTGTTATCTTCACTGCAGATTTGACAGGGACATTAGATGGCGAGCAGGAGTTGAACTAATCCCCGTTCACTGCCGCAGCTGTGATAATTTCACGTTAAGCATCACAGCTCTTGAACAGGCATTTAATCAGGCAAGAAAACGTGGTCAAAAAGTCCGTGGAATTCTCATCAGTAACCCCTCGAACCCTGTTGGAAACATGCTAAATAGGGACATGCTTTATGACATCCTAGATTTTGCCAGAGAGAGGAACATCCACATCATATCAGATGAAATCTTTGCAGGCTCAACATATGGGAATGAAGAGTTTGTAAGCATGGCAGAAATAGTTGAATCTGAAGACGCTGACAAGGGTAGGGTTCACATCATATATGGATTATCTAAGGATTTCTCCATCCCAGGGTTTAGGATTGGGGTCATATATTCCTTTAATGAGAATGTTTTGGCTGCTTCTCGGAAATTAACTCGATTTTCTTCAGTTTCAACTCCAACCCAGCAGATTCTTATATCAATGCTTTCAGATAAAAGGTTCACCCAGGAATACATCAAGACAAATAGGCACAGACTTCGTTCATCGTATAATTTGTTTGTTGCAGGTTTGAGGGAGCTGGGTTTAGAATATGCAAAAAGCAGTGGGGGCTTATATAGCTGGGTAGATATGAGCAAATTAATTAGTCCTTATAATGAAAAAGGGGAGCTTGATCTATGGGACAAGCTTCTCAACATAGCCAAGATCAATGTAACTCCTGGTTCGGCTTGCCATTGTATTGAACCTGGATGGTTTAGATTCTGTTTCACAACTTTAAATCAAAATGATATCCCTGTAGTCATGGAACGGATATGTAAGGTTGTTGAAAGTTGTAAACCTTCTGTATAAAGCATTCTGAAAATTATGCTATCGGTCCTATTTGGCCAGATTTTAGACACAGTTTAAATGCAGTGGCATCTGTTCTGAGAGTTTTAAGTTGGCATCACTATGTTCTTCATGGAGTACCATCTCAGTGAAAATTTAAATTTGTTTCCATCATAACCTTATAACAATATTATAACAAAATACACATTTAAGAATGTAAGCAGAAAACGGGGGGCAGGTTTTCTATGCAATAATTGCTGGAATGCAATATTTTTACATTAATTTCAGTTGCAGTTGTCTCTTCCACTTTATATGCAATCCATTGATTCCATTGCCGATTCCAGATATGCAGCAACCAAAGGCATTCCTCTTCATAAAGTCCTGCCCAAAATCAAAGTTGTATTCAGGTATATAATTTTAGTTGCTGCATGTAATTTCTACCGAAAAGAATAGTCATTTTGTTAGTACATTTGATGAATCTGTTAAAGAGCAACATTAGGCTACACATACTTACCAGGGATCTCTGCTTGTGCATTTCCTTGACATTCCTTTGGCAACTTCTTCTTCTGCTCATCACTATTAGTTCTCCAAGTGTGAGCAGTGGTCTTCTCGCTTGACTAGAATTGGTTTCATGCAGGACTTCTATACCTTCTTTCTGAGAAGGATACCTTTCCAGGTATCCTACCTTGTTAGGGACACCTGAACTTGGAACTAGCAGAGGGAAAAGCCACTCCAAGAAAGGAGCTCCAACCAAACTTGCGGTACCTGTCGCATAGCTGCTAGTACTCTCTGTTTCAGAAGCTGGACTCTGCAGCTGCTCATGGTCAGTAGTTGTTAGTGCAAGATAAGGAACAGCACTTGTGATTGCAGTGGTTGATATTAGACCGTTGGCTACGAGAGACTTGGCTGAGGTGAAGGAATCATCTGTTTCAATACTGTACGTATCTGATGATCCATCATCCCCTTCAATTTCACCTTGATCGTCATTGTTTCCATAACCATGGTCTGAGTAGTATTTTGGAGGTTGTACGAAGGAGGGGAGTGGTGTCCCGGGCTTCTCTTCCCATCCAAATGGGACCGAAACGACAAGTTTTACAGCTGGTGGGGCGGCCTTAATTGGCCGGGCCTTATGTATCCAGTCTTTCTTGGGCATCCCGGGCTTTTCTTCCCATATGAATGGTACAGAAATGGGCTGTCGTTCTCTCTTCGTTTCGCTCTTAGGAGGTATCGTTTCTGCCATTTTATTTCTTAGTTTAACAGATTGGTTGATTTGTCTTGGAATGGAGCTTGGTTACTATATATATAGGCGTAGAATGAGTGGAGTAGTATCTTCTCAACTAATTCATTTGGACTCTGCTAACAGAACCATTTTGTTTGAAAATTAGGCTTACCTAATTTGAATAATGGTTTTGACTTCTGTTTAAGAATGTTGTTTACCAATTGCGTTTGGACCACTTTCCACTCTTAGGTTGTTTGTAAGGTGAATTTCTAAAAGGTGCTTCTTGTATGAGAAATTAGGCACCTGGCAGCAGGAATTTGCCATGTGGAAAATAAGGGACCAAGTGAGAATTTAACCAACTTTTTATATTATTGCTTGTTTACGAATTCTATGCAGCAGTAAAACACCACTATTCAATCTTTGTTAATGTTAATAATTAATAAATAAGCCAAAAAATAAATAAATAATAATATCTTTTAAAATAGGTAAAGTCCATGTTTTTTCCTCAAGTGCTCCTCTCAAAACATCATTTTAAGTTTGAATTTTGAGAAGACGAAAGATAGCTACATGTTAGGTAAATTATAACGCAAGTCTTGTATGTATCAAATGTATCTTGCAATTCAAAAGTAGTTTTTTAATGTGCAATTTATTTTTTTGATACGTTTAATTTATTTTACATTAAACAAGTTAAACGTTGAAATAAAGACTCTCTATTATATATTTTGAGTGAAAAATACTCTAAGATACAAAAGAAAAATGTAATGACACTCCACTACAAAATATACCAATTTTGCCATTCTTTACATTTTGTATGTATATGTTATTTTTGTATCTAATTATAGTTATTAAAATGCACTTTCTCTCGTAGTGTTGGTGGTCCCCTCACAAACCCTCTCCTTCATTCACACAAACCCTCTCCTCTCTCTAAACCCACACAAATCGGTCCCTCCCCAACAAACCCTCTTTTCTCTCTCTATACCCACACACATCGCCCCCCTCCCCAACAAACCCTTTCTTCTATATTTAAACCCACACAAATCGGCCGAGCCCCCGCCGAATTTGGGGCGGATTTTGGTTTGCGAGTGGTTGCTGTTGACGAAGAAGACGAAGGAAGCAGCGTATCTAGGGTTTCGATGATGCAGCGGCGGCGAGGGTTGACGACGGCGGTGGTGGAACTACGGTGGTGGAACTACGGTGGAGGGACAACGGATCTGGTTTTAGTGGGGCGGCGCTGCGGTTGGGAGATGGTGGTGGTGGTGGTGGTGGACGTGGGCCGGTTGAGCGAATCTGTACAGATCCGCCACGCGTGGGGCGGTGCCGTGGTTGAAAGATAACGATTAGGTGGTGGCGGCAAGCGACATTGGTTGTTTGGCCTTCCGGCGGCGGCGGCAATCCTTTGATAGTGAAGGTACACTTGGGAAATTTTCTGTAGGGTTTTTTATTTTGAGTTTTTGAAATTACTTGAAGAATTGTAATGTTTTTATTTTATGTGTGTATGTGTGCTGTTATTTTTGTTTAGACTAGGATGAGAATTTAGTTTTCATTTTAAGATAGTAAGATAAATTTGATTTTCATTTTCTCTAATGCTTCATAATTCAAGAATTATGTCTTTCAAAAATTGGTTTGCAGTATTTTGATTTGCAGTGTTTGGTTTGCTGTATTTTGATGTTCTTAATTTATGATTTTTTTTTTTTTTTTTTTGCAGATTTCAATTTCTGTTGATTCTAATGATGATTCTAATTCTAATGGTGGACAGTGGAAGAAGATGGTGGCTTGGTTTTTTTTTTTTTTTTTTGAGGAAGATGACAACTTGGATTTTGTTGGCAGATGTAATTTGTGTTGTGTAATTTTTGTAAATGTAATTTTGTTGAGAGATGTAATTATGTTGGAAGATGTAATATGGTGTTTTAGTTCATTTAATTTATCTTATTTTCTGACAATTGCATATTTTTTAGGCCTTAATTAATATGTATTTTTTGGGTTCAAAATACAATTTTAAAAAAAAAATGCACTCCAGGGGCTGAAAATACAATTTTTTTTTTTGAAAAATGTACTCCAAAATTGGTCCAAATTACAATTTTAAAAAAAAAATGCACTTTAAAATTGGCTTAAAATACAATTTTTTTTTTAAAAAAAATGCACTTCAAAATTTTATAAAATTTAAAATTTAAATTAAATTATATAAAAAATTACAACTAATAAAAAGTGGAATAAAAAAGGCAAAAATACAGAAAATTAAAAAAACTGCACTCCAAAATTGGCCTGATAGTGCAGAAATTAAAAAAATTGCACTCCAAAACGTGTTAAAATTGCAGAAAACGTGTTAGAAGTGCAGAAAATGGACAGAAGGACAACTTAAACTTTTTAACCATATTTTTGTACTTTAGAGTCAAAATAAAATTATTTTGTCTTTAGAAATACTTTGAGAAATGACTTTTTGTCTTAGAAATACTTCCCTTAAACGTTTTCAAAAGAAACAAGTTGAATGTTTAAAAAAAAATTTGCTTACTTAAAGAATGCTCTTGAATTGTACGATATACCTGGTGCACATAATACCTACTCAAATTATAAATATAACCCTTGAGATTTGATCTATGTATAGATAAATAATATCCTCATTACTTCAAAATATAAGACACTAGTATAGCACGAATTAATATCTTCAAGGTCCAAGATAGTGTGCCCAATAACTATTAGGTCCAAGACATGCCGCCGGCGACCCTCGCCGAAGACATGTACCAGCGGTCACACCATGCCGCCGGCGACCCTCGCCGAAGAAGATGAAGATTTGTTTTTTCATTTGTTGAAATCTATTTTTCAAAATTGATTTTTTTTTTCTTAATGATGTTATTTCTGGATTCATTTTGATTGTTGGGGTAGAAACTATTTCTGGATTAATTCTGAAAATTTATTTTCGTTTTTTGATTTGTTAGGGGAGAATAATTGATTTTTGTATTCATTATCTGATTTTCATTTGTTTTGAAACCCCTTCATTTCTCTGATTTTTGGATTCATTTCTCTACATATACCTTCATTTTTTATTGTTTTGGGAGGAATAAGTGTTTTGCATTTTGGGAGATCAGATTTGTGTTTTTCTGCAATATAGACGATGGAGGAAGAAGACATGGAATGGAAATGGGCTGATTTAATTGAGAAATTGTGATTTTTTTATCTGGATTTCTGGATCTATGTTTTAAATTTGGGTTTGGAGATGGAGGATAAGGCTTTGAAATCGGAAATGCACCTCATGAACCTGTTCATATTTTTATGCACATGTGCATGGCGAAATAAAGACGAAAATATGTAATTTTGAGATTTTTTATTTTTCTGTTAAGGACAAAAATAGATGCTTTGTTAATTTTTTCATTTTTTCTGTTAATTTTTATATTTTTATGTTAAATTTTCTGGAGTTTTCGACCAATTTTCTGGTGGATATACTGCAGTTTCTGGATTTTGGTGGACGGAAGCGGGAGAAGATGAGTATTTGGAACATTTGAAGATGTATCAATGGATGAACATATTCATGAACATAACATGTTTTGTGCCTATGTTGATGAATATGATGGATATGTATATTTTGAAATTATAAATTTTTTAGTTTTTTATATGTAAATTTCTGAAATTAATCGAAAATCAACCGCCCAAAATCGAAAATGCCGTCTTCTTTACTAGTTTTGTTCTTTCTATGCTATTTTTCTCTCTCTATTTTTTCTGAATTTTGTGTATTTTGGGGTGGTTTTGTTTTTGTTTTGTCCGAGAAATAAAGCAGCTGGTGGGGGAGTATTTGGGAAGAGTAAAGGTGGAGTGTTGCAGGAGGCATAACTGTTGGGGAAAGAGAACCTGTCAATTTTAAACAGTAATGTTGCAGACGTTATAATAATCAATGTTGACTAAATGAAGGGTAACAAAGTCATTCTATAACTCAATTTGGACATATTAGTATTAGTTGAAATACGTTGGACCTAATAGTTATAATAGGTACTAAAATGGACCTATAAGTTTTTCACTCGTATATTACTAGCATATAAACTCCAATCCCTTGCTTGTTTTTTCTAGTATGGAAAGTGAGTTTCAAAATTTTATATCCTAAATTCTCATTTGTTTATTAGGATTTTGGTATAGAATTTTAAATCCTCCAAAATTTAATCCTATAATACCTATAATACACCTATATATCTTTTTTTTAAAAACATAATTTGTAATACAGTATCAATAATCTATCATACACTTTTCATTATTATAATCTATCAAACTTAATACTCTCTCTCCATTTTCACTTTATCACAATGTTTTTAAAATCGGACTGGTTGTCAAATTGGACAATAAATTGGGTCAATGAGTCACTGGTTCGACTGGTTGAACCGTTGTAAAAAAATCGAATGACTCGATATATATATATATATCATGTATAATGTGCATCATAAAATTTAATACTATATAATAACAAATATACCGCGTATTACGCTGTATAAAATAAAAAATTTATATTATTATTTTTAAATTAAATATTTAAAAAAAATTAATTTATTAATTTAATTCAAACTCTAGTGATATTCTTAAAATTTTTAATATTTTATAAATGCAAGTTTTACGATTCGAAAATAATAAACAGTCAGATATTATAATTAAAAAAAGGGTATTATAAATGCAATATGCAAACTCGATATTATAAATTACCTAATATTGTTGTTTTAAGTATAGAGAAATAAAAAGCAACAAAAAATTTAAGCATTTGGATGATATACAAATATATAAAATATATATATATATAGTATACCTTAAATAAAATAGATTTGCAATTTTAATAAGTATTATTTGCAAAAGAATCCATAACACCAACACAAATTGTGTAGCATTCAAATAAATCAACATGAACTATAAAATTTATATACAGTGAAGAGTACCTCACTTGCAAAAGAAACCATTAAACCAACACAAATTGCGTAGCAATCAAATAAATCAACATGAGTTATAAGATTGATATACAATGAAGAATGTCTCACCTAATCATTAGACATAACATAAGAACCTAAAAAATTAAAATACTTAGAGCAACACATAAATTAAGCATCTTGTATGAAATACAGATATCGAGAAAACCATATATGGTATACCTTAAATAAAATAGATTTGCAATTTTAGTAAGTCATTTCACCAAATTATTAGATGTAAAATACGAACCATCAAAATAAAAAATAAAAACTCTTGCAGACCAAAAAAATTGAACATCAAAAGTATAAAAATTTGAGAATTGTAAATAATTAGTAGACAAAAAAAAAATCTTGCAAAATAAAAAAATCGAACATCAAAATCATAAAATATTGAGAATTGTAAAATTATTAGTAGACAAAAAAAAAATGTTGTAAGATTGAAGTTTTAGTTTTTTCTACTCATTTCCTTATTTTTGCTTCTCTCTCTTCTGCCCTCACTCGAAATCTCGTCTCGCCTCTCATGAAGAAAAATTGTTGTGCTTCCTCTCCCCTCACGTGAAATCTCTTCCCAATCAATCGACGCGCAACGCTGCCGCACCCGAGGAAACGCGATGCCGCCTCAGGAGAATATCGCCTGTTAAGACAAAAAATTATCACCGTAGGCACAAAAAATTATCACTATTAAGCTAAAAAATTATCACTGTTAAGCCAAAAAACTATCACTAATAAGCCAAAAAACTATCACTTTTAAGCCAAAAATCTATCACTAATAAGCCAAAAAACTATCGCAGTAGGCACAAAAAACTATCATTGTTAAAAAAAAAAAACTATCACCGTTAAGCCAAAAAACTTTCATTGCTAAGCCAAAAAACTATCACTGTTTAGCTAAAAGACTATCACTGCTAACCTGAAAATTATCATTGTTTAGCTAAAAAAAATTATCACGATTAAACCAAAAAAATATCACTGTTAAGAAAACAAACTCTTAACCCAAAAAACTATAATTGTTAAGGCAAAAATTGTTCATAGGACTAATTTCTCCATGGTAGTTGGGCTAGCATTCTTCGGCAATCTTTCCACCAAGCTCAATGATTTTTTCAACCTTCTCCTGAAAAATACACATTGGGAGCATATGCACAATCCCTAATATGATCCCCAAATTTTCACGTTTTCTATTGGACCATGCAGTGGAAAATCACCCTTTAATATTTTTCAGCAAATGGAATAGGCAATTGAAATTGAGCAGTTCAGCCCAAACTTTTGGAAAGGCAACAAGTAATCCAAGATTCTTGTCTGATATGAAGACTATAGGTTTGTCGTGTTTGACGAAGTCACAATGAGGAACCAAGTCCAGCTTTAGGTTTTTTCAGCAGAAGCAAGTGTGGAAGCTATGGAAAAATAAACATGCATGGATATAAACAGGTAAAGTACATAACATATTTATATTTATGAAAATCCATGATTTCATGAAAATAATTTAGAGTGCAGAAATCAACTAAAAAAATAAATTTTGAAAGTGTGTGATTTACCGTTGTCACCGTCTTTTGCAGTGGCTGATAAAGTGTGCCCATGCAACGTCCTTTGGTGAATGTACCATCTATGAATAGCATTGAATGACACCATCTAAGCATGCTTTGAATGCAATAGACAGTCCCTCAAAGTAGTGAGTTTGCTGGGTGTGCTCGGGAGCAACGATGCTACCAGGATTTGTCTGTTCAATAGTGGATTAAAACCTTCCAGTAAGGTATATGGATTCCATAGCTAAGTTTAAGAATCTTGACTACCTTCTTTCCCCCTATACTTGGGTCATTTTGGACATTGCTCATAAGTGAATCACCCATTATTTTCAACCCAAACCGCTTGGTGTTCTTCTGAGAAAAAAAGTTTTTTTGATCACATAACTTTTTTGTAATCCAATTTTGATCCCAAAAAATTTAACTATCCAATTTTGGTCTCATAACTTTTGTGTTTGTCCAATTTTGGTCCTATTTAACTAAAACGACGTCGTTTTCGATAAAAAAAATTGGTCATTTTTGGTCACACGCCCGATCTGAAATCCCCAATTTTTGATTGAAAACGACGTCGTTTTAGTTAAATAGGACCAAAATTGGACAAATACAAAAGTTATGGGACCAAAATTGGATAGTTAAATTTTTTGGGACCAAAATTGGATTACAGAAAAGTTATGGGACAAATTTTTTTTTTTTCTCGTGTTCTTTTCCAATCAATTTTCCGTCGCAGCTGTGAAGAAATTTGGCTTTAATTTATTATACTAAAAAACCCTGATACGAATTGCATACTTGTCCTGATATACTAATGATAGTCAACATTTGGAAGAAATCATGCTGAAACATTATATTCAAACTCCATTAAAGTAGCTTATTCTCTTTCTGTAGTGATGCATATAGAGCTGCAAGAACACCAGACCCCAGATACCCATGTACGTTCAGAAGTGAAAGGAACGGGTTCGTTGATGGCTGCAAACGAGAAACAAATATGTACTTCAGTTTATATGAACCTAGAGAATAACATACTAGCACTAATCTGAAACAACGATCGAGCCAGTACTTATATAATCCTTTCAATATAATACATGGCATAGATGCAGACCTTTGCTTCTGGTTTCTGATCTAGTGTAGTTTCTGAAACAAACGAAAAGAGACCTAGTTAATTATTTCATAAATCAAGACCCCAATTTTGGACGTAAATCAAGGAAGCATATGAAGAAAAGGATCTATTCACAGTCACAGATCCTTCATGTATCCAGTTAAATTAGATTCAAATCAGATTTTTTTTAACGCTAATCATTAATGCAATCATGAATAAAATTCACTCTGGAACTGAAACATTCATCTCATAATCTCAAAACTCATTTCAGAACAATCTATTCTAAATGAACCAAAATCAAATGGACAAAGTCTACTGTGCAAATTTGCATACATACAAAAACTTTAATTTTCAACTAAATTCTATAATTAATGAATGTAATATAAAATTGAGTGGTTCACTGGTTCACTCGGCCCGACTAGTTCATGGTTCACCCAACTCAAATAGATCATAATTTATGATTAATTATTTAGTGTTTAGGGTGTAGTTGATTGATTTAAGACAATTTTATAGATTTTCATCTATACAAATTTACACACTAGACATACTCAATCAAATGCACTTGGTCCACTTCTCATGTTCCCAAATAGTTCTTACAGCTCACTCCGAAGTTATAATTCACCTTCAAAATCCACTCAACATGAATGCAATTATGAAATAAGAATAATATATCCACATCAAAGTTGAAACAGCTATATATAAAAATTGTGCTCATTTCCATAGAATAAAAAAAAAAAAAAAAATTACTAAGAGGTTTCAAAATGGTCACAATATTGCTAATAAGTTCTAACTATTTTTGATATTACTAATAGATTCAAAAATAGGATGAATTACCCAATATACCTTAAAGCTCAAAACAACTCTTCATTAATATCTGCCTCCCAATCAAAATCCCCACACAAATCCACCCAAATCCCCACATAAATTCAAAAAAGTCTTCTTCCCAACCCCCAATCCCCAAATTCTGCATCCCAACCAAAAATCTCAAAGCTAATTACAGACGGTGACTTTTTTGGCAGTTTGCAGACGGCGGCTTTCTTGGCTTTCATGTTCCAAAGCGTAATCCGTAAGCATCACCGGCACCAAACAAACAAACCCAGCAAAAAACATCTCCCTACATTCATATACTCCCTTTTCTCAATTTCCCCCTTTTTCTTTTTTATTTCTCCTTTTACTCTCCCCCAATTTCTTTATCTAGCTGTTTGTCTCTCCTTTTTCCTCTCCACCCACATGGCCATGGCTTCTCACCGGAAAATGTTGCTATAATTGAATCTCATTGTGTTGTGACTGTGTGTTGAGTAACGAAGGATGAAGAAGGACCCACTAATTACTGTTACAGATCTGAGTCTCCATCTTCTTCCTTTTCTTATTGTTTTTGAAATTATAGATCTGAGCCTCAATGGTGCGGTGCGAGCCGGATTGTTTTTGAAATCGCATCACTGATTTTTTCACTGATTGTAGCCAGAGCCGACATGTTTGACTTAGATTCTTGATTTATGAGGATTTGAGACTTTCTTTAATTTGTGTTCTTGTAATTGGTAGGAATTAGTTTTGGATTTTAGCACGAGCAGTAGCTTTTTTTGAACTATTGGAGAAATGTTTGGTGATATTTATAATATGTTGAGGAATTTCGACATTGTAGTTTAGCAGGTTCTTGAAATTTCTGGAGATGATTGTCGAGAGTGTCTTTTCAAAAAGTTGAGGTGTTTGCATGAAGATTATAGAATGTTTGGAGAACTTTTTTTTGTGCTTATACGAGGAGGTTATAGATGATGTGGTCTAATTGAAGAAATTTTACGGTGGTTCATTCATAAGTTTCTGTTTTTTGAAGATTTGAAGCTGAGATTTAAAGATTTGAAGATGGAGAAAGAAGATGAATAAGGACTTGCTAAGAATCTGAATTTTTTTTTCCAGATTTATATGCATATGTTCATGTATCGATGCATATGTGCATTTATTTTCGTGCATATGTGCATGTGTGGATATATATGTGCATGTACGGATGCATATGTGCATGCCAAATAAGACGAAAATATATAAATTTTTTCAGGATTTCGATGAGAATATGTAATTTTTTTATTTTAAATATGTAAAATTTGGAATTTTAATCTATTTAGATATGAAATTCTGAATGTGTATACATAATATAATCTTATTTGAAATTATTATCTTATTTTAAATAAAGAAAAATATTAAAAAATTATCATCAACTCCTTTATTGTACAATACATATAAAAAACTAAGAATAAATAAAGAAAAATAGACACAAGACAAAATATGATTAAATAAATACAAGATAGAAAATAGGAGCAAGAAGACAAAAAAGTAGTAGCAAGAAGACTCATTAAGGACATTTATGTAATCCAACCACCTTTTGGAACCTTATAGTAATGTTTTAAAAAGTTGGAACCTATTTGCAATAAAATGGGTCAAATGGAACCAGAAAGTAACCCACTCTAAAAAAAATTACAGCTAGATACAAGATTGAGTAAACCATTACAATCAGATACAAAGTGGAGAAATTTTCTGCACTTTGTATCTGATTATAAGTTTTTTGGTGGCTTTGTAGTGAAATGTTTTTCTCCCTATAATTTATTAGATTAATTGGTGATGCACATAAATAAACGAAGTGAGATTCACATTACCAATGAACTTAAAAACTAAACAAATAAAATTAATTTGGAAGAAACCCAAAAATAAAAATAAGAATAAAAATCAAACACCTGCAGCAAGTGCTTCATTTCTCAATTCAAGAAGAGGAATTGCTGCAAAACCCATGTACAGAATCGCTCTCCTATTACAAAAGCTATCATCTTTGGAAGTTTCTTGCTGTAAACAAGGTACCATTTGTAGGTCCCGAACGGGTTTAGTGAGGTGGAAGTATAGAGGGGAGATGTGAATAGACTTCCAAAACTTTTTGCATGATCAGCGTGCTGGGCAGATAATGCTGATAGAGTGCGTATGAATGATCTGTATGAACTAATATCCAACCTACTGGTCGCTCTAAAGCAGATCAGTTTAGTGTCTATCAGTTTAACTGGTGTGCGGAAGCTAAGTTTTACCCGTGAGAAAAATCAGTTTTATAGAGATCAAATTCTAAGGTTTTCTGGATCAGATCAGATGACCAATTGTCAAACTGATCAGATCAGCTGCTTGATGCATAACTGATCTCTTCTTAGAATATGCATGACAGTTTATATCAAACCAGTTGTGTGCAAAGTGTAAAGCAGGTAAGCACACAAGATTTATAGTGGTTCGGACAACTTGTCCTACGTCCACTCTTCCCTATCAGCAGGGTCACTCACTACCAAACTAACTTAGTTTAATGTGTTAGTCAAACACAGTACAAACATATATTTATGGAGCTCTCACTCAACTGATCCCAGAAATCAAGACTAGAAACCCTAGCTTGAGATCTTGCTTACAAACTTAACCTAACTCTCGATTTAGGGTAAGATTTGTATTTTTTCCAACTGGAATTTTATCCTAGCATTTAAGTAGCCTAAAGCTAAAGGATAAGAACTCTTGTTAAGAAACTATGGGATGAACATTTAGAATATTTCCTCGATCTTCAGTGTTCTTAAAAATTGCTTGTAGCTTGAGCTTGTATATAATTTCTGTAACCTTACTCTGAAGGTTGATCCCATATTTATAGGCACAAAATCGAACTAGCCGTTGGAGAGCAATTCGAATTTCGATCTATTTAAGGTAGGATTGCAGAGTTGATTTGATGTGCTCAGATACGGCATGGCCAAATGCGTGCTCCGTCGTCCTTTATAACCTTTTGACTCTGAACTACCTTGTTCTGCACTGTCAGCTCCGTACGTATGTGTCTCGCTCTCATTGGTTGTCAAGTACACTTATTCGGCGCCCTGATTCACCAACTTAGGTTGACATTCTTCTTGTCTGATCGACTTGTACGTCTTAGGTAAACACTTGGTTGTCACCTGATTGAACTGACCTGATCAGTTAATACTAATCAGTCTACTATGTTGAGTCTTCTGATATAAGTTGTCTTAGCTCAACTTTCTGACTCTTCTGTTGTTATCTGATGTAGGTCTTCCGAAGGTCTTCTGGTCTTGTTATGTTCTAGTCTTCTGATCCTCAAGTCTTCTGAGTCTTCAAGTCTTCTGCTTGATATCTCTTTTGATCTTCTGACTAGACTGATCTTCTGACTAGACTGGTCTTCTTATCTTCCTCAAGACTTAACCTATTCATATTAAGTTCCCTCTCAATATGTGACCTATCTATTACATCAATTGTCTATACATCTCAGCTGGTCATCCTATTCTGATTTCTAGTTCATCAGTCAGCTAACAGGTGTGACTGATCCTATTACATCTGTTTTGGAACTTCCATCAAAACTACAAATTTCCCCACAAAGGCGTTGCAGCTCAGTTTTTTCTTCGAGAAAGCACATTTCTTGGAGAAGAAAACAACAATGGAGGCTGCAAAAAACATGGCGAAGATTGTGTAGAGAAGATAGAATGATTGATTACAAAACCCATTGCCCTCTTTCACCTTTTTTTTTATTTTTGAGCGATAAGCAAAGCACCTTGCCCTCATAGCCAAGTGTAGAGTGCCACCTGGCTGCCTTTCTTCTTTAATTTTTATCCTTTTCTATTTTCTTATCTGTTTTTTGATAGAAAAAACGGAGTAGTGCTATATGCACATTTCATGGATTTGACAAGGAGAGATTAGGTGATTGGGGTGATAATTAATTAGGTGATGATGTGGTTATGATGTGAGTTAGTGCTGCAGTGATGATTATAGTGATGACATGTGAGTTAGTTTAGTGATGGCCGACTTTTTTTTTTTTTTTTTTTATTCCTTTTATTATTTAGTTTATTGTATATGTAATGTAAGATAATTAATTAATTAGGTAAAAATATATATGTCATGTCCTGTCCTGCAGACGACAAGGAGCATGCCCTGTCGTGTCCTGCAGACGAAAGGGACATGCCCTGTCGTGTCCTGCAGACGATAGGGACATGTCAGACACGTGTTCTGAAAAAGCACTGTCCGAAACGTCCAGTCATCCAGCCTTTTCTTCCGCACTCAGACTTTTTTTTTTTACTTTCGCGTGCTGAATTTAAAAAATTTCACTATACTCCATATATGAAGATATCCATATAATGCTCCATATATACTACAAATTAAAACGAAAAAAGATTTCTAAAGCATTAGTGAAATTATACCTCATTTCACGCTATCCCACCAATCAACATTTTGTGGTTCTTAGAAAATTACACCAAAATTACATTTATTTCACCACTATACAAAAACTACAGCCATTCAATATAAAATGAGTTCTTATTACGATGTCACGAATGATTTTATTACTCCCGACGACGGTTTAAAAGGAAAAGGAGTTTCATCATATGTTAAGTTGATTGTAGGTATGAGAAACATCACTTTAGCCATTCGTGATTCTAATGAAGATATGGTAAGGTATATATGTAGTCAAGGTGGAAAATATAGAAATTTAAAAACCAAGGACGAAAGAAATATAGAAATGCAAAGAAATTCTTGTGGTTTTTGTTTAGTTGCCAAATTATATCATCCTCGCGAGCTTAATCTTTGGTACATCCAAGTTTTGAACGGGACACACAATCATACCTTCCCAGAATTTGCAGAGGGTTCGAGAATGGGCCAATTATCACTTGACGAATTTAAATATATACAGCTCCAAGAATCGATACACGTCAGTCCAAGCAACATATTGGCAAATATAAAGAGAGTTGATCCCGATAATGTTATGAATTTAAAAAGAGTGAACAATGCCATCAACAAAATAAGGGGTGAAAATCGGGATGGGCGTACCCCTACGAAAAACTTCATCCATAAACTGCGAGAGCGGAATTATAGGTAAATAATATTATGTGCTTTAATATAAATATTGGCTAGTGCGCATGTATGGGAAAAATAATAATATATATGCATTGTTATGCTGTAAAGTATTATGTGCTCACTAATAAAGTATTAGTTGTTATGATCATGAATTCATACATATAATTTTAGTATGTAGCCTATAGAATAATAGACGTTGAGAATAACATTATTTAATTTTAGGAGTATAGGTAAGTTAATAATGGTGGACAATTGTATTCAAATAAATGCAAACCTCTTTTCAATATTCAGTGATCTTACAATTCAAAAATTAATATTAAATGCATTATAATTTATACTCGTACTTTTATAATTTATAATGTCATAGCATTTTCATTCATACAAATATGCAGTCAAACTACATGTGATGTTAATTCATAAATATAATTTAATTATTAAATTGATATTGTATGTTTGTTTCGTGATGATCCCGGATAGACATAGAATTTGTTCAACTTATGAAATTAGGTACCAATTTTGAACGGCGGATGGTACTAACGAACTACAAGATATTGTGTTCAGCCATCCAGATTCTTATGCAATGGTGAAAACATATCCGCAAGTACTTATTATTGATATGACATACAAAATAACTATGTACGATATGCCTTTACTGGAAGTGGTTGGTGCAACAAGCACTGACAAGACTTTCACCATTGCATACGCATTTATGAGACGTGAAATGCTGGAACACTTCAAATTTATCTTACGATTTATTCGGGGGATGTGTGAGAGTGTTGCACCAAATGCCGTTGTTACAGACAGGGCATTAGCGATGATGAATGCAGTGGATGAAATTTTTCCAGAATCGCAAACACATTTATGCAGGCACAACATAGAGTAATGTGTTCTAGCCCGTGCAATAAAACATACAGGATTCAATGATCAGTACTGTTGGAAAATTTATAGTTTTGATGGAAGTTGCAAAACAGATGTAATAGGACCAGTCAGACCTGCTAGCTGACTGATGAACTAGAAATCAGAATATGATGACCAGCTGAGATGTATAAACAGTTGATGTAATAGATAGGTCACATATGTGTTAATTGCAATACTGGTCCCATGTGAATTTTGCGTTTGCATTTGTAGTCCCACGTTCTTTTTTGGTCATTTTTTGTGCAAAAATGGTCCCATCCGTTAAATAACTTAACAGATTCCGTTAAGTGGCCAAAAAGGGGGGAAAATCAATTTTTTGGAGGGAAAATGGTTTTAGGTCAGATTTTTTGGAGGGAAATTGTCTATATAACAACTCCATTGCTGCTAGCACACCCAAACCACAAAAACACTCCAAAAATCACTCCTACTTTGCAAAAAAAAAGAGAAAATCACCCACATGTCTTTATGAAGGAAATGAAAAGCATAGGAAGTGGAAAAATATGTATTTGTTCTTGCTTGTAATATCTTGGCTACCTGTAATAGTATCATGGTTGTTTTAATAAAGTTCGAGTCCACTTTAACAGCCTAATGACATTACAACTAACCAAACTAACCAAGCACAATGTCATATCACAAATACCAGAAAAACCAGTGATTGCATAGCACAAAATCATCATCAATTCAATAGGACCTTACAATTTCATTGCACAAAAACAACCTAAACAAGCACAAAAGTTCACAAAAACCAAATCATTAAAAGAACCTAAACATCACAAAATGCATTGTTTCATCTAAGACAGAATCACCATCCTCCTCAAAATCACAAAAAGCACATAAAGAGACACAAAGGAGGCAACATTGTTTTCTGTCTAGCACAAAACAAAAGTAAAAAACTAAAATTCCCAAATATCCAAAAGTATACAATTGTTATACCATTCAAATGTTGCAAATTACTATTGACAAAGAAAGATTACTCACTAGCATTAAACCAACTTCTGATTCTTGAGTGACAGGAGGAATGTCATCAGATTGTATAGGGGGAATGTCATCAGCTTGTATAGGGGGAATGTCATCAGCTTATACATGCATTTCATCCTAAAAATCAGATAAATTGAAATATTAGCAACTTAAACATCAAGTATAATAAGAAAAAAAATAATAAATTACAGATTAGTGAAAAAAAAGTCACATCAAGTGGAAACTCTTCAGCAAACTTTTTCCATTTACATGTCCTTTCATTATGACTTTGCTGACCACAGAAGCTGCATTTCACTTTGAATGGTTGTCTAGGCATCACCTCTTTTACTTTTTTCTTCCTTCTTCCTCTTCCACTAGAGGGTTCTTCATCTGGTCCCCTTCTTCTTGCTCTTGCTGGCCTACCTTTCTTTCTCTTGCCAAAGTGTGGTGGGAGTGGTGTTATGTACCCAGTCTTTTCCCACATGTCAACTCCAACCATTGGTTGCATAGCTGACATATAAACCCTGTTATATGTCTCAATGGTATAGCATTCTGCAACAAAATCATTAGGGTTTAACATCTCAGCAGCAATTGCTTTCATTGCATGCCTACATGGCACTCTTTTAATCTTTTCTTTAAAATTAACTCACATACATCGATTGATAACACATTCAGCACCTCGAAAAGAAGTGTTATTTGCTGCTGCTACAATTTTCAGATGCCCCATATGAAACACAGTTGAGCTGAGGAACCGAATCACAACCTGTATCACAGACGATTCTTTCTCTACTCAATGAAACACTTAGAATCCCATTGAGTTAGTTCAAGCCATATATGTAACGATATCCCAAATGCTACCTCCATCTCAAATAAAGAATTAGAAAATCAGGGCATATGACAAATTCTTGTATACACCAGTTGAACCATCCAATTGGTGCCTCTATTTTGAACATTGTTAGTTGATTTTTCTGAACATTATTAGTTGGTCGGTATTAATGGTTTTCACTAAAAAATATTAGTTGTTTCTATTGAACATTATTAGTCACACAAGAGGGTGTCATTTGCTATAACTAAAGATCAGATCAAATATTCCTTTCCAGGTAAAAATTATTCCTTCAGTTATCTATGACATTTTTTTTCCTAGAACAACAATTGAAACAAACTATCTAAGCATCATCTCTTAATCCCATAAAATCCACACCAAAAGAGATTCACTAAGAAAAAATGATGCACATATAAAATCAAATCAAGAACCATCTCCATTCTCCAAACAAAAAATTCCAACAAAGCATAGCATACTCACCCTTAAATAACCGCCATTCTTTCTTGTCTTTTTTTTAGCTTTCTCAGCTTCAATAATAGACTCCAAAACCTCCACCGATCTCTCCAATTCCCCTTCCTTATTCACAACCACATAATCAAACTCCTTCAAATGCCTCAGCTCCTCCCTAGGCGAAGCAACCCTCATCAGCAACGCCTCCGTCGACTCCGTTTTCCGATCAATCAACCTCCTAACCAGAGCCTCTTCACTCTCAACAACCAAAAACACAAAAATAACACTATTGTCGCAACTTACCCTAAGTCATCGAAACTTACGATGTGGAGGAGGGTTTGCAGCTCTCTCGTTTCCTCGTCGCAACATTTTCGCTGTCGATTTCCCCTATTTTAGTGATTGCGATTGCAATTTCCCCTATTTGAGCGATTACGATTTTTTGTGGTTTTCTAGATATGATTTTTGCGGGGTTAATCGTATGGGTTATGTGGGGTTTGTGTGGTTCACCATGATTTCAGAGTGAATTTGAGTATGGATCGAAGATGAGGATGCGATTTTGGTGTGGTTGAGTGAGAAGGGTTTCGTGTGGGAGAAGAGTGAAGAGAGAGAAGGCAAACTGATTTCTAATTTTGAAATCTGATATTTTGGGGGAGTTAATGGGCGCGTGTACCACACGCTCTTTAAACCGTTAGTTTTAGACGGAAAATTCGTATGGGATCATTTATGTAGAAAAAAGGACCAATTTCGTGAGGGTATATTCACATGGGACCAGTATTGCAATTAACCCGGTCACATATTGAGGGAGAACTCAATATGTATAGGTTAAGTCTTGAAGATCAGAAGATCAGATTAGTCAGATGATCAGATGAGATATTAAGAGGATTTTCAGAAGACTTGAAGATCAGAAGACCAGATCAATACAAGACCAGAGGACCTACAGAAGACCTACATCAGATAAGCACTAGAAGAGTTAGTAAGTTGAGCTAAGGCAACTTGCATCAGAAAACTCAACCAGGTAGACTGATCAGTCTTAACTGATCAGGTCAGTTCAATCAGGTGACAACCATGTGATCACCAGAGACATACAAGTCGATCAGACACGGAGAATGTTAACCTAAGTTGGTGAATCAAGCGCCGAATAAGTGTACATGACAACCAATTAGAGCGAGACACGTATGTACGAAACTGACATTGCAGGACAAAGTGTTTCAGAGTCAAATGGCTAGAAAGGATGACGTAGCACGCATTTAGCCATGCCGCCTCTGAGCACATCAAATCAACCCTGTAAACCTACCTTAACTAGACCGAAATTCGAATTTCTCTCCAACGGATAGTTCAATTTCGTGCCTATAAATATGGGATCAAATCTACAGAGTAAGGTTACGGAAATTATACAAGCTTAAACACATCAAGCAATTTCCGCAAGAACACCAAGAACTTAAGAAATATTCTAAGTGTTCATCCCATAGGTTCTTAGCAAGAATTCTTATCCTTTAGCTATTTAGGCTACCAGATACTAGGATAGAATTCAAGTTGGAAACAATAACAAATCTTTACCCAAACTGAGTGTTAGGTTAAGTTTGTGAGCAAGATTTCAAGCTAGGATTTCTATTCTTTATTTCTGGGATTGTTGAGTGAGAGCTCTATAAATATCTATTGTACTGTGTTTGGACTAACACATTAAACTAAGTCTAGTTCGGTAGTAAGTGCCCCTGCTGATAGGGAAGAGTGGACGTAGGACAAGTTGTCCGAACCACTATAAATCTTGTGTGCTTACCTGCTTTACACTATCTGCACACTACTTTTCTGATAAGTTAACATGAATTTTCTATGAGGAGATTAGTTATGCATCAAGCAGCTGATCTGATCAATTTGACCTTTGTCATCTGATCTGATCCAGAATACCTTAGAATCAAATTTTTGTTAAACTGGTTTTTCACATGGGTTAAACTGTAAGCTTCCACACAATCAGGTAAACTGATAGACACCAAACTGATCTGCTTCACAACTATCAGTAGGTTGGATATCAGTCTATACTGATCATCACACGCACTCTATATCAGTTAACTTGACATCACAACTGATCACACAAAAAGTTTTTGAAGTCTATTCACCCCTCCCCTCTAGACTTCCACCTCACTAAAACCCTTTCGGGACCTTCAAGTGGTATCAGAGCAGTGGTTCTACGGACCATTGTCTTGGAATATCATTGGTTCTTGAGGAAGAATCATTGTGGTCACTTGAACAGATCTTTGAAAAACCTGTTTTTAAAACTCATCTGTTTTTAAATTCACAAGTTTCAGCATGGATAACACATCTGACATGTATCATGATCTGCGAAAGTTCTCCGTCAATGAGTATGCCAACTGGACCATCACCGTGTGTAATCATCTGGGGTCAATCAGTTCCAGGATGATGGAGGTCATCGAACAAGGACCTATCCTTATTTATCACATTAATCCATCCGAAGGAGGTGATACTACACAACCTACTGGAGCACGGATCAGAAAGAGTCCTTCCTTGATTGATGCTGAGGAAAGGAAATTGTCCAACCTGGATACTGTTGCCAAGCATATCATAATGAAGACGGTGGACAAGACTACTAGAGAGAAGATCAAGTACCTGAAAACTGCTAAGGAGATGTACGATATTCTCGCTGAAATATGTGAAGGTAATGATCTGATTAAGGATAGCATATTGCAAGCTGAACTGGTGAAGTTTGAGAAACTCAAGATACTGCCAAATGAGACCATCAATCAGCTTGACGGAAGAATCACAATCGCTATCAACAAACTTCGAGAACTAGGTCGAGAAATGTCTGATATAGATATAAACTACAAAATTCTAAGGTTCCTGACCAAGAAATGGGACATGAAAGTGACTGTGATTAAGGACTGTCAATATATTGCAAAAATGAAGCCAATGAACCTGTTTCTCAGTTTGAAAGCTCATTAGTTCGACCTGATTGAGAGAGGTCAAGAAGAAGGTGAAGAGGCACCTGCTAAAGTTGCACCAACCACGACAAAAGTTGTTGCATTTCAGGCAACCAGTAGCACTTCAAGATCAACTGAACTAGTAGGGAATATCATAAGTCGGACTGAACAGATTGCTTTGCTGACCAGAAAGCTTGAACGATCAAATTTTCAACTGGGAAAGTATTAGAAGTTCTACAAAGATTACAGACAAAGCAGAGGAAGAGATAAAAGATCTACTGATAGATCACAAGAAAGGAATTGTTCTGATGACAAGAGAGATGACAGAAAATACGATCGAAGAGATGATCGTAGGGATGATAAGAGAGATGATCGTAAGGATGGCAGACAAGATGATAGATCAGATTGAAGAGGTTCTGATTATAGGCAAACTGGAAAATCTCCTAAAAGATCGTATAGGAGAAGAGACTCACCTGACAGAAGAAATTCTGAGGATTCTGGAGCGTGCTTCAACTGTCAAAAACCAGGTCACTACAGTGTCGACTGCCCTGACCTGACTCCTAAAGAAAGAGAAGAGAAGCGGAACACAAGAGAACAAATATACAAGGACATAAGAGCAATGGTAGCAGACATTTCTGGTATCAACGTCTCCTACCTGCCTTCAAATGACTCTGGATATTCATCTGTTGAAGATTTCTGCCTGATGACCTAAACTGATGATGTCGATGATCTGATATTCTCATCTGATGACGACATCTATCTCATGGCCAAATAAGCTGACCAAACTAAGGTAATCTCTAAACCTTCTGTGTTTTCTCCTTCCACACCTGCTGTGCTGAGCAAACCTGCTGGAGTGGTTGACCTGCAGCTCTACAATGAGCAATTGCTGGATGATCTCTCTAATGCAGTAGACACTTATTCTATAGTGGAAGCTGAGAATGATAAGCTAAGGGCAGAGAATATTCAGCTTGTCAAGGATAATGAGGAAAGTAGAGCTGCTGAACTAAAATCAGTTGAGACTGTTCAGAAGATGACTACAGAACTGAAGTTTCTGAAAGTCAGTACTTCTGATCAAGGAAAAGTGATTAAGGAACAACAGGCTCTCAACCTAAAACAAGCTGATGTTCTCAAAATCCTTCAAGCTAAGTTTGATGAACTCTTTCGACTGCGTGAGAGTCTAAAAATTAGTGAGGACAGTTTGCGAAAGAAAGTAGAAGTTTTCACAAAATCATCTAAGATTGTTCAACGTCTGAACAACTACTATCACAAGCCAACTGATAAGAAGGGAATTGGGTTTGATGGCCCTTCTGGATCCTCACATGTCCAATCTAGTTCACCCTCAATAAGTGAATCAAAGAAGATTTCTGGAAAAGAAACAAATTATGTTAAATCTGTATCAGATAAGGGAAAATGGCCAGCTGATCAGGCAAGGCAAGTGTCTGGTAAGAAGGGGAACAAAAATGAACCCCAACTGATCAGACATCAGCCAAGGAATCAATAGAAGAATCCAGTTTTTCTGAAGAGACCTCAGCCAAATCAGCAGACTAGGTATCAGCTTGGACCATCTCGCAAGGGACAGTCCCAACTGAATCCTAATCAGGTCAAGCTGCCTAATCCGCAAGCTAAGGGTAAACTGCTAAAACCATTTTTCAAAAGAAATATGAATCTTTTGATGGTAGCAGTCATACCTATCCCTTTAACCAAAAATCCAGGACAGCTGCACATGAGCCCCACTAGATTACAAGAAGACAGAATAACAAGAGAAATCCCAAGTATTCTGATTCCTCCAAGGCTCACACTCATAATCATTCTGATCAGAATGCACATGATGAGATGTATGATTATGTAGATGCTTATGGGAGACAAATAAGGGCATCTGATCTTGATGATTACCATAGAAGTGCCACTGTTTATTTGGATCCTGAAAGGTAACACTAACCCCTAAGGACCCAATCCTACTGGGGTACTTAAAGCCTGATTTGATTGCAGGTTCGCATGGGTTTGACCAATAAAGAAGGTGTACAAGCAACTATCTGGTACATCGATAGTGGATGCTCAAGGCACATGACTGACGACAAGCATCTCCTCAGTTCATACATAGAACAAGAAGGCCCACGTGTACTCTTTGGTGACAATACCTTTGGTTTTACCAGAGGGTTTGGAACCTTAGTCAATGATGATGTACATGTTTCTGAAGTCTCGTATGTCGATGGTTTAAAACATAATATGTTATTGGTTTCACAATTCCACGACACCGGATTCAGTGTTGAATTCTCGACTGATCAATGCACTATCAAGAATCGAGCTACTCAACAGATTTTGCTGACTGATTCCAGAAAAGGAACGATCTGCACTACAGATTGGGACAGTTGTCCATGAAATGCATGCCTGATTGTTAAGAGTTCCAAAAGTAGCAGTTGGCTCTGGCACAAGAGAATGAGTCATTTGAACTTTAAAACTTTTAACAAGATAGCAAGGATGTCCTTGGTTGAAGGTCTTCGGAATGAAGTTTTCTCTAAGGATTAGACATGTGCAGCATGTCGGAAGGGAAAGCAAGTCAAGGCTTCATTCAAAGGGATTCCATCACCTCCATCCACCAGAGTATTGCAACTGCTCCATATGGATATTTTTGGACCAGTCACACCACTTAGTTTCAGCGGACGAAAATAAACTCTGGTGATTGTGGATGATTTCTCCAAGTTCACCTGGGTTGTATTCCTTTATAAGAAGAATAAAACTACTACAAAGATACCTGAGCTACTCAAGAGATTACAGAATGAGAAAGGTGTCAGTATTGTAAAGATCAGATCAGACAAGGGAACAAAATTCTTGAATTATTTCATATCTGATTTTTGCAAGGAGTTTGGGATACAACATGAGACATCAGCCGCAAGAACGCCTCAACAGAACGGTGTAGCAGAAAGAAGAAACAGAGCACTCAAAGAAGCTACTCGCACAATGTTGGCTGAACATGCAGCTCCAAATCGTTTCTGGGCAAAAGCAATCAACACTGCATGTCATACTCAGAACAAATGTTCTTTGACTAAGATTCACTTCAAAACACCCTATGAACTGTGGAAGGGCAGAAAACCTCGTGTTTCTTACTTCCATGTTTTTGGGTGCAAGTGTTTTATTCAAAACAATAGGAAGGGTCGGTTGAAAACCTTTGAAGCTAGGTCAGATAAGGGTATATTCTTAGGATATTCCTCAACAAGCAAGGCTTTTAGGGTGTTCAACAGGCGAACCCTAGTTGTGGAGGAAACACCTCATGTGGCCTTTGATGAGTCAACATCTGATCAAAAGAAATCTACTTCAGAAAAGGCCGTACCAGAACAGGATGTACCTGATGCACAAAAAATAGACCACTTAAGCATCAAAGAAAATGAATCAGAACATGTCACAGTGTACATTCCTAACTTTGATCTTGATGATTCACCAGGTCAGTCATACCCTAAGGTATGTACAACTGTCGATGAAGAAGCTAGTACAGCTGAGACAATAACTGAACCATCTGGTTTAGGGGGAACACCTGATGTTCCGGCGGACAGACTTCAGCCTATGATGATTCCAACATCAGTTGAGACATGTCCATGCCAAGTGGATTCTTCTAATGTACCTCTCCCAATCTCTAGTGACTCAAAATCAGATGAGGATGATGATATCTAAATTGATATAAATCAGGAAAGCAGGATTTGGTTAAAAGACCATCCTACTGACCAGATAATCGGCAATCCTAATGCTCGTGTCCAAACTAGACATCAGATTGGTGAAAGTGCTATGTATTGTTGTTATCTGTCTTTGAAGGAACCTACCACACCAGAAGAAGCTCTACAAGATGCAAACTGGATTCAAGCCATGCAAGAAGAACTAGAGCAGTTTGAAAGGAATCAAGTTTGGGAACTTGTAAATAGACCAACTCACCAAGATGTGATTGGTACTAAGTGGGTCTTCAAGAACAAGAAGGATGAGAATAATGTAATTACCAGAAATAAGGCAATCGAAAGGGATTGATTATGATCAGACCTTTTCACTAGTCGCTCGTTTAGAAGCCATTCGGCTGTTTCTTGCATATGCTGCCCACAGAGGGTTTACTGTATATTAGATGGACGTAAAGAGTGCATTCTTAAATGGAGTATTAGCGGAGGAAGTTTATGTCGAACAACCTCCTGGCTTTGAATCAGGCAACCAGGTGTACCATTTAAGAAAATCTCTTTATGGCCTGAAACAGGCCCCTAGAGCTTGGTATGATACACTGTCTCAGTTCTTGGTAGACAATGAGTTCACTAAGGGTATTATTGACAGAACACTGTTCAGAATCGAAGATGGTGATGATATTCTAATGGTTCAGATCTACGTGGACGATATCATTTTCGGATCTCCCAATCAGAACCTATGTGAAAAGTTCAGCAAACTGATGCAAGGGAATTTGAAATGTCCATGATGGGTCAGATGAACAATTTTCTAGGTCTTCAGGTAAGACAAAAACACTGAAGGGATCTTCATATGTCAGGCCAAGTATACAAAAAACTTGTTGACTAAGTGTGGAATTCAAAACTGCAAGACTGCCAGAATTCCCATGATGACTTCTTTCAAAATGGATCCAAACGAGAATGGTCAGAAAACTAATCAGAAAGAACAAGGTGCAAGCATGTGGACATCAGACATCACTTCATCAGAGATCATGTGGAAAAGAACCATACTGATAAGCAGAGAGTTGGTATCTTAAACCAAATCACTAGCCGAGACCAGATTCAAAGAACTATCAGTTGACCTAGGACTACTCGACATAGGAGAAGATGCACCTGAATTCTTCAGTGGATTGGTCTCTAAGACCAGTTGGTTAAGAAACTGACTAGGTAAGGAGAATCAGTTGAAGAGGGAACTTCAACTGATAAGAAAAGATCAGTTGGGAACTGATCAGGTAATGAATGACAGTTGAAGGAGGAACTTCAACTGATAAGGTAAGATCAGTTGGGAACTAATCAGATAACAAGGTATTGTTGGGAAAAGTTTGAGGATTAGGCTACAATCAGTAAGTTCAACATAAATCAGACAAGCCAGATCAGACCAAGTGGTAACTGTCTGATTACAATATCAGTCAGTCAGATACGTTTTCTGATATACTTTATCTGAGCTTATCCTTTCTGTGTTATCATTACTGTACGCATTACTTTATGATGTCATGCCTGCAAGCATTAAATGCGGACGTGAGATTTTTGTATTAAATGCATTTATTATGTGTTTTTAAGTCCAAAAGTCTGCCAATCAAAATCCTCAACCACACAATCAAAACCTTTTTAAACCGCTTAATCTCGACCGTTCATTTTTAAACACAGATACTTGAGTACACACAGGTTTTTGTGCAAAATGTTTTCCCTCCTACCCATATAAACCGTAATCCTATTTTCAGAAAACCTTTTGCATTATTCATCTTCAAACTTACCCAGAAAGTTTCTTAAAAGTAAAACCCTTTCATTGTTCCCTCTAGTGCTTCCAACTTTCACAATTATCGAACATCGAATCGCATATCTGGTAATTGTTAATTTCTTGAGATGAATATGTGTTTTATGCTTGTTAGGGTTATAGGTTCATAACTATGTGTTCATTCTTATAAACCTGCAAATTGCTGATAAAATTGTTCTTTCAAATGTCTAATGGTTATAAGCTACACTTATGTTGAATGAATGGGTTTTATTTGTTCATATGTTGGGATTTGACTATTTGTATTAAACACATACCAACTTGAACTGAGAACTTGCCTATTATGCAGAAAGGGCACCAAAAGTCGCAACCCCACAAGTAATGGAGGAGGTTTGCAATTACACTTCTATAGTGAAAGAGGTTATTGACAAAAAAATCGTAATATTCACCGTCACCACAGACCCTGAATCCTTGGAAATCCTTGATTGCCTCCGAGAATCTGGACTTGAACAATACTGTTATAGACATCAGGATGTTGTCTATACTCAGGAGTCCCTGGAATTCTTGAGAAAATTTGAAGGAAACGGAGGATAAACAGTTGGTGTCATCTGTTAGCGGAACGAAGATTGATGTCACAAACAAGGATTTGAGGAGGATTTTCAATCTTCCATCTGGTAGAAACGCTCCAGATGAATATCGTCCAGCAGTAAGTGAGAAGGAGTATCTGCAAACGGTCCTTCTTCGCCCATCAAACAAGGATCAAGTGGTGAATGTCAAGCAACCCTATTTGAGAAGGAGGTACATGCTGCTTTTTGAGATTGTGTCTAAAGTCATTTTGGGCATATCCTTCAGTCCAGATGCTTTGACTCAACAAAAGCAAAGGGTTATGACAACATTATCAAAAAAGCACAAGATATGAATTGGCTTGGGATGTTCAAGCATAGACTGTTGCAGGAGACAAATAAATTCGGGGTAAATGATAAGAATGAGGTTTACCTGATGAAGAAGATCTGCAACGTACATAAGGTCTCGATAATACTAGCTGATAAACTTCCACAATATCAGCTGGCTGACCTTGGGAGGAAGCCTTATTTGATGAAGTATAAAACACTTCTGTGGAAGGATGCAGAGATCCCTGGCCAGCCTGATGATGATCCTGTACCCTATGTGCCAAAATCCAAAAAAGACAAGGCACATGCATCTTCAGTACAGTTAGAAGCACAAGAACAACCGCCCAAGAGAGCCATGAAGAGAAAACAGATGGCCACCAGACCACCTCGCAAAGCTGAAGATGTGAGTGAGAAAAAGCAGAAAAAGCTCACATCTATGCTCCCCAAGAAGTCAGGTATGCCATCCAAAGGGCTGAAAGACCAAGATCTTAATGTTGAAATCTTGGAGTCAGAAGAGGAAGTTGCTGAGGAGCAGATTGTGGAAGAAGTTGAAGGTGAGACTGTTGTGAGCTCGGAGCACACAGTGAGTGCAGAGAAAGAATTGGCTACCGTGGAAGGAACTGGTCAGATGGAGATCTCTACAGAGGCAGAAAGAGCAATAGAAGGAGAGGGAAGTAGAGCTGAGGAGGAACAAGCAGAATCCGAGCCTTCTGATTATGCGCACTTAAGTTCACTCTTCAAGAAACCTGTCCAAGATCCCATGCACCTACCCAGATCACCTACCCCCACCTCAAAATCTCCATCCCCATCCCAGAAAGGCCCAAATCACCCTCACCCACCAGAAAATCACCCTCACCAGTACAACCAACATCTGCCCAACCTGAAAAAACTCCACCCCAACCAGAAACTGCCCAACCTGAAATCACCCAGCTTGAGCTACCAGAAGAACCTTCATCGCCTGTTCAAACAGATCGGCAAAAGGCAATGTTTGTGTCTGTTTCACATAATCATTTCAACACCAGAACGATGACTGAGCCAGATTCTCCTAAACAGATGCATCCTGCGGTAAAGTTCCTGAAGCATCGTGTTGAAAACTACTTGAACAAGAACTTTCCGCATCTGGTAGATCACCCGGGCGTCAGACAACAGGTAGTTGATATCATGTTCTGGAGAGAAATCAGGCTACAAGAGATTGAAGATTTTCTAATTATTCTGGAGGTGTTGGGTCAGGTTGAGTTTGTTGATCTAGAGTTGAAGATGAAGCAGCTGGCCGAAGTGAGCAGTGCTGTAGAGTTGGCTTCTGATGGTGATATCAGTTGGTTAGTCAACAAGAAGTTGTGATATCAAGATGTTGAAGAGACTGACCAGTTGGTTTAGGAGATTGCTCAAAAATATGTTGAATATGAGCAAGCTGCCGATGAACCAGTTGAGGGTGCAGCAATTGAGACCCTAGCTGGTGAGGTATCAACATCTGAGAGGACTGTTGCCATTCCACCTGAAACCCTCGATCAAATTTCAAAGTCTATTCAAGATGGGTTGAAGGTATCTGTTGAAGCTCAGTTCAATACCTTGGCAACTAGTCTGATGGATCAAATGGAACAGAAAGCTAAGCAGTTGGTCGAATCTGAGAGAAACTACACCACTGAGAAACTGCTTGCTTTGCATTCTGAAGTGGCGAAAAGGAGATGAAGCGCATTGAGCTATTGAAAGATAAGCTTGGAGCTGAGGTGTCTACACTTTCTAAAATCAGAATCTTGCTGGAAGAAGTGTATAAATCATTGTTGAATGTTGACACCAGCTTTGACGCCGCCTGGAGATGATTCGAAGTCTCCATGACTAAGGCTAGAACAACACTGGAGAATGTTGTCTCCAGAATGCTTGGACCAACTCCATCTGCCTCGACTGTCCAAATCACTCCCTTGGAGGTGGAATAGTTGAAGCAAGAAATGTTAAGGCAGTTTGGCAACCTTGAGCGTAAAAGAGGGAAGGAAAAGAAGGACTAGAAAAACAGGCTGAGACATCTAGAGAAAAGCTGGTTGGTCCACTCGCCATAATTACTGCTCAGGTCCCTGAGAAAGTTGCTGAGAAAGTTGTTAGTGTTAGTATTAGCGTCCTAGAGACAATCCTTTGTAAGGACATAATGCTAAGATAATATTCAGTATTGGTTTAATATTATTATTTGTTTAATATTAAATGTATGGCGTTACACTTATTAGAATATTATGTTTGATTGTTTGCATTTGTTCTTATCTGTGTTCCCATGAGTCATTGCTGTCATTGAGGTTGTGAGAACTCAGATGACTTAAGCATGATTCTCAAATGGCCCCGATCAAGGATCATCAAGAATGGGATATTGATGATGCAATTGAGATTGGTGTGCGATCTGCATAACCCTCTTAGAGAGTGTAGTAAGATCTCACTTACTGCGAGATACTAGGTATCTCATGATGGATGCACATATACCTTAGAGGGTATTGGTATACTCATCCAAGAAACCGTTTGATGTAGTTCCACTATATGTGTATACGGGTGTCTCGGCTAGTGGGAGCGATGTGATACTCCTTTGACTTGAGGTCAATATGCACGACATGTGTGGAGTGATGAACTTTGACCATGACCGACACTTGCATCCTTCTATGGGTAGATATGGATTGAATTGGGTTCATCACGAAGTGCATGTGCGTGGTAGTTGAGCTAAGAATATGATTCATTCCTGAAAGTGGATTTAGAGAGAATACTCATCTTCTCATCATAATTGGATCAAAGTCATTGGCCATTGCACGTCAACTTGGATTTTGTGGCCAAGTGTGACATAAGTGATTAATTAGTGATTAGAGATAATATGATTAAGTTATTTGAATAGACACATCATCATGTTCAAGGCTAATCGAGTATTCGTGAATGAAAGGAAGATATCGCAATAACAGGTAGTTGCACGTTTCTCGCAACGTACCTCATATATTGAGAATGTCTGATTTATTGTCTAGGGTTCAATTAAGACCGTTAGTTTGACTAATCGCTCGATATATGAGGGCCTATGGGTCACACAACAAGTAATTCTCTTGTACGGATTATAGTTGGTTGATTAAGTATTAAATTGAATTTAATATTTAATTTATGGAGAATTAATTAATAATATATTAATTTGGAATGAATTATTATTAATGTTTAATTAAATTAGATTTAATTAAATAAGAATCCCAAGATAATATATGGAATATTATCGTAGAAAAATATATTTAGGGAAATCATATCTAAGAGATATGATTTGCAAGATTAGGAAATATCTTCCAAATAAAGATTGCTTAATCTTTAAACTGGGTTTCCCCTATATATATGACATCTTAGGGATTCATTAATCACTACAAGGAAACCTAATGTCTCCATAAAATCTAGAGTAAGATTTTTTCTAGCAAATTCTGTCTCAGATTCAACGCTGGCAAATCTGTGCAAGTCCGTACGAGGGGATTACGTGGATACCGTAGTAGAGGAAACTACATACGAATTACTGTAAGATTCCTCGTTATGATTATTCGTACTCGTTTATGTAATTAACTGTTCGTTGTTGGTGAACTATTAATTTTCGCTGCGCATGTATTACGTGTTTACGTGCTAGTATATTCCAACAGTTAGTGCTGAGGCTCAAGATACAGAGTTGGCAGAGTTGTTCACAACTATAGAAGAGCACAACAGGCAACTAGAACTTCAAGACAACGCTTTGTCTGAACAGAAAACCTCTATGGGAGAGGTTATTGCAAAAGTAGATAAAATTGAGGACTTTTCCTCATCTAATCAGAAGAGACTGTTGGAATATAGAGGCACGTAAACATGCAATACATGCACAGCGGAAATAAACAGTTCACCAACAACGAACAGTTAATTGCATAATCTAATTACGTTAAACATAAAGAGAATCCTTACAGTAATTCGTAGACAGATTTCTCAACTATGGTATCCACGTAATCCCTGTTCACGGACTTGCACAGATTTGCTAGCATTAAATCCCGAGATGAATTTGCTAGGAAAATTCTAACTCTAGATTTTATGGAGAAAATATGAACTCACGTATTATGAATTCCCAAGAGCTCATATATATAGGAGAGGCTCAGCTTAAATCTTAAGCTAACCTGATTGGGAAATAAAAATCCATAATCTTTATTTAAATAAATCTCTTAGATTTATTTCCCACATATAAAATCTCTACGGATTTAAATTCCATATATGTCAAATCTCTACGATTTGATTCCATATATATTAAATCCTATAATAATATTCCATATATTATTATTGGGAATTCCTATTTAATTAAATCTAATTTAATTAAATATTAATAATAATTCATTCCAAATTAATCTATTATTAATTAATTCTCCATAAATTAAATATTAAATCCAATTTAACATTTAATCAACCAACTATAATCCGTAAAAGGGGACTACTTGTTGTGTGACCCATAGGCCCTCATATATCGAGCGATTAGTCAAACTAACGATCTTAATTGAACCCTAGACAATAAATTAGACATTCTCAATATATGAGGTACGTTGCGAGAAACGTGCAACTACCTGTTATTGCGATATCTTCCTTTCATTCACGAATACTCGATTAGCCTTGAACATGATGATGTGTCTATTCAAATAACTTAATCATATTATCTCTAATCACTAATTAATCACTTATGTCACACTTGGCCACAAAATCCAAGTTGACGTGCAATGGCCAATGACTTTGATCCAATTATGATGAGAAGATGAGTATTCTCTCTAAATCCACTTTCAGGAATGAATCATATTCTTAGCTCAACTACCACGCACATGCACTTCGTGATGAACCCAATTCAATCCATATCTACCCATAGAAGGATGCAAGTGTCGGTCATGGTCAAAGTTCATCACTCCACACATGTCGTGCATATTGACCTCAAGTCAAAGGAGTATCACATCGCTCCCACTAGCCGAGACACCCGTATACACATATAGTGGAACTACATCAAACGGTTTCTTGGATGAGTATACCAATACCCTCTAAGGTGTATGTGCATCCATCGTGAGATACCTAGTATCTCGCAGTAAGTGAGATCTTACTACACTCTCTAAGAGGGTTATGCAGATCGCACACCAATCTCAATTGCATCATCAATATCCCATTCTTGATGATCCTTGATTGGGGCCATTTGAGAATCATGCTTAAGTCATCTGAGTTCTCACAACCTCAATGACAACAACGACTCATAGGAACACAGATAAGAACAAATGCAAACAATCAAACATAATATTCTAATAAGTGCAATGCCATATATTTAATATTAAATAAATAATAATATTAAACCAAAATTGAATATTATCTGAGTATTATGTCCTTACAATGGATTGTCTCTAGGACACTAACACTGACAATCTCCCACTTGAACTAGAGCCAATCACCTACATGTCTAACCCCTAGATCATCAAAATGTCTAGTGTGTACATGAACACTCAAAACCTTGGTGAAAGATCAGCTAGATTATCCTCCGCGGGGATACGTTCTAACTCTATTTCTCCTCTAGGGATTATCTCTCTTATCAAGTGATAATACCTCGGTACATGCTTGTTTCTGTTATTGGATCTCGGTTCCTTAGCTTGCGCAACTGCACCAGTATTGTCACAATATAACTTTATTGGACTGCTGACACTTGGAACTACCCCTAGTTCACTTAAGAGTTGTTTTACCCAGATAGCTTCCTTGGCAGCTTCTGCCGCAACAATGTACTCAGCTTCGGTTGTTGAATCCGCGGTAGTATCTTGTTTGGAACTATTCTAACTAACCGCCCCACTATTGAGAGTGAACACATAGCCTGACTGAGATTTGTAATCATCACAGTCAGATTGGAAACTTGCATCAGCATAGCCAGTGGCAACCAGCTCTGATTGTCCTCCATAGACCAGAAAACAATCTTTAGTACGTTTGAGGTACTTCAGAATGTTCTTGACATCAATCCAGTGAGGTTCACCCGAATTCTGTTGGTATCTACCAGTGGTGCTGACAACGAAGGCCACATCTGGCCTAGTGCAAGTCATGGAGTACATGATGGATCCAATTGCAGATGCATATGGTATATCCTTCATGCGTTGGATATTAGCGTCTATAGAAGGACAATCCTTCTTAGACAGCTTTATCCCATGACATGCCGGCAGAGAACCTCTCTTAGAGTTCTCCATTCCAAATCGCTTCAACACCTTGTCTACATAGGTGGACTGTGACAGTCCCAACATCTTCTTGGATCTATCCCTATGGATCTTGATCCCTAAGATGTAGCAGGCTTTGTAACAACCCAAACCAATTTAGGATTTATTGTTTTACTTTTAAATTTTCAAAATGAGATACTTGTCTTAAATATGTGTATGCGAGTTACATAATTTTTTCAGGTGACAGACGAGCGTTTTGAATCAGAAACTTTACTAGCACATTTCGAGTTTTATCCGTAAATTGGGTCCGTTTAATAATGTTAAAATTTAAAGAATTGAAAAGGATGAAGAAGATTTTTTTTTAAACCAAGAAAAATCGTGCAATTTTAATCGTGCAGTTTAGTTAATTTTCGGAGCCAAAAACCGAACCGAAAAATACACACCGACGGAACCCAAATTGCATCTAGAATCAAGGCTACCATAATTGGTAGCCCACAATCTACAGAAAATCCCCCAAAAAACGTCCAAAATCTGCCCAAAAATCATCAACCATCAAGTGGGTGTCTTTTACATTTAATTGTAACACTATTTGGGCCATACCTTCTATTAGACACTTTACTAACTACCATCAATCTTGACTCTCTTCTCTTGCAAACTTGACCGATACCCTCCCCTCTTCTCCTTATATATATACCACTTCCTTCCCCCTCCAAGTTTTGTCATGACACTTTGATTCACAAGAGAAAAACATTGAGAGAAAATGGAGAGAGTTGAGAGATAGAAACAAGAAGTTTTCCCCTCCCTTCTTGCTCTTGGCCGATCATCACCACCCCAAGGAGGAGTCCTTCCTCCACCATCTTGAAGCTAGAAAGATGTTAGAACTAGGAGTATCCATCAAGAGTCCTCAATCCCCCCAAAAAGAAAAAAACTACAAGGGTGAGCACCAATGAGACCTTTAATCTTGATGTTATGATCATAATTTGTTTGAGCATGAAAACCCTTAGAAATGGCATGCTAAGAACCTTCCCTAAGCTTGTTTAATCAGTGAAAATCATGTATGAAGTTTGTATTGGTGATATCTTGTGCTTTTGAGCATATATTTAACCATATATGTGAAAGTTCAAAAATGTATATGAAACTTCAGAAATGCTACTGCCTCATTTTTGGGAAACCTATTTAGATGCTTTAATGATATTTTAAAATCTTGAAAACATTTTTAGATGTACTATTCGAAGTGTCGAACAAACTATAAAAATTTGGTGATAATTCAATCTCTGTGGAAGGAGAATAAATTCATAAATATTTGTATGCCTGAAACTAAGTGAAACTGAGAGCAGTGACTCATTTAAATTATCTTCTATTTATTAAATGGTTATAAAATTCTAGAAATATTTGGGGACGTTCCTATTCCTTTATTTAACAACCTTTTAAAAAATAATAATGTTTTGATCAGTGGATATTGAGATATGCCTATTTGATTATGATGTGGTTAATGTCCAATGAAGATTGGGCCCTTTTATTATTGTGTTTAAATCTTGATAAAATTTGGTGATTTCCTCCACTGTGTTTAAAATGGTTAATTAAAATTTAGTAATTTTATCCTAATATTTGAATAAGTTATGAATTTCTATGTGAAATATGCACTGTGTGACGAACCATGTTACAAACCTGTTTTTCATCAATATTATGGTAATTATCCGTAACACAAATGATTTAGGTTTATACATGAAAGTTGTTTATTATTGAATTTTATATAACATATTTTAAATTCATAATTTTTAGATTTTTTTACAAAAAGTTATGATTTTTAGATTAAAGAGTGCACTGTTTTGAAGAATTCGTGATGTATTGTCTTTGGCTACCAATGTACCTTATTTTCGTAAATCAAATGAATGAGAATCCTTGATAAACTTTTTTTATGTTAAAAGAGATATGACATACTGCAATTTCATAATATTTCTACAAGTCTAAGTGCATTTTTATAATTATGCATGAATGTGTCTTTTTATCGAATGGATAGTGCTAGAAGTAATGAATGATTAAACTCTTAGAAACAAGCATGCTTTAGATTGATTGAACGATTTAGGTTTTGTCTTGTGATTATGTGATTAAGTGTTTTATTTGTATCCTTGAGTATAGAGTAGACCCGAAAGACCCAAAACCCTGTTTGTGGACCCATAGTACACTAGGATAACTTGTCGACTAAAGAAATGAGTCTCGACACCCCTGTCGAACTCGAAATAAACTTCGTAAGGCTGTTTTAAAAAATCAAGTACCCTCCTTTTATCAAAATGCCCTAAGTATGATACGAAACTAATTAATGAACTAAAAGAATGAACGAAACTAAACGAACGGACTGTGCTAGGTAAAGTGCGGCTCGATTTGGAGGCTCAGAGGTCACCTTGAAGTTCTAAACTATCAGGAAGTTAAGCTTTATCTCAAAAGTTTCCAGTTGGGTGACACTATCTGTATAGCTAGTTAATGTTATATGGACTGTTGTCAGTTTTCTGAAACAAACATAATAAGTATTAACGAAAGATACAAATGATCTCAGGAATACATTTTTGAATATGCAAAGGCACAAATATGAACATGTGGTTTATTTTCATGAATGTGAGTTATGCATGTGATTGTGTTTTATGAATGAGGGGATATAAGGAAGCAAATGAGGGGATATAAGAAGCAAACGAGGGGATATGAGAAAGCAAATGAGGGATATAAGGAAGCTAAATGGGGGTGGGCGTGGTATATGCTACCAGTGCCGCCCCACTTGTTAGAATGTGTTGGGAATCGGACACGATAGGAGGTAATCCGTCCCATCCCCGTATATGTGAAATGAGTTGTTTTATGTTTTGAATCTATATGAAGGTCTTACCCTAAAAACCGGTGATCCTTCGGGACATCGAACTGATGAAATGCTTCAATAAATTCAATATCTCAAAGTTTAATGATAGACGAATGTTTTAACTAGTATTTATGAATAAGAGCGAAATCAAACGAAGGGAAAAAGAGTAACAGCCTTATTATTCAGATCTCCTGACAATCTGTATAGCAGCGTACATGTTGCCCACTGAGATTTTTATCTCACGCCCCCTTATTAAACATTTTCAGGATATGATGCGGAGGCCCGGGAGCTGCAGTAGACAATCCGCTTCCCATTTCCCGTCTTATATAAAAACAAGAAAAAAAAGAGAATCGCTTTCTAATTAAGACAATATGTTAATTTGTATTTCCTGTTGAAACTCTATTACTATGATACCTCGAGAGTCGTGCCCAATACTTGTCGAGAGGTTTTTGTCAGAAATGGGATAACGATATTTTTGTTCAGTAACAAACACGATTATCTTTCTATAAATGAACAATATGTAAGATCTTCCGCTGCAACTTATTATATTTAAGTTCATTGTCTTTATTTTTAAAAGAAATTTTATGGCTCAATTTTTATGGTTCACTAAGTGATGACTAGAGTTTAGGCCGTCGAGACCTCGGAGGTCGACTTTCTGAATACCGGGGCGTTACAGGCTTCACCAAGATCCTTCATCATGAAGGTCTTTGACAACCATTCTTTCACGGACTGCATGAATGGGATATTGTTTCCCATAATTAGTATGTCATCGACATACACAACTATGAAGACAATATTCTTCCCATTGCATATTCGATAGACACACGGATCATTCAAATTTCTAACGAAGTCAAATGATTTGACAGCCTCATCAAATCGGATATTCCAACTCCTAGAAGCTTGCTTCAATCCATAAATGGATCGTTTAAGCTTGCACACAAGATTAAACTTTGGCTTCGATATAAAACCTTCTGGTTGAGTCATAAACACTTCCTTGTCAATGTTGCCATTGAGGAAAGCTGTTTTGACATCCATCTGCCAAATCTCATAATCGAGATGTGCTGCTACCGCAAGTAAAATTCGAATGGACTTGATCTTAGCAACTGGTGAGAAAGTCTCGTCATAGTCAATGCCTTCGCGTTGACTATAACCTTTCGCCACCAACCTAGCCATGTAGGTTTGTACCTTGCCATTTGCATCGGTCTTACGCTTGTAGACCCATTTACAACCTATGGGTTTGACCCCTTTTGGCAACTCAACCAAGTCCCATACTTGATTGGTGTACATCGAGTCCATCTCGGATTTCATGGCTTCATGCCACTTCTTCGAGTCAACATCTAATGTTACCTCAGTGTAAGTTTTAGGTTCGTCTTTATCCGGGATCTCCACGTCTTCACGTTCTTCCACGAGGAAACCATAATATCTGGTGATCAGATTATGAACTCTAGTGGACTTACGGAGTTGTGGTTGTTCAGGCTGCACATTATGATCGTGAAAATTTTGTGGTACAGCGATTTAATCGTCGACTGGGGAGGCCTCAAGAGCGACACTTCTGGATGCTTCTTGAGCACTTCCGGATGCCTCTTCATTAGGAGTTTGAACTATATTGTTCTCATTCAACCTACTTGGAGTTCGTTGCTCGGGCAATGCAACTCCAATTACGCTCCCACTGGCTGAAAGAGGATCACTTAGTGATAAATTTCCACCATGTGAGCTGCTGAATGCTCCCACTGATTCTTTGTCATGTTGCTTTGACAAGACATCAGTCTCCTTGTTAATTTGTGGTTCTTGAATTTCTTCAAGTTCCATCGTCTTACGGCCTTGTTCCTTAAAGACATAGTCTTCCTCGAGGAACCTGGTCTGGCTAGAAACAATCACTGATTGTTTCCCAGGTAGAAGTAATATCATTTAGTTTCCTTAGGATATCCCACAAAATAACCTTTTTCACCTTTGGATTCCAACTTTTCGGTAATCATCTTTTTCACAATCACGGGGCAACCCCATGTTGTGATATGTATAAAAGTTGGCTTCTTGCCACACTATAATTCATATGGTGTATGCTCAACCGATTTGGATGGAATCCTATTCAGAATGTATATTGAGGTTTGTAACGCGTATCCCCATAAGAATGTCGAAAGGGAGAAGAAGCTCATCATGGACCTCACCATGTCTAGCAGGGTTCGGTTTCTCCTTTCGGACACACCGTTCATCTGAGGCATTTGGGGAGGAGTCCATTGTGACTGAATTCCATGTAACTTTAAGTAATCAGTGAATTCATGGCTAAGGTATTCACCTCCTCGATCCGATCGAAGAGTCTTGATACTCGTACCAAGCTGCTTCTCTACTCTAGCCTTAAACTCTTTGAACTTCTCAACCGATTCGGATTTGTGTTTCATAAGATATACATATCCGTAACTTGAGAAATCATCAGTGAAAGTGATGAAGTAAATATGTGGTTTTTGGGATCACTCGAGATCCAGAATCAATGGAAGTGGAGCAATTACTGAAGGGATGTGGACTTGAACAATATTGTGCAGCCCACTCCAATCCAGTTATGCAGTATGAAGCTTTGGAGTTTTTGCAAAATTTGGAAGTAGTGACACCTGGTGATGAACTGTCATCATCTGTCAAAGGGGAAGAGTTTACAGTCACAAATGCAGACATCATCAGACTGTTTAACCTGCCGAAAGGGAAAATCTCACCTGCTCACTATAGAGAAAATGAAGATGAGCAGATTAGAGATCAATTGTTCAGAGAAGCTGACAAACAACACACTGCAAATTTTGTCAGACCAATGTTGAAGAGGAAATATCGTCTGTTATTTGATATCCTCTCGAAGACAATAATGGGAATCTCCTTCAGCCCTGATGGACTGGCTGCTATCAAAATGCATTGTATGGCAGCAATCGTGGATGGAGCCACAAACATCAACTGGGCAGGTTTTCTGAAGGCAATTCTGTTACAAGAACAAGCAAAGTTCGGAGTAAATGAACAGAGAGAAGTTTTTCTGCGCAAAAGGATCAACAACCTGAATAAAGTGGCAGTCATTCTGAGGGACAAGTTTCCAACTGCTCAATGGGACCAAACTGGGTTGAAGAACTACAAGGCATTTCTGACCAGCACTACTGCCATTTTCGGTCCTTTTGATGACGACACGAGGATGACCATCAGGAAAGGCAAGGGAAAAGAAACCGCATCAGCTACATCAGCTCAACCACCTAAGTGAAAGAGGACCCTGACAAAGGAACTGGCGAAGAAGCCAAAGAAAGTGAAACAAGCTCCGATGACTCTTTTCTTGGAGAATGAGTTCGATGAAGAAGAAGTAGAAGCACAGCCTGATGAGCAAAAGAAATCCGTTGATAGATCTGAGAGGCATGCTTCACAGGTAGAGAGTTCACCGGAACAATCTAAAGGAGAGAAAGAGAAAGACAAGGGAAAGATAAGATCTCCATCACCCCAATATCGTGCTCAATCACCGATCAGAACTCTGTCTGCTGAGCGCATGACCCCTTCTCCTTCTCCAACAAGCGAACTTGCTAGATCACCTATTGTAGAGCCAGATCGAACTCAGTAAATCAGTCAACAGCCCACTTAGCTGCCTCCACCAGAAACTTCTTCAACTCACCCACCTGTCCAATCTAAACAGTCAATTCCCGAATCCAGATCATCCAAAACAATTACTGGGAAGATGGTACGGATGCGAATAGAAAGAGAAATCGATGAGTTATATTCTGAATTGGAAGCCCATCCGATTTTAAGGGAAGATGTCTTGGAAATCCTGACATGGAGGGATCTCAGATTGAAGAACTTCTCAAATTTCATGATCATCATTGAACAAATGGGAGGAGCTGATGAGTTTGCCGACTATGACTTTGATATGATGAAATATGCTAGGGTTGGTTCACCAGCTGAGTTAATTTATGATGAGGCAGTCAAGGCCTTGGTGTACAGGAAGCTGGACAAGCCATTGGAAGAGTCTATCTTGGCTTTTGACAAAGAAACCTGCAAGAACGATGATATTATGAGAGATGCAGGAGTTGCCGATGAAGGTGGTCTTGGTGATGCAGTTCAAGACCAGCCACTGGAGGCAACAACAACTGATGCAAATGTTGAACCTACCACCTCCACTCAACTTCCAACAGATCAGGCGATACAGGGTATATCTGCTACACACATTACTAATGATCAGTTATGAGAAATCAGACCGTGTTTCAAGGATCTGTTGAAAGAAGAAGTTGAAGGAGTATTGGCTAACTCGGTTAGCAATACCATAACTGATCAAAGGCAAGCTTGTATGCATGAACTGAAAGATCAAAGGGAGTTTGCTATCTCCCAGATTGAAGCCTTAAAGGATCAGTTTCAACAAACGGTGACAGGACTTAATGACGAATTCAAACACTCCTATAGTGAGAAGATGGCCAGAGTCGATCAACTTCAGGTATCTCTTTTCATGACCACAGAAAAGCTGGAAAAAACGTAGGAGAAGATTGATAAGCTGATTCTCACTTTCTCAAATGCCATCAAAGCCTCAAAATCTGAGCTGGTATCCAAAATTCAAGAATTAATTGCTCAGACAAAAGGACTGACTGCGTCAAATCTTAACAAAGCCATTGCTGTCAGTTTTGGCTCTCTGACTTCCCACCTCAATTCTCTTTTTGATCAAACCAAAAAGGGGGAAGGACAGGTTGAGAAACCAATTGACTTCATCAAGACTACAGAAGAGCTTATTCAGACTGTTAAAGCATATGGCCAAAAATTAGATCATCTGGATCTATTTGTAAATGAAGTTTCTGATAAGATGGAGAAATCAAGGGCAAGAAAGATGGTCGGAGGAGCTGGACCTTCCAAAGTTGAATCTGTTCCCAAATCTGCTCAAGCAAAAAGAATCATAAGCACAACTTTGTTTGAAAACTTTCTCGGGGAGCAGATTCTTCAAAGAAGCTCGTTTGAGTGAAGAAGAAAGAAAAGCTGAGAAAATGGCTGAAGCAGAAGGATTGAAGAAGAAATATACTTCGAGAGTAAGAAAAGGTCAAGCTGGGAAACCAGTTGTAGAACCTCAGCTGGCAGCAAAAGTTGATGACATCATTCCGAAAACTGCTGCACATGCTGACAGATTCGAAGAATGGAACAAAATCAGAGGCGAATGGCTCCTGGATGCTTTTTTTCTGGACCTGGTGCCAAAGGAAGAATCACCAGATGAAGAATTTCTAAACTGGTTAGAGAACAAGCACCCAAAATTCTTGAAGTATCTAGAGAATGAGTCCAAGAAGATTAATGTAAGAATCTCCCATCAAGATTATGAAGTGATGAACTACACAAGGAAGGTGGATGGCTCATTCGACAGATTGTCCTTTCAAAGATTCTATTTTGACATCTTGAGCAAATCGCGCATAACTGATCCCCAGCAGATCAATGATGTCAAATGGAAACTATATCGAATCTTCAACATCCCACAGAACCTGTGAGAGATGCCGGAGGGCTACATTCCAAAAGTTTGAAGATCAGAAGATAGTGTTAGGATCAGCTGTATTTTATGCTAAAACTTTTCAGATGTACTTTGTAATGACAAATTTGATGAATGCAAGGTTTATTTTACTGATCCTAAGACAAACTCTCTTTGTCTTCTGATTATCTGTTCTTTACTAATTTCTAAGTTTATCAACTATTGTTGGTTTCTCAAATGTTTTGGTTTCATAAAAAAGGGGGAAATTGTTGGGAAATTTAGAGTTTTGATGAAAGTTCCAAAACATTTGTAATAGGACCAGTCAGACCTGTTAGCTGACTGATGAACTAGATACCAGTTTAAGGTGACCAGTTGATAATGACTGTATAGAACAACTGATGTAGTAGATATGTCACATATTAAGGGGGAACTCAATATGAATAGGTTAAGTCTTGAAGAAGATCAGAAGATCAAACAAGTCAGATAATCAGATAAGCAAGCGAAGATAAGAAGCTGAAGAACAGAAGACCTGAAGATTAGATTACCAGAAGAACAAGACCAGAAGACTAGAAGACCTACATCAGAATAAAGGAGACTCTGCTAATTGAGCTAAGACAACTTGCACCAGATGACTCAATAAGGTAGACTAATCAGTTTTATCTGATTAGGTCAGCTCAATCAGATGACAACTGATGGTTCACCAGATCATACGAGGTTAATCAGACAAGAAGAATGCTAACCTTAGTTGGAAGAACAAACATTGAATAAGTGTACCTGTTAACCAATGAGAATGAGACACGTATGCACGAAGCTAATAATGCGGGATTTGGTGTTGCATAGTCAAACGGCTAGAAAGGACTAACTTACATACTTTCGGCTATGCCGTCCCTGAAGCACGTTGTAGGTCCCGAATGGGTTTTGTGAGGGCAGAAGTCTAGAGGGGAGGGGTGAATAGACTTAAAAACTTTTTGTCAGATCAAAAAGGCAAGGCGCTTAGCTTTGATCAGAGGCAAATGAATCGATTTGGATCGATATCTAACTTACTAATCGCTTTGAAGGCGATCGATTCGGTATCTATCAGTTTAACTGATTGTGCGGAAGCTAAGTTTTACCCGTGTGAAAAACCAGTTTTGATAAATTAGATTCCAAAGTCTGTCTTTGAACCAGTTGACTAAAGTGTCAAACTTGATCAGATCAGAAGCTTGGTGCTAGCTGATCTTAACTTAGAATATGAATGCAGCTTTAATTAGGTTGTGTGCGATTGTGTAAGCAGTTAATCAAAGCAGGTAAAAGCACACAAGATTTATAGTGGTTCGGACAAACCAGCCCCACGCCCACTCTTCCCTATCACTGAAGGGGCACCAACTAAACCAACTGGACTTAGATTTTTGTGTTAGTCCAACACAGTACACCAACAGATATTTAAAGAGTTCTCACTCAACCGATCCCAGAAATCAGAAATAGAAACCCTAGTCTGAAATCTTGCTAAACAACTTAACCTAACTTTGGGTTTGGGTAAGATTGTTTTGGTTCCAACTTTGAAATCTTTTCTAGTTTTTAAGTAGCCTGTCGGCTAGATGAAAAGATTTACGTCTTAAGAACTTATGGGTTGAACACTTAGAAAATAAACTTCAAGTTCGTGTTCTTCGTGCGGAAATCTGATTATAGCTTGAGCTTCTTGATAGTTTCCGTGTCTTCACTCTGAAGTGTGATCCCATATTTATAGACCTCGAAATCAAAGAGTCGTTGGAGAGAAATTTGAATTTCGTGCTATATTTGGTAGACTTGCGGGATTGATGTGGCGTCTTGAGAACGGCATGGCGAAAAGCGTGAATAGTGTCTTTTATAGCCGTTAGAGAAAGAAAGACCAAATCCCGAATTGCGGCTCCCGATCATACGTGTCTCATTCTTATTGGTTAACAGAAGCACTTTTCAGTGTTGTTCTTCCAACTAAGGTTGACATTCTTCTTGTTCAGATCATCGACGTATGATTTGGTGAAACATCGATTTTCACTGGTGAGTGACTTGATCGATCAAAACCGATCGATCTACACGATAGAGTCTTCGGTGCCCGATGTCTTAAACTTCAACTAGCGGACTTTACGGATGTAGGTCTTCCGGTCCGATCTTCCGAAGTCATCTGATCTTCAAGTATTCTGAATTTGAGCTTCATGACTTCAGCTGAGATATCTAACTTTATCAGATCGATCTGATCTTCTGTTCTTCTCTTGCCTTCTGGCCTGTCGGATATCAACTATTCTTCATATCTTCAGATCTGACCTATACATATTGAGGTTCCCCCTCAATATGTGACCTATCTATTACATCAGTTGTTATATACAGTAATTATCAACTGGTATCCTATAACTGGTAATAAAAACATCAGTCAGCTAACAGGTCTGACTGGTCCTATTACATGTGTTTTAGAACTTTCATCAAAACTCTAAATTTCCCAACAATTTCCCCCTTTTTGATGAAACCAAAACACCTTGAGAAACCAATCACAGTTGATAAATATAGAACAGTAAAGAGCACATAATCAGAAGACAATGAGATTTTGTCTTAGGATCAGAAAATAAACTTTTCTTTCATTAGATTTGTCGATTACATATTACATCAGAAAAGTTTGAATTTAAAAACAGCTAATCCTGAGAAGTCTTTTGATTCTTCACTCTTTAGGCTTGTATCCTTCTGGCATTTCTCTTTGATCTTGAGGGATGTTGAAAATATGATATAGTTTCCATTTGACATCATTGATCTGTTGAGGATCAGTTATGCGTGCTTTGCTCAGGATGTCAAAATAGAACCTCTGAAATGCCAGTCTGTCAAATGAGCCGTCTGCCTTCTTCGAGTAATCCAACACCTCATACTCTTGGTGAGATATTTTTACATTGATTATTTTGGCCTCATTTTCCAGATACTTCAGAAAATCTGGATATTTGTTTTCCAACCAGTTGAGGAATTCTGCATCTGGAGATTCTTCGTGTGGAACAAGATCTAGAACAAAAGCATCCAGAAGCCATTCACTTCTGATCTTGTTCCATTCCTCAAACCTATCAGCGTGTGCAGCAGTTTTTGGTATGATCTCATCAACTCTTGCTGGCAGCTGAGGTTCTGGTCCAGATTTTCCTACTTTTCCTTTCTTCGTCCTCGATCTGTATTTCTTCTTCAGATCTTCTGCCTCTGCCAATTTTTCTGCCCTTCTTTCTTCTTCACTAATTTGGGCTTCTTCAGCAATCTGCTCTTTGGACAGTTTCTCAGCCAGTTTCTTATCGGCCTGAATTTGGCTGGCTGTGCTTCTTGTGACTTTCTTAGTCTGAGTGACTGGTACAAGTTGTGATGTCCCAGCACCCGCAGCAGCTAACTTTCTTGCCTTTGACTTTTCCATCTTCTCTGAAATTTCGTTAGCAAAGAGATCCAAATGGTCTAGTCTTTGTCCATAGGATTCAACTGTCTGAATCAGGTCTTCTGTTGTTCTGATCGTGTCAGTTGGTTTCTCACTCTGTCCTTCCCCCTTTTTGGTTTGATCAAAAAGAGCAGTGAGGTGGGAAGTCAGAGATCCAAAGCTGACTGATATCGCCCTGTTGAGATCTGCAACAGATAAACCTTGAGCTTGAGCAGTTAGACTTTGCATCTTCAAGATCAGCTCAGTCTTGATAGATTCCACGGCAGTAGAGAGGGTACAAATTAGTTTGTCAAGTTTCTCTTCAGTAAATTCTAGCTTTTCAGTGAGCATCAGAAAAGAAACTTGTTGTTGATCAATCTGAACTAGCTTGTCATCAACTGATTTTTTAAACTCAACAGTCAGGTTGGTCACAGTTTGAGAGAACTGATCTTTGATTGCCTCAATCTGGGAAATAGCCAATTCCCGTTGATCCGTTATTTCTTTGAGGCCAATCTGCCTCTGATCAGTTATTGTGTTGCTAAGTTGATTAGCCAACACTCCCTCGACTTCCTCTTTCAGGAGATCTTTGAAACACGATCTGATCTCCTGAAGTTGATCAGCGGTGATGTGAGTTGTAGGAATATTTGGCGTCACCTGATCACTTTCAGTTGTTTGCGCCTCTAGTGGTTGGTCATGAACTGCAGCACCAGTTCCACTATCATCGGCAGCTCCCACATCCTTCATAGGCACATCAGCTTCAGGAGCTTCTTGGCGAGCTCCGATTCACCTTGTTCATCAATCCCTTCCGCGTGGATCGAGCTTTGATTGATTCAAATAGATTCTCGGCTCGGTGGTGATCCTACTTGAGCAGATTTCTTCATATCGAAATCAAAATTTGCGAACTCATCAGCACCTCCCATCTGTTCTATAATCATCATAAAATCTGAGAAGCTCTTTAACCGGAGATCTTTCCAGGTGAGGATCTCCATAACTTCCTCTCTAATAACAGGATGGGCTACCAGCTCTGGATACAACTCATCAATATCTCGTTCAATTTGCATTCTGACCATTTTCCCAGTAATGGTCTTGGATGATCTGGACTCAGGAATTATCTGTTCAGATCGTCCAGATTCTGGTTGATGAGATGTAGAGGGTTCTGGTGGTGTCTGAGTAGGCGGAAGTTGGCTGATTGGTTGAATCTGTAGAGGTTACGTTATCGAAGCAATTCGTCCCCGCTCTCTGCGGCGGTGATCTTTTCCGTTCGCGAACCGATGAACTATCGAGTTCACGGCAGTGGAAGAGAAGGAGAAATATGCTCAGCAGCCATAATTCGGAGTGGCAAATCAGCTCGAGATTGAGGAGAAGGAGATCGTTAAATCTCGCTCTTCCCTCATAATGTTACGCGAGCTCTCAACTTGAGAAGCCCGGGTCTCATCGATTTTTCATTTGATTTACGTGGCTCATCAGGTTGCTCTGGCACTCCTTCTTCATCTGACTCATCTTCCAGAAATAGAGTCATTGAGGCCTGTTTTGCCTTCTTCGGCCTCTTCTCCTGAGCCTTCACCAGTTTTCTCTTTTTCTTTTGTGGAGCATCTGGTGTAGACGTGGTTGCCTCCTTGGTTTTTCCTTTCTTCACCTTTGGAGGAGTGGGCCGCATATCATCATCAGGTGGCCCATATATAGCTGAAGTGGTTGTGAGGAAGACCTTGTAGGACTTCAGTCCATTCTGGTCCCATTCAAGATTTGGCGGTTTGTCTTTTCGAATAACGCAACCTTGTTGAGATTGCCGATCCTCTTCTTCGAGATAGACACCGCCTCGTTCATTAACTCCAAATTTTTCATGTTCTTGGAGCAGAATGGCCTTCAGGAAGCCATGCCAATTGATATTCTTGGCTTCATCGATTATCGTAGCCATGCTGTACATTTTTACGGATATTAGAGCATCTGGGCTGAATGAAATACCCATGATCGTTTTTGACAGTATGTCAAACAACAATCGGTATTTCCTTTTTAACATCGGTCTGACAAAACTTGCGGTCTGATGTTTGTCAGCCTCTCTGAAGAGTTCGTTTCTGATCAGCTCATCTTCATTCTCCTCAGTGGTGGCAAAGAGATTCTTCCTTTTGGCAAGCTGAACAGACGAGATATGTCAGCATTCGACAGTCTGATCTCCTCTCCGTTAACTGAAGAAATTAATTCTTCTCCAGGATTGTCCGTATCCACCTTCAAATTCCTTAAGAATTCGAGTGCTTCATCTTTGCATCACCGGATTGCGTTGGAGCGACCTGAAATTTTTTCAAGGCCTCCTTTCTTCAGAATTTGTTCAACTTCCATGGATTCTGGATCCTGCGTAACACCAAATTGTACGAATTTGTCATCGACAATTTTTGTTGCTAGATCCGCATAGTTGCACATAATCTTTCCCATTCCGTGAGTGGCCATCTACAACAAGATAGGCTCGATTAAAATTGTGCATAATCATAAACATATCATGTAATGATTATCAGACCTATTCTCAGGCCTAGTAATCGATAAGCACATACGGATATCAAGAAAAGATAAGGCATATCACAGAATAACATATAAAGACATAATCTATGTGATCAATGGATTTTGAAAAGAAAATCATCAAATAACCAGAAATTACCAGATTCTGTTTTTCCGAAAGATAAGTTTGAATCGCAAGAAAAACACTTTGAATCGCAGAGTTTTTGAGAATAAGAAAACTCTGGTAGGGTTTTGATGAAACTTATAAGGAGGAGGAGGGAAAAACAAGATTGGAAGATCAACCGTTTGAAAAGGTTAAACGATCCAGATTGAGCGGTTTTGATCGTGTGGTCGAAAAAGCACGCATTTATTGCCTTTTGGATTTAAAAGCACATTTTGTGGCAATTAATACAAGTACCCCACGTCCGCATTAAATGTTTTGCAGGAAATACGTCACAAAGATAATGAGTACAGTAAGGTAAATATTATCAGATAAAATCAGATAAGTAAGCAATAAACAAGGAAACAGCAAATCGTGTCGGTTGGTGATATTATGTCGATCAATACCACTCGTAATTGTTGATTCCAATTGTTGATCTTAGTTTTCTGTCTAATCCTTATAATTTCCCAACTGTCCTTTTCAACTGATCCGCTTTACTTTGAGTTTGATTTCCCTTTTCTGATCCTCCTCGGTCAGTTGAAGTTCCCCCTTTTTGATGAAATTTCTGATTTCTTATTGACTGATATATCTGATTTGTTGAGGTATAAAGCTCAACTGATCTTCCTTATCTGATCAGTTTCTTATCTAATCAGATTTCAGTTGACCTAATCTGATTCTACTCAGACCAAGCCAATTCTTGGGATAAGTGTTACCGCCAAAACTTAGCTCTTGAAGAATTGAATAGTAGTCTCGATTCCCTAAGTTGGCACGATTTGACATGTGTAATAGTAGTCTGGATACTTCGTAATGTCAAATCACCGTAAATTTATCCAATTATCAGTCGCGTGTTTCCTACACGCTGTCCTTGTGATGCAAATTTCTCTAAAAGGTTTTGAGAACTCAAATTTGCATTTGCACCCTTGCTTGGCCTCTATAAATTGGACCAATGATTTACACAACATAACCCATTCACCATGCTTATCTTCTTTGTAAATCATATATTCTGGTGAACCCTTATTTCCGGTGAAACTTCCGGCAAAAACCTTTACCCCCTTTTCAATGATTTTAGCTTCTCAAATCAACCCTGTGTGTCCCTTATTACTATTTTCGTCGTCATCAAAGATTACACATACAATTGTTGCTAAGCTTCTCTACCACCGAGGCGGCGGATCTGCTGTCGCAACTGAGAAGACACTTCTCCAAACCGTATGCACCTTGTGTGTCTATCGAGATGACGTAATTAGCATCAACAGACTCAGTCTGATATAAAACATGAGTTTGATATACGGTCTTGATCAGACAACAGCTGATCTTCGTATATCAACTCAATTTTTGCATGCAACACATGTGCCCATATGATCTTTGTATCACTTTCTTGGCACATTTGTTCCATTTAACAGCTGGATAGCCCATTGATTTCAGGTCTAGGGGCTCCTGGCTTAGAAATCCTATCAACGCCGCTCTCGCTTCATTGATTTTAGCTTCTGCGAGTGGCTTTAGGATTATTTCAAAGCCTTCTCACCCTTGTTAAGTGGGGGAAAATGGGAGCATCAGATTTTAAAATCTCTCTCTCTCCCCCCCTTCTAGGGTTAGGATGAGGGTTTAGGGTTATGGGTTTAGGGTTTTCGGTTTATGACTTATGTACTGACCTACGGGTCCTCTTGTACTTGTAACTTGTAATATAAACCTGACCTTCGGGTCTTTATCAATGAAAATTTCTATTATTCCATTGTTGTGTAAATTTCCTATTTTCTTATGCGATGTAAGCTTTAATCTTGTGAATCCTTACTTGTTGAATATCAGCTTAATCGACTTACAAAGTGTGAAATAACCAAACTAATTTCATCAGATAATCCTTTAATCTGATCAGTTCCTTTAATCTGATAATCTGTAAATCTGATTGCCTTCTCATATCAGTTCCTTGATTGATCTTCTGATCAGTTGAGATACCAAACTCAACTGATTCCTCTTAACCTGGTTAGTCTCTTAACCAGCTGGTTCTAGAGATCAGTCCATCAAACACTTTAGGTGCTTTTTCTCCAAGATCCAGAAGCCCTAGCTCATTGCATAATTCTCTGAATCTGATCTCAGCTAGTGGCTTGGTTAGAATATCAGCTTTCTGTATATCAGTATGAATCTTTTCCATTCTGATATTCTTCTTTTCAACATGATCTCTTATAAAATGGTGTCTGACATCCACATGCTTGCATCTTGTATGTAGAAACGAGATTACGAGTGATTGCAATAGCATTATTACTGTCACATAATATAGGTACATTCTTAGCTACAATGTTATAATCCTCACCGGCCGACTAAGCGGAGCGGTTGGGGAGCAACGACTTCCTGCGACCATATATTCTCTTGATAGTAGATGTCGAATCGATGTCCGCTTTTTTGAAAACCACGAGATCGGTTTTACTTCCTAAAACCGACATGTTCCCGAGGTTGACTTCACCTATTTTTGCAACCTCCATAATCGAAATCGAAATACCCACTAAGCTCTAGATTATCATCGATGGGTAAAATAAACCAAGGTTCTTGTCCCTTCAGATACTTAAGAATCCGCTTAGTCTGCTTCTAGGTGACTTTGCATTGGATTTGCACGAAATCGCACACATACACCTCTTGCAAAAAAGATATCCGGTCTGGCGGCGGTCGGTATAGTAGAGATCAAATGAGAGCCCTATATTCTTTTCGATTGGTTTTAGACCATCCTCATCTACGATCCATCTTGAATCCAAATCAACATAGGAATTCGGCTTCCTTACGGTTTTGAACTCCAAACTTAGCCAAGAAACTCCTAGTGTACTTTGCACAGTAGATGAATATCCCTTACGTACTCTGTTTAACTTGTAGACCCGTAAAAGTAACTCATCGCCCCATCATAGACATCTCGAACTTCCCTTGCATCGGTTTCTTTGAATATTTCACATAGACTCTTGTTGGGAGATCCGAAGATGATGTAAATCACGTAAATCTGAACCATCGAATATCTTCTCCATCTTCTATTCTCAATAAGGTTATGTCCCTTTGTTCCTTTAGTGAACCCACTGTCTATCAAGAACGAGAGAGTGTATCATACCAAGCTCGAGGAGCTTGTTTCGAACCATAAAGAGCTTTTTCTTAAATCGGTACACTTGGTTGCCCTTTTCAAAGCACGGAGGTTGTTAGACATAAACTTCCTCTGCTAGTACCCCGTTTAAGAATGCACTCTTTACGTCCATCCGATACCACGATGAACCCTCTCGTGGGAAGCATATGCCGAAACTTGACCTAATGGCTTCTAGCGGCATGATCGGTGCAAAGGTCTCATCATAATCAATTCCTTCGATTGTGAATACCCCTTAGCAACAAGTCTTGCCTTATTCCTGGTTATGACATTTTTCTCATCTCTCTTGTTCTTGAATACCCACTTTGTGCCAATTACGTCTTGATGAGTTGGTATGTCCACCAGTTCCCAAACTTGATTTCTCTCGAACTGTTCCAGCTCCTCCTGCATGGCTAGAATCCAGCTTGCGTCTTGTAGAGCTTCCTCTACTGTTGTTGGTTCCTTCATATACAGATAACAACAATACATGGCACTTTCACCAATCTGATGTCTAGTTTTAACTCTATCAGATGGGTCTTCGATGATCAGATCAGTTGGATGACTGGTTATCCAGGTCCTTCTATTCTGGTTTGCATCGGTTTGGAGAACATCATCCATTTCTGATAATAGTTCATTACTAGCGATTGGGAGTGGTGCAGATTTATGATCCACTTGATAAGAACACGTCTCAGCTGATGTTGGACTCATCATGTGCTGATGTCTGTTCGTGGGAACTTCAGGTGTTCCCCCTGAACAGATGGTTCAATTGATCTTTATCTCAAATTGCACCCTTCTTCATCGACAGTTTTTTGTACCTTAGGATCTGATTGACCTGGGGAATCAGCTAGATCTGGAATGTATACTGTTACGAGTTCTGATCCTTTTTCCTTGATCGTTAGGCGATCCATTTTCCGAGCATCGGGTAATGGTTGATCGAGTCTTCTTGATTACGAAAGCGATTTCTCTTGTTCAGAAGATGCTTCATCAAAGACTACATGGGGTGTTTCTTCCACAACTAGGGTTCCCCTGTTGTAAACCCTGAAAGCTTTGCTAGATGAGGAATATCCTAAGAATATACCCTCATCTGACTTGGCCTCAAAAGTCTTCAACTGACTCTTCCCATTGTTGTGTATGAAACACTTACACCCAAAAAATATGGAAGTAAGAAACACGAGGTTTTACGCCTTCCACGGTTCATAGGGTGTTTTGTAGTGAGCCTTAGTCGAAGACATCATTTACGAGTGTGGCATGCAATCTTGATAGCCTCTGCCCGAAGCGGCTTGGTATTGCATGTTCAAATAACATCGTCGCGAAAGAGAACTTCTTTGAGTGTTCTGTTTCTCCGTTCTGCTACTCCATTCTGTTGTGGCGTTCTTCCAGCTGATGTCTCATGCTGTATACCAAACTTAGAGCAAAAATGAGTTATAAAAGAGTTCGAAATTCTGTACTTTTATCTGATCTGATTTTTACTACTGCACACCTTTCTCATTTTGTAATCTTTTAAGCATGACGGGTAACCGTTTGTCGTCTCATTCTTCATGTTGGTCCCGGTGCCGCAGTCTTACACGTGTATGGGGGGAATACACGTGTTCGGTGTTTTAAAACTTTTTTCTTCTTGAGGTCGGCTTGGGTCGATAATCCTCGAAGATTAGGTTACGAGAAGCACGACGCTCTGAGTCAAAGTCTCTTGAGAGCGATGATCTGAAATTTCTTTTGAAACCTCGAGATAATCCCAACCGAGTCCTGAGTGTCGAGATCTGAGTTGCTTGGATCGATAACTAACTTCTTGAATCCTCGGAAGAGAGTTCGGTTTGGTAACTATCTCTGTTCTAGCTACTCGATCGTCTTGAATGGTTGGCCCTTAGATTATACTCGTTTTTAGCTTTCTTTGAAAACCTTCCCTTTATGAAATAGTGATTAGGTGTGATCCACTTATGTAACCCGATGGATTGATTCCGATCCGAATATCGATGAAAAGTATGCTTTCAAAATCAAGTCAATGCAAATGTATAAGCCGCAGTTAAGGAAAGCAATAAAGAACACATCAATTATAGTGGTTCGGAGACTCAAGCTCCTACGTCCCACTCTCCCGACTCTTGAGAGAAATTCACTATCAACTTCGAGCTTTTACGACTACCTCGCGTAGTTTACTTACTCAACTCGACCACGAGTTTTACGACTACTCCACGTGGTTTACTTACTCAACCCGACCTTGAGTTTTTCGACTACCTCCGTAGTTTACTTTACTCAATCACACACAAGCTTTCGGACTACCCCCAGTAGCTTACTAACTTCTCCTCTAGAATTTTCGACTACTCCGGCGTAGTTTACTAACTCTTTACAACACTTCTCACCAACAAACACACTCCAACTACCTTCACAAGGGTTTGGGGTTTCTTGGTTGGTTTCCAACTAGGATGAGATATCCTTTACAATGAAGCACAATGCAAAGGGTTAGGATATCTCGACTAAGCTTTGGATAATTCTTATCAAGCTAGGCTTAGTATAGTGAGCTCTCTTCAATATTGAAGCACTTGGGAAATTCTAAGTTTTTTCGAGTGCTTTTAACTTTTACAAGAATAAGCTTGAGCTCTTAAGTTATGTATAAATTTCCGTAACCTTACAATGTAGAGGGTCACCAAGATTTATAGCATACACCAAGGTCACTCTTGAAAACTATCCGTTGGAGAGACAGCTTCGTGAGTTCCCTCTTGTGGTGTGTGAAACGGCTATATTTAGGGTTTGAAACTCCCTAACACTTTCTAGGCAATAGCCTTTCATGTAGCCGGTCTTCACTTTTTGTAGTCTGGAACTTTTGTACATCTAACATCCTTTTTCGAGAGACACATCCTTTGTCGATTAAGATATAGTGCGATGTTGTCTTCCTCTTTTTTGACTTTTGTCTCCGCTTAAAGGTAAACACCTTCAACGGCTCTTTTTTGGTTACAAACTCTGAGTTTGATATAACCTTAACAACACTTCTGACTTAGTTCCTTTTGTCTGCATTTGAATGTCTTGGCAAATATCTATTTTCTAAGGAATCGTGATCTTCTCAGTATTGCATCCTTCAGATAGATATATTCAGTGCCTTGGAACATTCAGGTTCATACTGAGCATTCATACCTTCTTCGAAGTCTTCGATAATTCTTGTGCCTTCAGTATTCTTGATCTTTAGTTTCTCGATCTTGATCTTTGTGTGTCTTGAGTCTTCGAGTCTTCGTGGTCTTCGAGTCTTCGTGGTCTTCTCAATCTTTGTAGTTTATAATTGACCGATGTCTTTGGGTCTTCTTCGCCGAGTCTTGATTTATTCGGTATCCTCTTGAGTCTTGAGAATTATCCTAAACTATATCTGCTGACTATACATTCTGCAGATAACATCCTGAATATTCTAAAAACTGAATCCTGACTCAACTTTCAAGATCATTCTGAACATGTCATACTCAGGGGTTTTGGGATCAAATCAAAATCATATATCTTTATTAAATTCATCTCCCAACAATTTCCCCCTTTTTGATGATGCCAAAACCTATCTTGTTACAAACATATATCCTATACTCAGGTTTCAGATTTATCCTATTACAAGATTGGTTGTCTCCCAAATCATTTCTTAAATCAGAGAATCTCCAAACAATTTCAGAGTTTCTCAACAGTTTAATCATTCAACAATTTCTTCAGTAATGAATCTCTTTAACTAGTTCATTACCAAATACTTAAACAATTTCCCCATATTCAGACAATTTCTTCAGAGACATTCATACAGGCATATCAAAATAAAAGACATGTAAATAAGATAATGAGATATTATCTTTTGAGCATAATGATAAATCTTCATTGATGATGAGTATACCATTATAGATTACAATGAGTTTATCAACAAAATCAAAAAGACAAAATTTAAAGATTACAAAATCTTCTGAGTCTTCGGTCTTCAGTCTTCTGATTTTGGCTCTTCAGTCTTCTGCCCTTCAGTTTGCTTCATTCTCAACTTCATCAATTAGGCACTTCCAGTCAAACATTCCAAAAAAATCTCTTCTTGACTCATTTCTTTCCTTGATGATGTCCTGATTTTTCTGTTAAAACCCAATGACCAAAGATATTGAGCAATCTCTTGAGTAATGGCCTTCTCATTCACCAAGCCATTATCAAGTTTTGGAGGTGGATAGGAATATGGACCGAAATACTATCTCGTACCTCTCCTTCATCCGCAAATTTAATCCACTCTGTAGATACTTTGGATAGAAGATAAGAAGGTATTCAATGAAAGCTTCATTCTGATCTGAGCTTTCCCCTCTCCATTCCCTGAGAACATCATAATTGAACCAGAAGGTTCTCTTGACTTCTTCCCACATATCGTTGAGTTTGATGGGCATCCATTTATCAACGTGGGGCCATTTTAGTGCTTTTGATGTTCCTTTCCTCTTGGCGGCAAACTTCCCGAAATCACTCCTTCGCTTCGCTCTTCGTCTATCTTCTTTTCCGATCCAGACGTTCACGAGACCGGCGGCGGCTTTTTCTTAGCTTGTTCTTCTTGGAATGTCTTGAGCATTTCTCGTGTTGAAAACTTTCTTACGAGGTTGAGACTTCAGATTCCAATGGTTGTTCTGTTTCTTCATCATCCGTCGGTTTTTCTCTGGATTGGCTTAAAGCCTTTGACGTTTGCTTTTCGGGTTGAACAACGCCCAAGGCTTTCCTCTTCATAAGCGATTCGGCGGCCGGCTTGTTCCAACCTTTGCTCTAGCACTCAGTTTCTCTCTTGCAACATCAAGCATAGCTTGCTCAGAAACTCGAGTGTAGATAGGCTTTTCTACCTGAGCGAACTTCAACTTCTCAGTAGCTCCGACTTCTTTGAAGGCTTTGGCTAGATTATACAATTCAGCATCTTTCTGAACCTTCTTCTCCAAAGTACGTGCCATGAACTTTCTGAGATCTTTAGGTTCCCTTTCCCCCTTCTTGGCATCGTAATTTGGAAGAAGCCTGGAGAGTGCTGTGTCCATGTGATATTGCTCTTTGCTCACACAGCGAATCTCTCCTGCTATCTGATCTTGTTCGTCTTCCAGCCTCCTTAGATGGTTTTTGGTCACTGACACTTCTTCAGATAAGTGGGCAAACTGGCCAGAGAATGCTTCTTTGAACATCTTTGTCATCTTGGTCATGAGTATTGATCTCATTTCCTCAACAACAGACTTGATAAGCACCTCCTTCTTTTCTACCAGTTTCACTTCTAGGAAATCAGAGCTTTCCTGGTGTTTCTGCTTCAGTTCATCACTTAACTCAGCCTTGACTCCCTCCAGCTTCTCATTCAGCTTTTCTTCCATGGAGGTCATCTGGGTGGTCAGAGTGTTTTGAATTTGCACCAGCTCTGAAGAGTGACTAAGACTTTCCATCTTTTGAGCTTGATTGGCCAACGTCTCTTCCATCTGAGCAATCTTGATCATCATTGGCTCAACCTTCTCAAGTTTCTCTATCAGGGGAGTGAGATCAATCTCAGGAATCTTCTGCACCTCCTGTGCTGTCTGATCATCTTGAGCTTCAGCTACATTCTGAGCTCCAGTCTCCAGCTGCGCCTCAGTCTGAAGAGTACTATCATCAGTCTAATGTTGACTAGATCCAGGTTGATCAGCAACAGAAGTCTCCTTTTCCTTCTGAGACTGTTCCTCAGCATCTCCCTGTTGGTCCCCATCTCCATCTTGAGATTTGTCTCCACTGCTTGGGGCACCAACTTTAGTTGCTCTCCTCTCAGCCAACTTCCTCTGAACCAGCTCATCAAAATCGGCATTTTTCATCCTGAGCTTTGTCCTTCTGAACCCTGAGAAGTCGGTCAGAAAGGCTGTCCCCTCATTCCACCAGTCTTCCCCTCTGAATGTAGCAATGTCAAGCATCTCGGGAAGAGTCTGATTGAGGATGTACACAGTCATCCTTAATCTGAAGAAAACATCTTGCAGATCAGGGTATGAGCTGAGCTCAGGGTATCGGTCAAGTATGAACCGTTCCCCCTTGCTCCTCCACTCGCCTTCTTCAGCCTCGCCCTTCTTCCATCTCGGGCTCTCTGGTTCATTTGAAGTTTCTGCTAAGGGATCAAGAAGTAGATCACTCAGGAGCTCATCAAGAATATTCTGCTCCTGAGTCTCAGCGGAGATCCCGAAGTTTGTCGCGGTCGGGTCCTCGGTTTGATCCGAGTGGGTTCCGAGGCTGAATGGTATATCCTCGATTTGAGTCCGAGTTGGCTCTTCTGGGCCATGCGAGCTGCACATCTTCGGATCGACTCTGGTGGCTCTTACTGTCGAGCACGCACACCTAAGGTAGGCATCTCTAAGGTCTGAGCTCCTTTGAAAATTTCCTGAGAAATTTTATCTGTACTTGTCGATGTCTCGAGCACCTCGAAAAAGACACGCTTCCTCGATCGATCCGGTGTCCGGAGATAACTGAGCCAACACTTGTAATGGTGAACTCGAAAGGCGGTTTGGCCCTCAGATTGAATCTCTTCAGAATCACTTTCATCTTCATCGGTGAGAACCACCAATCTTCTGCGTTTTGGAGCAAGATTCTTCTGTTTCAACATTTTTGCTCCTTGCTCCATCTTTGCCTCCAACAACACTTTCCCCTAGTTTGTTGGGTCTCTTTTCAAAGCGGCTTGCAAAGGTGATTCTACCTTCTTTTCTCTCTTCCCGATGACCCCTTCCTTGCGAAATGGGTTTAAGGAGAATTTTGGATTTAGGAAATGGGGTCGAATTGGCGAAGATATCCTCCTCCTCTCTGCACATCTCCAAAATGTAAGCAATTTTGGTGGCATGGTGGATCTTGCCTTTGATTGAGATCGCCCCGTTAATCTTCCTCAAAACTTTGGTCCGCTTTCACTCACCGTCTGGATCGAGAATTTCACCAGGTTGAAATCTGTGGTGGGTGAAGCTTATCGCCGCCATCAATCGAAGCTTGGGTACTTATCTGCTCAAAACTCCCCCGCAAGACTCATGATGCACTTGCTCACAATATCCATCAACACATGATATTGTGGCTTCAGGTGCCTTTTATGCAGTGTTGCCTCAAACTTAACAGGATTCTCAGCAATCCTATCTAAGTACTTCTGCTGCTTCCTATCAGAAAAGAACCTCTTTGAGATTGGTGAAGCTCTACAAGATTCTCAATCGGATTCTTGCCATGCAAGATGAAATGAATCAATTCTCGAGGAATGAAGTATGGGAGCCGGTAGATAGACCCGGAAAGGCACAATGTCATTGGAACCAAGTGGGTTTTCAAGAACAAAAGAGATGAAAACAACAACATTGTGAGAAACAAGGCAAAATTTAGTTGCACAAGGTTATTCCCAAGAAGAAGGCTTGGATTATGATGAAACCTTTGCTGTTGCAAGACTAGAAGCCCATCGATTGTTTCTTGCATATGCTACCCACATGAAGTTCACAATCTATCGGATGGATGTGAAAAGTGCATTTACGAACGGCGAGCTTAAAGAAGAGGTTTATGTGGAACAACCTCCCGGTTTCAAAACAGAATGACCAAGTTTACATCTTAAGAAAAGCTTTGTATGGTCTTAAGCAAGCACCGAGCATGGTATGATACTCTTTCTCGGTTTCTTCTTGACCATGGTTTTGTCAAAGGAACTATTGATAGAACTCTGTTCAAGATAGAGGATGGGGAAGATATCTTACTAGTTCAGATATATGTTGATGACATCATTTTTGGATCTCCAAAAAATCAGTTGTGTGAAAAGTTTTCAACACCGATGAAAGGCAAGTTTGAGATGTCAATGATGGGAGAGATGAATTTCTTTCTAGGACTTCAAGTGAAACAATCAAAGGAAGGAATATTCATCAACCGAGTAAAAAGTAAACCCGAGATCCGATTGCCAAATATGGTGTCTGAATTGCAATGCGCTTAGAATTCCCATGAATACTACCTACAAGATGGATCCCGATTACGAAGGCAAATCAATGAAGTCATCTTGACTATAGAGGAATCATTGGATCATTGCTCTATCTCACGACAAGTAGGCGAATATAACATTTCTTTGTTGGGATATGTGCAAGATACCAAGCTAATCCTAAGGCTAGTCACATGGAGGTCGCCAAAAAGATCTTGAAATATCTTAAGGGCACAAAGTGAATAGAGGATTATGGTATCCAAATTGATGATAACCTAGAGTTAAGTGGTTACTCGGATCTCGATTATGGAGGATGCATAATTGATGTGAAGTCCACTTCAGAACTTGTCAATTTCTAGGAAGCGGTGATATCTTGGTTTTCGAAGAAAGCAGACCTCGATAGCAACAAGTACTCTTGAATTTAATATATGGTCTGCGAAGTCAGTGCGTACGCATTCTTTGGCTCGCACAACAATTGAGGGATTATAAAGTTGTAGCCAATGAAGTACCAATATTTTGTGACAATAATAGTGCCATTGCTATTTCACAAAACCCGTTATTGCACACCGATGCAAGCATGTAGATATCGAACATCACTTCATCGAGAGATCATGTCGAGAAGAAGGACATAAGGATGGAGAAAATTCATACCGATAAGCGGAGAGCGATATCTTGACTAAACCTTTGGTTGAATCAAGATTTCGTGAACTTTCGATTGAATTAGGGATGCTAGAACCAGGTGTATAGAGTAAAATCAGAAAAATTGAAGGTTTTCAGATGCATGAAGTTTTCTCAGAACTTTACTGAGAAGCTCAGGATAAAATGGAAATCTTGAATCGAGTCTCGAAAACTTCGAGAGCATCTTGAACCAATTCAATTTTCGATATAATCTTGACATTTTATCAAGATCAGTACTTAGTAAGACTGATAGAGGGAAATTGGTCTGAAGAAGTAATGACTCATGCGATCCATTTATTGCTCAAAGAAAATTCAGTAATCATTTGCAATAAATATAAAAACACCTGAGGAATGTTTTTATTGGGCGGGATCGTTTTAAATTCCAAAGAAGGTCAACAGTCATTTAATGCTCTGCTACATTAATGACCAATGAGGACGTTTTGGCGGCTTACTTTTTTCGAGATCGTCGGTTCAGATACCCAATTAATCGGAGATTAATCTCAACCGTTGTTACTCACCTAACCAACACGATTCCCCACGATCTCAAGGCTATATAAACCCCAATCAGCCATTCAAGCCAAAAAAATTTATCAAACCCTTCGTTTTCAAATCCTCTGCAATTAAAAATCCCCTTTGCCCAGAAATTCTCCAAACCCTAAAGCTTCCCTTCTTCAATCAAACTCTAAAATGGCTCCAACCCTTTTTGAGAGATTAGCAAAAACCAACAAGTTAGGTAATACGAGTTCGTTGTCTCACTTGAAAAGAACAACCAACTCAAAGCCGAAAGAGGAGGCTCTGCATATGATTCGATCAAGCTAAACTCACTCAACTAGTCGCAAACCCACTGGACCCGAGTTTGCGAAAAGAGGTAATCGAATTCATCTCAGAACTTGAAGATAGATGAAGAGGGTCAGATGCATTCTAAGTTAAGCGTATCACACTTAGAGCGATCATCCAAATACGTTGATTTTGAGAGGATCGTATATAGTTCCTAAAAAATCAAATGATGTTTTTCTTTGAGATACTTTGGATAGAAGATAAGAAGGTATTCAATGAAAGCTTCATTACGATCCGAGCTTTCCCTCTCCATTCCCTCGAGAACATCATAATTGAACCGAAGGTTCTCTTGACTTCTTCCCACATATCGTTGAGTTTGATGGGCATCCATTTATCAACGTGGGGCCATTTTAGTGCTTTTGATGTTCCTTTCCTCTTGCTTTCGCAAACTTCCCGAAATCACTCCTTCGCTCTTCGTCTATCTTCTTTTCTCGATCCGCAGACGTTCTTGAGACCGGCAAGGCGGCTTTCTTAGCTTGTTCTTCTTGGAATGTCTTGAGCATTTCTCGTGTTGAAGACTTTCTTACGAGGTTGAGACTTCGATTCCACTTGGTTGTTCTGTTTCTTCATCATCGAATCCCGATTTTCTCTGGATTGGCTTAGAAGCCTTTGCACGTTTGCTTTCAGTTGAACAACGTCCAAGGCTTTCCTCTTCATAAAGCGATTCGGCGAGCTGGCTTGTTCCAACCTTTTGCTCTAGCACTCGGTTTCTCTCTTGCAACATCAAGCATATCTTGCTCGAAACTTCGAGTGTAGATAGGCTTTTCTACCGAAATAACTTCAACTTCTCAAGAGCTCAGACTTCTTTGAAGGCTTTGGCTATATTATACAATTCAGCATCTTTCTGAGCCTTCTTCTCCAAAGTACGTGCCATGAACTTTCTGAGATCTTCAGCTTCCTTTTCCCCCTTCTTGGCATCGTAATTTGGAAGAAGCACGAGAGTGTTGTGTCCATGTGATATTGCTCTTTGCTCACACAAATGAATCTCTCCTCGCTATCTCGATCTTGTTAATCTTCAAACCTCCTTAGATGGTTTTTGGTCACTGACACTTCTTCAGATAAGTGGGCAAACTGGCCAGAGAATGCTTCTTTGAACATCTCTGTCATCTTGGTCATGAGTATTGAGCTCATTTCCTCAACAGCAGACTTGATAAGCACCTCCTTCTTTTCTACCAGTTTCACTTCTAGGAAATCAGAGCTTTCCTGGTGTTTCTGCTTCAGTTCATCACTTAACTTTCGGCCTTGACTCCCTCCAAACTTCTCATTCGGCTTTTTCTTCCATGGAGGTCATCCGGGTGGTCGAGTGTTTTGAATTTGCACCACTCAAAGAGTGACTAAGACTTTCCATCTTTTGAGCTTGATTGACCAACGCGTCTCTTCCATCTGAGCAATCTTGATCATCATTGGCTCAACCTTCTCAAGTTTCTCTATCAGGGGAGTGAGATCAATCTCAGGAATCTTCTGCACCTCTGTCTTTGTCGATCATCTTGAGCTTGACTACATTACGAGCTCCGGTCTCGGTGCGCCTCGATCCAAGAGTACTATCATCAGTCTAATGTTGACTAGATCCAGTTGATCGACCTTGAAGTCTCCTTTTCCTTCTCGAGATTCCTCCTCGGCATCTCCCCCGTTGGTCCCCATCTCCATTTTGAGATTTGTCTCCGCTGCTTGGGGCACCAACTTTAGTTGCTCTCCTCTCAGTCAACTTCCTCTGAACCAGCTCATCAAAATCGGCATTTTTCATCCTGAGCTTTGTCCTTCTGAACCCTGAGAAGTCGGTCAGAAAGGCTGTCTCCTCATTCCACCAGTCTTCCCCTCTGAATGTAGCAATGTCAAGCATCTCGGGAAGATTCTGATTGAGGATGTACACAGTCGTCCTTAATCTGAAGAAAACATCTTGCATATCAGGGTATGAGCTGAGCTCAGGGTATCGGTCAAGTATGAACCGTTCCCCCTTGCTCCTCCACTCACCTTCTTCAGCCTCGCCCTTCTTCCATCTCGGGCTCTCTGGTTCATTTGAAGTTTCTGCTAAGGGATCAAGAAGTAGATCACTTTCGAGAGCTCATCAAGAATATTCTGCTCCTGAGTCTCAAAGAAGATCTGAAGTTTGTCTTGGTCGAGTCCTCGGTTTGCATCCCCGAGTGGGTTACGAGGCTGAATCGGTATATCCTCGGTTTGAGTCCGAGTTGGCTCTTCTTTTGTCGAGCCTACACATCTTCGGGATCGACTCTGAAATGGCTCTTGATCGAGCGACACGACACGGTAGGCATCTCTGGTCGAGCTCCTTTGAAAATTTCTGAGAAATTTTATACATCTTGAAGCGATGTCTCGAGCACCTCGAGAAAAGACACCTCCTCGATCGATCCATGTGTCCTGGAGATAACCTTGAGCCAACACTTGTAATGGTGAACTCGAAAGGGTTTGGCCCTCGAGTTGAATCTCTTGAAATCACTTTCATCTTCATCGGTGAGAACCACCAATCTTCTGCGTTTTGGAGCAAGATTCTTCTGTTTCAACATTTTTGCTCCTTGCTCCATCTTTGCCTCCAACAACACTTTCCCCCTAGTTTGTTGGGTCTCTTTTTCAGCAACTGCAGAAGGTGATTCTACCTTCTTTTCTCTCTTCCCCCTGATGACCTGCTTCCTTGCAGCAATGGGTTTAAGGAGAATTTTGGATTTAGGAAATGGGGTCGAATTGGCGAAGATATCCTCCTCCTCTCTGCACATCTCCAAAATGTAAGCAATTTTGGTGGCATGGTGGATCTTGCCTTTGATTGAGATCGCCCGATAAATCTTCCTCAAAACTTTGGTCCGCTTTTCCTCACCGTCGGATCGGGAATTTCAGCCGATTGAAATTGTGGTGGGTGAAGCTTATCGCCGCCATCAATCTGGCTTCGGTACTTATCTGCTCAAAACTCCCCGCAAGACTCATGATGCACTTGCTCACAATATCCATCAACACACGATATTGTGGCTTCAGGTGCCTTTTATGCAGTGTTGCCTCAAACTTAACAGGATTCTCAGCAATCCTATCTAAGTACTTCTGCTGCTTCCTATCAGAGAAAGAACCTACTGAGATTGGTGAAGCTCTACAAGATTCTCACTGGATTACTGCCATGCAAGATGAAATTTGAATCAATTCTCGAGGAATGAAGTATGGGAGCCGGTAGATAGACCGAAAGGCACAATGTCATTGGAACCAAGTGGGTTTTCAAGAACAAAGAGATGAAAACAACAACATTGTGAGAAACAAGGCAAGGCTAGTTGCACAAGGTTATTCCCAAGAAGAAGGCTTGGATTATGATGAAACCTTTGCACCGTTGCAGAAGACTAGAAGCCATCGATTGTTTCTTGCATATGTTGCCCACATGAAGTTCACATCTGTCGATGGATGTGAAAAGTGCATTTCGAATCAATGAGCTTAAAGAAGAGGTTTATGTGGAACAACCTCCTCGGTTTCAAACAAATGACCAAGTTTACATGCTAAGAAAAGCTTTGTATGGTCTTAAGCAAGCACCCGAGCATGGTATGATACTCTTTCTCGCTTTCTTCTTGACCATGGTTTTGTCAAAGGAACTATTGATAGAACTCGCTCGGGATAGAGGATGGGGAAGATATCTTACTAGTTCGAGATATATGTTGATGACATCATTTTTGGATCTCCAAAAAATCGCCAGTGTGAAAAGTTTTCAACACCGATGAAAGGCAAGTTTGAGATGTCAATGATGGGAGAGATGAATTTCTTTCTAGGACTTCAAGTGAAACAATCAAAGGAAGGAATATTAATCAACCAGCAAAAGTAAAATACAGATCCGATTGCAAATATGGTGTATGAGATTGCAATGCGCTTAGAATTCCCATGAATACTAACTACAAGATGGATCCCGATTACGAAGGCAAATCAAGAAGTCATCTTCGACTATAGAGGAATCATTGGATCATTGCTCTATCTCACGACAGTAAGGGCGGATATAACATTTCTTTGTTGGGATATGTGCAAGATACCAAAAGGTAATCCTAAGGCTAGTCACATGGAGGCCGCCAAAAGATCTTTGAAATATCTTAAGGGCACAAACAATAGAGGATTATGGTATCGGTGATGATAACCTAGAGTTAAGTGGTTACTCGAGATCTCGATTATGGAGGATGCATAATTGACAGAAGTCCACTTCAGAACTTCTCAATTTCTAGGAAGCGGTGATATCTTGGTTTTTCGGAAATGGACCTCGGTAGCAACAAGTACTACTTGAAATTTAATATATGGTCGCGGGGAAGTCATTGCTGTACATGATTCTTTAGCTCGCACAACAATTGAGGGATTATAAAGTTGTAGCCAATGAAGTACCAATATTTTTTGTGACAATAATAGTGCCATTGCTATTTCACAAAACCCGGTATTGCACACCGGATGCAAGCATGTGGATATCGACATCACTTCATCGAGATCATGTCGAGAAGAAGGACATAAGGATGGAGAAAATTCATAATTGATAAGCAGAGAGATATCTTGACTAAACCTTTGGTCAATCAAGATTTCAGAACTTTCATTGAATTAGGGATGCTAGAACTAGGTGTATAGAGTAAAATCAGAAAAATTGAAGGTTTTCAGATGCATGAAGTTTTCTCAGAACTCTACTGAGAAGCTCAGGATAAAATGGAAATATTTGAATCGAGTCTCGAAAACTCAAAGAGCATCTTGAACCAATTCAAGACTCGATATTATCTTGACATTTTATCAAGATCAGTACTTAGTAAGACTGATAGAGGGAAATTGGTCTGAAGAAGTAATGACTCATGCGATCCATTTATTGCTCAAAGAAAATTCAGTAATCATTCGCAATAAATATAAAAACACCTGAGGAATGTTTTTTATTATGATCGTTTTTAAATTCGAAGAAGGTCAATAAATATTTAATGCTCGCTACATTAATGACCAATGAGGACATTTTGGCGGCTTACTTTTCGGAGATCGTCGGTTCGTATACCCAATTAATCGGAGATTAATCTCAACCGTTGTTACTCACCTAACCAACACGATTCCCCACGATCTCAAGGCTATATAAACCCCAATCAGCCATTCAAGCCAAAAAAAAAATTTATCAAACCCTTCGCTTTTTCAAATCCTCTGCAATTAAAAATCCCTTTGCCCGAAATTCTCCAAACCCCTAAAGCTTCCTTCTTCAATCAAACTCTAAAATGGCTCCAACCCCGCTTTGAGAGATTAGCCAAACCAACAAGTCGTGGGTACGAGTTCGTTGTCTCACTTGAAAGAACAACCAACTCAAAGCCGTAAGAGGAGGCTCTGCGTATGATTCGATCAAGCTAAACTCACTAACTAGTCGCAAACCGACTGCATCAGAGTTTGCGAAAGAGGTAATCGAATTCATCCAGAATTGAAGATAGATGAAGATGGTCGTATGCATTCTAAGTTAATCAGATCACACTTAGAGCAGTCATCCAAATACGTTGATTTTGAGAGGGATCGGTATATAGTTCCTAAAAATCTGAATGATGTTTTTGCTGTAGATACTTTGGATAGAAGATAAGAAGGTATTCAATGAAAGCTTCATTCTTATCCTCGAGCTTTCCCTCTCCATTCCCCGAGAACATCATAATTGAACCCGTATTCTCTTGACTTCTTCCCACATATCGTTGAGTTTGATGGGCATCCATTTATCAACGTGGGGCCATTTTAGTGCTTTTGATGTTCCTTTCCTCTTGCTCGCAAACTTCCCGAAATCACTCCTTCGCTTCGCTTTCTTCGCCTATCTTCTTCTTTTCGATCCGCAGACGTTCTTCGAGACCGGCGGCGGCGAAATTTTCTTAGCTTGTTCTTCTTGGAGTGTCTTGAGCATTTCTCGTGTTGAAGACTTTCTTCCGAGGTTGAGACTCGTGATTCCAATCGGGTTGTTCTGTTTCTTCATCATCCGTCGATTTTCTCTGATTGGCTTAGAAGCCTTTGCACGTTTGCTTTTCGGGTTGAACAACGCCCAAGGCTTTCCTCTTCATAAGCGATTCAAAGAAACTGGCTTGTTCCAACCTTTGCTCTAGCACTCAGTTTCTCTCTTGCAACATCAAGCATATCTTGCTCAGAAACTCGAGTGTAGATAGGCTTTTCTACCTGAGCGAACTTCAACTTCTCAAGAGTCTGACTTCTTTGAAGGCTTTTGGCTATATTATACAATTCAAAGATCTTTCCGAGCCTCCTTCTCCAAAGTCGTGCCATGAACTTTTCCGAGATCTTGACTTCCTTTTCCCCCTTCTTGGCATCGTAATTTGGAAGAAGCCTGGAAAGTGTTGTGTCCATGTGATAATGCTCTTTGCTCACACAGCGAATCTCTCCTGCTATCTGATCTTGTTCGTCTTCCAGCCTCCTTAGATGGTTTTTGGTCACCGACACTTCTTCGAGATAAGTGGGCAAACCGCCGAAGAATGCTTCTTTGAACATCCCTGTCATCTTGGTCATGAGTATTGAGCTCATTTCCTCAACAGCAGACTTGATAAGCACCTCCTTCTTTTCTACCAGTTTCACTTCTAGGAAATCAGAGCTTTCCTGGTGTTTCTGCTTCAGTTCATCACTTAACTCAGCCTTGACTCCCCAAATTTCTCATTCACTTTTTCTTCCATGGAGGTCATCCGGGTGGTCGAGTGTTTTGAATTTGCACCACTCAAGAGTGACTAAGACTTTCCATCTTTTGAGCTTGATTGACCAACGTCTCTTCCATCTGAGCAATCTTGATCATCATTGGCTCAACCTTCTCAAGTTTCTCTAACAGGGGAGTGAGATCAATCTCAGGAATCTTCTCAGACCTCCTGTCTTTGTCGATCATCTTGAGCTTGACTACATTACGAGCTCCGGTCTCGGTTAAAGCCTCGATCTGAAGAGTACTATCATCAGTCTGATGTTGACTAGATCCAGGTTGATCAGCAACAGAAGTCTCCTTTTCCTTCTGAGACTGTTCCTCAGCATCTCCATGTTGGTCCCCATCTCCATTTTGAGATTTGTCTCCGCTGCTTGGGGCACCAACTTTAGTTGCTCTCCTCTCAGTCAACTTCCTCTCTCGAACCAAATCATCAAAATCGGCATTTTTCATCCTCGAGCTTTGTCCTTCTGAACCCTGAGAAGTCGGTCAGAAAGCCTGTCTCCTCATTCCACCAGTCTTCCCCTCTGAATGTAGCAATGTCAAGCATCTCGGGAAGATTCTGATTGAGGATGTACACAGTCGTCCTTAATCTGAAGAAAACATCTTGCAGATCGGGGGTATGAAATTTGCTCGGCATCGGTCAAGTATGAACCGCCCCCCCTTGCTCCTCCACTCACCTTCTTCACCTCGCCCTTCTTCCATCTCGGGCTCTCGGTTCATTTGAAGTTTCTGCTAAGGGATCAAGAAGTAGATCACTCAGGAGCTCATCAAGAATATTCTGCTCCTGAGTCTCAGCAGCATCTGAAGTTTGTGCGGTCAGGTCCTCGGTTTGCATCTGAGTGGGTTCTGAGGCCTGAACTGGTATATCCTCAGTTTGAGTCTGAGTTGGCTCTTCTGTTGCCCGAGCTACACATCTTCGGATCGACTCGAAATGGCTCTTCGATCTGAGCTCAACACCGTGAGGTAGGCATCTCGAGGTCTGAGCTCCTTTGAAAATTTCTGAGAAATTTTATCTGTCTTGGCGATGTCTCGAGCACCTCGGAAAAAAGACACGCTCCTCGGTCCGATCATGTGTCCCGAGATAACCCGAGCAACACTTGTAATGGTGAACTCGAGCGCTTTGGCCCTCAGATTGAATCTCTTCGAATCACTTTCATCTTCATCGGTGAGAACCACCAATCTTCTGCGTTTTGGAGCAAGATTCTTCTGTTTCAACATTTTTGCTCCTTGCTCCATCTTTGCCTCCAACAACACTTTCCTCCTAGTTTGTTGGGTCTGCATTTTTTCGGCCCGCAGAAGGTGATTCTACCTTCTTTTCTCTCTTCCCTTGATGACCTGCTTCCTTGCGGCAAAGAATGGGTTTAAGGAGAATTTTGGATTTAGGAAATGGGGTCGAATTGGCGAAGATATCCTCCTCCTCTCTCTGACATCTCCAAATTGTAAGCAATTTTGGTGGCATGGTGGATCTTGCCTTTGATTGAGATCGCCCGTCAATCTTCCTCAAAACTTTTGGTCCGCTTTCACTCACCGCAGATGATCGAGAATTTCACCATTGAAATCATCAGGGTGGTGACGCTTATCGCCGCCATCAATCCGAGCTTGGGTACTTATCCGCTCAAAACTCCCATGAAGACTCATGATGCACTTGCTCACAATATCCATCAACACACGATATTGTGGCTTCAGTGCCTTTTATGCGATGTTGCCTCAAACTTAACGAGATTCTCGGCAATCCTATCTAAAATATATTATACCCTATCGGAGAAAGAACCTCACCGAGATTGGTGAAGCTCTACAAGATTCTCATTTGGATTCTTGCCATGCAAGATGAGCTGAATCAATTCTCGAGGAATGAAGTATGGGAGGTTACCTCAGATTGGTCCTCCTTGGACATCAGGCAGATCTCATCGTCATCTGAAGAGAATATCAGATCTTCATTCTCATAGAAGTCAATAAAGACTTGTTTATCAGACATAAATCTTCTACAGAGGAGTATCCAGAATCCTCAGAGGGCAGATAGGAATCATCAATTCCAGATGTGTCAGTGACCATGGCTTTTCTGTCCCTATAACGTTGCTCTCTTTTGTTCCTCTTTTCTTCCCTTTCTTTTGGCGCCAGGTCTGGGCAATCTGCGCTGTAGTGACCTGGCTTCTCACAGTTGAAGCACGCTCCTTGATCCACGGAACCTTTTCTTCCGGTGAGTCACTCCTTCAGAGGATCTATCGGTGACTTTCCTTTTCGATAATAATCAACTCCTTCGCCGATCTCTGTTATCTCTTCTCTCATCAGTCAGATTATCTCTTTTCTTTTCATCTCTGTGATCTCTTCGATCATCAGATCTGGTTCTTTCTGGAGATCTGTTAGTCGATCTCCTATCTCTTCCTCATCGATACTTACCAAGTTGAATATTTGATTTTTCAAGTTTCCTGGTAAGCAGAGCGTCTGATACTCGACTTATTATGTTTCCAACGAGTTCACCGCCTTCGATCTCGCCATTGCTTTTAAACGAATCGATTTAGACGTTGAGGCTTCAACGGGTGCCTCGTCTTCATCTGCTTGTCCTCTTTTGATTAAATTGAACTCGTGAGCTTTAAGGCTTAAGAACAAGCTACTCGGCTTCATCTTTGAAATGTCTTGGCAATCCTTGATTACCGTGACTTTCATGTCCCATTTCTTGGTGAGAGATCTTAAGATCTTATAGTTGATATCTTTGTCTGACATCTCTCTTCAGTTTTTCGAACTTCACCAGTTCGGCTTGTAGTCGGCTGTCTTTGATCTGATCATTTCCTTCGCATATCTCAGCTAGAGTATCCCACATTGCTTTTGCAGTCTTGAGATATTTTATCTTCTCCTTGGTGACTCTATCCATCGTCTTCATGATTATATGCCTGGCGATTGTATCTAGAGTATACAGCTTTCTTTCCTCTGCATCCATCAGGGCTGGGCTTTTTCGCACAAGACTTCCCGTGGCAAAGTCTGGATCTCCTCCAACTGCAGGGTTGTCGTGATATATGATGATGGGTCCTCTTTCAATGACCTCCATCATTCTGCCGCTTATCGAACCTAGATGGTTGCACATATAAATGGCCCAATCTGCATACTCATCAATTGAGAACTTCGGCAATCATGATACATACCAGAGGTATTATCCATGCTGAGTGATTTTTGAAAAAAACAAATGAGTTTTAAAAAGGGTTTTTCAAGATCTGTTCAAATGACCACAAAGATTCTTCCTCAAGAATCGATGATACTCAAAGCCAGTGGTCTATAGAACCACTGCTCTTATACCACTTGTAGGTCCCAAACGGGTTTTGTGAGGCGTAAGTCTAGAGGGAGGGTGAATAGACTTAAAAAACTTTTTGCGCAGATCGTGTGATGGCGGTTAGCCCGATCAGAGGCAAGTGAATCGGTTTGGGATCGATATCTAACTTACTAATCGCTGAAAGGCGGATCGATTCGGATCTATCGGTTTAACTTGACAGCGGAAGCTAAGTTTTACCCGTGTGAAAAACCAGTTTTGATAAATTAGATTCCAAAGTCAGTCTTTGAACCAGTTGACTAAAGTGTCAAACTTGATCAGATCAGAAGCTTGGTGCTAGCTGATCTTAACTTAGAATATGAATGCAGCTTTAATTAGGTTGTGTGCGATTGTGTAAGCAGTTAATCATAGCAGGTAAAAGCACACAAGATTTATAGTGGTTCGGACAAACCAGTCCTACGTCCACTCTTCCCTATCACAAGGGGCACCAACTAAACCAACTGGACTTAGATTTTTGTGTTAGTCCAACACACTACACCAACAAATATTTAAAGAGTTCTCACTCAACCGATCCCAGAAATCAGAACTAGAAACCCTAGTCTGAAATCTTGCTAAACAACTTAACCTAACTTTGGGTTTGGGTAAGATTGTTTTGGTTCCAACTTTGAAATCTTTTCTAGCTTTTAAGTAGTCTATCAGCTAGATGAAAAGATTTTTGTGCTAAGAACTTATGGGTTGAACACTTAGAAAATAAACTTCAAGTTCGTGTTCTTCGTGCGGAAATCTGATTATAGCTTGAGCTTCTTGATAGTTTCCGTGTCTTCACTCTGAAGTGTGATCCCATATTTATAGACCTCAAAATCAAAGAGTCGTTGGAGAGCAATTTGAATTTCAGGTTATATTTGGTAGACTTGAAGGATTGATGTGATGTGCTTCAGGAACGGCATGGCCGAAAGCGTGAATAGTGTCTTTTATAGCCGTTAGAGAAAGCAGCACCAAATCCCATAATTGTCGGCTCCGATCATACATGTCTCGTTCTTATTGGTTAACAGAAGTACTTTTCAGTGTTGTTCTTCCAACTAAGGTTGACATTCTTCTTGTTCAGATCATCGACGTATGATTTGGTGAAACATCAGTTTTCTCTGTAGAACACTCTTTGAATATATGCGTGTATTTCTTTCTCTGTGTTCTATGGTGGGAATGCTTGAATATAAGGCACTTGGCTCTGCAGCATCTTTTGCATATTCTCCACACCTGATAATGAGGGAAGAACTTGTATTTATAGTGTGGATTTGAATGTTACCGTTGGATGGAGTCACATTCAAATCCATACTATTCTGTAGCTTCTTGCAGCTTTCCAGGCTGGTTGTCTTCCTCTCATTGGTCCACGCCAAATCTAAATAATCTGATATAATCTTAAGGATCTTCTGAGTCTCCGGATTTATTTGATCCTCAGCTTCTTCGAACTCAGGCTTCCTTGGAGACTCAGGATTCTTGATTCAACAGACTTCTTCAGATGGACCTTATGTCGATCGGTATATCGACACTCAGCCGACCGAGTTCGATTCTTCCGTCTTCGATTAATCGACCCTCGGTCACTAAGATTTTCAGTTAACCGATCATCAATAGCGTTACGATTCTCGGTGAATATGACTTCGAGATGACTTCTCTTACGATGACTTCTTTCTACGATCTGGTATCAGATTTAAAGTTTTTCGATATCGATTTCTTCTACTTTGATCGTCGGCTCACATGATCGGTCGAGTATTGCATCAGTCGACATATCAATTTATCTCTGCATCATTAAGTACATCGAGTTAGCATATTAGGTTAGCATATCGGTTTTACATCCCCATCTCAACCACGTCCGATCTTGATCATCTGCTCATCTTTATATCCCATCTAGATCACGTCGATCTCGATCGATCTCATCCGCTCCTCTTACGATCTGCAACCTTTTCTTCGATCTTACGGTCATCCGTCATCCGATCCGGTCTTCCGATCGGGTCATCCGATCTGGTCTTCGATCGAGTCTGTTCGTCGTCATCGATCTTTTGACCTTGATTCTTCGATCGGTGGCTTAGCTTATCTTTTCTTGATCTTGCTTTCGGCTCATCGATTGACTCGAAACTCTTCTTACTCATCCGATCTCGATCGGTCTAAATCTGACCTACTTTGATCTCGATCATCTTAAATCGATTTTCGTTCGTTCCCCCTCAATTTGTTCTCTCGTTCCCCCTCAACTTGTTATCTGTAAATTAGCTTCAAAAACACAAGTTGATAATGTTTTGGCACAATTCATCAAAACTAAAAATATCTCAACATTGTTGATTTCTTAATCTATGTCATTTAATAAGGACTGTGTGTGATTTGTAATTATTGCTTTGACTTATAAATGGGAAGAGAATCACTGCGACTTTTGTAACACACCGAAAATTTACAAGTTAGTTATATTTTCTTTAAAATTTTCATAAGAGATTTTTCCAATACTTTTAAAATTAAAATCTATCTTTCAATATTTACAAGAATAATTTTATCAAACAAAATTACCTTCCAACTTTTTCCATATCTTTATAAAATTCACAAAAGATTTCAATTTAATCTTTTTAAAAGAAATTTATTTTTTATTATCAAAATACGTGTTTTCTTAAAACTAAATTATAATGTCATGAAATTATTATAAAATAAAGGTTGAGGTCAATTTCTTTTTTTTTTTTCTATGTAAAAGCCGCAATTCTTTTTTTTATTTTCTATAAGGCAATTTTAAAATCAAGTATTAATACATATCTTGTTTACAAATTCGGCAAATCATTATCTTTTTAAATCAAATCCATAGATATATTTTTTTAATCACAATGATCAACTTCGAAGAGATATCACCATCACTAATACCTATTTTTTTGTCCCCAAAAGAATCGTTCCCTTTTTCATTATTAATATTAAAGCTATTTTATTATTTAACTATTAAATTTTATAAGGATATGTCTCCAAATTTTAATCACCGTCTACAAGAATCAAGTCTCAGGATTTTTTTGATAAATTCAAATCCTAAATTTCACTAACAAAATTATATTTTCCACTCTATAAATAAAGGCCTCTTCTTTTGAAATCAAAACACATAGAAAAATATTATTTCATACTTTTTAAAACTCCAGAGCTTTTCTCAACAAGGATTAAAGTAATTTTGTTGCATGCATCTACATCCACGACATGAATTTAAGGTGTGGTTTCTTTGTCTTTATTAAATATTTCGTATGAATAAATTGTTTATTTGTTGCATTACATGAAATTCTGCATTACATGAAAGTGAATGACAAGGTTTATATAAGAAATTTTATAAAAGGCCACGGGCTTAAGAGAGGCCCGGGACTGAAGAGAGGTCCTCGGAGAACCCAGGATTGAAGAGAGATCCTTGGGGGAACCGCCATGCACAAGAAAGACACGAGACTGAAGAGAGGTCTTCGTGGAAATAATTGATTATTTTGATGGAAAAGAATTTACATTCATGAAAGATTTTACATACATGAATTATTTGAGATTTGCACTTTATTTGTATGTTATATTTAGTCTTGATAAGGTGACCTCACTGAGCTAGTGGTTTTGCTCATACCATACATTTAATATTTTTCAGATTAAAAAGGAGTGTAGTGGAGGCCTTGTGGATGCGTCTCGAGCAGTTAATTATTATGTTATGTTTGAAAATTTTAATTCACATTATTATACACTTGGATTTTGAATTACGTGCTTGAATTACTTTGGTTACCTTTGGAACAAGTTACGTTATTTTTTAATATTAGATTTTAAGATTTAAAAACGGTGGATGTATCTTGAGGAAAATTATTTTCATGTTGATTTGTTAATATTAGCATTTAAATTTAAATTGTATTTTAAATTTTAGTCACATCTCTATGAAAATTTTTGAATCTTTAAATTCTTATTTATTTATTTTTCCGCTTTACGCTGTAAATTCTTATAAAAATTTATGCATATTTGGCCTACGAAAAATCAGGATTTGACAACTTCGATACCCTATATCTTGGGCAATAATATTAATTACATGACAGTTGCTAAATTAATACAGAGAATCGTGTGCTTGCAACGTCTTGCATTATTGGTCCCCTTGGTGGGCTCGGAACCTTTATCATACTAAATCTTGCAAGTGGAATTAATTTTCCGGTATGGATAATAAAGCTGAGTTGTCATTACTCCAAGGATAAAGATATTAATTAATATAAAGCTTTTCAGTGGCTTAATTAATTAATGGACTAAATAATCTTAAACACGGGAAATAATAACCGGGAGCCATATTACCGTAATATGGGTTAAGTTGGATAGTGCAATATTAATTATATAGTGGAATTAATTAATATTAATGGGTTGAATTATATTGTGGTTCAATACTGGAATTCAGTAGTCCATTGGAAGGTCCATCTAAATTCTCCTAAAGGCCCCTCAAGTAGCCCAATTAAAGTCCATTAAATAAAAGGTGCTTAAAATAAATTAAATGTTTGTTGCATTTAAAATGTTCGAATTTATTAAAGAAAAGAGGGAGAAGGATTTTCTTGAAAAGATTTTATGGAAATGAGATAAAGTATCCTTGGAATAAAAGATTATCCCATAAATTTAAGAAATCTCCCACTTGGCCTCTTTAATATGTAATTTTCGAAAATTATAGAGTAATAATATGAAGAAAGATTTTCTTGATTTTCTTGAAAAGTTTTTATGGAAAAAGATATGTATTCTTGGAATACAAGAATATCTCATAAATTCAAGAAAGATCCAATCTTGAGGATCTCCTATTATTTTCTAAAATATGGCATGAAATAGGGTGTGAGATTTTTTGAGGAAAAATACACATGGAAAAAAGAATATATGTGATATATTCAAGATTTCTTGGAGATCAAGAAAAGATCTTTCCTAACCCTAAATTAGCCCTAATTTTGGTCCAACTCCCTCTATATAAATAGGGGATGGATTTTTCATCCCCTACACAATTCCATGAGTTGGAAAAATTAGAAATCCACAAAGGTGGTGCAACAATTATTTTATTTTTTCCTTTGTTTTATAAATTGTTCATTGGAGAACCTTCCACCGAGTTATTGAACGAGGACTTGGGAATACTTGAGAATGACTTTTGGTTGGTAGCCAGTTACTTGATCCTATCCGTCTCAACGACTATCTCTCCAACGGGTACGTTTACGTAAACTCCTAAAAATTCTGCATGCTAGGATCTTTTACGTGAAATATTATTTGCATGATGTTGTTGGATGAATTATTATTTGAATTCACTTAGGTTAATTCATGTAGTAATAATTGTTAATTTAAATTTGTGTTTGTGAGGTCATCCCGATAGATCCTGACATATAGTATCCCAACAATTGGTATCAGAGCCCTGGTTCGGGCTCTGATATTTTAAACTGTAATTTAAATTGTTGTTCATTAAAATTGAAATTGGATAGTAGAACTGTTAGATCTGTTTTGCAGGTATCCAATTGTCATGGTATTTTAATGTGCTATTTTACATGCAAATAAATTGTTTTTTTTGTTTTAATTCGATTCGTTCGAATTCGTTTTGCCTCGTGAGAAAATCCATGAGTAGATTAAAATTTGTTTGATTTGTTCAATGTAATAGACTAGTCTAGATCTAGGTTTATTTATTTTTCGTAAATAAATTATAACCGGATCGTGAACAAAGATGGAGACAGAGATTAAAAGACGGACGTCTAAGTGTCTGGACGTACGCGAGCTAAGGCGGAGCACGCGGGCTAGGCCGAAGGCCTAGGGACCGCGCGCACCACCGGGCGGTCGCATACGGGACAAGGCGGACGCGCGCACTGGCGCGCGGGGCTGGGCTGGGCGTCGGGGTTACACGCACGCAGCGCGCGCATGGCGGATGCGTCCGAGCGATGCTCTTGCATTTACATGTCGTGGCGAGGCATGCGGGCTGGGCGGATGCGTCCGGGTGAGGCATGCGGGCTGGGCGGATGCGTCCGGGCGAGGCATGCGTGTTGGGCGGATGCGTTCGGGCGATGCTCTTACACGTCAGGATGGCCGACCCGGACCAGGGCTTGCGCCTAAGCGCACACGGACTCGCATTCTGGGCCGTGAGCTACTCGTTTCCGGACATCGTCCTAACCCAAAACGGAGGACAACCTTTTGAAGAATTGTTTCGGTTTTAGTGGGAGTTTTTCGAGACGAACGATGAAGGCCAACAAAGAGACGATCACTGCTTGCATGATGTTTGAATTGTCAAAAAGAAAATCTTTCTTTCGAAAATTACTAAGTATGTTTTATTTTATTGACGATTTTATTCCGGATAATAAAATTATTTCAATTTTGACCTCCATGATTGATTTAATTATTTGTGAATTCTTTTGGAGAAATTTCCCCCTCGGAAAGACCAAAAGATAGATTTCACATGAATAAATTCCCAAAAGGATGATTGTGAATTATTATTAGTGGCGACGATGACCCTCCCCTCGAGGCTCGTTCAAAATAATATAATTATGCATTTAATCTGTTGGGGTTAGTTATCCCAACATAATCATGGTTATTACTTAGGTATAAAATTGGTATGCATATACTTCCCTGAAGTCCCTGTCAATTTTATATTGTTCAAGTAGGAGCCGACTATTAATTTTTGAATTAAAGGTTTGTAATTGTGTTTAAATAGACAATTCACCCCACGTGACCTATTTAAACTGTTTTGAGATGTCGGTTGATGCATATTCATATTGTTTTGAGATTTTGATATGAATAATGTGATCAAAATTATGTGGTTATTTTGTGCTTGCGCAATTGTTATTTATTTCAGTTCAACATGTTGCAACATTTTAATCCACTATTAATATACTTAAAGTCAATAAAATTGCATAGGAAACTATGTTGATTGGAAATAAAAACTTATAATTGTCTTAACTGCACAAAAGCACAAGTGGATCCTTGACACACCAAACTCAAACCTTGACGGCAAGTGGTCCATCCTCATCTTCTAGGCCAAAGGAAGGTAAGAAGAAGAAGAGGGCCAAAATCCACAAGCAATCAAACTCAAGTGTTGCCAAGGGCAATGGTAAGATGAAGGATGCTGGTGGTGTCAAGAAGGATCTTAAGGGGAAGTGTTTCAACTGCGGTGAGAAAGGACACTGGAGGTCTGCCTGTTCCAAGCCCAAGAGGGTCGTAAAGAAAGGTAATTCTCATGCCCTAGTTGTTGAAACTTGTATAGAAACGTATGCTTCCCATTCGTGGGTAGTTGATACGGGATCCGCTGACCATGTATGTTTCACCGTACGGGGTCCCAGCTGACCTGACAACTTAGTGGGAGTGAGATCCTCATCACCATGGGCAAAGTTACGTAAGTAACAGCTATTGCAAAGCTACGAAGGTAGCAGGTATTGCAATTCCACGAAAGCAGCAGTTATTGCAGTGCTGCATGAGTAGTGGTTAAAGCAGTAGGAGACGTGCACCTATCTTTTGAAGACATAATTTTAGTTTTGAGAGATGTTCTCTACGTTCCTGTTTTTCCGAAAAACCTTATTTCAGTTTCTAAACTATATTCTGATGGATATTCTGTTCGTTTAATAAGCAAGTTACTGATTTTCGTAACGATGTGTTTATCTGTCATGGAACTTTACGGAACAATCTCTATACTATTAATTGTGCACACCACTCACAAATTGCATTTTACAAAACATCGACTGTTTCGAACAATAAGAGAAAACGTTCAGAAGACGTGAACGAGACACTTCTATGGCATCTCAAATTAGGTCATATTAATCTGAATAGGATTCAAAGGTTGGTGAAAGATGGTTCGCTGGAGGACCTACAACTAGAACCACTTCCAACTTGCGAATCATGTTTAGATGGTAAAATGACCAAGAGGGCATTTGGAGCCAAGGGGACTAGAGCCATAGAAGTGTTGCAAATCGTTCACACTGACGTGTATGGTCCAATGTCAACAAAAGCTAGAGGTGGCTATGAGTATTTTGTGACTTTCATCGATGATTACTCAAGGTTCGGGTACATTTTCCTCATGAAACACAAATTGGAAACCTTTGATAAATTCAAAGAGTTCAAAGCCGAAGTGGAGAATCATAGGGAAAAGAGTATCAAGTTTCTACGATCTGATCGTGGAGGCGAATACCTCAGCGATGAGTTTTTGAACTACCTGTCAAACGAGGGTATTGTTTCCCAGTTGACTGCACCCGGAACCCCTCAAAAAAAGGGGTTGCGGAACGAAGAAACATAAGACTCTTAGAAATGGTCAGATGCATGATGAGTTATTCAGATCTATCCAAATCATTTTGGGGTCACGCCTTGGAAACAGCTGCTTATGTTCTGAACTTAGTGCCATCTAAATCGGTTCCCAAAACCCCTAGAGAGTTGTGGACCGGGCCCAAGCCCAGTCTGAAACATCTAAGGATCTGGGGGTGTCCGACATACATGCTAGTCAAGGAAGCCAGTAAGTTGGACGCACGTTCGGAGCTAAGGTTGTTTATAGGATATCCCATGGGAATGAAGGGGTGTATGTTCTATGGTCCCAAAGATCAAAAATTGGTAATCAGTACACACTTTAGATTTTTGGAAGAAGACTTTATGAACAATCGAAAGCCCAAAAGTGAGATTACCTTAAATTAATTAAGAGGGCAAACTCCTATACCAAGTTGATATACCAAGCTTCACACCGACACAACTGGAACCTCTTCATAGTGGGAGGGTTGTTCGACAACCTGAGAGATTCATGGGGATAGGAGAATCTTCTGATTTGATCCCCAGGGATAATGATTCAGACCCCTGGTCCTACAAAGAGGTGGTCCAAGATAATGATTCAGAATCCTGGCAAACTGCGATGGAAGCCGAGATGGGCTCAATGGATCATAATCAAGTGTGAGAGCTAGTTGAACCACCTAGTTGGGTAAAACACATTAGATGCAAGTGGGTCTACAAGAGAAAAAGAGGACCGGACGGGAAGGTGGAAACCTTCAAACCTGTAGCCATGCTTAAGTCCATCCGTATTCTCTTGGAAGTAGCTGCACATCTAGATTTTGAGATCTGGCAAATGGATGTCAACACAGCTTTCCTTAACAAGAGTCTTGACGAGGAAATCTATATGCAACGCCCCAAGGTTTTATCGCAAAAGGCCAACAAAACCTTATTTGCAAGCTAAGGAAGTCCATTTACGGAATAAAGCAAGCATCTCGGGCTTGGAACCAGTATTTTGATCAGGTAATCAAATCATATGGGTTTGATCAAAATAATTTCGAGAGTTGTGTGTATAGAAAGTGTGACGAATGTGACCTTGGTATTCCTAGTACTATCGTAGAGATGATTATTCATTCATCCGGAAATGATGTAAAGGTTTTGTCAGACGTAAGGGTATGGCTGTCAAAACAGTTTGACATGAAAGACTTAGAGGAAGTTGGTCATATTCTTGGGATCAAGATCACTCGAGATCGAAAGAAAAGAATGATTAGCTTATTGCAAGCTTCATACATAGACAACATTTTGAAGTGTTTCAGCATGCAAGATTCCAAGAAGGGTTTTGTACCTTTCAGGCATGGAATTCATCTATCGAAAGACATGTGCCCTAAGACACAAAGGGAGATAGAGGACACGAGAGGCATTCCTTATGCGTCGGCAGTAGGAAGCCTCATGTATGCAATGCTGTGTACGAGATCAGATATCTGCTACGCCATAGGCATGGTAGCAAGATATTAAAGTAACCTTGGAAATCAACACTGGACTGTTGTTAAGAACATTCTAAAGTATCTGAATAGAACTCGGGATAGAATGTTGGTTTATTAGTCAGATAGTTTATTTCCAGTGGGATACACGGACTCGGATTTCCAATCGTACATAGATTCCAGAAAATCTACCTCAGGTAGTGTGTTTTGTCTGGGAGGAGGAGCTATAACATGGAGAAGCGTTAAGCAGAAATACATCACCGATTCTACCATGGAAACCGAATATGTAGTTGCTTGTGAAGCAGCGAAAGAAGTGGTGTGGCTCAAGAACTTCTTAGTGGACTTGGACGTTGTTTTGAATTTGCCCAGCACTATCACGGTATTTTGTGACAACGCCGGAGCAGTTGCAAATTCAGGAGAACCGAGAGCCCACAAGGCCAGCAAAGACATTGAAAGGAAATGTCATCTTATACGAGAAATCGTTAAGAGAGGAGTGATGGAACACGCCGGTGAGAGCGATTCGTTGCCAGGATCGATATTGGATGCCAAAATGAATACGTAACAGATAATAAAACCTAAACATGCGACTAGAGCAAAAGTTCAGATTTTGTTACCCTTGAAGATCGAGGTATTGATTCCACTGCAGATCTTCTAATTTGTTTCCCAACCTCGTTCTAATACCGGGTGGACAGCAGTCTATCGAACGTGGAGAATGGCCTGTGATTTTGTCTCCCAAAATACGAAGTGTGAGAGATCTACCAAGATTCTCACCTATAGTAAATCAAAGCAGTGAACAAGCAACCCACATATCTAAATACCACACTTAGGGTTGAGAATTACAAAAGTCACCAAGACCTCTAGTTCTTCATTACAGTCAAAATAGAAGAACATGTCTTATTTGTGACCCATTTAATACGACATAGCGCAGTAGTATAAACTAATGGCCAAGACAAGCCACCAACAAGTTTATGCTACAACTTAAACCAATAGTTATGTCCAGAACTATCTCAGTTGTGAATATTGTTTATATCTTATAAGGAACTTGATAATGTGATCTTCTGTGTGACTACAAACCCACCACATAGTCTACAATATAAGATAAGCAGACACATAAGCAATTTATAAGAATGCAATAATGTGAAAAATCATTTATTTCAGATAATAAGGAAGTTGAATATACATCCACAAAAGCTCACTAAAAGTTTGCTTTACAGTATACACCAACAAGGAGATATAGAGATGGCAAAGATCGCATTGGAAGACAACCTAGCCGATCCATTCACAAAGGGTCTGCCTCAGTTAACATTCGAGAGGCATGTGGAAGGAATGGGTGTCAAGAGAGTTGTCAATCTGCTTTGAGTATAAGTGGGAGAAATGTTATTAGGTTGATGTAGGTGACATTAGATGTCACCGTATAATACATTAGATATGTTGTGGTATACTTAAAAGCAGACTTTGAGTATAAGTGGGAGATTGTTGGGGTTATACGTGAAAGTATGCTTTTACTTTGTATAACCTATGTATTAAACACCTATTTACTGAAATAAATTATTTACCACTGTTGCTTTAAATATGATTGAATGTTATTTATATTTATTGCAAACCGTTCATATAAAAGCACGTGTTACATTGTAGTTAACGTGGTGATACCAGATCACAGAAGATCACGTTAATGGTCCCTTGTAAACAAGTGCGCATTTCACAACTTAGATAGATCTGAACAACCTATTGGTAGAAGTTGATGTGTAAAGCTCAGATTGGCTTGTCTTGACCGAGAGATTACACTAGTGCATTTGATGCACTGAAGCGGACCTACGGAGAGGATAAACTCATTCGCATTGACTTAAGGGATGAAGAGTTAGACCTCAGTGGTTGTTGATTTCTTAATCTCTGTCACTTAACAAGGATTATGTGTGATTAGTAATTATTGCTTTGACTTATAAATGGAAGAGAATCACTGCGACTTCGATACCCTATATCTTGGGCAATAATATTAATTACATGACTGTTGCTAAATTAATATAGAGAATCGTGTGATTGCAACGTCTTGCATGATTGGTCCCATTGGTGGGCTTGGAACCTTTATCATACCAAATCTTGCAAGTGAAATTAATTTTCCGGTATGGATAATAAAGCTGAGATGTTCTTACTCCAAGGATAAAGATATTAATTAATACAAAGCTTTTCAGTGGCTAAATAATCTTCAACACGGGAAATAATAACCGGGAGCCATATTACCGTAATATGGGTTAAGTTGGATAGTGTAATATTAATTATATAATGGAATTAATTAATATTAATGGGCTGAATTATATTGTGGCTCATGTTGGGATATTTTAGTTTTGATGAATTATGCCAAAACATTATCAACTTGTGTTATTCAAGCTAACTTACAGATAACAAGTTGAGGGGGAACTCACGAAATCATAAGTAGATGATCGAGATCAGACGAGGCTGCAGACGAGACTGATCAAGATCAGATGAGTAAGATGAGTTCCGGAGTTAACTGATGAGCTGAGCAAAATCAGAAGAAAAGAAAAGCTAAGACAGGTGATCAGAAGAATCAGAAGTTACCTGATCAGATGGACCTGAGATCAGATGATCAGATGACCAGATCAGAAGAGGAGGTTGCTGATCAGAAGATGAGCAAATGAGACAGATCAAGATCAGACGTGATCGAGATCAGATAAGATAACCTGATGCAACTAACCTGATATGCTAACCTGATGTACTAATCTGATGCAGATAAACTAATATGTCGACTGATAGGTAATCGATCCGATCGTGAGCCGATCGATCGTGCAAGAAGAAATCAGAAGAGAAGTCATCAGAAGACAAGTCTGCTGAGTCAAGAATCCTGAGTCCAAGGAAGTCTGAGTTTGAAGAAGAGGATCAGATAAACCTGAAGACTCAGAAGAATCCTGAAGACCCAGAAGATCCTGAAGATTATAGCCGTTAGATTCAGCTGAAGTGGACCAATGAGAGGAAGACAACCAGCCTGAAAAAGCTGCAGAAGCTACAAAATAGTATGGATTTGAATGTGACTCCATCCAACGGTAACATTCAAATCCACACTATAAATACAAGTTCTTCCTTCATTATTTCGAGTGGGAAATGCGTGAAACATCCAAAAAGCCAAATCATCCAGCATTTCCACCATAGAACACTGAACAAGAAATACAAGCATATATTCAAGAGTGTTCTACCCTAGATCTAAGCACAAATGTCATATCCTAAGCTTAGAGAGATTTTCCCAACCTTAGCATTGAGGCTAAACAAATGTAAGGGAAAATCTCACCCTAGTTGGACACCAAACAATCTTTACCCAAACAGAGTGTTAGGTTAAGTTTTGTTAAGCAAGGATTGTAAGTTAGTTGGACTAACTTACTTTCTGGGTGTGAGTGAGAACTAGTTAAACATCTGAAGCAATCCCGCAAGGGAGGATAGGCAATCCCGTGAGGGAGATAAGTCCCGTGAGAGTGAGAACTCATTAAACATCTGTATTGTATTGACTAACACGTTAAACTAAGTCCAATTGGTTAAGTTACGGACCATTGGCTTTGAGTATCATCGGTTCTTGAGGAAGAACCATTGTGGTCACTTGAACAGATCTTGAAAAATTATTTTTAAAACTTCATTTGTTTTCAAAAACTCACTAAGCATGGATAATACATCTGGTATGTATCATGATCTACCCAAGTTTTCTATTGATGAGTATGCAGACTGGGTCATACTCATGAGCAATCATCTGGGAGCTATAAGTAGCAGAATGATGGAAGTTCTTGAACAAGGACCTATCATTATCTACCACAACAACCCAGCTGAAGGTGGTGATCCAGATTTTCCAGTTGGCGCTCGGATCAGAAAGAGTCCATCCCTGATGGATGCTGAAGAAAGAAAGCTGTCAAATCTGGATAAGGTTGCAAGACATATCATCATGAAGACGATGGATATGATCACAAGAGAAAAGATCAAGTACCTCAAGACTGCAAAGTAGATGTGGGATACTCTAGCTGAGATATGCGAAGGAAATGAACAGATAAAGAACAGCAGATTACAGGTCGAACTGGTTAAGTTCGAGAAACTCAAGATGCTGCCCAACGAGACAATCAGCGAGCTAGATGGAAGGATTACGATGTCGATCAACAAGCTCAGAGAGTTAGGACGTGAAATGACCGACAAGGACATCAACTACAAGATTCTGAGATTCTTAACAAAGAAATGGGATATGAAGGTTACGGTGATCAAGGACTGCCAAGATATAGCAAAGATGAAGCCGAGCAGTTTGTTCTTAAATCTGAAAGCCCATGAATTCGACCTGATTGAGAGAGGGCAAGAGGAAGATGATGAGTCATCTGCCGAAACCACACTTGCAACAACTAAAGCAGTAGCATTCAAATCAGGCGGCAGCGGCTCAAAACCTTCTGAGCCTATTGGAAATATTGTTAGTCAAGCTGAACAGATTGCTCTACTCACCAGAAAGCTTGAAAGATCAAATATTCAATTGGGAAAGTATAGAAGATTCTACTAAGACTATCAGAATAACAGAATAGAAGATCGTCTGACAGATCGCAGGAAAGAAATAGATCTGATGACAGAAGAGACGACCAAAGAGAAAAGAAAAGATATGATCATGCTGAAGATCACAAATCAGAAAGGAGAAATTCAGATCAAAGGCAAACCAGGAAGTCACCTGACAGATCATACAGAAGACATGACTCACCTGCCAGAAGAAGTTCAGTGGAGAGAAGAGTCTGCTTCATCTGCCAGAAACCAGGTCACTACAGTGTAGACTGCCCTGACCTGACGCCAAAAGAAAGAGAAGATAAGAGGAACACAAGAGAGCAACGATACAGAGACAGAAAAGTTATGGTTGCTGACACTACAGGAATAGATTACTCTTATCTGCCATCAGAAGATTTTGGTTACTCATCTGTTGAAGACTTCTGCCTGATGAGCAATGCTGATGACCTCAAAGACGTTGATTATCTGATGTTCTCATCTGATGACGACATTTGTCTCATGGCCAAGGAAGAAGATCAATCTGAGGTATCTTCTAAACCATCTGTGTTTTCTGTTTCCACACCAGCTGTGCTGAGCACACCTGCTGGAGAGATTGACCTGCAGCTCTACAATGAGCAATTGCTTGATGATCTCTCCAATGCAGTAGACACTTATACCATAGTGGAAGCTGAGAACGACAAGCTAAGGATAGGGAACATTCAGCTTGTTAAAGAAAATGCTGTCAGAAAAGCTGCTGAACTGAAATAAGCTGAAACTGCTCAGAAGATGACTACAGAACTGGAGGTTCTGAAAGTCTGTTCTTCTGATCAGAATAAACTGATTAAGGAACAGCTAGCTATTAATAAACAACAAGCTGATGATATCAAAATCCTTCAAGCTAAGTTTGATGAAATCTTCCGACTGCATGAGAGTCTAAAAACAACTGAGGATAGTTTGCGTAAGAAAATAGAGGTTTTCACGAAATCTTCTAAGACCGTTCAAGATCTGAACAACTATTTTCGAACGTCAACTAATAAGAAGGGAATTGGGCATGAAAACCCTTTTGCATCCTCAAAAGTCCCGTCTGGTTCACTTCAGAAAAGTGTAATCAAACGAATTTTTGATCACGATACACGAAAAGCAAAATCTGTATCAGATAAGGGAAAAGGACCAGCTGACCAGGCAAGGCAAGTATCTGATCAGAAAGGGAACAGAAATGGACCCCAACTGATCAAGCATCAGCCGAGGAATCAACAGAAGAACCCTGTTCTTCTGAAGAAACCTCAACCTGATCAGCAGATTAGGAATCAGAAAAGACAGCCTCTCAAAGGGAAATCCGATCTGAAACCTAATCAGGTCAAGCTGCCTAACAAGCAAGCTAAAGGTAAACTGCTAAGACCATCTATGCCAAAAAGATATGAATCTTTTAATGGTAGCAGTCGTACCTACCCTTACAATCAGAAACCTAGGGCTGCTGCACCTGAGCCCCACTGGATTAAAAGAAGACAAATATCAATGAAAAATCTCAAGTCTTCTGATTCATCCAAGGCTCACACTCACAATCATACTGACCAGATTGCATATGAAGAGACGTATGATTATGTAGATGTTTATGGGAGACAAATCAAGCCCTCTGTTTTCAACAAAGGTGTCAGATATGACTGGGGTACCTAAAGTCTGATCTGATTGCAGGTTCGCGTGGGTTTGGCCAATAAAGGAGGTGTACAAGCAACTATCTGGTACATCGATAGTGGATGCTCAAGACACATGACTGGAAGCAAACATCTCCTTAGCTCTTACACAGAACAAGAAGGCCCATGTTTACTCTTTGGTGATGATAACTTTAGTTTTACCAGAGGATTCGGAACCTTAGAAAATGATGATGTACAGGTTACAGGAGTCTCGTATGTCGAAGGTTTAAAGCATAACCTGTTATGGGTTTCAAATTCTGTGACAACGGATTCAGTGTTGAGTTCTTGACTTATCAATGCACTATCAAGAATCGAGCTACTCAACAGATTTTGTTAACTGGTACAAGGAAAGGAACGATCTACACTGCAGATTGGAACAGTTATCCAAGAAATGCATGCCTGATTGTTAAGAGTTCCAAAAGTAGCAGTTGGCTCTGACACAAGAGAATGAGCCATCTGAACTTCAAAACTCTTAACAAGATAACAAGGATGTCTTTGGTTCAGGGTCTTCCGAATGAGGTATTCTCTAAGGATCAGACATGTGTCGCATGTCAGAAGGGAAAACAAGTTAAAGCCTCATTCAAGGGAATTCCAGGACCAGCATCCAGCAGAGTATTACAACTGCTCCATATGGATTTATTTGGACCAGTAACCCCACTTAGTCTCAGCGGACGCAAGTACACTCTGGTGATTGTGGATGATTATTCCAAGTTTACCTGGGTGGTTTTCTTATATAAGAAGAATGAGACTACAACAAAGATACTCGAGCTGCTCAAGAAATTACAGAATGAGAAGGGTGTCAGTATTGTGAAAATCAGATCCGATAAAGGTACAGAATTTCTGAACTCCTTTATTACTGACTTTTGCACTAAGTTTGGAATACAACATGAGACATCAGCTGCAAGAACACCACAACAGAATGGAGTAGCAGAACGGAGAAACAGAACACTCAAAGAAGCTGCTCGAACTATGTTAGTTGAACATGCAACTCCAAATCGTTTCTAGGCAGAAACAATCAACACTGCATGCTACCCTCAGAACAGATGTTCTCTGACTAAGATTCACTTCAAAACACCCTATGAACTGTGGAAGGGAAGAAAACCTCGTGTTTCTTACTTCCATATTTTCGGGTGCAAGTGTTTCATACACAACAATGGGAAGAGCCAGTTGAAAACCTTTGAGGCCAAGTCAGATGAGGGTATATTCTTAGGATATTCCTCAACCAACAAGGCTTTCAGGGTGTTCAACAGGCGAACCCTAGTTGTGGAAGAAACACCACATGTGGTCTTTGATGAGACATCTTCTGAACAAGAGAAATCTGCCTCAGAACAAGCAGTGCCAGATCAACCGGTACCTGATGCACAGAAAATGGATCAGCTAAGTATCAAAGACAAGGGATCAGATCACGTAACAGTGTATGTCCCAAAGCCTGATCTTACTGATTCATCATGTCAATCAGACCCAAAGGTACGTACAACTTTCAATGAAGCAGCTGGTACAGCTGAGACAGTATCAACTGAACCATCTGGTTCAGGGGGAACATCTGATGTTCCTACGGACAGACATCAACATATGATGATTCCAACATCAGCTGAGCTTGTCCATGTCAAGTGGATCCTATTAATGCACCACTCCCACCTGCTAGTGACTCAATATTAGATGAGGATGATGACATCCAAACTGATATACATCAGAAAAGAAGGACTTGGTTATCTGACCATACAACTGATCTGATAATTGACAATCCTAATGCCCGAGTCCAGACTAGACATCAGGTTGGTGAAAGTGCCATGTATTGTTGTTATCTGTCTTTGAAGGAACCAACCACCATTGAAGAAGCTCTACAGGATGCTAACTGGATTCTAGCTATGCAAGAAGAACTAGAGCAGTTTGAAAGGAATCAAGTGTGGAAACTGGTGGACAGACCAACTCATCAAGATGTGATTGGCACAAAGTGGGTATTCAAGAACAAGAGAGATGAGAATAATATCATAACCATAAATAAGGCAAGACTTGTTGCTAAGGGGTATTCACAATCAGGAGGAATTGATTATGATGAGACCTTTGCACCAGTCGCTCGCCTGGAAGCCATTCGGCTGTTTCTGGCTTATGCTGCCCACAGAGGGTTTATTGTGTATCAGATGGATGTAAAGAGTGCATTCTTAAACGGGGTACTAGCTGAGGAAGTTTATGTTGAACAACCTCCAGGCTTTGAAAGAGGCAACCAGGTGTACCGTTTAAGAAAAGCTCTTTATGGCCTGAAACAAGCTCCTCGAGCTTGGTATGATACACTATCTCAGTTCTTGATAGACAGTGGATTCACTAAAGGAACAGTGGATAGAACCTTATTCAGAATAGAAGATGGTGAAGATATTCTGATGGTTCAGATCTATGTGGATGACATCATTTTCGGATCTCCCAACAAGACCTTATGTGAAAGATTCAGCAAACTGATGCAAGGGAAGTTCGAGATGTCTATGATGGGTCAGATGAATTACTTTCTGGGTCTACAAGTTAAGCAAAATACAGAAGGGATATTCATCTTCCAGGAAAAGTACACTAGGAATCTGTTGACCAAGTTTGGAGTTCAAAACTGTAAGGAAGCCAAAATTCCTATGATGACTGGATTCAAGATGGATCCTGATGAGAATGGTCAGAAAACTAATCAGAAAGAATACAGGGCTCTCATTGGATCTCTACTATACCTGACTACCAGCAGACCAGATATAACTTTTGCAGTAGGTGTATGTGCCAGATTTCAGGCTATTTTTGGTAGGTTGCAGGATTGATTTGACGTGTTTCAGGAACGGCATGGCCGAAGAGTGTATATTTGTCCTTTATAGCCGCTTGACTTTGCAGCGCCGAATCCCGCATTGTCAACTCCGTACGTACGTGTCTCGTTCTCATTGGTTAACAAGTACATTTTTCAGTGTTTGTTCTACCAACTAAAGTTGACATTCTTCTTGTTCTGATAGTACGTATGATCTGGTGTAACATTAGTTGACACCTGGTGTGAGCTGACCTGATCAGATAAAACCGATCAGTCTACCTGATAGAGTCTTCTGGTGCAAGTTGTCTTAGCTCAACTAGCAGACTCGACTGATGTAGGTCTTCTGGTCTTCTGGACTTGATCATCTGGTCTTCAGATCAACTTGCACCAGAAGACTCTATCTGCTAGTTGAGCTAAGATAACTTGCACCAGAAGACTCTATCAGGAGACTGATCAGTTTTATCTGATCAGGTCAGCTCACACCAGGTGTCAACTAATGTTACACCAGATCATACGTACTATCAGAACAAGAAGAATGTCAACTTTAGTTGGTAGAACAAACACTGAAAAGTGTACTTATTAACCAATGAGAACGAGACACGTACGTACGGAGCTGACAATGCGGGATTCGGCGCTGCAAAGTCAAACGGCTATAAAGGACAAATATACACGCTTTCGGCCATGCCGTTCCTGATACACGTCAAATCAATCCTGCAACCTACCAAAAATAGCCTGAAATTCAAATTGCTCTCCAACGGCTATTTGATTTCAAGGTCTATAAATATGGGATTACTCTTCATAGTGAAGACATGAAAATTGTCATCAAGCTCAAGCCATAAGCAAATTTCCGCACGAAGAACACAAAATTCAAGTTTATTTTATAAGTGTTCATCCCATTAGTTCTTAGCATAGAAATCTCATCCTCTAGCTTTAGGCTACATAAACACTAGGATAGATTTCCAGTTAACAACAACAAATCTTTACCCAAACCCAAAAGTTAGGTTAAGTTTGTTTTGCAAGATTTCAGACTAGGGTTTCTAGTTCTGATTTCTGGGATCGGTTGAGTGAGAACTCTTAAAACATCTGTTGGTTGTACTGTTTTGGACTAACATAATAAACTAAGTCCAGTTGGTTTAGTTGGTGCCCCTTTTGATAGGGAAGAGTGGACGTAGGACTGTCCGAACCACTATAAAAATCTTGTGAGTATTTACCTGCTCTTAACTGCTTTACACTACTGCACACAACTTGGTTTAAACTGCATACATATTTTGAGTTAGGATCAGTCTGCATCAAGCAACTGATCTGATCAGTTTGACACTTTGGTCATCTGATTGAAAACAGACTTCAGAATCTGATCTTATAAAATTGGTTTTTCACACGGGTTAAAACTAGCTTCTGCACATCAGTTAAACTGATAGACACCGAACTGATCTAACATCAGGCGATCAGCAAGTTGGATATCAGTCCAAACTGATTCACTCGCACTCTGATCAGGCAACCTGTCGTCACACCTGATCTTGCACGAAAAGTTTTCAGAAGTCTATTCACCCCTCCCCTCTAGACTTCTGCCCTCACGATACCCGTTCGGCACCTACAAGTGGTATCAGAGCAGGAGTTCAAAAGATCACTTTTAATGTGATCACCTGAACTGATCTTTTTAAACAAAAACCCTTTTCTTTAAAAAATGCATATATTTAATGTTTTGGCGTCATTATCAAAAAGGAGAAAATTGTTGGGATATTTTAGTTTTGATGAATTATGCTAAAACAATATCAACTTGTGTTATTCAAGCTAACATACAGATAACAAGTTGAGGGGGAACTCACGAAATCAGAAGTAGATGATCGAGATCAGATGAGTAAGATGAGTTCTGGAGTTAATTGATGAGCTGAGCAAAATCAGAAGAAAAGAAAAGCTAAGACAGCTGATCAGAAGAATCAAAAGTTACCTGATCAGATGGACCTGAGATCAGAAGATCAGATGATCAGAAGTGACCTGATCAGATGACCTGAAAAGATAAGCTGATCAGATGATCAGAAGACCAGATCAGAAGAGGAGGTTGCTGATCAGAAGAGGAGCAGATGAGACTGATCAAGATCAGACGTGATCGAGATCTAATAAGATAACCTGATGCAACTAACCTGATATGCTAACCTGATGTACTAATCTGATGCAGATAAACTGATATGCTGACCTGATGCTATACTGATCTGATCAGGTGAGCTGATCATATCACGCAAGAAGAAATCAGAAGAGAAGTCATCAGAAGACAAGTCTGCTGAGTCAAGAATCCTGAGTCCAAGGAAGCCTGAGTTCGAAGAAGCTGAGGATAAGACAAACCTGAAGACTCAGAAGAATCCTGAAGATCATGAAGATTATAGCCGTTAGATTCAGCTGACGTGGTCCAATGAGAGGAAGACAACCAGCCTGAAAAAGCTGCAGAAGCTACAGCATAGTATGGATTTGAATGTGACTCCATCCAACGGTAACATTCAAATCCAAACTATAAATACAAGTTCTTCCTTCATTATTTCGAGTGGGAAATGCGTGAAACATCCAAAAAGCCAAATCATCCCGCATTTCCACCATAGAACACTGAACAAGAAATACACGCATATATTCAAGAGTGTTTTACCCTAGATCTAAGCACAAATGTCATATCCTAAGCATAGAGAGATTTTCTCAACCTTAGCATTGAGGCTAAACAAATGTAAGGGAAAATCTCACCCTAGTTGGACACCAAACAATCTTTACCCAAACAGAGTGTTAGGTTAAGTTTTTTTAAGCAAGGATTGTAAGTTAGTTGGACTAGCTTACTTTTTGGGTGTGAGTGAGAACTCGTTAAACATCTGAAGCAATCCCGCAAGGGAGGGTAGGCAATCTCGTGAGGGAGATAAGTCCCGTGAGAGTGAGAACTCATTAAACATCTGTATTGTGTTGGACTAACACGTTAAACTAAGTCCAGTTGGTTAAGTTGGTGCCCCTATTGATAGGGAAGAGTGGATGTAGGGTTGGACTCCGAATCACTATAAAATCGTGTGTTCTTTACTGCTTTATGTTCTTACTTGTCATATGCATTTGATTATAAGCAAAACACATCATAGATTTAAACGCAAAAATTGGTATCACTATTCCCTCACCCCTGTTTTATATGCATTACAATTAGTATTTAATGTAGTCATGGATTTTCAAACGGGCCCAACAGCTCAATATTGGAATTCAGTAGCCCATTGGAATGTCTATCTTAATTTTCCTAAAGGCCCCTCAAGTAGTCCAATTAAAGTCCATTAAATAAAAGGTGCTTAAAATAAATTAAATATTTGTTGCATTATTTTTCCTTAAAATTTTCGAATTTATTAAAGAAAAGAGGGAGAAGGATTTTCTTGAAAAGATTTTATGGAAAGGAGATAAAGTATTCTTGGAATACAAGATTATCCATAAATTCAAGAAATCTCCCACTTGGCCTCTTTAATATGTAATTTTCGAAAATTATAGAGTGATAATAGGAAGAAATATTTTCTTGATTTTCTTGAAAAGTTTTTATGGAAAAAGATATGTATTCTTGGAATACAAGAATATCTCATAAATTCAAGAAAGATCCAATCTTGAGGATCTCCTATTATTTTCGAAAATATGACATGAAATAGGGTGTGAGATTTTTTGTGAAAAAATACACATGGAAAGAAGAAGATATGGGATATATTCAAGATTTCTTGGAGATCAAGAAAAGATCTTTCCTAACCCTAAATTGGCCCTAATTTTTTTCCAACCCCCTCTATATAAATAGGGGATGAATTTTTCATCCCCTACACAATTCCATGAGTTGGAAAAATTAGAAATCCACAAAGGTGGTGCAACAATTATTTATTTTTCCTTTGTTTTATAAATTGTTCATTGGAGAACCTTCCACCGGGTTATTGAACGAGGACTTGGGAATACTTGAGAAGGACTTTTGGTTGGTAGCCAGTTACTTGATCCTGTCCATCTCAACGGCTGTCTCTCCAACGGGTAAGTTTACGTAAACTCCTAGAAATTCCACATGCTAGGATCTTTTATGTGAAATATTATTTGCATGATGTTGTTGGATGAATTATTATTTGAATTCACTTAGGTTAATTCATGTTAGTAATAATTGTTAATTTAAATTTGTGTTTATGAGGTCATCCCGATAGATCCTGGCATATAGTATCCCAACAATTTGCTTTCTGTACTGCATATTTACTTGTTGCATATTTCACTAGAAGCATACTGAGTTTTCTTATATTCAGTTGGAACCAATCCACTGAACTTGCATTAAACTGAGCACAACCTTAACCATTGTTTTCATAAGGAAAATGTATTTTCAGCAAAGTAAAACGAGTATAAACTTAGGGCCTACACTTTTCGCACCATAGAAAAGCTAGTGTAGATAGCTACCAAACTGAAAAACTCAACTGAGTGTTCAGTAAGATAGTTATCTGTGCAAAGCTTCTCAGGACACTTTCGCACTCAGGATCAATTGAGCTAATCTGAAGGACTGAAAGCTAACTCAGGGTGACTGTCTCAGTAGACTTTTACTCAGGGTGTTTTGTGCTTTTCAGGACTAAACTCAGGAAAACTTGACTCACTGATCAGCAAGATTTTAAAAGTTAAAAAATCACTATACACATGTATTCCCACCCCCCCCATACACGTGTGAAACTCGTTTACCCCGGGACCAACAAGTGGTATCAGAGCAGGTTGTTCAAAAGACCACTGTTTTATTGTTTTCTTTTAAAGAAAAAAATTATTTTTGGTCACCTGAACAGATTCGTTTTAAAAAAAAGGTGATGAGATTTTTTTTGGAAGCTTTTTAATGGCTTTGGCATCATTATAAAAAAGGGGGAAATTGTTGGGATATTTTAGTTTTGATTATTTATGCCAAAACATTATGTAATTGTCAACTTGTATTATTTAAGTTCATTTCTACAGGTAACAAGTTGAGGGGGAGGTGAACAAGTTGAGGGGGAACTGATCTAAAGTCTCCTGAGAAAATAGGCCTGAAGACAAGTGACCTGAATGAAAAATAGGCCTGAGGAAAGTAGCCTGAATGGAAGAAGGTTGAAGTCCAATACCGCTGAATGTCAGAATGGCCTGAGCGAGAAGTGCTGAGTGCTGAGTGCAGAATGCTGAGTGCTGGAATCCTGAGCGCTGAAATCATGAACGTTGAACGCTGAACGCTGAAATCCTGAATGCTGATTGTTGAAATCCTGAATGCTGAATGTTGATTTCGGAAGGCCTAAAAGTTGACGTGGACAAACAAGAGTATGTGTTGGAGGAGCGGAGTACCTCAATACCAAGAAAGTATGAGAGATCACCGAAATCTTTGACCGAAAATTTGGAGGCAAGAGAAGTGACCACATGAGAAAGAAACGAGTTGTTATATCCTGTGAATATAAGGTCATCCATATATACCAAGAAGTAAGCAAGTACACCCTCATGATAATAGATAAACAGGGATTCATCGGACTTAGTGCAAGTGAAGCCCAAGGAGATCAAAAATTGACACAGTGAGTTGTACCAAGTACGTGGAGCTTGCTTTAAGCCGTAGATGGATTTTTTTTAGTTTGCAGACATGAGAGGGAAAGTTGGTATCGAAAAACCCAGGCGGCTGAGACATATATACTTCATCCTTGAGATCCCCGTGGAGGAAAGCATTATTCACATCAAACTGATGAAGAGGCCAGTTATGTGAGACAGCAAGGCTAAGAACTAGATGAACAGTGGCAGGTTTCACAACTGGACTAAATGTCTCAAAGTAGTCCACTCCTGGTCATTGATGAAACCCTTTAGCTACAAGACGAGCTTTAAACTTGTCAATAGAACTATTCGATTTTTGCTTAATTCGAAAACCCCATTTGCAACCAACTACATTCTGAGACAAATTAGAAGGGACCAAATCCCAAGTACCATTCTTAAGCGGAGCAAAAAATTCAGCAGACATAGCATCTCTCCAACGACTATCATTCAGACCTTGTTTAACAGTAGTAGGCTTAACCTCAGAAGAAACAGTAGATGTTAGACAATACCTCGGATTGGGTTTGAAGATGTTGTTACGCGCACGAGTGGTCATCGTGTGAGTAGGAGCAGGCGGAGGTAGTGGTGGAGTGATAACAAGGGAAGATGCAGGATCCAGTGGTGGTGCTAGTGAAGCATGCTCTACAGGAGGTGGAATGGGCATTGAGGTATGTGTGAAATGGTCTGATAGTGGTTGGGGAGTGTGAATGAGAGGTGGAGTGGGAATGGAGATATGTGTGATAGGTTCCGATAGCGGTTCAGGAGTGGGAATGGAGGATGAAAGGGATGATACAGAAAATGGGAATTTGTCCTCAACAAACTCAACATGGAGAGAGGTATAAAGTTTGTTAGAGGACAAATCGAGACATATATATGCACTTTGAGTAAAGGAATACCCGACAAAGACACATAGGGAGGACCTTTTTGAAGCTTGAGAGACGTGTATGGCCGAAGCCATGGGTAGCAAAGGCAGCCAAAGATACGAAGTTTGGATATGTTGGGTGGATGATTGTGAAGTTTCTCAAACGAGGACAACATGGATAGATCAATTTTTGGGATACGGTTGATAATATTGTGGTAATGGTCATGGCAAAGGGCCAATAGGTTAAAGGCATGGATGCTTGATGGAGAAGTGTTAGACCAGTGTCAACAACATGGCGATATCGACGTTCAGACTGGCCATTATGTTCAGGTGTATGTGGAGGTGTGGTGTGATGAGTTATCCCATGAGAAGAGAGAAATGGACGAAGAGCAATGAACTCTCCCTGATTATCAGTGTAGACGGTTACAATTTTTGTTTTATTAAAGTTTTCAACTAGGGCTTTAAAAGCAACAAATGTAGATAGCACATTAGATTTGCGTTTAAGAGGATAGAGCCATATACTTAGAAAAATGATCCACAAAGATAACGTAATATTTAAATCCATCAACAGATAAAACTTGAGAGGTCCAAACATCAGAGTAAAGTAGTTCAAGAGGAGCAGATGACTTAAGACTAGACTCATGAAATGGTAGTTTGTGACTTTTGATGCATGTGCAGGAATCACAAGAAAAACTCGACTGTTTATTCGACAATAAATTATTACCAGAAATGACGTTATCTAAGATTTTGAAAGAAGGGTGACCGAGTCGAGCGTGCCAGATGGAAAGAGGTTGTTTAGTGGAGGCTAGAGCAGAGGCAAGAACACCAACAGGCCACACATAAAGCCCATTAACGCGAGGACCGCGTAGGCGAGTATCCCCCGTATGTCGATCCACCACCTGAAAACTAACATCAGAGAAAACTACATCCACGTTATTATCATGACATAAGCGTGAGACGGAAATTAAATTACGTGACATTTGAGGCACATGCAACGCATCACAAAAATGAAGTGAAATGTGCGGAAAGTTCAAAGACCCAATGTGAGAAATACGTAATTCGTTACCGTCACCAATAACTATACCATCATTGCCATCATATGTGCATGATGAAGGAGGTTGGCTAAGTCTTTAGAGATGTGGTGAGAAACTCTGGAATCTAGAATCCAATTAGAAGATGGCAGTGTTGAATGTGTCGTGTAGACCGTGTTGGGGAATAAGTTGCACAGATCTATTCGGGATGAATATTTAAATACAAATTTAATTCTTGTAATTATTACTAGCATGAATTAATCCTATATTAATTCAAATAATAATCCAACAACATATCATGCATATAATTAATTCACGTAAATCCTACGCATGCGGAATTCTACGAGTTTACGTACGTACCTCTTGGGATGGCAGTGATCTGGCTGATTAGACTAACCAAAAGAACTTCCCAAGTATTCCCTTAATCCTTGTTCGACTATCCGGTGGTAGGACACTTGTAAACAATTAACAAAAGAAAAATAAATTATGTTGCACCACCTTTGTGGATTTACTAATTTTTCCAGCACATGGAATTGTACACTACTCAATTGACGTTTTTAGAAAAAAATACAATCTTTTGACGTTACAAAATATTTGATATTTTATCGACGCTGATATTTTTCCGAAAAACCAATTTTCGTGTGTTGCTGGGAATGAAACATTCATCCCCTATTTATAGAGGGTGGTGGACGAAATTTTGGCAAAAAATAATGTGGGAAAATCTTTTCTTGATCTCCAAGAAATCTTGAATATATCTCCTATATTCTTTTTCCCATAATTATAATATTCCACAAAATCCCACCTACTCTTTGTTATGGGATATTTTCGAAAATAATAGGCAAGAATCCAAGATTTCGATCTTCTTGAATTTATGAGATATTCTTGTATTTCAAGAAATACATATCTTCCATAATATCTTTTCAAGAAAATCAAGAAAATCTTTCTTGCCCTTTATCTTTCAAAAAATTCGATATTTTCCTTATGAATAACCAAGTGGGAGATTTCTTGAATTTAATGAGATGATCTTGTATTCCAAGAATACATATCTTCATTCCATAACAAAATTCAAAGAAAATCTTTCTCCTCTTTTATCTATAAATTTCGAAAATAATTAGGAAAAATAAGCAACAATATTTATTTTATTTTAAACATCTTTTTCAGTTATTAGACTATATGTTGGGCTACTCAGAGGCCTTTAGGAGAATTAAGATTGGACCTTCCAATGGATCTTGAATTATCAATATTGAGCCACAATATTATTCAAGACCATAAATATTAATTAATTCCACTACATAATTAATATTGCACTATTCATCTTAACCCATATTACAGTCAATATGGCTCCCGGTTATTATTTCCCGTGTTTAAGATTATCTAGCACATTAATTAATTCAAGCCACTGAAATAGTTTTCCATTAATTAATATATTTTATCCTTGGTCAAGGAACGGTTCAACATTATTATCCATACCGAAAACTAATTCCACTTGCAAGATTTGGTATGATAAAGCTTATGAACCTCCCAAGGGGGCAAATCAAACAAGCGTACTTGCACACAATTCTCCGTATTAAATCTTAGCAATCATATGTGACCAATAATATTGTCCAAGATAAAAAGTATTGAATCTCGTTGATTCTCTACCCATGATAAGTCAAAGCAATAGTTACCGATCACACGTGATACTATTTAAGGAACGAAGATTAAGAAATAACGAACCACTGAGGTCTAATTCTTCCTTGTTCAGTTCTGAAGAATTTGTCCTCCTGTAGGTCCTATTCAGTGCATCAGTCATGCACTAGTGTAATCTCTTGGTCAAGACAAGCCAATCTGAGCCTTACATTTCAACCTTTCACGATGGATTGTTCATTTCCATCTAGGTCGTGAATGGTGTACTTTTAGTTACAAGGGACTGTTAATTTAATCTTCTGTGATCTGGTATCACTAAATTAACTACAATATAACACGTACTATTTATTGAACAGTTATGCAGTAAATATATTTAACATTCAATAATATTTAAAGCATCAGTGATAAACAATTTATTTCAGTAAATAAGTCCGAAATTCAGTTTTTTATTATACAAAGTAAAAAGCATACTTTCCAGTATAATCCCAACAATCTCCCACTTATACTCAAAGTCTGCTTTTAAGTACACTACAACATGTCTCGTGTAGACCCGTGACATCTAATGTCACTTACACGAACCTAATAATTTCTCCCACTTATACTCAAAGCAGATTGGCAACGGTCTTGACACCCATTCCTTTCACATGTCTCTCAAATGTATTCAGAGGCAGACCCTTTGTGAATGGATCTGCTAGGTTGTCTTCAGACGCTATCTTTGCCACATCTATATCTCCTCTCTTAACGATTTCTCGTATAAGATGGTATTTCCTTTCAATGTGTTTACTGGCCTTGTGGGCTCTTGGTTCTCTTGAATTTGCAACTGCTCCGGCATTGTCACAATAAACAGTGATTGTGCTGGGAAAATTCGGAACTACGTCCAAGTCCACTAGGAAGTTCTTGAGCCAAACCGCTTCTTTCACTGCCTCTCAAGCAGTTACATATTCGGTTTCCATGGTAGAATCTGTGATGCATTTCTGCTTAATGCTTCTCCCTGTCACGGCTCCTTCCCCTATGCAAAACACACTACCGGAGGTAGATTTTCTAGAGTCTATGTCTGATTGGAAATCCGAGTCCGTGTAGCCGATGTGGATTGGACTATCTGACTGATAAACCAACATTCTATCCCGAGTTCTTTTCAGATACTTCAGAATGTTTTTAACTGTCGTCCAATGTTCTTTCCCCAGGTTACTTTGATATCTTGCTACCATGCCAACGACAAAGCAGATATTCGGTCTCATACACAGCATTGCATACATAAGGCTTCCGACAGCCGAAGCATAAGGAATGTCTTTCATGTCATCTATCTTCTTTTGCGTCTTAGGGCACATTTTCTTGGATAGATGGATTCCATGTCTGAAAGGTACGAAGTCTTTCTTGGAATCTTGCATGCTGAATCGTTTCAAGATAGTGTCTATGTATGAAGCTTGCGATAAGCCTATCATCCTTTTCTTGCGATCTCGAGTGATCTTGATCCCAAGGATGTGTGCGGCTTCCCCTAAGTCCTTCATATCAAACTATTTTGAAAGCCATTCCCTTACGTCTAATAACACCTTCACATCGTTCCCGATGATCAGTATGTCGTCTACGTATAGTACTAAGAATACCAATGCAGTTCCGACACACTTTTTGTACACACAACTTTCGAACTCATTTTGATCGAACCCATAAGACTTTATAACATGATCAAAACATTGGTTCCAAGCTTTGGATGCCTGTTTGAGTCCGTAAATGGACTTCATGAGCTTACAAACTAGGTGTTCTTGGCCTTTTTCAATGAAGCCTTGGGGTTGTTGCATATAGATCTCTTCATCAAGACTTCCGTTAAGGAAAGCTGTCTTGACATCCATTTGCCAGATTTCAAAGTCGAGATGCGCAGCAATCGATAAGAGAATATGGATGGACTTGAGCATGGCTACAGGCGAAAAAGTTTCCTCATAATCGATCTCTTCTTTCTAAGTATAACCTTTCGCCACTAGTCTTGCTTTGAAGGTTTTCACCTTCCCGCCCGGTCCTCTTTTTCTCTTATACACCCACTTGCAACCAATGGGTTTGACCCCATTAAGTGGTTCGACTAGCTCCCACACTCTGTTATGATTCATAGAACCCATTTCGGCTTTCATTGTCGTTTGCCAAGAATCTGCATCCTTATCTTGGATTGCCTCGTCATATGTCCATGGGTCTTATTCGTCTTTTCCGGGAATCAAGTCCGAGGACTCTCCTATTCCCATGAATCTCTCGGGCTGTTTTACAACCCTCCCACTACGACGAGGTTCCGGTTGTGAAAGTGTGTCGTTTGGTATATCATCTTGTATAGTTGGCATTGAGGTTAGCCCCCTTAGCTCATTTAAGGTAATCTCACTTCTGGGTCTTCTTTCGTTCATATAGTCTTCTTCCAAAAATCTAAAGTGGGTGCTTATGACCACCTTTTGATCTTCGGGACCATAGAACATACACCCTTTTGTTCCCTCGGGGTATCCTACAAACAACCTTAATTCTAATCGAGGGTCCAATTTTCTGGCTTCCTTGTCCAACACGTAGGCCGAACAGCCCCAAATCCTCATGTGTCTCATACTAGGCTTGCGCCCGGTCCACAATTCTTTGGGAGTTTTGGGAACCGATTTGGATGGCACCAAGTTCATAATGTAAGCTACTGTTTCCAAGGCATGACCCCAGAACGACTTGGGAAGATCCACATAACTCATCATAGAACTAACCATTTCCAAAAGAGTTTTGTTTCTTCGCTCTGCAACTCCGTTTTGTTGAGGGGTTCCGGGTGCAGTGAGTTGGGATGCAATCCCTTTATCAGATAAGTAGTTCAAAAACTCATCGCTGAGGTATTCGCCTCCACGATCAGATCATAGAGACTTGATACGTTTTTCCCTATGATTCTCTGCTTGAGCCTTAAATTCTTTGAATTTCTCAAAGGTCTCAGATTTATGCTTCATAAGGAAAATATAACCGTACCTTGAGTAATCATCAATAAAAGTGACAAAATACTCATAACCTCCTCTTGCTTTGGTTGACATTGGACCACATACATCTGTGTGAACGATCTCTAAAACTTCTTTGGCTCTATTCCCCTTGGCTCCAAATGCCCTCTTGGTCATTTTACCCTCCAAACATGATTCGCAGGTTGGAATTGGTTCAACTTGGAGAAACTCCAGTGAACCGTCTTTCACCAACCTTTGGATTCTCTTTGGATTTATATGACCCAATCTTAGATGCCAAAGAAGTGTCTCGTTCACGTCTGATGAACGTTTTCTTTTCTCGGAAACAGTTGATGTGTTATAGGATGCATTTCGTGAGTGGTGTGCACATTTAATTGTATAGAGATTTTTCATCAATGTCCCATAACAGATACACTCATCATTTCAAGAAATGATGTCATTCTTATTAGAAGAAACTTAGTGTCCTTTAATCAAATTTTAGAAACTGAAAGTGAATTCTTTCCAAAACTGGGAACAAAAAGATAATCTCAAAAAAAAACTTCATCTTTAAAAGACATGTGCACTTCTCCCACTGCTTTAACCACTACTCATGTAGCATTGCAATATCTGCTACTTGTGTAGTATTGCAATAACTGTTACTATCGTAGCATTGCAATATCTGCCACTTACGTAGCATTGCAATAATTGCTACTTTCGTAACATCGCCCAGTGTGATGAGGATCTCACTCCCACTAAGTTGCTGGATTAGTTTGAACCCGTGAAGCAAACATGATTAGTGGATCCCGTATCAACTACCCACGAATTAGAAGTATATGCCGCTAAACAAGTTTCAACAATTAGTGCTTGAGAATTACCTTTCTTTCCGGCCCTTTTGGGGTTGGAACAGGCAAACCTCCATTGTCCTCTCTCACCGCAGTTTAAGCATTTCCTCATTGGATTTTCCTTGACACCACCAGCATTCGTCATCTTATCATTGCCCTTGGCAATAGTTGAGTCTGATTGCTTATGGCCTTTGGTCACCTTCTTCTTCTTGCCATCCCTTGGCCTAGAAGATGAAGACGGACCACTTGCCGTCAAAGCTTGAGTTTGGTGCCCTATCAATATCCCTGCCGAGACCAAAGCTTGCAGCAAATCAGCTTGCGAGGAAAAATTGCTCAGAAACTTTTGGGCAGAGAATGAAGTACCAAATTCATCTGAATCTCCAGATTATAATTTGTACTCAGAACTTCAAGTTTGTTCAGATGGGCCATCAATTTTGAGGACGTAATCCCTCACGGGTTTGCCCTCCACTAATTACAGCGACGACATCTCTCGCAAGGTGATCTGACGAGTCTCGCATTTTTGACTCGTCAGTTGGCTCATCTGATTTTGGTGTGTCAAGAATCCACTTGTGCTTTTGTGCAGTTAGGACAATTATAATTTTTCGTTTCCAATCAATATAGTTTCCATACTTATTCTATTGACTTTAAGTATAACAGCAGTGGATTAAAAGGTTACGACATGCTGAACTGAAATAAATAATAATATGCATAAGCATAAATATATCACAAGATTCGATCACATGTTTCATATTTAAAATCTCAAAAAAAATATGAACATGTATCAACCAACATCTCAAAACAGTTTAAATAAGCCACGTGGGGTGGGTCATTATTTAAACACATTCAAGCAGGTTACAAACAAGAACAGCTACAAACCTTTAATATCCGGATTAATAGTTGGCTCCCACTTGACCAATATAAAATTGACAGGGACTTCGGGGAAGTATATGCCTATCAATTTTATACCTAAGTAATAACCATGATTAAATACAGGATTATTATTTCGTATTGAACGAGCCTCGTGGGGAGGGTCACCGTCGCCACTAGTAATAATCCGCAATCATCCATTCGGAATTCATTCATGTGAAAGCTAACTTTTGACCATCCCGTGGGGGGAATTTCTCCAAAAGAATTCACAAATAAATAAATCATGGAGGTCAAAATTAATTCAATTTTATTATCCGGAATAAAATTGTCAATTAATTATTTAAACATACTTAGTAATTTTTGAAGGTGAGATTTTTCATTGGGCAACTCTCATGCAAACACATTTAAACAAATTAAATAAAGCATAAGATAGCACAAAAATAAATCAAGCAAAGCAGAAAAATAAACATATTGGGCACAAATTATCCAATTTTCATGGTTTGATTTTTCTTGGCTTGATCTTGAAGAAACACCGTCTTGAATTTCTCCCACTCGATCGTCTCGAAAAGAACTCCGTCTCGAAATGCCACGCCAAGTAGCTCGCAAAGGATGCACGCCAAGATCCGCCGCCCTCGCCGAAACAACCACGTCCGTCGCGCTTTGCACAAATACAGACGCCCGCCTGAAAGCCCGATGATGGTCCCTATTAAAATGTCAAAAAACCCATTTTGCGTGTGCGGAAGCAAACATTTTAAAAGTGATGCATAAAAAACAGGGGTGAGGGCAGAGTGATTCATTTTTTACATTTTAAGCTCATGTGTGTTGTGTTTCTTATAATCGAATGCGTATGACAAGTAAGAACATAAAGCAGTAAAGAACACACGATTTTATAGTGGTTCGGAGTCCAACTCCTACATCCACTCTTCCCTATCATCAGGGGCACCAACTTAACCAACTGGACTTAGTTTAACGTGTTAGTCCAACACCCAGCAGATGTTTACCGAGTTCACACTCAAACGGGACTTATCACCCTCACGGGATTGCCTACCCTCCCTTTCGGGATTGCTAGATGTTTACCGAAGTTCTCACTCAACCTACAAACTTAACCGACTCTTGGGTTTGGGTATAAGATTGTTTGGTTTCCAACTAGGGTGAGATTTTTCCTTACATTTGTTTAGCCTCAATGCTAAGGTTGGGAAAATCTCTCTAAGCTTAGGATATAGCATTTATGCTTAGATCTAGGGTAGAACACTTCTTGAATATATGCGTGTATTTCTTTCTCTGTGTTCTATGGTGGAAATGCTAGATGATTTGGCTCTGTAGCTTCAATGGTGTTTTCACGCATTTCACACACTTCCACACCTGATAATGAGGGAAGAACTTGTATTTATAGTGTGGATTTGAATGTTACCGTTGGAAGGAGTCACATTCAAATCCATACTATTTTGTAGCTTTTTGCAGCTTTTCCAGTGGGTTGTGTCTTCCTCTGGTCGTCCACGGTGATTCTAACGGGTATATTCCTCGATTCCTCGCTTTGAATCATTCAGATTCTCTCGAGTCTTAGTGTCTTCGATTCCATCCGAGCCTTCAGTCTTATCCGAGCCTTCAAACTTCTTCTCTTGACCTTGTCGACCAGCATATCGACACTCAGTGGACCGAGTTCGGTTCTTCGTCTTCGCATTAATCTGACCCTCGTGTCACTAGCTTTTCAGCTAACCGATCATCGAAGAGCATTCGATTCTCGTGAATATGACTTGAGATGACTTCTTCTTGATGACTTCTTTTCCGTCCGGTATCTCGATTTCTAGTTCTCGATATCGATTTCTTCTACTTTGATCCGATCGGCTCACATGATCGATCGAGATAAAGATCAGTCAAGATATCGGTATATCTCTGCATCGGATTAGTACATCGAGTTAGCATATTAGGTTAACATATCGGTTTAGCACATCCGATCTCAATCACGCGTGATCTTGATCATCCGCTCATCTTCATATCGATCTCGATCACGTCCCGATCTCGTCGATCTCATCTCGCTCTCTTCGATCGCAACCTTCTCTTGATCTTACGGTCGGTTTTTTCCGATCGAACTTATGCGCTCTTCCGATCACCAGATCGGCTTCGTGCATTCTTCCGATCATCGATCGTCTGCTTACGGTCATCCGATCGAAGTCATCTCGTCATCCGATCTTCGATCGGTACCGGCTTAGCTTTTTCTTCTCTATACGATTTTGCTCGACTCATCGATTAACTCCGGAACTCATCTTACTCATCTGATCTCGTCGGTCTAAATGCAACCAACTCATTCGATCTCGATCATCTCACGATACGATTCCGTGAGTTCCCCCTCAATTTGTTCTCTCGTTCCCCCCTCGACTTGTTATCGTAAATCGGCTTCAAAAACACAAGTTGATAATGTTTTCAGCGTAATTCATCAAAAACTAAAATATCCCAGCCCGGCGATTAATACGTCCGGCGCCCGTGTCTCACTTGCGATGCCCGATGTCGCCCGCTTACGGCGCTTCGTGTCGCTATCGCATCTGCCCGCGTCGCCTTCTTCGCCGTCTTGTCGCCCGCTCGCGCCCTCAAACAATTCCACTTTACTGCCAGCGCCGCGTCCGCCCGTTGGATCGCGTCGCTCGGCCCCTCGGCATCGCCCTACGCCTTGTCTTGCGCCATAAGCGTCGCGTCGTAGCGTCCTCCCCATAACGGCGTTCCTTGTGGCGCTTACCGCTTAAGCCTTTTTGGATCCCGTTTTTAATTCTTCGTCTCATATCCGTTTCCGATCCGATTACAATTTATTTACAAAATAAATAAACCTAGATCTAGACTAGTCTATTACATTGATCAAATCAAACAAATACTAATCTACTCGTGGATTTTTTCACGAGGCAAAAATGAATCCGAACGAATCGAATTAAAAACCACAATTTATATGCATGCATAAATAAACACATTAAATTCCATAACAATTGGATACCTGCAAAACAGATCTAGCAATTCTACTATCCAATTTCAAATTTAATGTCAGCGAATTAAATTACAATTTAAAAAATTCAGAGCCCAAAAACGTGGCTCTGATACCAGTTGTTGGGGAATAAGTTGCATAGATCTATTCGGGATGAATATTTAAATACAAATTTAATTCTTGTAATTATTACTAGCATGAATTAATCCTATATTAATTCAAATAATAATCCAACAACATATCATGCATATAATTAATTCACGTAAATCCTACGCATGCGGAATTCTATGAGTTTACGTGAACGTACCTCTAGGAATGGCAGTGATCTGGCTGATTAGACTAACCAAAAGAACTTCCCAAGTATTCCCTTAATCCTTGTTCGACTATCCGGTGGTAGGACACTTGTGAACAATTAACAAAAGGAAAATAAATTATGTTACACCACCTTTGTGGATTTACTAATTTTTCCAGTACATGGAATTGTACACTACTGAATTGACGTTTTTAGAAAAAAATACAATCTGTCGACGTTACAAAATATTTGATATTTTATCGACGCTGATATTTTTCCGAAAAACCAATTTTCGTGTGTTGCTGGGAATGAAACATTCATCCCCTATTTATAGAGGGTGGTGGACGAAATTTTGGCAAAAAATAATGTGGGAAAATCTTTTCTTGATCTCCAAAAAATCTTGAATATATCTCCTATATTCTTTTTCCCATAATTATAATATTCCACAAAATCCCACCTACTCTTTGTTATGGGATATTTTCGAAAATAATAGGCAAGAATCCAAGATTTCGATCTTCTTGAATTTATGAGACATTCTTGTATTTCAAGAAATACATATCTTCCATAATATCTTTTCAAGAAAATCAAGAAAATCTTTCTTGCCCTTTATCTTTCAAAAAATTCGAAATTTTCCTTATGAATAACCAAGTGGGAGATTTCTTGAATTTAATGAGATAATCTTGTATTCCAAGAATACATATCTTCATTCCATAACAAAATTCAAAGAAAATCTTTCTCCCCTTTTATCTATAAATTTCGAAAATAATTAGGAAAAATAAGCAACAATATTTATTTTATTTTAAACACCTTTTTCAGTTATTGGACTATATGTTGGGCTACTCAGGGGGCCTTTAGGAGAATTAAGATTGGACCTTCCAATGGATCTTGGATTATCAATATTGAGCCACAATATTATTCAAGCCCATAAATATTAATTAATCCCACTACATAATTAATATTGCACTATTCATCTTAACCCATATTACAGTCAATATGGCTCCCGATTATTATTTCCCGTGTATAAGATTATCTAGCCCATTAATTAATTCAAGCCACTGAAATAGCTTTCCATTAATTAATATCTTTTGTCCTTGGTCAAGGAACGGTTCAACATTATTATCCATACCGGAAACTAATTCCATTTGCAAGATTTGGTATGATAAAGCTTATGAACCTCCCAAGGGGGCAAATCAAACAAGCGTACTTGCACACGATTCTCCGTATTAAATCTTAGCAATCATATGTGACCAATAATATTGTCCAAGATAAAAAATATTGAATCTCGTTGATTCTCTACCCATGATAAGTCAAAGCAATAGTTACCGATCACACGTGATCCTATTTAAGGAACGAAGATTAAGAAATAACGAACCACTGAGGTCTAATTCTTCCTTGTTCAGTTCTGAAGAATCTGTCCTCCTGTAGGTACTATTCAGTGCATCAGTCATGCACTAGTGTAATATCTTGGTCAAGACAAGTCAATCTGAGCCTTACACTTCAACCTTTCACGATGGATTGTTCATTTCCATCTAGGTCGTGAATGGTGTACTTTTAGTTACAAGGGACTGTTAATTTAATCTTCTGTGATCCGGTATCACTAAATTAACTACAATGTAACACGTACTATTTATTGAACAGTTATGCAGTAAATATATGTAACATTCAATAATATTTAAAGCATCAGTGATAAACAATTTATTTTAGTAAATAAGTCCGAAATTCAGTTTTTGATTATACAAAGTAAAAAACATACTTTCCAGTATAATCCCAACAGACCGAGGGAGACAAATAGACTGAGCAGGATGCCATTTGTGCCTCTGAATTGCAGCGAAAAAAGGCCTAGAATTATGGAAGAATTGATAATAATAGAGGATTGACCAATTCTTGGAATTAATAGCCGAAATCAAGAGATGGCGTGATTGGAGGGATAACAAATCAATAATATGATGATATGGTATTAGAAGAAGAGTTGACCAAGTGAATTGGGCAACAAATCTTGGCTAATATGGTATGAGAAGAAGTGTTGACCAAGTGAATTGACAACAAATCTTGGGATATGAAAACTGATCGTGAGGATCGTTTTAGTAGGAAAAAAAAGGTGTTAGCCAATTAGGCTCTGGTTAGCATAAAGAGGGTATTGGAAGTGATATATTATTCACATGTAAAGGGAATATAAATACATGTACAAGTGACTAATGTAGTCACATACTTTCCAATTTGAGATACAAGTACAACACTACACTAAGTGAATACAATGAATATAACATAATACTCCTAATACTACGTACGTTTGGATTCTCAGAGTCCGAAACACAAACACACGAATTTATTCACAGATTGCTTCCATTATTCACAATATTAAATGCCTCTAATGTGTAAGTGTGATGCGTATTTTTCTTTTCTGAGTTTTTTGTTTCTTATGAAAGCCGCACGAGAAGAGAAGGAGAGAATTCACGTTAATTCCCGTCACCATTGAATTCCCAGAACTCAGCTCCTTTAATGTCTCCTGGAAGTTAACCAACTTCCATCTCTATCCACATTCATATGTGGATTTAATTTATTATAAATTAATAATTAATATAAAATTAATTATTAATATAAAATTAATTATTAATATAATAATAACTTTCAATAGATGATTTAGTGTATGCCTTTATCGCATTGTAATATGAAGGAATGGTTTAAGCAGGTCTGGTTGTCTTCTGACATGTGTGAATCAAAGTTATGGATATCACAAGTCTATTTGTTCCAGTTTGTTTGTCATCTTGCTAATTTACCACGATAAGCCTCTACACTCTGCAGTTTAGAAATTTGGTATGTTTTTGGTCATGGTAGCAAGCTTCCTTTATCGTCTATGGAATGTTGTGGTTTTAATTTGATGATTTTTACTCGATCGATTAAACGTTGGAGTATTAGGTTAACTATAATTGATATATGAAGACACGAAATGTTCGAGTGATGTGTGATTGTCGAGATTATCTTCTAGGAGCAATTACAATAGGGTGTCATTTATAGAGTGTTCTTACTCTTAATACCACCATTTTTAACTCTTACTCCTAGGTCCAAAAAATAGGTGGAAAAGACTTAAATGCCCTTAAGTGTTTCAACAACCAAAATGGACCCATGTGTAGATTTAAAATCTGACTTTTCTGCACCCCATATTTTTAATAATTTTGTATTTTAAAATTTTTAAAATTGTAAATTTTAATGTTTGAATTTTACCGAACTTTTTAATTTGCATATTTCAGATTTTAAATTTAATTTGCATATCTATCCTTTTATTTAATTTGCATATTTCAAAATTTAAATTTTACTAATTTTTTAAATTATTTGTAATTTTATTTAATTAATTTTTTTAATATTAACCAAAAAATTCTGCACACCCAAAAAAAAATTTAATCATTTGTTCTTTTATTTAAAAATTCTGCACACCTGTACAAAATTCTGCACACCTAATTTTTTTTAAATCATCTGTCATTTTATTTAAAATTCTGCACACCCCACAATTATGAACATTCGGAAAAAAAAATTTGCACACCGTAAAAAATTCTGCACACCTAATTTTTTTTTAAATCATATGTCCTTTTATTTAAAATTATGCACGCCCCACAATTTTGCACACCCGTAAAAAAAATATTGCACACTCGTAAAAAATTTTGCACCCCCCAAATGTTTTTTAAATTATATGTCCTTTTATTTAAAATTCTGCATACCCATAAAAAAAATTATGCACACCCATATATTTACGAAAGATAGGATATTCGAATTTTGGTAAAGATTTTGGAAGCTCTTCTTCGGATCGGCTGAAGGTATGCAAAATAGTGTTCCGAAATTGCCATATGCAAATACAATTTGGTAACCAAACTATACAAAAGCAAAAGTGAAGAAAAAGAAGAGAAGTAAAAGAAGAATGACAATATAGAGTCGGAAAAGGAAAACACACAAAAATGTTGCTGCCAATAACATGATTATCAGATTGGCTTCAAAGAGGAGATGAGACAACAACAAAGAAAGCCATTTTAATTAACTATTCAAAAAACAGATCATAAAGAAAGAGGCAATCAAATACATTATTCAAACTCATTTTTTATATAAAACATATAAAATCAAACCAATCATCACAGATCCCTCCAAAACATTTCTGAAACAGAAAAATCGAACAACTTCCAGCCAAAAATGAATCTGAAAAACCGCCGCGCCCAACCCACGTGGCCGCGGCGGCACTTGTATATTTTTTTTTAACATAAAAAAATAACAATAATTTTAAAAGAATTAAAAAAAACAGAAAGAGAGAGAAGACCTACCAATTCTGAAGTTGTCGAGTATTGACGGGAATGGAGGTTAAGAATAAAGAGTGGAGTGAGGCTGAATGAAAAGTGAGAGAAAGCAAAAAAGAGGAGAAAAAGAGTTAAGTGGTAGGCTATAGATATGTGAGTTAACTAAGTCTTGTATGCACCAAGTGTATCGTATACTTTATAGTATATTTTAGAATTATGCAACTTGTTGCACTAAGATATGCAACTTGATTATATCGAATCATGCAATTATTAGTATGGGAAATAAATTGCACAGTTCAGTATAAACAAATTGTATTTCAGTACAACAAGTCGTATGATTTTAAAATATAATATAGAATGCATGATGCACCTGATGCATATGAGACTCACTCGTGAATTAATTCATTATTTAGTGGAAGTAATTGGTGGGTCATGTCAATCACTCATTTGTCTTTACTCACTACCTTTATTTACTATACTTCTTAACCTTTTCAATTTTCATATATATAATTAAATATTTATTAACTATATGAAAAGTATATTAAAAAAAAGTCAAAAAATAGGGTATGCACTTCCATACCCATTAACATATCATAATGGCGGCGGCAGTGGTGTCAAAATTGTGTATTCTTGTGTGTGTGGTATAATTTGAAAATCATAATGTGTATCTACATTTGCAAAAAAAAAAAAAAATTGAATTTCAAATGGAAAAGGAAGTCAGAAATCTTCCTATGAATTCTGGTGCATTTTTCCAGGGATGATGGTTTATGTTGTGGGTTTGACAGCTTATTTTTAGTATAATTATCCTTAATTTATTAATTTGTTAGTGAAAGGATATAAATGTCATCTATTGCACCTAAGAGTTCTGCTAAAACATGATAACACCTAATAATAATGTCTCCTATAAAATAGCACTTTTGAGTAATTTTTTCAATTTTGTAATTGATTATGATGAAAAAAACATGATTTGAGCAAGAGTATTACAAAATTTTGGAGTATACCTTCTGAATGATAAATCTTATTTAATTATCCATATTGCGTTTCTATTTTTTTTTTTTTTTGGGATGATAATCCATTACTTGAAATTGAATAGAATTGTTATGATATATCCCCTAGCATCATATTAGAATTGTACTAATCAGTTGTGATTTTGGGTAAGTGGTTCTATTAAATTTATATTGTACTACCTCCGTCCCGAATTGGAAGTCGCCTTTACTTTTTATACGCGTTTTTGCGAGCGAGTTTTGTATTAGTAATTGAAATTATAAAATGAATTTTAAGGAGGAGTATGATATCATACTCCTCCTTAAATCATACCTCTCCTTAAAAGTCACTTTATCATTTCAATTACTAATACAAAACTCGTCGCCAAAACGTGTATAAAAAGTAAAGGCGACTTCCAATTCGGGACGAAGGGGTATTATTTTTTACTAATCCATTTCATTTTGAGTTTTCTTTTGTACTCAATATTGGCTATCAAATACAAATAAATAAATAAATATATATATATATATATATATATATATATATATATATATTAGTTGTATAACCTATTGGAGACGTGCCTATGGCCAACGACATTGAGAAAGCAAAACCTCATGTCCTGCGTTCGAAACGAGACAAATTTTTCACAAGATGTTTATGAACCCTTACAGTAGGGTTCCACTCTGGTAAATAAGCTTAATCTATTTTAAATTTCAGCAATTAAAATTGTTTGCTGCAAAGTAGGTTTGAGAATTATTTGCTGTGAAAATTCCTTATTTGCCTATTATTATTGATTTTTGCGGCTGATTGTTTTATGGAAATTTATTGAATCTGAACTACATAAGAAATTTTATATCACGTTTTTTCTCTTATGGACAATTGTAGTAAAAATTATCTTGTATTACTAAAATAAAATCTATCAAACTTGCTCTTAACTGTAATTATTTCTTGACGTTACGTTTTTCATGTAGTTTTGGTCCAAACGTTACGTTTTTCGTTAAAATCAGCTGCAATTTTGGTCCCACAAGACAAGGTTTAGGACCAAATGTACAGTATAACTTTACTGATTCAGTAACAAAAGGACCAAAACTGCATGAAAAAAATCTTACGGGACCAAAGTATTGAGGCCAAAATCTTGGGGTTCCGTGTCCTGTTGGACCAAAAATGAATTTAACTCTCTAAAATTGAGCCCTTATATAATTATTAGCAAAATAAAATCTCATTGTACTAGTTTGCCCGAAATAAATATGAACATTGAAAATGATGTACTAATTTGCCTAAAGTAAATCTATTCAGAATTACGACATAAGCGGTTCAAAATATGATAAGTCGGATTTTGACTAATTCTATTTACATAGTATGTCAAATAACATAATCCCTTATGCAAATTAATTTATTTGTGGAGCTTGTGCAAAGAAAAAAAAAATTATAGTACGACATTTTTGTACTAAAGTTAGAATTGTATTTTTTTTTCTTTGAATGGAATCATGAAGATACTTGTGGACTAATATAGTTTGCTTGAAGCAAATGTATTGCCAATACTATTGAACTTAAAATTTTGGATCCAAAAAATCCATTTGAATGGTTAATGTCGATAAAATTCACATCAATGACATTTAATGATTATTATATGGCACTGAGAATTAAAGTTGAGCATTTAGTCTCCTACATCCACATCTAAAATGACTCAGATGAATCACTAATAGATGTCATCAAATTAATTACTATACCATAATTGTAGAACAAATTACCTATTTTAGATTGGGGGCATGAAATTTTACATGGTGCTACGCTAATTCAAATCCGACCCACTCCATATCATAAATATCCTCTTTTTATAACTAGTGCGCAAGAACTAAACATTTCTCATCTGCAATTATTTGATTGTACAATATTTATTTCTATATCACCACCACAACATACCTCAATTATTAAAGCTATCAAATATATTCTCACTTTTGAAGTCTCTTGAAGAGATTCACCCCAAATACGAAATCCTAGTAAAGAAGTATGTGCACAAAATAATAAGAATACTAGGATTGCGGAATGACCGCATTAAAATATTATGGTAAATGATGAGGAACTGGTTAATATAAATATAAAAATTGATATGATTTAATAAAAACAGGAAAAATACCAATGTTGTCGGCAACTTATTCGCCGCCACAATTGCTCTTACTATCACGAGTAAAAAGCTAGATATAGTACCCAAACCAATAGTTGAGTTGGAAGCGCTTTGGCTAGGTAAAATAGAAAGAAGTAATTGGGATTGGGACAGACTCTCTAAACAAAAGAAATATATTTGATTTTATCGTACATACACCTAGAAATGTTATCCATGTTGGGTGTATTTGTATGAAAAGAAAATAAGAATAATGATGTAATGAGGGTACAAACCGAGATTAGTAGCTCATGGGTTTTTGCAGAGACCCGATATTGAGTATATCAAATATATACTCTTGTTGTGCATTGAATGATGTTCCGCTACTTAATATCTTTGGTAGAACGTAAAATTAAATTTAGAAATGCAGTTGATAAACGTTGTAACTGCATATTTATATCGATCAATAGATGCCAATATTTATATGAAAATCCCTGATGGATATAGGTTTTCTCAGATGAGGAAGGATGAGAACCGTACTATGTACGATATTAAAATTAAAATGGTCATTATATGACATAAAACAATTGAGTCGAATATTCCGCTATCAACTCAGTTAATTCCTCCCGAATAATAAATAAATAATGAAACATTTCCTCGCATGTTAGTAAAGAAATCATATGATGGTGTTTGTACCGTCTAAATTTATGTTGATGATCTAAATATTTATTGGAACGAGCAAGACAATTAAAGAAAGCTAATTTAATCTTAGAGATTGAATTTTGAAATAAAAAACGTTGGTGAAACCAAGCATCGGCTCGACCTGCAGATGGAGCATCTTCCTAAAGAAAAATGAACTTTATACACTAGTCAACTTACTTGACGAAAGTATTTGACATATTTTATATGGATAAATTTCATCTACTTAGCATACCAATAATTGTTCAATCTGTTGAAGTAGTAATGACAAAATTTTATACCTAAAGAAGATACATAAAATATGATAGGGCCAAAAGTTTCTTATTTGAGTGACATTGGTGTATAACTTTGTTTTGAAAACTACACTAAACCCGATAATGCATTTGCAGTGAATTTGCTTGCAAGACTTAGTGCTTAACTTAGAAGGATACATTGTAAAAACACTAAGCACATGTTCAGTATCTCCAAGAGGAGTAAGAAGCTTGGAAGACTATTGTGTTCAGGGGGAGGGACAACTTCAAAACAATCCTGAAGATTGATTCCCGAAGATCAGTGGTTATAATATTTTCCTTTTATTAAGTTTATTTTTCTAGATTATTTTAGCGATGTTTTAAAATTAATCATGAGCATCACGTCGTAATGTCCAAGAGAGAGTGTTGTAAATATATTATGGACATTACTTTATGGGCTTTAGGCTATGTTTGTTTTGAGATTCACACGGATGAACTTAGGACTTTGCGCTCCCCGTCTCATACGAGTTTGGGATTTAAAGTTTGATTTTTAAATTCCACATTCAATCCACACCTACAAATACCTATAAAACATATTATTACTCTTCTCAATACATCACACTTTATACACTATATTACTCTTCTCAATATAATATAGAGAAAATTACTAGGAGGTTCCAATTTGACCACAATATTGCTAATAGGTTCCAAGACTTTTTTCAATTATTAGGAAATTCCAATTTATAATGTTACTTTATTGCCCCCACTTATATGACAACTAATAAAAAATACAATTTATTTAATTATACCCCTCAAAGCAATAAAAGTTAATTATCCACAATAAAAATCCACCCAAATCGGCCCAATCAAATTCAGAACACGTCTTCCTCAAACCCCCCACTCCCAGAAATTCAAAAACGTTTGCTTCTTCCCCAAATCCCATCTTCGTCTTCCCCAAAAACGCCGTCACCATCTTCGTCTTCCTCAAACCAAATCGCTCCCCTCACCCCTCCACCGATGTAAAGCAGGCCGCCCACCATGCCACCATGGCGGCTGCGTCGATGAAGATGGTGACGGCGGCCAAAATTGACCAGATCGCTCCCCCACCTCCACCGATGTGAAGCCGGCCGCCCACCACGCCACCACGGCGACGGCGGCGATGAAGATGGTGACTTTTTTGGGATTTTCATTTTTTGAAAATTTGGGATTCTCATATCTGTGCATTTTTTGGGGTTTTTTTTTAGGGATTCACAGATTTGTGCATTTTTTTGGGTTTTCTTGTTTGAAATTTTTTGTGTTTGTAAAATTCATGGATTTTGTTTTGCTGAAATTGATGCTTGTAAATTGTTTATGAACTGGGTTTTGTTTTTTATGAATTGATGCCTATAAATTGTTTATGAACTGGGTTTTGCTGAAATTTGGTGGATGGATGGAGGAAGAAGATGGATATGCTGGGTTGAGTAGTACTCGTGTTTAGTGTTCTTACTGTGGTTGCAAAAAAATTTGGATTTATCATTTTCAAATTTCAAATTAAACTTTTGGTTTATCATAGGCTGGAAATTTGGATTTTCTGGATTTATTTAGTAGAATTTTGGTGGAAGATGAAGATGGTGGAAGAAGATGAATTTGAAGATGGTGATGATGGTGCAGATTTGAAGATGGTGGAATAAAATAATATAGATTTGGAAAGTTTATGGATTTTTTTTCAAATTTATATGTATGTATGCACGCATTTCGTGCACACGTGCATGTTAAAAAAGATGAAAATATATAAATTTTTTCAGGATTTCAATAAAAATATGTAATTTTTTTTATTTAATCGATTTAGATATGAAATTCTGAATATGTATATATTACATAATTCTATTCGAAATTATCATTTTATTTTAAATAAAAGAAAATATTAAAAAATTCCCCTTATTGTAAACTATATATAAAAATGTTAGGAATAAATAAAGAAAAATAAACACAAGATAAAATATGAATAAATAAATACAAGATAGAAAATAGGAGCAAGATAACAAAAAAGTAGGAGTAAGAAGACAAAAATAGGAGCAAGAAGACTCATTAAATGACATTTATGTATTTCAACCACCTTTTGGAACTTTATAGTAATGTTTTAAAAAGTTGGAACCTATATGCAATAAAAGGGGTTAAATAGTACTAGAAATTCACTCACTCTATAATATAATAATACAACTCCAATCACTATTAATCATTAATTTGACATAAAGTTAAATATCACTCTACTTAAATTCAAAAACAAACACATACATTTACTATTCATTAAGGATTCTAAATATTTGGATTCTAAAACATTGACTTGCTCCACACACTTAAAACCCAAAACAAACGCAACCTTAGGATTCTAGGGCTTTTAGGGCTTCAGGTAAATTCTTCTTATAAATAGGTCTTCCTATTGTATTGTCGGGAATGAGAATACAGAGAAAATAGTAAAATCCTCCTGGCTTGGTTGCCCCTAAATGTAATCACATTTGACGAACTGAGTTAACAAATTCGTGTTCTTGTGTTCTTCATTTGTTTTTGTTCTTTATTTTACAAATGTATGCTCTTAACAAAGATGCAATTATAATGAATTTATTGATTGGTTAGGTCTTGTATGCATCAGGGTGCACCGTGTACTCAAAGTGCATTTTAGAAGCGTGTAACTTGTTATGCTAAAAAGTGCGACTTATTTATACAGAAAAGTGCAACTATTAATATGAGAACATAATTGCATGCTTCTGTTTGGAATAGTTTCACGTTTCTATTTTATATAGTTACACGCTTCTAAAATGTACTATAAGTGCACGATGAATTTGGTACACACGAGACCTACTCTTATTGATTTGGGTGGGAGAGGTTTTATATGGGATTCTTCGAATTAGACTAGCCAGTAGCCACGTCTATCTAGTTTGAAAAAATATCTAGTTATCATTTGTATTATGAGGAAGGTTAAGGTTGTAGAAAGAGCAACATATTTGCCAAAATACCAAGAAGCAGAGTCGATATTTCTTCATCAGACATGATTTTATTTTTTTAATTGGGAAAAAAACTTGCGACTATGAAAGCTTCACCATCTCCATTCCCCATCTTGGCCCCATACTCGAACAACATCTGCCTTTCCCTAAAAAATTCTCACATCCTAAAACTCAAATACGCCACCATTTCTTCATGCAATTGCAAAGCGGCCGCCATGATTCCTTCCCCACCTCCGGGCTTCAACTTCAAGAATGAGATTCTTGATATATCCACAGCCGCAATTGCTGAAACCCACCCAGAATTACTTGATTTGGCCAAAAATGGAACCCTAATTTTGGTAAAGAAAAGCCAATACGGCGCCGTTCCTCCCTGGAGAAGTGAGTTTGTGGAGCCAGAGGCTATTTGGATAATTGGGACTAATCATATTTCCCCGCAATCTGCTTCTCATGTTGAAAGGGTTATTAAATCCGTGACCCCTGATAACGTTGTTGTTGAGCTCTGTAGAAGCAGGCAAGTTTTCGGCATTTTGTTACAAATTTGATTTTTTTTATTGCATCGCTTAATTATTGTTGTTTTAATTGTCGAAAAAAAGTAGTAATCCACAATTGTTCCAAAATTATTCACCCTTTGCTTTTGACAAGAGTTTTGATGTGAGAGTTATTTATTAATGTTTAAAGTGATAAATTGGGTCTGGTTGATGGTATTGTAGTCATTTCTACTTTATTATTAAAGTATATGACTTTTTGTGAGTAAAAGGTAAAATGATATGAGATGTAATTTTGAGATTTTTGGAGTGGATAATTGAAAATGGTGTAGTTGTTTTATTTGGAAAAAATGGGTAAATAACTTTGGAACGGAGAGAGTAGTGAATATGCTGGTAGCATGTTGTATTTGGAGTCTCTTTGAAGCTGGATGCAAGAATCATCTTGAACTGTTGCTAAAATATGTTTTTGAAATGATGGAAAATTAGATTTCTTTTCTCCTGAATGATCGGTGCAACATATTGATACAATGACTGCAAATACAACACGAAATTAATAAATGTATACCTTCATGTTCTTGCTGAACTAGCCATATAAAGGGTTTCTTTTAAGAAAGTAGTTATTTTAGTGGTTATGAGAAAATATGCTTAATAGTAAAAGTGGAAAGTGCTTGCGAAATTTGTAAAAGGTAGAAGTTGAGTGTTTAGTAAGAGGTAAAATATTATAGCAAAAGCAGAAAGAGCTGGAAGCATATAAAGTTTAGATTCAAGATGATTAATTTAAGTAGAAGCATTCAATTTGAAAACACTCAAATCAGCTTTTGGAAAGGAGGAGCTGATATGATAATCAGCTTAAAGCTGTCAAAAACACCCCCCATAGTAGAAGCGTAAATTCGATGATACTTAAGCTCAGAATCTTATACTGCTTGATGTTAGGGCAGTTGTTTTATATATTTGATTCACAAGGAGATAAGCATGTCTAAATGTTCTGTTTAGATGTCGTATCGTTTGTACTTTCAGATTCTTATCATCTATTGCTCTATTTGTTTTCAATCTATGGCTTAACTTCACCTGCCACAGAGTGATCTTTCAGAGCTGGAATCATGTATGCCCCTGAGAATGGAGATCAGAATCAGCAGTTACGATCCGGCATGTTCTCTCTTAGTGGAACTGGATTCTTTGGTACCGTTGGCAGAAGCATCAATTTGGGTCTGTATTGAAAACCTTACAATATTACTATCTACAGTTTTTATTTTCCCTGAAGAAAGGGAGTTTACTTTTTTTACATGGCAGGCGGTCAAACTGCTTTAGCATTACGGTTGCTTTTGGCTACGTTATCTTCAAAATTATCTTCAGACATTAATCGTCCCTTCGGTGATGAGGTCTGTTCTTGTTCATAATTCTTAGCTTTGTTAATGAGATTAAAATTTTATCTAATCATGTTATTTATGATGTAATATTCAGTTCCGAGCTGCACGAAAGGCTTCTGAAGAACTTGGTGCTCAGTTAGTGTTGGGTGATCGTCCAATAGAGATTACTGTAAGTGTTGTACTTCACGATTCTTACGTTGGTTTGTTAGAAGCAAGGAAGTGAAACTCACGAATATCAGAATGAATCACTCATATATCAATTGCAGAGCAGAAAATAAGCAAAACACCTGGACAAATCCCGTCCCAAGCCGAAGCCATTCAATAAGAGAAAGAAAGCAAAAAATTAAATTATTCTCCAACCTAAATCCTAAGCAATAAAGCCCACGGGCAATTTATTAAATGAAAAGGCCCAAATATAATGAGGTATATCATGGTTTTGAACTTTGTGTTAGTTGGAATAATCCAGCATAAGAAGTGTACATTGGTGCATGACTTTGTTTTCCTGGATTGACTTATTCTCTACTGGTATGTGAAGAGGAACTTTCAAATTGATTTTCGTCAATTTTTTTTTTCAGCTCGAAAGGGCATGGAGTTCGTTGACGTGGAAAGAGAAACTTAGTCTAGTATCCTCCGTCATCCGTGGAATAACATCATCCGACCTCTCCGACAAGGCATTGGAGGTTTGTCACTCTATATTAGTCATGAAATTTTAATCGTAGTGAATTATTGGACCTGGTTCACGAAATTGCATCTGATCTCGTCTGTACTTCTCCTTACCATCGTGTTTGCAGTCAAAAATTTGCAAGATTCATACTGATGATTTTAACCTAAAGCATATGATACAAAAAAATAGGCAGAATTTGTACAGAGCACTCTAGTATTTGTCAGTTTGAAAATTGCTGCAGGTATCTACTGGAATAAATATCTTCCTCTGGTTTTGCTTAAATTTGATGATAGAATCTTAGTGTATGCAAATGTGACTGGTTATCCTTTTATCTGTATATACGTATGTATTAAGGGCTATTTTCCTTTATTAAAATGCATTGATATAATTAAACTTAAACACAAAATTAAACTGCTGATTTAGTAGTTAAATAGAACCATGTCTAAACCCCATTTCTCCAAGCAAGTTATTGTTTTATTTGTCAGGAACCTAATGGTGACGATAGCAGCTTTCAGCTGTATGAGCAGCTAAGTTTTTCTTATCCATCCCTGCTGCCTCCTCTCATTTACGAGCGAGATACAGTAAGTAGCGTTTCAAACAATCATTTGGCATGTATCTCTTTAGTACAAGTTTTTTGTTCAAAACTTTCACTATTTCCCGCCATTTTGGCGCCTAACTGTTTGGTAGTTTTAATACAATAATTCAGTTTCTTGCGTGGTCGCTTAAAAGGAGCAAAGCCGTGAATAAGAGTAAGAATGTAGTGGGAGTTGTTGGAAAGGGGCACATGAACGGAGTTATATATTCACTAATGTGTGATACGGGGAACTTGCGCTTCAGAGACCTTGCGGGAAATAGGCGTGACAGCTGGGCTGCTTCCATTGCTAAAAGCTTGTTAAGAGACACCATAATTGGTGTTGTGCTGTGGTTCATATATGAGAAGCTCAAGTCGACATTATAGAAAGAAAGCGCAAGGGAGATATTTTGTTATATACCTCACGTGTACATGACTACTTTTATATTCATCACTTCGGGATTGCAAATAAGACAATTACTAAAAGTAAAGTGAGAATGGGCCTAAATAGCCTTTTTTTTTTTTATTGAGGATTCTGCACAGAGTTTGGATATTATCGAACTCTACAAAAATCTACACGGAAAAAGATCCGAACTAAAATACTCATTGATGTTTTTTAATTTTTTAATAATAAACAACTCATAAATTAAAACTTGTGCAAATAGTAAATGTTCAAATAAGAATGAGGCGGATGGAGTATTGTTTAAGGAATTTTTAAAACAAAAAAATAGGTCATGTGCATTTCAAAATAAAATTTGGTAGTTCAGGGGAATTTTGATGTATTGTGCCTATCAGTGTTTTCGTAACCGGTTCGAATTGACCTGTTCAACCGGTTGAATCGGGAATCGGGCAGCAAACCTGTTAAAAACACACCTAAAAACCCTTTTTGAGGTTGAATCAGTTTTAACCGGTCAAAACCAGAAAAAACCAGTTCAATTGGCAAACCGCCCAACCGGAAAAATCGGTTAACCTCTTTTTTTTTAAATATTAATTAGGTAAATGTATGAGGTGGGATAAATATGAATCATGGTCCACCTTCACCCCTTTTATAATACTTCCCCTCACAATTTTCTCCAACATTTTCGATGTGGGATAAATGTACGAGATGAGATAAATATATGAACCAAGGTCCACCTTCACCCCTTTTGTAATACTTCCTCTCACATTTTTCTCCAACACTTTCGATGTGAGATAAATGTATGAAGTGAGATAAATATATGAATTAAGGTCCACCTTCACCCCTTTTGTAATACTTCCTCTCACATTTTTTTCCAACACTTTCGATGTGGGATAAATGTATGAAGTGAAATAAATATATGAATTAAGGTCCACCTTCACCCCCTTTTATAATACTTCCTCTCACATTTTTCTCCAACACTTTCGATATGGGACAAATATATGAGGTGAGGTACACTTATTCCCTTTTATATTATTTTCTTTCACATTTTCCTCAATCTTTCGATGTGGGATAAATATATGAGGTACACTTCTTCCCCTTTTATATTATTTTCTCTCACATTTTCCTCTAACACTTTCGATGTGGGACAAAATTATGAGATTCATCTATTCTCCCTTTATAGCACTTTCTCTCACATTTTCCTCTAATACTTACTCGATGTGGGATAAAAATATAAGGCTCACCTTTCCCCTTTTATGTTACTTTCTCTCATATTATTGTGTTTTTTTTTTATGACCATGACTCTATTGTGTTTTTTAAATATGAAAAGTTATAAGATATATGTTTAAATTTTTATTTTGTATATTTATTTTATTTTTTAACTAAATATAAGAAATGTTGAAAAAAATTAGGCAGAAATCATTTCAACGGTTGAACCGCTGACCGGTGGTCAGTCCGGTTCGATCACCTGTTCGGTTATTAAAACACTGGTAGCTATTGTATTAATTTAATAATATATATAATTCAGATTTGACATGCACCTAAATTCATATTGTACCATCTCATATAAGAATTTATCATAATTTTTTACTAATAGCAGCATGGACTAATTAACAGAGGCTAATCCATATTAGTCAGATACTCTATCATCAAAAAAGAGACCTCATGGAGAACACGTCATCGGTTTTTAAAATATTAAAATATCAATTCCTTAGTGACAAGAAATTATAGAACCTAAACACAAAATACTTATTGTAAGCTAGTGAATACTTAATTTATTTTTTATATATTCCCCCTATATATTAATGGGGAATTTTTTTTTTTTTTTTTGAAGATGTGCCGTCTTCTCTTTAAATTTAATGAGGTGTCGTCTTCTCCTTAATTATATATGATATATCATATTTTTATAAAACGTCAATCTACATGTCATTATGTATGGTGTTAAGTGTCATCATAGTTTTAAAGTTTAATAGCTTATTTGAGGAATGATCAACTCTTAATTCTATTAATTCATAATTTCTTTTTTTAAATGGTTTATATAAGGAAAAAAATTATTTAATACTCAATTTTTAACTTTATTAAATTAGTAAATATGTAATTATGTTTAATTCATTATTTAAGAAGATTATGAAATATGAAGAATGTTCATATTATAAATATATATTATAAAAGTAGATAATCTTTTTTTTATCTAAATCACAATTAGTTTACTATTTTTTTTTTCAAATTGAAAATTGATGAATTTATGCATGGGAATACCACCACTTTTCGATATATAGATGATAATTGATTACATGGGAATACCATTGAAAATCTTGAATTATTAAATAATTTTTTGACTTAATTACAATTAATATTAAGGGATTATATTTTTTGTAGTCCAATAACTTTTCATTTCTTTGAAATTAGTCCCAATTGTTTCGACTTTTTTATTTTGGTCCTGTAAGTTCTCAAAACTTTTGAAATTGATCCAGGAGTTAGTTCGGTAACCTGCCACGTGTGTATTTATTTTTTGGGATTTTTTTTTGTAGTCCAATAATTTTGCATCGTTTTGAAATTGATCCTGATTGTTTTGACTTTGATTTTGGTCCTATAAGTTTTCGGAAATTTTGAAATTGATTTTTAAATCTAAAATATCTGATGGCGGGTACAGATCGGGTTTTTGTTAGTGTTAGTGTCCTACAGACAATCTATTGTAAGGACATAATATTCGATGATATTCAGTTTGATTTAATATTATTATCCATTTTAATATTAATGAATGACAATACACCTATTCGAATATTATGTTTGATTGTTTGCATTTATTCTTATATGTGTTCCCATGAATCATTGCTGTCATTGAGATTATGAGAACTCAGACGACTTAAGCATGATTCTCAAATAGCCCCGATCAAGGATCATCAAGAATGGGATATTGATGATGCAATTGAGATTGGTGTGCGATCTGCATCATACTCTTAGAGAGTGTAGTAAGATCTCACTTACTACGAGATACTAGGTATCTCATGATGGATGCACAGATACCTTAGAGGGTATTGGTATACCCATCCGAGAAACCGTTTGATGTAATTCCACTGTACGTGTCTACGGGTGTCTCGGTTAGTGGGAGCGATGTGATACTCCTTTGACTTGAGGTCAATACGCACGACATGTGTGGAGTGATGAACTTTGACCATGACTGACGCTTACACCCTTCCATGGGTAGATATGGCTTGGATTGGGTTCATCACGAAATGCATGTGCGTGGTATTTGAGCCAAGAATATGATTCATTCCTCAAAGTGGATTTAGAGAGAATACTCATCTTCTCGTCATAATTGGATCTAAGTCATCGGCCGATGCATGTCAACTTAGACTTTGTGGCTAAGTGTGACATACATGATCAATTAGTGATTAGAGATAATATGATTAAGTTATTTGAATAGACACTTCAACATGTTCAAGACTTAATCGAGTATTCGTGAATGAAAGGAAGTTATCGTAATAGCCCATATTTCAGTTACAGGTAGTTGCACATTTCCTCGCAACGTACCTCATATATTGAGAATGTCTGATTTATTATCTAGGGTTCAATTAAGACTGTTAGTTTGACTAATCGCTCGATATATGAGGGCCTATGGGTCACACAATAAGTAATGGTTGTTTACTAATTATAGTTGTTTGATTAAATATTATATTGGATATTAATATTTAATTTATGGAGAATATAATAATAATTATATTTAGAATTAATTATTACTATTTAATTAAATTAGATTTAATTAAATATGATTCCCAATAATAATATATGTAATATTATTATGGGATTTGATATATATGGAATCAAATCCGTAGAGATTTAATATACATGGAAATCAAATCTGTAGAGATTTATATATATGAGAATTAAATCTATGGGATTTAATTTATAAGATTATGAATTTTATTTCCTAATCAGGTTAGCTTAAGATTTAAGCTGGATCTTCCCTATATATATGAGCTCTTGGGAATTCATAATACAAGACTTTATATTCTCTGCATAAAATCTCTAAGTTAGAATTTTCCTAGCAAATTCATCTCGGGGATTCAACGCTGGCAAATCTGTACGAATTGGTAAACGATTGGTATGTGGATACCGTAGTTGAGGAATCTGTGTACGAATTGTTATAAGAATTATGTTTACATTTACCCGTATTTAATTATGCAATTATATGTTCGTTGTTGGTGAACTGTTTAATTCCGCTGCGGATGTATTACATGTTTACGTGCCTCTAAATTTCAACTGTGGTATCAGAGCTTTAGGCTCTTGATTAATTGCTAATTGAATTGATTTATTAATTTTTTTTTATAAATCGTGGGGTGTGATCGATTTTGATGGCCACACCGAATGATTGTGTTGTTTAGGTGAGTGTGTGCACCTATTTGTTGATTGTTGTAGGGAGAAATAACCCGACTTGGTGGAAGCCGGGAGTTGGACCGTCCTATGGTTAGGACATTATCCGACTTTATCCAGCTGGAGCAAGACTTGGGGCGGCTTCGGGAGATTGGTAAGTCGCTAGAGGAGTGGGAAGCCACGAAGGTCGCGGGCTGACTTGGGATGGCAAATAACCCGGAAGTCGGGGCCGACGGAGTCCCGAGCTTAGTTGAAGATAAACATGGAAAAGATTCGGGTAGTTAAGGAGGCAGATTTCTCGGGCTATAACCGGAGAATGTGTATCTGTAATCGCAACTTGCGGAACAAGAAAGGAAACCCTAGGTTGGCCCACGGGAAGAAGCCCACGAAGATTGTAACCTTAGATCCATGTCTATAAATATAACTTGTATTGCACATTGTAAAGGATCGAAATCTTAGTATCCTAGGGAGAAATAATACAGTAAATAATCATGGCTTGGTGCCCCCAGACGTAGTCTATTTCAAGGACGAACTGGGTAATCATATTGTTTGTCATTTATTGCTTTCGCCATTACAGTGATCGGAGCTTACCAAAATACTTGTTTGTCCACCGGTGATCAAACCTGGTACAACAATTGGCACCGTCTGTGGGAACTACAATTCCTACAAAATCACTCTGTTAGAAGGAAAACCCATCTCATCTCTGATCAATACCGATGGCGAACAATCAAGTCAATCTGAATGGGCAAGATCTGGACGCCCGCGATGGGCACGAGGCCTCCATGAGCTCTCAGCATACCGACTCACATCGCGCTCGCCAGCCAAACCCGGTGATGACTCCTGATTGGTGGAATCTGGTGCAGACACCAGAGGACGCAAAGGCTGTAATGGCCGTTCTCAACTAAAAATGTCTCGCGTTCGATGACGAGGACGTGCAGCCTCCCCCTAAGAAAGCCACCCAGGAGGTCGGACCCTCAAAAAACAAGGAACCACGGGCCCGAAAGGGGCATTCGGCGGGCCAACTGGCGTATGATCCGGATAGACAGGCCTTGGTCTGCAATCGCCAGCTCCTCAGGAGGCTGGCAGGGTCGAACAATGTGTTCGACCGACTTGGCGACCTTGGGGTTCAGAAGGCCCCGGGGATTGTTGAGGATGAGGCATAATCTGAGCCGCGTTGAGCTGATCAGGTGGAGCGCGACCTTGCCCTCGCACTGAACCTCCACCACAACGACCTGCCAAAGGGATCGACCGTGCATTGCGGCGACCCCTCGGTGGCAAAGGCGACCACTGACCATCGCGATGCTCAGGTCGCAGCACTGACCCGGACGGTCAAACAACTGATGGAGCGCATGGAGAATCGGAGAGGTCCAGCGGGGTCAGACCTTTTCCTCGCTGTCCCGGACTCCCCACTCAAAACTCTAGTCACCTTGGCGGCTACCCAAAGGAAGATTAATGTCGCGACCTTGGATCGCTACAGTGGGAACACGGACCCAAGGGTCCATGTAGCGAAGTACAACTCATACATGGCCTCTATGGGCGCCACTGATGTGACCAAATGTCGGCTTTTCTCTCTGACCCTGAGCGACCAGGCTCACCAATGGTTCACCTCTCTGCCACCCCTGTCGGTGGACACTTTCGAGCAGCTCGCTCACCTATTTCTGACGCACTTTACTGCCCTGGCACCCCGACCTACGACCAGGCAGCGCCTGATGAACACCCAGCAGGGGGACACATAATCTGATCGGTCCTATGTTGAGAGGATCGACAAGCTGATCTTGGAAGGAGACCCCATTGGGGATGAAGCAAAACTGCTGGGGGTTGTCTCCGGCCTCAAGAAGGGGACCAAACTGTGGCGACGCATGATGGCCGATTACCCTAACTAGTTACGCCAACTTTCGGAGGCGAGCTAGCGACCTGATACATACAGCAGAGCTACTGGAATCCCGACTCTCCGAGGCTAAGGAGGTCACGGAGCCCAAGAAAAGCTCCAAAAAGGCAGCCTCGCAGTACAAGCCGCCTGGAAGTTTCAAGCCTTTTGAGGAGAGCATTCCGGTGAAGTTGATGGACGCACTGGGCATGATCCCCGGACACATCTTCGCCCAGATCCGGGAGCGGGAATTACTTCTCCCGCCATGCCTGGTAAAGAGTAATGGCAAACAGAACCCCAACAAGTATTGCCACATTCACGAGCAGACCGAGTACTATACCAGTGAGTGTAAGGACATGTTGCCCCAAATCTGGAGGTTATATGAAGACGGCCTGCTTGACGAATTCATCAAGCGACCTCAGAAGAATGGCGACCAGGCTCTGAGAGGTCGCCAGCAAGGAGAGCGCGCCCACAGGAACAACAACCAGGGAGCGGGGCAAGGGGAGCGACCTATCCCGCCCATGCCTAAAAATACGGGAGATCGGGTGATACACACTCTCTCTCCTCTAGGGATTGTCGGGGGGCTAGCCTCCAGCTCCTCCTTCAAGCGGAAGATGAAAGCCAAAATAAGAGAGATATAGAATGCCAGGAAGATGGTGTTACCCGTCCTAGCCTTGGGGGAAGAGTCCAACACGATCGAGTTCAGAGAAAAGGACAAGGCTGGAGTGGTTTACCCCAACGTCGACCCCCTGGTGATCCGGGCCAACATCATGGGAACTACAGTGTGCCAACTTCTGGTCGACGGGGGTGCCTTCTGCAACATCCTCTTCAAGAAAACCCTGGACCAGCTCGGGGAATATGATGCCTATATCACCCCGTGCAACCATGTCGTGAAGGGGTTTGGTGACGCTACTGTAAGGCCCACCGGGATGATCCGACAGGCCATCGAGCTTGTCTCCACACTGAATAGCGAAGTTAGGGCAACTAGGCTGTTAGATTTTCTAGTAGTCGACCTTCCCAGCTCCTATAACGGTTTCCTGGGAAGGTCCTTTGAGCATGAATTCGAGGCTGCGTCCTCCACTTTCTACTTTTGTGTAAAATTCCCCACCAAGAGTGGGCTGGTCGGCACCGTTAAGGGCGATCAGGTTGATGCAAGAGGTTGTTTGATTTACTCTTCTTCTCTTTTCAATTCCGCACCTACACCTGTCAAACAAATATTTGTAATGGATACCAATGAACAAGATGGGGAATTAAATGAGAAAAGAACAAACAGAAAAAGAACCCGCAGCGACCTCGATCCAAGGATAGGGTACGAGCCTGATGAATTCCTAATCGAGGCCGAAATCAATGACCCGCGACAAGATGGTCCAAGAGCCATTCCAGGGGAAGAACTCGAGAAAGTCAGGGTAGATCCAACTCGCCTGGATCTAGAAGTCATTATCGACTCCAAGATACCTAGTGACCTGAAGGGGGAAGTCATCGACTTTCTCAAAAAGAACTTGGATGTCTTCACCTGGTCGCACAAGGACATGGTAGGGATCGACCTAGAAATCGCGTGTCACCGACTTCATATTGACCCATCTCGGAGGCCGGTTGCCCAGAAAAGGCAGAAATTTGGCCCCGACAAATATGCCGCTTTAGCCGAAGAGGTGCAGAAGCTGCTGGATAACGACTTGATCATGCAGGCCGACCAGCCACAATGGGTGGACAATGCAGTACTGGTGAAAAAGTCCAACGGGACCTGGCGGTTGTGTATCGACTTTACCGACCTCAACGAGGCCTGCCCAAAAGATTTCTTTCCCATGCCGCACATCGACCACCTGATAGACAACACGGCCGGGCACGAGATGATGTCATTCATGGATGCTTTCTCAGGTTATCACTAGATAGCCATGCACGAACCAGATCTGCAACACACCTCCTTTCTGACCGAGAAAAACCTATACTGCTGGAAAAGGATGTCGTTCGGCCCGAAGAACGCAGGGGCAACCTACCAAAGACTTGTCAATCATATGTTTGCTGATCAGATCGGGAAGTCAATAGAAGTCTATGTCGACGATATTGTCGTCAAGAGTTTAAAAAGGGAGGATCACCTGTCTCTAGAGATGTTAAACGGGCCGCGGGCCAACGGGCCGGGCCGGGCTAACAGGGGTTTTTCCAGGGTTAGGGCTTAGGTATCTATGGCCCGTTTAACACCGGGCTTTTTAGCCCGTAACCGGCTGGCCCGACGGGCTTATTGGGCTGGCCCGGATATTTATTTATTTATTATTATTATTAATTTTTTAAGAATGGATGAAGTATAAGAATTAGTAGTCCACTAAAATCTATTTCTTCCATGATCCATCAGACCAAAACCAGCGGACCAGCCCGTAGACCACACGGCCCACCAGACGTCCAGCCCTTCTTCATCTATTTTCCTCTTCAATCGCCAGCCCTCTTCATCCATTTTCCTCTTCAATCGGCCGCTCTCTTCCTCCATTTTCCTCTTCAATCGGCCGCTCTCCACGACACCAGGCCACCCGTCGCCACTCGCTAGCCCACCCGCTCTCCAAGACACCAGCCCACCCGTCGCCACTCGCCAGCCCACCCACTCGCTAGGCCACCCGCTCTCCACGACACCAGGCCACCCGTCGGCCATCGCCACTCGCTCAACCCACCCGTCGGCCGTCGCCACTCGCTCAGCCCACCCGCTCTGTTCTTCCTCACGCCTCTTGTAAAGTTACTCTCCCCTTTTTTGTTTAACGCAAGAATCAAAATTTATTATATTGAATTTGTGTACATCCAATATTGGGGAAAACAAGAGCAGATGCATTGCTTTGTTTATTTCATTTCATCTCAGATTCCAATACAATGTGAGAGACGTTAAGATTTTGGTTAATGTAGCAGTAGCTAAAAGCTTGATTTTATGAATGCTGGTGAAGAAAATAATTTCATTCTGCGTAGCTAGGTTATTGGAATTTGATTAAAGTTGATTAAATAGGGAAAAGGAGTTAGAGACGTTGATTATGATGAAAGAAGGGGAAAGAGTCACCACTTCTGATGCATTGCTCTGTTTATTTCATTTTGGGGATGCAATTGATATTATGGATATTATGTACATAGGTGACTGTTTTATTTAATCAAAGAGTCACTTTAGTTTTATAATGACCCAATGTATGTGTGTAATTGCAGTTTTTCATTTTGGGGATTCAATGGATTTTGAAAGTCAAGCTCAAGCAACTGATGATGATGTAGAGATCTTGGATTCAACTCCCACAGAGGCTACTGTCAGTGAAAAAGATGCAAAGAAAGCAAGAGTCACCACTTCTGAAGCTTGGAATTATTTTGTTAAACTCGATAATGGCAAGGTAAAATGCACTAAGTGTAATACTCAATATGTTTGGAATGGTTCAAATTATGGGACTTCTACTCTTACCCGTCATTTGAAAAATTGCTTGAAAAGTGCAAAAGATGGAAATGTTGGTTTGATGTTAGATGGTGAAGGGAAATTAAGATCTAGGAAAATTGATCATAATCATGTGCGTGAATTGATTAGTAAGATTATTGTTTCACATAATCTTCCACTCTCCTTTGTTGGTTACAAATGGGTTAGGGAATTCTTTGAAGTATTTGAATCCACGAATACAAATGTTATGGTAGATTAACAACTACTACCGATGTCTTTGAAGTTGTATAATCTTGAAAAGGATAAATTGAAACGTTTGATGATTGATTGTTATGGGAGAATTTGTTTAACCGATTGTTGGACCGCTTATGCGGGTGTGGGTTTCATAAGTTTGATGACTCACTTTGTAGATCGTGATTGGAAGTTGAACGAAGAAGATACTTAATTTCTGTAGATTGGAGCCTCCACATACTAGATTTGTATTGGCAAATAAAGTGTTTGATTGTTTGAAAGAATGGGGAATTGAGAAAAAGGTGTTTTCTCTTACTTTGGATAATGCTTCTGCCAATGATAATATGCAAGATACCTTGAAACAAATGCTTTGTTTACAAAATAGTCTTTTATCCAATGGTGAGTTTTTTCATGTGAGATGTTGTGCTCACATTTTAAATCTTATCGTTAAAGAAGGCTTGAAAGTAGCTGATGATGCTTTGAAAAAGATCAGACAAAGTGTTAAGTATGTCAAGAGTTCGGAAGTAAGAATGAAAAGTTTTAATGATTGTGTGATTCAAGTTGGTGGAATTGATACTAAAATTGGTTTACGCATGGATGTATGCACTAGATGGAATTCTACTTACATTATGCTTGAAAGTGCACTTAGATATAAGCGTGCTTTTGGTTTGTTTCAATTGAATGATCGAGGGTTTACGTTTGCTCCAACGAATGAAGAGTGGGAGAGGGCGGACAAAATGTGTGGGTTCTTGCGTCCATTCTTTGTGATCACAAATTTGATTTCTGGTTCTTCTTATCCCACATCCAACTTGCATTTTATGCAAGTATATAAGATAGAGTGTTTCTTGAAATCAAATTTGGTGAGTGAAGACGAAGTCATTAAGGATATGGCTACGAGAATGCAAGCAAAATTTTAAAAGTATTGGACTGACTATAGTGTTGTGCTTGCATTTGGGGTTTTTGTGCTTGACCCTCGAGGAAAACTAGGAATGGTCAAGTATTATTACTCTCAACTTGATCGTGATATCTGACTCAAGCAAAAGGTTGATCATATAAAGAAGTAAATTGCAAGCACTTTTTAGTGATTATGTGAAAGTGGGGCCTTTGAATGAACCAAGTGGAAGTTCTACTGAAAGCTCTTCAAATTTGTCAAATTGGACTACATCAACACTTGGTGGAATGGGAAAAGAGAAAGTGGTTGTTTTTGATGTAAGTCTTTATATATTATTTTTTCTTCATATATTATTTATTTATTGTTCTTAATTGCATGTTTCACTTATTAATTTGTATTATTTTATTAAGGTTATGGAAGACCGCAAAAAAGTAAAACAAGTGATATCCAAATTACAAAGTCTGAACTGGATCAGTATTTGGATGATCCGCCTCTTGAATTGAAATTCTATCCAAATTTGAATGTGTTGGAGCATTGGAAAATTAATAAACACCGATATCCAACATTATCAATTATGGCTTGTGATATTCTTAGCATCCCAATCACCACCGCCGCCACGAATCCGCTTTTTAGCATTGGGGCTCGTGTTTTCAACAAGTATAGGAGTAGACTTCTTGGGCATCACGTGGAAGCCCTTATTTGTACTAAATAGTTGGCTACAAGGATTTGATGTTGGTAATGTTCTAATTATTTCATATATATATATTTCGTTTTTCATATAATTAAATAAACATGTTTATTAGTAACTAAATGTTTTCTATGCATGTTTTAGAAGAAGAAGATGATGAGTTGGAAGTTGATGATGATGAGTCTTTGTCCAAGGAAGGATCGAATGATGAAGAGTGATGATGAGTTGGAAGTTGGAAGGGTCGAATGATGAGTCTTTTGTTTTTGTACATGTGGAAGCCCACGTACCTTATGCAACTTTAAACTTTTAATTTGTTTGTTAGACTTTCAATTTGTATGATTTTATGCTTTGGACTTATTTTGTTCTATAATATCTATTGGACTTATTTATGGTTAGAGTTAAGTACTTAAGTTGTGAACTTGTGATAGTTGTAATATATTTAATATGCATTTGGATTGTATTTTAAATAAAAAACGGTGTGGCCCGCCCGTTTAGCCCGAGGCCCGCTAGGGTTAGGGTTAGGTTACGGCTCTTAATGGCCCGTTTAAAAGTGAACCGCTAAGGCCCTAATCCGTTTAGGCCCGTGGCCCTGTAGGGCTGGCCCTAATGGGTTAGGGTTGGCCCGTTTAACATCTCTACCTGTCTCACCTCGCACAGACCTTCGATATCCTCAGAAATTTCAATATGAGACTCAATCCCAAGAAGTGTAACTTCGGAGTGGAGTCGGGGAAGTTCTTGGGACATCTGGTCAGTAAGCGGGGGATCGACGCGAATCCAGGGAAGGTTAAGGTCGTACTGGATATGGGGGCACCCCGAAGTGTTAAAGAAGTTCAGAAGCTCACGGGGTGCCTGGCCGCATTAAGCAGGTTCATATCCCGGATGGGGGACAAATGCAAGCCCATGTTCGACACGATCCGTAAGAATGCAAAGTTCGAATGGACACCCGAAAGCCAGGATGCTTTTGAAAAAATCAAAGCGTACCTGGCGAATGTGAGCATATTGTCCAAACCTGTCCCGGGAGAGAAGCTGTTCCTGTATCTCGTGGCTTCAGAGACCGCCTTGAGCGCAGTACTAGTTCGAGCCGAAGGCCAGATCCACCTGCCCATTTACTTTGTCAGCCAGACATTGAACGAGACGGAGCAACGCTACCCATCACTAGAGAAGCTAGCGTACGCATTAGTTATGAGTGTGAGGAAACTAAGACCTTACTTTTTCGATCACCAGGTCGAGGTTCTCACTTCTCTGCCACTGCGGAATGTGCTCTACCGACCGGACACTTCAGGCCAATGTCTCAAATGGGCCATTGAGGTTGGGCAGTATGGTGTGACTTACGCACCACGACCTACAGTTAAGGCCCAGACACTTGCCGATTTCTTAGTGGAACTCACATTCCCTTCTAAAGTAGAGAGTTCGAGCAGTTTGCCGTGGGAGCTGTTCGTAGATGGGTCGGCGAACTCTTACAAGTCGGGAGCCGGTCTTTTCTTAATGAGTCCTGAAGGTATCTCATTCCAGAACGCCATTACCTTTGATTTTCCCGCAACGAATAATGAGGCCGAATATGAGGCGCTCATCAGCGGCTTAGAAATGGCAACTGCCATGGGTGTCAAGAGGTTGCAGGTCCATACCGACTCCTAGCTCATGGCCTGCCAAGTTTTGGGGGAGTACGAGGCTAGGGATGATAGGATGGCTGTCTATCAGGAAATTGTAAAAACACTATGCCTGAAGTTCGCGCAAATCCATGTCAAGTTGATACCGAGAGAGCAGAACTCGCGAGTTGATGCTCTGGCCTGGCTGGCGACCTCTGAGGGATCATCGGATATGAAGGATGTCACCATCACAACACTTTCCCACCCCTCTACCGCACAAACTATCGTAACAATATTGGAGACCCCGGTGTCGAACTGGATGACACCCATCATGGGGTATTTGATAAGCGGCCTCCTGCCACCCGATCGCGTCCAAGCTCTGCAGTTGCAGTTACGGGCCGCACGATACACAATGATCAGTGGGGAGTTATACAAGCGAGGCTTCGGCATGCCCCTACTTCGATGTATTACACCTGAACAAGGCCAAATCATTCTTCGAGAAATACACGAAGGGGCATGCGAAACCACACTGGGGGGAGTCGCTGGCCCACAAGACCACAAGACAGGGATATTTTTGGCCAACCTTAAAGGCCGATACCATCGTTTTCGCCCGCAAATGCCACAAATGTCAGATCTATGCTCCCTCCATCAAGGTCGCACCTGAAGAGCTCACAAGCATCCTCAGTCCTTGGCCTTTTGCGAATTGGAGGATATACATCATTGGGCCACTCCCAACGGCCCCAGGATCGGTCAAGTATGCCTTGGTAGCGGTGGATTACTTCACAAAATTGGCCAAGGCTGAGGCATTGGAAACCATAGACCAAGATCATGTCACCAGGTTCATATGGCGGACCATTATCTGCAGGTTTGGGCTGCCTCAGGCGATCATATCAAACAATGGAAAGCAGTTCGACGGTATTAAGGTCGACGCCTTCTTCAGAAAGTGGAAGATCACAAAGTTGTTCTCTACCCCATACCACCCTCAATCAAACGGTCAGGTCGAGGCCGTGAACAAAATCATAAAGCACACGCTCAAGTCCAAGATCGAGGGGGGAAAAGAGAAATGGGATAGCGAGCTCCCAGATGTGCTGTGGGCATACAGAACGACCTGCAGAAATTCAACGGGCGGAACTTCTTACTCACTAGCCTTCGGAACTGAGGCAGTTGTTCATGCGGAAATCGACCTCCCGACCCTCTGAACTAGCCAAGTCACTTTTGATCATAATGATGAGGCCTTGGAAAGAAACCTGGACCTACTCGAAGAAAAGCGGATGGAGGCTAACATGAGAAATGCTAGATATAAGCAGAGGTCGGAGAGATATTACAACTCTAAGGTGCGACTTCGACGTTTCAAGGTCAGAGACCTAGTGCTGAAAAGGATACTTGGAGACTCAAAAGGTGCCCTCGGCTCAAACTGTGAGGGCCCATTCCAGATATCGAAAGTCCTACCGAACGAGGCATACGAGCTCGAGAAAGCGGATGGGACCAAGGTCCAATACCCATGGAATGCAACTCATCTGAAGAAATACTATTAATAGATTTACACCTTTGTACTGATCACATCATTGTAAACAAATACTGTTGGTAACATTAATTCTCTATTCTGTTTAAAAGAAAAAATTCCCTGTGTAGAAACCAAGCGGGTCGCACGAAAAGCATATGATCGATGAAATGCATGCCACATGAAAGACATGACCGATAACATGCAGGTCGCATGAAAGACATGATCGATAACATGCAGGTCGCATGAAAGAATGATTGATAACGTGCAAACCCGAGGTGTGACTTTAGAAATACTGGAGGCGAGATCGCCACCCTAGCGGTGCGGTCATCCCCCGACTTTATAAGACGACTACGCAAATGTCCAAGAAACAAGTCGCATAGAAAATAAGACGACAAGGGCTAAGCAAAAGTCGCATAAGGAAATCGAGTCAACACAAAAGGAATTAAAAAGGAGAATTTCATTAATAATGACCCGGAGGTTGGCAAAAGGAAGCATTCCAATACAATACAAGCGACTTGGTCTATACTACGGAGCTACTCGAGCTAGCGACTTGGTCTATACTACGAAGCTACTCGAGCTAGCGACTTGGTCTATACTACGGAGCTACTCGAGCTAACGACCCTCTGATATGAAGGAGGTCGCTGAGGAAGACGCTGCAAAACTATCAGAAAAGGATGTTTTAACATCCGAGAAGTGTCAGATGCTGAAATGAGACCTCTCGCGTTAAATGAACACGAGTGTCATACATGTGGTGCAAAAAATTCAAGGGATTGTGAAGGTCATTTTGGCTTGATCGGATTCACACATACAATATTAAATCTATGCACGTCAGAAAATGCCCATCACCACTAATCCCGTCATCACGGTCGGCGCCCAAAACACAGAGGGCCCGGGGCACCTCCATCATCGCGGCGCAGAACCGCCACCCGGGTGGTAGAACAACTTGGCAATGGCCGTATGGTCAACCTCCGATGAAGGCAAGATCAGAGCCGGGGGGAATTCTGGGATGGACTGAATACCGAAAGCCGCGAGTATAGATCAGGAGAAGCTGGTTGCCGGAGGGTGCCCTGAAATAGGAGGTTCGCCGGAATCGCCCATAACCAAAGCTTGGGGATGATAAGTGGGGAGATCAGAGTAGATAATGTGTGTTATGCATCTTGAAATCCCGCCCTATTGTCAATATATTTTATTGTTTAGGGGGAATTACGCTTTACCTATTTTTTAGTACAAGTAGCTACAGGGTTTGCTATGACTTTTTACTATCGTCCGACTCGATACTGAAGTTTTTGCCTCTATTTAATACATAATGATGGAAGCTAACTTTGGTTGGTTAATCCGATCAGTTCATCGATGGTCGGCAAGTATGATGGTCCTAATGACGATTCTACATGTTTTTCGCGTGTATCTCACCGGTGGATTTAAAAAACCTCGTGAATTGACTTAGGTTACGGGTGTGGTTCTGGGAGTATTGACCGCATCTTTTGGCGTAACTGGTTATTCCTTACCTCGGGACCAAATTGGTTATTGGGGACAAGTTGCAAATTTCGACTCTCAAGGGCCCCATTAAGAAACCCGTGCTACGTGAGCAGAGCGTGGGCAGTACGCGACTTCTGTTTGGTCTAACTTACGGCGCCCAGCGCCACCAAATATCCAGGCCATCATTGGGGATCTATCACACGTCACGCCGATTTGGAGAATCGAGGTAACGGTTTGCCTCCCCGAGGATGAGATTGCGGCGTAGGCACACTTCCCGAGTCCGACCTGCCAGAAGTTGATAAGAAATGCGAGTTCAAGTCAAGGCCCCAAGACGAGCTTACGACCTCGACTTGGGGGGGATGAAATATGGGAGTTTATTTTATAATAAGATAAACACCAAACACTAGACGAGATGAAAAATGAAATGACGACTTCCATTGATAAAAGACCCGAATTTCGGGAGGTAGTACATCACAAATCAATGCCCGAAGGCTGGTACAATTATAAAAGAAAAATAAAAAGTGGGTAGTAAGGCTACAACTTCAATCTTTCTCGGCCGGGGCAGTTGAGGGCGGGGTGCTGACCGTCCCAAAAGGAGGCTCCTGCTAGGTAACTTCCGGTGGATCGATCTCCGAGCTTGATATCTTCTCCACAATGGGCACGACAGCCGGGGGAACGACCTCTGACCTCGGCATCTCCTCCCCGATGGGCTCGGCAGGAGTGACAGCAGCAGGAGGAACGACCTCCGAGCTCGCCAATTCCTCCACCGAGGGCTCGGAGGGTGTATCTATCGGAGAGTCGGGGAGAGGGCGCACGATCAGCCGTGGGTCTGGAAAGAACGAGAGATCAACGCCCATATCCTCCAAGTCTTGGATATCCAGCAGAACATCGGGGGCCAGAGGGTTGTCCTGGACGTAGTCCTTAAGGTCGGCGACCAGCCCAGTAAGGTCGCCAGAAGGGTTTGCCGTATGACAGATTCAGATGGCACCCACAAAGGCCATCACGTACGCAAAATTAGCGTTCATCTCTTCGGCGACCTTGAACTGGGCCTCCCTGGTGTCCATCTCCCCTTTCACTTCAGCCAGCTCCTCCCTCAGACTGGCCTCCACTTCGGCCGCCCTCCTCTTCGCCTGGATCCTCTTCAGCTTCTCGGCCGCCAGCGCGGTCTCCGCTCGAGCCGACTTCAACATCTCCTCAGCCAGCCCGCCCTCCAGCTCAGCCAGGCAACCCTCGAGGGTCGAGATCTGTAGAAGCTGCTCCGCTTTGGCTTTCTCCAGCCCCTTTTGGGTCTCGGCCGCCGCCAGGATCACCTGGGCCTGATCAGCTACCCGAGCCTGCGACTCCCGGAGATGTCGGAGCTAAGTTTCAGCTTGGGAACTGGTCCTCTCCAAATCAAAGGCCGCCTTTAGAGTGTGGACCATGGCCGGTACATGTTGCCAGTCATCTTCTGGCGGTGAGTGTTGGCGTGATCGGTGCGCGTCCACGCCCGGGGCAGGTTATGCACGCTGCGGGAGATGTAGCCCGACCACTTACTGGGAAGCTCGGCCGATTGGAGAGGAGGGCTCCTAAGGAAGCTAACCACCTCTGGGTAGAAGTCGGTGGGGCCGAGTTCAGGGCTACAAAAGAGAGCCGAGTCGTCAGAGCTATGAAGTTAATATGAAAGAGGTCATGTAAATCGTAGTGAGAACTTACTCGTTCACCCGCTCCTCCTCCCAGCCTAAGAAGGAGTCATCATCGTCATGTCGACCTCTCCTTCGGGTTGGCGAGGCAGGCCGCGAACTGGCTGGCGGCGAGGTCGGGGGTGAGGTAGCCAACTGCGATCGGGGGTAGACTCGATCTTTCCTCCCCAGGCCTCTGTTGATTTTAGACTCGTAGGTCAAAATCTCTTCCCTCACTTTCTTCCGAGCATGCCCGAAAGTTGGTGGAGTCGACCCCGTGGCCTTCCTCTTGCCTTTGTTGGCAGCAGAGGGACCAGTAGGGACCGAGCTTGGAGGGGTGGCCTCGACTGGAGGCGGCCTCGGAGGGGCGGTATCGGAGGCCACCAGTCACCTCATTTTTCCCAGAATAGACTTCTTGCGGGAGGCCATGATGTCCGTAGGAGGCTTACGGTGGTAAACGGGGATGTTGGAAACTGCAGAAATGTTGGAAGAAAAGTCAATCAGTCAGGTCGACACCGAACAGTGAAATAAGCACGAAGTAAGGGAACTTACAGGGGATGTTCAAATGGCGCGGGTAGGTATACAGGCCGGCGTTGAGTCGGTCAAGCTCAGTGTTCAAAGCGTTCACGTCCCGCCATCTCGGTGGAGTGTCGCGAATGATATCAAACGCTTCTTTGAAGTCCCAATAAAGGTCGGCAGTAGTGGGTGTGAAAACTGTAAAAGAAAAGGAGAATTATATTAGTACGAGTATCTAAGTCGGAAAGAAGGCGAAACTCACTATGGTCGACCCGATTGGCATAATCGGTTGGGACAATGATGGGCAATGTGCTCGAGGGGTCCACAGACTCCCACGCCCCCCCGACGAACCACCATTTATAATGCCACCCCTCAATCTTACTTGGGATCCCGCTCACGAGCTCCCGACCTCTACGGAGCCCGCACGGCGTTGTAGCCTCCGGCCTGATGGATGGGCATCATCACATAGGCCACCTCACCTGGGGTTGGAAGTCGACACAACCCGGCCTGCCCAAGAACGGTCATTGTAGAAAGAATGTAACTCCATCCATTAGGAGTGATCTAGGTCAGGCTTTGATTCCAAGCCGCCAATAGGTGGGAGATCGTCGGGTGAAGCGGGAACCGGATCCCGGCCCTCCATTGTTTGCTCGTTGACCACAATCATTCTGGGTGGCGGCTGGTCGGCGCTTTTGTCTGGGGTCGCCCCATAAAAGTGCACATCCCGAGGAACTTTGTAAAGGCGGTGGAGGGATTGCACGTAGCCATCGGTGAGAACCAACCTATTTTTGTCATGAGATGCCACGAAGTTCGACTTGACCGACTTCCGGAAGTCGCGGGCCGGTCTCTTGTACGGGGCCTGGGCCACATAAGAGTGATAGTCAAAAGCCCGCTCGTAGGCCCCATATTTCCGGGCCAGGTTAGAAGGCCCAGACCTCTCCTCTCTCGACGGCGCGGCCGTGCGAAGGGAACTCGGTTCCAAGGCAGGAACGTGTGTGATTTCCTCCAACTCCCTCAGGAACTGGTCATCATCATATCCATGGTCATCCCGGCCGGCACTGGAGGCACCATCTGTCGGAGGCATTGTGGGATTGGGAGTGGCTGTCTCAATTTGGCTACGGCTGTACAATTCAGCGATCGCCGCATTGTCCTCGTCGGAAGATGAAAAAACCATGAACGGAGGGGGCGTAGGAGCTGATCTAGAGCCGGATACCATTGACGTGAAATGGGGGAAAGGACGGTTACCTGGAAAGCAGCTGGGTCTCTGAAGGATAGCCGGAATAGCAGACGCAGAAGCTCGAATCTATGACTTTTGGAAGAGGAATGGCTTAAAGGGTGGAACCCTAGGCCTATTTATAGAGAAGGGCGGGGGGACAAAAATATAAATTTGAACTTTCGAGGCCCCCAGCAAAAATTAAGGCTGCGTGGGCAGTGCGTAGGAAGCACATGACCGCTGGTTGGACGGATTCGCGGCTTGAAATGTCGCCCGCCTGCCAAACCATCATTACAATCCTGTCACTTGTCGCGCCGAGTTGGAAAACCGAGATTACCATAGGACTCCCCAAGGATGAGGATTTGACTCGGGTACAGGTCCCAAGATTGACTTTCCATAGGTCGGAAAACGTCAACGGTTCATGACAAGATCCCAGAGCAAGCTTGCGACCTTATCTTGAGGGGCAATTGTTGTAAGGAGAAATAACCCTACTTGGTGGAAGCCGGAAGTTGGACCGTCCAATGGTTAGGACATTATCCGACTTTATCCAGCTGGAGCAAGACTTGAGGCGGCTTCGGGAGATTGGTAAGTCGCTAGAGGAGTGGGAAGCCACGAAAGCCGACTTGGGATGGCAAATAGGTCGCAAGGCGACTTGATAGAACCCGAAAGTCGGGGCCGACTGAGTCCCGAGCTTAGTTGAAGATAAACATGGAAAAGATTCGGGTAGTTAAGGAGGCAGATTTCTCGGGCTATAATCGGGGAATGTGTATCTGTAATCGCGACTTGCGGAACAATAAAGGAAACCCTAGGTTGGCCCACGGGAAGAAGCCCACGAAGATTGTAACCTTAGATCCATGTCTATAAATATAACTTGTATTGCACATTGTAAAGGATCGAAATCTTAGTATCCTAGGCAGAAATAATACAGTAAATAATCCTGGCTTGGTGCCCCCAGACGTAGTCTGTTTCAAGGACGAACTGGGTAATCAAATTATTTGTCATTTATTGCTTTCGCCATTACAGTGATCAGAGCTTACCAAAATACTTGTTTGTCCACCGGTGATCAAACCGGGTACAACATTGATATTGGGAGTTTGTTTTCTAATTAAACATAAAAATCCCTTTGCTCCGCCAACATCGTCTTCCTAGGGTTTCTTGTACTAAAACTGCCGCCCTCGTTCATCTTCCTTACGTCGTTCGCGTGCGCCGGTGACACGCAACACTGCTGCAGGTGAGCGCTATGCACCGCGCCTCGCATCAGATGCCATAAATCACGACGCATCTCATGGGCAAAGGTTTTCGATGGTCGGTGCACCCCCTTTTTCGATCGATGCCCATTTGCGACAGCATCGGCGCGCGTTTGGTTTGCAAGGCGATGGCATTTGTCGTCGTCCTCCTCAGTGAATCGATTTGCGTCGGATGAGTGCAGCGGCGATGGTATCCCTGACCATCGATAAATTGCTTCGAGAGATTCACTGCATGGACCGAGCGTCGGCGGAGATTCACCAAGCCACTTCGAGCGGTGCGGTGAGATCACCCGCGTTGGTTTGTGGCGATGAAAGTTCGCCTGACGTGCCACTATGCTGAGTCGATTGAGTCGATGTGTTGCGCATGTTTGACACGCGTCTTTGAAACAGGCGGCAACTCGCTTCGTGTTGCTTTTCATGCGACAGAGGTTCACGTCGATCCGCCCCGCTTCGACCTTTCATTTCGCTTCTGGTTTCTGGATTGTGTTCATTCTTTTTTTCGTTGTTCATCAGTATTGGTTGAATGATGATTGATTAAAGTAACGATTGCGATTTTGGGGTTTGGAAATTTTGGATTTGGAATCGTATGTCCCAAATAACAAATTAGATCTATGGAATTTGGGCGTTGATGTGGGAAGGACTGTTTTGCAAATTCAATTTGGACATGCCCTTCTGTGCAATATTGGATATGCACCTGAGCCCTTAACAATAATAATAACAATAATCTAATCTTGAAAAATTAATTTTTTTTTTAAGATTGTTTTGGTTGGACCAAACAAATAAGTTAATTAGATTAATTACAGTTTAATAATATTAGAAATTGAATTTAAAATTGGATTTGAAATTCGTTTTTAAAGGTTATTAAATCCCACTTGATTTATCATTTATTTAATTAAATTGTTAATGCATTTATAGACCTCTTGTTAATTATTTAGGTAGGCGGCGCCCAATATATGTCGGACCATATTAAATGTTTTGGGTAGACGATGCCCTATATCTGTTGGTCCGTATATGTTATGTTTGGGTAGTCAGCGCCCAATAATTGCTCAAATGTGATGTAGTCAAACCTGTCGGATTTCGATTAAACAATTAATACCCCGCCTTTAAAATGTTCCTCACTAAAATATGATTTTTCATTAAATTGAAACGATGTCTTCCATCGAAATTAAAAGTAAACCGGAGATTTCGTTCCAACGGGTATTTAAGACCAAAGTCTTTTGCTCGGATCTACATCTAACAGGAATTTTATAGGGACACGTAGTCTCCCCGCTTGATGGTTGTAAATAAACTTGACTTTGTTTCACCAGCCAAAGTAGGGAAGCAAAAGTTAAGGGACATCCGATTGAACTAGGTTCAATCAACTAGGAATTGCCGTTTTGCAATTGGTTTAGAGACCTACCAGTTTTATTATTACGGTAATCAACCAAAGCAGATATTGTAATAATAAGAATGTGGATCCTAGTCCATTACAATTTATATTTGATATAAATTCGTACTCTTCCGATGAGGTCGTTGAGTATGTGAAAATAATGGAGACAAAATAAATTTAAAAGGCCATGTTTATTTTGATTGCTGAATATTGATCATAGAAATTATGTGTTTAATTCCCGTTTTATTTTATTTCTCTTGGTTAATTGAAATGTATAACTGTCATTGAGATGTGTTTTGGAAACAAACAAATTGGCTAAGCCAAAATTTTCTGGACTGGCACCGAAACATGCGTTTGGTGCTAAGGCAAGAAAAGATTGAGTACGTGTTGGACAAGCCAATCCTGATTACCCCTGCAGCTGGTTCCCTAAGGCAGCCACGTTTGACGTAGCAGCTCAGAAGAAGCATCAAGAGGATGTTTCCCAGGCTCAGTGTGTGATGTTGCTCGGCATGACTCCCGAATTGCATAGACAACATGAGAAAATGAGTCCTTTCGAGATTCTCAAGTATCTGAAGGATCTCTTTGATTCTGAATCTCGTTCTGAGATTTATGAAGTGATGAGAGATCGTTCAGATGTCAGTTAGCTAAAGAAGAGAAGGTTTCACCTCATGTGGTTAAGATGATAGCCTAATTGAGAAATTTGGTAATTTAGGCATTGAGCTAAAATACCAACGTTTCCATTTATGTTATCCTCCAGTCGTTCCCAGATTCATATTCTAGCTTCATTATGAACTACAACATGAACAAGACGAATGCGACCATGCCTGAATTTCATAACATGCTCTAGATTTTTGAGTTCACTATCACTAAGATGGTGTTCAAAAGAATGAGCGGGTAGACAAGGATGTGTGCCTCTACTGTATGCAGAAGAGGGCACTAGAAGAAGGACTATATGGTTCTGGTTGCTGAAAGGAAGGCACTAGGTGCTTCTGGCAGTAGAGCATGTATGTTTATTATTGAGATAAACATGTCCACTAATAGCACTAACTCCTGGGTATTAGATACCAGATGTGGCTCACACATTTTGTACAAATGTGAAGGGGTCTCATGTGTCTTAGAGCAGTTAGACCGGGTAAAGTCACCCTACACGTGGGAAATGTAACAATGGTTACTACGGGACGTATAGGGATATATGTATATATTAGACTTACCCATTGGTTTTAGATTAGAACTGAATAATTTTATTTCGTTCATTCTATTACTCGAAACATTATTTCCATTCCTATGTTAGACATTGAAGGTTTTTTCTTCCATTTTAGTGATAATAATAATTATTTCACGTTAAATGGTGTGGTTTATGGAATGCCCCTTTGGTGAATGGTTTATATTTGTTGAATTGTGGACATGATATTCTTAATATACAAAATAAAATACTCAAGCTTAGTAATTAGGAAAACTCAACTTACTTATGGCATTGTGGACTTGGTCATGCAAACGAGAAAAGAATTGCAAGGTTAAGAGAGTTAGACTACTTAACCCCATTCGACTTTGAGTCTTATGGAGATTGTGAATCTTGTTTCAAGGGCAATATGATCAACAAACCTTTTTCTGGGAAAGGGGTGTGTGCTAAAGAAGTTCTAGAGTTGATCCACAGTGATGCATGTGGATCGTTGCCCACTCTAGCTAGGGATCTCTTCGGTTACTTCATCACTTTTACTGACGATTTCTCGAGATACGAATACATGTATCTTATGAGACACAAGTCCGAATCTTTTGAGAAATTCAAGGAGTATAAAGTTTAAGTAAAGAAGCAACTTGGTAAGAGTATTAAGACTCTTCGATCAGATCGAGGAGGTGAATACCTTAGCCATGAATTCACTGATTACTTGAAGCTGCATGGAATTCAATCACAATGGACTACTCCCGGAACACCTCAGATGAACGGTGTGCCCGAAAGGAGAAACCGAACCTTGTTAGACATGGTGAGGTCCATGATGAGCTTTTCCTCTCTTCCAACATTCTTATGGGGTTACACACTCCAAACCTCAATCTACATTCTGAATAGGATTCCGTCTAAATCAGTTAAGCATAGGCCATATGAGCTATGGTGTGGTAAGAAACCAACTTTCTCACATATCAAGATGTGGGCTTGCCCCGCGTTTGTGAAAAGGATGATAACTGACAAGTTGGAATCCAAAGGTGAAAATGGTTATTTTGTGGGATATCCTAAGAAAACAAGAGGATATTATTTCTATCTACCTGAGAAACAAACAATGATTGTTTCTAGGCAGGCCAAGTTTCTTGAAGACAATACGTCTTTAAGGAACAAGGTCGTAAGACGATAGAACTTGAAGAAATTCAAGAACCACAAATTAACAAAGAGACTGACATCTTGTCAAAGCAACATAACAAGGAATCAGTGGGAGCATTCAATGACTTTCACGGTGGGAATCTTTCACTAGGTGATCGTCTTTCATCCAGTGGGAGCATAATTGGAGTTAGCTTGCATATGTAAGAACCTCCAACTGGGCTGAATGAGAACAACATAGTTCAAACTCCCGCCCAAGAGGCATCTGAAAGTGTAGCTCTTGAGGACTCTTCGGACGTTGATGAAATGGATGCACCACAAAAATTTTCACGATAAGAATGTACAGCCTGCACAACCACAACTCTGTAAGTCAATTAGGAATCGTAATCCGCCCATTAGATACGGTTACCTCTTGGAGGAACTCGATAATGTGGACATACCGGATAAGGACGATCCTAATACTTACTCTGAAGCAATATCAAATATTAATTCAGGGAAGTGGCATGAATCCATGATATCCGAGATGGACTCGATGTACACCAATCAAGTCTAGGACTTGGTTGAGTTGGCTAAAGGGTTATACCCATAGGTTGCAAATGGGTCTTCAAGCGTAAGACTGATGCAAATGGAAAAGTACAAACCTACAAAGCTAGGTTGGTGGTGAAGGGTTATAGTCAACGCGAAGGTATTGACTATGACGAGACCTTCCCACCAGTTGCAAAGATAAAGTCCATTCGAATTTTACTTGCGATAGCAGCACACTATGATTATGAGATTTGGCAGATGGACATCAAAATAACTTTCCTCAATGGAAACATTGATAAGGAAGTGTTTATGACTCAACTGGAAGGTTTATATCTAAGCCGAATTCTAATCTAGTATGCAAGCTAAAGAGACCCATCTATGGATTTAAGCAAGCTTTTAGGAGCTGGAATATCCGATTTGATGAATCTATCAAGTCTCTTGACTTCATCAGAAACTCGTAAGATCCTTGCGTTTATCGTAAACGCAGTGGGAAGAATATTGTTTTCATAATCGTATATGTCAATGACATATTGATTTTGGGAAATAATGTCTCGTTAATGCAGTCTGTTAAAGATTAGTTGTTAAAGACCTTCATGATGAAGAATCTTGGTGAAGCCCGCCACATCCTAGGAATCAAGATCCACAGGGATAGATCCAAGAGGATTTTGGGGCTGTCACAATCCATCTATGTAGACAAGGTGTTGAAGTGTTTTGCGATGGAGAACTCTGAGAGAGGGTCTCTACCGGCAAATCATGGGATAAAGCTGTCAAAGAAGGATTGTCCTTCTAGTGAAGCTGATATCAAGCACATGAAAGATGAAGCATATGCATCTACAATTGGGTCAATCATGTACGCCATGACTTGCACTAGGCCTAATGTGGACTACGCTGTCAGCATCACTGGTAGATACCAACAGAATCTGGATGAGTCTCACTGGATTGTTGTCAAGACCATTCTGAAGTATCTTAGACGAACTAAAGAATGTTTCCTTATCTACGGTGGACAGTCAGAACTAGTAGTAACTGGTTACGCTGACAAAAGTTTCCAATCCGACTGTGATGATTACAAATCACAGTCAAGTTATGTCTTCACTCTCAATGGTGGGGAGGTCATTTGGAATAGTTCCAAGCAAGAGTCGACTGCTGATTCAACAACCGAAACTGAGTACATTGCTGTATCAGAAGCCTCAAGGAGGTTGTCTGGATTTTATAGTTCTTAAGAGAACTAGCGGTAGTTCTAAGTGCTAGTTGTCTAATAAAGTTGTATTGAGACAATGTTGGTGCGATTGCACAAGCAAAGGAATCGAGATCAACAACAGAAGCTAGCATGTACCCAGGTTTATCATTTGATCCCATAGATCATAACGATAGGAGAAATAGAATTAGTACGTATTCCCACATAAGATAATTTGGCAGATCCTTTCACCAAGACACTAAGTGTTCATGTACACACTAGACATTTGATGGTCTAGGGGTTAGACATGTAGGTGATTGGCTCTAGTCCAAGTGGGAGATTGTTAGTGTTAGTGTCCTAGAGACAATCTATTGTAAGGACATAATACTCGATGATATTCAGTTTGATTTAATATTATTATCCATTTAATATTAATGAATGGCAATACACCTATTCGAATATTATGTTTGATTGTTTGCATTTATTCTTATATGTGTTCCCATGAATCATTGTTGTCATTGAGATTGTGAGAACTCAGATGACTTAAGCATGATTCTCAAATAGCCCCGATCAAGGTTAGAGGGTATTTGTATACCCATCCGAGAAACCGTTTGACATAATTCCACAATACGTCTCTACGGGTGTCTCGGTTAGTGAGAGTGATGCGATACTCCTTTGACTTGAGGTCAATACGCACGACATGTGTGGAGTGATGAACATTGACCATGACCGACGCTTACACCCTTCCATGGGTAGATATGGCTTGGATTGGATTCATCACGAAATGCATGTGCATGGTATTTGAGCAAATAATATGATTCATTCCTCAAAGTGGATTTAGAGAGAATACTCATCTTCTCGTCATAATTGGATCTAAGTCATCGGCCGATGCACGTCAACTTAGACTTTATGGCTAAGTGTGACATACATGATCAATTAGTGATTAGAGATAATATGATTAAGTTATTGAATACACACTTCATCATGTTCAAGACTTAATCGAGTATTCGTGAATGAAAGAAAGTTATCGTAATAGCCCATGTTTCAGTTACACGTAGTTGCACATTTCCTCGCAACATACCTCATATATTGAGAATGTCTGATTTATTATCTAGGGTTCAATTAAGACCGTTAATTTGACTAATCGCTCGATATATGAGGTCCTATGGGTCACACAACAAGTAATGATTGTTTACTACTTATAGTTGTTTGATTAAATATTATATTAAATATTAATAATTAATTTATGGAGAATATAATAATAATTATATTTAGAATTAATTATTACTATTTAATTAAATTAGATTTAATTAAATTAGATTTAATTAAATAGGGATTCCCAATAATAATATATGGAATATTATTATGGGCTTTGACATATATGGAATCAAATCCGTAGAGATTTGATATACATAGAAATCAAATCCGTAGAGATTTATGTATATGGGAATTAAATCTATGAGATTTAATTTATAAGATTAGGGATTTTATTTCCTAATCAGGTTAGCTTTAGATTTAAGTTGGGCCTTCCCTATATATGAGCTCTTGGGAATTCATAATACAAGACTTTATATTATCTCCATAAAATCTCTAAGTTAGAATTTTCCTAGCAAATTCATCTCGGGGATTCAACGCTGGCAAATCTGTTCGAATTGGTAAACGACTGTTACGTGGATACCGTAGTTGAAGAATTAGTAATGCAATTCTTTGTAAGAAGAATTCGTTTTACGTTTACCCGTATTTAATTATGCAATTATATGTTCATTGTTGGTGAACTGTTTAATTCCGCTACGCATGTATTATGTGTTTACGTGCCTCTAATTCCAACAATTTTAGGATAGATTTCGTATATAGCAACTTATAAAATCGAGTTGGGTCGGGTAAGACCAAAATTGACCCGATAACCCAAAACACACCCCCATTTCACATAAAGCTCAAAACACTCTACCTCTCAAGCCTGACCCGCCTAAAAACCTACCCAACTACACGACGTCCTCACAAACTCACACTTAAGAAAATTTGAACCCAAAATCCTAAATCGACGTACTCTTCTTCTCTTCTGGACAACTGCAAAAACCTTAATTTCAAAACTCCTAATGATCGACAACGATAATCTCACGATTAAACCATGAGGTTTCGCAACCCATCAATTGTATCATTTTATAAAAAATCCAATTTCTTTACGACGAAGACCCCGAAATTCTCTGCGATGACACCGGAAAAAATGACAACAGCTGTGGCGTGGCGTCCCTCGCTACCGTCCTTGGCAATGAATGCAGGTAGAATTATCCACAATAGCTTTTTCCTATTCCTACGAAGACGGCAGCGACACCGACAATTTGTCCTCATTTATAGGCATCGTCGAGCTGAGAACCATCGATGGGAAATCAAGAATGCTCACAACAAGATCCCAAGCTTCCGCGATGCATTCTGAGAAAATCAGGTCAGTACGAAGGTATTTATATGTGTTGTGTGCATAATAATTTTGGCTCAGTGACCCATAAAGCTTCCAACATACGTCCCAACCCAAGAATTCTTGAAGTAAGTTGAAAGGCCCATTTGTCTACAGAAGAGGGTATTGGGCGAGTTTCCCACGAAGGCAAACTCGCTGCTCCACTTTGAGGGATCCTTTCTTCGTCAACTCGCCCACGGTTGAGGTCGCCTGTGGCCGAGGTCTCCAGCTCGCCGCCCTCCATAAATATTGGGCGAGTTCGCCTAATGCCTTGACGAACTCGCCCAACTCGCCACTTTTCAAAGAATAATTGGGCTAGCCTGCCCTCGCCAACGAGCTCTGTCACATCCCAATTTTTCATAAGCTTTTAAAGGCATTTTAAGTAGACAAAAATTCAAAATTTTCATAACTAAATAAAAATAATGCACTTTAAATTTTCCAATGTTTGCAGCGAAAGCAATTAAATGCAAAACATTTTCAAAGAAGATAATTTAACCATTAGAAAATCTGATAAACTGTCTCAGTGCTAAATATGGACCTTCAAAATAAAATAAAGTATTCCAATACTATTAAAAATAGCGTCAAACTAAATCCTCAATATTCAAATGAAATAAGAGTTATGCAATGAAATAATGTGCTTAAGAAAATGATAAATGATGTCTCGAGGCAATCCACCGGCCCTCCACCGCACTTCATAACTATTCTGCAAAATGTTAAGGATTGAGATGAACAAAACAACTAGCTCAGTGGGATTCCCTCACAATGTTATAATCAAATATAGCACATAAATAAAATCATAAACTCACATAACATGCATCATAATCAATATAACGAGTCAAGAATCTTTTTCATCCTGAGTCGTATTGGCCAATCTGTATACGGTGGAGTTGCGTCCAAGGATCTTTTCCATCCTGGACCGAAGTCCCCGCAAGTTACAACGATCTTTTCCATCGAGTAATCAAATAATTCAATATAACATATCCACGTAAAACATGTAGCAAGCAACAATTAAATTCACATGAATATTCAAAGATAACAAAGCAAGTAAAAATCCTACCTCAAGTCTTGATTATTCTCGTAAACACGTAAATTGAATTAAGGCGTAAAATCCTCGTCACCTAAAATAATTAAATAAATTATTTTAGGATTATTATACTTCTGTATATTGAATAATTAGTAACTTAATATAAAATTTAATGATATACAAAAAGAATCATATGAATACAAATTCGTTAATGTTGTGCAAACGCATATACACACATTCTGGAACTATTAATTTAGTAAATAAAATATATAATTGCTTGGTTCCACCTTTAAAACAGAATATTAAGCAGATAACTTTGAATTAATAGAAGTTGACTACCGAATTGATAAAGAATTTTTGCATGGATTTTTAATAACATGCCATGCGATCTTGACTTTTCAATTTCGAGAAAATAATGATGCAAGAATTTGAGATATCACCAAGCTCTACATACCACGTTCACGTCACGTGTGCTATTTTCCAGAAAAACAAGATATGGCATACGGAAGACTAACACTTATGAGAAAACTATTTGCGTATATATATTTGCTTTAAAAAAAATCAATTCCAGATTAAAAAAAAAAAAAGGAAACGGATGAATTGGGATTTTAAAAAAAAAATGCATCAGTTCATGATAAATGTATATACAGTAGACCACTTTCTAATCGATACGTGAATAAAAACTTGGGCTCTTGAATGTAATTTACAGAAATAAATTAAGAGATAGAGAAAATAGTTACCGATTCGATAAGGAAGAGATGGGAGAATTTCAGCGATTGATAGCTACACCCAAAATTTTGATCGCTAGACTGCTACGAGAGAAATGTTTTTTTTTTCTTTTCTAGAGATGTGAGTGAAGAGATAAAATTTTCTGTGATTGAAAAATATGATCGACCGTGAATAAAAAGAAGAGTGGAAGGGTGGAATCAGTTGAGATATTTGGGCTTAGAAAATGTTGTGGCCGCGCCACGACAAGGCGACCACTCCAGGGCGACCACCAGATGCGGCGACCAAGTTATAGCGAACCCTCTGGGGTGACCATCCGAGCCTAGTCGCCCCTACCCAACGACTTCCCCACGGAGGACGGGATAGAATAAGGCATGAGATCCCGTGATACGTGGGCGGGCGGATATTCGGGGTGTAACAAGGGAAAGTCCAGATGTGGACGAGACTAGCGCCGGTAAAGGAGGAGTTTGTTCTCGGGCAAGGAGAAAACCTAGAGGGCCGAAATCATCCAGCCCATGAAGAGAACTAACCTACTTGTAGCCTATAAATACACGTTGTATCACTCATTGTAAAGGGAGAAAAATTTAGGGCTTAGGCAGAAATATTAATATAACTCCTGGCTTGGTATTGCCCCCGGACGTAGTCATATTTGGCGAACCGGGTCACCAAATCTATCTTTGTCTGAATTCGCGTTCATGGTGCTCAGTGTGAGTGATTGTTCATACGCCGGCATATATTCCGGCTATAACAATTTGGCGCCGTCTGTGGGAACTAACGTAACCAATTCCGCGGAAAAATTAAGAACTCACGGGGAGCAATGGCGTAAAACGATATCCCAATGACCGGCCTTGAAACCGATCCACGCGACGGGGCGGAGGCGTCCCTATCCTCCGAATCAAGGCCCCTACAGGAGCAAACTGCTGATGGGCAAAACTGGGCTCAAGTATTCAAAACTCCCGAAGAGATGAAGAACGTCTGGATCTACCTACGCAAGCGTAACCTGGACTTTGGCGAGGGCGATGACCAGCAGCCTATCGTCAAAGCCACCCGCCCCGGAGGGAACACCAGGGAAAAAGTCCAACTAGGAGGACAGCTCGGCCTCAACCGGGCCATCTCGGCCGCAAAGGCCAACCCTCCCCAAAAAGGAGTGATGAACAGAGTTTGTCGTACAGACGGGCGAGAAGTCTCGGTCTTTCACCGATTAGGAGATAACTAACCACCGAACTCGGTCTTTGATCGCCTGGGTAAGCATTAGGCGCAGAACAAGCGCGCCCACGCAGAAGATGAGGCCGATTCCCATCAGATGGTCGTGTTCGAAGCAGGCGACCAACAAAAGAAATACAGAAACGAACCACGCATCTCTGCGTTAAGTCGGCTTAGCTCCAGCGACCATCGTGTTGAACGTGCTCGGGCGGCCCAGCACGAAGCTGAGCTCACCGCCCTGAGACAGACTGTCAGAGCCCTCCAGCAGAGAATGGACAACCAGCCGGCCCCAGGCGGACAGGGGGCCAACTTGGCGATTCCGGTGTCGCCACTCGGGGTAGCCGTAGCCCCACCCCCACTCAGGCCAAGATCAACACCGCTTCAGTTGATCGATATGGAGGGGACTCTGATCCAAGGACGCACCTCACCAAGTATAATTCATACATGACATCCGTAGGGGCCTCGGATGCGACCATGTGCCGATTGTTCCCCCTCACCCTGACGGAGCACGCGCATAAGTGGTACACATCCATCACCCCTCAATCCATCAACTCCTTCGAGCAACTGAGTCGGCTCTTCATGGAACACTTCGCGGCCATGGCCCCCAGGCCCGCGGGAAAACAACGGCTGGCGAACATTGAGCAAGGTAATGACGAGACGGATAGGGCGTACCTCGAAAGGTTTGACCGGCTCATCCTGGATGGCGAACCGGTGGGCGACGAAGCCAAGCTATTAGGGGCGATCGTCGGGCTAAAAAAGGGTATGAAATTGTGGCGAAACGTTATCGCCAACTATCCGATGACTTACGCTGAGTTCAGGTCCCGCGTGAGCGACATCATCAACGCTATGGAACTACTGGCGGCCAGAATGGGAGAGGAAAGAAAGTTCATACCACCAAAAGTAGGCAAGAAGCTGGGACAATATAAGACCCCAGGCAATTTTAAACCATTTGATGAGTCGGTGGCGGTCAAACTAATAGAGGCTTTCGGTGTCTCCCCCGGATACATATTCACTCAGATCAAGGATAAGAGACTACTCGGCGATCCTCGCCCTATTAGAAAAAGTGACGGCAGGCAGAGCCCGAGGAAGTATTGCCACTACCACGAGGCAGTCGGCCACAACACTAGCGAGTGTCGTGACCTCTTGAGCCAGCTCTGGAAACTCTACGAAGATGGGATGCTGGATGAGCACGTCAGGCGACCTCAGGACAAAGTTAAACAAGCACACGACACTGTGCCACCCCTACCCAAGGATAACGGAAAATAGGGGGCGGAGGAACGGCCGACAAGCGCCCCCCATGCCGGAGCACGACGGGGAAAGAGTCATTCACACCTTGTCGCCCATCGGGACAGTTGGTGGCCTGTCTGCATCAACGTCGCTATCAAAAAGACGTTAGAAGGCTGAGCAGAGAGAAATTTTCAGTGCAATAAAGTCATGTCTGCCCGTTAACACGACTGCACAAGAGAACAACCGAATCCAGTTCGGCGAACAGGACAAGATGGGAGTCGTATATCCGAACTCCGACCCCCTGGTCATATCGGCAAGGATCATGGGAGTAACGGTCAAATGACTACTCGTAGATAGCGGGGCATTCTGCAACATACTTTTCAAAAGGACTTTTGATGAGCTCGGTGATTACCACAGCTACCTCGAGCCGAGCGAGCACCTGGTGAAAGGATTTGGCGACGCAACCGTGAGGCCCCTCGGGATCATACGGTTGGTGGTAGAACTAATTTCCTCAATAGAAAAGGTCATTAAGGCCACCAAACTTTGTGATTTCCTTGTAATAGACCTGTCGTCGACTTTCAACGGGTTCCTCGGCAGGCCTTTCGAACATGAATTCGAGGCTGCGTCCTCCACTTATTATTTCTGTGTAAAATTCCCCACTTTAGATGGGGTGGTTGGCACCGTTAAGGGCAATCAGTTGGATGCAAGAGGATGTTCTATTTATATCCGGCCCCATTTAAATTATAGCCTGCAAAAAATCACAAAGAACCTAACGAACCTAACTGATCCAATGGAAATCGACCAAAATGAACAAACAATCGAGGATTTTGATCCAAGACTTGGACCCGAGCCAAGTGAGTTCATCATCCAAGGTGCAATCGACGATCCTAGGAAGATCAAGATCGCGCGACACCGGACGAGGAACTTGAAAGGGTCAATGTAGACCCAACCCGACAGGACATGGAAGTTATAATCAGCTCCAAAATCTCCCCTGAACTAAGAGGGCAGCTGGTCGATTTCCTCAAAGAAAATCTGGACGTGTTCGCCTGGTCCCATAGGGACATGGTGGGAATCGACCCCAAGGTCGCCTGACCACCGGCTTAACATCGACCCCAATAGGAAACCAGTCGCGTAAAAAAGAAGAAAGTTCGGACCAGAAAAATATGTCGCACTGGCCGAAGAAGTGAAGAAGCTTCTCGACAACTAGTTAATCATGTAAGCCGACCAACCCCAGTGGGTCTCCAATGCCATCCTGGTCAAGAAAGCTAATGGGGCATGGAGGCTGTGCATCGACTTCACCGATCTGAACGAGGCGTGCCCCAAAGATTTTTTTCCTATGCCTCATATCGACCATCTGATCGATAACCCAGCCGGGCACGAAATAATGTCCTTCATGGATGCATTTACAGGGTACCATCAGATATCCATGCATGAGGACGACCAATAACATACCTCTTTCCTCACCGAGAAGAATGTATATTGCTGGAAGAGAATACCCTTCGGCCTCAAAAATGCCGGGGCAACGTACCAGCGCCTGGTAAACCAAATGTTCGCAGAGGAAATCAGGAAATCCATGAAGGTATACATAGACGACATAGTCTTCAAAAGTCTAAAGAAGGAGGACCACCTTAGCGACCTCGCCAGAGCATTCACCATACTGAGGAAATACAACTTGAAACTGAACCCATAAAAGTGCAACTTTGGGGTGGAGTCGGGCAAGTTCCTCGGCCATTTGGTCAGCAAATAGGGGATAGAGGCCAACCCCTCAAAGATCAGGGCAATACTGGATATGGGTAGCCCCCGAAACCCAAAGGAGGTCCAGAGGCTCGCGGGAAGCCTGGCAGCTCTCAGCAGGTTCATCTCAGCGCATGGGAGACAGGTGAAAACCTTTCTTCGACATACTCAAGAGATCTAAAATGATTTTCGGTGGACAGAAGAGGCCTAGGCAGCCTTGGACGGGATCAAGAAGTACCTCGCTGGCCTAAAATATTGGTCAAGCCGTCCCCCAAGGAGAAGCTCTTCCTCTATTTGACCGCATCCAAAACAGCCCTGAGCTCGGTCCTGGTTCGGATACAGGGAAAGGACTGCCTACCGATCTATTACGTAAGCCAGGCACTAAACGAAGCCGAGCAAAGGTATCTGCCGCTAGAGAAACTCGCATACGCTCTAGTAATGAGCATGAGAAAATTACGACCATATTTTTTTGACCATCAGGTGGAAGTGTTGACCTCACAACCTTTAAGAAACACACTCCAATGCCCCGACACAGCTGGTCGCTGCATGAAATGGGCGATCGAGATTGGGCAGTTCGGGGTCACGTACGCCCCGCGAACGGCCATCAAGGCACAGGCTTTAGCGGATTTCGTGGTGGAGCTCACTTTCCCAACAACAGCGCAAAAAACATCGACAGGCCCACCATGGGAACTCTATGTGGATGGGTCAGCCACCCAAACCCGAGCTGGGGTGGGCATAGTCCTGACTAGCCCAGATGGACATTCCTTCCAGACGGCCATCGTGTTCAACTTCCAGGCCACTAATAACGAGGCCGAGTACGAAGCCTTAATTGGAGGGCTGGAGATGGCAATGGCAATAGGAGTTAAAATATTGAAGATACATACGGACTCCCAACTGGTTGCATGTCAAGTATCGGGGGAGTATGAGACTCGATGCGGTCGGATGACCGCCTATCAGGAAGTCGTCCGCGCCCTGCTCGAAAAGTTCGACCAAGTCTATGTAGAACTGGTACCAAGGAATGCAAACTCCCAAGCGGACGCCTTGGCCAGTTTAGCAACGTCAGAAGGACCGGCGGACATGAAAGATGTCACCATCACAAAGCTAACTTTCCCGTCCACTATGAACCCGTTGGTCGCCAGTACAGACCCAATGGAGATCGACCACGAGGACTGGAGGATTCCGATAATCAAATTTCTGAGAACAGGGGCCTTACCTGATAGTAAGGTTGAGGCCAGGCGACTGTAGATGAGAGCGGCGAGGTATGTGATGGTCGATAATCATTTATACAAGCGAGGCTTCAACATCCCCTTACTCAAATGTATAACAAAGATGGAAGGGCAAACCATCTTGAAGGAAATCCATGAGGGTACTTGCGGAAATCACGCGGGAGGCCAATCCCTGGCCCATAAAACCATCTGATATGGATACTTCTGGCCGACTTTAAGAAGGGATGCCCTCGAATACTCGAGGGCGTGTCACCGCTGCCAAATCTTTGCCCCCTTAATCAAGGTGTCCCCAGAAGAGTTAACGAGCATCTTGAGCCCATGGTCGTTCGCAAAGTGGGGAATCGACATCATCGGGCCCCTACCCACCGCTCCAGGGACCGTACGTTTCGCCCTTGTCGCGGTCGGTTACTTCACAAAGTGGGCAGAAGCCGAGGCCCTCGCTAAGATCGACCAGGACAACGTAATAAAGTTCATATGGAAAAACATTATTTGTCACTTCGGTCTCCCGCAAGCAATCGTATCCGATAATGGAAAGCAGTTCGATGGGCTCAAGGTCGACGCATTCTTTAGGAAATGGAAGATAGCGAAGCTTTTCTCCACCCCTTACCACCCCCAATCCAATGGACAAGTCGAAGCGATCAACAAAATTATCAAACACACGCTGAAAGCGCGACTTGAAGGGGGGAAGGGCAGATGGGCAAGCGAACTGCCCGAGGTATTGTGGTCGTACAGAACAACCTGCAGAACTTCCACAGGAGAAACACCTTACTCCCTCGCATTCGGAGCAGAGGCAGTAATCCCAGTGGAAATCACCGTACCAAGCCACCGAACAAGTAACGAAGCCTCAAGCAGCAACGACATGGCTATGATAACTAGTTTGGACCTACTGGAAGAAAAAAAGGATGGAGGCCAACCTGAGAAACGCCTTTTACAAACGAAAATCAGAAAAATACTACAACTCAAAGGTCAAGCTCCGACAGTTCAAAGAAGGCAATCTCGTCCTAAAAAAGGTACTCGGGGTACCCAAAGGGACTTTTGGTCCCACCTGGGAGGACCCGTTCAGAATATCCAGATGCTTAGCAAATGGGGCATACGGGATCGAACACTCGGACGTCACACCAACACAATATCCATGTAACGCAGCCCACCTGAAGAAGTACTATCAGTAAAGGCCAACCAAGAGCCTACCTTTTAGCTTGACTATCAAAGTTCTGTAATAGCTCGATAGTTTTCAACAGTTTATAATAAGATATTTTTGGTTTTTGTTTTTGGTTTTTCCTCGCAAGTCTTTCGAGAAATAGCACTGTAACACGGCTAAGCCAAAGTTTAGTCATGCCGCATAAGATAAGACGGTTAAAACATAGTTCGGTCACATCGCATAAGATAAGACAATCAGAACATAGGCAAGAATTCATAGTCGCTGGTGCATGGGCTCGCAAAAACCAACTTTCTAAGAAATGTAGAGGCAACAAACACATAAATACGCGGGAGTATCAAATGCAGACGGAAAAAATAAAGATGTTCTTGGCTTTAATGCCGATTACATGGAAAGACCGAAGGGCCGAACAAACTAAAAGGAAGAAGAAAAATACATAGATCGAGCATAAAAAGAAAAAAGGGGCTCTAAGCATTCTCTCCCGACCTATCCACCATCGCTTTATCGCCCGTCCCACCAACCGGCCGCCGAGATCGGCCACCACTGCATCGTTACCTCCAACCGCCTCTGCCGGGGGCACGGGCGACACGTCAGGGCCAACTTGCGCCTCCTCAAGAGACCCTCACGGTCGGGAACCCCGCCTGGCAGCACCAGTCGACTATCCGGGGCCAGAAAGGACAGATCTATGCCAAAATCGGCCAAATCCGCCACTGGGAGGACCACGTCGGCCTCTGGGGGACAGTCGGCAACAAAGGCCTTGAAGTCCTCCACAAGCACGGAGTGGTCGGCAGAGGGATCGCGATGGAAGACAGCCCGGAGGACATCAGCATAAGCGCTGATGTAGGAGAAGATCCCCAGCGCGGCGTCATCGGAGGCCCGGAGGGAAGCATCTTTTGCAATCCGGAGCTCAAGCTCCCCAACCTTGGCCTCATAGTCTACCGCTAAGGCATGGGACTCAGCCAACTAGCCGGGTGAGCTCGTCGACCTGGCCCCGGAGCATCACCTGCTCAAGGCGGTGGGAATCGACCTCAGTACGGTGTTTCATGTTCACCTCCGCCACTTGCAAAGCCAACTCCACCGACCGCTCCTGTGCGGCCTTCAAGTCGGCCTCCATTTGGGACATGGCCACGGTCGCCTCCTCCAACTTCTTCTTCTACTCGTCCAGAGCCGAAAGCAGGAGGTCTCCAGATCTTGATCGTTCTGTTCGACCACCCGTTCAAGAAACATGGCCGCCTTTTGAGAGTAGATCAAGGCGGTGTAAAGATTGTTCTCCTTGCTGTTGGAGGAGGCGACATGATGGTCGTCCGCGACCAACACCTGGGCACATCCCGCACGGAATGGCGCATGTATCGCGGCCAATCATTCATGATACCGACGATCGGGGGCATCTTTGAGCGAAGGTAGTCGGCCACGGGTGGGGGGAAGTTGGCGAACCTGAAAGATCATACCAATGGTTAGTACAAATACCGGGGCAAAGCTACGAAAGAAAAAAGGGGCGAGACTTACACCCCGGAGAGATCCACATAGAACCCCACGAAGGTACAATTGCCCAAAAATTGACGACCAGGCAGCGGGGGCGGCGTCGACATCTACGGAAGTGGATGGGCAGCCAGGAGCGGCTCCTGCTCTCCTATGTTAATCCCCCCGGAATGGTCGCCAGTGCGACCACGTTTGCGAGTAGGGGAGGCGTCTTGGCGGGGCTGGCGAGCACTTTCACGCCCCTCCTTGGCCTTTATTTTTTCTTTGGAGAGGTCGCCCCGGGAAGATCCACCCATCTTGGATGCGCCCCCGCGGGGCGGAGGGGCGGCAGGATCGCAGACCCGGTTCGGGAGAAATTGAGTGTGGGGTTTCGGCGTGAAGACATCTGTTCGGTTGAAGAGGCAGTCGCCTGTACGGGCACGGAGGAAGCTGCAAGGGAGACAAAACAACGAAGTCAGATTTAGTGACATTCGGAGTGAAACTGACTATTTTGCAGAAGGGAAAAACTCACAAAGGCGGCCGGTCTCGCGAGGGTACGTCTGCAAACCCCCCAATCTCTCAGAGGGAGAGTTAAAGAGCTCGACGTGACGTAGCTCCCAGGGGTAATCAAAGGTGGCCCGGTGAGCAGTCTCGAAGTCTCAGTTCAACTGATTCTAGTCGGCAACAAGCAAACCTGCAAAAGAGACAAAGAAAATTAGATCAGTACAGGAGATGCCCAATGTCACCTCAGGAAGGGGCCTTACGAGGGGTCCGCTCTTGGAAATCGGTGGGGATGGGAATCCCCAAAACGGAGCCCGGGGAGGCACTCTTCCATGCCCCCCCACGAACCACCATCGAGGATGCTAGTTTTTTATTTTATTTACAATCCCCCACACAATCCGCCGACCAAGACGGTTCTTCAGGGCATAGTGGCCCTCCTGGCCATGTTGGGCGACCAGCGACCAGAAGTAATTCATTTCCATGGGGAGTGGGCGGGCAGAGGTAGAGACCACCTGCCAAGCACCGGCCAAGGTCGCCAAATAGTAGCTCCATCCATTCGGAGTTATCTGCGCAGGGGTGAGATCCCAAGCGGCCAGGAGGTGAGAGATCGCGGGATGTAGCGGGAAGCGAAGACCCGCATCCATGGTCGCCTCATGGATGGCAATCATATCCTCTAGGGGCTGGTCAGCCCTCTCAAAATCGTCCGGACGATAGAAAAACACATCTCTCAGAGTCTCGTATCGACGGTGAGCTTTGTCCAGGTCGGCCTCCGACATAATATAATGGAACTTCTTATCATTTATAAAGAACCGAGACCTGGTCGCCGCGTGAATCAAGGAACGAAGCGGTCGGCGGTGGTGGGACCCAGCCCGATAGGACCGATAATCAAAGAAATCAGGGTGTCCCTAGTCGCGGCGAGCGAAGGTTTTCGGCTCCTCCGGAGGGCCCCGAGTGTTCCCCGTCTCCTTCTCCGGCGTAAGGACTTCAAGGTCCTCTAGAAGGCCGAATACATCCAAGTCAATTGAGGAATTCCCCCAGACGGGACGAGAAGACCCCGCGCCGCCGGGATGGGCCACGCCGCTCGAGTCGCCGGTCAATAGAACCTCCCTCACTGAGGAATCCGAGTCTATTGATGCAGTAAAAGAGGGCTGTGTTTCCAACCGAACCAAACAGCCGCGCGGAGGCGTAGACATTTTGAGGAAAAAAGAGAAGAAGAGAGATGACACTTACCAAGGAAAGATCGCACGAAAGGAGCGGGAAGCAGCTAGCTAGAATTTACTCGAGGAAGACGAAAGTCTGCAACGTGAATGAGAAGTTTTGATTTATAAGAGGAAGGCGAGGGCTCGAGTGCAAATAAGCTTTTCAAAAATGGGGTCAGATTCGTGAAATCGCGAAAATTATGGGCGCGTGGCGGTCACGCGCCATCATTACCTGTTGGGGTTACGTCATCATGTACCTTCTCGAGGCAATGGTTGGACTGACCCAGGCCCACACATGGACGTCGCCCTAGGTACCACAAAGTACGATCCAGGTCGACCAGCAACCATCCCGCTGGCAACCTGGGGGGGCAATTGTTGTGGCCGCGCCACGAAAAGGCGACCACTCCAGGGCGACCACCAGATGCGGCGACCAAGTTATAGTGAACCCTCTGGGGCGACCATCCGAGCCTAGTCGCCCCTACCCAACGACTTCCCCACGGAGGATGGGATAGAATAAGGTATGAGATCCCGTGATACGTGGGCGGGCGGATATTCGGGGCGTAACAAGGGAAAGTCCAGTTGTGGACGAGACTAGCGCCGGTAATGGAGGAGTTTGTAATCGGGCAAGGAGAAAACCTAGAGGGCCAAAATCATCCGGCCCATGAAGAGAACTAACCTACTTGTAGCCTATAAATACACGTTTTATCACTCATTGTAAAGGGAGAAAATTTAGAGCTTAGGCAGAAATATTAATATAACTCCTGGCTTGGTATTGCCCCCGGATGTAGTCATATTTGGCGAACCAGGTCACCAAATCTCTCTTTGTCTGTATTCGCGTTCATTGTGCTCAGTATGAGTGATTGTTCATACGCCGGCATATATTCCGGCTATAACAGAAAAGATGAAGTCTTCCACTTTCTACGTGGGTTTGAACGTTTAAAAAGATAATTATCCAAAACAAATTTGGAGAATTTTGGGGCCAAAGCTTATCAATGCATTTTATTATTTTAAAGATAAGAAAATAAAATAAATGAATAAATTGGATATATATATGTAAAATCTTTTAAGGTTAGCCGTGCAATACATTTAGAAAGAAGCAAATCTATATATTTCTTTTATATTTATTTTATCTCAAATATCATAATACATATGTGAACCTATATATTTAATTATTCCTTTTTAATTCTCTTAACACATATAATTTATACGTTTCTTTTTAATAACTTATGGTGATTGAAAATCTTGGGTGTTACAAGCTCGCCCGATCAAGTCGCCCATATGAAGAAGAATAATTCGCCCAAGGCCATACTTAGGCAATTTCATGGAATTATGACCAAGAAGTAGCAAATGAGATAGCTGGAAGGATAAGTCAAAGGATTTCCCAGATGCCAAGGTCTGATTTTGGCTAACTGGCCATGTCAACAACCAGGATCAGAGAATCAATCCCCAATTTGTCCGAGAATCCTCTAAAGGAGTTGTTGGTTCTATAACTAGGGACTTGAAGGAGAAAGTTTAGGAGCAAATCTCCATAAATCATTTTCAAACGCCGCACTTCAGAAGTCCAAAACGTGTTTAGGCTAATTAATAGGATTTAGATTCCAATTTAACTGGTAAACAATTAATGCTTGGTCGAGCTCGCCTTAGAATGCGAGTTAGACAAGCTGATGATTTGGTACTATAAATATGAGCATTCAAGACTCATACAAAGGTTGGAAAAATTCACACTAAATACAAAGGCTTTATCAGCCAACAAAAGAGGTCATATTGGCTCAAATCCTCTTCCATTTACTTTCTCGCATTTAACGCTCATAATTGACATTTAATGAAGAACGTTCGATTTGGTTTTCATTAATCACTCCCAGTTTCACCATTAATACTTGTTTGTAATACCAATTCACATAGCCACATTCAATACTTCTTTCCATAAATTTTGGTATACAACAATATGAGGTCGTTCTTAAGGCTATTTCTCCTTTAGTAGAGCTTGAACCCTTGTTTTTTCTACCAAGTGCTTTTGATTGGCAGAATTGGGGTTTGGATTTGATTTGGAGGCCAGTTTAGCGGAATCACATGATCCCGTGAGCATTTGCACCACCTTTTTGAAGGTGGTGGTGTCCGTTTTAGCAAAAGTGGTATGATATGTCTTGGATTCGTGAGATCTGGAAATTTTGAGCTTTGAGCTCGGCTCGATTGAGATCTGGATATTGAATTTTTGGTTTGATTTTCGGCCACATCATTCCATTTGGCTTTACAGATAACAACCGTTGGCCTTTTGGAATGACTTGAGCCTTCCGCCTTGGGAGAGCTTTTGGGAAAGGCTTTTCTAGGAGTGGGGACTTTTGGAGTGGGAGAGCTTGTAATTTTTACAGGTTTCTTGGAAGAAGTATTTACAAGAGAACTAGATTTGGGCCTTTTCCAGATGAGGGGTTCGTCAGAAGAGGACGAAGATGACGACATTCTTGATAAACCAGAAAATAAAACAAGAAAATTGCTGAAAGTTATCTAACGAAGAAAGATGGTAAGAAATATTACCTGGAGAAAGCGGAGTGCGAGGAGTAGAAAGGATGAAAAGAAGGCGACGAGAACCTGACCGTCGGAATTCCTATAGGGAGAGAGGAGAGAAATTTAGGGAAAGAGATGGAGAAATGGGGTAAAAACTCAAAAACTAGGATTTTTACACGATTACCCATGGGAAAAGATAAAAAATCTGGAACCGCTCGCTTTAGCGTTGACACACATACGAAGCGGATGTGGGCCGCGTGAAAGGAAAAAGAATCGGACGGCCCATAAAGAAAGTATTTTTTTTAATTCAAAATAGAGATGGAATCTATACCCATAAAGGCATATCCGTTGTACCCTGACCCGGTGCAAAGTTGACAGATGAATTCTTTTTTGGAATCGTTTCTTACTCTAAGCTATTAATTGAGAATTTATAGTACTTAGAGTAGGGGGGAGTAGTTGATATGAGATAAATGGGACATATCCCATACCAATGAAATGAGAAGTGAGACTTGGTTGTCCTACGTCGAGATTGTGATTACAGAGTTGGAGATGAGCATCTCTAACTGGTAAACTCTATCTAGAAGAATAAATCTTTATGATATTCACATAAGTCAGTCCTTATACATGGTGCCTGCCTGGGCATGTGACCGAACAAGCATAAAAACATCCCAAAGATGACATGAAAACAACTCTAGGTTGTGAACCTAGTAGCCTCGTTAGAGAGGAGAGCCATTTCTTGAAAATGGTTAACCTTCTCTCAGATCTTAACTTTAAACCGCCATGGAAAGGGTCGCTATCCTTCTCCTGACGTCAGAGCGTACGAAAAATCGTCTGTGTCAGGAAAATGACACTCTTTTCTGCCAAAATTGAGTGATTATTCTCCACTCACCCTTGTGGTCCCCTCCAACCGTTAGAGCTATACAAGATAAAGGACATTGGTACCCACCTTGGGGCATGATATCCCATTTTTACCCCACAAGGAGACAATGTATAAATAGCTTTTCATTTACATTTCTTGGTAAGTTACATCATTTTCACACACTCATACGTGTTCTTGGTGTTCTTGAGTAAACACTTCATTCATTATTTTTGGGCTGACTTGAGCGTCGAAGGATAGATGTCAGAGCTCCCTCCGACCCAATTTTGTGCAGGAATTCCGGCAACGCTCACGGAGGCTCTCATACGGCGGTTTCCCGAAGCTGATTCCTGCTCGGTTGCTACCCTATTTCGCTAATAACATCGTACGGAGGCTGGAGTAGGTAATTGCTTATCTCCATCTCTATTTTACATTTGTTGTACGTGGGATCTGAACTCACCCACATCAATAAAGAAATGAGAAAGATATCCCTATTTTCTCATTGTATGAGGCCATGAGGTTTAAATAAACCTCTTAAAAGTACCTTTAAGAATTTCAACTAGATTTATGAGTCTTCACTTTAGTGTTGCTACTTTAGCATGTCACCAATAGCTATAATTAATTTAGGAATGCATTACATGTCTAGGAAATGAAGGACATCTTCATTAACACATTCTATGATGTTCATTGACTAGTTAATCAACTTGGGAACTTGATTATGTATACACAGATTTGTCGAAAGGTTGAGTATACTCTAATTTTCAGGGGATTGAAAGAGGTTTGTCGACTGGTGTTAAATTGAAAGAGTTTTGGAGTATATCGAGGTTTGAAATCTCCATATAAAGTTGGTCAGTGTTGCAGAAATCGGCCTAGGTGGCCGTCGAGGCCCTAATTTCTCCCAAATCGCCCAAGAAAATCGTTTCCAGCGTTCGGCGCCGCCTAGGAGGCCAAATCGAGCTAGGCTTTCTAGGTTTATTTGTAACTTTTATTCACGAAAAAATCACGATCTCACCTCCTCTCACGGCCTCACCTGCCTCTCACGACCTCACCTGAAACTACAGAAGCATCTTGGGCGGCATGGGCGGGCGACGGGCAGACGAAGGCTGCGAGCGCTGTGTCGCTCGGCCTCTGCAGCAGATGGGTGTGCACCTGTGCGGATCAAGCGAGAGATGATGGTTATTGGCGGGTGGGCCGGCCGAGTGGCAGTGGCCCGGCGAAATGGTGGATTAGGCTTTTGAGTTTTTGACTTCTCTCATTCTCTGCTCTCTTCTCAATTTTCAATTTACACGCTGAGTTGAATTTTGGGCCTCTTGGGCTTTTTAACACTGAAGTAATTTTGGGCTTTATTAATTTAATTAGGATGATTTTTGGTGGAAAATACAAAAAAAAAAAATGTGAAAAGTCTAGGCGGTGCCTAGGCGGCCAGAAAACGCCCGACTAGCCTAGCGACTTCTGCACCCTTGAAGTTGGTTGAGTTTCTATATATTCTCGAGGGTCACACAATTTAATTTGTCTGTATGAAAAGGTTAATGTGAAAGTATAAAGAAATGAAGTAGATGAATGTATGATTCAAATTTCATGTGTGAGTGAGAGATGAAAGTTATTAATTAATATTTATCAATGTTAATTAATTAATTACATTATCAATTAATTAATTATCCACCCATGAAGTGGATAGAGATACGTGAGAAGTTATCTGTAACTTATGATATTAAAATTTATTCAAAATAGAGGAATATAATCTCTTTATATGAGATTAATTCAGTTACTGGAGTTCACGTTCTCGCTCTCTCAATTCGCTCTATGAGAAACTCACAAATATTGAAAAAAGAAACATAAAAGAGTTTAATGCAATTTTGGTCCCATGAGACACGGGCACTCACGATTTTGGTCTCAATAATCGCCATTTTGGTCCCAAATCTTTTTTTTTTTTACACTTTTGGTCCCACCGTCATGTTTTTTTGTTAAATCCTATTATATTTTTGGTCCCATAGCTGCATCTTTTGGGAACAAAGTGTAATATGATTTAATGAAAAACGTGACGATGAGACCAAAAATGTAAAAAAATTTGAATTTTTGACCAAAGTGACGAGTATTGGGACCAAAATCATGGTTGCTTGTGTCTCATGGGACCAAAAGTGGATTAAACTTAAACATAAAAATACGAATTCTGTATGTATCACATTCATACTTAAATTAATAAGACTCTTAAATTGTGAATATTATAGAAGTAATCTGTATGGTTGTGTTACGGACTCTGAGGATCCTGTGTGTACTAAGAATTCAATCGGGTTCTAGATTTTTTTCCGCCGACTAAAAATATGTACTCTAATTCGCAGTTGTAATCCAACATATTTGTTGTGTTCGATATAATAATTCATGAATTATCGAACACGTAAGAGCGACACGTGTAATATCTATTAAAATAATCATGCTCAGTGGACAAGTATTCGCTACTCAGATCAGGAAAGAGGAATTGAATGAGCTAAATCGAAAAGACTCAGACGGCCAAAAGGCTCAGATATCCTGAGGGTCAGTATGCTCGCAGCTTAGATATCCTGAAAGGCTCAGATATCCTGAGGGTCAATGATGCTTTCGATATCTGAAAGGCTCAGATATCCTGAGGGTCAGTATGCTCACAGCCCAGACATCCTGAAAGGCTCAGATATCCTGAGGGTCAGTATGCTCGCAACCCAGACATCCTGAAACCCTCAGGTATCCTGAGGGTCAGTATGCTCGCAGCCCAGACATCCTGAAACCCTCAGATATCCTGAGGGTCGAGATGCTTCAAACACAACATTCTCGAAGACTTCGAGGCATCCCGAAGGTCGAGTGTTCGACACTCAGATATCCTGAAGACCCGAACATCCTGAGGGCTCAGTATACTCGAGGAGGATAATATTCCAGCATGAAACTGACATGGTTAAAGGGGCGAACAAAGTATCCAACCGAGCAAAAGATTAATTTGGACGACCAAAAGAGTGTCTTACAGACAAGTAAGCTCCAAGATCAATCTAGAAGACGAAGTTGGGAACGTGGCAATATCACTGGATTCTTGCATGATCCAAGTCTCCAAATTCATGCTTGCCAACCAGTTCATGCTTATCGGTCGATAAAAGGAAGAAAAAAGAAGAAGAAAAGGGTTCAGAAAAGTTTCCCAGAAAAAGCGACACCTACACAAGAAATTCTCCAGAGAGGTGAGGAACAGAAAAATCCGAGTGATTATCCGCATACACAGAAACCCTAGCACTCATATGCTAACTCTCCAAATTATCTTCATCTGTAACGATTCATCTTCTGAAGATGTATCAAATATTATCAGTGTAAAGCAAGCGTAATACCACATCCCCGGCTTGGTATGCCCCGGAGTAGTCATTTCTTTCTTGTTAACCGGGTCAACAAATTCATCTTATTTACAATTTATTTTACACGTGCATGTTTTGTTTGTGAGTCGTTCCCAAATTAGCCACATAATATTCTTCGTTAAAAATGACTCGCGATAACTGGCGCTGGAAGGAGGGTACTTCACCAAAAAACCAACCCATACACAAACCCTTAGTGAGCCGAGGCAGAAAAAAGAAATATAATGCCTCAATCTAGGAACACACAAACAGAGAGGTCAGGGCAAAGTCGACCTCATGACCGGAAAGAGGCTCAGCGCCAGCCTCATAAAGATCAGGGAGTGGAGATTACCAATCTCGAGGATATTGCAAATGACCCGGTGCCTAACAAGGGGCATCACTTTCTTGCTCTGAAAGCGAAAGAGAGAGGGGTGAAAAAGAGTTAGCAAAGTTAGGAACTCAAGAACATGAAGAGCGGCGCTTCAACAGTACACGATAGCGAGCAAGTTAAAAAAGAAAATTGCGAAGCGGGCCAGTAAAAAAGCCGATGACACGCGTCTAATGACGAAACGACCTCAAAATTCGAGACCATCAGCGTTTGGACGTTTGAGGCTCTCCGCCAAAGACGGAATCAGCAATAATAGGCGGCAGGATCCAGGAAAGGAACAACCAATAAAAATGCCCGCACATTCAGATCTTCATGATCATCCGCAGGCCGAACAAAAATCGGCGGGAACAAAATTGTCTATCCATCATCGATTGGGTAGTCAAGCACGGACTTGGAAAGGGGGACTGCCCCATCACGAGCATGACCCACTGGGTCCTCATGATGGGAAACAACCCCGATCTAAATCTGTCAGTTCCACAAAAATTGCGGAAATGTAAAAAGCCATCGAGGGTTTACAGGCCGACCTGGCCGCGACCAAAGGCCACCCTCGAGCGAGCACAATACCCTACTCGCCATTATCACCGGCTATCATGGCGGCTGAAATACAAGAGAAAGTAGCGAAGTCCCGACCGCCAATTCCCATATTCGATGCTGAGTCTGACCCTCATGTCCATCTCAGCAAGTACTCAGATTTTATGATCACGATGGGGGCCACAGACGCAACACAGTGCTGATCATTCCCCATGGCTTTGGGTGATCGGGCACATAGATGGTTTTCTACTTTGCCAGCTGCGTCTATCACATCTTTCGCCCAATTAGGACAACAATTTCTGTCCACTTTTCATCCATGTGTGCTCGCCCACGCCCAGCGCCAAAACAAAGGTTGGCGCATTTCTCCCAACTAAAAGGTGAGTGTGATAATACATAGAAAAATTTGATAAATGTTTGTATGATGGAGCCCCCATTGAAGAGGATGCCAAGATCCTTGTGGTGGTCGGGGGCCTGACCCTGAATACTGATATGTGGAAGGCCATGCACCAAGACTGACCAAACACATACTCAGAATTCCGAGAGCGAGCGGCCAAAATTATAGCCATGCAAGATTTGCTCGCCCAATCACGATTGGGTCAGGAACCTAGAACTAGGAAAGTTTTCGGGAAGAAAGTGATGAATGAAGGGGGGTACAAACCCCCAGGCTCATTCAAACCATTCGAAGAAAGATCAGAAGCAAACGCCCTACGAAGTCTTTTGGGCATTTCAGCCGAAACAATCTTTAACCAAATCATAGATCGGGACATGTTGGAAAGGCCAAGAAGAATCATAATGGATAAACATCGGCTTAATGCTTCCAAATATTGTAACTACCATGAGTACATTGGGCACAATACAGAGAATTGTCGCGACTTACTCCGCCAACTTTGGAAGCTATACGAAGATAATCGTCTTACCCAATTCCTAAAAAAGCCAGTGAGCAGAGACTCTCGAACAGAAAAAACAGAAGATCGAAGGGGTAAGCGAAAAGCCGAACAAACATCTGACAGCGATCCCGAAGAATCACACAAGAGGTCCGAATTATCTAAAAGAGGGCCTCCTACTGTGGGAAGAGGTCGAGAAAGTCAAGAGATTCACATGATACGTCCTGAATATGGTCCAGTGGGTGGATGTTACCAGGCACCAACATTATCGAACAGACAAAAAAAGATGGAGATGCGTGCCATGCAAAGCATCCATCAAGTGAAGGTGGCGAGCATATCAGCTAGCACGCCACCTTCTCACCAAATTATGTTTTCAAAAGACGATCTCGATGGAATCATAACTCCCCACAATGACTCCTTAACCATCAGTGCTCGACTCCTCGGGTTGAAGGTGCACCGCCTCCTGGTTGACACCGGAGCGTATGCGAACATTTTGTTCGTCAACACCCTTCACCAAATGGAAAAGCAAGTTGGGGACTTGAGCAGTTATATTGAACCATGTGATCATACCATAATGGGTTTTGGGGAATCTGTAACCCGACCCAATGGCATGATTAGGTTAGGAATCGAGTTAGAATCAACTCTGAATCCGGACATCCGACGAACTAGAATGTTAGATTTTGTAATCGTCGATGCTCCATCAACTTATAACGGGTTTCTAGGTCGCCCGTTTATTCAGGAATTTAAAGCGGCCTGTTCTACGTATTCCTACTGTGTTAAATTTCCAACACAAGATGGAACGGGTAGCGTAAAAGGAGATCAGAAGAAAGCTCGAGATTGTTTGCTATCGTGTGCACCAGAAAAACAAAATATAGTCAACATGATGGAGCAAACATGGAAGATTGGTGAGTCAAGCCAGCGAGCAAATGCCTCGCCTCAATATCTTCCGACGAACATAAGTTTGGCGAGCACAGCTCCTCGCGCGAACACGGAATGCACGAACACGGAATCCGGGGTGGCAACTCATGCCCCAGATCTCCTTGATCAAAGGAATATTGATCAGCCGAACGAGCAACGGACCTAGAACCTCGCATAGGCTTTGAACCCATGGAGGTTGATGACGAGCACCGGGGGTCCATTCAAGATCCTCGGTGGAAGCAAAAAAAGAAAGCGAGCAACACTTGTCGAACAACTGGAGTCCATCAACATCGACCCGAATAGACCCGAGTTAGAAGTGTTCATTGGTTCAGACTTACCTGAACCAATTCGAACAGAAATTATAGCTTATCTTCAAGCAAACTTAGATGTGTTCGCATGGTCGCACGAGGACATGATTGGAATTGATCCAAAACATGTTTGCCACTCCCTCAACCTTGATCCAATACAAACTCCAGTTATCCAGAAGCGCATAAAGTTTAGTCCGGAAAAATATGCGGCAATAAATAGTGAAATCAAAAAGTTGCTCGACAACAAACTAATTCGAGAGGTGAAATGCCCAAGATGGCTTGCGAACCCTGTGCTCGTTCGCAAGTCCTATGGATCTTGGAGATTATGTATTGATTTCACTGATTTAAACAAGGCATGTCCAAAAGATAACTTCCTAATGCCGCATATCGATTATTTGGTCGATAATACAGCAGGCCATGAACTCATGACTTTCATGGATGCATTTGCTGGTTATCACCAAATACCTATGCTCCCGGACGATCAAAAGAATACGGCATTCTGCAGTGAAAAGAATATGTACTGTTGGTAACGCATGCCGTTCGGATTAAAGAATGCCGGAGCAACATATCAACGTTGGTTGAACAAAATGTTAAACGAACACATCGGCCGAACAATTGAGGTATATATCGATGATATTGTGGTAAAGAGCAAACATAAGGAAGACCACATCACCCACCTCGACAAACGTTCGATATAATCAGGAAGTACAATATAAAGTTAAATCCGAAGAAATGCAGCTTTGGGGTTCACTCAGGAAAATTCCTCGGGCATATGGTCAGTCAACGAGGGATCGAAGAGAACCCAACAAAGATTCAAGCCATGCTCGATATGCAGGCTCCTAGGAGTGTAAAAGAGGTCCAAAAGTTAACCGGACGTTTAGCTTCACGTAAGTTTAGTTTTATATCACGAACTGGAGACAAATGCAAACCTTTCTTTGATACATTAAAGAAAAGGGAATTCCAATGGACGAGCATTGCCAAAATGCATTTGAATCATTGAAGCGATACCTTGCGGATACTCGAACCTTTATCTAAGCTTTGTCCCAGGCGAACAACTCTATCTGTATCTTGCTGCATCCGAACATGCAATCAGTGTTGTGCTTGTACGAGCAGAAGGGACCATACACTTGCCCATTTACTATGTAAGCCAAGTGCTTAAAGAAGCCGAGCTCCGGTATCCTCCACTGGAGAAATTAGCATATGCCCTCATCATGAGTGTTCGAAAATTACAACCATATTTTTTCGATCACTCAGTCGAGGTACTGACCACTTTCCCATTGTGCCAAGTCCTCCACCGACCAGATACTGCCGGCAGATTACTCAAGTGGGCGATGGAGTTAGGACAATTCGGCATTACGTTCGCTCCGGGAACAGCAATGAAGGGCCAGGCTATGGTCGATTTCATGGTCGAGTTGACATATCCTCAAATACTCGAAAAAGCTACCGACCAACCATGGCATATGTATGTTGATGGCTCATCAACAAGTTCAAGAGCCGGAGCAGGCGTAGTTCTCATCAGCCCAACCAGGCAAACATTCACAACAGCCATCCGTTTTGATTTCCCAGTCACAAATAATGAAGCCGAATATGAAGCTTTGATCGCTGGACTACAGATGGCAATGACAATGGGAATTCAGAGGCTGATGATTTATAGCGATTCTCAGATAATCATTTATCAAGTAACAGGCGAGTACGAGGCCCGAGGTGAACAAATGGTACAGTATCAACAACTAGCAAAAGAGTTGCTCGAGCATTTCGAACAAGTTTTCATAGAACAATTACCACGATTGGGTAATTCGTTCGCTGATGCCTTGGCACGCCTGGCAACAACAGAAGGAGTGACGAACACAATGGACATTGTGGTTGTCACAACTTGTTCGCCATCAGTTCCCAGAGCTATGATCGAACAAGTGACAAGCGAACAAGAAACTTGGATGACTCCAATCTTGAGCTACTTACAAAAGGGATTTCTCCATGAGAACAAGGCCCAAGCTACTCGCCTCAGATTACAATCTGCTCGTTATACTATCATAGACGAGCATTTGTATAAAAGAAGCTTCTCACTTCCACTGTTGAAATGTATTACTCCTGAAGAGGGTCGTGTACTTCTGAAACAATTCCATGAAGGAGTATGCGGAAATCATACAGGTGGGATCGTCCTGGCGCACAAAATAATCAGACAAGGTTATTATTGGCCAACCCTCAAAAAAGATTCGCTCGCGTATGCTCGCGCGTGCCACAAGTGCCAGGTACATGCTCCACTCATTCATAGCCCACCTGAAGAATTAGTGTCAGTTTATTGCCCATGGCCATTTGCTAAATGGGGGATCGATTTGATCGGCCCATTTCCTACTGGCACGTTGGGAGTAGATATACTGTAGTTGCCGATTGATTATTATACTAAATGGGCGGAAGCCGAAGCCATTGTCCAAATTACCGAACAAAGAATGTGGAATTTTGTTTGGAAAAATATCATTTGTCGTTTTGGACTCCCCCAATCATTAGTAATCGATAACGGCAAAGCAGTTCGATGGAAGTGAATTGAATGAACTGTGTTTCATTTGGGGCATAAAAAAGCATTATTCAACTCCGTATTATCCCCAGTCAAACGGACAAGTTGAAGCCGTTAATAAAATTATCAAGCATACCCTCAAGGCGAGACTTGATAATTCCAAAGGTGTGGATGAAATTTTGAAGAGTTGCCTGAAATATTATGGGCCTATCGAACAACTTTCAGAACATCAACTGCAGAGACCCAGTTTGCCTTGGCATTTGGTGCGGAAACTGTTATACCCGCGGAAATCAAGATTCCAAGTCATCGAACAATGACTTTTGGAGAGCACATCAATGACCAGGCACTCGCCCTGAGTGTAGACCTGTTAGAAGAAAGAAGGACGGAGGCTGATTTCAAGAATGCTATGTATAAAAAGAGATCAGAAAAGTTCTACAACTCCAAAGTCTAAACACGCAGGTTCAATGTGGGCGAGCTGGTTTTAAGGCGAGCAACGGGGGTATCAAGTGGTGTGTTCGGCCGAGCATGGGAAGGTCCGTTCAGAGTTACATAACGTTTGTTAAACGGGGCCTATGACTTGGAAGACCTGAATGGAGTCCCATTGTCCTACTCGTGGAATGCGTCAAATTTGAAAAAATACTATCAATAATAGCGAGCATAGTCGGCCAAACAAAATCGTCCACACAGCTTTAGCGAGCATAGTGTTGGCTCGAACAAAATCGTCCACACAGCTTTAGCGAGCATAGTGTCGGCCGAACAAAATCGTCCACAGAGTTGAAGTGATCATAGTTGGCCGAACATAATGGCCGATGTAGCTGAAACGAACACAAAGGGCTGAACATAATCAGTCATTCAGTTCAAACGAGTAGGACAATCCTGAAAGAAGAACACTTTATGTTAGACACATATTTTCAGGAAAAGAAATCTTTGTGAAGACTATCGAAAAGATAGAAGATACGTGTCAGATCGGGTTGTCAACAGAAGATACGTATCAGAATGAGTTGACAAGTGGTGGCAGCCAAGCAGGGACGAGTCGATCTTTAAGCGAGAGTTGTCTAAAAGCTGAACAGATGTCAAAAGGGAGAGCAAAAGTAAGAGCCAGCACTAGCTTGGGATAATTCTATAAATAGGAGCATATTGATAACTGAAAAAAGCAGAGAAAAAACATATGAATAAGAAAAAAGGAAAAATATTACAATTCTCAGTAGGAGGTTGGTTTAGTATGCCCCCAGACGTAGAAGAATCCAGCTCTCGATTCAGCAAACATTCAGCTGAATCGAGCATCTGTTCTGATACGAGCCTTTTACCCCATATACATCACGAGCACAGGTGGAAGCTCGTTGCCGGACTCAAGATGCTCGGCAGAGTTATGGTTGCCACTCCACGTTACTCACTGCTTATGCAGTAGTAAGTCATTAGTCCCCTATGCATCCCCAAAATCTCCTCCGAAGGGGAGGGATGTCATAGTGTCCGCTCGAAGCAATATGCGAACGCTGATGCTCAGGCATCTATTAAAGGGGACGGAATGGTGAGAGCTGAATGTTTTGCTCGCACCTGATATAGGCGAGCAGGCATGCTCGCCACATGCTCATCTCCGCAGCCTCCCGCATAATCACAGCTTGTCCAGGAGGGACAAAAGCTTATGCTGCTGCTGTTGGAGCATGATACTGAAGAAGGGTAGACAGGATGATGTGCCACATCCTTGTCAACATCAATTCCGCGGACAAGGTGAGGCCAGTTCGTGTCTACTCAAGACAAGGTTTAAATTCAAAACCCTAGTCTGATATCTATAGTTGTGTAATAGATTGGTCTTCTTCAAATATGAAGGTTGTAATAGAATACAAAGTGTTGCAAAAAGAAAAAGAAAGATATATGTACTTTTGTTCGCTAAGATTTTCTAGTTCAAGCCTATTTGAAGTCGCACCTAAGCCGGACGACCCGAACAAAGACGAACGAGCCCAAGTCTATGTTCACCTGACGAACGAGTTTGTACTCTGATTCCCGCAGCAAAAAGCGAGTAATGGGTACGCAGTCGCAAAAGACGACTCGTGCTTACAGATACCCGTAGCACGAGCGGGTGATGAGTGCGGGGTCGCAGCTAAATAAGATGGCCCTAGTACGAAGTGATCGCACCTAAATAAGACGATCGCTCACCAAGAAAGGGGGGGTTCATAAAGTAACCCATCTGGTCGCACCTAAATAAGACGATCAACCGATTACAACGTCAATAAGACAATCAAAACCGAAAAAAGTCAGGAGCGGGCATAGGTAAACCCAATGTTCGAATTCATTCAGAAGAAAAGGGGCAAAGACTGGAAAGCAACAAACCGAACACAAAGCAACAAAGCAAACATCAAGCAACACAAGTATCAGTTTTCATCCTCAACAATTATCAAACAATAAGGTTAGAGGAAACAGTTTAGTATGTAATTCATCCATTCAGTTGTAAATATGTTCGAACAAAAGAGAAGCAGTCAGCAAAAAACTACAAGTATTAAAGACATTGTTCGAACAGAAAGTGAAGAAGACAAAAAATTACACAACGTATGTTCGACAAAACAAAAATAACATCAAGGAGCATATTTTCATAATTGGGGGTAGTCGGGAGAGAGATGTCGAACAAATTGTGCTCAGCCCCCTCAGCAACAACTCCTTCAGTATGGTCAGGTACCAAATGCTCGCCAGAAGGTACATTCTTCTCGGTCACAGGAGGTCCCCTTTGCTCGGCCTGCACCTGATCGGTCCCGAACTCAGTCTAGAGATTTTGGCCAGCAACACCAGCGGTATTCATGTCTGAGCCATCTTCCTCATCCAGAATCGGATCATCAACTTTGATCCCTTCAGAAAGAATGGAGAAATCACACAGATAATTCAAATCTGACATTGGAAGGTTACGATCCGGTGGGTTGTCGATCAGGTACTGTCGAAAACTGGATATAAGAGGTGCAATTTGTTCGCTGTTGGATGCATGGCGAACAGGCCAGATAGCATCGGCGAAGGCACAAATGTAGGAGAAGTTGGACATGGAATCAACATACTCATCATCGTGCAGCTTTGAATTTTCGAGACCCAAACGAGTGTTGGCCTCCTCAGCAATGATGAGCTATTGGCCGAGCGCGTCCCTCTCATTTTCCAGAGTCTACGAAGCTCAACATTCATTTCCTCCTGAGCTCTTCGTATACTGGCCACCTCCTCCTGAGAATGAATCAGTTCCTCCTTTGTCTGGTGAGCATCCTCCTGAGCCAGGCGTGCATCTTCCTGAAATCGGCGAGCATTTTCCTGAGCCTTGCGGGCATCCTCCTGAACCTGGTGAGCATCAGCTTGTGCCGAGGAAGCATGTCCCTAAGCCAACCTCAGGTCATCCTGAGTCCTGTTCAGCTCGCCCACCTTTTCTTCAAAGTTTCTGATCAAAGCCAAGTAGTTGGCATGGAGGTTAAGCGGACTCGGCGCAGAAACTTTCTCAAGGACGACCATTGATTGGCCCTGAAGCACTAGACCCAGACGCATATTTTCCAGGGGAGTGGGACCCGTAGTGGACTCTTCCATCTCGGTGGTCCATGCTCGAACGGGAGTCTGGCACGCTTTCTAAACATGTTCAGGGATGCCCGGAACCTTGCGAACACTAGGCGAGCAGAAGTAGTTCTTCAGATTGGGCATCAAAGGCGACAACCTGCTCAACCTACATAAATATCCGAGCAAATAAATATAAAAAAAAATGGCGAACATAAGTAACCAAAGCAAAAGCAGATCGAACAAAATGTACCTGCTCACACGAGCCGGATCCCATCCCAAGAATGATTTATTCTCAGGGGACCGAAGCTCAGGATTCAACGGAGTCCATGATCGGGGTCCAGCAGGAGGTGGAGAAGATGTGCCAACCTCCATTTCAACGATTTGTGAAATTGGACCGACCACGGAGGCGGCCGCTCTGATCACCTTGGCAGTAGGGGTCCGAGTCACTCTAACGGCATCAGTACTCGTCCGAGCCTGTTCGCTCGGCGTGCTCGTCCGAGTTTGTTCGCTCGGCCCCTGCTCGCCGATTTCCACCCTCGATCTCTTCGGCGACGGAGCTTGTTCGCCAGCCCCTTGCTCGGCCGAACGAGTACTCCTTTGCGCTCGGCTCGATTCCCCAGGGCCGGACGCGGATCGGCTTGCCCTGCTCGCCTCCCCTCTGCATTTATTTGAGCCTCCCGCTCGGCTGAATCGAGCAAGCTCCTGTGACCTTTTTTCTCGAGCCATCTCGGTATGTTCGGATGTACTCACAAAGAATGGTCCGCGATGGGGAAAAATTATAAACAAAACAATTCATTATGCACAAGCGGATAACAAATGAGCAAAATGGCACAAAGCTTATACAAATAAAAGAAGCGATCCTTACCAAATAGGATTAACACAACAAGATGATGAGGAGAATGCGAATAGACCTCCTTTCTTCCTCTGGTCGGCGGTATTCAGAGTTCTCACAGACCATTCCGAGCGAGACTCCAGATCAATTTGCCAAATGCTGCTAAAATAGCCGTCATTGGTCTCCTTATCGATCGCAGCTGGAATCCCTGAAATAAAAAATGAGTTAAAATTAGTTCAAATCGAAGAATGAAAGACACAAAATCACTTACTTCGGTATACCCCGAAGTCAGTAGGGATGTCTAAACGAGCATTTGGTTCGCTTCCAGAGGCCGGGCTCTTCCAATCGCCCCCAACGAACTAAAACTTTTCCTTCCAATCACTGATTTTGTTCGGCACATCCTCAATGATTTTGCACTTGGCATTGGCTTGCATGAACAACCACCCATGTTCACCCCTCGGACGGGTCAAGTGCACCAATCGAGCAAGTTCAGCAGCTGAGGATAGTATCTTGGCTTCATCTTGCCGAACAAAGTCAGGAAGCTCATAATCATGTGCCACCCATTCGGCTTCAGCTGCGTGATGGTAATGTTCCATTCCACGAGCAAGCGGGTGATGGTTGGATGGAGGGGAAATCGAAGGCCAACTTCCATTGTGTCTAAATTTACAGCAACACAACCCTCAGGGGGTTGGTCGGCCCGCTCATCAGGACCCGGTGCCCAGAAAAAGACATCTTTTGGGGTATCATAATTCCTATGCAGCCGAGTGAGCATATCTGCATCGATTATGCTCGCTATCTTGCTAGCTGGGTACTCATTCTCAACCCTAATCCTATGGGGTTGCTCGGGCCAATTAAAACTATAACGAGCACTATACTCGTTATATGTTGGACTATGAGGGACACCAACATGTATATCAAGCTCAGAGTTTTGCCCACCAACTACCCCTATGTTCGATTCGGTTATATTTACAGCCATCAAAATTTCCCCCCTCACCACATCGTCATTCCTATCTACATCGGCATTATTAATAGCCCTAGACCCAATTTGAATTTGAGGCAAAGAATTATCACTTTAATCGTCCAAAGAATCATTGCGGGCCAAGTCCCTATCCAATTCATTTAGGGCTTCGTCGGAATTGGAGGAAAGAGCGGCAAACGGTTGCCGAACTTGCCAACGAATTCCGGAACCCGAGACATTCATCTCCGGCGCATTTGCGTCGCCATGGGGGATTCTACTGACGGAAGGGGAAGAAGGGGAACTATGGTGGTCTGATTCTAGGGGAACAGAAGAATTTGAACGAGAGGCCATAATCACAATTAGAGAAAGAATGCAACGGTTACCTGAATAAAATTCTTCACCGGAATGATGAAGCCCTCATGGAAATTTTCGGACCTGAAAAGATTGAAAGATTGAAAGGCAAGGCAAAAAAGAAGAAGGAAGGAGAAAAGGGTTTAAGGCGGAGAAACGAGGTATATATAAACATTGGATTCAATTTTGAAAATCCAGAACAGAATACGAAACGACGTCAATTATGGCCCAATAAGATTTTAACAGTCGGGTCCCCAGTTGAATACAAAGCGACCCGGCTGGGGGGTATTGTTGTGTTCAATATAATAATTCATGAATTATCGAACACGTAAGAGCGACACGTGTAATATCTATTAAAATAATCATGCTTTCGGGGACAAGTATTAAGCTACTCGGATCGGAAAGAGGAATTGAATGAGCCAAATCGAAAAAAACTTCGAGACGGCCAAAAGGCTTAGATATCCCGAGGGTCAAGATGCTTTCGCTGACACGGATATCTGAAAGGCTCAGATATCCTGAGGGTCAGTATGCTCGCAGCTCAGATATCCTGAAAGGCTCAGATATCCTGAGGGTCAGTATGCTCGCAGCCCAGACATCCTGAAACCCTCAGGTATCCTGAGGGTCAGTATGCTCGCAGCCTAGACATCCTGAAACCCTTAGATATCCTGAGGGTCAGTATGCTCACAGCACAACATTCTGAAGACTCAGGCATCCTGAAGAGTCAGAGTGCTCGACACTCAGATATCCCGAAGACCCGAACATCCTGAGGGCTCAGTATACTCGAGGAGGACAATATTCCAGCATGAAACTGACATGGTTAAAGGGGCGAACAAAGTATCCAACCGAGCAAAAGATTAATTTGGACTACCAAAAGAGTGCTTACAGACAAGTAAGCTCCAAGATCAATCTAGATGACGAAGTTGGGAACGTGGCAATATCACCTGGATTCTTGCATGATCTGAAGTCTCCAGCTCATGCTTGCCAACCCAGCTCATGCTTATCGGAGTGCGATAAAAGGAAGAAAAAAGAAGAAGAAAAGGGTTCAGAAAAGTTTCCCAGAAAAAGCGACACCCACACAAGAAATTCTCCAGAGAGGTGAGGAACAGAAAAATCCGAGTGATTATCCGCATACACAGAAACCCTAGCACTCATATGCTAACTCTCCAAATTATCTTCATCTGTAACGATTCATCTTCAGAAGATGTATCAAATATTGTACGTGTAAAGCTCGTAATACCACATCCTGGCTTGGTATGCCCCCAGAGTAGTCATTTCTTGACGAACTGGGTCAACAAATTCATCTTATTTACAATTTATTTTACACGTGCATGTTTTGTTTGTGAGTCGTTCCCAAATTAGCCACATAATACTCTTCGTAAAAAATGACTCGCGACAATATTTTATATAATACGTACAGATGAGATTGTTTAAAGGGGATTTAAATCAAAATGGTCCCGTAAATTTGCACATTTATTGAAAAGGTCCTGTATATATCACATGTTTCAAATTTAGTCTCGTATGTTTTAAATTTGTGCAGATTTAGTCCCAAATCGCCGGAGCCCAGTCAAACTACCCCAAAACGATGTCGTTTTTGGGGAGTGTGATACACGCGCCCCTAATTTTGATCGTGAAACACTGTATCATGCGCCGATTTAGTCCCAAATTAGGGGCGCGTGTATCATAGGCGCCAAAAATGACGTCGTTTTTGGCTGGTTTGACTGGTCTCCGCCGATTTGAGACTAAATCGACACAAATTGAAAACATACGGGACTAAAGTGAAACAAGTGATATATACGGGACATTTTCAATAAAGGTGCAAAGATACGGGACCTTTTTGATTTAAATCCCTCGTTTAAAGTAATGTACTCTCAAAAGTAAGATTAGTTTTTTTTCCTCATTTGTTAGGAAATTAATAATATAGTATAAAAAGTTGATTCCACATATCTCTACAAAATTCGGGATTAAATTCTAAATGGTCCCGTAATTTTACTTTTTTTTTATTTACTCTCGTAACTATTTTTTGGAATGAGTTAGTTCCATAACTATTAAAATTGTTCAATTTTCGTCCCATAACTATTTTTTGGAATGATTTAGTCCCATAACTTCTAGAATTGCTCAATTTTCTTCCCCTAACTATTTTTTGTAATGATTTAGTTCCGTACCTATTAGAATTGTTCAATTATCGTTCAATTTTGTCGGAAATCACTCAAAACGACGTTGTTTCACCAGCGTATTATTCACGTACCATTTAAATTCGGGATTCCGACGAAGCTCGTGTTTTAGTAACTGATTTGCACAATTTAATACACTTGTCAATTAAATGAAATACACACCATTAATTAACACAAAAAGAAAAATTACTGAAATAAAACTCAAAGAAAGGGGGCGAGATTAAATCCCCCAAAATTCTCTAAAATCAGGTCCTTCCCCAATATTCATCCCTAAATTCGTGAGAACTCAATCTAGCAAAGAACAATAAGTTTTCAGCCTTAATTTAATTTTTAGGTGTTTAGATTGTGTCCAATAATTAAGTTCCTAAGAACATGAGCCTCTCTGGAATCCCCAATTTATAGTTGCATATGACTGACACGCTGGTGAAACAATGTCATTTTGGATAATTTTCGGCAAAATAGGACTGCTCAATTTTAGTAGTTATGGGACTAAATAAAAAAAGGTAAAAAGTTATGGACCATTTAGGATTTAATCCCACAAAATTCAGACAGCTTTCACCTTTTAATCATTAAAATGAGTTTCAAAACATGAGAAAGAAAAGAGGGATGATTTGATCATGAAATCATGCGCGACTATAAGAAAACGAGCCGTTGGACGAGATTTTAATATAATTAAGAGCTATAGACTTTAAGTTAAACAACGCTAGAGTGACGGAGTTTAATGAAATTGGTATTTTTTTTTGTATATCCGGCCGTTGCATGAATTTAATTAACAGAATATTAACCGACATACTCAGATACTCTAATATTTAGTTCATTTCCGTGTATGCCCTCGTTGGTCCTTCAGTCTCCTCAAAAATCCATCCACAGCCACATGAAATGCATCCCCCATACCGTTTAACCCTTTCTTAGAATTTGCGTACACAAGCTTGGGTATGTATTCAATCACTTTTTCTCTCATTTTCTCCACCTCCTCGTCGCTAATCTTTTCAAGCACGCCCCTTATCGAGGTCCCATTTCTCACATCATGCCGGTCTATGAAAACCGAGTAACTGCCCGGTTCGTCAGGCAAGAACCAGTCGTACTGCAAGTGAACCGTTTTGCGCCAAAAGAAAACCGGAATCGAACCGGCTATCATGCAGTCGAAAATGGAGCGGCGCGTCATGCTATCCCCACGCGGCTGCAGGCAGAATTTTGAATGGAGAAAGCCTTCCAAGACGGCGGGGCTACCGCCTTCGCAATTTGAGCCCTGGCAGTTGACGACCCGGCACGAACCCGGTTCGGAAACGCATTGGCTCAGCAGAACCTGCCTGAAGTCCTGCCTTATGAACGCGCGCCTCTTGCCCGCGAAGCAGAAGAGCGTGGGGCGCACGCGGCTGCCGACGTAGTCCTGCCACGCGGCGACCTCGGCGGCCGAGCTGGGGTGGAATCCGGTGGGGTACGGTACAGCGATGTCGAAGTAGTCCTGTGTGTCCTTCTCGATTAGGAAGCGCGTGATGTTACGCGCCTCGGGCCTGTTGATGCAGTTGGAGCCCCAGTTGTTGGGGGTGTCTTTTTCGCGGCGGAAATCGCCCGAGATGCGGCCGAGTGTCATGACGTGATCCTGGCCGTTGGATCTGTTGAAGAAAGGGTGGGCGTTGATGAGCCAGGCGAGCATCGTGGAGCAGTGGCGGTCGCGGTCCTGCGCGGAGGCTTGTATTTTGAAGAGGTACTTCTCGAGCGCGAGTCCGAGGTAGAGCGGGATGTAGAAGGCCGCAGCGGATTGGGGCTCCAGGGTCCTGCACGCCAGAGTCAGGATCAAAATATAGAACGAGTTCACACCGTGCACAACCAGCAAAACTCACAAACTCATTTCAAATATTTTAGTTTAATATTTAAATTAATTTAGTAAAATTTAATTTATTTTGAGGTAGTTAAAAAAATTAATTAATAGAATTATAAAATTTAATTTTTTTAAAATAATATATTTTTTTATAAAAAAATATCATTAATGATTTGAGAATATATTAAAAAAAATTAAATTCAATTTTTATTATGTTTCTACAACTTTAATAATTTATTAAAATAAATAATATCATATTAACATAAAAATCTAATAATATTGACACATGTAATAGAAAAAGTCAAATAAAATCCCACATTGCATTGACTGAATAGCTGACCTGCAATAGTAGGTCATCTGGACCAATTTCAAAATTTTCACAAACTTATAGGATCAAAATTAAAAAGACAAAATAATCAGGACATATTTCAAAATAAAGACAACTTACGGGATTATAAAAATTTTAATCCCTATTAATTATGTATAAAAAAAAAGATTTTCAAAAAACTGGGACAGGTTACAGCCCATCCCAGCCATAAAGTAGATCCACCCTTACCTGCAAGGGTAATGCAGCATGCGGTTATGGAAAATGGGCTCCAGCGAAAACTGATTTGTCCAGAACCATTGGGAGCTCATGGTAGGGGGTATGATTGTCGAAAGTCCCCGCGCGGCGGATTTGCCGAACCCCATGTTGGCAACGTCGTCGCAGCGGGAACGCAAGGGGCTTATGGAACTGCAGTTTCGTAGAACTTGGGTGTTGAATTGTGGGGGGAAGTCGTATAAGTAGACTTTTCCGTAGGGGCAGGCGGGGCTGGGGGCGGGGGCGGAGGAGAGGAGGAGAAGGAGGAGCTGCAGGAGGAGGACGGAGAGGAAGAAACAAGTGCTGCGAGAGAGGACGGAAGTCAAGTATGAGTGCTGTTGCTGGTGCAGTTTGCAGTAGTCTAGAGTGTCGGGGTTTTTGGGTTTTGAGTAGGCCGGAATATCTGAAAAGGGAAGCATTGTAATAAGAAGTGAGCGTTTTTACTTCTTCCCAACCCCAGACGTAGCTAGCTATATAAATACTGAAAAACTTGACTATTAATTAGTTAATTAAATAATCCTACACGTTTTGCATATTTATCACATGCCCAAACTCCAATTAAGGTTTTATTTTTTCAAGATTTACATGGAGTTATGACGAGAACTGCATCAGATATACATGCATGTTTAGAGTCATCTCCAAATAACCTATGTTTTAAAAGTGGAAGCGGCGATCGGTTCGGACAGCCTAGCGCTTTTGGTCGGACTAGTCCGACCGGGTTTGACCTTTTTTAAAGCGGTTAAGCCGGTATGACCTCATAATTACGTAATATATAATTAAATATATAAATCATATATATTATTTATCATTATTTAGACTTTTAAATTTTTACATCCTTAATTTAATTAATTGAAAACCGTAATCCCAAATATTATATAATTAAATATATAAATTTTAGATTATTATACATATTAATATATAAAATATTAGTGCCATAGAAATATCTAGATGTAATTTTAATCGAATCATTTTCAACCACACAATTGAGGCGGTTAAATTCCCAAGCAGCGAACATGGAGCAGCTATGTTTTAAAAGCGGAAGCAGACGTTGACCCGGACAACCTTAGCGCTTTCGGTCAAACTGACAATTTTTAAAGCAGTTGAGCCGTTATGTCGTCATAATTTTATTTATATATATATATATATATAATCACTACAAAAAATGAGGGTTTTAACGACGAAAATTAACGACGGTTAACCAAGCCGTCGGTAGTAGCGATGGTTTTGTCGACGGTTTCAGTCAAACCGTCAAATTCACAACATTTAGCAACGGAACAAAAAACCGTCGGAGTCAGCGACGGTTAATCGACGGTTAGTCCGAATCGGCATTTTAGCGATGGAATTAGAGACGGTTTTTTGAAAACCGTCGCTACACTTTGCAGAAAACGAAGAGATACACCCGTTGGGAGGAGATCCGCCCGTTGGGAGGAGGTGTCATTAAAGCTAGCGACGGATTTGTTAAATCCTTCGCTAAATCCAATTCTGTAAATACCGGACCAGCCTACCCATTTGTTTCATCAATCAAATCAGAAAGCAATACAAACAAGTCTCGTTCATCTGTATTCTTCGATATTCACAGTACTACTTTAATTATTTTTTCGTATATTTATTTATATTTTATTTTATTTTATATAATATTGATGGTCCGTTATTTAGTGAGTCTAAAACCCAATTTGCGCGTGCGAAAGCAAAACATGTCGTGTGATGCATATAAAACAGGGGTGAGGGCAGAGTGATTCCAATTTTTTGCTTTTAAGAACATGTGTGTTGTTTTGCTTGTAATCGAATGCATATGACAAGTAAGAACATTAAGCAGTAAAGAACACACAAGATTTTATAGTGGTTCGGACGAAACCCGCCCTACATCCACTCTTCCCTTTCGGGGCACCAACTTAACCAACTTAACCTACTGAACTTAGTTTTATGTGTTTGTCCAACACCCAACAGATGTTTACCGAGTTCGCACTCAAACGGGACTTATCACCCTCACGGGATTGACTACCCTCCCTTGTGGGATTGCTAGATGTTTACCGAGTTCACACTCACCTACAAACTTATCCTATCAAACTGATTTGGGTAAGGTTTGTTTGGTTTCCAACTAGTTTGAGATTTTTCCTTACATTTGTTTAGCCTCAATGCTAAGGATGGGAAAATCTATCTAAGCTTAGGATATAGCATTTGTGCTTAGATCTAGGGTAGAACACTCTTGAATATATGCGTGTATCTCTCGCTCTGTGTTCTATGGTGGGAATGCTTGAGTATATAGAATCGGGAGCACAATTCCTTTCAACGTGCCTTGTGTTGACTGCCTTAGCCTGTTGGGATTATACTGAAAAGTATGCTTTTTACTTTGTATAATCGAAACTGAATTTTCAGACTTATTTACTGAAATAAATTGTTTATCACTGATGCTTTAAATATGATTGAATGTTACATATATTTCTTTGCATAATCGCTCAATAATTAAATGCGTGTTACATTGTAGTTAATTTAGTGATACCGATCACGAAAGATTAAATTAACAAATCCACTTGTAACTAAAAAGTCGCCATTCACGACCTAGATGGAAATGAACAACCCATCGCGAAAGGTTGAGGTGTAAGGCTCAGATTGGTTTGTCTTGACCAAGAGATTACACTAGTGCATGATTGATGCATTGAATAGGACCTACAGGATGACAAATTCTTCAGAACTGAACAAGGAAGAATTAGACCTCAGTGGTTCGTTGTTTCTTAATCTTCGTTCCTTAAATAGGATCACGTGGGATTGGTAACTATTGCTTTGACTTATCATGGGTAGCGAATCAAAGAGATTCAATACTTTTTATCTTGGGCAATATTATTAGTCACATGTGATTGCTAAGATTTAATACGAAGAATCGTGTGCAAGTACGATTGTTCGATTTGCCCTCTTGGGAGGTTCATAAATTTTATCATACCAAATCTTGCAAGTGGAATTAGTTTCCGGTATGGATAATAATGTTGAACCGTTCCTCGACCAAGGATAAAAGATGTTAATTAACGGAAAGCTATTTCAGTGGCTTGAATTAATTAATGGGCTAGATAATCTTAAACACGGGAAATAATGACCGGGAGCCATATTGACTGTAATATGGGTTAAGATGGATAGTGCAATATTAATTATGTAGTGGGATTAATTAATATTTATGGGCTTGAATTATATTGTGGCTCAATATTAGATATTCAAGGTCCAGAAGAGGTCCAATCTTAATTCTCCTAAAGGCCCCCTGAGTAGCCCAACATATAGTCCATTAACTGAAAAGGTGATTAAAATAAAATAAATATTGTTGCTTAATTTTTCCTAAATATTTCGAAATTATAGATATAGTAGGGAGAAAGATTTTCTTTGAATTTTGTTATGGAATGAAGATATGTATTCTTGGAATACAAGATTGTCTCATTAAATTCAAGAAATCTCCCACTTGGTTATCTATATAGACTTTTCGAAAATTTGAAGATAATGGGCAAAGAAAGATTTTCTTGATTTTCTTGAAAAGATATTATGGAAGATATGTATTTCTTGAAATACAAGAATATCTCATAAATTCAAGAAGATCCAAATCTTGGAATCTTGCATCATTAATTTCAAAAAATCCATAATTAGAGGAGGTGGGATTTTTGTGGAATATTTTAATTATGGGAAAAAGAATATAGGAGATATATTCAAGATTTCTTGGTGATCAAGAAAAGTCTTTTCCCACATTGATTTTCTACTAGAAATTTCGACCACTCCTCTCCTATAAATAGGGGATGATTGTTTCATTCCCAAGTACAATTCCATGTGCTGGAAAAATTAGCAAATCCACATAAGTGGTGCAACAAAGTTTATTTTTTCCTTTTGTTAATTGTTAAACAAGTGTCCTTCCACCGGATAGTTGAGCAAGGGCTAAGGGAATACTTGGAAGTCCTTTTGGTTAGTCCGTCCAACGGAATTCACCGTCATCCCGAGAGAATGCGTTCACGTAAACCCGTAGATTCCGCGATCGTGGGTTTTACGTGGCTTTTTATATGCATGATATGTTGTTGCAATTATTATTTGAATTAATATAGGATTAATTCATGCTAGTAATAATTAAAGAATTAAATTTGTATTTAAATATTCACCCCGAATAGATCTGCAGCAACTCATTCCCCAACAATTGGTATCGAGCCACGGTTTACGAATTTTTAAATTGTAATTTAATTAGCTTTGCATTAAATTTGAAATTGGATAGTAGAACCGGTAGATACTTTTTTGCGTATCCAATTGTCATGGATTTTAATGCGTTTATTTATGCATGCATATAAATTGTGGTTTTAATTCGATTCGTTCGGTTGTTTTTTATCGTGAGAAAAATCCACGAAGTAGACTAGGATTTGTTTGATTTGATCAATGTAATAGACTAGTCTAGATCTAGGTTTATTTATTTTTGTAAATAAATTGTAACCGGATCGAAACGAAAGAGACGAAGAATTAAAGGATAAAATCGAGTAATCCGTAGAAGGCGGCGTTGGCGCTACGCCGCACGCAGGAGCAGGCTAGGGGCAGTCAAGCGTCTGCGAGAGCAGAACGCCGCGCGGCGGTGCTAAAGCGCCTCGGTACCGTCTTGAGCATCGTGCCGCTTGAGCGGGCGGCCAGACGCGAGCACGCAGGGACGCTGGGCTGCCGGTCGCGAAGCGAAGGCTTTGATCTGTCGTCGCTGAGCCGCTAAACTCTGCCGCCGATGGTGCGAGGCGTGTCGAGGCAACCGGCGGGCCGGACCCAGCCGGGCGTGTCGAGGTCGTTCTAGGCCAAGTGGCCGTGCGGATCTGGCGTGCATCCCTATTATGACCCGCTTGGCGTGGCGTTTCGAGATGAAGTATTTTTCCGAGACGAACGAGTGGGAGAAATTCGAGACGTGTTTCTTCAAGATCAAGTCAAGAAAAATCAAACCATGACAATTGGATAATTTGTGCCCAATATGTTTATTTTTCTGTTTTGCTTGATTTATTTGTGTTATCTTATGCTTTATTTAATTTGTTTAAATGTGTTTGCATGAGGGTTGCCAAACGGAAAAATCTCACCTTCAAAATTACTAAGTATGTTTAAATAATTAATTGACAATTTTATTCCGGATAATAAAATTGAATTAATTTTGACCTCCATGATTTATTTATTTGTGAATTCTTTTGGAGAAATTCCCCCAACGGGACGGTCAAAAGATAGCTTTCACATGAATGAATTCCAAACGGATGATTGTGGGTTATTACTTAGGTATAAAATTGATATGCATATACTTCCCCGAAGTCCCTGTCAATTTTATATTGGTCAAGTGGGAGCCAACTATTAATCTGGATATTAAAGGTTTGTAATTGTTCTTGTTTGTAACCTGCTTGAATGTGTTTAAATAATGACCCACCCAACGTGGCTTATTTAAATTGTTTTGAGATGTTGGTTGATGCATGTTCATATTATTTTAGATTTTAATATGATGCATGTGATCGAACCTTGTGATATATTTGTGCTTATGCATATTATTATTTATTTCAGTTCATCATGTCGCAACCTTCTAATCCACTGTCGAATATACTTAAAGACAATTTGCTTTTTGGTGAAAACTATTTTGATTGGAAATACAAACTAAAACCTGTCCTAACCGCATCATCTTCCAAATGGGTACTTGATACACCAAAACCCGAAAAACCAACTAAGGACGCCGGAATATGGGATGAGATGATTTATGGTGAATGGGAGCTGGCAAACGGATTGATGAAGGAAACAATTCTGGCACATTTGTCAGATGCGTTGAGACACCTTCATCAAGAATATGAGTTAGCTGCAGACATCTTAAAGAATCTCGAAGCGATGTTTGCACATCAGACCTATATGGCAATCCAAAGTGTGAAGAAAGAAATTGCTCAGTTAAAATTGGAAAAATGGACAAATCGCAAATAAGAAAAGACGTCCTTAGGGTTATGGTGCTATTTGAGGAACTTGAGATCCTCGGCGAAAAATGTGATTTCAAGGCAAAGATTGATTTCATTCTCCAATCCTTACCAAAGAGCTATAATCACCACTATCTTGAGTATCTAATGGAAGATCAAGATTTTACAGTGAAGGATCTTATAAATGCTTTGACTTTGGTTGAAAAGGAAGTGGAGCGCGAGGAAAAGAACTTGGGAAAACAGAAATCTTCTCTTCATCCTAGATCAAGTGGTGATAAGGATGATGAAAAGAGAAGAAGGTTAAACCAAGAAGACTCAACATCAAATAAAAGCATGGGATCAAGTATGGGGAAAACTTTGGAAAGCGGGAGAGTAGGACAATCGAGGTCAGCCTATTCCGATCCCAAAAGGGAAGGAAAGAAAGGTAATACTCACGCACTAGTTGTTGAAACTTGTTTAGCGGCGTATGCCTCCCATTTTGTGGGTGGTGGATACGGGATCCACTAATCATGTTTGTTTCACATTACAGGGGTTCAAGCGGACCCGACAACTTAGTGGGAGTGAGGTCCTCATCACACTGGGCGATCTTCTGAGAGTGGCGGTTTGCAAAGGGGAGAAGTGCACCTGTTTTTTTGAAGACAGAGTTTTATTTTTGAGATATTCTTTACGTTCCGGATTTTAGAAAGAATTCGTTTTCAGTTTCTAAACTTTTATGATGGATATTTGATTACTTTTTAATAAAGTTGTTACCATTTTTCTTTTTGATAAATTTATCTGTCATGGAACGTTGTTGAATGATCTCTATACAATTAAACTGTGCACACCACTCACTAAATGTATCCTATAAACACATCAATTGTTTCAGAGAAAAGAAAACGTTCATCAGACGTGAACGAGACACTTCTTTGGCATCTAAGATTGGGTCATATAAATCCAAAGAGGATCCAAAGGTTGGTGAGAGACGGTTCACTAGGGCTTCTCCAAGTTGAACGGATTCCAACATGCGAATCATGTTTGGAAGGTAAAATGACCAAGAGGGCATTTGGAGCCAAGGGGAATAGGGCCAAAGAAGTGTTAGAGATCGTTCACACAGATGTATGTAGTCAAATGTCAACCAAAGCAAGAGGAGGTTATGAGTAATTTTATTGATGATTACTCAAGGTACGGTTACATTTCCTTATGAAGCATAAATCTGAGACCTTTGAGAAATTCAAAGAATTTAAGGCTCAAACAGAGAATCATAGGGAAGAACGTATCAAGTATCTACGATCTGATCGTGGAGGCGAATACCTCAGTAATGAGTTTTTGAACTACTTATCTGATGAAGGGATTGTATCCCAGCTCATTGCACCCGGAACCCCTCAACAAAACGGGGTAGCAGAGCGAAGAAACATAATTCTTTTGAAAATGGTTAGATCAATGATGAGTTATGCGGATCTTCCCGAGTCGTTCTGGGGTCATGCCTTGGAAACAGCGGCTTACATTCTGAACTTGGTGCTATCCAAATCGGTTCCCAAAACTCCTAAAGAATTGTGGACCCATGCAAAGCCTAGTATGAGACACATAAGAATTTGGGGGTGTCCGGCCTATGTGTTGGACAAGGAAGCCAGAAATTGGATCCTCGATCGAAATTAAGTTTGTTTGTAGGATACCCCAGGAACAAAAAAGGGTGTATGTTCTATAGTCCCAAGATCAAAAGGTGGTCATCGGCACCCACTTTAGATTTTTGGAAGAAGACTATATGAACCAAAGAAAACCCGTAAAGATTACCTTAAATGAGCTTAGAGGGAAAACCTCATTGCCAACTGTGTCTTAGATGATATACCAAACGATCGTTTTCTGGCCGAGCCTCGTCGTAGTGGGAGGGTTGTTAGACAGCCTGAGAGATTCATGGGAATAGGATAGTCCTCGGACTTGATTCCCGGACAAGACAAATCAGACCCATGGACATATGACGAGGCACTCCAAGATAAGGATGCAGATTCTTGGCAAACAGCAATGAAAGCCGAAATGGGTTCTATGTTTCATAATAGAGTGTGGGAGCTAGTCGAACCACTTAATGGGGTCAAACCCATTGGATGCAAGTGGGTATATAAGAGGAAAAGAGGACCGGACGGAAAGGTTGAAACCTTTAAAGCAAGACTAGTGGCGAAAGGTTATACTCAGAAAGAAGGGATCGATTATGATGAAACTTTTTCGCCCGTAGCCATGCTTAAGTCCATCAGTATTCTCTTATTGATTGCTGCACATTTTGACTTTGAAATGTGGCAAATGGATGTCAAGACAGCTTTTCTTAACGGAAGTCTTGATGAAGAGATCTATTTGCAACAACCCCGAGGTTTCATTGAAACAGGCCAAGAACATCTTGTTTGTAAGCTCAAAAAGTCCATTTATGGACTCAAACAGGTATCCAGAGCTTGGAACTAATGTTTTGATCATGTTATAAAGTCTTATGGGTTTGATCAAAACAAGTTTTGAAAGTTGTGTGTATAAAAAGCGTGTCGGAACTGCATTGGTATTCTTAGTACTATACGTAGATGACATTCTGATCATCGGGGACGATGTGAAGGTATTATCAAACGTAAGGGCATGGCTTTCAAAACAGTTTGATATGAAAGACTTAGGGAAAGCAGGACACATCCTTGGGATCAAGATCACTCGAGATCGCAAGAAAAGGATGATCGAGTTATCGCAAGTTTCATACATAGACACTGTCTTGAAATGATTCAGCATGCAAGATTCCAAGAAAGGATTAGTACCTTTGATACTTGGAATCCATCTATCCAAGAAAATGTTCCCTAAGACACAAAAGGAGATAGATGACATGAAAGGCATTCCTTGTGCTTCGGCTGTCGGAAACCTTATGTATGCAAAGGTCTTTGTGTATGCGAGATCGGATATCTGCTTTGCCGTAGGCATGGTAACAAGATATCAAAGTAACCCAGGGAAAGAGCATTGGACGACAGTTAAAAACATTCTGAAGTATCTGGAAAGAACTCGGGATAGAATGTTGATTTATCAATCGATATACTCAATCCCCATCGGCTACGGACTCGGATTTCCAATCGATTTAGATTCGATAATTATCCGCTCGATTAGTGTGTTTCCATTTGGGAAGTGTAGCCATGAAATGGACGAGTGTGAAACAAAAATGCATCACTGACTCAACCATGGAAGTCGGGTAAGTATCTGCTTGTGAAGCAGTGAAAGAACCGATTAGGCTCTAGATTTTCTTAGTGGACTTGGATGGTGTTCTGAATTTGTCTAGCAATATATGCTAAGGGCAGTTGCAAATTCAAGAGAACCAAGAGTCCACGAGTCAAACAAGCACACTAAAGGAAAGACATCTTATACGAGAAATCGATAAAAAAGAGAGGAGATATAGATGTGGCAAAGATAGCGTCTGAGGATAGCCTAGCAGATCCATTCACAAAGAGTCTGCCTCTGAATACATTCGAGAGACATGTGGGTGGAATGGGTGTCAAGACCGTTGCCAATCTGCTTTGAGTATAAGTGGGAGAAATTATTAGGTTCGTGTAGGTGACATTAGATGTCACGGACTACGCGAGACATGTTGTAGTATACTTAAAAGCAGACTTTGAGTATAAGTGGGAGATTGTTGGGATTATACTGAAAAGTATGCTTTTTACTTTGTATAATTGAAACCTAATTTTCGGACTTATTTATTTGAAATAAATTATTTATCAACGATGCTTTAAATATGATTGAATGTTACATATATTTCTTTGCATAAGCTGTTCAATAATTAAATGCGTGTTACATTGTAGTTAATTTAGTGATACCGATCACGAAGATTAAATTAAAAGTCCCTTTGTAACTAAAAAGTACGCCATTCACGACCTAGATGGAAATGAACAACCCATCGCGAAAGGTTGAGGTGTAAGGCTCAGATTGGTTTGTCTTGACCAAGAGATTACACTAGTGCATGACTGATGCCTTTGAATAGGACCTCTGGGGAGGATAAATTCTTGAATCGAACAAGGAAGAATTAGACCTCAGTGGTTCGTTGTTTCTTAATCTTCGTTCCTTAAATAGGATCACGTGGGATTGGTAACTATTGCTTTGACTTATCATGGGTAGCGAATCAAAGAGATTCAATACTTTTTATCTTGGGCAATATTATTAGTCACATGTGATTGCTAAGATTTAATACGAAGAATCGTGTGTAAGTACGCTTGTTCGATTTGCCCTCTTGGGAGGTTCATAAGTTTTATCATACCAAATCTTGCAAGTGGAATTAGTTTCCAGTATGGATAATAATGTTGAACCGTTCCTCGACCAAGGATATAAGATGTTAATTAACGGAAAGCTATTTCAGTGGCTTGAATTAATTAATGGGCAAGATAATCTTAAACACGGGAAATAATGACCGGGAGCCATATTGACTGTAATATGGGTTAAGATGGATAGTGCAATATTAATTATGTAGTGGGATTAATTAATATTTATGGGCTTGAATTATATTGTGGCTCAATATTAGATATTCAAGGTCCATTAGAAGGTCCAATCTTAATTCTCCTAAAGGCCCCCTGAGTAGCCCAACATATAGTCCATTAACTGAAAAGGTGATTAAAATAAAATAAATATTGTTGCTTAATTTTTCCTAAATATTTCGAAATTATAGATATAGTAGGGAGAAAGATTTTCTTTGAATTTTGTTATGGAATGAAGATATGTATTCTTGGAATACAAGATTATCTCATTAAATTCAAGAAATCTCCCACTTGGTTATCTATATAGAATTTTTGAAAATTTGAAGATAATGGGCAAGAAAGATTTTCTTGATTTTCTTGAAAAGATATTATGGAAGATATGTATTTCTTGAAATACAAGAATGTTGGTCCTGAAAAACCCGATTTAAAACTCGTAAAATCTTAATGGGAGGTGACTTAATTTTTTTTTTGAATGTGTTATGCAGATTTGCTAAAATATGTATGAAAATTAATATGAAAGCAAATAAGAACACACGTATTTTTATAGTGGTTCGGACAACTCGTCTTACATCCACTCTTCCCTTCATGGGGCACCAACTTAACCAACAGATGTTTACCGAGTTCTCACTCAAACGGGACTTATCACCCTCTAAGGATCGCTACCCTCCCTTTTCGGGATTGCTTAGATGTTTACCGAGTTCTCACTCAAATGGGACTTATCACCCTCACGGGATCGCCTACCCTCCCTTTCGGGATTGCTAGATGTTTACCGAGTTCACACTCACCTACAAACTTAACCGACTGATTTGGGTAAGGTTTGTTTGGTTTTCAACTAGGTTGAGATTTTCCCTTACATTTGTTTAGCCTCAATGCTAAGGATGGGAAAATCTCTCTAAGCTTAGGATATAACATTTGTGCTTAGATCTAGGGTAGAACACTTTTGAATATATGTGTGTATTTCTTGCTCTATGTTCTATTAATGGAGTTGCTTGAATATTTGGCTTTTATTTCACTTTGCAGATCCTCCATTATCTTCTTTTGAAGATAGTGCAATGTATTTATAGTGTGGATTTAAATATTACCGTTGGAAAGTAATATTCAAATCCATACTAATAACTTCCAGTTTTTCTTTGTCCTTTTGCACTTTTCCTTGCAGCTTTATGTCACATCAATATGTGTGTTGTCTTCTTATTGGCCACCGCTTTTGTGTGTCTAACGGATCTGATCATTTCGTCGATTCATTTGTTCATCTCTTCCGATTCTAGTCGCTTTGATCCGTCCGCTAAAATCGATCTGTAGAAATCGTCCGCAGACGGTGTCTTGAAATCATTGTTCATCGATGGTCGCTTTTTCACTTTGTTCATCCGAATCGATTTCACTTTGTTCATCCGAATCGATTTCACTTTGCTCATCCGAACTTATTTCACTTTGTTCATCGGACACGATTTATTTCGCTTTGATTTGATTTCTTCTCTTTGATTTCGATTTCTTCACAAAGATTTTATCGGTTTTTCTTCATCACAAATCAACATGCTTTCTTCTTGTTCACTCATCGGTTAACTTTCGAACTCATCCTACTCATCTGATCTCGATCAGCCTCGTTTGCAGCCTTGTCTGATCTCAATCATCTTCGTCTGATTGCATGAGTTCCCCCTTAACTTGTTCCCCCTCAACTTGTTATCTGTAGATTAACTTAAATAACACAAGTTGATAATGTTTTGGCATAATTAATCAAAACTAAAATATCCCAACAATTTCCCCCTTTTTGATAATGATGCCAAAACTAACTAACAATAAAAATGTACGAGAAAAACAGTGTTAGTTAAACAAGAGAAATGATGAAGAACATTGTTTTCATTTTAAAAATGAGAAGATGATTGTCAAACTCCATGAATTTTATAAAATTTATGCATTTTAAACTAAATGGGTTTTAATAAAAAAGATCAGTTCATTGTTCACATTAAAATCTAGTGAACTTTTGAACCCCTGCTCTGATACCACTTGTTGGTATCAGATCAGAGACAGGTTTTAAAAAATAGATCTGCTCAGGTGATCACATTGAAAAAGTAATCTTTTGAGCACCAGCTCTGATACCAATTGTTGGTCCCGAAAAACCCGATTTAAAACTCGTAAAATCTCAATGGGAGGTGACTTAATTTTTTTTCGAATGTGTTATGCAGATTTGCTAAAGTATGTATGACAATTAATATGAAAGAAAATAAGAACACACTTATTTTTATAGTGGTTCGGACAACTCGTCCTACATCCACTCTTCCCTTCATGGGGCACCAACTTAACCAACAGATGTTTACCGAGTTCTCACTCAAACGGGACTTATCACCCTCTAAGGGATCGCCTACCCTCCCTTTCGGGATTGCTTAGATGTTTACCGAGTTCTCACTCAAATGGGACTTATCACCCTCACGGGATCGCCTACCCTCCCTTTCGGGATTGCTAGATGTTTACCGAGTTCACACTCACCTACAAACTTAACCGACTGATTTGGGTAAGGTTTGTTTGATTTCCAACTAGGTTGAGATTTTCTCTTACATTTGTTTAGCCTCAATGCTAAGGATGGGAAAATCTCTCTAAGCTTAGGATATAGCATTTGTGCTTAGATCTAGGGTAGAACACTTTTGAATATATGTGTGTATTTCTTGCTCTATGTTCTATGAATGGAGTTGCTTGAATATTTGGCTTTTATTTCACTTTGCAGATCCTCCATTATCTTCTTTTGAAGATAGTGCAATGTATTTATAGTGTGGATTTAAATATTACCGTTGGAAAGTAATATTCAAATCCATACTAATAACTTCCAGCTTTTCTTTGTCCTTTTGCACTTTTCCTTGCAGCTTTATGTCACATCAATATGTGTGTTGTCTTCTTATTGGCCACCGCTTTTGTGTGTCTAATGGATCGATCATTTCGTCGATTCTTTGTTCATCTCTTCGATTACGTCGCTTTGATCCGGTCCATTTGAAATCGATCTGTAGAAATGGTCCCAGATTTACGGTGTCTTTAAAATCAATGTTCATCAATGGTTTGTTTTCCTTTGTTCATCGACTGATTTATTTCCGATGATTCAGATTTCTTCTCTTTGATTTCGATTTCTTCCTGACATTTTATCAACTTTTCTTCATCACAAATCAGCATGCTTCTTCTTCTTTTCAACTCATCGATTAACTTTCGGAACTCATCCTACTCATCGATCTCGATCGGCCTCGTCTCTGACCTTTGTCTCGATCTCAATCATCTTAAATCCGATTTCATGAGTTCCCCCTTAACTTGTTCCCCCTCAACTTGTTATCTGTAGATTAACTTAAATAACACAAGTTGATAATGTTTTGTTATAATTAATCAAAACTAAAATATCCCAACAAAGAATATCTCATAAATTCAAGAAGATCCAAATCTTGGAATCTTGCATCATTAATTTCGAAAAATCCATAATTAGAGGAGGTGGGATTTTTGTGGAATATTTTAATTATGGGAAAAAGAATATAGGAGATATATTCAAGATTTCTTGGTGATCAAGAAAAGTCTTTTCCCACATTGATTTTCTACTAGAAATTTCGACCACTCCTCTCCTATAAATAGGGGATGATTGTTTCATTCCCAAGTACAATTCCATGTGCTGGAAAAATTAGCAAATCCACATAAGTGGTGCAACAAAGTTTATTTTTTCCTTTTGTTAATTGTTCGACAAGTGTCCTTCCACCGGATAGTTGAGCAAGGGCTAAGGGAATACTTGGGAAGTCCTTTTAGTTAGTCCGTCCAACCGAATTCACTGCCATCCCGAGAGGTACGTTCACGTAAACTCGTAGATACCGTATGCGTAGGTTTTACGTGGCTTTTTATATGCATGATATGTTGTTGCAATTATTATTTGAATTAATATAGGATTAATTCATGCTAGTAATAATTAAAGAATTAAATTTGTATTTAAATATTCACCCCGAATAGATTTGTGCAACTCATTCCCCAACATAGTCATGCTACGATCAGGCCATATTTCAGGACTCGCATCATCAGGCACACGACCTTGGCTGGGAACTGCTGGAACCCATATCTTCTTAGCTCTGTAGCATCGTTTGCTACATTCTCCACACTCTTCCACATTCATCCACACTTGATAATGAAGGAAGAACTTGTATTTATAGTGTGGATTTGAATGTTACCGTTGGAGAGAATCACATTCAAATCCATACTACGCTGTAGCTTTTTGCAGCTTTTTCAGGCTTGTCGTCTTCCTCTCATTGGTCCATGTCAATTTGAATCTAACGGGCTATATTCTTGATTTCTTACGAGTCTCGGGATCTTGATTCTTCGAGTCCTTCAAATTATCGAGCCTTGAGTTATCTCGAGCTATCGACCTTGAGTTATCCCCGAGCTATCTGAGCCTTGAGTTATCTCGAGCCTCGGTGTCTTGATGACATATTGAATCTTGATTTCTTGATTCTATCCGAGTCTCGGGTTTCTTGATTCAGCCAGACTTTTCTTGGCCGGACTTTTGTCCGTCGGGCATCTTGACACTTTCGAACTTCTTGAGTTCAGCTCTTCTGAATTCAGACATCCTGACCCTCAGGTCACATTGACTCAGGCTATCTGATTTCTTCTTTGCCTGATCTGATCAGCTCGACTGATCAGATCATCATATTTTAAGTTCAGCATCTCAAGATAGCATCAGGTCAGTACATCGGGTTAGCATATCAGGTTATAATATCTGATCTCGATCACGTCTGATCTCGATCAGTCTCTTTTGCTTATCTTCTGATCTACAACCTTCTCTTACGATTTCTTTGGCTTTTAGCTTTTCTTCAACTTCCCGATTTTTGCTGCTCATCGAGTTGACTCGAAACTCATCTAACTCATCTGATCACGATCATTCTCGCCTCGCAAATTTCGCCTCGATCTCGATCTTCTTCTTCTGATTTCGTGAGTTCCCCCTCAATTTGTTCTTTCGTTCCCCCTTAACTTGTTATCTGTAAAATAGCTTGAATAACACAAGTTAATAATGTTTTGGCATAAATTATCAAAACTAAAATATCCCAACAATTTCCCCCTTTTTGATAAAGACGCCAAAACATTTAAAATATATGCATTTACAGAGATCGGGTTTTTGTTTTAAAAAGATCAGTTCAGGTGGTCACTTTGAAAAACGTGAACTTTTGAACTCCCGCTCTGATACCAATTTGTTGGTATCAGATCAGATGTTCGCATTTGAAAACAGTGACCTTTTGAACTACCCGCTCTGTTACCAATTGATGGTCTCGTTATTTAGTGAGTCTAAAACCCAATTTGCGCGTGCGGAAGCAAAACATGTCGTCTGATGCATATAAAACAGGGGTGAGGGCAGAGTGATTCCAAATTTTTGCTTTTAAGAACATGTGTGTTGTTTTGCTTGTAATCGAATGCATATGACAAGTAAGAACATTAAGCAGTAAAGAACACACAAGATTTTATAGTGGTTCGGACGAAACCCGCCCTACATCCACTCTTCCCTTTCGGGGCACCAACTTAACCAACTTAACCTACTGGACTTAGTTTTATGTGTTAGTCCAACACCCAACAGATGTTTACCGAGTTCGCACTCAAACGGGACTTATCACCCTCACGGGATTGCCTACCCTCCCTTGCGGGATTGCTAGATGTTTACCGAGTTCACACTCACCTACAAACTTATCCTATCAAACTGATTTGGGTAAGGTTTGTTTGGTTTCCAACTAGTTTGAGATTTTCCCTTACATTTGTTTAGCCTCAATGCTAAGGATGGGAAAATCTCTCTAAGCTTAGGATATAGCATTTGTGCTTAGATCTAGGGTAGAACACTCTTGAATATATGCGTGTATCTCTCGCTCTGTGTTCTATGGTGGGAATGCTTGAGTATATAGAATCGGGAGCACAATTCCTTTCAACGTGCCTTGTGTTGATTGCCTTTAGCCGTCTTCTGTCGTGCCATATTTCAGGACTCACATCATCTGGCACACGACCTTGGCTGGGAACTGCTGGAACTCATATCTTCTTAGCTCTGTAGCATCGTTTGCTACATTCTCCACACTCTTCCACATTCATCCACACTTGATAATGAAGGAAGAACTTGTATTTATAATGTGGATTTGAATGTTACCATTTGAGAGAATCACATTCAAATCCATACTACGCTGTAGCTTTTTGCAGCTTTTTCAGGCTTGTCGTCTTCATCTCATTGGTCCACGCCAATTTGAATCTAACGGCTATATTCTTGATTTCTTCCGAAGTCTCGGGATCTTGATTACATCGAGTCCTTCAGATTATCTAAGCCTTCGAGTTATTTGAGCTATCCGAGCCTTGAGTTATCTCCGAGCTATCCGAGCCTTGAGTTATCGAGCTATCTCGAGCCTTGAGTTATCGAGCCTCGGTGTCTTGATGACATCTTGAGTCTTGATATCTTGATTCTATCCGAGTCTCGGGTTTCTTGATTCAGCGAGACTTTTCTTGGCGGACTTTATGCGATCGGGCATCTTGACACTTTCGGGATTCTTGAGTTAAATCTTCCCCAATCGGACATCCTGACCCTCGGTCACATTATTTCGAGCTATCTCGATTTCTTCTTTACTGATCGATCATTCGTTGATCGAGATCATCATATTTTTAGTTCAATTATCTCGGGATAGCATCGGTCGATTACATCGGTTAGCATGTCGAGGTTATAATATCGATCTCGATCCGCGTCGATCTCTGTCGATCTCTCTTTTGCTCATCTTCTGATCTGCAACCTTCTCTTCTGATTTGTTGGCTTTAGCTTTTCTTCACTTCTGATTTTGCACAACTCATCAGTTTACTCCGGAACTCATCTAACTCATCTGATCTCGATCATTCTCGTCTGCAGCCTCGTCTGATCTCGATCTTCTTCTTCTGATTTCGTGAGTTCCCCCTCAATTTGTTATTTCGTTCCCCCTTAACTTGTTATCTGTAAAATAGCTTGAATAACACAAGTTAATAATGTTTTTGCATAAATTATCAAAACTAAAATATCCCAACAAATATAATTAATATATAATTTTATATTTTATTGAATGAGTTACTCTAAGGTCCAAATCCTAAGTGTATATTACTAGTAGGTCAATCCCTATTTTGCTATTACTCTTAGGTCCAAAAAATCCTTCTAAAAAGACTTCTATGCCCTTATTTTGTTGAAAAAAGAATGGGCCTTTCCCTTCTATCTCTCATCTCACGTCATTTCCATCTTCTTTTAATTACTGACATTCTTTTAATTCCTGAAACAAGTTCCTTACATTCTTTTAATTCCATCTTCTTTTATGTGTGACCAAAACATTTGGAAAATGACTAAAAAACTTCAATATGTTCATCTTTTATCTTTCAATCCAAAAAATTCAAATTGAAAAATTACAAAAATTACAATCTCATATGAAAAATTCACATCTAACAATTACAGAAAAATTACAGAAAATACAGAAAAATTCATATCTAAAATCTACAATTGCAATCTCAAAAATTGCACATCCTCGTCTTCATCACGACATGAACATGTTCATAAAAAATATGAACATGTTCATCAAATCAGATGAACATGTTCATCTCCGATTTCAAATCCTCACCCTCAGAAATCATCATACCCAGATCTTCATAAATTGGATCTTCAAATCTTCAAAAACATTTCCATATCAACAACTCCAGATCTTCAGAAAACCCAAAACTTCATTAAAGACAAAACTCAAAATGTAAAAACAACTTCAAAATCTACGAAATTTTCAAAATCTGAAGAACGAAATCTGCAAAATTGGTAAATCGAATTTTATATCTTTCAAAATCTGCAAAATCCACATAAAAAGCCTCATACTTCACACAACACCAAATTTAAAGATCCAAAATTCAAAATTCCAAAAGACCACTCAACCCCCAACTACATACCCAACTTTCTTTGATTTGAAGCCCTTTGTGTTCTTCAGAATAATCGAGAATTGATCAACAAGGATGGGGAGAAGGACTACTTTTTTGGGTTGTTCCTCTGCAGACCCTCGGGGCAGGGGAAATCCATGGGGTTTGAGCAAGACATGGGGTTTCTCTCATCTCAGAACGAGATTCTCATGAAGGAGAAAGTCCCCACTAAATTCATCGGCATCTTCACCAGTTGCAGAAATCATCTTTTGCGGCGGGCGGCTGTGTCATCTGCATCTTCACCGCCTTCATCTCTGTAGGGCGGCGGTTGCAAGGCAGATTTTAGAACGGTGAGGGCGGTGACTGGTTGCAAGATGGTTGAGGTATGGGGGCGGCGGCGTCAGGGATTAAAGCGGTGGTGGCGGCGGCGGAGATTAAAGTGGTAGCAGCGACGTCGACGGAGAAGAAGATGGCGCCGGAGAAGAAGATGGGTGGGCGGCGGTTGCAAGGCATATTTTAGGGTTGGGGGGAGAGAGAGCGAGAGAGCATATTTGTTTGAGTGGGGTTTTTAATTTGTTGAAGGTTGAATGAGTGAGGTGGGGATATTTAATGAGGGAAGGGTATTTTAGGGTCTTTAGGGGTATATTTTGGACCTATAAGTTATTTTAAAAGTGAGTTGGACCTATGAGTTATATTAGGATGGATATTGGACCTAATAGTACTTAGTTCTATTTTATTTAGATGGCTGCTGAAAGTGGTAACGTTCCAGCTTCATCCCGAGGGCCTACTACTGGTTTGTCTATCAATATTGTTAATGGAGCGTAAGTGTTGTTTTTTTATACGATAATAATTATATAATTAATTAATTTAATGCAATGATTATTAATTCTGTATTTATTTTTTAATGTGTTATATATAGTATTGTACCTGGTCACCAGGCTTCCTGTATAGCCTACAACGTCATCATGCGGATGGAAATTGCTGTCAACGCTTATTGTTGGAAAAATGTGTCAACTGATCAGTGTCAATTGTATTTTGAGGAGTTTACGGTATAAAATTTACTTAAAATATTTTATTTTAATATATATTGTTAAAATTAATTTAATTAATTTTTGTATTATTTTCGAAATATAGAAACAAACTACATGAAGTCCAGAGCTCGAGACCAATGTAGTTTATAAGGCATTTTGTAAACTTGATGCACTGCGTTACCATGAGATGATGTACAAGTGGCGTACACAGTGGAGGGAATACGGGGTGGATTTATCATAAAAACTTGGGCACAAAGTTTGGGAGTCAATTGTAGTTGTTTGGAGGGCAGATCCCTTCTAGGATCATTGTTATTTTAATTATGTTATGAACAATTTTTTATTTTATGTTTTTATTTTTATTTTTAATTATGACTGAACACTTTTAATTATTATTGAACAATTTTAATTTATATTTTTATTTTTTTAAAATTGTGTATTTAGCGACGGTTATTTGAATTTCGTCGCTAAACCGTCTCTATTAACGACGGAAATATCCGTCGCTGGACCGTCGTTAGTAGCGACGGTTTCTAGACCATCGCTAAATCCGTCGCTAAAATCTGTAAAAAACCAGACAACTCAGTCTGCAGAACAGTCGAAAACCAACAAAAACTGTTGAAAACCAACACCAAATTTTGTGTAGATAGAGGCGAAAATCATTTTCTGAAGTGCATATTGTGTAGCGGAAGCATATCTACTCCTCGAGGATGATTTTACCATACGTTTTCACATTTCTACCGTTTAAAAATATATATAGTGTAATGTAAATATATAATTGATAAGTTTGGTATTGACATATATTTTATTGATAGTTTATGTTAAATGAATGTTGTGATCATAGTTAGATGAATATTGGGTAGATAGTTTATGTTAAATAAATGTATTTGATGTTATTTGATAGAAGAATATATTTGGATATTTACATATACAGACGAAGCTCTGTCAATTTTTTTGTAGAATTAACATATTGATAATGATTTGAAACAGATGGAATATCCGAATCGTCAGTGGATGTATTCAACTCCTCGACTTATCAACGGAAGTATAAATATGGAGTTATTGAATGAAGTTAATAACTCCATTCAATTTGCAATTAATCATGGTGCAACAAATTCAGAAGGTCGTATAAGATGTCCGTGTAGTGCAAAAAAATGTCAAAACAAGTCATACAGAGAGACTGTGGATGTTCAGACACATATCATCATGAATGGTTTTGTCCCATATTACTACAATTGGACACATCATTGTGAAGAGCGGTGGAATGTTGATTTCAATGACCTTGAAGTGTATTATAATACTCTCGAATACAATGAGACACACGATGATCATGGATTTGATGATCCTGGAGTACAGTTCGAGCCACCTGCAGTGGATACACTGGATATGTATCATACGATGATCAGGGAAGCTGGTGGGATTCAAGATGAGGCTATGGAGGAGGAACCAAATGAGGAAGCAGCTAATTTTTACAGAATACTCAAAGCAGCTGACGAAGATCTGTATGATGGATGTCAACCTCACTCTCTGTTGTCATTCAATGCTCGACTCATAGCTATCGAGGCTGAGAACAAACTTTCTCAAAGAGCCTATAACCAGATTAGTAAGTTGATCAATGAGGTATGTCCTCCCGGTAATAAGGTGTCTATTACAGAATATCATGCCAAAAATCTGTTGAAGAGTATGGGTCTACCTGTAGAGAGTATTGATTGTTGTATCAATAACTGCATGTTATTCTGGGGTAACGAAGAAGACGCGAATCTAGATAAGTGCAGATTTTGTGGGCACTCTCGGTACAAAGTACCGCGACGGAACTGGACTGACGGTTGAGGGAAGCAGAAAACGAAGAAGAAAGTGGCAAATAAAATAATGTATTACCTCTCGATCATTCCTCGTCTTTAGAGACTGTATCAACCTAGTGCCACAACCAAAGATATGACATGACATCATACAGAGGCTGATCCTGATACCTTAGAGATGAGACACCCTGCTGACTCGATGGCCTGAAAACATCTTGACGAGGTATTTCTTATTTTTTCTGACAAACCTAGGAACGTTCGGTTAGGTCTCATCACTGATGGTTTTTCTCCATTTGGAATGCACGGTAAGCAGTATTCGTTATGGCCGGTTATATTGACTCCTTATAATCTACCTCCGTGGATGTGCATGAAGCCCCAAATGATATTTCTCATGGTATTGGTACATGGTCCAAAGAATCCAAAGGACAAACTAGATGTTTTCCTTCAGCCCCTGATAAGAGACTTAATACATCTATGGGATAATGGATGATCAACGACTATCCTGCGTACTCCATGATGTCCGGATGAAGGACGGCTGGGAAACAAGCATGTCCTTACTACATGGAGGATTCTGACGCTTTCAGTCTCCCACTTAGCAGAAAAGTTTCATGGTTTGATAACCATCGAATGTTTTTACCAGAAGATCATCCTTTTCGAAAGAATAAAAAGGACTTTATCAAGAACCCAATCGTTATAAAAAAGGGTTTGAAAAAGAGATCAGGTATTTTTATATTAGTTGTTTTAAATTAATTAATATATTTCTATCTACATATGATAAATTAATTAACTTATAACTCTTTGCATTCATGCAGGTAAAAGGTTGTTAAATCAAATTAATCAGAAGGGATTGAGGAAAACAACAGAAGAACATGCGGAGGAGCATAATAAAATGGTACCGGGTGGTTGGAAGAAGAAGAGCATTTTCTGGGACTTGCCCTACTGGAGCTCACTTTTGATTCTGCACAACTTAGATGTGATGCACATCGAAAAGAATGTGTTCGGTAACTTATTCCACACAATCATGAACACATAGGGCAAGACAAAAGACACTGCAAAGTCGCGTGATGAGTTGAACGAGATATGTAAACGTGATCACTTGAAGAGGGATGAGGGTACCGGAAGATATCCCCAAGCCAATTACACACTTGATAAGAGACAGAAAGTGGCTTTGTGTAATTGGATTGAAGATCTGAGATTTCCAGATGACTATGTCTCCAATCTAAGTCGTTGTGTAAACACATCAAACGGGAAGGTGTCCGGGATGAAAAGACACGATTGTCACGTGTTTATGCAACGATTGTTGCCCCTCGCATTCCGGGAATTCCTACCAAACAATATCTGGAGGGCTATAACTGAGTTGAGTTTATTCTTCAAAGATTTAACGTCTACAATGATTAAGTAGGACGACATAGTCCGTTTGGAGAAAGACATTCCAGTTATTTTATGCAAGTTTGAGCGCATTTTCCCTCCAAGCTTCATTGATTCGATGGAGCACTTGTCGGTGCACTTATCATATGAAGCCAAAATTATCGGTCCGGTGTAATACAGGTGGATGTATCCATTTGAGAGGTAAACCTTCACTTCACAACTATTTATACAAATATTAATATATTTATGTTTTGATCTTATAATATTTTTTTATTATATATCTATAGGTATCTACATAACTTGAAGCTCAATGCTAAACAAAAGGCAAAAGTTGAAGCATCAATTGTTAATGCCTACTTGTGTGAGGAGGTTATAACATTTTGTTCTTACTATTTCGAGGATCATGTTAGAACAAGGTTGAGAAATGAGCCTCGTAATTACGACGGTAGAGGCACATACAATGTTGTTGATGATATTGAAGGTATGTTGTCCGTGTTTAAGTTTCCAGGTCGATGTTTGGGTAAGACAAATGAAAGGCCATGGTTGAACCGACAAGAGATTGAAACTGCACATAAATATGTGTTATTCAATTGTGAGGAAGTCCAACCGTACATTGAGTAAGTATTTCATATACGTATCATTTACATAATTAGAATATTAATTTATTATATAATAGTTGATTAATATAATATATTGTTTTCAATTAGGATCTTTACTGAAGAGCTACACCATATAGATCCAAACATCTCAGATGCCAAGTAGGTGAATATATTACTCGTGGTTTTGCAGAGTGGTTCCAAAACTATGTGAGTGGTTCTAAATCGTTGTTTATTAATAAATTCATATTAAATGTTTACAATTATATATTTAACCTCAAATCGTCGCGTCACAGGGCTATAATGGTGGAATTGTGAACCCATTCATGCGGGATCTCAGTAGAGGACCACTACGTGTGGTCAACACGTACCAAGGATACTATGTAAATGGTTACAAATTTCATACAGTGGATTATGCATCAACCATATCTACTGTGAACAGTGGTGTTTGCATTAACAGTGCAATGTTCGATGGAGAAAGTCGTGACTACTTCGGACACCTGCAAGAAGTCGTTGAAGTAGGATATCCGGGGTTCCCTGAGAAGACTGTTGTGTTGTTAAAGTGTGATTGTTATGATCCATCTGCTTCAGGAACAAGGATTCATCCCGAATACAAACTGGTCGATGTTCATAGAAGAAGAAGATATCCGGGGTATGATCCGTTTGTGTTTGCTGCTCAGGTATCCCAAGTATATTACTGCACGTATCCAAGTTCGAAAGCAAATAATAAATGGATGGCTGTTTGCAAAGTAAAGGCGAGATCACTGGTGCAAGTTCCTAAACCGGATTCAACTGTCGTAGTTGATGACGCTCCGTTCCAAACCGAAACAGTTGCCACTCAAACTAAAGTGCATACAGGTGATTTCAATCTTTTCGTAGACTTAACAGCTGCAAATCCAAATTTGATAGAGATTGACAGCGGCGGGGAAGAGAATGAAGATGGTGAGGGAGAGGAGAATGAAGATGGTGAGGAAGAGGAGGACGAGGAGGAGGATGAGGAGGACGAGGAGGAGGAGGATGATAATACAGATGGGGGCAACGATGAGGATGACGAATAATAATTATATTGTATTTCATTTGTAATATTTCACGTTGACGACGCTCTATTATGATATTACTAGTTATTTAATTTTGTTCTTAACATAATTTATTTTTTGGTAATTATCCAATATAAACACAATTAATATTAAATTTAAAAAACTATAATCATAAATATAAAAATAACTAAATTATTATATTAAAATGTAATTGAATCATTAATTAATTAAGATAATTGAAAAAAATGAATTTTAAATAAATATACAAATAGTTTTATTCAAAATAATTAAAAAAATCGGAATTCATATTAAATTTATAAATAAAAAATATATATTATTACATTAAAATGTAATTGTCATTAAATAAGACAGTTTTAAAAAATGAATTGTAAATTAATATAGAATTAATTTAATTACAAGTTATAAATAAAAAATATAAATTATTATATTAAAATGTAATTGAATTATTAAATAAGATAATTGAAATAAAGAATTTTAAAAAAAATTAAAAAAATGAATTTTAAGACATATACAATTAAATGCATTAAGTAAATGCATTAAGTAAGCATAAGGTCCCTGTTTGGTCTGTTGGGATATTTTAGTTTTGATTAATTATGCTTAAACATTAAACTTGTGGTTTCTTGGAAGCTAATTTACAGATAACAAGTTGAGGGGAAACAAGTTGAAGAACAAGTTTCTTGGGAAATGATCGAATTGATTCCTATCAACTTGTTTCTTGGAAGCTAATTTACGAGAATGTTGAGGGGAACCGAAGAACAAGTTGAGCCCCTGTTTGATCCCGAATCCGAGCTAATCAATCGGGCGGTTTACGTCCCGGTTTTAGCGCTTTTCTCGAATAAATGATCTCAATTAAATGGGAGGCGAGAGTAAACATCAGAAGTGACATCTTATATATCATGAGATGATTGGTGGTTGGGTTCGAGATGGTCCGTGGCTCGGGATGAAAAGTTCACCGTGTGTCGATCGATGAACCGCCCCGACCACCATGAACAAATGATTTCAAGAATCGATGAACATTTTTTTGAAAAATTCACGATTTAGCGATGGTTTTATCGTGCGACCGTAATCGTAAGCAATGAACAAAGAATCCCATGAATTAGCACAAATCCAAAAGCAAAAACTATGACCGACGGAGAAAAAAACAACGCAAAGAAAACTCCTATATCGAATATTACTCTCAAATATTCAAATCCACACTATAAATACACTAAAGAAAAATAGGTTCGACGGAAAGCCAAATATTCAAGAACTAATTCGTCATATTCAAAAGTGTTCTACCCTATAGTAGGAGAGATTTTCCCAACCTTAAGACAACCAAAATATCAAATTAAAATTTTTTGTAAAAAAAATCCAAAAACCAAAACAACCTTATACCCAAATTGGTAGGTTAAGTTTGTCATTGAAACTCCCTCGAAACATCTAAGAATCCCGAAAAGGGACAATATATCCCGAGTGTGAACTTTCTAGCAATCCCGAAAGGGAGGGTCGGCAATCCCGTGAGGGTGATAAGTCCCGTTGGTTAAGTTGGTTTAGTTGGTTGAAGGGAAGAGCCGGGCGAAAACCCACTTTTGTTCTTTCTTGCTTTATATTATTACTTGTCATATGCATTCGTTTATAAAGCATAAACACACATGAGCTTAAAAAAAAAATTGAATCACTCTGCCTATATGCACCGAATCAAAACGCGTTTGCTTCCTGGCGTGCAAAATGGGTTTTCAAAAGCGGGACCATCGGTAAAATAAATGTCTCATTTAAATGGGAGGCGGTGACTTATATATGAGCTTGGTGGTTGGGTTCGAGATGGTCCGTGGCTCGGGTGGTTCGGTGTCCACCGGCGCCCGAGCCCGTTAACCACCATGAGCCATTTTTTCAAAAAATTCGATTTAGCGATGGTTTTATCGACGGAATTAGCGGTGATTTTCTCCGTCTTGGAAAAAATTTCGTCACTATATTTTAGCAACCGTCATAACCGTTTTTAGCGATCATAGCGACGGTTAGTCCGGCCGGGCAACCGGTCCACTTTTCCGTCGACAAAACCGCCGTAATAATATAGCGACGGTAAAAAATCAACGAACCGACGGATTTACTACCGTCGTTAGTAGCGACGGTCTTGGAAAAAATCGCCGGTTTTTAGCAACCCTCGCTAAAACCGTCAAGAAACATTTCAAAAATCACCGTCTTTTTTACCGTAAAACCGTGAATATTTGAATTTTAGCATCCAAAATTAACTAATCAAAAAAATTCTACGGCCCATCTCCCTTATCCCACAATAGCCAAACTTATGCCCATCAATTTGATTGAAAAAATAATAATAAAAAATATTAAAGCTGTACAATTTAACTCTCAAACCCTACTACCCCTTACCCTTTCATTTCCGCCTCAAACATTCTTGCCTCTTTCAAACTACAGATAGAAAAAGAAAGAGAGGTTTCTCTCAAACCATCTTGAGAGAAAGAGAACTATAAACATGGATACTGTGCTTATTATTGCGATTTCTGGTTTTGTAATTGCTAATTTGTTTTGGTTGTGATTGGACGGTAAGAACAGATTTGATCTCCCAGGCATGGCAAAATCTCTACTTTTTTTTCTTTTCAAAATGAAGAACCGGCGAATGGCCGATTGAACCGGAGTCTGTTCGTACCGCTTTTTATGCGTTTCTAGCGGTTCGTTACCGGGTCGATTATCGACCGGTCCAACGTCTCAAAGCGAGCTGGTAGGCTTGCAGAGTAGCGGTCGAACCGATCGGTCCGATCCACTTTTTAAAACATAGCAAATAACTAACATTTATCACAAAAGCTTGTTTGACAAATTTAGGGGATGAAAGAATATAATAATATTATTATTTGAAAATTACACTACATTAGCTGCGAAAAAATTCATCAGTAATTTAGATATTCTCATTGCTAACTACAAAAACAATTTGTCGATGAATTTATCGCAATGCACTCGTAGCTAAATTTTCGTTGCTATTTTTCCTTTTTGAGTTTTTCGCACTTTTGGTCCACAGGACACACCCCCTCACGATTTTGGTCTAAAACCTTACACTTTTGGTCTCGTAGCCCAAAATTTTTACACATTTGGTCCCACCGTCAACTTTTCTGTCAATTTCGATAACACTTTTGGTCCCATAGGATTTCCAGTAAATATATGCGCGTGAGGAATAATTTGGAGGAAAACACATGACACTTTTGATCCCATAGGAATTTTTACTCAAATTTTTTGTCTTTCTGAAAGGAAAAAATGTAACATTTTGAATGGAGTTTTTTTTGCCTTTTTGGAGGGAGAAAATGGCGCCATAAACACCTATATATATGCTACACAAACCACCTCAAATCATTCATACATACATATCATCACAAAACTAAGGACAAGAAACAGTTTACAACAAGTCACTTTTTGAGAGCAATGATTTAAATAAGACTTCAACTAATCTATCTAAAAGTCGTGCTGCTGAAAGCCATGAAAAATCAAGAAGTAATGTTGAATAACCTGAGACTTGGTTCAAGAGAGGTCCAGTACTTCTGATACCAAAAACTTTCTACATGAAAGTAATTGCGACTGTGGTTTTAAGTTAAATTATGTGATGCAAGCATTTTCCTACGTTAAGCTGCTAAGACTAGAACTCCAGACACAAGTGGGCTCCACGTGGTGAGGCCAATACAGTTAGGGCGTGTTTTGAAACACTTAAAAAAGCGAACCAGAAAGATTTATTTTCAAAAAAACCCTCTAACAACTTTTTAAAAATAAGTCTTCAAAAAAAAAAAAGTTTTTTTAAGTGTTTCAAAACACACCCATAGTATAAAAAGGAAGATACTCAGGCTCAACCTGCACAATTCAATCATATCAAACCACAATTTCCCACAAACAGAAAACATTAGCATATTGTATCAGAAACAAGAAAAAACTCCAATCTGCGCAAAACAGAAAAATCACCTAATTTGCGGAACAGAGCATGAACAAAATGGTACTCAAACAGTAACATCCGAATATTTCATGCGTTTGATCTCAATAAACACCAAAAAGATAACCACTATTTCGCATAACTACAACAAACGGAACACTTTGGGATATAGTATCAGAAACAAGAAAAAACTCCAATCTTCACAAATCTGAAAAATCGCTTAATTTGCACTACAGATCTTGAACAAAATAGAACTCAAAACAATTATATTCGAGTGTTCCATGCATTTGATCTCAATAAACACCAAAAGAATAACACAACAATTTAACACAATCGCGTGTTTTCAAAACCTGAAAATTCATATTCCAACACAACAAAGCTTTTTAATTTGGAGGGAGGGAAGAATGGATCTAAACGCATATTACAACTATTTTACACGACGGAGTTGGGGGGAGATCAAATAAATACCAGTGTCTCGTAGAAGAATGGTGCTGCTGCTCTGAAGCCGCCCCAGTTAACCAAATCCCGCCAAACCGCAGGCTTCCGAGATCCGCCGCCTCTGTCGCAGAAATAGCGCCGCCATTGACACAGCTCAGAGTATAAATAGCTAAACTCCGACTTCCAATTCGAGCTCCTCACCGCCGCCAGAGACCAGCGAAACTCCCCTGCCTCATTCACTCTGTTCGCCCCCAAAGAAGAGATGCTTTGTGCCCTAGATATGACCACCGACGCCGCCGTCTACGTCAATGCCTCCGACCTCCAATTCGACCTACTCATCGCCCTCTCAACCAGAACTTCACGAATTCGAGCAAAATGTTGGACAACATATGAGCATCCGATTATTGGGCAGATGAAATTCACGAAGGAAGCACTAACGATTATTGAAAGGTTAACACGATTCTTGCCGGCGGCGATCGATTTAGACGGCGGAGGAAGAAGGGTGGTTGCGCGGGGGTGGGGAATGGGAATTAGGGTTTTGATTTGGGGAAGAAATGAGAGTGGCTAACGATTTGGGGTATTATTCTTATTACATTTTTTTTTAATTTATTAACGTTGACTGACGGCGCGTGGTTAGGACGCGCGAATTTCCAAAAAATTTTAACGGATTTTCCAGGAGGAGCAGGACTAAATGTGTCAAAAAATTTAACTTTGGGATCAAATGTGTAAGATTTTTGATCAAAATCGTGAGAGAGTGTGTCATGTGGGATCAAAAGTGCGAAAAAACTCTTTCCTTTTTCTTGTAGTGTTATAAGTACTCATATATTTTATATTTTTTTAATACTGTTGTAAAAATATTACTCCTAATTTTTATTTTTAAAATGTTACTACTTTTTACTTGAAAAATATATAAATATCGAGATACAAATTATCTGAAACACTGTCATATGAATATAGTCAAAACTTGTACCTTCAAAAAAAAAAAAAAAAAAATCGAACTTGTCGTTCCATACATTTGTATATTAATTTGTCATAGATTTTTCATTCTGGTATTTAAAAAGTAATATATTTTGCAATTATACTCAGAAGTATTACTCGTGGAATCACATTATAGTGTAACCGTAGGTTTCGAAATCATCTGATGATCAGGAAATTATACTTTTATTTGGAATATTGTAATAAATATATTAATATGAAATAATATAAGAGTGGGTGATTTTTAGGTTCAAAGTTCACCTCAAACATACTACTAGGTTCATCCTCTTTTTAAGATTACTCTAAGGTCCAAAACACCCTACTAATTAAAAGATCCATTTGCCCTTATTTTCGGACAAAAGCAAACTAAGGGTGCACATTCCCCCATGAACCTCTTAGATGCAAATTTAATTTCAGACTCTATGTAATACCCGCGCTTTTAATTAGTACTATTATTTGATAAATATATTTCATGCATTATGTGCATTTTATATTATTTGCATGTTAATATTATTTACGTGATATTTTGGTTTTGCATTATTTATTTGCGTTTAAATTGTTTTAAAACTAAAATTATTTATTATATTCATACGTGATTAGCGGTGAGAAAATTCTAATATAATTTATTAGAATTTAGTGATATTAGAGAGCCCATTATTAATTATTTAATTGTTAAAAATTAACTGTAAATAAATTGATGATATTAATATCATTAATTAAATAAGAATTAAAAAGAAAAAGGGGGTATTAGTATATATAATATTGAATATATACGTAAGTATATACATATATATGTATATGACGAGAGGGGTATATACTTGTGCACATTATTAGGATTGTGATAAGTTTTATTAAGGAACTATTAAAATAATAATATAAACATTAATTAGTATAACATTAAAATAAAATAAAATGAAAGCTTCATAATTAAGTAAGGTCTTTAGGCGGAGTAGGGATATATATCCCAAACCTTAGTCATTGGGAAAAAAAAGAAAAACATAGAAGGAATAAATAGAAGGGGAAAGTAGGGGGGTTTCGGCGAAGGAAGGGAAGAAGAAAAAAAAAAGAAAAAAAAAATAGATAGAGGAAAGAAGGAGAGGCCGAGATGGAAGTTAGTAGCTTATTATATTTGGCAGGTGGGAGGCGATTATGTGATTTAAGAATTCGAGTTGTCGATCCCTTTTCAAATTTGAGGTAAGTAGAAATTTATTTGCAACTACAAAGCATAAATATAGTATTATGTGACTAATTTATGTGTAAGTGACAATATGTGGATTTACGTAAATTGTGAGATATCGTGTGTTGCGTTGCATTGCACTATGCATATCATGCATTATCATGAGAAGATAATTGATAAGATGATGAGAGTGTTGATCATTGATTATACACCGAGGACGGAAGGGGCGACCTGGGAGTAAGGCGACCAGGGAAAACCTGGCGTGGGCTACCCAAAGTAGGCCAACGTCTTATGTGATTATGCAGAAGGGATGACCTAGGAGTAAGGCGACCGGGGAGAACCTAGTGTGGGCTACCCAGAGTGGGCCGCCGTCTTATGTACTATGTTGTTGGACCACTTAGGAGTAAGGCGACCAGTGAGCTCCTGGCGTGGGCTACCTAGTGTGGGTCATTTGGCAACCTGAGAGTAAGGCGACCAAAGCTCGACCTAGTGTGGGTCATTTAGCAACTGAGCTCTGGAGCTCGGCGTGGGCTACTCAGTGTTTGCCAAAGTGTTTGCCATTTGATTTGATATGTGTTGATTGGGCTTATGCCGGCATACAACAGTATGTCTGGGGGCCCCAGCAAATGAATAGAAATGGATAGGGTGATTAGAAATGGATAGTGTGATTAGAAATTGATAGGATAAGTAGAAATGGATAGAGAATAGAAATGAATAGGGTGATTAGAAATTGATAGGATGAATATAAGTGGATGTGATGATTTCAAGAGTGAGAGTTTATGAGAATGATTTCCAAATAATTCATGTCAGCATAATTTCTACTTACTGAGTTTTATCTCACATAGTTTATGCATTGTAGGTAATCATGGGATGTTGTGACGTGGCGGGCTTACTGGACAAGATGTGGAACGCCTGCAGGTTTTGAGTGGTTGTGTACATAGATGACGATCTGTTGGGCATACCGTGACTTATCTTGCTTCCGTTTTTTATATGTCTCGTCGCTTATGGATGTGTATTATGTTATGGATATGAATGTGAATAGGTTACTTTTGTTGTGAAATCGGTTTGAAGTTATAATGTTGGAAAAAAAATATATAATAGGTTTACAGGTTAAATTATGTTTATTATCGTATATTATATTTGGTAAATAAGGGTGGGGTGGTCGTGACACTCTAACGTCTAATCATACATTTTCCTCATGCCTGCAAATCAACTTTTTCCTCATGAATGAGCCACTGCCCACCTCTCATTGGGTAGTTCACTAATCCATTCATCCGCCGCCTTCCCACCAATAGTCTTGAATATAGCAACCTTTTCATCGAATATCCTTACATTGGGGGCGTACACACATTCTTTAAATTGAACGCCCAACGTTTCACGTTGATCATTGTATTAATAGCTGGGAGGCCCAAGATTTGGAGCCCAATAGCTAAGAGGTCCAACAATTTTTTTCAAATACTCTTAGGTCCAAAAGGGGCAATGAAAATCCCATAATACCCCCACACACTCCCACATATCTACCGGTTCTCTCTCTTTCTATCATAATCTCCTAATCTCCCCTCTCTCTCTCTCAATCAATCGGCCCTCTCTCCTTTCCTCTCTCTCTCTCTATCTAACTTCTTCACTCTCTCTCCAAAAATCACCACACCACTGCAGCATGTCACCACCGTAGCATGTCACCACCGCCGCATGTTTCCTCCGCCGCCAATCAAATTTCGTTGGTGGCGGTGGAGCCAGATTAAAACTCCGGAGGCTCTGAAAAAGCGAGAAAGTGAAGAGCAGGGTTGTAACTCTGGCAAAGAGGAAAGCGGATCTGAAACCAATTTGTGGGGTCGATGACGAAGGCGGAAAGCAGATCTGTGAATTTTTTATGGAATTGGTTTTTTATTTTATTTTTTTATGAAATGTTTGAATTGGTTTTTGTTGAATCTGGGTTGTAGATGGGTTTTTAAAGCTGGTTGTGGAAATTTGTGGATTTTTTTCTCCAACAATAAAGGAATTTTTTTTGTATTTGGAGTTTTCTGGTTAGGCATATCTTCATAAATACATGAAGATTTATACAGATTTATACAGATTTGAATTTTTTTTAATTTACAGATCTGTATTTTTTTTTTTGAGATTTTACTAATCTGAATCCGATTTGGGCTTTGGGTGTTGGGCATGATTTTTAGATTTTACAAATCTACTACTCCCTTGTATATGTGTCCCAATATTGTTTAATTGACCAATAATTTCCTTGTATATGTGTTTTTGTGCTTGTAGAAAGATGTAGGGATTTCGGCATTTTACACACGAGAAGGTCTTGTGTGAAATATTGCACACTAGTGTTATGTACAATACATCACAATCAAGACAAATTGGCTTAAATTTGTGGGTCAGGCGCGGGCGATGGTCGGTCGGTCGGCCTGGCCAGTGTAGGGGAGGCACCGCAGGCGATGGGTTGTGGGCTTCAGGTTGGGCGGGCGAATATGTATTAATAAAAGGATATATTTATCAAATATGTAATGTAGTCTAGTGGTTTAGGTTTGTTGTTAATGTATTTAGTTGCAAGTTCAAATCCTACTGAACACATAATTTTATTTTTTATTTTTTGGTCAATTTTTTGTGTGTTACTACATCTATGTATAAGTGTTACTACATTGTTATATTGAATTTTATTTATTTTTTGTTAATTTTTTGTGTGTTACTACATCTATGTATAAGTGTTACTACATTGTTATATTAAATTTTATTTATTTTTTGTTAAATTTTTGTGTATTACTACATCTATGTATAAGTGTTACTACATTGTTATATTGAAAAAACTTCATATCTTACGTAACACTTAATAAAACATATCGTAATACATAAATATTCATAACGTAACATGGGTCACATGGTAACACATTATTATTCATATGGTAACACATGTGTATTCACATAGTATTATGACGATATATGAACAGTGTTACATATTACTAAAAAAACACGTGTTACTACATGAACAAAAAGTGTTACCATATAAAGAAAAACGTGTTACCACATAAATAAAACCAGTACAAGCTCGAAAAGAAATTCCAGTCCAAAATTACAGATTTAAAGAACAACTTGATGTGTTACTACATGAACAAAAGGAGTGTTACCATATGAGCAAAAGAGTGTTACTACATGAAAAAATAACAGTACAGACGCGAAAAAAATCTTCAGTCCAAAATTACAGATTTACAGAAAATAGAAATAGTGCAGAAGGATCTGAAAAACTGCTTCACAAAACCATAAGAAATCACCTGTAAAATTACGAGGATGAGAAAATTGAAGAAAACAAAAAGAATATGGAAGAGAAAGAGAAAAGGAAGAACAAGAGAAGAAGAGGAAAAACCTAGATACGCACCACCATCAAAATCAACGGCGATCTGGTCGTGTTTGTTGCAACGCGAGAAGAGGAAGAAGAAGGAAGCCCATTAACCCGCCAGCAATTTGCCCTAACCCGGCCCTATTATTTGACCCGCGGAAAAAAAAAAACTCAATTGCACATATCACTTGTATGCAATATTGCATACAAGTTTTTGTCTTTGCACACAGCCTTCATTTCCATGTTGCAGCGTGTGAAAAGTTGGGTTTTGAAGAAAATAGTGTCTGTATTGGCCTCATATCAATCTGAGCGCAAGCCTTCAACAACAGGGGCGATGGACGATGGAGGAAGAAGATAATGGAGGAAGAAGACAATTGAAAGTGAAATGTTTTGCTGATTTTCTGGAGTACATGGGTTATGCATATATTCACAATTTTATGAACAAATTCATGTATATATTCATGTATTCGTGCATATGTGCATGTAAAAGATTTTTTTTATATTTAAATATGTATTTTCATGTATTTTTTATGTATTTTTTAGAAGACTAATGTATGTAAATATTTGAATTTTATATAAGTAAATTTTGGTATGTTGTTGAATTTAGATTTGAATTTTTTTGCACATGTTCATGAATTTATGCATTTGTGCAGGTCGAAAGATAAGAAAAACCTGTTATTTTGAGATCTGCAATTTTTTTGTAGAAGGAAGATGAAGATGAATCTAAATTTTTAGATTTAAACTTAGATATGTAAATTTTTTATTATACATATAAAATTTTGATATTGTAAGGAAATAAAATTAATGCATAACTTTTTATTTTCTTGTTCATATTGTATTGACACAAGAACCTATGGATAAAGATGATGATTACTGAAAATAAGGATTTTGTAAAATAGTATGAATCTAAATTTTTTCTATATTTTTTGCACCTATAATTGAGAAATTTCTTTGCACCTATTAGTAACTATAACTCCTATTTTGAACCTCTAAGTTATTCACTCTTAATCATTTGTCCATTCCTTTGTGAAACATGTTGGGGTTATACTGAAGAGTATGATTTTTACTTTGTATAACCAAACTGAATTTCTTATTTATTTACTGAAATAAATTATTAATCACATGTTGCATTAAATATGAAGTAATGCTATATATATTTACTGCATATCTGTTCAATAAGTAAGTACGTGTTACGTTGCAATTAATTTGGTGATACCAGATCACAGAAGATCGAATTAACAGTTCCTGGTGACTAAGTACAAATTCACAACCCAGATGGAAATTAACAATCCATCATGAAAGGTTGAAGTGTAAGGCTCAGATTGACTTGTCTTGACCAAGAGATTACACTAGTTCATTATGATGCGCTTAATAAGACCTACAGGAGGATAAATTCTTCGGTTGAATATACAAGAATTAGACCTCAGTGGTTCGTTATTTCTTAATCTCCGTCCCTTAAATAGGATCATGTGAAATTAATAACTATTGCTTTGACTTATGATGGGAAGAGAAACAATGTGATTCGATACCTTGTATCTTTGACAATATTATTGATTACATGACGATTGCTAAGATTTAATACGGAGAATCGCGTGCAAGTACGGCTTGCTTGATTTGTCCCCTTGGTGGGCCCAGAATCTTTATCATACCAAATCTTGCAAGTGGAAATTTATTTCCAGTATGGATAATAATGTTGAGCTGTCTTTACTCCAAGGACAAAGATATTAATTAATACAAAGTCTGTTCAGTGACTTAATTAATTAATGGACTAAGATAATCTTAAACGCGGGAAATAATGATCGGGAGCCATATTATTGTGAAGTCGTAATGTGGGTTAAGATGGATAGTTCAATATTAATTTTATAGTGGAGTAAATTAATATTAATGGGCTTGAATAATATTTTGGCTAAATATTAAAGTTTCATAGCCCATTAGAGGTCCAATCTTAATTCTCCTAAAGGCCCCTCAAATAGCCCAAATTAAAGTCCAATTAATGAAAAGGAGAAGAAAATATTATTGCCTATTTTTCCCAATTATTTTCGAAAAAAATAGGTAAGAGAGAGAGAAAAGATTTTTTCTTGATTTTCTTGGAAAGATCTTATGGAATAAGTATTCTTGAGATACAAGTTTATCCCATAAATTCAAGAAAGGAAAAAGATCTTATTTCTTCCTTATTTTATTTGATATTTTCGAAAATAATGGACAAGAAGAGAGGAGAAGATTTTGTTGGGAGATATTTTGGGAAATAGAATATATTGGATATATTCTAGATTGTATATTGAGGAAGAAGCAAGGAAATTTCTCAATGCCCAACATGCCCAAATTTTCATCCCCCCCCAAGTTCTATAAATAGGGGATGAATTTCTCATCCCCAATACAATTCCATGTTTTGGAAAAATTAGAAATCCACAAAGGTGGTGGCAAATATTTTATTTTTCCTTTAAATTAAAATCGTTCGTTGAGAATCCTCCCACCGGATTACGTTCGTGGACTTGGGACATATTTGAGATGACACTTTGGGTTGATCCATCGTGTCAACGGTTGTCTCTACAAGAGGTATGTAATCTCGTAATTCCTAGATTCCACATGCTTAGGATTTACGTGGATTATGTGTACGCATGTTGTTTATTTGCTTATTAATTATTATGTTGAATTGATTTAGGATTAATTCATGTTAGTAATTAATTAATTAATTTAAATATGTATTTAAATTCACCTCGAATAGATCCGGGCACCCCTAATTTTCCAACAACTGGTATCAGAGCTTCGGTTTCGAGCTCTGTATTTAAATTGTTATTTAAATTATGTTGACCATTAAATTTTATTTAAAATTGGATAGTACAATTGTTAGATCTGTTTTGCAGGTATCCAATTGTCATGGTATTTAATGTTTTTTTTTCATGCGTATGTTTTGGTTTTAATTCGACTCGTTCGAATTTGTTTTTCTCGTGAGAAAATCCACGAGTAGATTAGGTTATTTGATTTGTTCAATGTAATAGACTAGTCTAGATTTAAGGTGTATTTATTTTCTCGTTAAATAAATTGTAACCTGATAGAAGATGAAGATGGAAACGAGGAGTTGAAACGGACCCGGAACCGTACGCGGGCGACGTGCATCGCGCAAAACGTGCCAAGAGAGCGCGTCGTCGCGACGCGAAGCGCCGCCAGTGCATGAAGGTGGTGCACGGGCGCCAAAGCGGGCCGAGCCTCGACGCTACGGGCGAAGCGACGGGCGAAGGCGACGGAGCGCTGCGATGGGCGCTTTGCACCGTGAGCAAAGGACGGGCTACGGGCGGGCGAGGCGAGTGATGGGTGATGCGGCATCGCTGACGACGGGCAGATGCAGATGGACGCTGACCCGCCACCGCCGCCGAGGTCGCCGAGAGCCGACGGCGACGCTGGTGCGCTTAGGCGACGAAGGCTCACATCGCCAAGGGGCCGGCGGATGTGGGCGTGCATCCTTGGCATGAGCTACTTGGCGTGGCGATTCGAGATGGAAATTTTTTTTTGATTTAACGAGTGGGAGAAATTCAAGACAGCGTTTCTTCAAAATCAAGCCAAGAAAAATCAAACCATGACAGTTGGATAATTTATGCCCAATATGTTTATTTTTCTGCTTTGCTTGATTTATTGTTGTATTTTCTTATGCTTTATTTAATTTGTTTAAATGTGTTTGCGTGAGAAATGTCCAACGAAAAATCTCAAATTCAAAAATTACTAAGTATTTTTAAACAATTAATTTGGTTTTGAATCGAATTAACTTTGACCTCCATGATTTATTTATTTGTAAAATCTTTTGGAGAAATTCCCCTAAGGGATGGCCAAAAGAAAGATTTCACATGAATAAATTCTCAAAAGGATGATTGCGAATTATTATTAGTGGCGACGATGACCCTCCCAAGAGGCTCGATCAAAACGAAGTAGTAATTCTGTATTTAATCATGGTTATTATTTAGGTATAAAATTGATATGCATATACTTCGTCGAAGTTCTTACCAATTTTATATTGGTCAAGTAGGAGTCAACTATTTTTTTTTTAAATTAAAGGTTTGTAACTGTTCTTGTTTGTAACCTGCTTGAATGTGATTTAAATGATGACCCTCCCAAGAGGCTCATTTAAAACTGTTTCGAGATGTTGGCTGATGCATGTTCATTTTTTTTTTAGATTTCAATATGAATCATGTGATCGAATTATGTGATTTTCTTTATGTTGATCCGGATATTGACACAAGATGTATGTTTATTTTCAGTATCATCATGTCGCAACCTTTTAATCCACTAAAATATTTGCTCAAAGAACATCAACTTACTGGAGAAAACTATGTAACTTGGAAAAGAAATATGAAATTTGTCCTCACTGCACAACCACAACATTGGGTTCTTGGCGGATCCAAACCTGAAAAACTTACTGAAGGTTCATCTAATGCGGAGAGATCTTTGTATGAAATCTGGGAGCAGGCCAACAAATCAATGAAGTGTATAATCTTGACTTCATTGCCTGATGATTTAAAACGCATTCATGAGGATGTTGAATCAGCTGCAGAGATCATGCAGAGTCTTGAGGAAATGTTTTCAACAGAAAACCGCATGACCGAACAGTTTCATCGTGATGGCGTGGCTAGGCTAAAGATGACAGAGGGAACACCTATAAGGGATCATGTTCTCAAAGTCAGGCGCCATTTTAAAAAACTTGATTACCTCGGTACCAAGTATGATGACAATCGAATTCTTGTTCCTAACTCTTCCAAGATGCTTTAATGAGTTTTTCTGTAGTTTTGTGATGAGCGATCACATGTTCACTATGGATACTCTACAAGAAGTCTTGGAGACAATTGAGAAACATTGGGGACAAGAAGACGAAGCTTTGGTGACTAAGAAACTTCTTTCAAAATCTAGGCCAGTGGAAGGCAATATCATAGTGAAGATGAACAGTCGAAAGCAAAGTTGAGCTCCTACTAAGAAAGGTAAAGGTAAGGCAGTCAGTTGGTTAGGTATCCAGAAGAAACCAAAGGGAAAGTGTTTTAACTGGGTGAAAAAGGACATTGGAAATCGGCCTGTTCCAATCCCAAGAGGAATGGAAAGAAAGGTAATTCTCACACACTAGTTGTTGAAACTTGTTTAGCGGCATATGCTACCCATTCGTGGGTAATGGATACGGGGTCCACTTATCATGTTTGTTTCACATTACAGGGGTTCAAGCGGACCCGGCAACTTAGTGGGAGAGAGATCCTCATCACGCTAGGCGATGCTACGAGAGTAGCAGCTGAAGTAGTGGGAGATGTGCACTTGTCTTTTGAAGACAAGAGTTTAATTTTAAGAAATGTTCTTTATGTTCCTGTTTTTCGCAAAAACCTTATTTCTGTTTCCAAACTATTTGCTGATGGATATTCTATTCATTTTAATAAACATGTTACTGTTTTCCGTAACGATGTGGTTATCTGTCATGGAACATTACAGAACAATCTCTATATTATTAATTGTGCACATCACTCACAAAATGCATTCTATAACACATCTACTGTTTCAAGTAATAAAAGGAAACGTTCGACTAATGTGAACGAGACACTTCTTTGGCACCTAAGATTAGGTCATATTAACCCAAAAAGGATCCAAAGGTTGGTCCAAGATGGTTCATTGGAGTCCCTCCTGATTGAACCATTTCCAACTTGCGAATCATGCTTGGATGGTAAGATGATCAAGAGGGCATTTGGAGCCAAGGGGCTTAGAGCTAAAGAAGTGTCGGAGATCATTCACACTGATATATGTGGTCCAATGCAAATCAAAGCAAGAGGTAGCTACGAGTATTTCTTTACATTTATCGATGATTACTCACGCTATGGATATGTTTTCCTAATGAAGCATAAATCTGAGACCTTTGATAAATTCAAAGAATTTAAGGCTCAAGCAGAGAATCATAAGGAAAAGAGTATCAAGTTTCTACGATCTGATCGTGGAGGCGAATACCTCAGCGATGAATTCTTGAACTACCTGTCGGATGAAGGGATTGCATCCCAGTTGACTGCACCCGGTACCCCTCAACAAAACGGGGTTGCAGAACGAAGAAATGGAACGCTTCTAGAAATGGTAAGGTCAATGATGAGTTATGCGGATTTACCAAAATCGTTTTGGGGTTATGCCTTGCAAACAACAACTTATATTCTGAACTTAGTGCCATCCAAATCGGTTCCTAAAACCCCTACGGAATTGTGGACGGGGCGCAAGCCCAGCTTAGGACATACGTGTTGGATAAGGAAGCTGGTAAATTGGATGCACGTTCGGAATTAAGGTTGTTTATAGGATACCCCGAAGGAACAAAGGGATGCATGTTCTATGGTCCCGAAGATCAAAAGGTCGTAATTAGTACACACTTTAGATTTTTGGAAGAAGAATATATGAACGATAAAAAGCCTAAAAGCGAGATTACCTTAGAAGAACTTAGGGGGCCAATTCTGTTGCCAATTGTACAAGATGACATACCAAGCGTCACACCTACACAACCAGAACCTCGTCGTAGTGGGAGGGTTGTTAGGCAGCCCGAGCGATTCTTGGGGATAGGAGAGTCCTCAGACTTGATCTCAAGAGAAGAATCAGATCCATGGTCCTACAACGAGGCGATCCAAGACAAGGATGCAACTTCTTGGCAAACCGCAATGGAAGCCGAGATGGGTTCAATGGATCACAATAAAGTGTGGGAGCTAGTCGAACCACTTAGTGGGGTAAAACCCATTGGATGCAAGTGGGTATACAAGAGAAAAAGGGGACCGGACGGAAAGTTTGAAACCTTTAAAGCGAGACTCGTGGCGAAAGGGCACATTCAGAAAGAAGGGATCGACTATGAGGAAACCTTTTCGCCCGTAGCCATGCTCAACTCCATCTGCATTCTCTTGTCGATTGCTGCACATCTAGACTTTGAGATCTGGCAAATGGATGTCAAGACCGCTTTCCTTAATGGAAGTCTTGACGAAGAGATCTATATGCAACAACCCGAAGGCTTCACTGAAAAAGGCCAAGAGCATCTGGTTTGCAAGCTAAAGAAGTCCATTTATGGGCTAAAGCAAGTATTCCGTGTTTAGAATCAGTGTTTTGATCAAGTTATAAAATCCTACGGTTTTGATCAAAATAATTTCGAAAGTTGTGTCTATAAAAAGCGTGACGAAACTGCCTTGGTATTCTTGGTACTATACGTAGACGACATTCTGCTCATCAGGAACAATGTAAAGATGTTATCAGACGTAAGGGCATGACTGTCAAAACAGTTTGATATGAAGGATTTAGGGGAAGCTGGTCACGTCCTAGGGATCAAGATCACTCGAAATCGCAGGAAAAGAATGATCGGGCTTTCGCAAGCCTCATATATAGACACCGTTTTGAAGCGATTCAGCATGTAAGATTCCAAGAAAGTCTTTGTGCCTTTCAGACAGGAATCCATCTATCCAACGAGATGTGTCCCAAGACACAAAAGGAAATAAATGACATGAAGGGCATTCCTTATGCTTTGGCTGTGGGATGCCTCATGTACGCGATGATGTGCACGAGACCGGATATCTGCTTTGTCGTAGGAATAGTGGCAAGATATCAGAGTAACCCTGGGAAAGAGCATTGGACTGCAGTTAAGAACATTCTGAAGTATCTGAAGAGGACACGGGACAGAATGTTAGTTTATTAATCAGACAGTCTAATCTCCATCGGTTACACAGACTCAGATTTCCAATCAGACATAGACTCCAGAAAGTCAACCTCGGGTAGTGTGTTTTGCAAGGGGGGAGGAGCCATGACATGGATAAGCGTTAAGCAGAAATGCATCGCCGATTCTACCATGGAAGCCGAATATGTAGCTGTTTGTGAAGCAGTGAAAGAAGTGGTTTGGCTCAAGAACTTCCTGGTGGACTTGGACGTCGTTCCGGATTTGCCCAGCACGATCATGGTTTACTGTGATAACGCCGGAGCAGTTGCAAATTCTATGGAATCGAGAGCCCACAAGGCCAGCAAACACATAGAAAGAAAATACCATCTTATACGAAAAATAGTTAAGAGAGGAAACATAGAGTTGGCAAAGATAGCGTCCGAAGACAACCTAGCAGATCCATTCACAAAGGGTCTGCCTCAGAGTACATTCGAGAGACATGTGGAAGGAATGGGTGTCAAGACAGTTGCCAATCTGCTTTGAGTATAAGTGAGAGAAATATTATTAGGTTCGTGTAAGTGACATTAGATGGCACATAGAACACGAGACATGTTGTAGTATACTTAAAAGCAGACTTTGAGTATAAGTGGGAGATTATTGGGGTTATACTGAAAAGTATGCTTTTTACTTTGTATAACCAAACTGAATTTCTTATTTATTTACTGAAATAAATTATTAATCACATGTCGCATTAAATATGAATGAATGTTATATATATTTACTGCATACTTGTTCAATAAGTAAGTACGTGTTACGTTGCAGTTAATTTGGTGATACCAGATCACAGAAATTCGAATTAACAGTTCCTCGTGACTAAATACAAATTCACAACCCAGATGGAAATGAACAATCCATCATGAAAGGTTGAAGTGTAAGGCTCAGATTGACTTGTCTTGACCAAGAGATTACACTAATGCATTATGATGCGCTGAATAGGACCTACAGGAGGATATATTCTTCGGTACTGAATATACAAGAATTGGACCTCTGTGGTTCGTTATTTCTTAATATATGTCCCTTAAATAGGATCGTGTGAAATTAATAACTATTGCTTTGACTTATGATGGGAAGAGAATCAATGCGATTTGATACCTTGTATCTTGGACAATATTATTGATTACATGACGATTGCTAAGATTTAATACGGAGAATCGCATGCAAGTACGGCTTGCTTGATTTGTCCCCTTGGTGGGCTCAGAATCTTTATCATATCAACTCTTGCAAGTGGAAATTTATTTCCGGTATGGATAATAATGTTGAGCTATCTTTACTCCAAGGACAAAAATATTAATTAATACAAAGTCTGTTCAGTGGCTTAATTAATTAATGGACTAAGATAATCTTAAATGCGGGAAATAATGACCGAGATTCATATTATTGTGAAGTCGTAATGTGAGTTAAGATGGATAGTTCAATATTAATTTTATATTTGAGTAAATTAATATTAATGGACTTGAATAATATTTTTGCTAAATATTAAAGTTTCATAGCACATTGGAGGTCCAATCTTAATTCTCCTAAAGGCCCCTCAAATAGCCCAAATTAAAGTCCAATTAATGAAAATGAGAAGAAAATATTATTGTCTATTTTTCCCAATTATTTTTTAAAAAATAGGTAGGAGAGAGAAAAGATTTTTTCTTGATTTTCTTGGAAAGATCTTATGGAATAAGTATTCTTGAGATACAAGTTTATCCCATAAATTCAAGAAAGGAAAAAGATCTTATTTCTTCCTTATTTTATTTGATATTTTCGAAAACAATGGACAAGAAGGGAGGAGAAGATTTTGTTGGGAGATATTTTGGGAAATAGAATATATTGGATATATTCTAGATTGTATCTTGAAGAAGAAGCAAGGAAAATTCCCAATGCCCAACATGCCCAAATTTTCGTCCTCCCCTCCCCCTAATCCTATAAATAGGGGATGAATTTTTCATCCCCAATGTAATTCCATGTGTTGAAAAAATTAAAAATCCACAAAGGTGGTGGCAAATATTTTATTTTTCCTTTAAATTAAAATCGTTCGTTGAAAATCCTCCCACCGGATTACGTTCGTGGACTTGAGACATATTTGAAAAGGCACTTTGGGTTGATCCATCGTCTCAACGGTTGTCTCTACAAAAGGTATGTAATCTCGTAACTCCTAGATTTCGCATGCTTTGGATTTACGTGGATTATGTGTATGCATGTTGTTTATTTGCTTATTAATTATTATGTTGAATTGATTTAAGATTAATTCATGTTAGTAATTAATTAATTAATTTAAATATGTATTAAAACTCACCTCGAATAGATCCGGACACCCCTAATTTCCCAATAAAACATTCCTTAAATTTGCTAGTAAATGGTACATGCGGAAAAAATGAAGGGGTTTTTCAAACACCTTCGGGAAATCAGACATCAATCCAGTGTTCCTATCGGAAATGTAACAAATTTGTTGATCGTGACGCACAAAATCGCATAGCTTTTCCAGAAACCACATCCAATTGCTAGTGTTCTCCGCAGAAACATCAACAATTGCAACCGGAAACAAACCTAACAAAAAAAAAAAAAAAATTAGCCAAGGTTTGAACTTATTGGATATGAATCTGCAGTAACATGAAAATATTCATGTTAGTCCAAAATCATCAGAAGACAGACATACTACAAGATTACTCTTACTGTTATACTACGTTAAAACTAAGAATATCACCATTTCAAACTCCTCTTTGCTATAATCAGAATATATCAAATATCTCAAACATGATTTTTGTATGTCAAGATCAAGCACTTAGCTCAAAAATATAATTATAACATGAAAATTAGTTAAAAAATTGAACCAACTTAATTAGAGTCATGCACCATACTATACATGTTGATGTACATGAACTGCAAATTATTTGTAATAAAGCACATACCATTGTTTCCATCCTTCGCAGTGGCCGCTAGTAACGTGTCTTTTTCACGACCAATCGTAAATGTCCCGTCCATGAATAGCATGGGACGACAACTCTTGAACCCTTCTAAACATGCCTTGAACGCAATGAAAACTCTCTCGAAACATTTTATTTTTTGGTTGGATTCCAATGAAACTACACTCCCTACATACACAAAATACATTAGAAAAACAGTATCAAAAAAAAGGAAGTTCAGTGTACATTTTATCAAATGCACATATTTGAACAGTTCAATTTCATACCTTCGTTTTTACATTTTATTGCATCGCAATACCATCGAAGTTGGTTGTAAGAGTTGTCGTAGTTTCCAAACACCTGTGACATGGCAGCTTGGTAACTCCGCCAAGAATTCCAATATGGGAGGTGTAGCCCGTAACTACATTATAGTATTTTCTTGATGTCCTTCCCAGTTGTACTTGGGTCTGCCCACACATTCTCGACAACAAGATTACCAATAATCTTTGAACCCAATCTCCTGTTCTCATTTCCTACCAACTTACCCACATATGAATGTCCTAAATCTGCCTTGGTCACAATGAAACAATTTGTAATTTTTTGAAGCTTGGCTTATATAAACCATGCACAACCGCAATTGTCCAAACTCACTACACACGACATAAATATGTGTTTTATTATTTTTCATGTACCTAAAACTAAAACCCAAATGCGTGGAATACTTAATAAATTCGGTTTTAAACTCAAATGCACCACCACTAAAAATTGTGCCAACACCACCATTAAAGATATGACACCAATTATCAGACAAAAGAGGTTTCTTCTTCAAAACAGGGCAAACATCATAACTTGGCAAAGACCCCATCCCATGAATATTAGAATTCTGCCCAAAATCCCATTTTTTCTTAGCACTTTTAAATGAAATTTGGTTCTATGGGACATAGGTGATTTTGTCTTTCTGGTACTGCTCTCATTATTTGCTTGTGGAGAATGAAGATTATCCTGGCCGACATTGTAACTAAAATCACTCTCAGGACAATCAGTGTGAACATGTGCATTTTTTCCACCAACATGAGTGTCATCTTGTTGATGAATACTTTGTGAAATATCAACAAGAATAATTTTTGAAGATGTGAGTATGCAAATGCTAATCAAATTCCTAAAATCATCATCATCATCATCATCATCAAGACTACAGTTGATCAAAACATCAATACAGAAACTTAGAGAAATGCTATCTTGGCTGAGATGAGGCCATTTAGAAGTTACCTAATATATAACATCACTGTATTGAGTGGATAAATTCACAGACATCAATTTCGACTCACCCCCATTCTTGAAATTGATAAACAAGTTTTCTAACATTTTTTCTGCACCGTATTGAAGAAACTCAGTCAATCCTGGCTCACCTTGAACGCAATACCATGGGCTCTTGATATAAAAGCTCTGTGTTCTTCTTCCCTCAAATTCACAAAAAAATACTCCACCAATCATGAAGGAACAATGATTTTTTCGCTCAAAATAATCCTTGCATCGGAAGCCCTCAATATGAATATAGAAACAACTGAAGACTTTTGAATTTGAAATTTGAATTATCATCTCTGCACCCTTGATTAGACGGCGCCGACGAAAAAGGGAGTTCTTCACAGGGTAGGTTGTACTTTGGCTTGGAAGTTCTCTGAGCTTTGGGATAATCTAAAACAAACTGATGTAATAAGACCATTTTTTAATTAATTAATGACTATATTTCGTGTAAGGCAGAGTAAAGGTAAATTGGTAAAATCACTCCCTATTTTGGACCTACTACTAATCATAAAAAGGGTATGGACTTAGGAATATTCTTACTCTTATATATGGACCTATGGGTAATTAATTCATAATATAAAGTGAGCATGTTAGTCTTCTTTAGTAATTAAGCCTGTTAATAGCATATAGATGATATGATTTCCAATTAATTTTTATTTAACTTACTAATGTTTTGTCACGCACACACAAGGCCATCTATCACTCTATCACTACAAAATACATGCAATTTAAAGAGGATTTTAACGAGAGTTTTAACGAGGGAATAGGATTTAGGGAGGGTTTTAACGATGGATAAAATCCCTCTTTAAAATGTTGGTCGGGAACCATTTAATAAGGGTTAAAAAAAAACCCTCGGCAAAACGCGAGGGCTTTACCGAGGGATTGACACATGTCAATTTCCCGAGGGCTGAAGGCCCTAGTCAATTAGCGACGTGTCAAACCCTCGTTAATGCCCACATCATATTTAACGAGGGTCAGTTGGCCCTCGCCTTATGTCGCCAGCTGGCCCATGGGAATCGAACATGAAAGAATTTCGTCTCATCTAAAAGTCCGAACTTGTAGAGAGGTGCGAAATTGATTCGTTTATTTAGTTTTCCTCAACACTTCCCCTCACCCGTGGCTGATATCATGTGAGAATAAGTGAATGATCACCGTGGAATTGGTGATAAAAGATTTTCGCTATAATATAGAGATTACACGTTACAACATAAGTGACCAAATATTACGGGAATTAATTAAAGAATACAATCTATATATCCTATATATACACGGTCAAACATTAAATAATATCCCTTATTATTTACCTTTAATTTCGTAATAGTTGTCTACTTAGTGGGTAAATTGCAGACTTGGTCTCAAGAGAATGGGTTCAAAACAATTTTGATCCCTAGATTTCAAAATGGTACAACCGTTAGTCAAATGGATAGAAACCGTTAGTTGACCAAAAAATTATGATACTAAAACTTAATTAATTATATATATAATCAACATCAATTCATAAATTATAAATTAATTGTAAAATTATATATATTTTTAAAATATGAATAAAATATACAAAAAATATTTTTATAAACTAAATAAAAATTTATGTAAAATTCTTGAAAATTAAATATATATATATATATAATTTGTATATAATTTAAAAAACAATGAATAAAATTTTTCAAATCAAATAATATAAGAAGATATATATATATATATATGTATATAATTAATGTAAAATCTAAGAAATTAAAAAAATATCCATAATCGTTATATAATTTTAAAAAATAAAAAATAATTTTTTTTTCAAACCAAATAATAATATATGTATAGTCTTATATAGTTTGAAATACAAAATAATAAATATTCTCAAAGCAAGATATGATTTACGTATAATCTAAAAAAAATAAATATATATATATAATCGATAATACCAAATCGAATTAAAAAAATATTAATTTCATTCTTATAAATCTAAATTATGAATTTATGTTAAATAATTTACTAATTATAAATTAATTATATAATTTTTTTTGGATAATTTAAATATACTAGAAAGTGTTGGCCCCGAGATAAACGAGTCTCACACGTGTATGGGGGTTGGGGGGGGAATACACGTGTACAGTTTTTTAAAAACTTTTCTTAAACCTTTTGTGATCAGTGAGCCAGACTACTGAGGAATAAACATTGTAGAGCAACTATCCTGAGTTCAAGTCTACTGAGAACTGAACCCTGGTTAATTTCTGTTGGGAAATCCGGGGTGCCTGGATCTATTCGAGGTATATTTAAAGACATATTTAAATTAATCAATTAATTACTAGCATGAATCAATCCTAAATTAATTCAACATAATAATTAAATAAACAACAACAACATGTGTACACGTAATTCACGTAAATCCTAAGCATGCGGAATCTAGGAGTTACGAAATTACATACCTCTTGAAGTGACAACCGTTGAGACGATGGATCAACCCAAAGAGCCTTCTCAAATATGTCCCACGTCCACGAACGTAATTCGGTAGAAGGATTCTCATGAACGATTTTAATAAAGGAGAAAATAAAAAATTATTGCACCACCTTTTTGGATTTTTAAATTTTCCAACACATGGAATTATGTTGGGGATGAAAAATTCATCCCCTATTTATAGAGAGGTAGGGGGCAAAAATTTGTGCCCTAGAAGGGATATGAAAATTTTCTTTGTATCTTCCCAAGATACAATCTTGAATATATCTCTTATATAGTATTTTTCATATTAATCACAAAATATATTTTCTTCCCTTATCTCCAATTTTTTCGAAAAAAAAACAATGCACAAGAAGGTAAGATTTTATTTCTTGAATTTATGGGATAATCTTATATTGCAAGAATACTAATCTTTTTCCATAAAAATATTTTCAAGAAAATCGTTCCCCTTTCTTGTCCCATAATTTTTGAAAATTTCAAGGAAAAATAGGCAATAATATTTTTTACTCCTTTTCATTAATTGGACTTATATTGGGCTATTTGAGGGGCCTTTAGGAGAATTAAGATTGGACCTCCAATGGGCTATGAAACTTTAATATTAAGCCAAAATATTATTCAAGTCCATTAATATTAATTTACTCCACTATAAAATTAATATTGAACTATCCATCTTAATCCATATTACGACAATATGACTCCTGATTATTATTTCTCGTGTTTAAGATTATTTAGTCCATTAATTAATTAAGCCACTGAAAAGCTTTATATTAATTAATATCTTTTGTCCTTGGAGTAAAGACAGCTCAACATTATTATCCATACCAGAAATAAATTTCCACTTGCAAGATTTGGTATGATAAAACTTCTGAGTCCACCAAGGGGACAAATCACACAAGACTTGCTTGCACACGTTGCTCTGTATTAAATCTTAGCAATTGTCATATAATTAATAATATTGCCCAAAATGCAAAGTATAGAATCATTGTCTGACTCTAAACCCAACACAAATCAAAGCAATAAGTATCAATTACATGCAATTCTATTTAAGTGACAGAGGTTAAGAAATCAATAACAACTGAGGTCTAATTCTTCATCCCTTAAGTCAGTACGAAAGAATTTATCCTCTCTGTAGGTCCTCTTCCGCACATCATAATGTGCTAGTGCAATCTCTTGGTCAAGAAAAATCAATCTGAGCTTTGCACTTCAACCTCTACCAATGGAGTGTTCAATTCCATCTAGGTTGTGAAGTTGTACTTTTTATTTACAAGGAACTGTTAATGTGATCTTCTGTGATCGGGTATCACCACATTAACTACAATGTAATGTTCTACTAATATTTGAACTGTTTGCAATAAATAATTAACATTCATTTATATTTAAAGCAACAGTGATGAAACATTTATATTCAGTAAATAAGAGTTACATTAGTTCGTTATTACGTAAAAACATACTTTCACGTATAACCCCAACAATTTCAGCACTACAAATATACTCAACTGATTTTAGAGTGCAAGTGTCCTGAATAACTTTGCACAGATAACTGTCTTACTAGATGCTTAAGTAAGTTGTTCAGTTTGATAGCTATCTACACTAGCTATTTAGGATGCGGAAAGTGTAGGCCCTAAGTTTATACTTGTTTTACTTACTGAAAACTAGTTTGTTTAGTTCATAAAACTGTGATTAAGACTGTGATTCAGTTCATGCAGATTTCAGTGGTTTGGTACCAAGCTGAAATATAAAAAGCCTTTTTAAATGCCTCCAGTGAAAAGATTCAGTGTGATATGCAATACATAAAGCAAATAACACAGCAAGTTATAATGGTTCAGAAACTTAAGCTCCTACGTCCACTCTCTGTAATGCGAAAGAAGAATTCCTTCAACACTGGAATTCTCTTGTTTTATAGTACCAAGGTGTACTGAACAAATCAACCTATCTCTTAGGTGATATGTTCCCTAGGAACTACTTCATGAGTCCTAGTACTCAGAAACAATAATAACAACAACAACTTTCAGACTGAACACACTCAGCTTACTCACTTCAACTCTCAAACTCAAACTACTCAACACTCCTAACACTTAGGGTTTTGGGTTTGGTTTGGTTCCATATAGGGTTGAGATATCTTTTACAGTGAGATCAAATACTAGACTAGGATATCTCAGACCAAGTTTTAGAATATATGCAATATGCTTAGCTTAATGAAAATACAAATGAGCTCTCTTCAATGAAGAAACACTTGGGAAATCTTGAGGTTTCGAGTGTTTCAAAGGTATGCTTGAATATGCTCGAGCTCGTGGAATTGCTTGATATTTTGTAACCTTGTTTGTGACCAATGTCTTCTGTATTTATAAGCAACACTTAGAAAACTATCCGTTGGAGAGATAGTCTCCAGGGTTTCCTCTTATGGTTGGTGTAAAGCGACTATTTTGAACTCCCTTCAAGCCCTTGCATGCTTTGGATAATATGTACAAAAAGTAGCCTTATACTCGATCTGCAGACTGCTTAAATATATAGGGTTGACCTTTTTCAGCGAGCTGTTCCTTTTTCAGGACTTTATTCTTCAGGGCTTCAGTCTTCAGGTTTTCAGGTCTTTTGAACTAGTCTTGTACATCATTGAGTTCCTCCGCAAGGTGTGCTTGTCCTTTAGATGACTTGTTCATGACTTAGAATAACCTAACCAAAATCTAACCTGGTCTAAATCTGTTGACTATACAATTTGCATATTCTCCTGAAATACACAATCCTGACACAGAAACATGAATATATCTATCAAGATATTCTGATAACATCTTACGCAGGGGTTTTAAGATCTAATCAAAATTTTCATATTAAATTCATCTCCCAACAGAAAGTAATACTAATTTTAGTGTAAACAAGTTGTATGGTTCAGTGCAACAAGGTATATGTTTTAAAAATACTCTATGGAAGACACGGTGCACTTGATGCACAAGAGCTCGACTCTATATATATTAGTTTAAAACAAATAATAATATATAAAAAATTATTTTATAGCAAGTTTTTTAAAAAAGATTGACAAAATTTATCTAAATATTATTTTTTTAAATGAATATATTTATGAAAAATGTCAAAGTTACACTAAATAGATTATACATTAATTATAAAGGTTCTCAAAAATTCTCAAATCTACCATTTTTCTTAGGACCAGATCTGCAATTAATGGTGCGTGTTACTCACTTCCATTAAAAATGGACGAAAAATTTTATGGGATCAAATTTATCGAAAAAAGAACCATTTTTAATTGACTCATTCTCTTGGGATAAAAAATGCAATTTACCCTCTAGTCAGCTTCAGACTACACGATACTCAAGTGAACTATGCTTAAGACAAATTGAGTTTTAAATATTCAAAAATACTTGATGTACAGGTAGTCAGGTCTCACATGAGTTAATTAGTTGTGATAGAACTAGGGGGGGTTAACAGACTTTTTCAACTTTTACATGTACTACGCTGAGGCACCAAAGTTAGTGCATCATAGTGTTATGTTTGAGAATGATAACAATCCTACTGATTGCTTAGATTAGCTGATAAGTTGGAGTACGTTCAAAGGCCGTGAGGCGAAGCCCATCTTTCCTCTGGGTGGCAGGACGAATTTGACCTAATATCCAATCGTGCTATGATTTATCGCCTGAATCCTGGCGATGGAAATTGAGTTTGTTCGTGAAATTTAGCTCCGTCGGTGATGGGAGTTATAAGCTTCAATTCATAATATTCTCAACGCAATTGGTGTAATTTCTTTTTATTGCTCATAATTTTGATCCGTTGATTTTCTTTTCCCCACCCCTTCTATGTCAAGTGTTGGGATTTTTTAGTTTTGATGAATTATGCCAAAACATTATCAACTTGTGTTATTGAAGCTAATCTACAGATAACAAGTAGAGGGGGAACGAGAGTACAAGTTGAGGGGGAACTCACGAAATCAGAAGAAGATGATAGGAGATCAGACGAGGCTGCAGACGAGACTGATCGAGATCAGATGAGTAAGATGAGTTACAGAGTTAACTGATGAGCTGAGCAAAATCAGAAGAAAAGATAAGCTAAGCCAGCTGATCAGAAGAATCCGAAGTTACCTGATCAGAAGTGACCAGATCAGAAGACCAGATCAGATGACCAAATCAGAAGATGAGGTTGCAGATCAGAAGAGGAGCAGATGAGACTGATCGAGATCAGATGTGATCAAGATCAGATAAGCTAACCTGATATGCTAACCTGATGTACTAATCTGATGCAGATAAACTGATATGCTGACCTGATGCTATACTGATCTGATCATGTGAGCTGATCAGATCAGGCGAGAAGAAACCAGATATCAGAAAACCAGAAATCTGCATACCAGATCAGGCGAGAAGAAATCAGAAGAGAAGTCATCTGAAGTCATGTTCACTGAGAATCAGAACGCTACTGATGATCAGTTAGCCTGAGTGCTAGTGACCTGAGGGTCAGATTGTCTGAAGTCAGAAGAGCTGAACTCAGTTAGACCGAGTGTCAGTATACCTGATCAGACAAGATCCACTGAAGAGAAGTCTGCTGAATCAAGATCGTGAAGACTCAGAGAAACCTGAAGACTCAGAAGATCCTGAAGATTATAGTCGTTAGATTCAGCTGACGTGGACCAATGAGAGGAAGACAACAAGCTTGAAAAAGCTGCAAGAAGCTACAGAATAGTATGGATTTGAATGTGACTCCATCCAACGGTAACATTCAAATCCACACTATAAATACAAGTTCTTCCTTCATTATTCAGTAGTGGAGAAATGCGTGAAACATCCAAAAAGCCAAATCATCCAGCATTTCAACCATAGAACACTGAGCAAGATATACACGCATATATTCAGAGTGTTCTATCCTAGATCTAAGCACAAATGTAATATCCTAAGCTTAGAGACATTTTTCCATCCTTAGCATTGATGCTAAACAAATGTAAGGGAAAATCTCAACCTAGTTGGAAACCAAACAAACCTTACCCAAATCAGTTTGATAGGTTAAGTTTGTAGGTGAGTGTGAACTCGGTAAACATCTAGCAATCCCGAAAGGGAGGGTAGGCGATCCCGTGAGGGAGATAAGTCCCGTTTGAGTGAGAATTCGGTAAACATCTATAGGCGATCCCGTAAGGGTGATAAGTCCCGTTTGAATGAGAACTCGGTAAACATTTGTTGGGTGTTGGACTAACAGGTTAAACTAAGTCCAGTTGGTTAAGTTGGTGCCCCTGATGATAGGGAAGAGTGGATGTAGGAGTTGGACTCCGAACCACTATAAAATCGTGTGTTCTTTACTACTTTATGTTCTTACTTGCCATATGTATTTGATTATAAGCAAAACACACATAGTTCTTAAAAGCAAAAAAAGAGTAATTGGAATCACTCTGCCCTCACCCCTGTTTTATATGCCTTACATGGTATTTTCCGCACTAATGGGTTTTCAAATCGGGACCAACATCAAGTTATTGATCCATGTGTTTCTGTCACAAGTGGTTACCTTCTTAATTTTGTCTGTAAAAATTATATGCATTCGTTTGGAAGTATACGTAGGTATATATGCACATAACATTGTACTACAGGGCCTTATTGTAGATTAGACATTATAGGTTAATTTTTTTTATTCCGGTTGTTGGTTTTTATTTGCACATGAGTGTTTTTTAATGGATTTTGTGCAATCATTTGCAGGTGTTTAAGACGATTTGTTGGGAAGGACCTAAAGATATCTACTGGAGAGGGAAAAATGTTTTCTTATGCCACTAAATTAGGGGGTCGTGTTTTAATAAATGCAAGAATATTCATATGCAGGTAATTAGACAATTAATATTGTTTGTACATGGAATTAATTGTTCAGGCTAAAATAATAAAAACAAATACGAATGATAGAATAAACAAGAACACAGGTGGATTGCAGTTAAGCCTTTTTTATGCGTTAAAATGTGAGTATGTGACCATAGTGCCTTGATTCCCACTCCCTGATTTGTCATTTGTTTATGCTTCGACGACGTGATATGGGCCCTTTCTATAATTATAAAGTTGTTCCCTCTTCACATCATTCATAGCTCCTTTATTGTTCGTCTTTCGACTCGTCTTCTCGGTTACTCGGGTTCCGCTGGTCGTCTTCGAATCATGTTTGGGTGGCGATCTTCTGACATTAATTTGTATTTAGTACTCTATCCTTCTAAGGTTTTGGTCGCCAGTAGACCACGTCAGTCAATTATCCATGTGTCACTTAGTGGCGACATGGGGTACAACAATTGCCCCCAGGTCATTGCTCGGACAAATGGTCGAGGAACGAGTTGATCCTTGTCGATATCATTTTTGGATAAGATTGCCATTGGCGTGCGTGCGTAGCTGATGTAGTGGGGGTTTGGCACTGATGAATCGGGCGTGGGAAGCGGGACTTCGAATGGGTGCGATTGGGTTGACGCGCCAGCATAGATTCCACGCGGCCCTTATTTTATGAAGTAATTCCGATTTGACCCGCCGCCCTTGCTTTGTTAAATTATACATCAACCCCTCCGCTTTTTTCTATAAGTATGGCTCCATTGATATTTCAAGCCTTCATTTTCGCACTTGTTGCTTTTTCATGGATGCCCAAAGCCAACTAGCCTTTGAGAAAATCGAGGAATACCTCTCAAACCCCCAAATCCTATCAAAACCAATCCCGAGAGAAAAGTTGTTCTTATACCTAGCAACCTCAGACTCCGCATTCAGTGCAGTTTTGGTGCGAGCTGACGGCCAATACCATCTCTCAATCTACTTCGTCAGCAAACTCTCAATGATGCCGAGCTCAGATATCAACATCTGGAGAAACTCGCTTACGCTCTGGTCATAACTGTAAGGAAACTTCGCCAATACTTTTTCTACCATCAAGTTGAAGTCTTAACAACCATGTCGTTCAGATAGGTGCTACACAAACTCGACACCGCATGTCGATTTTTAAAATGGTCTATCGAGATCGAGCAATTCGACATCACCTTTGCACCACGAGCAACAATCAAGACCCGGGTACTCGCCAATTTTGTGGTTGAGCTCACTTTTATGGAGGAATCAAATAAAACAACAAACACCCCATGGGAGTTATGCGTGGACGGTTCTTCGACAAGCATACGAGATGGGGCAGGAATAGTTCTCATCAGTCCCGACAAACAGTCATTCACTACAACCATCATGTTCGATTTTCATGCCACAAACAACGAGGCAGAATATAAAAACCTTAATCAACTGTTTATAAATGGCAATGACAATCGGAGTTTGAAGGCTCAAAGTTTTATGAGACTCCGCTTGCCAAATGTCCGGGGAATACGAAGCACGGGGTGAACAGATGATCAAGTATCAGCAGGTCGCCAATTTTTTTTTGGAAATATTCGACCTGGTTTATAGTGAACAAATTCCTCGCACGGAGAACACCCAAGCAGACGCACTGGCTCGATTGGCCACATTAGAAGGTGTGGCGAGCATAGCAGTAACTAAACTGACAACCTCATCGGGCAACTGGTCAATGATAAACATGGACGATGTAGCAGTAACTAAGCTAGCAACTCCATCATGTAGCCGATCAATAGTATCACAAATTAACACCCAAGAAGACAACTGGATAACCCCTATCACAAAATACATCGAGGCCTATTGGGCGCTACCGGAAGACAGGGTCCGAGCTGGCCAATTGCAACTCAGGGCAGCAAAGTACATTATCATCGACAATCATTTGTATAGTATATAAATTATACATTTTTATATATATTGTAATACCCCGTCCCAATTTTAATAAGAATAACTAAAAAATGAGCTTAATAAAATAAATAATTAATTTAAGAATTTTTCGGATGATTTTAGAGTGTGTATATTTACTAAGTTGAGCCGGAGCACTCCTAGCATTTTTTAAAAAATAAAAAATTTAAATTAATCTTTTACCATAAGATATTAAATGAAAATATTCGAAGAAAAGAATATTTAATATGTCAATAAATTAAGATTTTCGGTATAAAAATAAAAAATCTAACGAATAAAAAAATGATGATGAGAAATCCACTTCGCCTAGCTAAATTAGAATTTTTGGTGAACTTTAAGAAAATTGATATTTAAAATAATTAATTAAATAATTATCGTCTGGAAATGTGACAATTAAATTGTTAAAAATTCTAAACTATTAATTCTATCGAAACCATATTTTTTAGTTAAATGAAATCGTAACTTTAAGATACAGATATAAGATGTACTCCCTCCGTCCCAAAGAAACGTGCACGTTTACTGTTTTCACGTGTTTTTGCGAGCGGGTTTTTTATTAGTATTTGAAATGATAAAATAATTTTTAAAGATGCATGCAATAGATGAGAGGTAGATCTATAATACCCCTCTTTAAAAATTTATCATTTGAAATACTAATAAATAACTCGCTCACAAAAACTCGATGATAAAGAGGTGTGCACGCTTTTATGGGACGGATGTAGTAGTAAATATTGAGTGATAACAAAACAATTGAATAAATATATATATATATATACACTATACACTATATATGAACAACTTGTGGAAAATGCTAATTACTCTTATCACATGAACAACTTGTGGCTGAGAACACTTAAGCTAATAAACTCACGAACAGAGCCTTAATCACTCTCCATTTATAAATACCCTCACTCCCTTCATCAATTCGTCTGCTACCAACTAAAATACGCCCAAGCTCTGCTATTTTTACTCATAAAAATCAACTACAAAAAAAGGTAAGAGAATTTCACTCCAAAAATCTTCCTAAAGTTTCCTTCTCCAAAATTGATCATTCCCCTTTAATCCAAAGAATCAACCAATCCATTTCAAGAGCTCTTCCATCATCCATGAGCATCTTTTGAGATAAATGATTGAAATCCATGAAATTAAGAAAACACCCTCTTATTTCCTCTTTTCCTTTGAATCAAAGCCAAGATCATCTTCTTCAAGTAATTGGGAGACTTTCCAACGTCACTACTTCTCTAAACGTCCAAGCTGTTCTAGGCTTAATCGAGAAGAAAGCAACAAGATGTAATTTAACAAACCCGATATAAAGTTGTGTTTGTTTAAATGTTTTGATGCTCAAACGTGTTGGAATTTGCTAGATTAGCACTTCTACGTGTTTTTTGAAGTACATACTTCACGTCCATGGTTTTAGTTTTCGTTTATTATAATGTTATGCTGCCGAAATTTACGCTCAAAGATGCCAATTTGAAATTTTAAAACTTTGCTCGACTGGTTTTCGGCAACGCCGTCTAGTGCTCCATTACGTTGGAAATTGTTGTGTTAAAACGCCTACATGTTCCCTTGTATGTGTAGTTCATATCCGTAGTCTCAGTGTTTGATTATAATAATATTATGTTGCCCATTTTTAGAGTTAATTGGATGCATAGTTTAATTACCCCAAAGTTTAATTACCCCAAAAACCAGAGATGACAAAGTTTAATCACCCCAAAATTTCGTGTTAATTGGATTAACGGTTTGACGTGAAACGGCTCGCAAAAATGGAAGAAAATCATAATTTTTTTGGGATACTAAATTTAAAAAATGTCAAAACTAGAATTTGGAACTTTTGAAAATCTAAATGGTTGGTACAATAATTTATCTGGATGAATTTCTTTCACAAACAATATGTGTTTTTATTTTTCTTTTATGTCACAAAATTTAAGTCCCTTAATACCTCTTTTTGAGTAATCACATGTTTTTAATTTAGGGACAAATTTTATACACATGATGATCTATGACCTTTCTAGCACCAACCAAGTCAATAAAATTTCAAATTTGATCAAATCAATTATTTGAGTTTTTAACTATATATATATATATATATATATATGAGTTTGAATCACAAATGGTCTCATAACTTTGGTTTCAAATAGATTTAGTCCCATAAGTTTTTTTTGTCGTTGATTTAGTCCCAATAACTTTGACAATGTCTAATTTTAGTCCCAAATCAACCGGAACAACGTCGTTTTATCGTTTTTATTTGGGGCTTTTCGCGGATGCTGTGACTGGACTGCCACGTATATATTTTTTTTAACATCTGAAATTTCAGGCATATATAATTAAAATTTTAAACTTAAAATTAAAACAAAATTGACGGCAAAAATTAATCAAACACACTTAAAAATACACGTGACAGTACATGTGGTAGTCAAGTCACAACATCCGCCGGAAAGCCCCAAATAAAAATGGCAAAATGACGTTATTTCGGCCGATTTGGGATTAAAATTGGACATTGTCAAAGTTATTGAGACTAAATTGGCGACAAAAAAACTTATGGGACTAAATCTATTTGAGGCCAAAGTTATGGGATCATTTGTGATTCAAACTCATATATATATATATATATATATATATATATGTGTGTGTGTGTGTGTGGGTGTGTGAATAAAATATCGTACTTTTTCGATAGTTTTAACTTGTTGTACATGACCTTTGTAGAAAATCTAAAAATGTAGTCCTAAACTATAATAAGTCATAAACATGTTCCTCAAATTTCATAAGATTTTGACTTACAAATAAGGAGTTATAAAATTTTGAAGTTATATTGTGAAACTGAAGAACAACCGAACTTCTTAATTACTGAGACTTTTGTACATAGGTTTTCTTTTTATAAAAATCATAATAAAATGCGACATGCTCTTATCTGCCTTTGTGAATTATTTCATGATTTTCAGTACTATATAAAAAAATCTACAAAATTGTTTTCTAGAACTGTGTCAAGCTGAAAATGAACATTAAAGCTTTATCTTGCAAGCAATAATTTTGGGACTTCATTAATAAACTCCAATAACCGTTTTAAATAACAAAAGTTCGATAAAAGCTCACGAGTAAGGAAATCTTAAGAACAAAGTTTAACGTCCTCGTTAAACATATGAATAAGTTACTTAAATCAAGAGTAATTATGACAAGAACATGAAAATGGTGTGCAAGGTGAAGTGCTGCTCAAATTAAAACTCAGACGATCTTCAGCCACGCTCGAAGCTCACAAACCTGTTGGGGAATGAGTTACATAGATCTATTCGGGGTGAATATTTAAATACAAATTTAATTCATTAATTATTACTAGCATGAATTAATCCTATATTAATTCAAATAATAATTGCAACAACATATCATGCATATAAAAAGCCACGTAAAACCTACGCATGCGGAATCTACGGGTTTACGTGAATGTACCTCTCGGGATGGCAGTGACTTCGGTCGGACGGACTAACCAAAAGGACTTCCCAAGTATTCCCTTAGCCCTTGCTCAACTATCCGGAGGAAGGACACTTGTCGAACAATTAACAAAAAGAAAAAATAAACTTTGTTGCACCACTTTTGTGGATTTGCTAATATTTCCAGCACATGGAATTATACTTGGGAATGAACTAATCATCCCCTATTTATAGGAGAGGGAGTGGTTGAATTTTATGTAGAAAATCAATGTGGGAAAAGACTCTTCTTGGTCACCAAGAAATCTTGAATATATCTCCTATATTCTTTTTCCCATAATTAAAATATTCCACAAAAATCCCACCTCCTCAAGATATGGTGATTTTCGAAAATTAGTGTTACAAGAATCCAAGATTTGGATCTTCTTGAATTTATGAGATATTCTTGTATTTCAAGAAATACATATCTTCCATAATATCTTTTCAAGAAAATCAAGAAAATCTTTCTTGCCCACTATATTTCCAAAATTTCGAAAATTCTATATAGATAACCAAGTGGGAGATTTCTTGATTTTAATGAGATAATCTTGTATTCCAAGAATACATATCTTCATTCCATAACAAAATTCAAAGAAAATCTTTCTCCCTACTATATCTATAATTTCGAAAATAGCATGGAAAAAATAAGCAACAATATTTATTTTATTTTAATCACTTTTTTCAGTTATTGGACTATTTGTTGGGCTACTCAAGGGGCCTTTAGGAGAATTAAGATTGGACCTTCTAATGGATCTTTAATATCTAATATTGAGCCACAATACAATTCAAGTCCATAAATATTAATTAATCCCACTACATAATTAATATTGCACCATCCATCTTAACCCATATTACAGTCAATATGGCTCCCGGTCATTATTTCCCGTGTTTAAGATTATCTAGCCCATCAATTAATTCAAGCCACTGAAATAGCTTTCCGTTAATTAATATCTTTTGTCCTTGGTCGAGGAACGGTTCAACATTATTATCCATACCGGAAACTAATTCCACTTGCAAGATTTGGTATGATAAAACTTATGAACCTCCCAAGGGGGCAAATCAAGCAAGCGTACTTGCACACGATTCTTCGTATTAAATCTTAGCAATCACATGTGACCAATAATATTGCCCAAGATAAAAAGTATTGAATCTCTCTGATTCGCTACCCATGATAAGTCAAAGTAATAGTTATCAATCCCACGTGATCCTATTTAAGGGGCGAAGGTTAAGAAACAACGAACCACTGAGGTCTAATTCTTCCTTGTTCAGTTCTGAAGAATTTATCCTCATGTAGGTCCTATTCAGCGCATCAGTCATGCACTAGTGTAATCTCTTGGTCAAGACAAACCAATCTGAGCCTTACACCTCAACCTTTCGCGATGGTTGTTCATTTCCATCTAGGTCGTGAATGACGTACTTTTAGTTACAAGGAACTGTTAATTTAATCTTCTGTGATCTGGTATCACTAAATTAACTATATGGTAACACGTATGAATTATTGAACAATTATGCAGTAAATATATATAACATTCAATCATATTTAAAGCATCAGTGATAAACAATTTATTTCAGTAAATAAGTCTGAAAATTCAGTTTCGATTATACAAAGTAAAAAGCATACTTTCCAGTATAATCCCAACAATCTCCCACTTATACTCAAAGTCTGCTTTTAAGTATACTACAACATGTCTCGAGTAGTCCGCGACATCTAATGTCACCTACACGAACCTAATAATTTCTCCCACTTATACTCAAAGCAGTTAGCAATCTGTCTTGACACCCATTCCTTCCACATGTCTCTCGAATGTATTCGAGGCGGCACTCTTTTTTGTGAATGGATCTCGCTGGGTTGTCATCGACGCTATCTTTGCCACATCTATATCTCCTCTCTTAAAGATGTCTCGTATAAGATGGTATTTCCTTTCTATGTGTTTGCTGGCTTTGTGGGCTCTTGGTTCCCTTGAATTTGCAACTGCTCCGACATTATCACAATAAACTGTGAACCTGCCGGGCAAATTCGGAACCAAATCTAAGTCCACTAGGAAGTGCTTGAGCCAAACCGGCTTTTTTCACGCCTCACTAGCAGCCTACATATTCGCTTCCATGGTAGAATCTGCGACGATTTCGCTTGACGCTTCTCCATGTCACGGATCCTCCCCATGCAAAACACACTACCGGGAGGTAGATTTTTTCTGAGTCTATATCGATTGGAAATCCGAGTCCGTAAACCGATGGGGATTGGATTACTCGATCGATAAACCAACATTCTATCCCGAGTTCTTTTCAGATACTTCAGAATGTTTTTAACTGCCATCCAATGTTCTCTCCCCGGGTTACTTTGATATCTTGCCACCATGCCTACGACAAAGCAAATATCTGGTCTCGTACACAGCATTGCATACATAAGGCTTCCGACAGCCGAAGCATAAGGAATACCTTTCATATCATCTATCTCCTTTTTGCGTCTTAGGGGACATTTTCTTAGATAGATGGATTCCATGCCCGAAAGGTACGAATCCTTTCTTGGAATCTTGCATCTTTGAAGCGTTTCAAGACAAAGGTCTCTATGTATGAAGCTTCATGATAACCCGATCATCCTTTTCTTGCGATCTCGAAAGTGATCTTGATCCCAAGGATGTGTCCGGCTTCCCCTAAGTCCTTCATATCAAACTATTTTGAAAGCCATGTTTTTCGCTCGACAACACCTTCACATCGCTCCCGATGATCGAAATGTCGCCTACGATAGTACTAAGAATACCAATGCGATTCGAGACACGCTTTTTATACACACAACTTTCAAACTCATTTTGATCAAACCCATAAGACTTTATAACATGATCAAAAATTGGTTCCAAGCTCGATGCCCGTTTGAGTCCGTAAATGGACTTCTTGAGCTTACAAAACAAGATGTTCTTGGCCCGTTTCAATGAACCTTGGGGTTGTTGCATATAGATTTCTTCATCAAGACTTCCGTTAAGGAAAGTCGCTTGACATCCATTTGCCAGATTTCAAAGTTGAAATGTGCGAATCGATAAGAGAATACGGATGGACTTAAGCATGGCTATCTTGGCGAAAAAAGTTTCCTCATAATCGATCCCTTCTTTTCCGAGTATAACCTTTCGCCACTAGTCTTGCTTTGAAGGTTTCAACCTTCCCGTCCTGGTCCTCTTTTTTCCTCTTATATACCCACTTGCATCCAATGGGTTTGACCCCATTAAGTGGTTCGACTAGCTCCCACACTCTATTATGAGACATAGAACCCATTTCGCTTTCATTGTTTGTTTGCCAAGAATCAGATCCCTTATCTTGAAGCGCCTAAATCATATGTCCATGGGTCGATTAAATCTTGTCCGGAATCAAGTCCGAGGACTCTCCTATTCCCATGAATCTCTCGGTCGTCTAACAACCCTCCCACTACGATGAGGCTCCGGTTGTGAAAGCGTATCGTTTGGTATATCATCTAGTACAGTTGGCACTGACGTTTGCCCTCCAAGCTCATTTAAAGTAATCTCACTTCTGGGTTTTCTTTGGTTCATATAGTCTTCTTCCAAAAATCTAAAGTGGGTGCTTATGACCACCTTTTGATCTTGAGGACCATAGAACATACACCCTTTTTGTTCCTCGGGGTATCCTACAAACAACCTTAATTCTGATCGAGGATCCAATTTACCGGCTTCCTTACCAAATTTTCATGTGTCTCATACTAGGCTTGCGCCCGGTCCACAATTCTTTGGGAGTTTTGGGAACCGATTTAGATGGCACCAAGTTCAGAATGTAAGCCGTTGTTTCTAAGGCATGACCCCAGAACGACTTGGGAAGATCCGCATAACTCATCATTGATCTAACCATTTCCAAAAGAGTTCTTTTTTTTTTCTGCAACCCCGCTTTTGTTGAGGGGTTCCGGTGCGAAATGAAATGATACAATCCCTTCATCAGATAAGTAGTTCAAAAACTCATCGCTGAGGTATTCGCCTCCACGATCAGATCGTAGAGACTTGATACGTTTTTCCCTATGATTCTCTGCTTGAGCCTTAAAGTCTTTGAATTTCTCAAAGGTCTCAGATTTATGCTTCATAAGGAAAATATAACCGTACCTTGAGTAATCATCAATGAAAGTGATGAAATACTCATAACCTCCTCTTGCTTTGGTTGACATTGGACCACATACATCTGTGTGAACGATCTCTAACACTTCTTTGGCCCTATTCCCCTTGGCTCCAAATGCCCTCTTGGTCATTTTACCCTCCAAACATGATTCGCAGGTTGGAAACGGTTCAACTTGGAGAAGTTCTAGTGAACCGTCTTTCACCAACCTTTGGATCCTCTTTGGATTTATATGACCCAATCTTAGATGCCAAAGAAGTGTCTCGTTCACGTCTGATGAACGTTTTCTTTTCTCGGAAATAGTTGATGTGTTATAGGATGCATTTCGTGAGTGGTGTGCACAGTTAATTGTATAAAGATTATTCGCCAACGTTCCATGATAGATAAATTTATCATAAAGAGAAATGGTAACAACTTTATTAAAAGTAACCGAATATCCATCATGAAAAAGTTTAGAAACTGAAATCAAATTCTTTCTAAAACTTCGAACGTCTGAACATCTCTTAAAATTAAAACTCGTCTTCAAAAGACAGGTGCACTTCTCCCATCGCTTCACCGCCACTCTCGTAGAAGACGCCCGGTGTGATGAGGATCTCACTTCCACTTAGTTGTTTGGGGAACCCCCATGAACCCCAAACATGAACGTGAAACAAACATGCACCACCCATAAATGGGAGGCATACGCCGCTAAACAAGTTTCAACAACTAGTGAGTGAGGATTACCTTTCTTTCCTTTCCTTTTGGGATTGGAACAGGCTGACCTCCAATGTCCTTTCTCCCCGCAATGAAAACATATTCCTTTTGGTTCTTTCTTGACACCCAACCAGCTAACCGTCTTTTTCTCACTTTTCTTAATGATGAGCTTGCTTTGGTTCTGACCACTTTCTTTTTCTTGAGACTTGCCTTCCACTGGCCTAGATCTCGAGAAAAGACTTTTGGTCACCAATGCTTCGTCTTTCTTTCCTAAATGCTTCTCCACTTTCTCCAAGGCTTCTTGTAGATTATCCATGGTAAACATGTGATCACTCATCACAAAACCACATTAAAATTCATCGAAGCTCCTTGGCAGAGTAAGCAATAGAAATTCAATTTGGGCCTCATCACAATACTTAGTTCCGAGATAAGCCAGTTTCAGAAAATGGTGTTTGACTCTGAGAACATGCTCCCTTACAGTGTGTTCCTCACCATTTTCAAATTTAGCCACATCGTCGTTTTTAAACCGACGATCATGCGGTCTTTTGTTGAAAACATTTCTTCAAGACTTTGCATAATTTCCGCAATGACTCAACACCTTCATGAATGTGTTTCAAATCATCGACAAAGAAGTCAAGATTACACGTTTCATGGGTTCATTGGCCTGCTCCCAAATATTATACTCATGTCTTGCCGCATCAGTTGATTCATCAGTAGGCTTACGTGGCTTGGTATATCAAGAATCCAATAATGTTTTTTTGCAGGTAGGACATGCATCATATTTCGTTTCCAAACATTATAGTTTTCTCCAGATAATTGGTGTTCTTTGAGTGTATATAACAGTGGATTAAAAGGTTGCGACATGATGAACTGAAATAAACAATAATATGCATAAGCACAAATAAATCACAAGGTTTGATCACATACATCATATTAAAATCTCAAAAAAATATGAACATGCATCAGCCAACATCTCAAAACAGTTTAAATAAGCCACGTGGGGTGGGTCATTATTTAAACACATTCAAGCAAGTTACAAACAAGAACAGTTACAAACCTTTAATATCCAGATTAATAGTTGGCTCCCACTTGACCAATATAAAATTGACAGGTACTTCGGGGAAGTATATGCATATCAATTTTATACCTAAGTAATAACCATGATTAAATACAAGATTACTATTTTGCTTTGATCGAGCCTCGTGGGGAGGGTCATTCGTCGCCACTAGTAATAACCCACAATCATCCGTTTGGAATTCATTCATGTGAAACCTATCTTTTGACCGTCCCCGTGGGAAATTTCTCCAAAAGAATTCACAAATAAATAAATCATGGAGGTCAAAATTAATTCAATTTTATTATCCGGAATAAAATTGTCAATTAATTATTTAAGCATACTTAGTAAATTTGAAGGTGAGATTTTTCAATTTGGCAACCCTCATGGAAACACATTTAAACAAATTAAATAAAGCATAAGATAGCACAAATAAATCAAGCAAAACAGAAAAATAAACATATTGGGCACAAATTATCCAATTGTCATGGTTTGATTTTTTCTTGGCTTGATCTTGAAGAAACACGCCTCGAATTTCTCCCACTCGTTCGTCTCGAAAAAATACTTCGCTCGAACCGCCACGCCAAGTAGATCGCAGGATGGATGCACGCCAGATCCGGCCGCCACTTGGCCTAGGAGAGACTTCGGCGACTTAGGCACCACCGGCCGGCCGACCACGCCACGATGCCTCGGCAAGCCTCGGCGGCAGATGGCATGTGTCGGCAGATCTCGGCGACGGCAGCCAGACACTCTCCGCCTCCACCTAGCCGGTACCTCGGCGGCGCCCGAGTATCCGCCTTGTACAACAAGGGATCCGCCAAATCCGCTTTCGGCTGAGAGAGCACCGCCCGTCTGGCGGCCCTCATCCTCAAGGCGTTCGGCCGCCCGGCCTCGCCCATAACGCCCATGCGTGCCGGTAGCGCCTCGCCACGCCCTTACTGTTTGCGGATTTAGTCCTTTAATTCTTCGTCTCTTCGTTCCCGATCCGGTTACAATTTATTTACAAAAATAAATAAACCTAGATCTAGACTAGTTTATTACATTGATCAAATCAAACAAATCCTAGTCTACTCGTGGATTTTTTCACGAGGCAAAACAAATCGAACGAATCGAATTAAAAACCCACGGTTTATATGCATGCAAAAAATAAAACATTAAAATCCATGATAATTGGATACCGCAAAAAACAGATCTAACAGTTCTACTATCCAATTTCAAATTTAATGTCCACGAATTAAATTACAATTTAAAAAATTCAGAGTCAAAACAAAAATGCTCGATACGATATGTTGGGAATGAGTTACATAGATCTATTCGGGGTGAATATTTAAATACAAATTTAATTCATTAATTATTACTAGCATGAATTAATCCTATATTAATTCAAATAATAATTGCAACAAAATATCATGCATATAAAAAAGCCACGTAAAACCTACGATGCGGAATCTACGGGTTTTACGTGAACGTATTCCTCTCGGGATGGCAAAGGACTTTCGGTCGGACGGACTAACCAAAAGGACTTCCCAAGTATTCCCTTAGCCCTTGCTCAACTATCCGGTGGAAGGACACTTATCGAACAATTAACAAAAGGAAAAAATAAACTTTGTTGCACCACTTTTGTGGATTTGCTAATATTTCCAGCACATGGAATTGTACTTGGGAATGAACTAATCATCCCCTATTTATAGGAGAGAGAGTGGTCGAATTTTATGTAGAAAATCAATGTGGGAAAAGACTTTTCTTGGTCACCAAAAAATCTTGAATATATCTCCTATATTCTTTTTCCCATAATTAAAATATTCCACAAAAATCCCACCTCCTCAAGATATGGTGATTTTCGAAAATTAGTGTTACAAGAATCCAAGATTTGGATCTTCTTGAATTTATGAGATATTCTTGTATTTCAAGAAATACATATCTTCCATAATATTTTTTCAAGAAAATCAAGAAAATCTTTCTTGCCCACTATATTTCCAAAATTTCGAAAATTCTATATAGATAACCAAGTGGGAGATTTCTTGATTTTAATGAGATAACCTTGTATTCCAAGAATACATATCTTCATTCCATAACAAAATTCAAAGAAAATCTTTCTCCCTACTATATCTATAATTTTGAAAATAGCATGGAAAAAATAAGCAACAATATTTATTTTATTTTAATCACCTTTTTCAGTTATTGGACTATTTGTTGGGCTACTCAGGGGGCCTTTAGGAGAATTAAGATTGAACCTTCTAATGGATCTTTAATATCTAATATTGAGCCACAATACAATTCAAGTCCATAAATATTAATTAATCCCACTACATAATTAATATTGAACCATCCATCTTAACCCATATTACAGTCAATATGGCTCCCGGTCATTATTTCCCGTGTTTAAGATTATCTAGCCCATCAATTAATTCAAGCCACTGAAATAGCTTTCCGTTAATTAATATCTTTTGTCCTTGGTCGAGGAACGGTTCAACATTATTATCCATACCGAAAACTAATTCCATTGCAAGATTTGGTATGATAAAACTTATGAACCTCCCAAGGGGGCAAATCAAGCAAGCGTACTTGCACACGATTCTTCGTATTAAATCTTAGCAATCACATGTGACCAATAATATTGCCCAAGATAAAAAGTATTGAATCTCTTTGATTCGCTACCCATGATAAGTCAAAGCAATAGTTACCAATCCCACGTGATCCTATTTAAGGGACGAAGGTTAAGAAACAACGAACCACTGAGGTCTAATTCTTCCTTGTTCAGTTCTGAAGAATTTATCCTACTGTAGGTCCTATTCAGCGCATCAGTCATGCACTAGTGTAATCTCTTGGTCAAGACAAACCAATCTGAGCCTTACACCTCAACCTTTCGCGATGGTTGTTCATTTCCATCTAGGTCGTGAATGGCGTACTTTTAGTTACAAGGAACTGTTAATTTAATCTTATGTGATCTGGTATCACTAAATTAACTATAGTGTAACACGTACGAATTATTGAACAGTTATGCAGTAAATATATATAACATTCAATCATATTTAAAGCATCAGTGATAAACAATTTATTTCAGTAAATAAGTCTGAAAATTCAGTTTCGATTATACAAAGTAAAAAGCATACTTTCCAGTATAATCCCAACAAAACCGGTTTCAAGTTTGAAACTTTTCTTAAAGCTAACGAGGTGGGTGACATTATTTGTATTGCAGTGGTATTATGAACTAAACTAAACAAACACAAATCTATAACCAAGAACATAAGAATACAAGTATTTCAAAGTTAAGTTTATTATATGATATGTATCTTATGATATACATAAAATGCAATTTCACGATGGGAAGATGAAAAAGGGGATTGCGCGTGGTAGTTGCTACCAGTGTCCCACGTGAATAATTATCATGAGATGGAGGTTGAAAACGAAAAGCAGATTGCATGTGGTTGGACCAACCAGTGTCCCAAATGATCTAATGATGAATGATATCTTATGAATATCAATGATGTTTATGAATCCAAATTACTAATAAGATTATGTTAAGAAAACAAGCTAAGAATGAGTTCATACTATGACTTCGAGCGACCCTTCAAAATTAGCTACGTAAAAACGTAATAACAATCTATATCAAAATACTAAGTTTAAATATTTTCGGTATACTGCCAATACGAGTAACAGCGTACAAGTTATCCACTGAGGTTTTTATCTCACATCCCCACAGTTTGATATTTTCAGGACATGATCGAGAGAGGCCGGAGCTGCAGCAGTGACACAGAGTTTCCCTAATGATGATTTTTAATTAATGTGGAATTATATCATAAATATTTAAATTCTTATGCCAAGAAACCTTTTAAGCTTACTTGATAAAGTATCATGTACACTACCCTTTTTTATAAATATCATCGTTATAAATATATATCTTGCAATTTAAATTAAGGGTCCTTCCACATTTTTTATCTCAACTAATATTGATGATCAGGTTCTTTCGCTACAAAATGTAATACTTATGCTTGTTGTTATATTTTAAAAAGAAATTTTTTAAGCTCAGATTTTACGATCACTAAGTGGCGACCTGGGTTTAGAATGTCGAAGCTGCAAGGGCCGACATTCTGGATTCGGGGCGTTAGACATATAATACTCCCCCGTATCTTTTTAGTAGCTCAAAATCCAAAAAGGTTTGTCTTTTATTATATACCCAAAATAGCAATAAAGTAACTATACAATTTCAAACTATCCTCCTACAAATATCACTAAATTACATCTCATATCACTAATAATTACATGCAAAAGTAACTTTTTTTGTCTCATTAACTAAAATGACAAAATACACTGATCAAAAAGCAAAAAGAAAAAAAACTATTTTATTCTCTTTAAATATTAATAAATAATTTTTCCATTAAAACCAATGTCAAAGTCAAAATGAGCATTCTAAAAAAGAATAGATGAAGTAACTGATTTCAAAATATATATTCATATCAAAAAGAAAATTTATTATTGATCATTAATAGCCATTTTTTAAATTTCAAGATAAATTTATAATACTTTTTTTTTGTTTAAAAAAAAAAGTCAAAATGAAAATGTGCATTGTAAAAAAGAATAGATGGAGTAACTGATTTCAAAAATGAAAATATATAGCCATTTTTAAAATTTCATGATAAATTTGTAATAATTTTATGTTAAATTTTTTTTCAATTTTTGTTATAGTATTTATTATTAATTATGTATAAATAGATCTAAGTTAAAAAATAATATTCCCTCCATTTTTTATTAGATGTCGTTTTAGCTTTTAAAATAATTTTTTTATTAGATGTCGTTATGGGATTTTTCTCCCCTTTATCTCATATTTACCCTTAATATGTTAATTTCAAATTTCAAATTTCCTATAAAAATATTGTATGTATATTTTTTCAGCCAATAGAAATTATTGTTAAAAATATTTAAATAATATTAATTAATGTTAATTTTGAAAATAAAGTATGTCCTTAATTTGTCTTAAAAACCCCAGAATGACATCTATTAAAAAATGGAGGGAGTATTAATTTTAGAAAATACTCAAAACATAATTAATATATATGTGTTGTAAATATTATGAATTTTTTTTGACAGGGTAGATATTATGAATTTGAACCTTGCCTCTAGCATGCAAAGAAGATAAAATAAAATTTTTTATACCATTTGAGTTACATTCCATTTGTTAATATTTTTAAATTTGCCGGCAAAATTAGCAACAATTTTTTGGTCCAATATTTTGTTATGAGACACACTTGTGTGAGGCAAACTCACGGTGAGACGGGATATAATTTTAGTATTGATGTTTTAACACTTTGGGAGTGGATAATGTTGATTTGTGTTAGTTTGTACTCCGTCTCATAAATGAGACGGTGTATAATTTGGGCATTGACGTTTTAACACTTAGGGAGGGGATAATATTGATTTGTGTTAGTTTGTACCCGGTCTCATTTATAAGACCATCACATACGAATTTTTGTATATTGTTATATACAAGTATAGATTTCAGCATAAAATGTGTAAAATGAGTTTTAATAAATTTTATGTAGCAACTTGTAGAGTTAATTTTAAAAAGAAAAAGGTGGAAGAAAAAAAGAAAAGAAAAGAAAAACAAGAAGCAACATCGTCCACTCGATACCAATTAAATTGTTGTTCACCAAAATGGAGCGTGTCCAAAACTCAACGTTGCCCCCAATAAACCCAAAAGACCCACAGCTCTTTCCAACCGATGGCGTCTCTTTTGTGCAACTATTACCCCCACCGGGATTTCTTACGGTAGCAGGGCCGCGGCGGATGGTGGCGGTTAGGGCGGAGTCTATCAATCCGGATATCCGACAAAGTGGTTGTCACTGAACTCGCTAAGCCCGTCACTGCCTACTGCAGGTTTTTATTTCACTGCATTTTGCTTTTGTTTTTCCCTCCTTTTAATTTGATCTTCTATCAAGTATAGGTCAGGTGGTTTGGTTTGGTAAAAATTACGAATTGAGTTGGTAAAATTTCATTATTAATTTATTCGGCTCTCATTTTAATATTATTATTTCTCTGTTTTCTTTTGACCTCTGAAATTATATATTCTGTTAAAACTTTTGGATCTTTATATGGTTTCTCGAGGTGTGATTTTCAGGCTGTCCGTACAACTTGTGCGTTTCATTTAGTCAATAAAAATGTAGGTGTGTTATTTCTCTATCAAGTACGTTTGTTGCGAAATGTAGGTGTGTTATGACTTCAAAATTCTATGAATATGAAAGTTTTGATGAATAGTAAAAATTTGTGTTCGTTTTGAGATTTTGATAGGGTTAAATTTTTGCTTTATGTCAAATTAATATGTAATAGTGATCGATGTTGTATTATTATAGTATATTGAGAGTGAGAAAAGTAGTGATGTGATAGTATCAAATTTTGTGAAAAATTGGAGTATAAATATATTTTATATGAGTAGATTTTAAAGTCTGATTTTAAATTTCAAACTATAATGAAACTTGATTTTCAAAGTCCTGGTGAGTCCGAAAACAAACATACACTGAATTGAAATTTGAGATTATGGTGGTGTGTAATTCCGAACTTTGAAATCCTAATATTTGAAATTTTTTATAAGTAGTCAAAATGCGTCTGTTTTGGAATATTATAGGATAAAATGATTGAAAAGTTCATTAATGTTTTATTATTACATTATTATTATGAGTGAACAACTTTCCAATCCAAAATAGGACATATAAATACTAATAGGTGCAAGTTTTTTTTTTAATTACTATGAGGTCCAAAATCATGTTTCAAAAGACAAGAATACCCTTACTTTTCTACACTCCTATTTTCCATTCTTGTCTTTCCCTTATCTCCAATTCAACATGCACATATGCATCTAAACATGCACATATGCATCTAAACATGCATAAGTTCATTTTTGAATGAACCTATGCATCTCTACTTTTCTACACTCCTATTTTCCATTCTTGTCTTTCCCTTATCTCCAATTCAACATGCACATATGCATCTAAACAAATTTTTGAATGAACCTATGCATCTCTGTTACAAACCAGATTCAAAAAGCAATCACAAACAGATCCAGATTATTTTGATTTTTAGATAGGTAAATGTAAATATTTGGTATTTTTATTAATTTGGATATGAAAGTTTTAATTTGTAAATAAAACAAGATGCATATATGCATGTCTTCCTATTTTTTATTTCCATCTACTCCCTTAAGGGAAAGATAAGAATGGAAAATAGGAGATGTGACATGAATACCCTTATTTTCCTACACTCTCCTATTTTTAAATTTTGTCTATTTTTTCATGTCACATCTCCTATTTTCCATTCTTGTCTTTCCCTTAAGGGACTAGATGGAAACCAAAAATAGGAAGACATGCATATATGCATCTTGTTTTATATACAAATTAAAACTTTCATATCCAAATTAATAAAAATACCAAATATTTACATTTACCTATCTAAAATTCAAAATATTTACATTCATAAGTCTTTCAAAAAATGCATAAAAATTAAAAATTACATATTTAAATTCAAAAAAATTACATATCATCATCTAAGTACAAAAACTATACATATCTTCGACATGCATAAATTGACGAATACATGAATTTACATATTTCCGTCTCCAGATCAACATGCACATATGCATCTAAACATGCACAAATGCATCTAAACATGCATAAGTTCATTTTTGAATGAACATATGCATCTCCGTTACAAACCAAATTCAAAAAACAATCACAAGCAGATCTAGATTATTTTGAATTTTAGATAGGTAAATGTAAATATTTGGTATTTTTATTAATTTGGATATGAAAATTTTAATTTGTATATAAAACAAGATGCATATATGCATGTCTTCCTATTTTTGGTTTACATCTACTCCCTTAAGGGAAAGACAAGAATGGAAAATAGGAGATGTGACATGAATACACTTACTTTCCTACACTCTCCTATTTTCCATTCTTGTCTTTCCCTTAAGGGAGTAGATGTAAACCAAAAATAGGAAGACATGCATATATGCATCTTGTTTTATATACAAATTAAAATTTTCATATCCAAATTAATAAAAATACCAAATATTTACATTTACCTATCTAAAATTTAAAATATTTACATTCACAAGTCTTTCAAAAAATGCATAAAAATTAAAAATTACATATTTAAATTAAAAAATATACATATCTTCGACATGCATAAATTGACGAATACATGAATATACATATTTTCGTCTCCAATATAACATGCACATATGCATCTAAACATGCATATATGCATTTAAACATGAGAGAGAAAGAGGAGGCAGGTTGGACCTAAGAGTATTTAATTTTATGAGGTGAGGGGTATAATTGGTATAATTGGACCTAAGAGTATTTTTTTAAAATTTGGACCTAAGAGTATTTAGAGTGTGAAACTTGGACTAGAAAGTCTTTATTTCTATTATTATTAGGGACAAACTCTTTTTTGTCTTGTATTCATAGCTCAAATTATTTTTTGTCATACCATTGATAAAAAAACTCTTTTTTGTCCTTTTGTAACATATTTACCCTTTATTAAAAAGAGTCACGCATGGGTCGCGCAGAGATCGCACATGGGTCACGCATAGGTAGGTCGACCTATACCTGACTTAGTGAGATGGATAGACATTAATGTAATAAGAGTAAAAATGTCATAAAAGGACAAAAAATAGTTCTTTATCAAGGGTGGGGCAAAAAAGAGTTTCAACTATCAATAAAGGACATTTTTGTCTATTTTTTGTTATTATCTTGAGTGTACTGGGTGAATAAAAAAGAAAATAATAAAACGTGATAAAATAAAGTGAGATTAATGAGATTTCGGAAACCATTCTCTTGAGTCCCGAAACAAACGGGGTATGAGATTGCAAAGTTCAAAGTTCGGATGAGATAATCGCAATAAAAACTTACCCCATGGGACTCTGAGAAAATTAGTAGAATAATCTAGAGATTTACTTTGATCAACACCAACTTTAATGAACTATACTATGGTTTGAGAGAAATCAAATACTACCTTGAAAATTTAGGGAGAGATGGGCTGCATGTTGATGAAATCAAAAACAGCAATTGTTCATCTAAGGATTACTTCTTCTACATGTTTCCAGATTCTCTTTAATTCCCTCATCTCACGCTCCAATTAAATACGGGCTTTTTTTATTGTGCTTTTTATTCTATTTTTCATCATTGTTAATCTAGATTTTTTTTTCGTGTTTTATACTGATTTTGTTGACGTAGTCTTCATACAGTAACACCATTGTGTTCATATAGTAACACAATGTCAATATCATGTGTTACTATAAAGACAAATATTGTATAAAGAAAAATGTAACACATACTTGTCCTTATAGTAACACGTACTTGTGCCTATAGTAAAACTTGATTTGCGAACGTGTTTTTATGTTTCTTTCATGAATTTTTTTTTTGGAAACCCTGATTGACTCGTGAAGGATTCTCAAAGTTTTGGTCCTTTAAATTTCCGAGTACCTTCCTATTTTGGTCTAATGTTGCACATGCAATATTGCATGGGAGTGTGATCTCCCATTTTTTTGAGGATGATACTAATTAATTCCTAAAAGGGTTTGAAGTGTATTTGGTTTAAGTTTAATGAGATAAGTGATTGTGGTGCAGGTGTTGGAGGTCGGGGACCTTTCCTCTTTGCGATGGAAGCCATTTGAAGCACAACAAGGCTTCTGGGGATAATGTTGGACCTTTGCTCTTGAAGAATAAATAAATACTGTACTTCATTTTTGTTTTTATTATCAATCTTGAGTATCAGACTCGGACAATCATTTGATTCTTCATGAGATGATCTGGTGCTTCCCCTTTTGATGTCAAACAAACATATTCTTTTAGCTTGTTTTGGAGTTTTATCACATTTGGTTGTTTAAAACATATATAATTCATGACGTTATTATTTCATTCTTAGTAATGTGCGCATGCACCTATGAAAATCACTAACATGATTTGAGCACATAAGCAATATATAAATGGTGAAAGGATGTTTTGTTAGGGGTAAATTGTAAATAAACTTGGCCATAAAAAACACTTCAGAATTCCAAGTTCATCAAAAGCAGGGTTTCTAAGAGGCGGCCTCTACCATGACTAGACAAAAGAGAGAGACGACTTGGGAGTCGGGAGCCAAGCGGTCCTTTGCCTTTCACTAATGTCGATACTTTTATTCCGAAAGAGCTGAAAAAGTAAATATACACTTTATTTCAAGAGATCTTAACTGATACAAGACATTTTTTGTACTTGTAATATTTTCTTCAAATATTAATACAAGGTAGTTGTTCGCCCACAAGAATCTTGTAGTCTATTTAATTAGGCTTTCACATACTTAAATTTGAAAGCAACACTTCATATCAACACAAAGAGAATAATGCACTTATTTTGAATAGCACGTTTGGGAGGTAATCCAAGTTTTAGTTGGTCTAGTATTGTTGCCACACAAGACCTCATGAGAAGGTGAGTAAGATGGAAGATAGATAATGAGGATAAAGTATCATTATGGTACTCTCCTTCGATTAGTGACGACAGCAGTTTTCATACCCTACATGTGAGTTTCTAATAGGCTTAGGCTTAATTGCGAATAAAATCACCACATTTTCACAAATTGCAATCTAATCTAGACTTTTAAATTTTGACAAATAAATCATCACCTTTACTTTTTTTGACAATTTCAACTTCGGGCAGTTTGCCCCCTTACCTGAAAGTTGATGTGTATAAAAAAATGCTCCATCATCATACAAGTAAGCATCCACGTCAATGAATACGTATTAACATAATAAATAAAAATTTAAAAATAAAATAATATTATATTCTATTAATAAATTTAAAATACATTTAAATTTAAAAGTATAAGTTATATTTTTTAAAGTATTAAAAGTTAAAAAACTTAAAATATATATATATAAATATATATAATAATAATAAATTTAGAATAACACTATTAAAAATGAATTAAAAAATAAAATAGAAATTAAAATAATAAAATAAAAAATTTACAAATAAAATAATTAAATGCAAAATTAAAAATCAAACATTCATTCTCTTCACATCTTCATCCTTGGAAAAAAAAAATTGATTCTGCAAAAAAATTTCAATATTCAATTATACCAAAATTCATCCATCTTCAACCTCATATTGCCTTCGGCGCTGCCCCACCCCAACCATCCCATTGTTGCCCCACCCTGACCTCATGTTTCTTTTGTCATCGTATCTTCACAAAGTAATTTTAATTTTGCAAAAAAATCTCAAACTTGTGTTGGTTTCTAATTATTAGAAGAAATTAGATTTTGATTTTGATTTTAATTTTTATTGATGTTAATATCTTATTATATTTAAATTTATTCTAAATTTATTTATAGTATTTATAATACTTAATTTATTTTTAAACTATTATTTATTATGTTAATAAATATTTATTGATGTGGATGCTTACTGGACTGATGATTGTGCATTTTTTGTACACATCAACTTTCGGGCAAGGGGACAAACTGCCCGAAGTTGAAATTGCAAAAAAGAGCAAAAGTGATGATTTGTTTGCTAAAATTCAAAAGTTTAGATTATATTGCAATTTTTGAAAATGGGTGATTTTATTCGCAATTAAACCTTTTTGATATCATTGACCCTGCACACTTGAAGAAATGGGAAGTGAATGTGATAATATTGGTATGGCATTTCTCGAGGGACGATGGAGAGACCGTTGGTTTCTATGAGGTCCTCTCATAGACACAAGCCCTGGAGTTGGATAGCATCATCAATGAAAGGACGTGATTCTAAGATAGTTGTGGACGAAATAAATTTATCCAATACTTTTAATTTGATTTTTGGAGATTATTTTACTGCTTGTAGATCGACTATTGATACTTCTAGTAACTTGTCTAAGGGTGTCAATTCTTGGGCACACGAGTTTGCAAGGATTTCTCATTGCTATGGGGACTTTTTTGTTGGGTAGACTCGCCGAATTTTGTGATTAGGCTTCCCGCCACCGTGTGTTCGTACAATAATGAAAGTTGATCTTCTTTGCTTTCACGAGAAATTAAAATTTAACAATTAATTTCTTATGCTCGCATTTGATTAATATATAAACAAGGGTAAATATAAAATGATTAATGAATATTGTTGAAAGTTAATTACAATGGATTAATGCATACAAAATATAAATATAGTAGGAAAAGAGCCAAAATAGTTTAGAGAGGTGATAATGTTGATGCCTTTTTCTTTCTTACAAGTGTGGGCCTCCAGTGTGGTGCACAATGCACTCCATAGTGTATTTTAAAAATATACAACTTGTTGCACTGAAATATATAACTTGTTACACTGAAACGTGCAACATGTGTTTATAAAACAAATTATATATTTTAGTGCAATAAGTTATATATCTCTAAAATACACTATAATATGCATGATGCACCTGTTATACACAAGACCTAGCTTTTTATAGTGTTTAGCTAGCGTGCTCTTGTCTTTCAGATTGGATGCATGGGGATTTTTGCAAGTAATATTTAATTTGAATCCATCTCACATAACATATATATATTTACACTGTCTGATGCATGATTTTTCTCAAAGAGAATAAAATTTCTATATCTTCTAAGCCCCTAGATAACATACAATATAGTTAGAATACAAGGTTAGTTATGTAATATCTGTCGGATGTATATTGTCTACATTCTGTATATAGTGTCAGTCCATCTTGCTCCCACTGCTATGCCAAAACTGTGCAGTCCTCTCAAACTGTCACGTGCTACCGGACCATGGGGATTTTCTCCTGCACATGATCAATTATCTTTCAAAATCTACCTTCTAAAATTGATTACTTTATGCTTTGCGAATGTAAAAATGATTGAAGAAATTTTCTCCATATTAATATTGGGAAGAAATTTGATTTGTTTATTAACGTAAATATATATATTGGTTGCTGAAAAATGTATAGTATAGGATTGAAAAAAAAAGAATTAGTATTTGGAAATTGGAAACTGAGACTATAAGATGAAAAGTGCTCCCAGAGGGAAAAAAAAAGTGAGAAGATGAAATGAGAGTTTCAGAAAAACAGAACTTAAAACACAAGCATTTTTAAATTCTGAAATAGTAAACAAGTGAAAAGAATGTTGTACTTTAAAGAAGAGCTTCAAAGTTTAGGTCATTCTAATTAAATATCACAAATATTCTGTAAAAAAAAAAATTAAATATCATAAATAACATGCAAAAGCATGCAAAATTAGTATACTATTCTATGCACTTCGGGAAACGTAATTTTCTGTTCTTGTATTTTTTTTTATCTTAATTTTACCTGTACTGTCTTTTAATACTTTAAAAAATACATTATTAAATCCTCTTGAATTAAAAAAAAAATATACAAGACACCAAAGGCTAGAAACAAAGAAGAAAAAGCAAAACAAAAATATTATGAAAAAAGGGCAAAAATTAAAAAGTAAAACCAAACATGGCCTTTATGTTTCAGGTATAGATAGATTATGAGACCTTTAGGGCTCGCTTGGTATGGCTAAGGAATGGTAATGATAATAGGTATCAATGAGGAGTCAATCATTAAGGGTTATTGATTATATTATTGTTGCTTGGTTAGAATATGAACAATGGGTATCATGTGAGGTGGGTTGAGTGGGTGAGAGTAATCAATTGCTTACTTCTATTCTCATTACCTATGTATTAAAACTACCAAACAACATTAATCGAAGTGATTCCCATTACCCATTTCCATTACCCCCAACCAAGCGGGCCCTTAATTGTGTGAAAATAGGAAGAAGAATATCACCTCATTAGTCATCCCACTGTCTGAAGGAAACCAATGCAAAATTACACCCAGCTTCACTAAAGCAGGGACCAATTTGAATAAGATGGGAGTTGTGACCTGCACCATAAATTTATTTCATTTTATCTTAAAGAAAAATTTGCATATTAAAAGATCCATGGGAGTTGTGACCATTTTATCTTAAAGAAAAAATTGCAAATTAAAATATTCCAGTAAGACTTACAAGACTGAGCGCCGTTGTTCCAAGAAGAAGAAGATACATCTTCCCCTACATATTTTCACAAAATAACTGAGTCGTAATGTTTGTCGAAATACAACATGATAGCATTAGCTAAACGATCAAACTATTGTCTATTCAAAAGAGAATCAGGAAGCAAGAAATCATTTGCCAACACAATTACAGCATTGCCGCAAACTCCCATTTCATTTTTGGATCTCAAATCAAATTGACATATATAAGTTTGACAAAGCATAATGCATTTGAAAATACCCCAAGATAACTATATTTTTAAAGTTTTGGCACATAAATAATTGATGTGATATAATTATGTTCTCTTTTTTCAAAAAGACAATTCTTATTTGAGATGTTGTGAGACGGATCCAAATGATATATATTTATCCACTTATTCCCTAACAGATTCGAAATGATTAATTTTAATCGGTCTCATAAGAAAATATTTCTTAGATTGGGATCATTATAGAATGCACAATTTCAAATGCTCGAGGATAATATCGTTTTTGTTCCTTGATATTATTCATATTCTAGTGTTGGAGAAGTCAAGTCTACAAACAAGAAAATTGAAAGGAGATTGAGAAAAAACCAGCATAACAATATAGTGTTTCCAATGTTAAATTTCTCAAAATCACTCTTAGCTTAGAGTATGAAAATCATGAAAACCTGGTCAAAGAAATGTGACTGTTACTTACAAAACTAGATAAGTAAGAACATAACCCAAATATATGTGAGTGGGGCTGTTTAGAGTAACACGTCGACAAATCATTAAGGCTGAAGTTTGTACTACAGTGAATTATGATGTGATTATAAGCATCAAGCAACAGGCACTTAAATTGAGTTAGGCTTATCTGCTTATAGTGCCCATTTGGCTAAGCTTATTTTAAATATCGTATAAGCTTTAACTTATAAATTGTTTTAAGAGCTTATAAGATGTAATTTTTAAGTGATTTATAAGTTGTTAAAGTATTTGGCTAATTAAACTTATAAGCTCTTTGATAATTTAAAACTAAAATTTTAATATAATATAATTATATTTTTATTTTTTATATTGAGGTAGGGTGGGGGTGGAGGGATGTGTGGGGTTGGGTGCGGTTAGGAAGATTAGTTGGGATATCTCAACTTATTTTTTTTGCCAAACAAATTTACAGAGCTTATAAGCTATTTAGGAGCTTATAAGCTGAGCCAAACAAGCACATAATCAAACTAGACGAGCTTTAAGATCTATATGTGTGGCAGTCCCATAGTGAGAGGTATGGGACTAACATTTAAAGATAGTATTTCATCCTAAGTGGATATAACTTCTTAAACAAGTTTTATTACAAGTGCTCACCCTTGCCTTAATAATCCTATTTTACACCTACTCTTGGTTGTCATACTCGATGCAGCAGATTTATCAATCAACAGGTGGAGAAGCACACATATTGCTTTTTTTTTTAAAGGATCAATTCTTAATACCACATGAGTGCAGCATTCAAGCTCAGATTGTCAAAGTTTTTCAGATATTACAACTCTCTAGATTAATTAATATTTGATCTACAATTAAATTAAATTCTCAAGAATTGGAGTGTGCATAATTCTTTTTTTAGGACCGTAACTATGGGGGTGACAATTGTAGGACAATATGATTATGGACTGTCACATTTGGGCCATTAAATTATAATTTTCGCACATTTAGGTCATTAAATTTTATTTTTCGCACATTTAGGCCAAACACACGACATAAGTGCGAAAACTAAAATAATGGCCAATTTGGCCAAAATGTGCGAAAATTAAAATAATGGCCTAAATATACCAGTCCGTAAATATAATGTACTACATTGCTACCCCTAAGTTATAGGCCTTAAAAAAAATTGCCGTTCCAAAAAGTAAAGGAGTCAATGATCATCATAAGTTATGTGGTTGTGCTAAGTTGAAGAGTGTCTAGAATTTCGTTTTTGCAAATGTTCATGCCATGAGAAATTGAAAATGGTAATAGAAAAAGTCACCTCAACAATATGCAAATTTGAGGCACGGCTTAAGAGAACAAATGCAAACTCTCCTATTTGTGCTAGCAGCACTCCGACCTGTGAGTGTATGAAAAGCTCATAAACCTTTAAAGTAACAATTTTTAAAGTGGAGAAGAAGTGAGAAAGTCAAACTTACAATAAGTGATGTCTTAAGAGTGTAGCCAAAGGCCTTTGTAATAACAGCAGAAACTGTTGTCTTAATTACGACAACAAGAATAACTGAGGCAAGCAATATATCCACATGTGCCCACAGGAACTGCACATTTATGAGCATACCAATACTAGAAAGGAAAAGAGCAGCAAAGAAGTTACGGATAGACTCCACCTACAAGAAGAGATCATGCAATTAATGAATTATACAATGACTCCCTGTTAATCTAAAACTGTATGTGATGCCACGATCCAGAAAATTTGAAAGAAAAATAACTGAGGAAATTACAGCAGTTAATAGCAACTTGAATGGCTGCTTAGAGTTTTAAGAATTTTTCAGTCTGAGCTCCTTTCCACCATAAAATGTTAACGAGAAAAATTCCAATTTAGTCAGTTATTGAATGTAATAACATGATAACTGTTGAAGATTATATTATTATTATGTATCATTGTTTAGATGTTCTATCTTAAGTAGGTATATCTGTTTCTATTACTTAGATCTTTATTATGTTTCCTTTATTTTGGTTGTAACTCTAGGTTTTTTCTCCATATAAATACTGGATTCTCGTATATCAATAATACACACAATTTCAGAGGCATAACAAGAACCTTCTTCATCAGCAAGATATCCATCTTTAGTTCCCTAACCCAATCATTCGCCACCAGGAAACTAAAAGAGCTATTATTTATTTTATAAAACCCTTATGGGAGCATGATTGACACTTATACTTTGTGCAAAAATTGGTCATTTTGTTTCATAACAAAAAATGACATGGCCACAAAGAACTCCACATTGATAACTTCCAAAGGCAGCAATACATGATTAAAAACAAAAATAATAAAATTAATAGAGAGACATTAACTTCACATTGTTGTTCTGTAGTGTATACCTGGTTCAAGGTATGTTGTGTAAATTCTGTGGTGGATATCATGACCCCAGCCACAAACGAGCCCAATTCAAGACTGAGTCCAAGTTTATCACTGCACTGAAATATGGAACCACATAAGATTACGAGGAAACAGCTAAACACTTTTAAGAAAAATGCTAATTGAGCATGTTGCCATTCTGTTAATGAGAGAAATATCCAATGCCAACATATCATGTGGTTCGCTTGTTTTTAAGAAAATTAATTTGTTCTGGAGAACTTGTTAGTTCTGTGATATAAACGTTTTGAGACTTCATACAAGTATTAAGCGCAGCAATCAAAGAAACCAAATCTTGGTTTACAATAGACTATTTAGATCTCAAAATAAAATAGTTTCTATAGAACCCTATACATAGCAAAGCTGCAAAAACCCTGGATATATAAAAACTACGAATTCTACAAGTTCAGCCACAAAAATATCAAGAGTTCAAACAATGAAGCTTCTAACTTCTATGTTACCAAGAATATGGCTCCAGCCAATATCAGCATAAGAATGTAACCAAATAATAAGCATTCCCCTAGCCTGTCTGCTGCAACATTCCCAAATATATTTTCCATAAGATAGATCCAGCAGCAGGCAAGTTTGATGGATTGGGAATTTACTTTTGGGGAGATGTGTGATACTACTTGTATATATACTGTGACTGTGGAAGTATATTCTAAAACATTTTAGGGAAAATGCATATTTTGTTTCCTTGAATTCTTTTTCCATCTTTTGGTCTGTCCTATAATTTTCTTTTTATATAAGAAACAGATATTTTATTGCATAGAAAGATTAGGGATGAGAAATCCCTATGTTTGTTTTGGGATTCACGCGGATAGTCTTAGGACTTTGCGCTACCCATCTCATACGAGTTTGAGATTTAAAGTCTGGTTTTCAAATCCTACATTCAATCCACACCTACAAATACCTATAAAATCTATTATTACTCTTCCCAATACATCACACTTTATACACTTTCTTACTCTTCTTAATATAATATAATAATACAACATCAATCACTATTAAACATTAATTTGACATAAAGTTAAATCCCACCCTACTCAAATCCCAAAACAAACACATACATTTACTATTCATCAAGGATTCTAAATCCTGGATTCTAAAACCTTGACTTGCTCCGCACACTTAAATCCCAAAACAAACTCACATGATACAGAATTACAGAGCTAAACACCAATTCCTGGCTACATCTGACAAAGATAAACCCTTAATAGGAAACTGGCTCAAGGACCACAAAGCAACTTTAAATTTAATCCTCTCCCAAATGTCAAGTTTAAATTTTAGTACTGTACTTCATTTTCTACACATATACACTCTGCATCTTTTACTTTTTTTCTTATCAAAAATTTAATTTACTTTAAAAACAAAAGGTAAAGTCAGTAAATAATGAATCTGCAGGGAAATATTAAAAGATATAAAACAGTAAGGAGTATAAGAATATATTATAGTAAAATTATGGAAATAAATTTTAATATTCAGGAACTTTATTTTCTAATAATTTTTCCCCCTACACTTTTTTTTTTAATATCTTTTGTTCTTTCAGTAAAGACAAGGGATAAAAGTTAAAAGAAAATGAACATGCACGGCAAGAAGAAAATGGGCAGAGGGCAGCAACCCGGGTTTCAAAATATGCTTGATTTTTATGTGTTGTCCTTTCAAAATCACTAAACAGTGACAATTCACATGTTCGTAGAAGTTTTTGTGAAACTAGTAGACATAAAAATGCAAGGAGCAAAATAATAAAAATTAAAGTGCATGGGCAAAACGTGAGGGTTTTCTTTTTATATTCTAATTTTCTCATGTCAATGTACACACACACATACACATACACATAGAAATGACTAGATATTTCTAAAATGTTTTTATTATTAAATTACAATCTCACACATATATAATAGTTGTAACATATAATATATACTCCCTCCGTCCCAGATAAGTTTTCACAGTTAGTATTTGACTCGTGTTTTAGTGAGCGAGGTTTGTATTAGTATTTGAAATGATAAAGTGACTTTTAAGGAGGGGTGTGATAGATGAGGGGATTTGGGACGGAGGTAGCATGTATTGTAGTTATATCTGTGTTTCAAATTTGCAAAATCTATGGAACACTTTCATATGCACACTTTACAGATGATCAAATCACATATCCGCTATAACTGTAAATATACATCTACATCCGGAAAACAAGCAATCCTTGACCAAGTAAAGAAGCAAACAGTAATTCTTTCACAACTTGATTCACTAATTCATTATGGTGTAATTCAACCTAGTATCGATATCATTTAACTTGTCAACTACAAATTTTGGACTTAAGTTTTCATCTTGAGAAATATGTTATTGGTCTACGAGTTAGAACATTATCAAGTTGACCATATTAAGCACAAAAAATAGAACATGAAATTCAGGGATCACAACGAACGGAATGTTCCTTACCCAAGCCGATATCAAGCAGAATGCCACTGTTGCCAGCTGATATAGTTCATTCGTCTAAAACAATAAAGAAAGTTGCATAAATGATTCATTAGTCTTTCGAAAGATGAAAAAAACCGAACATACGTTGAACCATAGTGCAAGAAAATGACAGGCAATCAATAATTCGAACCAGTGAATAATTGGCTCCACTATAAAGACTCAAAACTAGAAGTCAAATTTTATTTCTCAGCCATATTAGGATCAGAATTCATCATTTTGAGTGTTTCTAAAAACATTTTTATAATCACTGATATATATTCTAACTGTAGAACTGAATGAGAAGCAATTCCTTAAAAAGATGCTTGCAGTGGGATTCTCCTGCAGAAAACATAAGTATGATTTCTAATAAAATAAATCAAATTAAAAATATGCAAACAAAAGAATGAAAACTCAAATTTCGTAAATGGACTAACTTGGGATGATAACTGCATCATCAACTTCAAAAACCGAGGAACAAATGACCAGGCCAATGCAGAAGCCACGGCAAGATATAGGGATAGAGTGAGTAGCCTAAACAAATATAAAAAATCAGTTAATGGAAAGGAATTATTACCTAGAGGAAACAAGACATTTTTACTGGGCTTACACTTTTCCCATGGTGACCATTCCTTGCAAAATGCCACTATTACCACCTAGTATAGGGAGTAAAGCAAACAACAACCCAACAGCACAATCCTAGATAATTATTCAGTTAGAAAAAATTCACTTAATAAAGGTACCAATAATTTAAATAAAATAGCCAACTAAAAGATGGAGAAAGGTCAAAGAAAACCTGAAAAATAAGAGTCCCAATAGTCACTTGACCATGAAGAGCATTGTTACTATTCTGCTCAACCAGAAATTTTACTACCTAGGAGGAATATGACAGCATTTAGGATAATAATTACATCCTTTATTTCAACTTTGTATATACAAAGATAAAATTTATTTTTGAAAAAATAAAGGATAGGTAGTTACCACAGCAGTTGATGACATTGAGAGGAAACAACCAACGAATACACCTTCTGACAACTTTGCTCCACATAACTGCAACAAATACATCATGTAACCAAAATATGATAATACAAGCTCAAGGTAAGTAACAGAAACCTACCAATGCCGTTACGCCACACAAGAAGATAAGAATCATTATCTGAAGCAGTCCACCAATAACAGCAACAGGACCCACAACTTTGAGCTGCATCAGTATACACATCAGACTCTCAAGAGAAAGAGGTAGAAAAATATGTATCTATGAATAGAATATCAAGTAAAACAATACCTTAGACAAAGAAAACTCCAGTCCCAAAGCAAATAGAAGAAAGACAACACCAAACTGTGCAACGGTCTCAACCTGAAATATGAACAGAAGAAAGATTAGAACAAGTAATGAGATCATTAGTATATAGGCAAATAATAGTTCAGTGCATTGTTAAAACAATATGGAAACTAGTGAAAACACATCACCCATCCCAATTAAAAAAGATTTATTGAAGCATCTGATTTTTAAAATAAGAAAAGTCTCTCCAGGTAATTACAATGACTAAGAAGCAATTGAACAAGCCTGATGCCTTGATTAAAGAAAAAAAATCATGACTAAGCTACCCTATGCCATAGCCCATAGAAGGGATAGTAAGCCAGTCTTGGAGGAATATTTTGGCATCACGCAATGACTATAGTCTATAGAATCTCTATATTTGTGATCTTCTATCTCCTACCAAAACTCAAACTTACATCACTGGACAACTGCTTAACTGAAAATTCCAGCTCCTTGTTAAACGGTTCAGAACCGCTGGTTCCAACAGTAAAATATCCAGAACGAAAACCTACCAGAGGATCCCCGTTTCAGTTACGATTTCGAGCCGCCAGTTTCCAATTTTCAGTGTTTTTTTTTTCTAATTATAAATTTGAAAATATAAGTAACATTGTTACATTAGTTTAAGAAATTATATATTATATTGCTATATCAGTTTAAATAAATTACTATGTTATTTGTTAGATAATAATTAATTTCCACGTAAGAGTTTTAAAAATAAAAATATGGTTGCAGAGCCGATTAAACGCCAGTTTCACTAAAATTGTCAGTTAACCGCCAGTTTCGGTTTCTAAACCCCTAGCTGGAACCTAACCATATGAAACACGGTTTTGGTTATGGTTCCGATTCCAGTGCGAACTGCCGCTAACGTTTTTTCTGGGACACCTCTAGATACCAACCACTCCAATCCCTACCAAAATTCCAATACTAAAGAAAGTCTACACCTTGTGATTTGAAACCCAAAACTTAATCCTATTCCACACCTTAAGTTCCTTTAGATCCTTCTGACCAAAGGAGAACAACATAAAGTTAGAACAATCACACCCTATAGCACATGACCCTTTTACTAATGAAGCCACAAAGGTTCGACAAAAATAGATTATTGACTACGCATGATAATATCTAAGGTAAAACCAGCTGCCACAAATTGATAGAAAGAACAATGCAGATGACAAGATCCAGATATTTGCAGTGATCCTTGCACAAATGGTACAAAAGAGCTAATGAAAAACATCAAATAGGCCATCACTGGTGAAATAATTATTCAAACACCAACCACCATGAGAAAAATACAGTGTGTTGAAATACTGCCCTCTTTCAATTTATGAAGATTGTGATATAACATAATCAACTTGAAAATAAATGGAAGACTTCAAGAAAAACTTGGATCAGCTATAGTCTAGTGATTGAAAGTACATGATGAAAGTATATGGGCACAAAATATTATCACATATCATAATATGGATTAAAAAAATGAACATTTCATGAAAATGTGAACTAAAATAATATGCACTGAACAAACATTGTGCTTTGAGAAGTGGCATGCTTTGTACCATGTATATTTTAAAATATATGAAACAGCAAAGAGAATAGAAAAAGGGAACACAGTGATATAGTTTAATTTGATTTTTTGAACTAGATCCACCGAAAAAAGACCCAAATTGGGAAGATTAATACAGGCAGGTTTCAAATGTGACAAATTGGGAAGAAGAAAAGCACAATACATAAGATAATATTAAGAATATCAAAACAATTTATTATGTATATACTGCCGTAATCTTGTAACTATTTACAAAAGTCAAACTTTTAATAAACTGAATAATAGCTTTAAAAGAAAATAGGCTAAGATAAGACGAGAAGCAGATGGAAATATTTAGGAGGACATTCACAAGGAAAGGAATCATTTTAATAAACTGAATAAAATTCAGGAACACAAACACATTGATAAAATTATAAATTACCTCATGCTTTTCCAGTTAGAAGGACAATAAATATATATATGTATATGTGTGTGTGTGTGCATGTGTGCCCTCGCACACCATATCAATATGCATAATTTGAGTTTTGCATTAAAGTTTTAGCTTCATACAAGAATTAAGAGCCCAGACAGTCTAACGAAAAATTCAGAAAATCAAATAAATTGTCCATCAAACAGTGCAAGTTAATGCCAGAAAAGTAAATACAGAAACTCAGAACTTCAAGATCCAAGTTGTCATTTCCACTATCAAGAAATGGATAACATCCAACAAGCAAACATGATTAATTCTTTGCAGTATAAATAAGAGATGTATCAGCACTAAAAGGAAATCTAGGCCATTAAAGCAACACACCTGCACCATCTCACTGATAAATTTCAAACCACCAGGCCCAATAATCGATCCAGCAAGAAGGTAGCCAACAATTACCTAAACAAGTTGTGAATTGGTAAGAATGTTCTCAAATCTTCTAAAGACATAAGTCTCTGAATGTAAGGAACCAAAACAATAAAAAAGGTGAGCAAAAATGACAACAGAGCAACAATCAGACAGTACAGACCGGTTGGCCTAAACAGGAAAAGATGATTCCACCACTGGCAGCAGAGACTATCACAACCACCAAATCTGAAATTAGCCTACAAAATTCAATCTGAAATTAGCCTACAATGTCAAAATTCAAGATTCTGTGCCATCAACATCTCCTCATGTATAAAAACAGGAAAAACAGACAAAAAAAGAGAAAAAGAAAGGGAAAAAATCCCCCTATATTACTACTTGAGAGTTTATTTTGCTTATGCGTCAACTCCTCATTCATTTTGCTTATATGTCGACTCCTCATTAATTTTGCTTATGTGTCGTTTACTGATTGAATTAATTTTATATGATGTGTCATCAAGATAATTAGTTTATAATACATGTGGCAATGCTAGATTGAGTGGCTATATTGAGTGGAACGATTAAATAAATTTTAAAAAATAAGTTGACTAATAGTTTAATAGCCTTAAATTCCACATTAATCTATAGACTATAATGGCTGAAAATAAGGGCTTTTTCATTTTCAATGCATACATACATGTAACATTTTTTCTTTTTTACAATATAATTATAAGCATATATGATTATTTTACAAATGAAACATTATTAATTTAAATTAGATAAATAACATGGCTAATATAAAACTAAACATAAAAAATTTATTTAAAATTATGTGTAACACACGGGTTCTACACTAGTCATGTAATATAGTCAAGAGTTGCAGGGATAGAAAGCTAATCCTGGAGAATCAATGTATAAATAAGCAATCGAGGTTGCATAAAAATACAAAGGATTACCTGAAATCTACTTGAAGCACTGGATATTTTGTTTTCCTGTTCGACATCACAAACACATTATCCTACAAGTAAAATGCCAAGTCAGGAAGGGCTTCTTCTATAAAAGAAACTGCTCTGAATATCTGATGCATAATTTTGTTTTAAAAAAAAAATTAATGTATATATATATATATATATATGTGTGTGTGTGTGTGTGTGTCACCTTTCTATCTATTAGGGTCGCCATGTCATCAGAATCTTCATTTTCAAGGGAGAAAACATCTTGGAATTGGAAAGATTTGGTACCACTGTTAGAAGGGTGCAAAAACATAAAGTAGTAGTCATTTTCTTGCACGTTGCAAACAAAATGTAGTATTTGATTCAGATTATCATTCCCTTACTTAGCCTCATTACTGTCATTCTTCTTAATCTTCTCATGTGTGATTTTAGCAACAGTCTCCAACTCAGCCTGTAATATAATGTAGAATCTAGTTTTAGAAAGTAAATCCAGTGAATTTTGAGCAATGAACACATGCCAACAAAAATTTTAGCTATAAAGGAAAAGGTAATCAACCCCAAAAAGAGAAGGAATATTAGAAAGTATCACCTCTTTATTGTTGGAATTGAGAAGGAGATAAGACCAAAAAATCCATGATTGAAAATGTCAACTTCTTCAGGAACATTACCATGATGGGATTACATTTAGAATACTATGAGCAAGTCAAATACATGAACATAAATTTCAAATCTCAAAAGCATGTTGTAGAGATACAGAGCCGAACTTTATCAGATATCTTCCTATAGAGCAATGCCCAAGTATTCAACTACTGTAGTTAATTCAGTTTGATGACGAAAAGATTTATCATCGATGAAATAAAATTACTACCGCCGTAATACAATGGAGATACCATAAAGTGTTTTTTTCTCAATTAGACTCAACTGGAAAAAGGAATGTGAATGAACACAACTTAATGAAAAAGGTAAACCCACCTGTTGCCCTGCCACACTGCTATTAAAGCTGCTTTCTCCAGAACCTTTGGAAAGATGAGAAGAAATGAAAGCATCATTAAAACAGATGGTCAGAAATTTAACCAAAGGAAAATATGCATGTACACACACACAAAGCAGTGGTTTATGAGATCTACAATTTCCAGAATCTCCTATGGTGTACAAGTAAAAGAGGAAAGAGGATTCACACATCATAAATTATAGTAAAATGCTGCAAGCCCAAATTTATGTTTGTTGTTTTGGCTTCCCAGTAACCAGAAACTTATAGCAGAGTTCAACAAGATCGGCAAACTACACCCTCGTAGCAAGGAATGTGAATCATGTTTTTAAAATGTTGATATTATAAAATGCTCATGAGATACTTCCCGATTAGAATATACAAACTAAAAATCATACTCATAATTCATATGTAGATCTAACTCTATAACCTCTCAATTACAGTATTTCTTTTCCCTCTCTCTCTTTAACATGAGATATAGTAAGTGAATTATACCCACGTGTTATTGATATTAGCTTTTCCAAAGAATGGGCTGAGAAACCAATGATAAGAAGCACAAAACCTAAATAGCAGTGCGACTCAAATTGATAAATATAGTAATTTAGTCCTTGGCTTTTTAGGCTTCATTGGCCATTGCTTACTTTTTTAGGATCAAACTGCACTATTAAATATTTGTCCTAAAAGAAAACATGCATTCTATAGATCACACAAGTAATACACTCTTGCTAAATATAGTAATTCAGTTCTTTGCTTTTTAGGATTCATTGGCCATTGCTTACTTTTTTAGGCTCAAACTGCACTTTTAAAGATTTGTTCTAAAAGAAAAACTGCATTCTGTATATCACACAAGTAATATACTCTTGCTAGGTCTTTTCTTTTTTCCACAAATGTTGCATTTGGATGAGTTTACATTTGTGGAGAGGATTTAAGATGTCCACTCAGTAAATAACTTTAAATTGAAGATCAATGATTTAGCATCAATCTGAATCCATAAGTTCATTAAGTATAGGACGAGAAGAGAAGAAGTAGCTATTTAAACTTGATGTTTTTCTTCTACTTTTTCCCCCTTTTAGCTCTAGAATTATAGACTAAATCATCAAAATGTCAATGTCGCTTCGTTTAAAACCCAATGAAAATATATTTTACCAGAACTCTAACCTAATTCCCAAATTCACAAATGGAGAAAAAACCTAAAAATAGCTCACTAAAATAACCAAAAACAAACATATTTCAAGTAACATCTGAAAAGGTCTCTTGTTTGTGAATATAGCAACTTCAAGCGAAATACAAGAATAATAAATGAAGAAAACAAATTTAGTGAAAAAGTAATGAACTAACCTTCAGATTGATCAGTTTCAGAAAACTCTTTCTCTAATACACGATCAAACATCTTTGCGATACTCCCTTCACCATTTTCCGCGGCCGTGGAATTAATAAGATTCCCATAAAACTGTTCTCTTGTTTCTTCCTTCGATCTCGCCGCATAAGAAATCTCCGCGCAAAAAATAACAATTATTGAAATTAAAAATAAACAACAACAAATCTTCGTTGTTCCCATGGCCCAAAACTGATCTTTCAGCAGATAAATGAAGTTTTACACAGATCCTTGTTTTGTTGGGTGCAATAGAGAAGGGGCGGTGTTGAATCGAAAGGAGAAAGGAAAGATGACTTCAATGGTTTGTTGGATTTTCTGATCGATGGCGCGAACAAATTATAATATTTTTTTTTCTCGAAAATCTTAAATGTAACATATTCATTTTTTTTTCTGTGAATTTTAAAATTAGAATTAAAGAAAGGCCAAAGGTTTATTTTAAAGTAACAATTAAAAATTGATTTTTAAAATTTAGAAGATATTGAAATCCTAATAAATAGTAAGATAAATTTGAATTAGGAATGACAACAGGACGTAGTTAGTTAGAATAGTTGACAGATTAACTGATAAGTTATGCAGCTAAAATGTATAGTAAGTTGAAGGCAGATTTATGTGGTTAGTTGATACTAGCTAAAATGTTAGGCAGCTAGTCAACAGGTATGAAGTTGAAAGAATACTCAGTTGGAAGAAGTCCATTGAAGAAATCACCTGACCAAGTAACTTGTTAGACAACTACTAAGTAATTTGTGAAGACAGATACCAAGTAACCTAAAGAGCAAGTAATCTGAAGACCAACAAGTCTGAACATAAGGAGTATGAAGACTATATAACACTTAAAGATAACAAGCTGAACAAACTATACTGATCTATCTAAGTTGTCAGTGAAATTGTGCAAATCTCCATGTCACTTGAAGACCTGTTGACTAGAACAGGTGACTTGATGCATTTATGAAGGTCGTGTTTTGAGTATGCAGATGAAGATTAGCAACAAAAATAATGTTAACTCATAAAGATCAGAAGTTTGTTTGTAAAAGGTTGGTTGTACAACAGGGTTGTTATCATTGAATAGTCATTGGGACATCTATGCAACCTAGCAGGTGGAGCAATGAGAATTAGACAACACTCTATGAACACTGAGCTGGATAGAGACAGACTTACAAAAGTCAAAAGTTGCTACTAAGTAAATCTGTGTTGCCAATACAAAAAGCATAACAGATATTCAACAACTTAGCTATGGAATACCTGCTAATCATCTTGGCGAGTATCTACGAATGGGGGGAAACAACCACAATTAATTATCTTTTCATTTTCTGTCAAAATGTGATTGAAATATGGGATAATCATTACTTAAGAAAACCAAATGAAGTTAACATTCAATGACCTTTTCAATTACACGAGCAATGGCATGACTTTCCAGGAATGTTTGGAAGTCTTGATTGTATGCATAAGGAATAAAAAAATTGTCTAGATAATTAGAAAGGTCAGTTCATGTCTACAATCGTGTTGGAAGCAGTCGCGTCACAAGATTTAGGGATATAACATGATTTTTTTAAAGTAAAGGTTCACGTAATGATCTCAACGTGTTGTATGAATCTGTTATATTCAACAATGTGTTGCAAGGAAATGCACTTAAGATTAATTTCACGGTGAATGGCACCGAATATACAAAGGGGTATTATCTTATGGATGATATCTATCCAACATGCTCTACTTTCGTGAAGTTTTTTCCTTGTCCAAACGATTCCAAAAGAAGTTCTTTTAAAAATGACAAGAAGCTACAAGAAAGGATGTCATACGAGCTTTTAAGGGTGTGCCAAGCTCAATGAAAATTGTTAGAGGTCCAACTCATTTCTGGTATGAAAGTATATTATGTTAACATTCATTATTTTACACAACATGGTAGTCGAAAATTATGGAGAAATTATTGAAACTTTTCCCAATGATGAAGGTGATGAGCCACCAGAATTTGTCCAAAGCCCAAAAAGAATTTTGAGATTTTCTTCGTAGGAATTCCGAGTTACATAAGAGTGACGTGCATCACCAACTTCGGGCCGACTTAGTTGAGCATATTTGGACACGCTACAACAATGATTATATTACCGTTTTAATTTGAATATTATTATTATTATTTTTATTTTAATGTTTTGCTATTTGATTTCGAATGTTCTCGTACTGTGTTAATTTCTTGTAAGGTTTCATTTAAATGTTGCATTTTTTTTTTGAATTTCTAAATATTTGATTTAATTACTTGGATCTTTTGTATGTTTAATTGTCAATTATTTTAGAATGAAATATTATATTTATTTTAATAATATTTATTAATAATATCATTATGAGTCTCACTAGGCACACCCCAATATTCTCTAAACACACCCCATATAATTATGGTGTAAAATGACATAATTAATGTGTAATATCTAAAACAGTCTTATATTAACATATTTAAATTTTGAATATCATCAAGCACATAAGTCATGTCCTCAAGCTCCTGACTAATTACCTATGTAAGCCTAATTAATCTGCATACATGTTTCCCTTCATTTTCATCTCGTTCTACAGGATCTGAAATTTATTTTTTTCCAACAAATTAAGCTCGCTGGTACCTCCATAGTTGTCCTTGAGGAGCTCCAGGTTCATGCATAACCTATATTTGTCTCCATTCCCAAAATTTGAGGTTTCAAATTATATTCACATCTCAAGTTTTTTGACAAATCATTAAAATAAATCCTCAACTTGCTTCAATGGGTTTCTTTAAATAAAGACAAAAAATAAAGAACAGGGTTCTGTAATATTCATATGCACACCCGCAAACAAGCATACGAAGAAGAACCTCTATGTAGCTTTCAGTTCTTCTTTTTTCAACAGTATCCCACCCAAAAATATTCAGAAATAGAAAAAACTAGAGCAAAATTGCAATAAAGGAAAAGAAATAAGAGGGGAAATTTTAGGCTAGAATCCTGAAATATGGAGCAGTATGTGAAGATGAACGGTGAAAAATGGATTTCAGAGGTTTGATCCATAAAAAAGACAAATTCTCATGTGCACCACATGATTAATTTTAAAAGCTTTTTTTCTAATTTTTTTTTGTTTTAACTTCTTCTTTTTTTTTAATTTTGATTTTCTTTTAACTTTAATTTCAATTTAAGATTTTTTTTTAATTTTTTAATACCCGACCCGACCCCAAACTCGGCCTGAGTGGTTCATGGTAAATTCGGCCCAAGTGATTTAAATATGATTTAGAGTTCACTATTTAGGGGTTAGGGTTTAGAGTGCACTATTTTTTATTGGTTCATTTAGTGCACAGGAGAGTGACTCCATAAAAAATTGATCGATCAACAAAGTTGAAACATTTATTTCTGCAAACTGACTTTTCTTCTAGATGGAAATCGTGATGGGAGAGATGACAATATTTTTTAAGTAAGGGTACAAGTGTTTAAAATTGGGATGTACTTAGTAATATTAAATTAATTTTATATTTTATTGGTGTGAATTTAGTATGTGGGGTGTGTTTAGAGGATTATGGGGTGTGGGTAGTGGAATTCTATCATTATTCAAAACTAATTTTAGGGTCTGCTTAGTTGGGGTAGTGAAAGAGAGTAGTGGAAATCATTCTAATTAATATTGATTGACAAATTTGATAAGCCCCTAATGAGAATAAAAGTAAGTAATTGACTATTCCCGGTCATCACTTATTCAACCCTCTCAAATGATATTCATTTTTTTATTTTTTAACAAATCAATAGCAATGCAATCAATAACCCCCTATTGATTGTCCCCTCAATGATATCAATTATCATTATCATTCTCAAGTCATACAAAACGGACATTTAATTATTTAAAATAAAAATATAATGTTGAATGAGGTTATAAAGGACCCAAAAAAATAGTAATATGGATTGATGGATGACTAAATGTAAAAATGTGTTAAAAAAAATTGAGTGTTAAAAAAAAGATGATGTGGATGAGAGAACGTGGATGAATGAATGAAATTTCATTCATCCAATGGAGATGCACTAATAGCATCTTCATTGGTATACCTAGTCTCATATACAAGTTTATGTCATCTCAGCTCCCACGTCAAAAATAAGTTTTCTACACTAATTTGTACATCTATTATGCAATCATCTCATATACAAATGTTAGCATTCTGGGACTCCATTATCCACATCACCTAATTCAATATTTATTTATTAATTCAAGTATTACTTTATTTTTTTAAAATTATGTTTATATAATAATAAAAATATTTACGAATTTATATTAATAAATTTAATGAAGTAATTATTTTTTAATATATTTGTTTTTTGTAAATTTTTTATGATAAGTTTCAAAGGCTTGTTTGTAAAAAAAAATATATATGTAGCAAAACTTTCAATGTGAGTTTTAAATATTCACTTCTAAATTTTGAGTGTTTAGTTTCAGAGTTTATTTGTAAACAATAAAAAGTTAGTAAACAAAACTAAAAAAAAATACTTAAAAAAGTAAAAAACTTGCTTGAGGACCACAATGTCAGCCGCTATAGTATTTAAGTCACATCAAAAATTTATTCCTCAAATTTTTCTCTCCTCAATTACACCACTCTCCCAAACCATACACCTAGATAATTACTTTGAAGTACAAAGTTGGTGGTCAAATTACAATTTAATACTATCAAAATCCTTCCTAACTATTAGGTACAAAATAGCCCTTTAAAATCCATTTTTGCCCCTGCTTTTATAAAGTAATTTATATATCCTTTTTAGTTTAAAATAGATATTGTATTTCACTTTTTCAATATAGCCGTCACTTTCACTTCTTCATATCCCTCAATCTCTCTCTTTTGCCATTTCGAATTTTGCGCTCTCTCTAAAATTTATCTCTCTCTCAATCATTCTCCCTCTCTAAATACGGCGACCACCACAAATAACTAGTGATGATGAGATTAACGAGAAAATTCTCGCAAAAGAGAAGTAGTTGTCGTCGGGGGTACGAAATGAAGGTCATTGGCGACGATTTTAGGTCGGTGTTGGTGGAGATTTGTGGCGGCGAATTTGGACGGATCTATGCAGATCCACCGCGGGGGTGAATGTAGAAGGTGGCGATAGGACTTTCAACGGCGGTTGGATGTGGTTATCGACGACGGTGTTTGGCGGTGGGTTTTTGCCCCGGGGGGTGTTTCGGCGGTGATGTTTTCAGCAGCGATGATGTTTGGTGGTGATGTTTCGGCAACGACGGTGTTTCGTAGGTATTTGGCAGTGATGTTTCGGCAGCAGGGGTGGGTGTTTCAACGACGGTATGGGGTGCGCGTCGGCGGCGGTTTTAGGTGGGTGTTGGTGGCAATTTGTGGCGGTGGATCTATGCAGATCTGCCGCAGCGGTGACTGCAGAAGGCGGAGGTGAAAGTTTTGGCAGCGGTTTGGCGGTGGTTTTTGTTGGGATTATACTGAAAAGTATGTTTTTTACTTTGTATAATCGAAATTGAATTTTCAGACTTATTTACTGAAATAAATTGTTTATCACTGATGCTTTAAATATGATTGAATGTTACATATATTTACTGCATAACTGTTCAATAATTCGTATGTGTTACATTGTAGTTAATTTAGTGATACCAGATCACCGAAGATTAAATTAATAGTCCCTTGTAACTAAAAGTACGCCATTCACGACCTAGATGGGAATGAACAACCCATCACGAAAGGTTGAGGTGTAAGGCTCAGATTGGTTTGTCTTGACCAAGAGATTACACTAGTGCATGGTGATGAACCCAATAGGACCTACGAGGAGGATAAACTCTTGAATCCCAACAAGAAAGAATTAGACCTCGGTGGTTCGTTGTTTCTTAACCTTCGTCCGTCCAAAATAGGATCACGTGGGATTGGTAACTATTGCTTTGACTTATCATGGGTAGCGAATCAAAGAGAGATTCAATACTTTTTATCTTGGGCAATATTATTAGTCACGTGTGATTGCTAAGATTTAATCTGAAAGAATCGTGTGTGCAAGTACGCTTGTTTGATTTGCCCCCTTGGGAGGTTCATAAGCTTTATCATACCAAATCTTGCAAGTGGAATTTGTTTCCGATATGGATAATAATGTTGAACCGTTCCTCGACCAAGGACAAAAGATGTTAATTAATGGAAATCTATTTCAGTGGCTTGAATTAATTAATGGGCTAGATAATCTTAAACACGGAAAATAATGACCGGGAGCCATATTGACTGTAATATGGGTTAAGATGGATAGTGAAATATTAATTATGTAGTGGGATTAATTAATATTTATGGGCTTGAATTATATTGTGGCTCAATATTAGATATTCAAGATCCATTAGAAGGTCCAATCTTAATTCTCCTAAAGGCCCCCTGAGTAGCCCAACAAATATTTCATTAACTGAAAAGGTGATTAAAATAAAATAAATATTGTTGCTTAATTTTTCCTAATTATTTCGAAATTCATGGATAAAAGAGGGAGAAAGATTTTCTTTGAATTTTGTTATGGAATGAAAATATGTATTCTTGGAATACAAGATTATCTCATTAAATTCAAGAAATCTCCCACTTGGTTATCCATGAGGAAATTTTCGAAAATTTTGAAAATAATGGGCAAGAAAGATTTTCTTGATTTTCTTGAAAAGATATTATGGAAGATATGTATTTCTTGAAATACAAGAATATCTCATAAATTCAAGAAGATCCAAATCTTGGATTCTTGCACACATTAATTTCGAAATTTATCCATAATTGAGGAGGTGGGATTTTTGTGGAATATTTTAATTATGGGAAAAAGAATATATATGATATATTCAAGATTTCTTGGTGACCAAGAAAAGTCTTTTCCCACATTGATTTTCTACAAGAATTTCGACCACTCCCTCTCCTATAAATAGGGGATGATTAGTTCATTCCCAAAGTCAATTCCATGTCTTTGGAAATATTAGCAAATCCACAAAGGTGGTGCAACAAAGTTTATTTTTTCCTTTTGTTAATTGTTCGACAAGTGTCCTTCCACCGGATAGTTGAGCAAGGGCTAAGGGAATACTTGGGAAGTCCTTTTAGTTAGTCCGTCCGACCGAAGTCACTGTCATCCCAAGAGGTACGTTCACGTAAACCCGTAGATTTCGCATGCGTAGGTTTTACGTGGCTTTTTATATGCATGATATATTGTTGCAATTATTATTTGAATTAATATAGGATTAATTCATGCTAGTAATAATTAATGAATTAAATTTGTATTTAAATATTCACCCCAAATAGATCATGCAACTCATTCCCCAACAATCGCATCGAGAACCACGGTTTGACTCTGAATTTTTAAATTGTAATTTAATTAAATGGACATTAAATTTGAAATTATATAGTAGAATCTGTTAGATACATTTTTGCGGTATCCAATTGTCATGGATTTTAATGTGTTTATTTATGCATGCATATAAAGCGTGTTTTTTAATTCGATTAGATTCGGTTTGTTTTTTTGCCTCGTGAGAAAATCCACGAGTAGACTAGGATTTGTTTGATTTGATCAATGTAATAGACTAGTCTAGATCTAGGTTTATTTATTTTTTTGTAAATAAATTATAACCGGATCGAAACGAAGAGATGAAGAATTAAAGGCGAAATCGAGACCGCACGTAGGTAGGAGGTCTTGGTGCTGGCCGGCACGATGCGTGGCGAGGCAGTGTGTGGCGAGGGGTCATACAAGGACGGGCCTTGTGTGCGCTCGAATCAGCCGGGCGTGGCGGATCTTGGCGGCCTTGTTGATCTGTGGCGCTAACGAGGTCATGGGAGAAAGGCGAAGGCGGGCGAAGGCCCTCTCTTGCCGAGATCTGCCGACGCCGCCGACACTTACGAGGTGTGGGGCGTGCTTTGCCCGGGCGGTCTTAGCCGCTTGGTCGTCCTAGGCAAGTGGCCGCTGGATCTTGGCGTGCATCCGGGCCGCGAAAGCTTGGTGTGGCGGTTCGAGACGAAGTATTTTTTTCGAGACGAAAGAGTGGGAGAAATTCGAGACGTGTTTCTTCAAGATCAAGCCAAGAAAAATCAAACAATGACAATTGGATAATTTGTTCCCAATATGTTTATTTTTCTGTTTTGCTTGATTTAATTTGTGTTATCTTATGCTTTATTTAATTTGTTTAAATGTGTTTGCATGAGGGTTGCCAAATGGAAAAATCTCACCTTTAAAAATTACTAAGTATGTTTAAATAATTAATTGACAATTTTATTCCGGATAATAAAATTGAATTAATTTTGACCTCCATGATTTATTTATTTGTGAATTCTTTTGGAGAAATTCCCCCCACGGGACGGTCAAAAGATAGCTTTCACATGAATGAATTCCAAACAGATGATTGTGGGTTATTACTAGTGGCGACGATGACCCTCCCCACGAGGCTCGATCAAAGCGAAATAGTAATCTTGTATTTAATCATGGTTATTACTTAGGTATAAAATTGATATGCATATACTTCCTCGAAGTCCCTGTCAATTTTATATTGGTCAAGTGGGAGCCAACTATTAATCTGGATATTAAAGGTTTGTAACTGTTCTTGTTTGTAACCTGCTTGAATGTGTTTAAATAATGACCCACCCCGCGTGGCTTATTTAAACTGTTTTGAGATGTTGGCTGATGCATGTTCATATTTTTTTCTGAGATTTTAATATGATGCATGTGATCGAACCTTGTGATATACTTGTGCTATTGCATATAGTTGTTTATTTCAGTTCAACATGTATGGAAACTATATTGATTGGAAAATTATAATTGTCCTAACTGCACAAAAGTACAAGTGGATTTTGACACACAAAATTCAGATGAGCCAACTGACGAGTCAAAACATGCGGGACTCGTCAGATCACCTTGCGAGAGATGTCATCGCTGAAAATGGTGGAGAAGCAAACCCGTAAGGGATTCGTCCTCAAAATAGATGGCCCATCCCAACAAACTTGAGATTCTCGAGTCGCAGATTATGATCCGGAGACTCGGATGATTTTGGTACTTCACTCTCTCTTGCCCAAAAGTTTTTGAGCATTTTGGCCTCATTAGCTAATTTGTTGCAAGCTTTTGGTCTCGGCGAAATGATGAAAAAGACACCAAACTCAAGCTTTGACGGGCAAGTGATCCGTCTTTCTTTTTTCTAGGCCAAGGGTAGGCAAGATAGAGAAGAGGACAAAGGCCATAAGCAATAAAACTCAACTGTTGCCAAGGGCAATGGTAAGATGAGGAATGCTTGATGTGTCGAGGAAAATCCAAAGAGGAAGTGCTTGAGCTGCGGTGAGAGAGAGGACAATGGAGGTTTTACTGTTCCAACCCCAAAAGGGACGGAAAGAAAGGTAATTCTCCAAGACTAGTTGTTGAAACTTGTTTAGCGGCGTATACTTCTCATTAAGTGGGTGGTTGATCGAGATCCACTAATCATGTTGGCTTCACGGGTTCTAAATGATCCGGCAACTTAGTGGGAGTGAGATCCTCATCACACCGGGCAACGGCGTTTAAATGTAGAAGACATTGCAATGCTACGTAAGTGGCGGATATTGCAATGCTACGATAATAACGATTATTGCAATACTACGAAAGTAGCAGAACATTGCAATGCTACATGAGTAGCGATTAAAGCGATGGGAGAAGTGCACCTATCTTTTGAAGATAAAGTTTTTTTTTGAGATTATCTTTATGTTCCCAGTTTTAGAAAGAATTCACTTTCAGTTTCTAAAATTCGATTAAAGGACACTAAGTTTCTTCTAATAAGAATGACATCATTTTTGAAATGATGAGTGTATCTGTTACGAGACATTGATGGAAAATCTCTATACAATTAACTGTGCACACCACTCACGAAATGCATCCTATAACACATCAACTATTTTCGACAAAAGAGAGCGTGAAGGAAACACTTCTTTGGCATCTAATATTAGGTCATATAAATCCAAAGAGGATCCAAAGGTTGGTGAAAGATGATTCACTGGAGCGTCACCAAGTTGAACAAATTCCAACTTGTGAATCATGTTTGGAGGGTAGAATGACCAAGAGGGCATTTGGAGCCAAGGGGAATAGGGCCAAAGAAGTGTTAGAGATCGTTCACACAGATGTATGTAGTCCAATGTCAACCAAAGCAAGAGGAGGTTATGAGTAATTTTATTGATGATTACTCAAGGTACATTTTCCTTATGAAGCATGAATATGAGACATTTGAGAAATTCTAAGAATTTAAGGCTCAAACAGAGAATCATAGGGAAAAACGTATCAAGTCTCTACGATCTGATCGTGGAGGCGAATACCTCAGCGATGTGGTTTTGAACTACTTATCTGATGAAGGGATTGTATCCCAGCTCACTGCACCCGGAACCCCTCAACAAAACGGGGTTGCAGAGCGAAGTAACATAATTCTTTTGGAAATGGTTAGATCAATGATGAGTTATCGCGGATCTTCCCGAGTCGATTACGGGTCATACCTTGAAACATCGACTTACATTCTCGAACTTGGTGCTATCCAAATCGGTTCCCAAAACTCCCAAAGAATTGTGGACCCAAGCCAAGCCTAGTATGAGACACATGAGAATTTGGGGGTGTCCGCCCTCGTGTTGGACAAGGAAGCCGATAAATTGGATCCTAGATCGAGAATTAAAAATTATTTGTAGGATACCCCGGGAACAAAAAAGGGTGTATGTTCTATAGTCCCGAGATCAAAAGGTGGTCATCGAAACCCACTTTAGTTTTTGGAAGAAGACCAGATGAACCAAAGAAAACCCGTAGTGAGATTACCTTAAATGAGCTTAGAGAGCAAACCTCGGTGCCAATTTTATATGATATACCAAACGATCACGCTTTTCAAGACCGGAGCCTCGTCGTAGTGGGAGGGTTGTTAGACGGCCGAGAGATTCATGGGAATAGGAGAGTCCTCGGACTTGATTCCCTGACAAGTCGAATCGCACCCATGGACATATGACGAGGCACTCCAAGATAAGGATCTGATTCTTGGCAAACAAAGAATGAAAAGCCGGGGGTTCTATGTTTCATAATAGAGTGTGGGAGCTAGTCTAACCACTTAATGGGGTCAAACCCATTAGATGCAAGTGGATATATAAGAGGAAAAGAGGGCCAATGCGGGAAGGTTGAAACCTTTAAAAAGCAAGACTAGTGGCGAAAAGGTTATACTCGAGAAAGAAAAGGATCGATTATGAGGAAACTTTTAGCCGTAGCCATGCTTAAATCCATCTGTATTCTCTTATCGATTCTTTGCGCATTTAGACTTTGAAATCGGCAAATGGATGTCAAGACAAAGATTCCTTCACGGAAGTCTTGATGAAGAGATCTATATGCAACAACCCCAAGGTTTCATTGAAACGGGCCAAGAACACCAAGTTTGTAAGCTCAAGAGGTCCTATTCACGGACTCAAACGAGCATCGAGCTTGGAACCAAAGTTTTGATCATGTAATAAAGTCTTATGGGTTTGATCAAAAGCGATTTTGAAAAAGTTATTGTGTATAAAAAAGTGTGTCGGAATCGCATTGGTATTCTTAATCTTTCGTAGATAACATTGTGATCATCGGGAACGATGTGAAGGTGTGATCGAGATGTAAGGGCATGTTTTTCAAAAACAGTTTGATATGAAAGACTTAGGGAAAACCGGACACATCCTTAGGATCAAGATCACTCGAGATCGCAAGAAAAGGATGATCGGGTTATCGCAAGTTTCATACATGGACACCTTTGTCTTGAAAGCGCAACATACTGAGATTCCAAAAAGGATTAAATACCTTTAGGACTTGGAATCCATCTATCGAAAAAATCCCCCTAAGGCGCAAAAGGAGATATAGATGACATGAAAGGCATTCCTTGTGCTTCGGTGGAAACCTTATGTATGCAATGCTATGTCGAGACCGAATATCCGTTTTTGCCGTAATGCATAGCAAGATATCAAAGTAACCCGAGGGAAAGCGCATTAGGCGGCCGATTAAAAACATTACGAAGTGTCCGAAAATAACTTCGGGATAGAATGTTGATTTATCGATCGAGATACTCAATCCCCATCAAATCGGATTTCCAATCGATTTAGATTCCAAAAATTATCTCTGCCTCGATTAGTGTGTTTCCATTTGGGAAGTGTAGCCATCAAATGGACCGAGTGTGAAAATGAGAAATGCATCAATGACTCAACCAGGAAGTCGGGTAAAAGAACCGAAAAAGAACCGATTGGGCTCTAGATCTTCTTAGTGGACTTGGATGGTGTTACAATTTGTCTAGCAATATCTGCTAGGGGCGATTGCAAATTCAAAGAGAACCAAGAGTCCACGAGTCAAACAAACACATTAAAGGAAAGACATCTTATCGACGAAATCGTTAAGAGGAGATATAGATGTGGCGGAGATAGCGTCGAGGGCGACTGGCGAGATCCATTTCAAAAGCGTCGCCTCTGAATACATTCGAGAGACATGTGAGTGGAATGGGTGTCAAGACCGTTGTCGTCTGCTTTGAGTATAAGTGGGAGAAATTATTAGGTTCGTGTAGGTGATATTAGATGTCACGGACTCACGGAGGCGTGTTGTAGTATACTTAAAAGCGGACTTTGAGTATAAGTGGGAGATTGTTGGGATTATCTTTGAAAAGTATGCTTTTTACTTTGTATAATCGAAAACCGAATTTTCGGACTTATTTACCGAAATAAATTGTTTATCATCGATGCTTTAAATATGATTGAATGTTACATATATTTCTTTGCATAAGCTGTTCAATAATTAAATGACGTGTTACATTGTAGTTAATTTAGTGATACCGGATCACGAGAAGATTAAATTAACGGTCCGCTTGTAACTAAAAAAGTCGTCATTCACGACCTAGATGGGAATGAACAACCCATCACGAAAAGGTTGAGGTGTAAGGCTCGATTGGTTTGTCTTGACCAAGAGATTACACTAGTGCATGGTGATCTTATTTGAATAGGACCTCTGAGGAGGATAAATTCTTGAGGCCCGAACAAGGAAGAATTAGACCTCAGTGGTTCGTTGTTTCTTAACCTTCGTCCCTTAAATAGGATCATGTGGGATTGGTAACTATTGCTTTGACTTATCATGGGTAGCGAATCAAAGAGAGATTCAATACTTTTTATCTTGGGCAATATTATTAGTCACATGTGATTGCTAAGATTTATCTGAAGAATCGTAATGCAAAAATGTTTGTTTGATTTGCCCCCTTGGGAGGTTCATAAGCTTTATCATACCAAATCTTGCAAGTGGAATTTGTTTCCGGTATGGATAATAATGTTGAACCGTTCCTCAACCAAGGACAAAAGATGTTAATTAATGGAAAGCTATTTCAGTGGTTTGAATTAATTAATGGGCTAGATAATCTTAAACACGGGAAATAATGACCGGAGCCATATTATTGGTATAATATGGGTTAAGATGGATAGTCAATATTAATTATGTAGTGAGATTAATTAATATTTATGGGCTTGAATTATATTGTGGCTCAATATTAGATATTCAAGATCCATTAGAAGGTCCAATCTTAATTCTCCTAAAGGCCCCCTGAGTAGCCCAACAAATAGTCCATTAACTGAAAATGTGATTAAAATAAAATAAATATTGTTGCTTAATTTTTCCTAATTATTTCGAAATTCATGGATAAAAGAGGGAGAAAGATTTTCTTTGAATTTTGTTATGGAATGAAGATATGTATTCTTGGAATACAAGATTATCTCATTAAATTCAAGAAATCTCCCACTTGGCTATTCATGAGGAAATTTTTGAAAATTTTGAAAATAATGGGCAAGAATGATTTTCTTGATTTTCTTGAAAAGATATTATGGGAAGTCCTTTTGGTTAGTCCGTCCGACCGAAGTCACTGCCATCCCGAGAGGTACGTTCACGTAAACCCGTAGATTCCGCATGCGTAGGTTTTACGTGGCTTTTTATATGCATGATATGTTGTTGCAATTATTATTTGAATTAATATAGGATTAATTCATGCTAGTAATAATTAATGAATTAAATTTGTATTTAAATATTCACCCCGAATAGATCTGTGCAACTCATTCCCCAACAGTTTTTGGCGGCGGCTTTTTGGCGACGAAATAGGTTTTCGGCTGCGAAGTTTTGGCGGTTTTGTGCAAATTACTTTTTTTGCACTGATTAAAATTCTTTATGTAAAATATTTTTAGTATTAAGATTGTGTATAAATGAAGATGAATAGTTAATGGATCTCATATTACATTTTTTAACAATTGCAATATTGCTTTCTTTTTCCCCATTCTATAAATTGATGAACCACTTTTCACCAAGGGTGCAGAAGTCGTAGTCGGGCATTTTTTGGCCGCCTAGACTTCTCAAATAATTTTTTATTTTTTTTGTAATTTCAAATTTTCCACAAAAATTATATGTCCAATTAAATTAATATAAAGCCCAAAGGTCCAAAACGTATGTCTGGTTAATTAATAAAGCCAAAAGGCCCAAAATATAAGTATTCAATTCCGTAAGTTAAAAAGAGGGCACAAAACATCTAATCCACCATTTCAAGTTTTCAACGCGGCGTAAATTGAAAAGAGAAGAGAGTCAAAAATTCCAAATAGTAGACCCAGCGTTGCAGAGGCCTTGGCGGCCGGAGACGAGGTGTCTTGGCGATGGCGATGGCAAAGTGGCCTTGGCGCAGACGGGGATGTGCAGCAATGAGGGTGGTAAATTAAGGTTTGGACATTTTATCCTTTCTTTCTCTCAATCTCAAGCGACGCATTTTCTCACTTTTTGTTCCTTTCTTTTGAGTTTTGTTGAGTGTTCCTTCCTTTTGATTTTTGAGTTTTAATTAAAAAAAAAAGGCCTAACTTTGGACCCGATTTGGCCGCCTGGGCGGCGTCTATGCCGCCTAGGCGGCGTCCGAAAACGCCTAAGGTGACCAATTTGGGGTAAATCGGGCCGCCCGGTGGCCGCCTAGGCCGCTTTTTGCATCATTGCTTTTCACTCTATAATTGCAATGTTGCTTTTTTTGTCCCATTCTGTAATTAGTAAAAAAATTTGCGGTTGTGCAAATATATTTTGCACTTGGGTTGGATTATTTTGCACTTTGTAAAAAAAAAATGTGCTCGTGCAAAAATAAATGAGAAAAACATATAAATTGTATGCAATATTTTTACAAATTTAAAATGTATTTAAGAATGGGGTAAATTTTTACAGTTTATATCTTAAGAGTAGAGGAACAACGATCTAGTCCTGTGGTTGGTGTTTCAAGAGCAAAATAGTCTGTACATTCTGTGTTCTGATTTTAATGTGTAATGCCCAACAAGTAATTGAATTGTAATCACCTTAAAATTGATTATTATTTTTACGAAACCAAACAAAACTATACAAAGTGTGGAATATTCATATCAAAATATTCATACGTAAAAATCTATACAAATTGTTGGTTCTTAAGTATTCAACTTATCTCCACGTCATCACAGTTCATCGATTGAGTTACCCGTGAAGTAAAACCCTAATTTAGAAGAAAGTTGTCTATATATGTTAGTTATCATATTACATGATGTTTTGGCATACTCATTAAACACTAATAATTGTATATCATAACAAGATATTTATGTTAGATAAAAATTATGACTCTAATTATACTATTCAATCAAAAAAAGTACGGTCAAACTGTAGAGCGATCTCCTAATAAAACATGGTCCTCGATATGATGTCAACGATTGGTAGAAATCACTTTTTATTCTGGTCATAATCATAACTAACAATAACACCCTTAAAATAATACAAGGTACGTAGATAGGGTATTGTAAATGGCCAATGAATTAGGCCCAAGAACCCAGTTCATCCAATAGAAAGGTCCTCAGGTCATAACATCTTTGGGTTCGACCCCATTCGACATATCTCCGTAAATGACTCGGGAAAGCGCACATATTACCGCAGCTCGTGTTGGGATTATATGTGAAAATATATTTTTACTTTGTATAATAGACTGAAATTATTACTTATTTACTGAGAAAAAATCATATTATCACTGTTGCTTTAAATATGAATGAATGTTATTTATTTATTGCAAACCGTTCAATATTAGTACATATTGCATTGTAGTTAATGTGGTGATACCCGATCACAGAAGATCACATTAACAGTTCCTTGTAAATAAGTACATCTTCACAACCTAGATGGAATTGAACACTCCATTGGTAGATGTTGATGTGTAAAGCTCAGATTGGCTTGTCTTGACCAAAATATTACAATAGTGCATTATGATGCGCTGAAGCGGACCTATAGAGAGGATAAATTCTTCCATACTGACTTATGGGAAGAAGAATTAGACCTCAGTGGTTGTTGATTTCTTAATCTCTATCACCTAAATAGGATTGTATGTGATTAATATTCATTGTTTTGATCTATGTTGGGTTTAGAATCAGAGAGCGATTCTATACTTTGTATTTTGGGCAATGTTATTAATTACTCTCTCCGTCTCAGAAGACTTAGCACAGTTGACTTTGACACACATTTTTGCAAGCGAGTTTTATATTAGTAATTGAAATGATAAAATGACTTTTAAGGAGCGGTATGATAGAAGAGAGACTTATCTATCATACCCCTCTTTAAAAGTCACTTTATCATTTCAATTACTAATACAAAACTCGTTCGCAAAAATGCATGTCAAAGTCAACTGTGTTAAGTCTTCTAGGACGGAGGGAGTACATGACAATTGCTAAGATTTAATACAGAGAAACGTGTGCAAGGAAAGTCTTGTCTGATTTGTCCCATTGATGGGCTCAGAAGTTTTATCATATCAAATCTTGTAAGTGGAATTTGTTTCCCGTATGGATAATAATGTTGAGTTATCTTTACTCCAAGGAATAAGATATTAATTAATATAATGCTTTTAAGCGGCTTAATTAATTAATGGACAAAATAGTATTAAACACGGGAAATAATAATCGGGAGTCATATTATCGTAATATGGGTTAAGATGGATAGTTCAATATTAATTTTATAGTGGAATAAATTAATATTAATGAGCTGAATAATATTGTGGCTCAATATTGAAATTCAGAGCCCATTGGGAGGTCCAATCTTAATTCTCCTAAAGTCTCCTCAAGTAACCCAAATACAATTGATAGTCCCGGTGGAAAACCCATGAAATGCGGAATAATCATGAAATGCATATAAAAACAGGGGGTGAAGGAATGGTGATTTCAGATTTTTGCGTTTTAAGCTCATGTGTTGTGTTTTGCTTATAATCGAATGCATATGACAATATAAGAACATAAAGCAATAAAGAACACAACAAAGTATAGTGGTTCAGAGGCTCAAGCTCCTACATCCACTCTCCCTGTTCCTAGGGAAATTCCTTCAAACTGGACTTATCACCCTCTCGGGTTCGCCTCTAGATATTTAACGAGCTCTCACTCCAACGGGACTTATCACCCTCCACGGGATTGCCCTACGAGATGTTTAATGAGAGTTCACACTCCAATCGGGACTTATCACCCTCACTCGGGATTGCCTACCCTCCCTTTCGGGATTCTTTAGATGTTCTGGGAAGTTCACACTCACCTACAAACTTAACCGATCGATTTGGGTAAGGTTTGTTTGGTTTCAACTAGGTTGAGATTTTCCCTTACATTTTGTTTAGCCTCAATGCTAAGGTTGGGAAAATCTCTCTAAGCTTAGGATACATCGTGGGTTGCTTAGATTGAGTTCTAGAACACTCTTTGAATATATTTGTATATCTATAGACTTGTGTTCTAGGGTGGGAATGCTTTAGGTATAACTCTCTTTGGATCTGTGGCATCTCGTCTTTATAATCTCCACCATCCACACGTTAGAATGATGAAAGACCTTGTATTTATAGTGTGGATTTGAATGTTACCGTTGGAAGAATCACATTCAAATCCATACTATTCTTGTAAATCTGGCCGAACTTCTTCAGGTGGTTGTCTTCCTCTCATTAGTCCACGTCGGTGATTCTAACGGTTATATTCCTCAATTCCTCGCCTTGGAATCATTCAGATTCTCTCGAGTCTCGGTGTCTTCAGAGACATACTGAGTCTTAAGTTCTATCTGAGTCTTCAGGTTTATCCGAGTCTCAGATTTCTCATCTGAGCCTCAGGTTTATCTGAGCCTCAGGATACTTGATTCAACAGACTTCTCTTGGCCGGACCTTATACGTCGATCATCTTAACGACTTTCGAGTTTGACCGAGTTCGATTCTCTGAATTGAGACATCGACCTTCAGTCACTTTGACTCGAGCTATCGATTTCTTCTTTGCTCGATCGATCATTTCGGTGATCGAGATCAACACATCTTCGAGATCAACATCTCGAGATAGCATCGAGTCGATTACATTAGGTTTAGCATATCAGTTTAGCACATCTGATCTCAATCACGTCTGATCTTGATCATCTGCTCATCTTCATATCTCGATCTCGATCACGTCGATCTCGTCGATCTCATCTACTCCTCTTACGATCGCAACCTTCTCTTACGATCTTTTTGGTCGGTTTCTTTTCGATCGGTGGCTTAGGTTTTCTTCTCTTCTGATTTTTCACAGCTCATCAGTTTAACTCTGAACTCATCTAACTCATCGATCTCGTCGGTCTAAATCTGCTGACCTCGTCGATCTCGATCATCTTCTTCTGATTTCGTGAGTTCCCCCTCAATTTGTTCTCTCGTTCCCCATCAACTTGTTATCTGTAGATTAGCTTAAATAACACAAGTTGATAATGTTTTGGCATAATTCATCAAAACTAAAATATCCCAACACACCATGATCATATGCGTCATGATCTCCATCAGAATCTCCATCATCTCCGGGATATTGCAAACGAGACATGATCCTGTAAAGCAGAAGAAACAACATTTAATAAACAAAAAACAAACAATATTCACAACCGGATGTTTCATGTATTAACAACATTTCTATGTGGCATAGTCAGTTAATTCAACCGGATGTTTCATCTCTTCTGACCGATTCTTTGGACCAAAATATCGAACTCTATTTCTACAAGGTACAATCATACATAGCGTGGCGGGGAGGATGAAATGGTGTGTGATTTTTACAACACTAGGCGTTCTAGGAGAAAGACCTTGTATAGAAACCATAACATGGTCCTGATAAGAACCTAAATGCTGCACGGACATTACATGAATATCCCCAATTGTTTCTACCAGGCACAATAATCATGCATCACATGGAAACTAAAAAAAGAACCGTGAATTACTTCATAGCGAAAAGCATTCTAGGCCATAGACCTAAAGAACATTAACACTTTCCGATAAGAACTATCTATGCATGCATACATGATACATCTACTTATAAGTTACATCTGCATCATCATAGTAGTGGGAGGTACACGTAGATGGTAAATTAAAATTTCGGTTGATAGCGGACTCTTATACTATGAACACATGTGTATTAGGCTTGAATGACATTGTCTTACAAGTAGATCGACCGATAAAATTAATTCTTATACCATGAAAGACACAATTAAAATGATACCAATCCAATTTGTAAAAAAACAACAAAGAGCAACATAATATAAACCAACAAGAGCAACATAATATAAACAAAATAACAACAAAAGCAACATAATATAAACAAAACTAAGATTGAAGCAAAATATATAATTTAAAATTAAAAAAAAAAGCGAAAAGATCCCACAATCCACCTGTACCAACTAAGTGTTATGGAGGCGGCAATGGGGGGGGAGGATGGCGACGACGAAGCGGTGGGGGAAGCGGCCGGTAGGAGAGAGGAGGGAGGAGGGTCTTGTGACGATTTGGGGGAGGGAAAGCGAAGCACGGCCACAGCGGTCAACAATGACAGCGGCAATTTGGTTGAAGGGAAACCGGACGACGGCGATTTGGGGGGAGAGGAAATTGGAGAGAAAGAAATGAAAGAATCTGAGAGCTAGGTCTCGGTTCTGGAATATATATTAGATATATATAAAAAAAAAAAAACGTTATTAACTAAAATTTGTCAAAATATTTAGGCGGTGGTTGATAACCGGCCATTGTCTGATGATCTTAGACAACGATTTGAAACCATTGTCTTTGTTTTTTTTTTTTAAAAAAAGCCTCCATTTATTCTTGAAGAAGCTTTTGAAAAAAAGGGTTGTCTGTTCAAATGTGTAGTAGTGCATTAAGCCCTTATTCAATAATAGGCCAACCAAATTTGAGAATACATAAGCCCACTACTTTTAATTATTTTTGTCAAGAGGCCCATCAAATTTATTGTATGAGAGAGATATAATCCAAAACTTTAACTAATGCAACAAATTTATTGTATGAGAAAAATATATTACCCAAAACTTTAACTAATGCAACAAAACTCTACTTACCCCAAAAAAGACTTGCGCCTCCCCCACAACCTTTCGGCCAAGTTGCTTCAGACTTCCGCCTCCCCCCAACCTTTCATCAATTCAAGGTAAAATGGTGAATTTCTTGTTCTAGATCTAGAGAACACCATCGTCCTGGGTTGGGTAGAGTATAGGGAGAGGAGAAGCTCGCAATTTTGCAGATCCAGATTTCCAGAATTCCAAAATAAGTACCACAATTTGTTTTTTTTCAAATATAGTCAAACCGACGGTTGATCGGTTCAACTGGTCACTTGTTCGCATCGATTTTCACCGCTTTGAGCGATTCTTGGCCGAGTCGATTGTCGAGCGGTCCAAAGTTTCAAAGCGGCCCAATGGCCCTACCGACTAGCGATCGGACCGATCTGACTTGCCGATTAAATCCGCTTTTTAAAACATAGTGCGTAAGGTGATACTCATTATTGATTTTCTAGCCAAACAATAACAATACAATCAATAATCTATAGTGATTGACCACGATTGACCCCTCAATGATAATCAATACCAATATAATTCTCTAGTCATATCAAACGCTCTAATATTCTTTAATACTCCCTCCGTCTCATTATTATTACAACACAAAAAATGGACTGCAAACCAAGTAAAATGAATTTTAGTGGATTTGAGTGGAATAAAATAAAAATATTGTGAGTGTATTAATATTATGTTTGTTTTCATTTTAGGAGTGTTGCAGTAATGTCGAGAGTCCAAATAAAACAAGTGTTACGCTAATCACAAAACGGAGAGAGTATAATATTATTCAATAAAAATAAGTAATACCGATTCCAAAAAGTACTCGAGTGAGGTGCGCTGGGCACACACAACTGTGTAGATCAGGAGACCAAAGAAGCTTATTCAGAAACAATGATACCAAGAGTCTGATTTCAAGTATTATTATTGTATTAATGAGTAATAATTTAATACAAAGAATATCAACCTTATGCACAATCACCGCATCAATTAACGTTACCAGCCCAACTCCAATCGCCGATATCATCCTCTAAACTCTAAACTCTAAACTAAAGTATATAATCACAAAAAACTGTTGATCATTATTCTGATACGAGGGAGGTGGATACTCCCATATGTAATAAATTACCAAACAAAAAATAAAACAAAAAAACTAGTATATCAATAAATAATAATACCCCAATTGTCTTCATTTTTCTTGTTGCTCGCTCACTCTCTTCATAAACCCTTCAAAAGCCAAGTCAAATGCATCCTTCATACCCTCCAATCCTTTATTAGAATTTGCATAAACAAGCTTTGGTATATATTCAACCACTTTTTCCCTCATTTTTTCCACTTTTTCTTCACTAATTCCATCAAGCACAGCCTTTATTGAGAGGGTCCCATTCCTCACCGCATTCCGGTCCATGAAAACCGAGTAACTCTCCGGTTCGCCCGGCAAGAACCAGTCGTACTGCAAGTAAGCCGTCCTGTGCCAGAAAAAAACCGGTATCGAACCGGCCACCATACAGTCAAAGATGGACCGCCGAGTCAAACTGTCCCCTCTTGGCTGCAGGCAGAATTTGGAGTCGAGAAATGTTTCCAAAATGGCGGTGCTGCCGTTGATGCACTTTGAACCGCCGCAATCCGCGACCCGGCACGAACCCGGTTCGGAGTAGCACTGGTTCAGGAGAACCGCTCGGAAATCGTTCTTTATGAACCCCCGCGTGCCGCCAGCGAAGCAGAAGAGAGTGCGGCGGCCGCGGCTGCTGACGAGATGCTGCCAGGTGGTGACGTCAGCGACGGAGCGAGGGTGGAATCCGGTGGGGTAGGGTACAGCGACGTCGAATTGGTCCCAGGGGTGCTTCTCGATTAGCATGCGCGTGATGTTACGCGCCCGGGGCATGTAGATGCAGCTGGACCCCCAGTCCTGGTCCTTTGAGCGGCGGAAATCCCATGTGATGCGGCCTAGGGCAATGAAGTGATCCCGGCCGTTGGATTTTCGGAAAAACGGCTGATCGCTCACCGAATCGAGCATCAATTTGCAGTGGCGGTCGCGGTCCTGCGCGGTGGAGGTTTTATTGAACAGGATTTTTTCGATTGCGAGGCCTAAGTAAAAGGGGATGTAAAAGGCGGCGGCCGATTGGGGATTTAGGGTTCGGCAGGGGTGGTGGAGCATCCGGTTGTGGAAAATGATCTCTAGTGAGAACTGATCGGTCCAGAACCACGCGCCGCTCAAGTTCCGCGGCAGGATTTTGGAAATCCCGGCGGCGGATTTGCCGAATCCGGCGTTGGAGAAGGCGTCGCATCGGGAGTGCCACGGGTTTATGTCGTCGCAGTTGCTAACGATTTCGGTGTTGAATTGGGGGTCGAGATTGTAGACGTACACTTTGCCGTGGGGGCAATTAGACGAATTAGATGAAATTTCATCAAAATCAATTGGAGAAGTGGTGACGGCGGTGGTGGTGGGGGAGAGGGAGAAGGGGAGGGAGGGGGCGGAGAGGAGGAGGAGGAGCTGGAGGAGGAGGACGAGGATGAAGAACCATGTGCGGCGGTGGTGGAGGGAAAGGTAGGGTTTCAGGCGATCTATGATATCTGGGGGTTTGGGTTTGGAGGAAGCGGCCGTATCTGAAACGGGAAGCATTAGATGAAGGGGCGGCGGCGACGGCGAAGAGGCGGCGACGGCGAAGAGGCGGCTCCGCGTGTCGGTGACGGTGGATCTAAAAGTTGGGAGTGGGGATGAAGGGGAATTGAAAGTAGTCGAGGATGACAAATGTTTTGTGGACGCGTGCCTATTGGGTTTATTATCCCAAACCGACAACTATTTTTGTTTAGTATTTTGCTAATTAATTCGCAATCAATCCCCTTAATTTTAGGAATATTATACTAATTGTTTTCGGAATTGGGTTTCTTTATTTTGTGAAAGGTTTTTCAAAATTTGGTTTGCTGCCGGTATTTTCGGATAGTCATAACCAGTCGTGTGAATTGATCTTGGTCTGATTTTTTTGTTTCAACTTATACTTGGTCTAAAATCCATCTATATAGTACTAATTTCTTATTCACTAATGGGGAATGTACCCCAACATCATCTCCTTAATCACTCTATTTTAAAGACTAGATATTATATGCACCTGGGTGCACGCTCAAAGTGCATTTTAGAAGCGTGCAACTTGTTATGTTGAAAAATGCGACTTATTTACACAGAAAAGTGCAACTATTAATATGGGAACCATGCTTCTGTTTGGAATAATTGCACATTTCTATTTTGTATAATTGCACACTTCTAAAATGCACTATGATTGTACGGTGCACCTGGGTGCACATGAGACCCACTCATTTTAAAATACCCAATTTATATACAATGTCAGTATTTTATATTAATTAGATATTATATACATCAGGTGTACCGTGTATTCTGTAGTATATTTTGTATTATATATATAATTTACTGTATTGAAATATTGAACTTATTTATACTGAAACGTGCAACATGTGTTCGTGAAACAAGTTGCATGTTTCAGTGTAAACAAGTAATATGTTTCAGTGCAATAAGTTGTATGTTTTATAGAGTGCACAGTGCACTTTGTGCACAGAAGATCCACTCTTTTATATTGTTTATTTTTTACTCTGAACTATTAATTTTACAGAAACTCTCATGTGAAATTTGTTCATAATATGAAATTGATATCATTACACATATAAATTGATACAACTATTCTTATAAACTGATACCAGTAACATTTAATATCATGATTTTGGTTTATAAGTGTAATAATATCAGTTGATAAGTGTAGTGATATTAATTTGTAAGTGTAATTGTATAAATTTCATATTATAAACAAATTTCGTCGGAAACTTACTCTTAATATTATTAGAATTGATCTTCCAATAAATATTTTAGGATATAAAAATATCTACATACTTTTGTGATAAAAATAATATTACATGATTAATTTTATATTAGATTAAATATATCAAATATTTATATAATTTGATTCATTCAATTTACTCATAATCATGTTTTATTGTTAAATTATAAATAATATTCTTGTCGTTTTGTTGTGAGCAATTTCATCGGGTCGGAAAAATGAATCGAAATGTGGCTATATTGTAACCCGATTAATAACTCACAAACAAGTATTAAAGATCACGAACACTGCGGGAAGAACTCTTGAGTTCTTCCCTTAAATGTGAGTTTGTATATATGATAAGTGGGAAAATTGTGAGAGAGAGGAAGCCCTTTACAATGGGGGTGAGATCCTCTATTTATAGAGGATCACCCTTAAAAAGCCTAAAACAAGATAAAATACATCTCAACCCTTTATTTTAGGGTTTTATTACAACGGTTGATCTAAATAGTAAAACTGTGTCTATTTTAGATATATTCTACATTAAATGCTCTTGTCTTGTCTCGTCTCGTAAAGTTGACATTGGTTCCTGATTTTGCCGGATTATCTTCTTGTGTTGTACTTGCCGACTTTGCTCGTGGATCGACCTTGGGGGAGGTCGCCCTCTCAGGCAGTCTATATTTCTCTCTTCCCGACCTCGCCTATGGATCGTCCACGAGGGAGGTCGCTCGTTAAGGTGAGGTTGATCTTCTGTCGGGTCGGGTCGATCCGGGCCTAGGTGGGCCCTGCTAACGTGTCGGGTACGGGCACATACCCAGTTTGATTTGTGCTACAACAATAGCCCCCAAGGTCGGGCTTTGACTTTGTTCAGAGTTCGATCTTGTTTCATATCTTGATAAGATTTCATCCTTCGCTGCATCTGCGGTCACATTGTTTGCCCCCGAGCCTGCTCGGATGCCCTATAAGGTCTTGATAGTTCAGAATGAGCCCCAGTGTTGAGGATTTTTCCTACGCTCATCGTCGATTTTCTATGTGCCCGTACACTGAGGTGAGCCTCTTTGTACGAGTCTTTTCTGTGCTTGTACTCCGAGGTGAGCCCTTCTGTATGAGTCTTTTATGTGCTCATACTCCGAGGTGAACCTCTATGTACGAGTCTTTTATGTGCTCATAGTCCGAGGTGAGCCTCTACGTACGAGTCTTTTATATTAGTTGTTCATCGAGAGACGGAGTTCGTCAAGAGTCTTATTAGTTGCTCGTCGAGAGGCGGAGCTCGTCGAGAGTCTTTTCGATCTTATCCTTCAATCTTTAAATTTTCTTAAGAAAATATTGAAATATTTTTATACTGAGATGTTGTTTTCATTTTTATTTGTTTATGCGACCTTGATACTTATCGTATTTTGGTCAAATCGTCTTAAAAATTGTGATCTTTTATGCCTTTAGACTATTTTATAATTTGATTGTTTTATTTGATTACGACTTGAATGCCATAGCATTTTGTGCTTGGAACAATGTCTTTTTAAAAGAAATGAAATTGAACTAAAAATTGATGATAGTCTTAGTTGCTCGTCGAGAGGCGGGGCTCGTCGAGAGTCTTTATTGCTCGTCGAGAGACGGAGCTCGTCGAGAGTTGTTGGTCCCGGTGCTAACGAGTCTCACACGTGTATGGGGGGGAATACACGTGTTCAGTGATTTTTAAAACTTTTCTTTCACTGAGGTCAGATGGGTCAGGTTATCCTGATGATTTTGCCCTGAGAAGAACAGATTGCCCTGAGTCAAAGTCTACTGAGACAATGATCCTGAGCAGCTTTCAGAAGCTTCAAATTAGCCCAACTGAGCCTGAGTTTTATCAGAGATCCTGAGCCGCTTGGATCAGATAACTATCTTACTGAACCCTCAGTAGAGTTAGTTCAGTTTGGTAACTATTTGTTCTATCTACTCAAGTGTGCAGAATGGTTGGCCCTAAGTTTATACTCGTTTTAGCTTTGCTGAAAATCTTCCTTTTAATAAAACAGTGATTAAGGTTGTGATCAAGTTGATGCAAGTTCAGTGGATTGGTTCCAACTGAATATCAGTGAACAATGCTTTCAGTGAAAAACATGCAACAGATAATAATGCAGTACAGAAAGCAAAACAACACAGCAATTATAGTGGTTCAGAGACTCAAGCTCCTACATCCACTATCTCTGACCTTCAGAGAAATTCCTTAACCACTTCCTAAAGCTTTCTGGCTGACTCACTGCAGCTTACTCACTTTTCTACTTTGAGTTTTCTGGCTGACTCACTGCAGCTTACTAACTCAAACACACACAAGTGTTCAGGCTACCACAAATAACTTATTAATTTCTTCTCTAGAGTTTTCTGGCTAACTCACTGTAGCTTACTAACTCTTTACAACTCCAACTCACCAACAAACACACTCAAACTACCTTACAAAGGGTTTGGGTTTCTAGTTGGTTTTCAACTAGGATGAGATATCCTTTACAATAAGAACAATGCAAAGGCTAGGATATCTCTACTAAGCTTTGGATATTTCTTATCAAACTAGGCTTAGTGAATGAGCTATCTTCAATGTGAAACACTTGGGAAATTCTAGGGTTTTCGAGTGCTTCAATTTGCAATAATACGAATGAGCTCTTGAGTTGCTTTAATTTCCCGTAACCTTCAATGTAGAGGGTCACTAGTATTTATAGGCAACTTCACCAAGATCACTCTTGAAAAACTATCCGTTGGAGAAGATAGCTTCATGAGTTTCCTCTTATGGTGTTTGATGAACTACTATTTTTAGGGTTTGAATACTCCCTTGCATGTTTTAGGAAATATGCATTCATGTAGCCAATCACCAATTTTTGCGATGCGGAACATAGTACTCTTGACATGCTTGATGACTGTCACTTTTCGATGTCGATAAAGTCACGATGTTGTCTTCCTCTGATTGGTTCTTGTCTTTAGTAAATGTAGACAAGCATAACGACTCTTTTTGGTCAATCTCTCTGAGTGAGATAACCTTAAACAACCCTTAGACTTAGTTCCTTTTGTCTGCATATGAATGTCTTGGGCAATATCTACTTTTATGAATATTCACGTTTTTCTCAGTTTTGTAGTCTTCAGATAGATATTATTCAGTGCCTCGGAACATTCAGGTTATCTTTGAGTATTCGATATCTTCTTGAGTCTTGATAACTACTTGTGTCTTCGGTAACCCGAGTCTTGATGTCTCTTGAGTCTTGATTTCATATTGAGTCTTGATTTCTTGATTTTCATCTTGAGTCTTGATTTCTTGATTTCATCTTGAGTCTTGATTTCTTGATTTCATCTTTTGAGTCTTGATTTCTTGAAACTTCTTGAGTCTTCAGAATCTTCAAAATCTAACTGAGTCTTCAGAATCTTCAAAATCTAACCTGATCTATATCTGCTGACTATACATGGTGCAAATAACATCCTGAACACTCTATACTGAATCCTGACTTATACTATCAAGATTATCCTGAACATGTCATACTCAGGGGTTTTGGGATCTAATCAAAACTTCTTTATTAAATTCATCTCCCAACAATTTCCCCCTTTTTGATGATGCCAAAACCATCTTGTTACAAAAACACCTAACCTATACTCAGGTTTTAGTTTTTCTATTACAATCCAAAAATGGCAAATCTCCCAAAAATTTCATCACATAAGGCATATCAAACATAAAAGACATGTAAAAAGATAATGAGATATTATCTTTGAGCATAAAGATAAATTTTCATTGATGTAAGATCATAGTTACAGATTACAATGAAAAAACAAAAACAAAAACAGAAGTACAAAGAGTCTTCAGTCTTCATCATCTTCAGTCTTCATCAACTTCATCCTCAGGCACTTCCAGGTTGAACATCCCATAGTATCTTTTCTTCAGTTCATCTCTTGCTTTGATGATATCTGGGTTGTTTCCTGTTAGGCCTAGCTGGATGGCATTTTGAGCAATCTCCTGAGAAATGGCTGTTTCATTCACATGGCCATTCTCAAATCTTGGAGCTGGGTAAGTATATGGACCAGGGGCAACAATCTGAGTATTTCCTTCATCTGCCAAGTTAATCCAACTTTGCAGGTACTTAGGATAGAAAGTCAGTAAGTACTCTATGAAGGCTTCATTCTTATCTGAGCTTGTCCCCCTCCATTCTCTCAGAATTTTATAATAGAACCAGAAGGTTCTCTTTATCTCCTCCCACGCATCATTGAATTGAATAGGCATCCATTTGTCAATGTGCGGCCATTTCTGAGCTTTCTCTGTACCCCTCCTCTTGCTCAAGAATTTCTTGAAACCACATCTTCTTTTCTGCTCTTCTTCTTTCTTTTTCCTGATCACATGAACGTCTGATATAGAAGCAGCAGTTTTCTTCTCTTTTTCAACTTGAAGGGTTTTCAGAGCTTTCTTAGTGTTGGAGACTTCTTTTTCATCTTCTTCCTCAGATTCTTCAAAATCTATAATCAATTTCCTCTGAGTAGATTTAGAAGTTTTAGCTCTTTTCTTCTTCTCTTGTTCTACAAATGCCACAACCTTTCTCTTTTCAGTTCTGACTTGTTCTTCACCGGCTTGGCATGTTTCCACCATCCTTCTGCCACTCAGTTTCTCAGAAATTGCTTCCTGAATAGTTTGCTCAGATACATGAGTGTAGATAGGTTCTTCAGTTTGTTTGAACTTGAGCTTCTCAGTGGCTTCCACTTCTTTTAAGGCATCAGCAATAATTTTCTCTTCAGCTTCTTTATCAGCCTTTCTCTTCAAGGTCTGTGCCAACAACTCTTTTAACTTGCCACCAGGCCTTTCCCCCTTTTTGGCACCATACCTTGGAAGAAGTTGAGAAAGTGCGGTATCCATATGATATTGCTCTTTGCTTATACATCGCACTTCCCCTGCCAACTGATTGTGCTCATCTTCCAGCCTCATCATATGATTTTTAGCTACTGAGAACTCTTCAGAAATAGGAGCAAACTGCTTTGAGAACACTTCATGCATCATGTCTGTCATCTTGGTCATGAGCAGGGAGCCCATTTCCTCAATAGCACTCTTGATCATCTGATCATTTTTTTCAATCAGTTTAGCTTCTAGATATGCTGTTCTTTCTTGATACATCTGTTTCATCTCTGCATTGAGCTCAGCTTTGACTACATCAACTTTTCCCTCCGGGGTAGTCATTTTATCAGCAAAAGATGTTTGAAGTTGCATCATGTCTGAAGATGAACTCAGTGTTTCCAGCTTCTGAGAATGGTTTGCCAATGTTTCTTCAAATTGAGTCATTTTCTCCACCATTGGCACCACTTTCTCCAATTTGTCCAAGATAGGACTTAGATCAATCTCTAGAGTGTATAGAACTTTTTCCACCTGAGCTGGGTGCTCCACCTGAGCCTCAGTCTGAAGAGTGCTAACTTCAGTCTGAGGATGTGAGATATCAGTCTGACCAGCATCAGTTTCATTCTCCATCTGAGATTTCTTTTCAGCATCATCTTGTTGATCCCCCTCTTTATCTTGATCCTTAGAGCTGGAGGCATCAACATCAGCTTCCCTCCTCTCAGCAACCTTCTTCTTGACTAGCTCATCAAAATCTGCATTTTTCATCCTGAGCTTGGTCTTCCTGAGTCCAGAGAACTCTGTCAGCACAGCAGTCTCAGCATTCCACCAGTCCTCTCCTCTGAAGGAGGTTATGTTCAGCATCTCTGGAAGAGTTTGGTTCAAGATATAGACTGTGGTTCTGAGTCTGAAGAAGAGATCCTGAAGGTCAGGATATGAGCTCAGCTCAGGGTATCTGTCCAGAATGAACCGTTCCCCCTTGCTGCGCCACTCAGTCTCTTCTGCCTCTCCCTTCTTCAGCTTTGGGCTCTCAGGTTCAGTAGGATCAGATTCAGGTGCTGAGGGATCTAGAAAAGGTTCACTCAGGAGCGCATCTAAGTTCAGAAGCTCCAGAGGTTCAGATTGATCTGAGGTCTGAATAGGTATCTCCTCAGTAGGAACCTGAGGTCCCTTGAATATTTCCTGAGATATTTTGTCTGAGCTCAGAGATGTTCTGAGAACCTCAGAGAAAACATGTTCCTCAGTTTGTTCCTGTGCAATAGTCACAACCTGAGCCAGAACTTGCAATGGAGATTTTAGTCCTTGCTGGCCCTCAGGTTGGACTTCCTCAGTGTCACTGACCTCCTCCTCAGTAATAGTTTGAAGCTTTCTGTGCTTAGGAGCCAGTGATTTCTTCTTCAGTTTTTCTCCCTTCTCCCTTTTCACTTGCATTAGGGCTTTCCCCCTGGCTTGTTGGGCTTCTTCAGCGGTCTCCTCCTTTTTCTCTTTCCTTCCCTTCAAAGTTTTCTTAGATGTTGTTGGCTTGAACAGAATTTTAGACTTTGGAAAGGGTGAGGAGTTGGCGAAGATATCCTCTTCTTCTCTGCACATCTCCAAGATGAAAGCTATCTTGGTTGCATGAAGGATCTTCCCTTTGATAACAACCGATCCATTCACCTTCTGGACTTGCTTAGCTTGATCACTCACCACTCTGATTAAATAATGTAGCCAGTTAAATGTGGTGGTGGGTGAATCTTCAATCGCCGCCATTAATCTCAACTTCGACGTACTAATCTGTTCAAAGCTACCAGACCTACTCATTATACATTTACTTACAATGTCCAGTAAAACTCGATACTTAGGCTTCAAATGCCTTTTATTCAGAGTTGCTTCGAACTTAACTGGATGCTCTGCAATCCTATCCAGATACTCTTGCTCCCTACCCATCATATAAACCGTAGGGTCTTCTCCTCTATCGCTCAATTCGTATATGGCATTAAGATTCTTAGGAATAATGTACAATTCCCTAACAAAATCCACATACTTTGAACTATGCTCTAAATGCAAAACTGTAATCTGCTATTCTATACAGTCCTCATCATCTAATTTCAAATTTGAGATAAACTCTATTACCTCTTTTGCGTATTCTACCTCTGGTTGATTCGCAACCAGGCAAGTGAGCTTTGACACCTGAATCATATGCAATGCTTCCTCTTCGTGAGTTGCATTTGATGAGCTTTCGAGAGATATGACATATTCATACTAAGGTTTGTTAGAGATAGCGAGCTTGTCGTATACAGAGAACATCATTTTTGGAGATTTTTTGTGAAGGGTTTTAGAGAAAGATGATAATATTTCTGGGCAATCGAGGGTTTTTGAAGCAGAGTGTTTTGAGAAGATGAAGGCTTTTGAAATCGGGCTTTGAAGGAATTCTTCAATAGATATATAGGATTTAATTCATGGAAAATCGTATAGATGAAGAAATCGACGGTCGAGATTAAACACCGACTAAATCGGGTATATGAAAGGACGATTTCACAAATACAAAGCCGCCAATTTATTCCTATTGGTGATTAATGAACAGTGCAATTAATTACTATTCCTGCAGACCATTGACTTTCCTCGTGGATTTCAAAGGTCCCGCCCAAAAATTCCTTCAAGTGTTTTGTTATTTATTGCCAATGATTATTGAGATTCAGTTGGACAATAAATGTGTTGCATGAGTCAATACTTCTTCAGACTAATTTTCTCCATCAGTCTTACTGAGTTTTGACCTTGATAAAATGTCAGTATAATACTGAGTACTGAACGAGGTCAGTATAATACTAAGTACTGAACTTCAGGATATCTGAGTTTCCCAAGACTCAGTGTTCAGTGCTTTCAATTTTATCCTGAGTTTTTCAGTAAAAACCTGAGAAAACTTCATGCATCTGAAAACCTTCAATTTTTCAGATTTGCTTTATACACCTGGATCCAACATACCTAATTCAACTGATAGTTCCTGAAATCTTGATTCAGCCAAAGTTTTAGTCAAGATATCAGCTCTCTGTTTATCAGTATGAATTTTCTCCATTCTGATGTCTTTCTTCTCAACATGATCTCTGATGAAGTGATGTCTGATATCAACATGCTTACATCTGGTGTGCAATACCGGATTTTGTGTAATAGCAATTGCACTATTATTATCACAAAATATAGGTACTTCATTGGCTATAATCTTATAATCCCTCAATTGTTGTCTGAGCTAAAGAATCTGTGCACAACAGCTTCCTGCAGCCATGTATTCAGCTTCAGTAGTACTGGTTGCTAGTGGGGTTTGTTTCTTTGAAAACCATGATATCAGTTTACTTCCAAAAATTTGACAAGTTCCTGTGGTAGACTTCCTGTCAATTCTACATCCTCCATAATCAGCATCTGAATAACCAGTTAATTCAAGGTTATCATCAGCTGGATACCATAATCCTCTATTCACAGTGCCTTTAAGATATTTCAGAATCTTTTTGGTAGCCTCAATGTGACTAGCCTTAGAATTAGCTTGGTATCTTGCACATATCCCAACAGCAAATGTAATATCAGGCCTGCTTGCTGTGAGATATAGCAGTGGTCCAATGATCCCTCTATAATCAATGTGATTTACTGATTTGCCTTCAGGATCAGGATCCATCTTGTAGTTAGTATTCATAGGAATTCTAACTGCATTGCAATTTTGTACACCATACTTTGCAATCAGATCTCTGGTGTATTTTGCTTGATTGATGAAAATTCCTTCCTTAGTTTGTTTCACCTGAAGTCCAAGAAAGAAATTCATCTCCCCCATCATTGACATCTCAAACTTTCCTTTCATCAGGGTAGAAAACTTTTCACATATCTGATGATTTGGAGATCCAAATATGATGTCATCTACATAAATCTGAACAAGTAAGATGTCTTTCCCATCTTCTATCCTGAACAAAGTCCTATCAACAGTTCCTTTGATAAAACCATGGTCAGTAAGAAACTGAGAAAGGGTATCATACCATGCTTGGGGTGCTTGCTTAAGACCATACAAGGCTTTCCTGAGCCTGTAAACTTGGTCATTCTGTCTGAAACCAGGAGGTTGTTCCACATAAACCTCTTCCTTAAGCACACCATTCAGAAATGCACTTTTCACATCCATCCGATGGTATGAATTTCATGTGGGCGATATGCAAGAAACAATCGATGGCTTCTAGTCTTCTGAACAGTGCAAAGGTTTCATCATAATCCAAGCCTTCTTCTTGGGAATAACCTTGTCTAACTAGCCTTGCCTTGTTTCTCACAATGTTGTTGTTTTCATCTCTTATTCTTGAACACCCACTTAGTTCCAATCACATTGTGTCTCTTAGGTCTATCCACTAGCTCCCAAACTTCATTCCTTGAGAACCCGATTCACTCTTCTTGCATAACAAGATCCAAAATGAATCTTGTAGAGCTTCTTCAATCTCGATGAGTTCTTTTTTTTTAGGATAGGAAGCAACATAATAAAGCACTTTCTCCATGGAACCTTCTTGTTTTGACACCATCTGATAGATCACCCATAATCTGACTTATAGGATGACTATCCAACCATCTTCTCCTGGATGTTCCCCCTTCAGTAGTATCCTCAACATCAGAAATGTTAGGTTCAGGTAGTTCATTAAATTCAGGGAACAACAGATAAGGAGAAAGAGAAACATCTTCCTCAGGGGAAATTCTATTCAGAACATTGTCGAGACATTTGTTCCCCTTTGGTTGATAGATTCATATATTGCCTCAGCTGTGACCACATCTTCATCGGTATTACATACCTGAGTCTGAACTGTTTTTTGTTCAGATTGGTCAACTTCAGTGTGTTGGCTTTCCTTCAGTGGAGAATTTCCATCCTGAGTCTCACCATCCTGAGTCTCACCATCCTGAGTTTTTCCATCCTGAACTTCTTTGTCTGAGTCTAATTCACTCCATTCATAGAAAGTGACTGACTTCTTCTTTTCAGGTTCAGAGGATGTTTTATCATTCTTTTTCAGGCTAAGTCTGGTGATTCTCTTGATCAGTTCTCCTGAGTCATGTTCCTATTTCTTCTGAACACAAATAGATTCATCAAAAACAACATGAGGTGTTTCTTCCACAATAAGAGTCCTACAGTTGTAAACTCTGAAGGCTTTACTGACTTCAGAATATCCTAAGAATATCCCTTCATCAGCTTTGCTATCAAAGGTTTTCAACTGATCTTTACCATTATTGTGTATGAAACACTTGCAACAAAACACACGAAAAGAAAAACAAGAGGCTTCCTTTCTTTCCACAACTCATATGGAGTTTTTCCTTGGTTCTTGGTCGGCATGGATCCGTTACGAGAGTAGCATCTTGCGATCTTTGATAACTTCAACCCAAAATCTCTTAGGAATATCGACCAAAGAATCATTGTCCTTGTAGCTTCTTTTAGAGTCTTATTTCTTCTTTCAAAGAACACCATTACATTTGTGGGGTCCTTGCGGTGATGTTTCATGAGCTATTTCATTTCTTTGCACAATAATCGAGATATGATATGATTGATAAACTTCGGTTCCTTTATCCGATCGATTTTGACCACACTCGGATTCTTTTTCAATCTTGAGCCTTTTCAATGGTTCGAGGCGATTTTATGCGAGTCTCTTTCTTCTTGAGTAAGAATATGACCCATGTGTATCTAGAGAGTAGTCATCAACTACCACAAGTGTGTACTTTTTTTGCCATTAGTGCTCCACGGTGTTCTTGGACCAAAGAGATCCATATGTAACAGTTTGTAGTATTCTATCGATAAAACATCTACTTTGCTTTTGAAAGATGCTCTGATTTGTTTTCCTTTCTGACAAGCATCACATATATGATTTTTACTGAATACTTCATTGGGTAACCCCCTCACAAGTGCTAATCTTGCAAGTTTGTTCAGGGTTTTGAAGTTTAAGTGAATCATTCTTTTGTGCCACAACCAACTGGTATCATTGGAACTTTTTGCAACCAAACATGTATCTTTAGGAGTTGAACTCCAATCAGCAAGATACACATTTCCTTTTCTAGTACCAGTCAGTGAAATTTTCTGTGAAGTATTGTCTTTCACATAACATAAGTTCTTTGAGAACTCAACATTGAATCCTTTGTCATAGAATTGACTGGTAGAAAGCAAGTTATGCTTTAGACCAGACACATATGAAACATCATGGATATGAACAGAGTCAACTTCAAGAGTTCCATATCCTTCAGTTTGTCCTTTGGAATTGTCTCCAAATGTGATCTGAGGGCCTTTTTGCTCAACATAGTTAGTGATTAGTTGCTTATATCCCGTCATATGTCTTGAACATCCAATCCGGATACCATCTGAAAGAAAGAGCCAATTCATTTCCACTCATCGGTCTTTATGTTGTTTTCATTCAACTCGATGCCCTTTTCCTTCACCAAAAAAGAGTCGGTTCTTAGGTACCCATTTGGTGTAGGGTCCTACCAGTTTAGTTGTACCTTTTGGAACCCAAATCTGCCTAACAACTCTAATCACTTTAGAGTGGCTGATTTGTCTCTCATAAACATCTACATACACATTCACCACCCTAGGTGCCTTGACAGTATCTTGTGTATGAGTGCCAGCCTCAGCATGAACATGAGCCTTAGAGTTCTTCTTGGGTTCAGGCCTTTTGTTCAAGTGCTTTGGCTTTTGTGCGGTGGTCTCTGTCTCTGTGACTTGGGTTCGAAAAAACCTTTACCCTTAGGCAAGTGGGGTTTGGGTTACTGTCTTGAAATTGGAGTCTTTCGATGTCGAGGACTTGGTCTTTTCGATTGAGAATATCTCTGTTTGAGTGTTTCTTACGAAAATTCCTCGATGGTTCAAGACATCTCTTCAAGTTGGTATTCTTAGCTTTGAGGCTTTGAAATCTTGGCTTTGAAGATTTCCTCTTTTGAGTGGTCGGGTTTTCTAGCCTTTTCACGAGGTCAGGCTTTCTTCCCCTGAACCTTGATTTTTAAAAACCATAGGTCTTTTTACCCTTGTCTAAAACTCTGGGCAGTTCTTTAGTCAGAAGATTAGATGCCGCTTGTTTAACAAAGACAGTCTTGGTGCTACTAGAAGCAGCATTCAGAAGACCTTGTGAGGTTCCCCCTGGAATGTATCTCAATCCGGCTTTTTTTATAGTTCTTGAGTTTTTGATAACTCACGAATTTCATCTATCACTTTAGATCACGAGAATTCAATAGAGCTAACTTTCTCTGCAAGACTATCCTCACATTTGTTTAGAGTCTCATGCTTCTCAAAGAGGTCATTGAACTCGATTTCTTATAAAATTTGAATCTCTTTAGTGGATTTCTCTAATTTTCCATTCGGGATCTCTATCACCTTCTCTTTTTCTGAGAGTTGTACTTTCAGAACATCTAGTTCATTAGTAGTTCCCATCAATTGAGAAGTGATCTCAACATTTTTAGAGTCTTTCCACTTGATTCTCGGCCATTTAGTTCCTTGTTACGCTCTTGAGTTTTGATGGCGCGTTCTTATAACCTTCGTAATAATAGTCCTTCATAAGATTCTCAAAAAGAATCCATCGAGTCAAAATTCTTTGTTTACGAGTTGAACTTGAGAACTCAAGTGCTTGTGTAGGAACAACAACGAGAGATAGAAGAATTTACCTCCTCCACGGCCATTAGAGCGGATATATCATCATCTTTGTCACTATCCGAAAAATCTCATCCGAGAAGCTGGAACCTTCTTGAGAATGTTCTTTTCCTCGGCAATCATAAACTTTCTTCTTTGGAGAACTTCTTGTCTCTCTTGGCTTGTCTTTCCTTTCCTTTCTTTAGCACTAAGCTCGGGACGGTCATATTGAAAGTGACCTTTCTTCGACAGTTGTAACATCTGTTAGCATCATCATCCTGATCACTTTCCTCCTTGGTCTTGGAGTCCTTCTTTTTGGATGAGGATCCTTTAGCTTTCTGGTCCTTTCTTTTCTCAGTGTATCTGTCCTCAGCTTTTGAGTCTCTCTTGTACCTGTGATTCCTGTAATATTTCTTATATTTCCCATATCTGCTATTGAGTCTTTCAAACCTCCTTGCCATCAGTACTAGCTTATCCTCCTGCTTTCATCCCGATTTTTTGGCAAGTGAGTTCTCGAACTCTCTAGACTTCTGAGATTTCTCTTTGGCTTTGAAAGCCACATTCTTGCTAGATGAAGAATCATCTTTGCTGTCAGATTTCTTAGATTTCTTGTCAATCACAAACTCATAAGCTTTCAGTTCAGAGAAAACTTGTTGATATGGCATGGAATCAATATTTTTGGTGTTTTCAATCACCACAAAGATGTATATCCCATTTCTTAGATAATCCTCTAAGAATTTTCGATTTCCACTTCTCTCTGTGGGTATCTTTTCCCAAGAGCATTCAGATCATTCATAATGCTAGTGAATCTGACCTCAAGTTTGTCAATGGATTCACCATCTTCCATTTCAAAAGCTATCAAACTTTCCAATAGCAACAGAAAGTTTGTTTTCCTTAATATGATCTGTGCCTTGACACATAACAGCAAGTGTGTCCCATATTTCTTTTGCAGTTTCACAGTGAGAAATCATCCCCATAACACCATCATCAATAGTGTTATATAAAGTATCTTTAGCAATGTAGTCAAGATTGACTAACTTTCTCTCATCAGGAGTAAGTTGATCATCAGACTTTGGAAATTCATCTCTGGGATCATTCCTCTCGATGCTCGATGATTACGGGATTCACAACATAAATTTGAATGGTCCTTCAGAAACCACTCTCCACATTCTTTCATGTTTTGAATACAGATGAGCCTGCATTCTCAATCTCCATAGGTCATAGCTCTCAACAGAGAACATAGGAAGTTTCTTAGAAGGCATTATGACTAAGCCTTGTAAGATATCAGCAAATAGATCTATTCAGTAGACCACCAGAGTCTTTCAGCAAAATAGACTATGATAGTCCCGGTGGAAAACCCATGAAATGCGGAATAATCATGAAATACATATAAAAACAGGGGTGAAGGAATGGTGATTACAGATTTTTGCGTTTTAAGCTCATGTGTTGTGTTTTGCTTATAATCGAATGCGTATGACAATATAAGAACATAAAGCAATAAAGAACACAACAAAGTATAGTGGTTCGGAGACTCAAGCTCCTACATCCACTCTCCCTGTTCCTAGGGAAATTCCTTCCAACTAGACTTATCACCCTCTCGGGTTCGCCTCGGGACTTATCACCCTCCACGAGATTGCCTACAGATGTTTACCGAGTTCACACTCCATCGGGACTTATCACCCTAACTCAGGATTGCCTACCCTCCCTTTCGGGATTGCTAGATGTTTACCGAGTTCACACTCACCTACAAACTTAACCGACTGATTTGGGTAAGGTTTGTTTGGTTTCCAACTAGGTTGAGATTTTCCCTTACATTTGTTTAGCCTAAAAAGCTAAGGTTGGGAAAAATCTCTCTAAGCTAGGATACATCGTGGGTTGCTTAGATTGGGTTCTAGAACACTCTTGAACATGTTTGTATATCTCTGGACTTGTGTTACAGGGTGGGAATGCTTTAGGTATAACTCTCTTTGGCTCTGTAGCATCTCGTGCTATAATCTCCACACATCCACACATTAGAATGATGAAAGACCTTGTATTTATAGTGTGGATTTGAATGTTACCGTTGGAGAGAATCACATTCAAATCCATACTATTCTTGTAAAATCTGGCCCGACTTCTTCAGGTGGTTGTCTTCCTCTCATTGGTCCACGTTAGTTGATTCTAATTTTATATTCCTCAGATTCCTCGCCTTGGAATCATTCAGATTCTCTGAGTCTCGGTGTCTTGAGAGACATCTTGAGTCTTGATTCTATCTGAGTCCTCGGGTTTATCTGAGTCTCGATTTCTCATCCGAGCCTCGGGTTTATCTCGAGCCTCGGGATACTTGATTCCCGAGACTTCTCTTGAGAGGACCTTATGCGTCGGGCATCTTGACACTTTCGGGTTGGTAGGATTCGATTTCTCTGAATTCGACATCGACCTTGAGTCACTTTGACTCGAACTATCTCGATTTCTTCTTTGCACGATCGATCGGCTCGGCCCGATCGATCAACAACTTCTTCGGATCAATATCTCGGGGATAAAGATCCGGTCGATTACATTAGGTTTAGCATATCGGTTTAAGCGTGTCGATCTCGATCACGCGTCGATCTTGATCATCTGCTCCTCTTCCGATCTGCAACCTTCTCTTCGATCTTACGGTCAATTTCTTTTTGATCGACTTATGCGCTCTTACGATCACCATATCAGCTCGGTATTGTTCTTCCGATCATCGATCGGGTCTGTTTCTGTCATCGATCTTCTACGATCGGTGGCTTAGCTTTTCTTCTCTTCGATTTTACCGCTCTCATCGGTTAACTTTCGGAACTCATCTAACTCATCGATCTCGATCGGTCTCAAATCTCTGACCTCGTCGATCTCGATCATCTACGTCGATTTATTGAGTTCCCCCTCAATTTGTTCTCTCGTTCCCCCTCAACTTGTTATCTGTAGATTAACTTCAAAAACACAAGTTGATAATGTTTTGGCATAATTCATCAAAACTAAAATATCCCAACAGACTATGGCCACCAAAGCAAGTGGTCAAGTTGAACCACTGCTCTGATACCACTTGTTGGTCCCGGTACTAACGAGTCTCACACGTGTATGGGTGGGAATACAAGTGTTCAGTGATTTTTAAAACTTTTCTTTCACTGAGGTCAGATGGGTCAGGTTATCCTGATGATTTTGCCCTGAGAAGCCTGCATTGCCGACTCAAAGTCTCTTGAGACAATGATCTGGCGAAAGACTTTTTTCGAAGATTCAGATTAGCCCAACTGAGCCTGAGTTTTATCAGACATCCTGAGCCGCTTGGATCAGATAACTATCTTACTGAACCCTCAGTAGAGTTAGTTCAGTTTGGTAACTATCTGTTCTAGCTACTCAAGTGTGCGGAATGGTTGGCCCTAAGTTTATACTCTTTTTAGCTTTGCTAAAACTCTTTCTTTTAATAAAATAGTGATTAAGGCTGTGATCAAGTTGATGCAAGTTCAGTGGATTGATTCCAACTGAATATCAGTGAACAATGCTTTCAATGAAAAACATGCAACAGATAATAATGCAGTACAGAAAGTAAAACAACACAACAATTATAGTGGTTCAGAGACTTAAGCTCCTACATCCACTCTCTCTGACCTTCAGAGAAATTCCTTAACCACTTCCTAAAGCTTTCTGGCTGACTCACTGCAGCTTACTCACTTTTCTACTTTGAGTTTTCTGGTTGACTCACTGCAGCTTACTAACTCAAACACACACAAGTGTTCAGACTACCACAAGTAGTTCTCTAGAGTTTTCTGGCTAACTCACTGTAGCTTACTAACTCTTTACAACTCCAACTCACCAACAAACACACTCAAACTACCTTACAAAGGGTTTGGATTTCTGGTTGGTTTCCAACTAGGATGAGATATCCTTTACAATAAGAACAATGCAAAGGCTAGGATATCTCTACTAGGCTTTGGATATTTCTTATCAAACTAGGCTTAGTGAATGAGCTATCTTCAATGTGAAACACTTGGGAAATTCTAGGGTTTTCGAGCGCTTCAATTTGCAATAATACGAATGAGCTCTTGAGTTGCTTTAATTTCCCGTAACCTTCAATGTAGAGGGTCACTAGTATTTATAGGCAACTTCACCAAGGTCACTCTTGAAAAACTATTTGTTGGAGGAGATAGCTTCACGAGTTTCCTCTTATGGTGTTTGATGAACGACTATTTTTAGGGTTTGAATACTCCCTTGCATGTTTTAGGAAATATGCATTCATGTAGCCAATCACCACTTTTTGCAGTCTGGAACATAGTACTACTGACATGCTTTAGTGACCTGTCGCTTTCAGTGTCAGTAAAGTACAGTGTTGTCTTCCTCTGATTGGTTCTTGTCTTCAGTAAATGTAGACAAACATAACGGCTCTTTTTGGTCAATCTCTCTGAGTGATATAACCTTAAACAACACTTAGACTTAGTTCCTTTTGTCTGCATATGAATGTCTTGGGCAATATCTACTTTTCTGAATATTCGCGTTTTTCTCAATTTTGTAGTCTTCAGATAGATATTATTCATTGCCTCGGAACATTCAGGTTATACTGAGTATTCAGTATCTTACTGAGACTTCAGTAACTACTGTGTCTTTAGTATCTTCAGAGTCTTCTGAGTCTTCAGTGTCTTCTGGGTCTTCAGTATCTTCTGAGTCTTCAGTGTCTTCTGAGTCTTCAGTTTCATATTGAGTCTTCAGTTTCTTCAGTTTCATACTGAGTCTTCAGTTTCATACTGAGTCTTCAGTTTCTTCAGAAACTTACTGAGTCTTCAGAATCTTCAAAATCTAACTGAGTCTTTAGAATCTTCAAAATCTAACCTGATTTATATCTGCTGACTATACATGGTGCAGATAACATCCTGAACACTCTATACTGAATCCTGACTTATATTATCAAGATTATCCTGAACATGTCATACTCAGGGGTTTTGGGATCTAATCAAAACTTCTTTATTAAATTCATCTCCCAACAAGAGTCTTTATTGCTCATTGAGAGGTGGGGTTCGTCGAGAGTCTTTATTGCTCTTCGAGAGGCAGGGCTCGTCGAGAGTTTAGATTTTTGTATATTTTATTTTATTTATTTATATATATATATTTATTTGATCGTCTTATGTGTTTGCAGTCTGTTTTGGCTTGTCGTCTTAATTTTTCTTTCGACTGGTCGTCTTATCATTTTGCGACTTCTAATGTCTTAGAATTTTTGTATTTTTGGACATATTTTCTTCGGTGAATTGATCTCTTTAGAGGTCATCAACCTGCTCCCTTGTCTTTGGACATGAAAACTTTGATCGCCTTATTCACACTGCGATCCTAATGCAGTAGAAATATTTTATATTTGTGATTCGATCGACTTAAGAATGGTGATCTTACTGTCTTAATATTTTGTGTTCGGAACATGTCTTTTTGAAGAAATGAACTCTTTAGAGGTCATAAACCTGTCCCCAATTTCTGACCACAAAAATTTTAGATATTTATGATTTGGTCGTCTTATTCGATTGCGACCTTAATGCCTTGTTTTTTCTAATCAATTTGAAATGTTCGATATTTTTGTTTAAAGGTATGAAGGAATTAAGGTATATGTAATTTATCCTTTGCATTTAGTTAGAAAGTTCGCTATAAAGTATCAATGTAATACTTAGAGAGATTTTATTTTAAGATTGCAATCTTGATCATATTTTTGCGCTCGTCGTCGACTATTTCTGGCCTAGTTGTTCGCGACTTTTACTGGTTTGTGACCTTTTTGCCTTATGGTGTTTTTGGCTTGCCTCATGGTGTTCTTGGCTTGGTCGACTTTGATATGGTATGCGACCTTGGTCGACTTTGAGACGGTATGCGACCTTGGTCGACTTGATAGTGTGTGGTTTCCCTTGGCTATGTCATCTTATTTGTATGCAACATAGTTGCCTTATTGACTTTGCAACTTTGCCTTGCCTTTGGTGTTCTTGGCTTGGGTATACGTGATTTTTCTTTGGCATTTTTTCATTTGAGAGCCTATTTGGAAAGGCGAGCTCGATAGAGGTCGGAGATCGGCCCCCTATGCTATTAAATGTAAAAAAGATGTACAAGCTTCGGAAAGGTTAAATGACTAGGGTTTCTTTTTGTTCAAAATAGTGAGTTGTTTATTCAGTGAACAACCTCAATTTTGTTTTAAAACTATACTCAAAGTTCTTTAAACACCGATGTAATATAGACATAATTTTGGTATCCAAAATTTGATTTTTTGGTTTTGGAAAATTTTAAAATAATCTCAAAATATGAGAATATGACCCTGCCCTTTCATAAATTTTAAAAGCTCGCGAGATGCAATATATACTAAAAAGGGAGTTATAAAAATGTTTGCACTTCATAGTACATCAAAATATAAGAATTTTTGTATTTGAGGATTTATTTTTTGAAAAGATGATCTTCTTAGAGGTCATTGACAGGCCCCCTAAGTCATTGAATATAAAAATTTAAGAATATGATTTTATTTTATCAAAATGATTATGAGTTGAAAAATTTCGTCGAAGCGAAAAACTGACGCCGGTGAGGGCGGACAAAAACATGCCGAAGCGGGCAGGTCGACGCCGATAAAGGTACTAGTAGTATTATATGTTATAAGTCTATTAGTTAAAGATTACATGTTACATTAATATGTGCATTTAAAGCAAATAGTTGACTAATTATTTACTGAAATTTGCTTTTTTATTGTTGTTGTCACCAGATTTATCACACGTCAGCATCACCAGATTTATCACACTTCAGCAGGACGAATTATCACACGTCAGCAGGTCCCACCGAGACCACGTGATCTATCGTGCTTAAATATTTGTCGTGCTTACGCATATGTTTTGTCATGCTTTATGCACATGATTTGTCGTGCATATGATTTGTCGTGCTGGTCCTCTTTATATAAAGGACCTCACCTTTCATTGTAAAGAAAACTCTGGAATGTTTCCCTTATTCCATTTATATACCAAAAACCCACATTTCAGGGAAGAACTACGGTTCTTCCCGTAGTGTTCTTGTTCGATTACTTATTTGTTTGGTGGTCAAATTCAACAAGCCACATCAGAATCGTAAAATATTTGACCATCAACAATTGGCGCTAGAAGGAGGGTAGGATTGAAGTCGATGTTCGTCAAGAACAACAAGAAATCCAAAAAACCCAAAAAATCACAAGAACGCAGCCCAAAACAATTCGAAACCCCATCTCTATTTTTTGCAAACTCAACCAAATTATCTCTACACACATACACAGAAGAGCGAAAACAAAAAAAAAAAAAGAAGAATAGGGCCCATGACACCGCTTTCACCATCGCCGCTCTTTCGGCGTCGCGTCATAACACGAATCTGACACCCAAAGAACGTCGGGCGCCGCTTACACCCAAAGAACGCCGATTGCTCTGGTTCGGTTGCCCATGAATCGGACGCTGGGTTGCGATGCCTCTGCTGCTCGCACCGCCGCCCATCTCCGTTGTCAGCCGAAATTTGATTGCGACGCCATTGACTCGGGTGCGCCAGCCGAAACGGCACCGCTTTGGGGCATTCCTGGCGTTGGGAGGTGAGCCCGTTGGTCTGATCTCAATTTGTGGGCGTGGTTTCCTAAGTGTGGGCTTGGTCTGATTTCATAAAATGGGTTATGGGCTTGACCTATTAATTAAATGATTAGACTTTATAAAGGAAAGTTGCAGGCATTAGAAATGATGGGCCAACCAGCCCTACTAATAAATAGTGGGTCCAAATTTTTATATTAGGCCCAAATTTTTATTTGGTTAGAGTTTTGGGCCCAGTTTCTTATTTGAACAAATGGTTGGGCTTTCTTGAAGTACACAATTTTGTTGCTGAGATTAAGGGGTCAGAACCATTTTGTTCAAAAATAATATCTTTGGCCCAGTAAAAAAAAAAAGGGGGGCAGCGAGCAACAGTGTTCGGTGAAAGAAAATTAGACGAGCACCCGGAGTCTCTCGAGACCGACTCAAAGAATCTATGGGTAGTCCTTTTACCCAACCAACCAGGTTTATTATGTTTATGTCCTCGTGGCTTTTCATTCATTCGTTTATTTTCATTTATTTTGGCCGTGCCTACAAATGGTCGCACCTAAGCCGGATGACCCGAACAAAGACAAACGAGCAGAAGTTTATGTTCACCTGACGAAACAATTCGTACTTAGATACCCGCAGTAAATCGAGTGATGGGTACGGAGTTGCAACTAAATAAGACGACTCGTACTTATAAATACCTGCAACAAAGTGAGTGATGAGTACGGGTCGCAACTAAATAAGACGACCCGAGCAGAATAGTGATCACGGCTAACATAAGACGATCACGAAACAAGAAAGGGGGGATTGCACATAAGTTAACCCATCTGGTCGCAGCTAAATAAGTCGATCAACCTGATTGCACCTCAATAAGACAATCAAAAAAACCAAAGAAGTCAGGGTGGAACATAGACACAGATCATGTTCGAATTCATTCAGAAGAAAACGGCACTACCGGCCAAATTACAAAAAAGCCACTTATACGATTATGCCCGCCTATTCGGTGCTGGCACTACCGTCTTCTCGGCGATGAGATCGTCGGCCTTTACGGTGACAACCAGCTCGCCTTCTCGGCGTTGGCTTTCCGCTACCTCGGCGATGTCCAGTCCTCCATTTTAGCGAAGTATTCTCCGCCTTCTCGGCGATGAGATCGTCGGCCTTTACGACGATGACCAGCCCGCCTTCTTGGCGTCGGCTTTCCGCTACCTCGGCGATGTCCAGTCCGCCGTTTTAGCAAAGTATTCTCCGCCTTCTCGGCGATTAGATCATCGACCTTTACGGCGACGACCAGCCCGCCTTCTCGGCGTCGGCTTTCCGCTATCTCGGCGATGTCTAGTCCGCCATTTTAGTGAAGTATTCTCTGCCTTCTCGGCGATGAGATCGTCGGCCTTTACGGCGACGACCAGCCTGCCTTCTCGGCATCGGCTTTCCGCTACCTCGGCGATGTCCAGTCCGCCATTTTAGCTAAGTATTCTCCACCTTCTCGGCGATGAGATCGTCGGCCTTTACGTCGACCAGCCCGCCTTCTCGGCGCCGGCTTTCCGCTACCTTGGCGATGTCACGATCCCCGTTTTAGCAAAAGTATTCTCCGCATTGTCTGGCGTTCATCACACTGCCTTTTAAGCGGCCTTCCCGCGTTGGTGATCGTATTCCGCCCGGCGAGTGCTCCCTCGCCATCGAGGCGACAAGATCGACCTCCTTTATCGCATTCATCCGCCGTTACGACATCGACCTGCCCGCCTTCTCGGCGTTGGCTCTCTATTTCGGCGTGACCAGCCCACCTCCATCAGCGTTAACCTGCTCGCTTTCATCGACTTTGGCCCTCTTGGAAGGCAACCTGATCAATCGAGACAATTTATCTGGGGTAAAGGTCTCAAAGCGCTTTCGGCCGTGTAAGTGGTTGACGGCGAAACTGAAATTTACTCCTATAAATCGCCTACCTAATAAAACGATGCGGACAAAGGAAAATTAAGTAACACCTTTCGGCCGTAAGTGGTGACGGCAACGGCGCAAACTCCCCAGCTCCCTCAAGTATCTCGGGCTCTCTTCGGCGAGCCATCTCAACACTGCTCATCTCGGCGGGTTCCCCGGCTCTCTCGGCGAGCCATCTCTCATCATCTCGGCGGGGATCCCATCGAGCTCTCTCTCACGAGCCATCTCGAAACACCCTTTCATCCGGCCGATCGTCCCATTCTAGCTCTCTCCAATGAGCCAACTCGAAGACCTTCTCATCCCGAAAGCGAATCCCTTCTGGCTCTCTTCGACGAGCCATCTCTGAAAACCTGCTCATCTCGAGCAGGATCACATCTGGCTCTCTCCAACGAGCCAACTCTGAAGACCTACTCATCCCGAGCAGGATCACATCTGGCTCTCTCTCACGAGCCATCTCTGAAGACCTGCTCATCCCGAGCAGGATCACATCTGGCTCTCTCTCACGAGCCATCTCTAAAAACCTGCTCATCCCGAGCAGGATCCCAACTGGCTCTCTCCAATGAGCCATCTCAGAAGACTTTCGCTCATCCCGGCAGATCACATCCGCTCTCTCAACGAGCCAACTCAAGACTGCTCATCCCGAAAGGATCCCATCCGGCTCTCTCCAACGAGCCATCTCAGAAGACCTGCTCATCCCAAGCATGATCACATCTGGCTCTCTCCAACGAGCCAACTTTGAAAACCTGCTCATCCCGAGCAGGATCCCATCTGGCTCACTCCAACGAGCCAACTCTGAAGACCTGCTCATCCCGAGCAGGATCACATCTGGCTCTCTCTCACGAGCCATCTCTGAAGACCTGCTCATCCCGAGCAGGATCCCATTCTGCTCTCTCTAACGAGCCAACTCTGAAGACCTGCTCATCCCGAGCAGGATCCCATCTGGCTCTCTCCAACGAGCCATCTCAGAAGACCTGCTCATCCCGAGCAGGATCACATCTGGCTCTCTCCAAAGAGCCAATCTCAAGACCACGCTTCATCCCGAAAGGATCCCATCTGCTCTCTCCAACGAGCCAACTCTGAAGACCTGCTCATCCCGAGCAGGATCCCATCTGCTCTCTCCAACGAGCCAACTCTGAAGACCTGCTCATCCCGAGCAGGATCACATCTGGCTCTCTCTCACGAGCCATCTCTGAAGACCTGCTCATCCCGAGAAGGATCCCATTGGCTCTCTCTTACGAGCCATCTCTGAAGACCTGCTCATCCCGAGCAGGATCCCATTCGGCTCTCTCTTACGAGCCACCTCTTCAGACCTTTCATCCCCGGGCGGGATCCCGGGTCGGCTCTCTCTTACGAGCCATCTCTCGAATACTGCTCATCATGAGCGGGGATCCCATCAGCTCTCTCCGGCCCAGAGCCATCTCGAAGATCTGCTCATCCCGGCGGGGATACCATCCGACTCTCTCCGACGAGCCATTTTTCCTCTAGGACATAAAAAAAAAAGCTAAATCTGACGGGCCTCCCTCGGAAATCTGAGCCGAGAAAAAGACTTCGTCTGCGGGGGGCTCACCTCGGAAATCTGAGCATAGAAAAAAGACTTCGTCTGATGGGGCTCCCCCAAAGTATGAGCCCTGAAAAAGACTTCATCTGATGGGGCTCCCCCGAGTACAAGCCTTTAAAAAAAGACTTCAAATCTGATGGGGCTCCCCGAAATCTGAACCTGAAAAGAACTTCGTCGATGGGCCTCCCAGTCTGAGCCTGAAAAAAAAGACTTCGTCTGATGGGGCTCCCAATCTGAGCATAAAAAGACTTCGACTGACAGGGGCTCCCCCAAAGTACGAGCACAAAAAAAGACTTCGACGATGGGGCTCCCCAGTATGAGCCTGAAAAAGACTCGTCTGTTGGGCTCCCCCGCAAGTCGACGAGCACAAACTAGATCGATGACGAAGGTATGTAGGGGCTCATTCTGAACGATCAAGATCTCATACGACATCTGAGCAAGCTCAGAGGCAAACAAGGTGACTGCAGATACAACAAAAGATAAAATCTGGTCGAGACATGAAACAAGATCGAGCTCTGAACAATGTCACAGCCCGATCTTGGGGGCTATTGTTGTCACCAGATTTATCACACGTCAACATCACCAGATTTATCACACTTCAGCAGGACGAATTATCACACATCAACAGGTCCCACCGAGACCACGTGATCTATCGTGCTTAAAGATTTGTCGTGCTTACGCATATGTTTTGTCATGCTTTATGCACATGATTTGTCATTCTTATGATTTGTCATGTTGGTCCTCTTTATATAAAGGACCTCACCTTTCATTGTAAAGAAAACTCTTGAATGTTTCCCTCATTCCATTTATATACCAAAAACCCACATTTCAGGGAAGAACTACGGTTCTTCCCGCAGTGTTCTTGTTCGATTACTTATTTGTTTGGTGGTCAAATTCAACAAGCCACATCAGAATCGTAAAATATTTGACCGTCAACAATTGTTTCAATTGTATATTATATGAATTATTTAATGGCTAAGTCTTGTATGCATCCAGGTGCAACGTGCATTTCTAGTGCACTTTACAATCGTGTAACTTGTTATATTATATTGAAAGATGCAACTTGTTTACACTAAACCGTATAATTATTTTTTTCATATTAATTGTTGCACAATTTATTGTAAATAAGTTGCATCTTTTAGTATAACAAATTGTATGGTTCTAAAGTGCACTATGAGTGCACAGTGCACCTAGATGCACATGAGATCCACTCTTATTTAATTCCATTTTCTATAAAATTGTATCTCATGGATTTTATTTACAATATTGTTTGTAAAATATTAGTGCAAAATAGGCAGATGCCTGGGTCAATCGAATTTTCTCAAAATATTGTGCAAAAGTAAAATAAGAAAACTTTCTCTCAGTCTATCCCCTATCCCCTATATTACTAATAGGGAGTTTTTTTGTATGATGTGTCGTTCTGTGGTTGAATTGAACGATGTGTCAAATTCTTATAAAGTTTTATCCAAGTGTCAGCATATTATTGAGTTGATTAAAAATAGTTATGATGATGTGTTAATAATTAATGAGTATTGAGTATCCATTATTAATTTTAATATTTTAAAAATAGAATAAATGAGAAATATTTTGAGTGAAAGATTTGACTAATAATTTTGTTTGCTGATGATTGTCTATTTTTTTGTCGGGCTAATAAAGATGAATGTCGTGCTTTGAAGAGAACTTTGAATGTGTATGAAAGGGCGTCTGGGCAAGCTGTTAATTTTATGAAATCGGGCATCTTATTCAGTCCGAATGTGGGTGCCTTACTACGTAATGAGTTGCAAGATATCTTGGGAGTGAGCAACTCATTAAACACGGGCAAATATCTTGGACTTCCATCTCTTATTGGACGTAATAAGAAGGAAATTTTCCAGTATATTAGGGATAAATTATGGAACAGATTGCAAGCTTGGAGGGGTAAAAAGATATCCAAAGCTGGAAAAGAGATATTGTTGAAGGCTGCTGCACAATCGATACCCGCCTACTGTATGGGTACGTTTCTTTTACCATCTACGTTGATTGACGAGATGCATAAAATGATGAACTCATTTTGGTGGGGGACACAACACGGATCCTAAGAAAGGGGTTAATGGGAAACGTGGGAAGCTCTGTGCAAACACAAAAATGATGGAGGGATGGGGTTTAGAAATCTTCACATATTTAACCTTGCTATGTTGGGGAAAATGGCATGGAAGTTAATGTTAAATACCACGTCGCTGAGTGCCAGGGTGTTAAAAGCAAAGTATTTTCCTCATTCAGATTTTTTGCTAGCTTCGCTAAGACACAACCCGAGCTACACTTGGCGTAGTATTTTTGCTGCTAAGGACTTGGTTAGGAGGGGTACGAGATGGAAGGTGGGGGATGGCGTGAAGGTTAAAATTTGGGGGGATAGTAGGATAGATGATGATAGATCATTTTTTGTAGAGACGAACCCTGTCCCGGGGTTTGAAGATATGGTGGTTAGTGATATTTTCGTGCCGGGAACTAGAGAATGGGATGTGGAGGTGATCAATGCAGCGTTCGGTGCTTCAGATAGCAACATAATTCTAAGAACAACCCCGGCGCCACATGGTGTTGAGGATAAGGTGATTTGGCATTACTCACCAGATGGCAACTATTCGGTTAAGTCCGCATACCATCTTGCTATCCGTATCATTGATGATGTATGGGAGTATTCGGATTCTCCTTGGAAACTATTGTGGAAAATGAAGTTGCCTCCAAAGGTCAAAGCATTTTTCTGGAGACTTAGTAAGGGATGGTTGGCAGTGAAGAAGAAGCTTAGTAAGTGGTATGTTGAGATTGACAGTCTTTGCCCGGTTTGCTCTAGTATGACGGAATCATTATGGCACCTTTTTGTTGACTGTGATTAGCTCGGAACTGCTGGAGAGAGGTCGACTTATGGGGGAAGATTGACGGCCTGGTTTATGAAGTGGATGAATTCAAGAAAATCTTGTTGTGAAAATGCTTCGGAATTTTAGTTCTGAGGAGCTTTGCAAGGTGTTGCTTATTACTGGGGCTCTTTGGAGAAATAGGAACAAAAAGGTTTGGGAAAATTCTAGCTCTGAAGCTCGGTACATTGTGTTCTATGCTCTACAATTTTTTTGTGACTGGGAGGCATCCAGGAAACCTGCAGTAGCAACGCAGCGGGCGACAGGTTGCAGAAGATGGCACCCACCGAGTATTGGGGTCTTCGAAATTAATGTGGATGCAAGCTTCTTCAGGGATACAATGGAAACTAGTATAGGTATGATAATCCGTGATGATTTGGGCGAATTCGTTGCTTGCAGATCATTACTACGGTCGGGTTTACTTAGTGTCGATGAGGGTGAGGCGTGGGGGGTGACGGAGGCTATGAAGTGGGGTCGACATTTGGGGCTGGATGTTGTTATGGTGGAATCGGATTCGAAGCGAGTGGTGGAGGCGATTGTGTCTTCTGGAATTGCAGCTACCACATTTGGGGATTATGTTGAATTTGGTAATAGCTTCTTACAGGAAATGCCCAGGTTTCGGATTACTTGGGTTGGACGAACTGCCAATTTATTGGCACATACTATTGTTAGGGCTGCTCGAGATTATGAGAGTCCTCATTGTTGGACGACCTTCTCGATATATGCACATCTTGTGCATAAGTTTTGTTTCTGTCAAAAAAAAATCTGCTCATAATATGTAATGAGTATTGAGTATCAATTATTAATTTTAATATTTTAAAAATAGAATAAAGGGAAAATAGTTTGATAGAAAGATTTGATTAATTTAATTGTTTCCTAAAAATCTGTTCATAATTGGTTTTAAAAAAAATGCTCATAATATATAATTGTTGATTTTCGATTAACTAATCTTCGAAAATTTAGTTAGAAGTTTAGTACAAAATTTTGAAAAAAAATGTACACTCTATTCTATTTTTTTGTAATTAGGATTGAGGTGATAAAAAAATTCAGATCACGGTTAAAAATTAATTTGACATATATGTTTTTACTTGTGCCTAGAGTTTTCTTCAATTGTATATAAATTTCGGATGTCTTTAGGTTTTTTTTTTAGGGCTATTCTTCGTCTTCAGTTTGCCAACATGTAGTCGTCTTTACCAGTATGTCTATATTCTCTATCGTCGTTTATGCATGAGAATTTGTGGTAATTGGTTATTTTTTCTGCATTATTTTATTATGTGTTGTGATCAACATAATTTATTCATAATGATTGATTAGTTGATTTACGGTTTAGGCAAGCAAAGACATTTGCAATTTGTGTTGTGTACAAATGTTATCAATGAGTTTGCTGATTTAACTTTTTAATGTTCTCTGATTGATGTTGTAGCTTTATAGTGTCATTTATGCAATCATGTACAAGTTGGCACGAATTGTTAGAGCACAAAGTGTTTAGTAGATTTCTCTATATTCTCTTTCGCCTTTTATTATCTCCATATAACATATTCATGGTAATTCATCATTTTTTAATTATTTTTTTCTTTAAGACTATTTTCAATTGAGCCTTTTTTGTTTACATTTTTATTTTATTGCGATTTTTATAACATAATTCATAGTTGTTTGTTTTACCAACTCACTACCTATTTCCAGTGGTTTATGGGGGGATTCCATTTTTGATTGTGAAGGCTGTAGCCAAATTGACATGTCACTTTTTATATCAACTGAGGGGGGTAAGTTATGCTTCTTGATCAAGAGTTTAATGCATTATTATAACATCACAATTTTTTTTTTTGAGGGAATTGTGATTACAATGTATATATAGCTACTAATTTTTATTCATTTAATCTTTGAATGTATCATTTTTAAAAATGGAAAATTGCATTGTGGCGCTGCTGATGCACAGGATCTTGCAAAACTGCACTGGAACCTTTGCACTCGGATATCGAGACCAAACAAGTTATTCCATGTCATTACCATTTTTTGCTTTTCTAAAATTCCCACTGCAAAACTATATTGGAACAAACCGAGGTATTCCCAAATTGAAGTTCCCACTGCAATCAATAGGGAATTTTGAACATAGAAGGAATATAGATATGTACTACAGGGAGGAGGTTTATTCATTTGGTAGAAGCAGAAAAAATCTTACTTGATGTATAACTATAAGGTGATAAATCTCTGTTGAAGTTTAATCAATTTTCTCAATGTTGAGTGAACAAATTATGTTGTAATGTAGGTTTACTTTTGGGCAGTCATATTAGTGTTATTCCATTTCTACTTTTGACCTAATTCTAAGGTAGTACATTAGTTCATAAATTGTTGTGATGAATTTTTTGAGTGTGATGAATTTTTTTTATATGTTTATAGTTCTAAAATTTGAGCATGCATGTAGTTAAATATGTGCTAAATGATGAATTGCAAATGGTTGATTTGAATCTTGGCAATCACCAAAGGTGGTATTGAAATTTGGAAGTAAATGCATGATATGAATAAAGGAAAAATAATTACAAATTTTAAGAAAGACAAACACATTAGATTATTAGTCAAACATCTCTTGAGAAGAGGAGAAGAATATATTTATAGGACAAGTATATATGTTAGTTAATTATAACGTTTTTAACAGTTAGTTATATATAACTTAACTATATATTAATTCCAATTTTTTATTTTGTCATTCAGTATATAAGGGTAGAAATGAATTGAATTATCTTTTTGAGACGGGAGAGTAGTTTTTTACCTTCCAAATTTTAACATAATTTATAAATTGCAGTGGTAACTATTGATTTTTTTTTAATTTGATTTTTTTAATTAAGGTATAAAAAAATACTCCCTCCGTTCCACACTCGATTGACCATTTACTGTTTGGGTGGTATTTAATGTTAGAGTTGTTTGTTGTATTTGAGGAGATAAAATGATTTTTAGTTGAGTGTATTGTAGACATTTAGATGAGAGGATAAAATTAAAATATTTTATTTAAATATATGTGCCCTTAAGCATCAAATATATTAAGTTATTTGATAAAAAAAATTATATTTAAACAATTCATTTAAATTAAAATAATAATATATGTGATCAATAAAATTAATATTTAAATTTCCGTGTAATACACGGGCCCTACACTAGTCTTACTATAAAGGTGAGTATGTGTTAGTATAAGAGCAAGACATGTAACCTCCTTATATTTGATAAAATATACAGAAGACACAATCATCTATGTTTCATTAAATGCATAAAACTTCTTGTAAACACATTAAAATTATGGATGAATTTCATACTTTTCTGATAAAAAAAAAATTGTATCCAATTAAATGGTGATACGTGGATAAATATATGTTAATATAAAATTAAATTGATTATTTACATATTCAGAATTTAAATAAATTAATTCTCAAATCAAATAGTTAAACAATTAATATTTTATATACATGGTACTAGCCAGTAAAATTTTGCGGGCATCAAGATATTCGTGTTGGGTGGATGAAACAGATATCTCGTCAAAACACAATCAAATCGGCTCGGCTGATCAAATCATACCACTTGGCAGCACGAAGAATGAAGGTTTTCCTTACCTCACCCCATAATAAGGAGTCTAATTCATTCATTCATTGTACATATTCACACATCAATTTTGGAGAGCTAAGACGACTTAAAAATTATCTGTAGATGCTTTTTGAAGATTTAAAGACGTTCTTCGCAACATCAAAGTGTTTTTCTTGAAAATCAATTATAATTGACATTTAATCTAAGATCAATGTACAAAGTCTCTCTGATCGAAATTTCTTATCAAATGTGTTAATGAAGAATTAAAGGCGCTCTTGAAGATTTGAAGGAGCTTCAAAGTCGTTCTTCGTGCAAATTATCCACAAAAAACGTTTGTTCCGAAATCAATTTGCTAAATCCTCCGATTTGTGTTTCTCCTAGAAAGACATCTTGAAGATTCGTAGGCGTTCTTGAGTAACACTAAGTTTTGAAAAACAGATTAGCCAGAAAACGCATAAATAGTTACCCCGGGGAGGGACCTCAGGAGACTGAGAGAGATTGCCTAAAGGGAAGTAACATAGCTGACTATACAAGATCTTTGGAACTCAGAGGTATGCAGGTGAACCCTTTTTAAGTACCTACTTAAAAACTTTTAGCATGTTGGAAGTTACATATGAAGATTGAGAAGTATGTGCAAATTTCATTGAAAATTTAAGGTGTAATCAAATGCATGTAGAGGGCATGTATATGTGTCGTTTACGAGTAGCTTTGTTTATGAATACTTAAGCGATACGAGGACATTCTTGAATCCCTGTTCCTGCCTATCTTATCAAAATATATGAGCATCAGTAAGATAAAATAAGAAGACTCATGACACATGAATAAGAACATAAAAAGTGCCTAACTGGCATAAGGGAAGGGAGGTCAGTCCTCTAAGACAAAAGATACCCGGGCCATTCTCCCTACCAAAGGTGGGAGGAGTGGCCTGGAATGATGTTCATCAAAAACCGCTGGATCACCCCCCTAGTTAGAAGCAGGGACGGATGGTCCAGGAAAAGCTACAAGCGTTCAGAGAAATTAAAGTTCAGAAAAAGAGGGGCACAACCCACCAAACAAAGTACTAGACAAAAGATTTGAGAAAAGAAGCAACTAAGAGATTGGAGCTTGATCATTAGGAGGTGGAGCAGTCGATGTTGCCTCTGTCTCCTGGAGTTGAGTAGAAGTGAAAGGTTAGAGGGAGTTGTTCCTGGTACCGGTATTTGAGAAGTGGTCACCTTGGTCGGAATGCTTAAAGTTCTCTCAGAACAAGAATCAGAAACTGGCTGTAGAGGGCAAAGGGGAGTGTGACAAGGAGTTAAATCCTCCAGTCCTCGTACTCTTTGTTGGAGCTTCTGGACTTCCTCACTGATGAGGGGCAACCACCATATTTCCTCAATGTCTCCCTCATTATTGCCCTTGAAGAAGCTGGGAGGATCTACCGCTTGCAAGGCTCTCTGTCTGTCATAAGTTCCTGCAAATTCAGGAGCTTCCCTCTGTGCTACTGCCGCGTCGAAGCCACTATGAAAGAAGTACTTGATATATGCCACCATATCAGACAAATAACTAGCGTGTTGCTTGTATCCTTTGATTAAAACCTTTAAGAGGGAATTAAGAAATTGCTGACCAGCTTCAGTTTTAAACAGGGTGTTCAAACACATTCGGACCCCCAGGGCCTGAGCATCCTTGGTTAATGTGGCCTCTAGAGAAAGTCGGGATGATAGCTGGGCCCACATATCTTTGAGAGAATCCTCTGTGGCGGCTAGGTCCACCTCCAGGGAAGTGTTGCAGATATCCAATCTCTTGACGATGGCCTCAAGCTTACGAATCTGAGCTTGAGCAACTGAACACTTCTTCTTTTCGGAGGACAGAGTATCTTCCAGAGAATTCACCTGGGCCGAGAGCTGAGGTCCTTCATAGCTGGATAAGTTGGAGAGCAATACCCCTAGCTGCATAAACATGAAAAACAAAGACATTTTTTTATGGGTGGAATACTCGTAGATAATAAGGCATAATACAGGTCAAAATGCCCAACCTGAGCATAGTAGCCAGCGATCAACCGATGTTTCTCTTCTCCACTTAGGCACTGCAACCTGGTGGCCTCTTCAGAGGAAAGAGGTCTGCCAAAATAACGGATTGCTGGAGGAGTAGAGAGGGGATCCTCCTAGATCTTGATAGGTGAAGTAAATACCCCCGCTGACTGGCGGGTGCGGTATTTGCGGCGTACCTCTGTTTCAGGTTGAGAGCTAGAACAAGGTACACCCTTACCCTTCAGATTCTTAGATTTCTTTGAGGTACCACTTTGGACAGGTGCAGATTCGTCGGTCTCAAAGTCGGGTTGAGTGGCACTCTGGGTAGGGATATTCTCGAGAACAGCTTTGGAAGTCTCCTTCGCAACAACACTTTCAGGGGCACTTCCTTTGGTTTGGTCAGTAGGATCGGGTGATCCCTCTGCAAAAAGCACAAAGGGCATGAATGAACTACAAATTCACAAATACGAGAATACAACAACAGAGTTACACGAGTGAAAGATTACCATCTGTGGGCCTCAAGGGGACCGAGATGGAGCAGAATCCAAAATGCGAAAGTATACGTGGAATTGAACACAGATTTGGAAGAGAAAATGGCTTCTTAATGGCTCGAATAATGAGATCATGCGCGACTTCCAGAATAGAAGAAGGAAACGGGTAACGTGGAATAGAAGACTTGGGGTTCTTATAAACCCAGGTTTGATTCGCAAAACTCCAAGGAGTATCAGGGGTCACAAAGAACCAGAGGTTAATCCAATCCCTTTTCACATTAGAGACCTTACCCAAGAACTTACACTCGTTGGGAAAACGACAACATACATAGAAAAATGCCCCAATGGTTTTACAAGTATACTCAGAACAAAACATTTGGGCAGTGGGTTCTCCCCCATTACCCTTCAACAACATAAAAAAAGAAAGCATCTACCTAATAACATTAGGAGCAAACTGGTTTAAATGGATCTGGAAGATGTCGGAAATCTCGCACAGGAATGGGGGAATGGGAAAACGAAGCCCAGCCTCCAGATGGGCATGCCAAAAGGCAAGGGTTTTAGGACCGCTAGGGTTTGAAGGAGGGCGATTAGGCCTTTCCCCCGCCTGGGGGAGTCGAATACCGTACGAAAGAGGAATGAGTTGATCATCCCGATAGTTGGAGAGGGTTTCGGGGCCTAATTCGGAGTCCCCACAAACCCAGTCCGGATCGGACCTAGGGTTCGACATGATTCTCTAAAAATACCACTACAATGTAGGAGGGAGAAGAAGATATACTTAGAAACCCAAAAGGTGCAGAGGAATGCCCCAAAGAAGAAGTTGATCGGGAAAGAGAGCGGTAGAAAGTAGAAGACGATGATAGAAAGAAGTGTTGAGAAAAAAGGTGAAGAGAAATGACTCAGGGTTAATGATTGGTAGGACTAGACGGTGACCTAGTGGGCCCCTAGCTTCTCGGAAACCAAAAGGCCGCGTATTCGAAAAGCCTGCTTGATTAAAGGTGGGCGGGAAAATTGCCAGGTGGGACAAAAAGCCCCCCTCGAGGGGAGTAACTATAAAAAGAACCTGAAGAGAGTGATTTCCTCTCAAGAGTAGAATCACTTCTCAAGAGTTAGGGGGAGTAGTTGATGGGGGACATTCGTGTCATAGAGTGTAGAAGAGACACGTGGTGGTCTTCTCGATAGTTAAAGAGATTGAAGAGCAGATAAATGAGTCAAACCCACGAACAGATATCCTGGACTTGATTGAAAGGCCCAGGAACTTGAAGTCCGACAAGATCAGATGGGCTCGGAGCCAAAAGGCCTGGAGGGAAGTGAGGCCCACTGGAGTGAGATAAGTTAAAGAAAATGGGTTTAGGGGGATAACCTGGACCCTAGAATTCTAGGAATTAAGGAATTGGGCCAAGCTGGGCTGACAGACCTATGTAGATTGGGTCTGGGTAGGCCGGCCTCAAGAGGGAGAATCCGGGCCGTTGAAGAGAAGAGAATATCAGCGTTCAGGAAGCCTTGGTCCACGTGAACCGTGAAGTGGAATGAAGGGGTCAGTTCCGATATTCAAGGGAGGTTGTGCGTAGGATGATGGAAGTTCCGAGATTAATGGAGCCTTTAGATTGGAATTAAGGGTTCAGATTAGATATCCCGGTGAAGAGGGAGTGGAGAACATGAGGAAAAGGTATAGCCGCGAAAGAAGAGGGGGCGAATAACAAATACATGATCAGGACGTGGGATTATGGGGAGAAGGGAGGAAACCGCCAAGGGGGATATAAATATCCCATCCAGGTAACACGAAACACACAAGCACATACTTTACAAAATCCTTTAGCTTCGAGCTTTTTACATTCATTTCATCTGAGTTAGAGTGTTTACTGACTTGAGCGTCGGAGAGCCCGCGTCAGGATCCCCCGGAGTTTCATTTCAGGTAATTACGTCGCGTTGAAGATTTTTTCTATGGTCAAAGCTTGAAGTCTCTCAGAATTCAATACGTGGACTCCTGTTGAATCCGAGTCATATCTCAATCATCTTTTCCACATCACTTTTATAGAGTTATAGCCCTCTATCGAATACCCATCTATCAACTAGTTTCTCAACTAAGCTTCTAGACTTGCTTACAAACTTCCCAACCTTTTGAGAAGGGGTTTGATTTTAGTTTCCAACTAGGTGAGATTCGTCCTTACATTGTTTTAACCTTTAAGCTAAGGTTGGAAAAGTCCCTCTAAGCTCAGGGTATTGCGTTTAGGCTTAGATATAATGATGCAGAGCGTAATGCCTGCAAGGGGTTTGAGACTACGTCTCGGGATACTCAGGAATAACCTAGAAATTCTTATATTCTTATACTCCCTCCGTCCCATTCGAAGCTTCACATTTACTGTTTTCTCGTGTTTTAGCGAGCGAGTTTTTTATTAGTAGTTGAAATGATAAAGTAATTTTTAAAAAGACATATAATAGAGGAGAGATAGATCTATCATACTCCTCTTTAAAAGTCATTTTATCATTTCAAATACTAATAAACAACTCGCTCTCTAAAACACGATAAAAAAGTAAGTGTGCAAGTTGAAATGGGACGGAGGGAGTATAATTCAACGTCTTTACAATGAAATAGTAGAGCCCTTTTTATAGGGAAAACTAGGGCAACCGTATTAAATGCCTACCTTAATGACTAAGGAAACATATTATAAGAATATTCTAGATGCTAGGTATTAAATGGAAAGACAATAAATAAGGAAAACTATTAAATCATGATCATATCTCCATCATCCTTCCTCTCTTGGGAAATATTCACCCTCAAATCTAATCGGATCATATCTCCAGCAGTGAAACTGATTAGGTGCATATCTCCAAGACTTGTAAGAGCAAAATTAATTAACGCTTCACAGAGTTTAACCTCGAACACATCAGCAATACGTATGTGCCCCAAAGTCTTGAGACGATAGGCAAATGGGGGTTCCAGGGTCGTGGTAAAATAACTATAGCTATGAAAAAATTATAGCTATTAAATTTAGGCCAAAAACCCAAATCTGCATTGTCTCGCAAAAATTGCCCAGCCCCGATTAATTTCATCAAATAAGATGGCCCAATTTCTGCATCCTCATAATTACTGAATGACTTCCCAGGCCCATCAACAACAAGTGAATTAATAAGCCCAAATTCAAAATAATTAGATCTCAGCCCAACTTTCACTGCAGGAAAAGGCCCAAAGTATGGGGCTAGGGCAGCAGCAGTGTGAAAACATTCATAGTCATCTTCCCCAATAAGGCGCGACACTGGATGACCGATTGAGTGGCGTCTTTTGAATGGCGCACCAGGCACGGCGACGTGAGGCTATGGAAGGAAGCCGATCTGCGGCGGCCGAAAGCTGATGTGATGGTGTGGCGGTGTTGAGGTAGTGAATCGGGTGATTTGAACTAAGACGCGCGATGGCTCCTGTGGACGAGTCCGGTGAGACGGGAGTCGTACGGTGGTGGCGAATAAGGCTTGATGGTGATGGGCGAGTGGGGCAGCTGGGGCTGAAGGGCGCCGAGACTAGCGGTGTGCGGTGGAGGGATGGATCTGAATGCGGTGAATTATATGTAGAGGTGGTGGATCTGGATCTGGTGGCTGCACTGTTGCGGTGGCAATCAGAGCTGCCAAAACTGAGATGATGGCGGCAACGACGCTGATAAATCTAGGGCCTCCCATTGACAAGAGCTATCGAAAATCTCATCGACAGCAGCAGTCAATTGAGACCAGAGGAAATCAAATTCCTCCATTTTTGATACCAGAATCGATTTGACTCTAAATACCAGATGATGCAGCAGTACAGCGTTGCAGGGGTTGAGACTACGTCTCGGGATACTTAGGAAATCTCCTGGAAATACTTATATTATTATCTAATTCAACGTCTTTACAATGAAATAATAGAGCCCTTTTTATAGGGAAAACTAGGGCAACCATATTAAATGCATATCTTAATAACTAAGGAAGCATATTATAAGAATATTCTAGATGCTAGGTATTAAATGGAAAGACAATAAATAAGGAAAACTATTAAATTGTGATCATATCTCCATCATATAACCTAGAACATTCTTGGATAAATTTGGATATCTCTTGCTCTGTGTTCTTCAATGGAGATGCTTGTAGATTTGACTTTCTTGTTCACCTGGTAGCTTTCTCGATTACCTTTTAATGAAGATAATGCAATGTATTTATAGTGTGAATTTGACTTTCTTGTTCACTTGGTAGCTTTCTTTATTTTATTGTACTGTTGCACGTATCTTTACATCAGATCCGTATAGGCGTTGTCGACTTCTAATTGGTCTACTTCTTTGTGGGTCTAACAGATTTTTCAGCCTCATCCTATCATATTAGATGAGTCTTATCTCAGCTTGTCAAATCAGGTGATTTCCTTGGGCTACTGGGCGGGGAGTACGAAAAGACTCCGCTTGATGGCTTTTTGCTAGTTGTTTTGACCAGCTTGCCTCTCCAAGGGCCTTCTGCGGTACTCCCTCCGCTGGTAGTTCTGTTGGGAGTTCCCCTCCTGGTTGTGTGCATAGTGGGGTCCTTCCCCGAGCTTACGCTTGTCCTAGCCGATTTCGACCTTGAACTCTTAGTTCTGACACTAGGCTGTCTTGCTCTACGTCGAGCTAGGCTTGTCATTTGTGCAGTATGGTCATTACCTCCAAGATATCTTCTGGGGTGGTTATCTCATCTAGCGTCTTCGGCACGTCCGATGCAGAGTCGTCAGCTCTCTGCCCCCGGGAATGAACTTTTCCCTTAGAGATCATGCTTGCTTATGGCATTTTTCAGTTTTTAGAAATTTTGAATGTTTGAATATGATGATCGAAGATTCGTGAGCAATACTCAATAAGAACACTAATTAATCCTTAAGAAATACCATTTTTCTAGCGCCAATTGTTGAGCCCAGCCTAATGGTCCGGCCTAGCCAACCCAAAGGTAAGTATGGGTTGGGCTGTAAAATTATAGGCCCAAAAAAATCTGGGCCTATTTGGCCCGACCCATGTGGTCCGTGGGCATAATGGGCTTAGGTCAATTTGGCCCGTGGGCTAATGGGTGGCCCAGTTGGCCCGACATCCTAATTTTTTTAATAAATAATTTATTATTTTTTTACTAAAAATTAGACTTTGTATTTTATAAAATTGTGTTATTGTTGAAGGATTTGATCTAATTGGATATTAATTTGAAATTTATATTTTCAAATATAGATTATTAATATGGAGTATTTTAAAATCTATTTTTAAATTATATGTTTCGATTCAACACAATCCTTGTGTGTGAGAAAAATACTCAGTTGCCCTCAATTTCTTATATTATGATATTACCAAGGACTTCAGATGTCTATAACAAATTTTTATGCAAATTCTTGTCTTCAAAAAATTAAATTTAGGTCACATATATTTATTTAATAAAAAGATAAAATTTGGACACTGGGTCGGGCTGACCAGTTGGCCCTCTAGCCCATGTAAGGCTGGGTTGGCTACACTTTTACAGGCTCAATGAGATTTTGGGTCGACCCGACCTAGCCCAAGAACATGAATTGGCCTGATGGGCTAGGCTGGGCTGGGCCGGACGGCCCCAATTGCCAGCTCTAGTCTCGAGGTCTGGGGCGAGCTCTTCGACGTCCCATCCTTTAAGTTAGCAATTGCTATTTGCAGGCGGTGCATACTGCAGCAGACCCTGTCATGAGATTTCTTTCTTCTTATGGGGCGATCTTCACTTAATGCTTCTGAAATTTTCTTGGTGTTGATTATCTCTGTTAGTGTTAATGTCCTAGAAACAATCCTATTGTAATGACATAATGCTAAGATAATATTCAGTATTGGTTTTAATATTACTATTTGTTTAATATTAAATATATGGTGTTACACTTGTTTGAATATTATGTTTGGTTGTTTGCATTTATTCTTATTTGTGTTCCCATGAATCATTGTTGTCATTGAGATTGTGAGAACTCAGATAACTTAAGCATGATTCTCAAATAGCCCCGATCAAGGATCATCAAGAATGGGATATTGATGATGCAATTGAGATTGGTGTGCGATTTACATCATACTCTTAGAGAGTGTAGTAAGATCTCACTTACTACGAGATACTAGGTATCTCATAATGGATGCACATATACCTTAGATGGTATTGGTATACCCATCCGAGAAACCATTTGATGTAATTCCACAATATGTGTCTACGGGTGTCTCGGTTAGTGGGAGCGATGCGATACTCCTTTGACTTGAGGTCCATACGCACGACATGTGTGGAGTGATGAACTTTGACCATGACCGATGCTTGCACCTTTCCATGGGTAGATATGGCTTGGATTGGGTTCATCACGAAGTTCATGTGTGTGGTAGTTGAGCCAAGAATAAGATTCATTCCTCAAAGTGGATTTAGAGATAATACTCATCTTCTCATCATAATTGGATCTAAGTCATCGGTCGATGCACGTCAACTTAGACTTTGTGGATAAGTGTGACATACATGATCAATTAGTGATTAGAGATAATATGATTAAGTTATTTGAATAGACACTTCATCATGTTCAAGACTTAATCGAGTATTCGCTAATGAAAGAAAATTATCGTAATAGCCCATGTTTCAGTTACAGGTAGTTGCACGTTTCTCGCAACGTACCTCATATATTGAGAATGTCTGATTTATTTTCTAAGGTTAAATTAAGACTGTTAGTTTGACTAATCGCTCGATATATGAGGGCATATGGGCCACACAACAAGTAATTCCCTAATCAGATTAAAGTTGGTTGATTAAGTATTAAATTAGATTTAATATTTAATTTATGGAGAATTAATAATATATTAATTTAGAATTAATTATTATTACTGTTTAATTAAATAGGAATCCCAAATAATATATGGAATATTATTTTAGAAAAATATATATAGAGAAAAACATATCTATGAGATTTGTTTTGCAAGATTATGAAAGATATTACTAATAAAGATAGTTTAAGATTTAAGTTGATCTTCCCCTATATATATGAGACCTTAGAGATTCATTATTTACTACAAGAAACCTAGTTTCTCCATAAAATCTCTAGTTAGAATTTTCCTAGCAAATTCGTCTCGGGATTCAACGCTGGCAAATCTGTGCGGATCTGAGCAAGGGGATTACATGGATACCATAGTATAGAAATATGCGTACGATTTACTATAAGGTTTCTCTTTTTTGTTTATACGTATTCAATTATGCAATTACGTGTTCGTTGTTGGTGAACTGTTTATTTCCGCTGCGCATGTATTACGTGTTTGTGTGCCTCTATATTCCAACAAAATCTTCCTTTGTCTGTTCCTTGGCACGCTTCCTGATGTCGTACTTGTTGATTTCCTTTTCTCTTTGAGGTGATTTTCTGGCGAGACCCTTAGTTAACTAAAAAAAGACCATCTTACTTATTGTCCTCCTCCTCTATGATGTCGTTGTGTTTGGTTCATCATCTGAGACTGTTCACTTGGCGAGCTCGATCCTTGGCGAATTCCTGGGGGGGTTGAGGAGAGGGCTCAGTTCGTCTCGTCTAGTGATTGGGCCTTAGCCCAATTGATAGTGAACAGAGGCCCGTATTATACCAGGCACTACAACTATGATAAGAGCCCCACTGAACTAATTGTTTTGCTCACTGCAATCTACTTAACATTTTAACATTAGCATTTGTAATATTTTGTCATGCAAGTTGAGGCTTAATATCATTTTAATGTGGACTGATCACCCCTTTTTTTTTTACCCATCTACCAATGTGATTCTTGCTCATTTCTAACTCCTAGAAAATCTTATAATTGTGCCTCTTTTCTCAAATGGTATGCTCTTCATTCTTTCAACATCTAAATGTAAGTGTTTCTTCTTTAATATGACTTGCTAGCTTATTTGACAATAAGATTATTGGAAGCCCTTGATTTACTTGTTTTTGTGCAGTAAACCACACATACTGGATTGTTTTTCTACAAACCCCAAATGATATAGCTGCTTCCTTGATCATGCCTCTGTGTACCATACCATTGGTGTTGTTAACCAAGAAAAACTATGTGAGTCAGTTTCTATCTGCTTTAATCTTGTTATTTAATTTTTTATTCTATTTATTTTAGCATTGTATGTGTTATAAACATTTATGAGCTAATGTAATTAAATTATTGTGTTCTAAAACTGGAGGAGGTAAATTTGTGTAAAAAATTGAATTCTAAGTGTAGCCCACATTGGAGGGAAGTTTGTAATTTTTGGTTTTATGCTTGATTGGACACATGCACATTTAGATTAAATTAGTTGTAATTTTAAAATATGTAAGCAAATTTGGTGTACTTTTGGGTGCTGATTTTGATGCAATTTATTTTTTTAGTATGAAAATTATTTTAATTAATTGAGGGTGTTTGGTTGGAAGGTTTGGGGGATGGGAAATGGGAATCAAAGTCTTAGCGTGTGTTTAGAATTACACTACCATGACTCTTTGATTCCTTAAAACTAAAAAATCCACCATCTCATCTATTTGAGAGGTATGGGTATGGTTTCTTACCCTTTCCATTCCTCACAATTTTACCAAGTACTCCTGTTTTTTTTTAATTTTCCTTTCGAAGAAATTGGAGCGAGTGATTAATTTTAAGCATGTTTTAAGTACTAATTACTGGTCTATCTAAAAGGTGAAAATGCCTCCTAAAAAATGTTGTTGACTTTTCAATAAAATAAAGTTTTTTAATTTGAATGCCCAAGCAATGATGCAAATATTTAAAGGACGATCGGAGTATGAAAATGGATCCAAACGGATCGGGTCGTCGGGGTCAGATCAAGAGTGATATCCAGACCCACACGCTATCGGACACGGGGAGGGGTAACTCAAACAACACAGACTGGGACAAGTCAAAGTGGCAGGAACCAAACTACCATGCCTAACTAGAATCGGTAATTTAGGACTCTGCTTCTTTATGTTAAAATCAATGTTTTTAGAACCGGATTGTTGGTCCCAATTTCTGAAAACCCATTAGTGCGGAAAATACCATGTAATGCATATAAAACAGGGGTGAGGGCAGAGTGATTCCAATTACTCTTTTTTACTTTTAAGAACGATGTGTGTTTTGCTTAATCGAATGCATATGACAAGTAAGAACATAAAGCAGTAAAGAACACACGATTTTATAGTGGTTCGGACAACTAGTCCTACATCCACTCTTCCCTTCATGGGGCACCAACTTAACCAACTGGACTTAGTTTAACGTGTTAGTCCAACACCCAACAGATGTTTACCGAGTTCACACTCAAACGAGACTTATCACCCTTACGGGATCGCCTACCCTCCCTTTCGGGATTGCTAGATGTTTACCGAGTTCTCACTCAAACGGGACTTATCACCCTCACGGGATCGCCTACCCTCCCTTTCGGGATTGTTAGATGTTTACCGAGTTCACACTCACCTACAAACTTAACTTATCAAACTGATTTGGGTAAGGTTTGTTTGGTTTCCAACTAGGTTGAGATTTTCCCTTACATTTGTTTAACCTCAATGCTAAGGATGGGAAAATCTCTCTAAGCTTAGGATATTACATTTGTGCTTAGATCTAGGGTAGAACACTTTTGAATATATGCGTGTATTTCTTGCTCAGTGTTCTATGGTGGAAATGCTGGATGATTTGGCTCTGTAGCTCGATGTTTCACGCATTTCTCCACTTCCACACGAATAATGAAGGAAGAACTTGTATTTATAGTGTGGATTTGAATGTTACCATTGGATGGAGTCACATTCAAATCCATACTATTCTGTAGCTTCTTGCAGCTTTTCAGGCTTGTTGTCTTCCTCTCATTGGTCCACGTCAGCTGAATCTAACGGCTATAATCTTCAGGATCTTCTGAGTCTTCAGGTTCTTCTGAGTCTTCAGGTTTCTTCTGAGTCTCATGATTCTTCTGAGTCTCAGGATTCTTGATTCAGCAGACTTCTCTTCAGCGGACCTTGTCTGATCAGGTATACTGACACTCAGGCTAACTGAGTTCAGCTCTTCTGACTTCAGACAATCTGACCCTCAGGTCACTAGCACTCAGGTTAACTGATCATCAGTAGCGTTCTGATTCTCAGTGAACATGACTTCAGATGACTTCTCTTCTGATGACTTCTCTTCTGATTTCTTCTCGCCTGATCTGGTATGCAAATTTCTGGTTTTCTGATATCTGATTTCTTCTCGCCTGATCTGATCAGCTCACATGATCAGATCAGTATAGCATCAGGTCAGCATATCAGTTTATCTGCATCAGATTAGTACATCAGGTTAGCATATTAGGTTAGCATATCAGGTTAGCTTATCTGATCTCGATCACGTCTGATCTCGATCAGTCTCATCTGCTCCTCTTCTGATCAGCAACCTCCTCTTCTGATCTGGTCATCTGATCAGGTCATCTGGTCATTTGATCTTCTGATCAGCTGGCTTAGCTTTTCTTCTCTTCTGATTTTGCTCAGCTCATCAGTTAACTCCGGAACTCATCTTACTCATCCGATCTCGATCAGTCTTGTCTGCAGCCTCGTCTGATCTCGATCATCTTCATCTGATTTCGTGAGTTCCCCCTCAATTTGTTCTCTCGTTCCCCCTCAACTTGTTATCTGTAAGTTAGCTTAAATAACACAAGTTGATAATGTTTTGGCATAATTCATCAAAACTAAAATATCCCAACACGGACTGAACCGGCCAGTTCAACTGGAAACCGGCCATGAAATCAGTCTGATTACTCTCAAATTTGTTTTTACGATTGAACCGAAAAAAAATACCAGAATCGAAAAATCAAGGAAACCGGTAAAACCGATTTAACTGGTTTTTTGTTCTTTTCTTAAAAAAAGTTAATTACTTTAAAATTTAATCCTTATTTCTATCATCCTTATTTTAAATTTTAGTATTTTAAATTGTGTTATGTTGTGTTATCTATGATTCTATTGTGTTTATTTCCAAATGAAGATTATAAAGTATAATTTTTAAATTTTATAAGTGTACATTTATTTTATATTTTAATGTATTATTGAAAATATTTTAGAATAATTTTAACGGTTTGACTGACGGTCCAATCAGTCCAATCAATTGACCATTTAATCGATGTCCAATCTAATTTGATCGTCGATTTGATTATGAAAACATTGGTTAAAACTGGTTGAACCAAACTTTAGTGTGCAATTCCCTTTAAAAAAAAAAAAACAACTCATAGTGTACAGTATGGGCCAGTCAGCCCAATTTTGGGTGAGAAGTCTTCAATTTATTCCAACCCCCCACCCACGAAGAGAACCCCAGTTGCAGAAAAAGCAGAAAGAATGGAGAAAGTTCGATGCCAGAGGATCGGATGCGACGCATTGTTCTCCGAAGACAATAATCCCGAAGGTTCCTGTACTTATCACGATGCTGTACGTTCTTCTCTCTCTCTCGTCCGATTTTACTTTATCACGATCGGTGAAGTTTAGTTTATCAATTGAGAGTTCAACGGAGTACTTTTAGGTTATAGAGCTTGATATTTTAGTGCGGGTTATTTCAAGCGTTAGTGATATACTGCAAGATGTTTGTTGATTTCTTTTCTCATTTATTTGTATGTATTTGTACTTTTAACCGAGATCAAGTGTCTTGCCTTATACTCATGTTTTCCAATTGCAACTTTTCTGGACTTTTTTTTGTGATTGTGGAATTCTATATTTTCTTGTCTCTTTTTTTCCCCTTTGACAAAGGTTGTTGAATGCTGTTTTTGGTCCTTTTTTCCTCAAAAGATAGTAGTTGACTTTAGCATTGATTTTTCTCCATCCAGATATTGGTTGCAATCTGATTGTAGGCTGTATTGCTTGTTTTGAACATAATTTCCATGTAAAAAGCTTAATCTCAGGGCCATATAAATTATAAAGCTAAGAGGACATGGTATATGCAAAAAGAAATTGGTGCAAGGCTAATGTAGATGGACATATTGCATGCTGTCATAATGTAACTCTTGATATGTTTTGTGTAGGTAGTTTATATACATGGAATCCGTTTGTCCTCCCATCTCAGTATACTGTTCAACAATTAAAATCATCTGTTAACTGTTGTCTCCTTGACGTGGTTTGTCGTCATGATTCGTCCAATGAATCTACATGATGATTCACTTGTATAAGTTGTCAATTCTTTTAAATGTGTGTAATTTTTTTTCTGAATGCTGATTTACGACATGCTCTGTATCTGCATACTACATGTCATTATCTTTTGTTTGTGTATGATGTTCTTTGGATGGCAGCGGAAGCTGGTTTGTTCAAGTATTTGCTCATTATCTATTTCACAGTATAAAATGTTTACAGCATCTCTTTTCATAACAAACTGCATCTCTTAAAGACCTAATTTTTTCAGCATATTTGTTTATCATTTCCATCTTAACAATCACTAATTAACTTCATTGTCTAATGCAAGGTAGTTAAAAGCGAAAAGCGCACTCAAAGCGCTAAGACCCTCTAACGCTTTAAGCGCAAAGCGCAAAAAAAAAGCACGCTTCACTAATGTGATGCACACCATTCCAAAAGATTATGCATAATATATAGAACACATGAAAGCTTGTCATTAGATATTTCTTAATTCAAAATGATTACCACCATACAAAAACACATAGGATAATCTAGTCTGAAACTGATCACTGATCGCGCGAGTAAGCCTGATGTGCGCGCGCGCCAATTCTCTTAGAAGAAAACATATTCGCGCTAATCTGTGTGCCCTAGTTATGTTCTATTTTTATGTTTTATTTAATTTAATTGGCACTTGGGCTTTGGAAAGGGATGGGCTTTTTAATTAATCTAATGGGCCTATCATTTAACCCTAGGTTATTAAAAAAGAGTAGTAGCCCAACTCTAATTTCATCTAATTTCAATGAAGCGGTGATTAGAACCGCTTCCTTTCTCAAGAAATAGCGCAAAAAGCGGCGGAAAGCGTGCGCTTGACTGAAACCGCTTCGCTTGGTCAAGTGAGAAGCGATGACATGTTTACACGCCTCGCTCTAACCGCTTAAGCGGTGAAGCGCTCGCTTTTAACTACCTTGGTCTAATGCATGGTTGATGTCTTATGCTGCGGCATCCTTTGCTCAGGGTGTAAGTTGCATATCCTTTCTTTTATTTAGTGTCAACTGTCAGTTACTTATATCCTATTTTTGGTCTAAATCTAATGGAATGGTCTATTTTTTCCAGCCAAAATTTCACGATGGGATGAAAGAATGGAGCTGTTGCAAGAAAAGGAGTCATGATTTCAGTTTATTTTTGGAAATTCCAGGGTATCTGTCCTTCATTTTCTCGAAACTATTTTTTTTTTTCATTATTGTATCTAGAAAATCAAAATTTACCCTTTGCACGCACAGATGAGCTTGTGCCAGTGTTTGCTGTCTTTAAAATGTGTTAGTATTTTATACTTTCTACTTGTTATGCACCGTTTTGGCCATTAAAGGTGATTCTGGTTCAAAGTACTTGGCAATAGGTATTTTCAAACTGGAAAATATCAGTACAAGTTGCGATTAAGGCTAATATCATCTAATGCCTTACATGTTTTCTCTGCTAACTATCATACTTTGCTGGCTGTTTTTTCTTGCGTTTAGACGATGTTTACTGCCTTTCTTTGCCATGCCATATTTCCTCTTGATAAAGGTGTTAAACTATTTGAAATGGGCTTTCTCCTTGAATTTGATCACACGTTTGCATGTCCTTTTCATGAATAGCAACAGAGAAACCTCTATTTCCTTTTTTCACCTTCATGCCCCCACACGTAGGATTATAAACTCATGGGCTTGGTCTTACTTTACTGTCAAGAAATGAACAAAGACTTCCTTTGCTTAGTCAAAGATTATAGTTATTGTTTTTGCAGTGTTTTTTTGTTAATGTATTTTTATAAGCAAGCTTTGGTTTATGAACATAAATTTCCCGTCAATAAATGCTGATTGCTATTGATATCTGAAGTTGCAAGACAGGAAAACACACAACTGAAAAACCTGTGCTTGCAAAGGCAACTCCAACTCCGACGCCAAAGCAACCAGTTGCTTCTCCAACTCCCTCAGCTAATGTGTGTTCAAAAGATGCTTGTCTCAGGTGCCGCCAGGGATTTTTCTGCTCTGACCATGGTATCTTTTCTATCTCTATTGCACAACTATATGATACTATTATTATTTATAGAACAAAATAGGCAAGCTTGAGTTGAATAAAAGACTCAAATGTAATCCTTTGAATATAGAAAATTTTATTACCATTAAATTCTTTAATGTTTCTTCTACCTTTTACTCTTTCAAGGTTCACATACCAGAGAGGTAAGTCCAAAATCTTCTGTAAGTGAAAGTCATTCCGATATCCAAGAACCCCAACCACCTCAAGCCAAAAAAATTGTTGATATAAACCAACCTCAAACCTGTAAGAATAAGGGTTGTGGAAAAAGTTTCAAAGAGAAGGATAACCACGACGCAGCGTGCAGTTACCATCCCGGCCCTCCTGTTTTCCACGACAGGATGAGAGGGGTAAGATAGGCATTTTGCTAGTTGCTACTGGCCCCTTCCCCCCCCCCCCGAATTTTATTTGTTTTCACTTGGCTACAGATAGTGACTTTCTTCATGGTTAACTTGTGTAACAGTGGAAATGCTGCGATGTTCATGTTAAAGAATTCGATGAATTCATGAGCATACCACCATGCACAGAGGGATGGCATAATCCTGATCCAGTGTCTTGATCAAAACTTAAAAAGGTTTCCTCGTCTTATCTAATTTAAATGGAATTTGTGATGACTAACATTTTACTGCGCCATATCATCATGTACTCTCTTCTTTCATAATCTTCAGTGACTCAAATTCACTCTTGTTTAACTAGTTTCTTCGATTATTAACATTATTCAACTCCTTTTTCTTTACGATATCATAAACTCCCTAAAATGGTTTACACAAATAGTTTGCAAAAAAAAAAAAAAAAATTATTAAAACAAAAATGAATAGAAATTTAGTTGAAGGGAGAAATCTAAAATTTAGAACATCTCAGGCATCCAATTGAACTCTTATTTGAATAGCACTGAGGACTTTCACTGTTATCAAAATCTACAAGTAGCCGGAATGGGCTTTTACAATGAAGCTATCTTCCTAAGCCATTCTGCTTATTATTGTCGCTTGCCAGGTTTTTAGCAGGCAGAAAACTCAACTTTCAAGCTGCATATTATAATCTCCACTCTCTTTCTATGCATCAGATGTGTTCTTACCGTGATTAGATGATTGCATGCAGCATGTGTAATTTTAAATATTCGGGTGACAGGTAGGTGCATTCTGGTGTTTGTACTTGCTATGGTATATTTGGTGTTATCCATTTTGTGTTTTAGCAGAATTTCCTGCGTCGTACCCAGTATATTGAGGGGGACGCTTGCGTTCAATATTTTTTTAATGGAAATGAGAATGAGAACAGGTATAGGATAATTGTAGAGCTTATAAAAGATGACAATTCACTTTCATCATATTTCGTATAGGATAATGAGACTCAAAATAGGTTCATCGTTACTTATTTTGATTAATTAGCTACCCTTTATATTTATTTTTCCTCTATTTCTCGATGGACAATTTTTTTTATTCCCAGTTATGGCATAATGTAACATCATCAGAATTTGAATTATAGGTCCCCTGAATTATTATTTTTATGTATGAATATGAGGGGGAATTTATTTAACTGATAGTAAGGAAGTTAATCGCGGAGCTGATCAACACACATGAAGGAAAAACCACTAAGTATGAACCTGACATCTAAGTTGGTCAAACTTAATTCTTAGATGAAGAATAGTATGTGTAGTTGTTTGAAGAGGTTAAGTTAGGAGCCAGTGCAAAATCTAAGTCCAGAAGTGAGAATTCTATACATTTCTGTTTTCTTATTACATTGTGTTAAGAGATAATTTTATGTAAAATAATTGTCATTTAATTGGTTTGCAACTATCAATTTATAATAAAAATATTAATACTTTTAGTGAAATAGTTAATATTATCACATTAATATATTTTAATAAAAAATACTCCATCCGTCCCATTGTATTTGTCCACTTTCCTTTTATGGACGACTCACTATAATTGTTTTAGTCAATAAAAGGAAAAAATATCACTCCACTAACTATTATTTTAATATTATTTCTTTCACTTTTCATCTCAACTAATCCAAATACCTCACTTTTTATCAATTAAATACTATAAAGGTTTATTATCTATTATTTTAATATTATTTCTTAAACAATTCAACCAAAATAGATGGAATAAATACACCGGGACGGAGGGAGTAGTATTTTTTTGAAAAATATACTAAATGCAAATTAATTGTATTGAGCCTTTGTCAAGCTTCAATTGTATATCTGACAATTTTATTCTTACCTTTTTTTTTTTTTAAGACTTAATTGAACTCGCAAGACTTTGAAATTAAGGCTTAATTTTTTTTGGATTGCTTTTAAATACACAATCATTTATTAAAAGAAATACGATTACTTAGTAATCTTATATTCAATTGAACATTTTTCATTTTGGTAATTCTCATATTCGTCTTTCCTTTTCATAAATAGCTTAAAGTTATCATACTTATTCTAACCTATGTTTAGAAAACGGATCAGATCGGCTGGTCGGACCGGTCCGATCGCTACTGGTGATGCTACCAGTCGGGTGTGAGATGTTGGACTGCTCGACTACTGACTTGGCCACGAATCAACCAAAACGGTAAAAAGCGGTGCAAATTGGTGGGCAGTTGAACAGATCAACCGCCGATTCGTCTTTATTTTGAAAAAAAAAAAAAAAAAAAAAAAAAAACTGGAAAGCTGCGATGATTTTGGCTTGCCGGCAGACTCTTCCCTCCGTTGGCGATATTGGTCGTCTCTTCTCTATGAAGTCGTGAACGCAAAATACAGAAACTGTTTTATTTTGCTTCTAAAAATTGAACCATATTCTCACTCTCTCTCTCTCTCATTACTAAGCAAAAGCAGGGAGGGTGGGTGAAGCACTGAAGCGTAGCCGCCGAACTTTTTTGTTAGGCTGAATAATCTATTTTAAAATTGATGGGCTTCTCAAAATTACTAAAATGATGGGCCTAGATACTTTTTAATAGGTATATTGGGCTGAAATTTAATTACTTAAATTTAGTATTTAAGAATTCAAAAGTTTAGTTAAATAATTATATATATTTTCATATTAATTTGAATATTTATACTTATTTTAATATTGTTGATATTTAATCAAGATTGTTAAAGTTGACTTTTAAATTACAGTATTTGATGCATGCTTATTTATATTTTATCTTAATTTGTTCATAAAGTATACTAGTACAAATAAAAAAATATAGAGGATAATCAATAATTTATGTCTGAAATTATATATTATTTAATTATGATATTATACCGGCTTAATAACTTTAATAACAGTCAGACCCGGTCGAACTCGGTCCGACAGAAAGCATTAAAGCTATTCAGTTCAACGTTCGCTTCATCTTTTAAAACACAAATTCTAACTTACACCTTCAAACACCTTTTATTTACCACACATACTATTGTACGCCCCTCATAAAATAAATGGGTATTCTCTTAACAAAGAGGAATTTATTTTATCAATAACGTAGAATTGTCTGAAATGCCGTCAATAAAATATCATTTTATCATCTCAAATACTAATAAACAATTTTTATATTAAAGACGATGTAAACAGTAAATGTCAAACTAAATATGGGACGAATGGAGAAATATATTTTATTAATTAAATTTGATAAATTTTCATTTGTCGGACGATCTTTCAAGAAATTGTGTATGTTATTAAACATTGTCTTATTAACTTGATATCATAAACAAAAAATAAGTGCATTCTTTTTTCTTTAATAACTTGGTATCCGACGCAAGGATCGACTAATTTGGGGGATCAGAACCCACAGTTTATTAGCAAGGGTCTCACTTCAAAGCTCTTGTATGGACTGACGCATCTCAAGAATTGATCGCACTTAAGGGGTTTCAAAATTGAGATATAAAGAGGAGCATACTCCTAAGTCTCAAGTCTTTTGCGACTCACCTGGATAGACTTAGGACTATGCGAACCACATCCCATTATAGTTTATAATTTAAAATCAGATTTCAACATTCACTCCTATAAAATACACTTACACACATATTTTTCACAAAATTTAGTACAATCACATCACTACTTTTTTCACTCTCAACACAATATAATAATACAACATCAATCACTATTAAATATTAATTTGATATACAACAACATTTCACCCTACCAAAATCTCAAAACAAACACATACTTTTTTTATTATCCACCAAACTTTCAAATCCATAGGTTTCGAAGTCATAAATTTCCCTACACACCTAAATCCCGAGACAAACTAGGTATTGAAATTTATGTTACTATATACACACAAATGTGTTACTGTGAATAGAAAAGTTGTGTTACTATATAAATAAAATTATACTCCATCTATTTCATCTACTTCTTCCTTTGTTCTTTATTTGCTTCTCTTGATTTGGAACCAACTGCAGTCAGTAATGACTCAAACCACCAGATTAATCAATTGAATTAATAAAAAAAAATCATCACACAGTAACACAAATTTGCCCTTAGATTAACACATACTTCCTCCATCCCATGATTTTTTTTCACATGTAAAGTGACACATTTTTTCAAAAAAGTGGAATAATGAGTAGGATTTTGAGGGATATGTTTATAAATCTTTATGTATAATACAAATAAATTAGTTGAATTGTGTGTATATGTGAGTCCGAAAGTAATGTCATTATGTGTAAAATCTCCTATATACTAAAGGCGAATCACCCCCAATTCATATGGTGACTCTATTTCATCTCTGAATTTTTGTGAGAAGTTATTTATAATATTATTAATTTTTAAATTTCAGTTCATTCATTATTTAGTTTTGATATTTATCTTCCATTTATCTCATATCTATTAATTATGAATCATCCTCTATTTATGTGGTTGCTATATTTAAAATACTCATCTTCAAATCATATACATTAATTTATACTCCTATTAAATATATACTCCATAATTTATAAATTTATGATAAAGTCTTGTACGAAAATTTTCACACATGAAAAAACTCATTTTTCTTGACCCATTTCACTGCAACCCGCTTCTGCCTACTCGATGTTGCCCCATTTTTGTTGACTAGTCTTGGCCTTTTTTTTTGTTGACTTTCTTTTTTTCCCCTTATTTTCCTCTTTCCTCTTTCTCTTCTCTCTTAGTTCATTTTTTTCCCATTTTTGCCACAATTTCTTCGCTCTTTATTTCTCTCGATTTCTTAGCTCTTTCTTTTCTCTCGATTTCTTCGATCTACTTTTCTCACGGCAAAATGCCTAAATCTTTTGTGTTTGTTACAGTTTTTATTGTGTAGTTGATTTTCTCAAAGTTTTTGTTCTTAGTGAAGCTCAATTTTTCAAGATGTTCGACATTTGTAGGAATTATTCCTTTTTCGTTTGTTTTTTGACGTTCTTCTTCAGGTAATATGACGATCTTTATTTATTCCTTTTTTTTTTGTGTTATTCTGTGTTTAGGTGATTTTATCTGCTGTTTTTTTTTTTTTTGCTTTCTAGGGTTTTCTCTCGAACATGCTTAAACATAATTGATATGTTGAAAATTTTAGTGGTGGTTCTAATAAACGGTCGAAGAAGGTGAAGGATGATATCATTTCTGGTGATTATATTAGGTATTTTCTCATACTTTGCCTCTTTTGTGTATTTTTAGTTTGTCTAATAATTTTGTGTTGTTTACTGTAATACTTTTATGTTATTTAGTGTAATACTTTTGTGTTCTTCAGTGTAATATTTTCTTCTGTTTTTGTTTTGAATACTTTCCTGGTGATTATGAGGATCTTTGCAATGATTCTGCTGAGTTTTTACAAATTCAATCTAAAAGGTGTTGTTAATATATTTTTTTTCTACCCATTATTTTTTTGTTTCCAATCTTTTTATTTGTACTCATTTTTGTTTCATTTCATTTTTGGTAGGGATGTTATCTTTCTTTCTAAGCCAAAAGCATTGTTGCAGGGACGCGGGCCTGCCGAGGTCGCGGGCGAGGCGGAGGCGGGTGAGCAGCCAGCGTCTTGTGAATCTTGTGATTCGCGCTTGCCGAGGGCTACCGACGACGCCGTCGACGGCCAGCGTCTTAGAGACCGGCGGGCACGACCCACGGGGCGGCCGAGAAATTGGTCTAGGGCTAAGCGGCCGGCGGATCTTGGGCGTGCATCCCACCGCGAAATGGCGTGGCGTTTCGAGACGGCGTATTTTTCGAGACGATCGAGTGGGAGAAATTCGAGACGCGTGTTTCTTCAAGATCAAGCAAAAAAAAATCAAACCATGACAATTGGATAATTTGTGCCCAATATGTTTATTTTTCTGTTTTTGCTTGATTTATTTGTTTATCTTGTGCTTTATTTAATTTGTTTAAATGTGTTTGCATGAGAGTTGTCAAATGGAAAAATCTCACCTTCAAAATTACTAAGTATGTTTAAATAATTAATTGACAATTTTATTCCGGATAATAAAATTGAATTAATTTTGACCTCCATGATTTATTTATTTGTGAATTCTTTTGGAGAAATTCCCCAACTGGATTGATGTCAAAAGATAGCTTTCACATGAATGAATTCCAAACGGATGATTGTGGTTTATTACTAGTGGCGATTTATGACCCTCCCAACGAGTCACGTTCAAAGCGAAATAATAATCCTCAGATTTAATCATGGTTATTACTTAGGTATAAAATTGATATGCATATATCCTCAAGTCCCTCACAATTTTAAATTGGTCAAGAGGAGCCAACTATTAACCCGGATATTAAAGGTTTGTAATCGTTTTTTTTTAACTAGAATCGCTTGAATGTGTTTAAATAATGACCCACCCAACGTGGCTTATTTAAACTGTTTTTTGAGATGTTGGGCGATGCATGTTCATATTTTTTTTGAGATTTTAAATATGATGCATGTGATCGAATCTTGTGATATACTTGTCTTATCAGATATAGTTGTTTATTTCATTCGAGATGTCGTTACCTTTTAATCCAATCGTTATTATACTTAAAGTCAATACAATATGTATGGAAACTATATTGAAACGAAAAATTATAATTGTCCTAATCGCACAAAAAGCACAAGTAGATTCTTGACACACCAAAAATCGGATGAGCCAACCGACGAAGTCAAAACACGCGGGACTCGTCGATCACCTTCTGAGAGATGTCGTCACGAAAATGGTGGAGGGCAAACCCGTAAGGGATTACGTCCTCAAAATAGATGGCCCATCCGAACAAACTTGAGATTCTCGAGTCAGATTATGATCCGGAGACTCGAGATGAATTTGGTACTTCACTCTCTGCCCAAAAAGTTTTTGAGCATTTTGGCCTCTCAAAGCTAATTTGTTGCAAGCTTTTGGTCTCGGCAAAATGATGATAAGGCACCAAACTCAAGCTTTGATTTTAAGTGGTCCGCCTTTCATCTTCTAGGCCAAGGGTAGGCAAGATAAAGAAGAGGACCAAAGGCCATAAGGCTCAAACAGAGAATCATAGGGAAAAACGTGTCAAGTCTCTACGATCCGATCGTGGAGGCGAATACCTCAAATAAGAGTTTTTGAACTACTTATCCGATGAAGGGATTGTATCCCACCATCGCACCCTAACCCCTCAACAAAACGGGGTTGCAGAGCGAAGAAACATAACTCTTTTGGAAATGGTTAGATCAATGATGAGTTATCGCGGATCTTCCCGAAGTCGCTTACGGGGTCATGCCTTGAAACAACAAATGACTTACATTCTCAACTTGGTGCTATCCAAATCGGTTCCCAAAACTCTCAAAGAATTGTGGACCCAAGCAAGCCTAGTATGAGACACATGAGAATTTGGGGGTGTCCTACCCTACGTGTTGGACAAGGAAGCCAGAAATTGGATCCTCGATCGTAATTAAGGTCGCTTGTAGGATACCCCGAGAGAACAAAAAAGGTGTATGTTCTATGGTCTCAAGATCAAAAGGTGGTCATGAGCACCCACTTTAGATTTTTGGAAGAAGACTATATGAACCAAAGAAAACCCGTGAGATTACCTTAAATGAGCTTAGAGGGCAAACCTCAAATAACTAATCAGTTTTAGATGATATACCAAACGATCTGACTTTTCTGGCCGAGCCTCGTCAGAAGTGGGAGGGTTGTTAGACAACCCAGAGAGATTCACGGGAATAGGAGAGTCCTCGAACTTGATTCCTGACAAGACGAATCGACCCATGGACATATGACGAGGCACTCCAAGACAAGGATCAGATTCTTGGCAAACAAAGAATGAAAAGCCGAAATGGGTTCTATGTTTCATAATAGAATGTGGGAGCTAGTCGAACCACTTAATGGGGTCAAACCCATTGGATGCAAGTGGGTGTATAAGAGGAAAAGAGGACCGGACGGGAAGGTTGAAACCTTTAAAGCAAGACTAGTGGCGAAAGGTTATACTAAGAAAGAAGGGATCGATTATGAGGAAACTTTTTTCGCCAGAGCCATGCTTAAGTCCATCCAGATTCTCTTATCGATTCTTTGCGATTTCGACTTTGAAATCTGGCAAATGGATGTCAAGATAGCTTTCCTTAACGGAAGTCTTGATGAAGAGATCTATATGCAACAACCCCAAGGTTTCATTGAAACAGACCAAGAACACCTAGTTTGTAAGCTCAAGAGGTCCATTTACGGACTCAAACAGGCATCCAGAGCTTGGAACCAAAGTTTTGATCATGTAATAAAGTCTTATGGGTTTGATTAAAACGAGTTTGAAAGTTGTGTGTATAAAAAGCGTGTCGGAACTGCATTGGTATTCTTAGTACTGTACGTAGATGACATTGTGATCATCGGGAACGATGTGAAGGTGTGATCAGACGTAAGGGCATGTTTTTCAAAACAGTTTGATATGAAAGACTTAGGGAAAGCCGGACACATCCTTGGGATCAAGATCACTTGAGATCGTAAGAAAATGATGATCGGGTTATCGCAAGTTTCATACATAGACACTGTCTTGAAACGCTTCAGCATGCAAGATTCAAAGAAAGGATTCGTACCTTTCAGACTTGGAATCCATCTATCCAAGAAAATGTCCCCTAAGACGCAAAAGGAGATAGATGACATGAAAGGCATTCCTTGTGCTTCTACCGCCGGAAACCTTATGTATGCAATGTCGTATGCGAGACCCGGATATCCGCTTTGCTGCAGTAGGCATGGTAGCAAGATATCAAAGTAACCCAGGGAAAGTACATTGGACGACAGTTAAAAACATTCTGAAGTGTCTGAAAAGAACTCGGGATAGAATGTTGATTTATCAGTCAGATACTCCAATCCCCATCGGCTACACGGACTCGGATTTGCAATCGATTTAGATTCCGTAGTTATCCGCCTCGCCAGGTGTGTTTCCATTTGGGAAGTGTAGCCATCAAATGGACGAAAGTGAAGCAATGCATCACCGACTCAACCATGGAAGTCGGGTAAGTAGTCGCTTGTGAAGCGGTGAAAAGAACCGATTGGGCTTTAGATCTTCTTAGTGGACTTGGATGGTGTTTTGAATTTGTCTAGCAATATCTGCTAGGGGCAGTTGCAAATTCAAGAGAACCAAGAGTCCACGAGTCAAACAAGCACACTAAAGGAAATACATCTTATACGAGAAATCGTTAAGAGAGGAGATATAGATGTGGCAAAGATAGCGTCTCGAGGACGACTTTCAGCGATCCATTCACAAAGAGTCTGCTTCTGAATACATTCGAGAGACATGTGGGTGGAATGGGTGTCAAGACCGTTGCCAATCTGCTTTGAGTATAAGTGGGAGAAATTATTAGGTTCGTGTAGGTGACATTAGATGTCACGGACTACGCGAGACATGTTGTAGTATACTTAAAAGCAAGCTTTGAGTATAAGTGGGAGATTGTTGGGATTATACTGAAAAGTATGCTTTTTACTTTGTATAATCGAAACTGAATTTCCAGACTTATTTAATGAAATAAATTGTTTATCACTGATGCTTTAAATATGATTGAATGTTACATATATTTACTGCATAATTGTTCAATAAGTCGTACGTGTTACATTGTAGTTAATTTAGTGATACCAGATCACAGAAGATTAAATTAAAAGTCCCTTGTAACTAAAAGTACGCTATTCACGACCTAGATGGAAATGAACAACCCATCGTGAAAGGTTGAAGTGTAAGACTCAGACTGGCTTGTCTTGACCAAGAGATTACACTAGTGCATGACTGATGCACTGAATAGGACCTACAGGAGGATAAATTATTCAGAACTGAACAAGGAAGAATTAGACCTCAGTGGTTCGTTATTTCTTAACCTTCGTCCCTTAAATAGGATTACGTGGGATTGGTAACTATTGCTTTGACTTATCATGGGTAGCGAATCAATGAGATTCAATACTTTTTATCTTGGGCAATATTATTGGTCACATGTGATTGCTAAGATTTAATACGAAGAATCGTGTGCAAGTACGCTTGTTCGATTTGCCCCCTTGGGAGGTTCATAAGCTTTATCATACCAAATCTTGCAAGTGGAATTAGTTTCCGGTATGGATAATAATGTTGAACCGTTCCTTGACCAAGGATAAAAGATATTAATTAATTAGAAAGCTATTTTAGTGGCTTGAATTAATTAATGGGCTAGATAATCTTAAACACGGGAAATAATGATCGGGAGCCATATTGACTATAATAGGGTTAAGATGGATAGTGCAATATTAATTATGTAGTGGGATTAATTAATATTTATGGGCTTGAATTATATTGTGGCTCAATATTAGATATTCAAGGTCCATTAGAAGATCCAATCTTAATTCTCCTAAAGGCCCCCTGAGTAGCCCAACGTATAGCCCAATAACTGAAAAAAGTGATTAAAATAAAATAAATATTGTTGCTTATTTTTCCTAATATTTTCAAAATTTATGGATAAAAGAGGGAGGAAGATTTTCTTTGAATTTTGTTATGGAATGAAGATATGTATTCTTGGAATACAAGATTATCTCATTAAATTCAAGAAATCTCCCACTTAGTTATTCATGAGGATATTTTGAAATTTTTGAATATAATGGGCAAGAAAGATTTTTTTGATTTTCTTGAAAAGATATTATGGAAGATATGTATTTCTTGAAATACAAGAATATCTCATAAATTCAAGAAGATCCAAATCTTGGATTCTTGCATCATTTTTTTTTCGAAAATAATCCATATTCAGGAGGTTGGATTTTTGTGGAATATTTTAATTATGGGAAAAAGAATATAGGAGATATATTCAAGATTTCTTGGTGATCAAGAAAAGTCTTTTCCCACATTGGTTTTCTACTGAAAAAATCGACCACTTCTCTCCTATAAATAGGGGATGATTCTTTCATTCCCAAGTACAATTTCCATGCTTTGGAAAAATTAGCAAATCCACATAAGTGGTGCAACAAAGTTTATTTTTTCCTTTTGTTAATTGTTCGACAAGTGTCCTTCCACCGGATAGTTGAGCAAGGGCTAAGGGAATACTTGGGAAGTCCTTTTGGTTAGTCCGTCCAACCGAATTCACTGCCATCTCGAGAGGTACATTCACGTAAACCCGTAGATTCCGCATGCGTAGGTTTTACGTGGCTTATTATATGCATGATATGTTGTTGCAATTATTATTTGAATTAATATAGGATTAATTCATGCTAGTAATAATTAAAGAATTAAATTTGTATTTAAATATTCATCCCGAATAGATCTGTGCAATTCATTCCCCAACAGCTAACACATCTGGAATTGATGATTCCTATATGCCTTTTGATGACTCTGGCTACTCATCCAGAGAAGACTTACATCGATAAGCAAAGGCTTGTTGACTTCCACGAGCATGAAGATCCGATATTCTCTTCGATGACGATGAAGTCTCCGCTGATGGCCAAGGAGGACCAATCTGAGGTAACCTCCAAACCTTCGCTTTTTCAATTTTCACACTCGCTATCATTAAGACACTTTGGAGAGATTGACTTGCAGCTCTACTCGAGCAATTACTTGATGATCTCTCCGATGCAAAGAGACACTTATACAATAATAGGAAGTTTAAAATGACAAGCTAAGGATCGAAATAATCGACTTGTTAAAGAGAACGTTGTCGAAAAGTTCTTGAACCGAAATCACCGAAATTGCTCGAAGGTAACCGAGAACTTAACGCTCGAAAGATAAATCTTTTGATCGGAGAAATGGATCAAAGATCGCCTAGCAATCAACAAAACAACAAAGTTTCGATGATTTCAAAATCCTTCAAGCTAAATTTGATGAGCTATTCCGACTACATGAGAGTCTAAAATCTATCGAGGATAGTCTGCGCCAAAAAAATAGAGGTTTTCACGGTCATCAAAAACCGCTCAAGATATGAACACCTATTTTCAAACGCCGACTAACAAGAAGGGAATTGGGTATGAGAACCCTTCTACATCCTCAAAAGCCCCGTTTGATTCACTTCAGAAGGGTGTAATCAAACGAAGTGAATCAAACGAGTCTCTGACAAAGATACACTAAAAGTTAAACTTGTATCTGATAAGGGAAAAAGACCTGCTGAACAAGTAAGGCAGGTGCCTAATCAGAAAGGGAACATAAATGGACCCCAACTGATAAAGCATCAGCCGAGGAATCAACAGAAGAGCCCGCTTCTTACAAGAAACCTCAACTCGACAACAGATTAGGTATCGAAGAGACAACCCAGAAGAAGGAAATCTAATCTGAGACCCAATCAAGGTCAACTGCCTAATAAGCAAGCTATGGGTAAACTGCAAAGACCACCTATGCCAAAAGGATATGAATCTTTTGATGGTAGCAGTCGTACCTACCCTTATAACCAGAGATCTAGGGCTACTGCACCTGAGCCACACTGGATTAAAAGAAGACAAAATATAAAGAAAAAACTCAAGTCTTCTAAGTCATCCAAGGCTCACAAGAATAATCATACTAATCAGAAAGCATATAAAGAGACGTATGATTATGTTGATATGTATGGGAGACAAATCAGACCTTCTAATCTATCTGATTTTCATAGAAGTGCTCTGTTTGTGTGGATCCCTAAATCCACCACTAACCCCCCAGGACCCAATTCCAAAGGGGTATCTAAAGCCTGATTTGATTGCAGGTTCGCGTGGGACTGGCCAACAAAGGAGGTGTACAAGCAACTATCTGGTACATCGATAGTGGATGCTCAAGGCACATGACTGGAAGCAAACATCTCCTTAGCTCTTACAAAGAACAAGAAGGCCCACGTACTCTTTTCGGTGATGATAACTTTGGTTTTACCAAAGGATTCTAACCTTAGAGAATGATGATGTACAAAATGGCGGAGTCTAGTATGTCGAAGGATTAAAGCACAATCTACTATCGATTATCCAATTTCAAGCGATAACAGATTCAAATGAGTTCTCAAGCGACAAGTGTACGATTAGGAATCGAGCCACTCAACAAACCTTGCTAATTGGTTCAAGGAAAGGCACAATCTACACAAAGAGATTGGAACAGATTGCCCAAAGAATACATGCTTAATTGTTAAGAGCTCCAAAAGTAGCGATTTGGCTCGCACAAAAGAATGAGCCATCCCCGAACTTCAAGACTCTTAACAAAATAAATAAGATGTCTTTGGTTGAGGGACTTCCTAATGAGATATTCTCCAAAGATCGACATGTGCCGCATGTCGGAAGGAAAAAACAAGTTAAAGCCTCATTCAAGGAATACCCGACCATCATCCAAAAAAGTATCGCAAATCGCTCCATATGGATCTATTCGGACCAGTTACACCAGTCAGTCTCAGTGGACGCAAATATACTCTAGTAATCGTAGATGATTATTCCAAGTTTACTTGGGTTGTATTCTTATACAAGAAGAACGAGATAATGATAAAGATACCCGAAATTTTGCTCAAGAAGCTACAAAAGCGAGAAGGGTGTCGAAGATAGTAAAATCGGATCGATAAAGGTACAGAGTTCTCGAATTCCTTTATCACCGATTTTTGACCGAAGTTTGGTATACTGACATGAGACGTCGATTCTTGAGAACGCCACAACAAAATGGAGTAGCAGAACGGAGAAACAGAACTCTCAAGGAAGCTGCTCACACTATGTTAGCTGAACATGCCACACCAAACCGTTTCTGGGCAGAAGCAATCAACACTGCATGCCATACTCAGAACAAATGTTCTCTGACTAAGACTCACTTCAAAACACCTTATGAACTGTGGAAGGGCAGAAAACCTCGTGTTTCATACTTCCATGTTTTTGAGTGCAAGTGTTTCATACACAACAATGGGAAAAGTCAGTTGAAGACTTTTGAGGCCAAGTCAGATGAGGGCATATTCTTAGGATATTCCTCATCCAGCAAGGCTTTCAAAGTTTACAACAAACGAACCTTAGTTGTGGAAGAAACACCCCATGTGGTCTTTGATGAGACATCTTCTGAACAAGAGAAAGTTGCCTCAGAACAAGCCGTACCAGATCAACCGTTACCTGACACGCAAAAAATGGATCAGCTAAGCATCAAGGAGAAAGAACCTGAACACGTAATGTTGTACATCCCGAACTTGATCTTGCCGATTCAACAGTCAATCGGACCCAAAGGTACGCACAACTATCGCTGAAGAAGTCGTTATTACGGTGAGGCAAGATCAACCCAACCATCCGGGTTCAGGGGGAACATCTGAAGGTCCTATGAACAGACATCAGCACATGATGAGTTAAACATCAGCTGAGACATGTTCTTATCAAGTGGATCATAATTCCGCACCACTCCCAATCACTAGTAATGAACTACTATCAGATATGGATGATGTTCTCCAAATAGCAGACGCCTTTTATCGAATGTAGGACTGGATTACCACCATCATCACCGATCGATTATCGGAGACCTATCTGATAGAGTCAAAACTAGACATCAGATTGGTGAAAGTGCCATGTACTGTTGTTATCTGTCTTTGAAGGAACCAACTATAGTAGAGGAAGCTCTACAAGACGCAAGCTGGATTCTAGCCATGCAGGAGGAGCTGGAACAGTTTGAGAGGAATCAAGTTTGGAAACTGGTGGACAGACCAACTCATCAGGAGGTAATTGGCACGAAGTGGGTATTCAAGAACAAGAGAGATGAGAAAAATGTCATAACCAGGAATAAGGCAAGACTTGTTGCTAAGGGGTATTCACAATCAGAAGGAATTGATTATGATGAGACCTTTGCACCAGTCGCTCGCCTAGAAGCCATTCGGTTGTTTCTGGCATATGCTGCCCACAGAGGATTCACTGTGTATCAGATGGATGTAAAGAGTGCATTCTTAAACGGGGTACTAGCAGAGGAAGTTTATGTCGAACAACCTTCAAGCTTTGAAAAAGGCAACCAAGTGTACCGTTTAAGGAAAGCTCTTTACGGCCTGAAACAAGCTCCTCGAGCTTGGTATGATACACTCTCTCAGTTCTTGATAGACAGCGGGTTCACTAAAGGAATAGTGGACAGAATCTTATTCAGAATAGAAGATGGAGAAGATATTATGATGGTTCAGATTTACGTGGACGACATCATCTTTGGATCTCCCAACAAGAAGCTATGTGAGAAGTTCAGCAAATTGATGCAAGGGAAGTTCGAGATGTCCATGATGGGTCAGATGAATTACTTTTTGGGTTTACAAGTCAAGCAGAGTACAGAAGAGATATTCATCTGCCAGGTGAAGTACACAAGGAATCTACTAGCAAAGTTTGGAGTTCAACATTGCAAGGAAGCCAGAATTCCAATGATGACCGGGTTCAAGATGGATCCAGATGAAGATGGTCAGAAAGTTAATCAGAAAGAATATAGAGCTCTGATTGGATCACTACTATACCTGACTGCCAGCAGACCAGACATCACTTTTCCAGTAGGTGTATGAGCCAGATTTCAAGCAAATCCAATGCAAAGCCACCTAGAAGCAGCTAAGTGGATTCTCAAGTATCTGAAGGGGACTGTAAACCTTGGTTTATTTTACCCATCAGATGACAATCTAAAGCTTAGTGGGTATTCTGATTCAGATTACGGAGGTTGCAGAATTGACAGGAAGTCAACCTCAGGATCATGTCAGTTTCTGGGAAATAAACTGATCTCTTGGTTTTCGAAGAAGCAGACATCAGTTGCGACATCTACTACTGAAGCAGAATATATGGCTGCAGGAAGCTGTTGTTCCCAACTGCTCTGGCTAAGTCAGCAGCTGAGGGATTACAACATCGTAGCTAAGAACGTACCTATATTATGTGACAGTAATAGTGCTATTGCAATCACTCATAATCATGTTCTACATACAAGATGCAAGAATGTGGATGTCAGACACCATTTTATCAGAGATCACGTTGAAAAGAAGAATATCAGGATGGAGAAGATCCATACTGACAAGCAGAAAGCTAATATCTTAACTAAGCCGCTAGCTGAGATCAGATTCAGAGAGTTATGCAACGAGCTAGGGCTTCTGGATCTTGGAGAAAATGCACCAGATATGGTTGAAGAACTGATCTCCAGAACTAGTTGGTTAAAAGACTAACCAAGTTAAGTGGAATCAGTTGAGTTAGGAATCTCAACTGATCAGTCGACCAGACGAGGAGCCGATCTGAAGTTCAGATAAGGAGCAGATCAGAAAGTCAGATAAGTAGCCGATCTGAAGTTCAGACAAGGAGCAGATCAGTTCAAGACATATCAGATTAAGGGGGAACTGATCAGATTGGAAGATTACTTTATAAGTTGATTAAAACTACAGTCAACAAGCAAGTCAAGAGTAAAGCTACAGATCGCATAAGTCAGAAGAAACAACACAGCAATGGAATAACAGAGTTTTTCATTGATAAGGACCCGGAGGTCAGATTTACAAGTTACAAGTGATATCACAAGCTACAAATGCTACAAGCTATCTTCAAGTGGTATTACAAGTACAAGAAGACCCGGAGGTCGATACATAAACCATAAGCCCTAAGCCAACCCTAGGCAGGGAACGCGAGAGAGAATTCAAGGTATGATGCTCTCATTTTCCCTCAGTCCTAGAAGAGGCGTCAGAGAGGCTTCGAGAATCCTGAGCCAATCTCAAAAGCTTCGGAGTGAGGAGCGAGAGAGGCTTTGAAGGATGTCCAAGCCGGGAGCCCTCAGACGTAAAATCAACGGGCTCTCCAGCTGTTAAATGGGGCACAGTGCCATAGGTTTGGTCACAAGGATCAAACGGACACTAGTGTCGCATACAAAAATTGAGCTTGATAAATGGAGATCAGCTGTTGACTGATGCAGACCATATACCAAACTCATGTTTTGTTTCAGACTAAGTCTGTTGATGCTAATTCTGTCATCTCGATAGGCGCACAAGGTGCATACGGTTAGGAGAAGTGCCTTCTCATTTGCCTTAGCAGATCCGCCTCCATGGCGGTAAAGAAGCTTAGCATTGATCGTATGTGAAATCTTAGATGACGACGAAAGCAGTGTGAAGGAACACACATGGTTGATTTGAGAAGCTGAATTCATTGGAAAAAGGCTAAAGGTTCCCACCGGAAGTTTCACCGGAAATAAGGAACTCATCGGAAAGCATGAAGGATATGTTAAAGAAGATGAAATGGTTTATGTTGTGTTGTTTTCCTAACACCCCAGGCTAATTTATAGAAGGAAATTAAGGGTATAAATGCAAATTTTATCTTCTCAAAAGATCTTAAGAGAAATTTGCATCGACAACGCGTCAGGAACACGCGGCTAATGGTTGGATGAGTTAACGGTGTGATTAAATCACAGCGTATCTATGCCATTATTACGGAATGTCAAATCGCGCCAATTTGGGAATCGAGGCGACTTTTGGACTCCCCGAAGTAAAAGTTTTGGCGGGAGTTGACTTCAGTAAATACGGGCTGATTAGAAGAAGACTGGAGGATGAAGTGTATCAGATAAGTGGATCAAATAAGTAGCGAAGTGTTTCAAGCAAGAATCTGATCAGATAAGTAAGATATTGTTGGGAAATGCATGAGGCAACCATCAGATAAGTCAACAAAGTACCAGATCAGATCACCGTGGTAACTGATTGATTACAATATCAATCAGTCAGATACGCTCTCTTATTTATCTCTTTCTGAATACCTTACATGCGTTATTTAAATAATTGATTTATTTTACTCTGTTCATGACGCATGCTCTGCAAAGCTTTTAATGCGGACTTGGGAAAATGTTTTCAAAATGTTTTATTGCGATTTTTTGAGTCCGGAAAACGAGAAGACTACTTTTCTCAACCGTGCGATCAAAATACCTTTTTGGCCGACTAATCTCAGCCACTGATTTCAAAACACACGGATACTTGAGTACTTTGGAAAGTTGTGCAAAAAGGTTTTCCCTCGTATTCTATAAACTTAAAATCCCTCTCAGAAAACCGCTTTCCACTACTTCGTCTTCTCAAAGTTCTTAAAAGATCAAACATTTTTCAAAATCTTCAGAGAATTACTTTCGAGATCAATTGATTCTACTCTTCTGATTTCTAAAATCTTTTGAATCAATTTCTGGTAATTTCTTGTTTTAATTATTTGCATGATCTCAATTTATCTCTGGTACCTAGGTTTACAAATCGTGATGATATATTTATATAATCTTTATTAGATCTAAACTCTTATTTGCTAAATTGATGCTAAAATTACTAGTTTGACTGAATTTATTGAAATATCTTACTCAAACTAAACATCAATTTGCATATCGTACAGAAATGACATATCTTATTCCATGACCGGGCCAAGGGAAAAAGTTCTGCAATTTTTCATCGATGAAGAAAGACATCATTAATGAAAAGTACGTAGTCTTCACCATCACCTCAGACCCTGAATCGCTGGAAATTCTGGAGTGCTTGCGAGCGTGTGGACTTGAACGCTATTGCTCTACACATCAGAACATCGTCCACGCACATGAAGCTCTGGAGTTTCTCTACAATCTACAGAGGGATGAAGACATTGATGCTAACCTGATTTCTTCCGTTGGAGGACTGGAAGTGCGAGTGTCAAATGACGATCTCCAGAGGATATTCGGCCTAACTCGAGGAAGCATCAATCCAGAGACCTACACGACTGATGTAGGAGAAAAGGAATTTCTTGAAGCCGAGCTGTTGAGACCAGCAAATAAGGAGAACACGACGAACGTCAAAGCCTCCTATCTGAAGAGAAAATATCGCCTTCTTCTTGAAATTGTTCAGAAGGTGATCATGTGCTCAACCTACAGTCTTGATGCAGTCACTTCGTACAAGATAAGTGTCATGGCTGCACTAATCAAGAAGGCTTCAGATATCGATTGGTTGGGTATGGTCAAAGCAAGACTGAGAAAAGACTCTGGGAAGTTCGAACTGTTCCAGAGCAATGAAGTGTGCTTATCTTCCAAGTGCTCATTCATACACAAAATCTCTATCATTATGTCAGATAAGCTGCCACAGAATTATAAATGGATTGAGAATGGAGCAAAGATATACCAAGCAAAGCACAAGGCCATATTGGGCAAAGATGAGTCCCTACCTGGAAAATCTGATGAGGATCCAACTCCTTATGTGCCCAAACCCAAGGGAGAAAAGAAGGGAAAAGATAAGGCTACTGCATCGTCTGAAGTGCAGGAAAAGGCCGTTCCAGAGAAGAGGATGAAGAGGAAGGATCTGGCCAAGAAACCAGATGCTCTGCGGAAACGTCCGAAGAGAGTCTCATCTCCTCTGAAAACTGCTCCAAGTTCTGCACAGCAAGTCAGCAGAACGAAGGATCTGATGCAAGTAAGATCAGAAGAAGAGATAGCAGTCTGCTCTGAGCTAACTATCAGAGAAGAAAGGAAAGAGCAGATGATCGCAGCAGAAGGAGAGAAATCTGTCAGAAGGACAGAAGTGGAGCAATCTGAGGAAGAATCACCATCTGATTCTCTGCCTCTCACCAAGATCTTCCAAAAAGAAAGATCGACAATGCCCACTTCCAAATCGCCATCACCCTCTCCTCAAAAGTCATCACCACCATCCTCTCCCCACAAAACCTTCTCACCCTCACCCTCGCCTATCAGATCACCAACATCTCCCACACCACTAATCAATGAACCCGTTCAGGAAACTGAACACCCTCAACACGCTGAAAATGAACCTAAACTACAAACATCCCAATCCCCAATCAAGTCTCAAGAACCTGAGAGATCCGACAAGCGAGTGTCCGTCTCTCATAATCCCTTCAATACCAGAATCGTGCTTGCTTCACCTGCTCCAGAAAACCCATCATAAGGATAATGAAGCAACAGATCAAGGAGTATCTGCTGGATCTATGCCCTGAATTGGATCAACATCCTGGCATCTAGCAACAGATAGAAGAGATAGTGTTCTGGAGGGATATCAGACTGAAGAGCATTGAAGAATTTCTGATTCTAATGACAACTCGGGATCGATTTCTTTGTAGACTTGGAGTTGAAATGTCTAAAACAATGCTTTGGGATTGAAAGTGTTTGTTGAATTGGCATCCGACGATGATATCGATGGTTAATTCATGAAAGGTTCGCAGATATCGATAATAAGAAGGAAATCGCTTCAACCTCCTACAGATCATGAGGGAGTCAGCCGATGAACCAAGAATGGGTGCTTTGCCGATGAGACCGACTTTGGCAAGGCTTCAACATCCGAACAGATCGCTACGATGAGCTCGATACCCTAGATCATCATACTCGGAAGATTTAGGATGGGATCAAGGCTGCATTTGAAGATAAATTCGCAGCCTCACAGCAGATCTGATGAAACGTTTTGAAGATGAGCAAGCAAAACTAGTTGACAAGGAACGAAGTCGCACAGTTGGGATGCACAATGTCATCCTTGCTGAAGTAAGCAACTAGTATATCCTCTTGCTGAGAAGCTCAAACTCCAAATCGACAAACTCTCGCCTGAGACAGAGATGCTCAATCGCATTACGTGTACTTTTGGAAAGTGTCCGGGCATCCTTGGACAAAACCAACAACCACTTGGATATGGGTTGAAACATTTTCTAAATTTCTACAGAACGAGCAAGACAGAAATCAAAAGCGCTCTCGACGCTTCTACACTCCTCGCACCTACGCCATTTGCTTCGGATCACCTCCTCTTGTTGTCGAGAACTCGTGAGAGGAGATCTCACTAAGAATTAATCGCTCTGAACCGCAAGATGTCCAACCTCTTTGATGAAACCAAAAAGGGGGAAGGAAAAGAGAATAAAGAGAAGAAAAAAAAACAGACTCAGACACAGTTGGTAACTTTTTCATCTCTACCAAAAACCATTGTATCTGACTTACCAGCCACTCCATCTACCGATCTCGTTGCGGAAATGAAAGAAACTGTGGAGCAACATAGCAAAGAGATCGCTGAACAGAAAAGTGCTCTTTCGGAGGTTAATGCAAGAGTCGGCAAAATTGAAGATTTTTCTTTGTTCGTTTAGAAAAGAATGGAAACTGATGATCAGGCCAAGAGCCTTGAACTCGCTAAGAAATTAGCTGAAGAAGACGAACAAGATGAACCTCGAAAGCGGACTCGAGGAGAAAGAAAGGCAAAGGCAAGATAATGAAAGAAATCGCGAAGATCGGGAGACAAGGCCGCCTATTCTCCACCAAAGCGATGATGACTCTAACAAGTTCAAGAGCGCATAAGACAGAGAATAAGAGAGGCCGCAATCAAGAAGCGTAAGTTAGCAGAGGCTAAGGATCGAACATCGCTACATCCGGGCGAAGAGGAAGAACGGTTGCAAAATGGTGGAGATTGCTTGGGAGAAGAATTCCCTTCCTAAGACTGTTAAAGGCATCCTTCAAGACGGCAAGATCCGCTTCTGCAATGGGATCGATCGAGAGGAGAATGGTTATGTGACGCCTACATCCCGGAGAAGATTCCAATTCATCAAGATCAGACTAAAAATGATGATGAATTTTGGAACTGGTTAGAAACAAAGTATCCAGACTTCTACCAGACAGTGATGAAAGAAGGCAAGATCATGTCACTAATACCAGAAGCTCCACCCTTTGAAATACTCCTTCCACCTTTGTGTCCAGACAACAAGGTAGATCATGTTAAATTCAAGAATATCTACTATGGACTTGCTGAAAAAGGAGGAATCCATAGAATAGAAGAGCGGGACAAACTAATGCAAATGATGTACAGGATGTTTGGCATCGCCAAAGAACTACAAATGTTCAAGTACACCTGAAGAAGACAACTTGGAATCAGATGATAGGTACGTTTTTCATGTATTCTACAATGCACACACCTATCTGAATGAAACTTTCCATCTCACTGATTCTAAGACAACATCTCATTGGCTTCTGAGGTATGTACTGTTTACTTTATCTACATTTCCATTCATGGTATCTGTTTTTCTGATTAAGTGTGATTAAGTGTTTTGGTTCCATCAAAAATGGGGAAATTGTTGGGAAATCTATATTTTAGTTTTGATGGAAGTTCCAAAACAGGTTGTAATAGGACCAAATGACACATTTAAATTGATGATGACTTGAATCGATTAAGATGACCAAATTTGAAATGTATAGATAGCTGATGTAAAAGATAGGTCACATATTGAGGGGGAACTCAATATGTATAGGTAAGGTCGAAGTATCAGATGACCCAGATAAGGTCAGATGATCAGAAGACTACGCACAAATCAGAAGACAAGAAGTCAGAAGATCAGGTGAAGACAAGAAGACACTGAAGACTCAGATGAACCTGAAGACTCAGATAGACACTGAAGACTCAGATAGACACTGATGACTCAGATGAACCTAAAGACTCGATAAACTCAAGACTCAAGAATAAACCCGAAGACTCAAGATGGTTTGAATACACTGAGGCTCAGAGACACCTGAAGATCAAAAGACCTGAAGACCTATATCAGCAGAGTCTGCATATTGAGCTAAGAAAATGTGCATCTGAAGACTCAACAAGGTAGATCGATCGCCATTTGATCAAGTCACCACACCCGTAATAATCTAAAAGATACACCGCATAAGACGAATCTTCTACAAAAGGAATATCAATCGCCTAACGGACAAATTTTCGTGCCTCCTCGCTGGCCAAGGAGAAAGTGACACGTGCACAAAAAGAGAGTCGACAATGCGGGATACTGGTTATGGACAAAAATGACGCTAATGATTCCTACGGCCACGCCGATAATCGGAGCACGTCACAATCATATCCTACAACCTACCTAGTATAGCCCGAAATTCAAATTGCTCTCCAACGGCTCTTTGATTTTGAGGTCTATAAAATGGGATTGCTTGTCAATTGAAGAAAAGAGAGACAACTAGCAAAGAACGAACACGGAGACACCGCAAAAGATGCTAAAGCTACAGCAAAATCTCCGCTCAAAGAACACTACATTTGAAGATTATTCTTAGAGTGTTCATCCCATTAGTTCTTAGCAAGAAATCCTATCCACTAGCATTTTGGCTACCTAAAACACCAGGATAGATTTCCAGTTGGAACCCTCAAACATTCTTTACCCAAACTCAAGTTAGGTTAAGTTTGTAGAGTGAGAACTCGATAAACATCTCGGCTATCCTTTTTAAGGATATAAGTCCCGCAGGTTACGTTTGTAAGAGTGGGAACTTCGGTAAAACATCTCGCCATCCTTGAAGGATATAAGTCCCGCAGGTTAAGTTTGTAGAGTGAGAACTCGGTAAACATCTCGGCCATCCTTGAAGGATATAAGTCCCGCAGGTTAAGTTTGTAGAGTGAGAACTCGGTAAACATCTCGGCCATCCCGTGAGTGGTATAAGTCCCGCAGGTTAAGTTCGGTTAAGGTTCCCCTGTGTTAAGGGAAGAGTGGACGTAAGACGGGTTTCGTCTGAACCACTATAAAAAGTCTTGTGTGTATTTACTTGCTTTCTTATTGCTTTACACTATTCACACAACTGAGTTTAAAATAGCATACATATTCTAAGTTAAGCTCGATCGCACTAAGCAACCGATCTCGATCGATTGACACCTTAGTCAACCGGTTTGAAAACCGACTTGAGAATCAATTGATAAAACCGGTTTTTTCACACGGGTTAAAACAAGCTTCCGCACCATTCGATTAAAACCGACAGATATCAAGCTGATCTGCCCTTAGGCACTCAGTAAGATTGAACATCAGTCTAAACTGATACACTAGCACTCTGATCGAGTAATCTGCAGTTCACACCTGATCCGCATAAAAAGTTTTGGAAGTCTATTCACCCCTCCCCTCTAGACTTCCACCCTCACAAAACCCGTTCGGGACCTACACTTTCCAGTATAATCCCAACAGATCCGTGCGCCTCTGATCATCATCGTGAGTTTTCGATCTGGGCACGCTGCATCGCTGCCGTTCGTGTTGCCTTTGCCGCTGATCGCGAGGCACTACCGTTAGGATCGTTCTAGATTTGTCCAGTGCGCGGCCAAATTTTGTTGCAGATTTAATTCGACGCCGCCGCTGCTCGTGTGCCCAATGCATCCATTCTTCGTGCAGCCTTTGTGATCTCCAAGCGCTGCCTTTGTGCGTGGATAGCCACCGTCTCGATCCTCAACCAGTATCATTTGTTGCAATTGGTAAGTGAAAGGTAAGGAGGTAAGTTGATTTCTTCTATTATATAATTGAATTATATAAAACGGTTTAAAGGTGTGGGCTGATGTTATGGTCAAAGGTGAAAAATGCTTTCATTCTTTTTGTTATTTCCTGTTGGGAATTGAATTGTCTACTGTTTTTTTTTTTTGTTTTATATATTTAATTTGTTTGAATATATTCATATTGAGAAGCAGTGGAAATTATGACTAATCTTTGGTAAATGAAAGTTGATGAAAGTCATTGTGAAATCATGTGTTCTTTGTGACTTTGTGATTCTTAGTGGTGTAAGGTTGTGTGTCCTCCTATGCGACTTTGTGATTGTGCTTTGTGGTTGTTCTTTATGGCTTTCTTTATGGCTTTGTGGTATTGTGTCTTTGTGGCTTTCTTTGTGACTTTGTGGTATTGCATCTTTGTGGTTTTATTCTCTGTGCTTTGTGTGGATGCTCCAAGTAAGGTGGAGCTTCCATCTTTGTGGTTGAGCTCTTACGTACATGAACTAACTTTGTGTTTTTTCTGTGCAGGTACGGGAAACTACCTTTGTGTGTTTTCGGTGCAGGTACATGGGAGCGGGATGGGCGATGATGAACTCCTAGGATTTCAAACAAATGGGGTGGTGTATAGGCATGAGACCAAAAAGGTGGAGATGTTGGGCATATGTGTATTTGAGTTTTGGCCCATTGAATTAATTACACTGAAAGCCCATTATTCTTCACGCTCTTCGTTTCCTCTTCTTCTACCCGGTGGATCCAAATTGAATACCGAAGATCTCATGTTGACTCACCGTGTATAATCCCTAAAATCTTGGATGAGATGGTGGCATAATTGATGAAAATATTCAAAAGGTGCTCTTTATATATTAGTGGTCAGATGGTTATTCGATGGCGATGTGAAGTGTAATTCCAATTCAGAGAGTGAGTTCGAGAGAAGAGGGGAGAGTTAAGAAGAGTGGTCTGTGTGTCTAAACCATTGCCGGAATAGGAGGCCTGAGCCCGTTGTAATACTCTTCTTCTCACGGAGGCCGACGGCGGCGAAACCCAACAGTGGTATCAGAGTCGGGTTCTGCCATCGGCCGCCTCCCTTCGCCAAAGAGTGATTCCAGTTCCATCGCCTTTGTACGCGGTTTTTTTAGTCACTGCTCCGCCGTGACATTCATCTTCGTCGAGCGCCCGGTACTCGCCTCTTTCGTGCGCGATACGAGATCCGTGCACCTCTGATTGCCATCGTGAGTTTTCAATCTGGGAACGCTGCGTCGCTGCCGTTCGTGTTGCCTTTACCGCTGATCCCGAGGCGCCGCCGTTAGGATCATTCTAGATTTGTCCAGTGCGCTGCCAAATTTTGTTGCAGATTGAATCCGACGACGCCGCTGCTCGTGTGCCCAGTGCATCCATTCTTCGTGCAGCCTTTGTGACCTCCAAGCGCTGCCTTTGTGCGTGGATAGCCACCGTCTCGATTCTCAACCAGTATCATTTGTTGCAATTGGTAAGTGAAAGGTAAGGAGGTAAGTTGGTTTCTTCCATTATATAATTTAATTATATAAAATGGTTTAAAGGTGTGGGCTGATGTTATGGTCAAAGGTGAAATTGACTTTTATTCTTTTTGTTATTTTACCATGTATTGCAGGTGGTTGTCGCCTGTTGGGAATTGAATTGTTTACTGTTTTCTTTTTTGTTGAAGCAGTGGAATTTATGACTGATCTTTGGTAAATGAAAGTTGATGAAAGTCATTGTGAAATCATGTGTTCTTCGTGACTTTGTGATTCGTAGTGGTGTTAGGTTGCGTGTCCTCCTATGTGACTTTGTGATTATGCTTTGTGGTTGTTCTTTATGGCTTTCTTTGTGGCTTTGTGGTATTGCATCTTTGTGTCTTTCTTTGTAACTTTGTGGTATTGCATCTTTGTGGCTTTATTCTTTATGCTTTGTGTGGATGCTCCAAGTAAGGTGGAGCTTCCATCTTTGTAGTTGAGCTCTTACGTACATGAACTAACTTTGTGTTTTTTCTGTGCAGGTACGGGAAACTAACTTTGTGTGCTTTAAAGCTTATATATATATATATATATTCAATTTATTCATTTATTTTCTTTTCTTCTCTTTAAAATTAATAAAATGCATTGATAAGCTTTGGCCCCAAAACTCTCTAAGTTTGTTTTGGATAATTATCTTTTTAAATGTTCAAACACACGTAGAGAGTGGAAGACTTCATCTTTTCTAAGCCCAAATATCTTAACTGATTCCACCCTCCCACTTTTCTTTTTAATTCACGGCAGTTTTCATATTTTTCAATCGCGGAAAAATTTATCTCTTTACTCAAATTTCTAGAAAAATCCTTCCAACTCAATAGGCTGGCTACCAACATTTTCCTTGTGTTTGTGTGAATCGGTACCCTCTTCTACCTTTTATTTATTTTTCCAATAGTCTGTATTTTATTTTAAATATGTCGATCAAAATTTTAATACAATGTTTCGGATTACAAAACCCCAAATAATTTTGGTTGTTTCCTGTTTCTAATACCATGCAAAAGATGTTTTTAATTAAAAGAGTATTTTCTTGCCGCAGATATCAAAACGAGTATTATATTCTTTTCGTTCGCTATTTTTTTTCTGTTGTCTTTTGGACATGATTAATTACAAAATTGTAAGCCAACGTTTTTACTGCGCAAGGTTAATGATTTTTTTTTTAGTGTTATGAAATTGTTAATGGAATGGGTCAGTAGCCGTGTTCATCCAAGCATTTTCTTATAATAAGTCTCGAACTTTAGGCATATATTATAGTTGATAGTCTGTTGCTTAAATTATGATTTCATATCATTATTTTAATAATCCATGGCATGGTCACGCCTATTTTTTTTCTTTTCATTCTTTTGACCGAAACCAAAATTTTAATATTAAAGTTCTAATCAATTTTTCTCTAATTGGTCCAGTGGGTTTATGCAATGGTATATAATAAATAGTATTAAGATACCAAACATTCACTATTTATTAATTATAATAATTCTAAGACTTTAATTATTTTTAGGTGACAAAGATTTAACGTCTTAAATCAATTATGTGCTTACGAGGTTAATCAAGACTTAAGGTGGATTTTTACTTGCTTTGTTATTTTTAATATTCATGTGAATTTAATTGTTATTTGCTATATGATTTACGTGGAAATGTTATATTGAATTATTTGGTTACTTTCGATGGAAAAGATCGTTGTAACTTGCGGGGACTTCGGTCCAGGATGGAAAAGATCCTTGGGGGCAACTCCACCGTATACAGATTGACCAATACGACTCAGGATGAAAAAGATCCTTGACTCGTTATTATGATTATGATGCATGTTATGTGAGTTGATGGTTTTATTTATATGATATATTTGATTATAACATTGTGAGGGAATCCCACTGAGCTAGTTGTTTTGCTCATCCCAATCTTTAACATTTTGCAGAGTAATTACGGAGTGCGGTGGAGGGCCGGTGGATTGCCTCGAGATATTATTTATCATTTTACTTAAGTAAATTATTTCATTGCATAACCCTTATTTCAATTGAATATTGAGGATTGAGTTTTGACATCAGTTTCAGTAGTATTGGATTATGTTATTTTATTTTAAAGGGCTATAGTTATCACTGAGACAATTTAGTAGAATTTTTAGTGGTTAAGTTATCTTTTTTTGAAATTATTGATTTAATTTGCTTTCGCTGCAAACTTTGAAAATTTAAAATGCGCTATTTTTATTTAGTTTTGATTTTTTTTGGATATTTGTCTATTTAAATTGCCTTTAAGAGCTTTGAAAAATTGGGATGTGACACTAGTTGGCTAGGAAATTGTCATGTAAAGTTACTAAATTCACTAAGTAGTGTTACTAATAAGCTTCTGAAAATACTAGTATTACTTGTTCACAATGAAACATACTAGTCTTACTAGTATTAGTGGTTTTCACTAATAAATCTTATTTGTTCACAATGAAACATACTAGTTGACTAATGTTAGTGGTTTTCACTAATAAGTCTTACTTGTTCACAATGAAACATACTAGTTGAGTAGTATTAGTAGTTTTCTCTAATAAGTCTTACTTGTTCACAATGAAACATACTAGTTGAGTAGTATTAGTGGTTTTCACTAATAAGTCTTACTTGTTCACAATGAAACATACTATTTGAGTAGTATTAGTGGTTTCAACTAATAAGCCTTACTTGTTCACAACTAATCAGTCTAGTTGAGTAGTATTAGTGGTTTTCACTAATAAGTCTTACTTGTTCACAATGAAACATACTAATTAAGTAGTATTAGTGGTTTTCACTAATAACTCTTACTTGTTCACAATGAAAGATACTAGTTTACTAGTATTAGTGGTTTCCACTAATAAGACTTACTTGTTCACAATGAAACATACTAGTTTACTAGTATTAGTGGTTTTCACTAATAACTCTTACTTGTTGACAATGAAACATACTAGTTTTACTGACCAATTACTAGTTACTACTAATACTAGTAATATTGATCATCTAATACCATTCAACAGTAATACCAGTAATACTGAAGAAGAAATACTAAACCAGTGTTGCTAGTATTACCAATGAAACATACAAGATTTTCTAGTATTACTTGTTTCAACTAATCAGTGTTACTTCTTAACAATGAAACATACAAGTTTTACTATTATTACTTGTTTCAACTAATCAGTATTACTAGTATTACTTGTTTTAACTAATCAGTCTTACTTCTTAACAATGAAACATACAAGTATTTTATAGTATTACTTGTTTCAACTAATAAGTGTTACTTCTTAACAATGAAACATACACATATTTTCTAGTATTACTTGTTTCAACTAATCAATGTTACTTCTTAACAATAAAACATACAAGTATTTTCTAGTATTACTTGTTTCAACTAATCAGTGTTACTTCTTAACAATGAAACATACAAGTATTTTCTAGTATTACTTGTTTCAACTAATCAGTGTTAAGAACATACAAGTATTTCTAGTTTTACTTGTTACAACTAATCAGTGTTACTTCTTAACGATGAAACATACAAGTATTTTCTAGTATTACTTGTTTCACCTAATCAGTGTTACTTCTAAACAATGAAACATACAAGTATTTACTAGTATTACTTGTTTCAACTAATCAGTCTTACTTCTTAACAATGAAACATACAATGATTTACTAGTATTATTTGTTTCAACTAATCAGTGTTACTTGTTAACATGAAACATACAAGTTTTATTAGTATTACTTGTTTTAACTAATAAATGTTACTTCTTAACAATGAAACATACAAGTTTTACTAGTATTACTTGTTTCAACAAATAAGTGTTACTTCTTAACAATGAAACATACAAGTTTTACTAGTATTACTTGTTTCAACTAATCAGTATTACTTCTAAACAATGAAACATACAAGTTGTAGTATTAGTTGTTTCAACTAATCAGTCTTACTTCTTAACAATGAAACATACAATGATTTATTAGTATTACTTGTTTCAACTAATCAGTGTTATTTCTTAACAATGAAGCATACAAGTTTTACTAGTATTACTTGTTTCAACTAATCAGTATTACTTCTAAACAATGAAACATACAAGTTGTACTAGTATTACTTGTTTCAACTAATCAGTCTTGCTTCTTAACAATGAAACATACAATGATTTACTACTGTAGGTCCCGAACGCGTTTCGTGAGGGCAGAAGTCTAGAGGGGAGGGGTGAATAGACTTCTGAAAACTTTTCGTGCAAGATCAAGTGTGATGACAGGTTGCCTGATCAGAGTGCGAGTGTATCAGTTTGGACTGATATCCAACTTACTGATCGCCTGATGGCTGATCAGTTCAGTGTCTATCATTTTAACTGATGTGCGGAAGCTAGTTTATACCCGTGTGAAAAACTAGTTTATAAGATCGATTCAAAGATCTTTTTCAATCGATGACTAAAGTGTCAAAACCCGATCGGATCGCCATTTGATGCAGACTGATCCTAACTCAGAATATGTATGCAGTTTAAACCAAGTTGTGTGCAGTAGGTGTAAAGCAGATAAGAGCACACAAGATTTTTATAGTGGTTCGGACAACCAGTCCTACGTCCACTCTTCCCTATCACAAGGGGCACCAACTTAACCAACTGGACTTAGTTTATTGTGTTAGTCCAACACATCACAACTAACAGATGTTTTAAGAGTTCTCACTCAACCGATCCCAGAAATCAGAACTAGAAACCCTAGTCTGAAATCTTGCAAAACAAACTTAACCTAACTTTTGGGTTTGGGTAAAGATTTGTTGTTGTTCCAACTAGAAATCTATCATAGTGTTTATGTAGCCTAAAGCTAGAGGATAAGATTTCTAAGCTAAGAACTAATGGGATGAACACTTATAAAATAAACTTGAATTTAGTGTTCTTAGTGCGGAAATTTTCTTATGACTTGAGCTTGATGATAATTTCTGTGTCTTCACTATTAAGAGCAATCCCATATTTATAGACCTCGAAATCAAAGAGCCGTTGGAGAGCAATTTGAATTTCAGGCTATTTTTGGTAGGTTGCAGGATTGATTTGATGTGCTTCAGGAACGGCATGGCCGAAAGTGTGTATATTTATCCTTTATAGTCGTTTGACTTCGCAGCGCCGAATCACGCATTGTTGGCTCCGTACACACGTGTCTCGTTCTCATTGGTTAACAAGTACACTTGTCAGTGTTTGTTCTACCAACTAAAGTTGACATTCTTCAAGTTCTGATAGTACGTATGATCTGGTGTAACATCAGTTAACACCTGAGTGAGCTGACCTGATCAGATAAAACTGATCAGTCTACCTGATAGAGTCTTCTGGTGCAAGTTGTCTTAGCTCAACTAGCAGACTCGGCTGATGTAGGTCTTCTGATTTTCTGGTCTTGATCTTCTGGTAGTCATCTGATCTTTAGGTCTTCTGAACTTGAGCTTCATGTCTTCACCTGATCATCTGACTTTATCTAATGTTCTGACTTGACTTGTCTTCTGACATCTTCTGATCTTCTGACCTCATCTGGTCTTCTGATCTTCTGTCCTCGTCTGGTCTTCTGATCTTTTGACCTGACCTATACATATTGAGTTCCCCTTCAATATGTGACATATCCTTTACATCAGCTGTCTATACATTTCAGCTGGTCATCCTATCCTGATACTAAGTCATCAGTCAGCTAACAGGTCTGACTGGTCCTATGACATACTGTTTTGGAACTTCCATCAAAACTTAATACAAATTTCCCAACAATTTCCCCCTTTTTGATGGAACCAAAACACTTAATCAGAAAAATAGATAACCATGCAGAAAGTAAGAACATGAACAACAGAAATCAGAAGACAATGAGATGTTGTCTTAAGATCATAAAGGTAACTTGTTTCATTGATAATTAGTTTTACAAGTACAAGGGTTACCTATCATCTGATCTACAGAATATATCTTCCGACTTCTTCAAAATGAGAATCTCTGAAGATCTGCTGGAATATTGAAAATCTTGTACATCCTGTGCAGCAAGGCCTCTAGTCTTTCTCTCTCAAAAATATCACCTTTCTTGGCAAAATCGTAGAAAAGCTTTTTGAATCTGACTACGTCAAGAGATTTATTAGCTCGGAGTGGCGGAATCATCGTTTCAAACCTGGGTGCAGAAGGAATTAAAGGCATAATCTTTCCTTCCTGCATTACCACCTTCCAGAATCTTGGGTCCAGCCAATTTAGAAACTCCGCGTCCCGAATACTTCTTGATCAGCATGTTCTGGTATCTTCTGTAAGATGTAAACATCGCTGAGCCAGTCGACCTTGATTCTTGTCCACTCAGGAATCAAGTCCTGTCGAGCTACCAAAATTCCTTCCACTTCTTCAGGAAAAGCCCTTTCTTCCCAGTCCATTTCTTTTGCTGCAGTTGCCTTCTTATTTTGTCGCCTGACATAGGTTCGGTTCAGACCGGCAGCTTCAGCAAGCTTCTTTTTCTTGATCGATGCTTCGATGACCGCTTGTCTCATTTGCTATTCTTCTTTATCTGCACCTGTTATCTGTGATTGAGAACGGGTCACGATCGGATTCTCTATTGGCTTCTTGATCTGCTTGGACTTCTGCTTTTTCTGTGCTTTCTCTTCTGGCCCAGCAGATTCTTCTTCTTCTTGCAACTTCTTGGCCAGTTCAAGACTTTTAGCCTGATCATCAGATTCCAGTCTTTTCTGAACAGAAGAGGAGAAGTCTTCAATTTTATCAACCCTGGCAACAACCTCTGATAATGCTGACTTATGCTTAGTGATCTCCTTTCTCTGAGCCTCAATTTCCTTGTTGTGTTGCTCCACAGTCTGTTTTAGATCATCAGGTGGAATGACTTCAGTCATATCAGATACAGTGGCTTCTGGTATGTTCGCAATGGTTACCATCTGCGTCTGTTTTTCTTCTTGCTCTTGTTCTTCCCCCTTTTTGGTTGCATCAAAAAGGTGTGACAGCTTGATGTTCAGAGCCCTAAATTGACTCATCATCTATTCCTTAAGTTCCTCTACAGCAAGAGGAGTGATCTGAATGGTTGCAGAAGAGGGTGCGGGACCCAGGAGCCTGTTCAATCCAGATTCTATGGCCTTCCTGGTGTTCTCTACAGAAACTTCAAATCTCTTCCAACCCAGATCCAGGCAAGACTCAGTCTTCTCCAAGGATCCCTAGACACTTTCCAGTAGGATCTGCGTTTATCCAAGCATGTCGATCTGGAGTTTGAGCTTTTCAGCAAAAGGATCAACCCGTTGCATCACAGAGGCGAGGATAAAGTCATGCATATGAATGATTTTATCAACTGTCAGCTTCCTCTCTCTGTCAACCAGGTTCCTTTGTTCTTCTTTGAACCGCTTCATCAGATCTGCTGTGAGAGCTGTGAATTGTGCATCAATGGAAGCCGTTACCCCATCTTGTATTTTCGATGTCATAAGATCTAGGGTATCAGCACTCAGCACAGCAGTCTGGCCAAATGTTGATGCCTCGCCAAGTTGGGTCTCATCTGCAGCACCCACTCTTGGTTCATCGGCAGGTTGCTCATACTCAGTGTAAGTATCAGCAACATCTTCCTCTTCCTCCTCAGAAATGCCCAACTTCTGGTGCACCTGCCATCTGATATCAGCATCCGTAGGAAGTTCGGCTGCACTGGATACATCGGCATTCTGTTTTGCCCTCTTCTCCAGATCCACAAAATAATCAGGCTCCAAGGCGTTCATCAGAATGAGAAAATCTTCAATATCTTTGAGCCTGATGTCCCTCCAAAATACAATCTCCTCGATCTGCTTTCTGATCCCAGTGTCATTGATGATATCAGGGAAGTGCTAGTCCATAAAGGCATTGACTCGGTGCCGCAGAAAATAGATGGTGGAATCTTCTTGTTCAGGCGAGCCAAGTATTGTTCTTGTGTTGAAGGAGTTGTGGGAGATGGAGACATATAGATCATCACCAGCAACATCTGGTGTGAGGTCCAGTTGAGCGGGTTCTGGGGCAGGTGATGGTGTTCGTTCTGGGTGAGGGGGTAAGAGAAGGAGAAGGAGTAAAGGGTGATTTGGAAGAAGGTTCAAGTGAGGGTGATATGTGGGTTATGGGTGACGGTGTTTTGGAAAGGGGTGTGGGTGATCTGGGGAAGAAAGTGGCTTCATGGCCCTTGAATAGAGAACTCATAAGAGCTGAGTTAGAAGGGTCAGACTCAATCTGAGCCTCCTCGACTTGTACATCCGTCTCTCTGGCCTCTGTCTGAACAGGTTCTTCCACCAGCACCATTTCCTGTCCTGTTGGCAGATCTCCTTCAGATTCTATGATCTCCATATCAGTGTCCTCATCCTGAAGACCCTCAGAAGGCATTCCAGCCTTCTTTGGCAGCAAAGTTGTGAGCTTCTTCTGACGCTTCGCACCTGCATCAGAAGGCTTACTCACAACTTGTTTCCTTTTTGCAGCTCTAGCCGTCTGCACAGATGATGTTGCCTTAGTCTTTGGCACATAAGGAGCTGGGTCATCATCTGATTCTCCAGGCAATTCCTCATCCTTAAGCAAAATTGCCTTAAACTTCTCCAGGTAAGGTTTCCGCCCAATATCTGACCATGGATAGTTGGGGATCTTATCAGCAAGGATGATGCTGACTTTGTGGATGTTGCATATGTTTTTGGTTAGCACCACCTGCTCCTGTTCATTCACAGCAAATTTTGTTGATTCTTGCGGCAATCGATTTTTGAACAACCCCATCCAATTCATATCTGGGCCTTCTCGATGATGGCAGTCATGACATGCTGCTTTTGCTGAGTTAGGGCATCTGGGCTGAAAGCAATCCCCAGAATTACCTTAGATACAATCTCGAACAGCAGCCTATATTTCCTTCTGAGGTAGGGAACCTTGACATTGGTGATGTTTGTGATGTTCCCAGGCCTCAGGAGCACTTTCTGCAAATACTCCTTATCAGACATCCCGACATTGAATTCATCAAGGTAGTTTCTGCCCATTGGGAGTCTAAATATCCTTTGCAAATCTGCATTTGTGACATCAATCCTGTTGCCACCGACGAAGGAATATAATTCCTTATTGTCCGTCTCTTGCAATTTCCGCAAAAACTCCAGGGATTCGATTATTGATACGCTGTCTAAGTGCCTATAGAAAAACTGCTTTAGTCCACATGCTCTCAGACATTCCAATATCTCTATGGATTCCGGATCGCGAGTGATGTTGAAATAGACATATTTTTCATCGATGACTTGCTTAAGCATCGAGGAGTAATCACAGGATTGTGTAGAGGCCATTTATCTGAAAATATATCACCATATAAACATTTATCAGTGATTTATCATAAGTATAGGCATACACAAACAAAACAAATACCGTATATACCACAAAAATTTTAACCCTAATACACAGTACATTTGAAATACCAAATATTAAACACTGTTAATTACCAAGGAAGCGATTTGAGTGATTTTGAAGAAAAGAAGGAATCGCTTGAGTAATTTGAAAGTGTTGATTATTTTCTGGAACCTGAATGCGTGTTTGAATGTAGAGGAGATGAAAAGGTTCCAGAAATGGTATTTTAGGGTTTATATAAGTGAGAGGGAAAAATAAAGTTTTGCACGAAAGATTTGAAAATACTTGAGTGTCTTTGATTTAATCGGACGATTAAGATCAAGTGGTTGAAAAGTAATTAAATTGTGCGGTCAGGGATTAAAACCGGCAGACTTTTGGACTTAAAAGTTCGCAATAAATGCATTTAACACAAAAATCCCACGTCCGCATTTAATGCTTGCAAGCGTGACGTCATAAAGTAATGGGAACAGTAATAGCTAACATAGAATAGGCATAACGATAAATCAGAAAACGTATCTGACTTACTGATATTGTAATCAGTTAGTTACCACTGTGTTCTGGTCTGGTTGGCTTGATTACTGTTGACCTTACTGATGGTAGCCTATCCCTTAGTATTTTCCCAACAATGTCCCACTTATCTGATCAGATTTTTGCTGATCCAATCTGATCCAGTCTGTTGATCAGATTCCTGCTGATCCAATCTGCTGATCCACTCATCTGATATTAGAAGAATCTGTTGATCCAGTCTGATATCAGAAGGATCTGTTGATCCAATCTGATCAAGTCAGGTCTTGGGATTTGTGCCAGTCTCCCGCCAAAGCCTCATCCTCGGGGAGTCGAAGAGTCACCTCGATTCCTTAAGTCGGCATGATGTGACAGTCCCGCAATGATGACCTGACATCACACGTCGTGAACTAACCCAACCAGCAGTCACGTATCACCTATGCGCTGTCCTTGCGACGCCAATTTCTTTGAAGAGCCTCGTGAAAACAATTTTTTGCATTTCCACCCCTGCTCTTCCTCTATAAATAGGACGAAGGTTTTAGACATACAACACAACCCCTTCACCATACTTAACGTTCTCAAGCTTGCACATGAGAAATTCCGGCGAGTCCTTAATTCTGGCGAGTTCTCTGGCAATAGGCTTCTTCTACCCTACACAAATGTCCTCAGGTTCTCAGTCCAACCCTGGCTTCCCCCGTTCATGTTCTCGTCTTCATCGGAGGATGACCATACAACCATTGCCAAGATTCACTGCCACCGGGGTGGCGAATCTACTGCCGGTACATGGAGGTGGCCGTTTGTGCCTTGGGTTCCGATCGAGATGACGTGGTTAACGACGATGAGCAACTTCTGACAAGTAATATAACGATGATGAGCAACTTCTGACATGTAATATGGATTTAGTATTGTATATACGATCTTGATCAGGCCAAAATGCTCTACAATACAATCCTTTGAATTACATGTATGACACTCGTGTTCATTTAAAACGGGAAGTCTCATCGGTCTTAAGGTTTAGGGTTTATCTTTCGACCTCCGGGTCTATTGTAATGAAAATTTCAAACTCTGGGTCTTTATCAATGAAATTCTCTTTTAATCCATTGTTGTGTTGACTTGATTTCCTTGTGCGAATTTTGCCTTGTCCTTGTCTTAATATTTATGCAACTTGTTAATCTGATCAGTTCCCCCTACATCTGATATTTCTTTTCTGATCAGATTTGATCAATTGAGGTACCTTACTCAACTGATTCTTTCTATCTGGTCAGTCTCTTAACCAACTGGTTCTAACCAACTGGTTCTGGAGACCAGTCCACCAAACATTTCTGGTGCACTTTCTCCAAGATCCAGAAGCCCTAGCTCATTACAGATTTCTCTGAATCTGACTTCGGCTAGTGGCTTGGTTAAGATATCAGCTCTTTGCTTATCAGTATGGATCCTTTCCATTCTGATGTTCTTCTTTTCAACATGATCTCTTATAAAATGATGTCTGACATCGACATGCTTGCATCTTGTATGTAGAATAGGATTCTGAGTTATTGCAATAGCACTATTACTGTCACAGAATATAGGTACATTCGTAGCTATAATGTTATAATCCCTCAGCTGCTGACTAAGCCAGAGCAGTTGGGAACAACAGCTTCCTGCAGCCATATATTCTGCTTGAGTAGTAGATGTTGCAACAGATGTCTGCTTCTTTGAAAACCAAGAGATCAGTTTACTACCTAAGAACTGACATGTACCTGAGGTTGATTTTCTGTCTATTCTGCAACCTCCATAATCAGGATCAGAATACCCAATAAGCTCTAGATTATCATCTGATGGGTAGAATAAACCAAGGTTTACTGTCCCCTTCAGATACTTAAGAATCCGCTTAGCTGCATCCAGTCGGCTTTGCATTGGATTTGCCTGAAATCAGGCACATACACCTACTGCGAAAGTTATATCTGGTCTACTGGCAGTCAGGTATAGTAGAGATCCAATGAGAGCCCTGTATTCTTTCTGATTAGTTTTCTGACCATTCTCATCTGGATCCATCTTGAATCCAGTCATCATAGGAATTTTGGCTTCCTTACTATTCTGAATTCCAAACTTAGCCAATAGATTCCTGGTGTACTTTGCCTGGCAGATGAATATTCCTTCTGTACTTTGCTTAACTTGAAGACCCAGAAAGTAATTCATCTGACCCATCATGGACATCTCGAACTTCCCTTGCATCAGTTTGCTGAATCTTTCACACAGGTTCTTGTTGGGAGATCCGAAGATGATGTCGTCCACATAGATCTGAACCATCAGAATATCTTTTCCATCTTCTATTCTGAATAAGGTTCTATCAACTGTTCCTTTAGTGAATCCACTGTTTATCAAGAACTGAGATAATGTATCATACCAGGCTCGAGGAGCTTGTTTCAGGCCATAAAGAGCTTTTTTTAAACGGTACACTTGGTTGCCTTTTTCAAAGCCAGGAGGTTGTTCAACATAAACTTCCTCAGCTAGTACCCCATTTAAGAATGCACTCTTTACATCCATCTGATACACAATAAACCCTCTATGGGCAGCATAAGCCAGAAACATCCGAATGGCTTCCAGGCGAGCGACTGGTGCAAAGGTCTCATCATAATCAATTCCTTATGATTGTGAATACCCCTTAGCAACAAGTCTTGCCTTATTTCTGGTTATGATATTATTCTCATCTCTCTTGTTCTTGAATACCCACTTTGTGACAATCACATCTTGATGAGTTGGTCTGTCCACCAGTTTCCACACTTGATTCCTTTCAAACTGCTCTAATTCTTCTTGCATAGGTATAATCCAGTTAGCATCTTGTAGAGCTTCATCTATGGTGGTTGGTTCCTTCAAAGACTGATAACAACAATACATGGCACTTTCACCAACCTGATGTCTAGTCTTGACTCGAGCATTCAGATTGCCAATTATCAGATCAGTTGGATGGTCAGATAACCAAGCCCTTCTTTTCTGATGTATATCAGTTTGGATGTCATCATCCTCATCTGATATTGAGTCACTAGTAGGTGGGAGTGGTGCAGTAATAGAATCCACTTGACATGGACAAGTCTCAACTGATGTTGGAATCATCATATGCTGATGTTTGTCCGTAGGAACATCTGGTGTTCCCCCTGAACCAGATGGTTCAGTTGCTACTGTCTCAGCTGTACTAGCTTCTTCATTGACAGTTGTACGTAACTTTGGGCCTGATTGACCTGGTGAATCAGTAAGATCAAGCTTTGGGACATACACTGTTACATGATCTGATCCCTTGTCTTTGATACTTAACTGATCCATTTTCTGTGCATCGGGTACCGGTTGATCTGGAACTGCTTGTTCTGAGGCAGATTTCTCTTGTTCAGAAGATGTCTCATCAAAGACCACATGAGGTGTTTCTTCCACAACTAGGGTTCGCCTGTTGAACACCCTGAAAGCCTTGCTGGTTGAGGAATATCCTAAGAATATACCCTCATCTGACTTGGCCTCAAGGTTTTACTGGCTCTTCCCATTGTTGTGTATGAAACATTTGCACCCAAAAACATGAAAGTAAGAAACACGAGGTTTTCTGCCCTTCCACAGTTCATAGGGTGTTTTGAAGTGAGCCTTAGTCAGAGAACATCTGTTCTGAGTGTGGCATGCAGTGTTGATGGCTTCTGCCCAGAAACGGTTTGGAGTGGCATGTTCAGCTAACATAGTACGAGCAGCTTCTTTGAATGTTCTGTTTCTCCGTTCTGCTACTCCATTCTGTTGTGGTGTTCTTGCAGCTGATGTTTCATGTTGTATTCCAAACTTAGTGCAAAAGTCAGTAATAAAGGAGTTCAGAAATTTTGTACCTTTATCGGATCTGATTTTCACTATACTGACACCCTCCTCATTTTGTAACTTCTTGAGCAGCTCGGGTATCTTTGTTGTTGTCTCATTCTTCTTATATAAGAAAACCACCCAGGTAAACTTGGAGTAATCATCCACGATCACCAGAGTGTACTTGCGTCCATTGAGACTAAGTGGTGTAATTGGTCCGAATAAATCCATATGGAGCAGTTGCAGTACTCTGCTGGATGCTGGTCCTGGGATTCCCTTGAATGAGGCTTTTACCTGTTTTCCCTTCTGACATGCGACACATGTCTGATCCTTAGAGAATACCTCATTAGGGAGACCCTCAACCAAAGACATCCTTGCTATCTTGTTAAGAGTTTTAAAGTTCAGATGGCTCATTCTCTTGTGCCAGAGCCAACTGCTGCTTTTGGAACTTTTAACAATCAGGCATGCATTTCTTGGACACTTGTTCCAATCTGCAGTGTAGATCGTTCCTTTTCTTGTACCAGTTAACAAAATCTGTTGAGTGGCTCGATTCTTGATAGTGCACTGATCAGTCGAGAACTCAACACTGAATCCATTGTCGCAGAATTGTGAAACCGATAACAGGTTGTGCTTTAAACCTTCTACATACGAGACTCCAGTTACCTGTACATCATCATTCTCTAAGGTTCTGAATCCTCTGGTAAAACCAAAGTTATCATCACCAAAGAGTACACGTGGGCCTTCTTGTTCTGTGTATGAGTTAAGGAGATGTTTGCTTCCAGTCATGTGCCTTGAGCATCCACTATCGATGTACCAGATAGTTGCTTGTACACCTCCTTTATTGGCCAAACCCACGCGAACCTACAATCACATCAGGCTTTAGGTACCCCAGTAGAATCGGGTCCTGGGGGGTTAGAAGTACCTTTCGGGATCCAAACATATCTGGCACCTTTATTGAAAACAGAGGGCTTGATTTGTCTCCCTTAAACATCTACATAATCATACGTCTCTTCATATGCAATCTAGTCAGTATGATTATTAGTGTGAGCCTTGGATGAATCAGAAGACTTGGGATTTTTCATTGATATTTGTCTTCTTTTAATCCAGTGGGGCTCAGGTTCAGCAGCCCTAGGTTTCTGATTATAAAGGTAGGTACGACTGCTACCATTAAAAGATTCATATCTTTTTGGCATAGATGGTCTTAGCAGTTTACCCTTAGCTTGCTTGTTAGGCAGCTGGACCTGATTAGGTTTCAGATCAGATTTCCCTTTAAGAGGTTGTCTTTTCTGATTCCTAATCTGCTGATCAGGTTGAGGTTTCTTCAGAAGAACATGGTTCTTCTGTTGATTCCTCTGCTGATGCTTGATCAGTTGGGGTCCATTTCTGTTCCCTTTCTGATCAGACACTTGCCTTGCCTGGTCAGCTGATCCTTTTCCCTCATCTAATACAGATTTTGCTTTTCGTGTATCGTGATCAGAAACTCGTTTGATTACACTTTTCTGATGTGAACCAGACGGGGCTTTTGAGGATGCAGAAGAGTTTTCATACCCAATTCCCTTCTTAGTAGTTGACATACGAAAATAGTTGTTCAGATCTTGAACAGTCTTAGATGATTTCGTGAAGACCTCTATTTTCTTACGTAAACTATCCTCAGTAACTTTTAGACTCTCATGCAATCGGAAGAGTTCATCAAACTTAGCTTGGAGGATTTTGAAATCATCAGCTTGCTGTTTGTTAATAGCTAGCTATTCCTTAATCAGTTTATCCTGATCAGAAGAACTAACCTTCAGAACTTCCAGTTCTGCAGTCATCTTTTGAGCAGTTTCAGCTGATTTCAGTTCAACAGCTTTTCTGACAGCATTTTCTTTAACAAGCTGAATATTCCCTATCCTTAGCTTGTCGTTCTCAGCTTCCACTATGGTATAAGTGTCTACTGCATTGGAGAGATCATCAAGCAATTGCTCACTGTAGAGCTGCAGGTCAATCTCTTCAGCAGGTGTGCTCAGCACAGCTGGTGTGGAAACAGAAAACACAGATGGTTTAGAAGATACCTCAGATTGATCTTCTTCCTTGGCCATGAGGCAGATGTGGTCATCAGATGAGAACATCAGATAATCAACGTCGTTGAAATCATCAGCATTGCTCATCAGGCAGAAGTCTTCCACAGATGAGTAACCAGAATCTTCTGATGGAAGATAAGAGTCATCTATTCATGTAGTGTCAGCAATCATAACTTTCCTGTCTCTGTATCGTTACTCTCTTATGTTCCTCTTATCTTCTCTTTCTTTGGGCGTCAAGTCAGGGCAGTCTGCACTGTAGTGACCTGGTTTCTGGCAGTTGAAGTAGACTCCTCTCTCTGCTGAACTTCTTCTGGCAGGTGAGTCATGTCTTCTGTATGATCTGTCAGGTGACTTCCCGGCCTGTCTCTGATCTGAATATCTCCTTTCTGATTTGTCATCTTCAGCATGATCATCTCTTTTCTTTTCTCTTTGGTCCTCTCTTCTGTCATCAGATCTGTTTCTTTCCTGCGATCTGTCAGACGATCTTCTATCTCTTCCTCTGCTATTCTGATAGTCTTTGTAAAATCTTCTATACTTTCCCAATTGAATGTTTGATATTTCAAGCTTTCTGGTGAGTAGAGCAATCTGTTAAACTTGACTAACAATGTTTCCGATAGGCTCAGAAGATTTTGAGCAACTGCAGCTTGCTTTGAATGCTACTGCTTTTGTTGTTGCAGGTGTGGTTTCGGCAGATGACTCATCATCTTCCTCTTGCCCTCTCTCAATCAGGTCGAATTCATGGGCTTTCAGATTTAAGAACAAACTACTAGGCTTCATCTTCGCTATATCTTGGCAGTCCTTGATCACAGTAACCTTCATATCTCATTTCTTCGTTAAAGATCTCAGAATCTTGTAGTTGATATCCTTGTCGGTCATTTCACGTCCTAACTCTCTGAGCTTGTTGATCGACATGGTAATCCTTCCATCTAGCTGGTTGATTGTCTCTTGGGTAGCATCTTGAGTTTCTCGAACTTAACCAGTTCGGCCTATAATCTGCTGTCCTTTATCTATTTGTTTCCTTCGCATATATCAGCTAGAATGTCCCACATCTGCTTCGCAGTCTTGAGATATTTGATCTTCTCTCTTGTGATCATATCCATCGTCTTCATGATGATATGTCTTGCAATCGTATCCAGATTTGACAGCTTTCTTTCTTCAACATCCATCAGAGTTGGACTCTTTCTAATCCGAGCGCCAACTGAAAAATCTGGATCACCACCTTCAGCTAGATTGTTGTGGTAGATAATGATAGGTCCTTGTTCAAGAACTTCCATCATTCTGCTGCTTATAGCTCCCAGATGATTGCTCATGAGTATGACCCAACCTGCATACTCATCAATAGAAAACTTGTGTAGATCATGATACATACCAGATGTATTATCCATGTTTAGTGAGTTTTGAAAACAGATGAAGTTTTAAAAATGGTTTTTCAAGATCTTTTCAAGTGACCACAAAGGTTCTTTCTCAAGAACCGATGATATTCAAAGCCAGTGGTCTGTAGAACCACTGCTCTGATACCACTTGTAGGTCCCGAACGGGTTTCGTGAGGGCAGAAGTCTAGAGGGGAGGGGTGAATATACTTTTGAAAACTTTTCGTGCAAGATCAGGTGTGATGGCACGTTGCCTAATCAGAGTGCGAGTGTATCAGTTTGGACTGATATCCAACTTACTGATCACCTGATGGCTGATCAGTTCGGTGTCTATCAGTTTAATTGATGTGCGAAAGCTAGTTTATACCCGTGTGAAAAACCAATTTTATAAGATCAGATTCTGCAGTCTGTTTTCAATTAGATGACTAAAGTGTCAAACTGATCAGATCAGTTACTTGATGCAGACTGATCCTAACTCAGAATATGTATGCAGTTTAAACTAAGTTGTGTGCAGTAGGTGTAAAGTATTTAAGATCAAGTAAATACACACAAGATTTTTATAGTGGTTCGGACAACCAGTCCTACGTCTACTCTTCCCTATCACAAGGGGCACCAACTTAACCAACTGGACTTAGTTTATTGTGTTAGTCCAACACATTACAACAAACAGATGTTTTAAGAGTTCTCACTCAACCGATCCCAGAAATCAGAACAAGAAACCCTAGTCTGAAATCATGCAAAACAAACTTAACCTAACTTTTGGGTTTGGGTAAAGATTTGTTGTTGTTCCAACTGGAAATCTATCCTAGTGTTTATGTAGCCTAAAGCTAGAGGATGAGATTTCTATGCTAAGAACTAATGGATGAACACTTATAAAATAAACTTGAATTTAGTGTTCTTCGTGCGGAAATTTGCTTATGACTTGAGCTTGATGATAATTTCCGTGTCTTCACTATGAAGAGCAATCCCATATTTATAGACTTCGAAATCAAAGAGCCGTTGGAGAACAATTTGAATTTCAGGCTATTTTTGGTAGGTTGCAGGATTGATTTGACGTGCTTCAGGAACGGCATGGCCGAAAGTGTGTATATTTGTCCTTTATAGCCGTTTGACTTCGCAGCGCCGAATCCCGCATTGTCAGCTCCGTACACGCGTGTCTCGTTCTCATTGGTTAACAAGTACACTTGTCAGTGTTTGTTCTACAAACTGAAGTTGACATTCTTCTTGTTCTGATAGTACGTATGATCTGGTATAACATCAGTTAACACCTGAGTGAGCTGACCTAATCAGATAAAACTGATCAGTTTACCTGATAGAGTCTTCTGGTGCAAGTTGTCTTAGCTCAACTAGCAGACTCGGCTGATGTAGGTCTTCTGGTCTTCTGGTCTTGATCTTCTGGTAGTCATCTGATCTTCAGGTCTTCTGAACTTGAGCTTCATGTCTTCACCTGATCATCTGACTTTATCTGATGTTCTGACTTGACTTGTCTTCTGACATCTTCTGACCTCATCTGGTCTTCTGATCTTCTGACCTCGTCTGGTCTTCTGATCTTTTGACCTGACCTATACATATTGAGTTCCCCTTCAATAAGTGACCTATCCTTTACATCAGTTGTCTATACATTTCAGCTGGTCATCCTATCCTGATACTAAGTCATCAGTCAGCTAACAGGTCTGACTGGTCCTATTACAAACTGTTTTGGAACTTTCATCAAAACTTAATACAAATTTCCCAACAACTACTATTACTTGTTTCAACTAATTAGTGTTACTTCTTAACAATGAAACATACAAGTTTTCCTAGTATTACTTGTTTCAACTAATCAGTCTTACTTCTTAACAATGAAACATACAAGTATTTACTAGTATTACTTGTTTCAACTAATCATTGTTACTTGTTAACAATGAAACATACAAATTTTACTAGTATTACTTGTTTCAACTAATCAGTCTTACTTCTTAACAATATAACATACAAGTATTTACTAGTATTACTTGTTTCAACTAATCATTCTTACTTCTTAACAATGAAACATACGATGATTTAATAGTATTACTTGTTTCAACTAATCAGTCTTACTTATTAAAAATGAAACATACAAGTTTTACTAGTATTACTTGTTTCAACTAATCAGTCTTACTTCTTAACTATGAAACATACAATGATTTACTAGTATTACTTGTTTCAACTAATCAGTGTTACTTCTTCACAATGAAACATACAAGTTTTACTAATATTACTTGTTTCAACTAATCAATCTTAGTTGTTAACAATGAAACATACAAGTATTTGCTAGTATTACTTGTTTCAACTAATCAGTGTTACTTGTTAACAATGAAACATACAAGTTTTACTAGTATTATTTGTTTCAACTAATCAATCTTACTTCTTAAAAATGAAACATAAAAGTATTTACTAGTATTACTTGTTTCAACTAATCAGTCTTACTTCTTAACAATGAAACATACAAGTATTTTCTAGTATTATTTGTTTCAACTAATCAGTGTTAATTCTTAACAATGAAACATACAAGTATTTTCTTGTATTACTTGTTTCAACTAATCAGTGTTACTTCTTAACAATGAAACATACAAGTATTTTCTAGTATTACTTGTTTCAACTAATCAGTGTTACTTCTTAACAATGAAACATACAAGTATTTCTAGTTTTACTTGTTACAACTAAACAGTGTTACTTCTTAACAATGAAACATACAAGTATTTCTAGTTTTATTTGTTACAACTAATCAGTGTTATTTCCTAACGATGAAACATACAAGTATTTTCTAGTATTACATGTTTCAACTAATCAGTGTTACTTCTAAACAATGAAACATACAAGTTTTACTAGTATTACTTGTTTCAACTAATCAGTGTTACTTCTTAAAAATGAAACAAACAATGATTTACTGGTATTACTTGTTTCAACTGATCAGTGTTACTTGTTAACAATGAAACATACAAGTTTTACTAGTATTACTTCTTTCAACTAATCAGTCTTACTTCTTAACAATGAAACATACAAGTATTTACTAGTATTACTTGTTTCAACTAATTAGTCTTACTTCTTGTTGGTCCCGAAAAAAAATAATTTAATTTTATGAAAAATGGGAGGGGGAGAAATGGTGATTTTAAAAAATTTCTTTTAAAGATGTGTTTTGCTTATAACCAAATGCATATGACAAGTAAGAACATAAAGCAATAAAGAACACAACAAAGTATAGTGGTTTGGAGACTCAAGCTCCTACGTTCACTCTCCCTTATCCGCAGGGAAATTCCTTACGATGACGACTCAAGCTTTCAGACTGAACTTCTGCAGCTTATTAACTTCCTTCTATGAGTTTTCAGGCTGAACTACACCGCATTTTACTAACTCAACTCACACAAGTTTTCAGACGGTCTCAAATATCTTACTAACTTCTTTTCTAGAGTTTTCAGGCTGAACTACACTGCAGCTTACTAACTCTTTACAACTATCACTCTCCAACAATCACACACTCAAACTACCCAATCAATAGGGTTTGGGTTTGGTTGGTGTCTCCAACTAAGTTGAGATTTTCCCTTACAATGGTTTAGCCTTTATGCTAAGGTTGGGAAAATCTCTCTAAGCTTAGGATATATCATGTATTGCTTAGATTGAGTTTTAGAACACTCATGGATGTATTTGTATATCAACAGATTTATGTTATATGGTGGGAATGTTTGAGTATATGGCTCTTAGCTCTATATCATTTTTTCACACTTAAAATGATGGAAGAGCTTGTATTTATAGTGTGGATTTGAATGTTACTGTTGGAGAAAGTCACATTCAAATCCATATTATTCTGTAATTTCTGCAGCTTTTTGTCAGGCTTGTTAACCGCCGGATTAAATCCCGGATTCGGGATCCACGCGAGTTTTTTCGGGATCCACCGAGTTTTTCGGGATCCACCGAGTTTTTCGAAATCCTCCTGAGTTTTTAGGATCCACCTGAGTTTTCAGGATCCTCTACTCAGCAGACTTCTCTTCAGTGGACCTTATCTGATCAGGCATACTGACACTCAGGTTACTTGCTCTTACTTATTTGCTCAACTCATCAGTTAACTCGAAACTCATCCTACTCATCTGATCTCGATCATCCTCGTCTGTAGCCTCTTCTGATCTCGATCATCTTCTTCTGATTTCATGAGTTCCCCCTCAACTTGTTCTCTCGTTCCCCCTCAACTTGTTATCTATAGAAATGAACTTAAACAATACAAGTTGACAAATGCATAATGTTTTGGCATAAATAATCAAAACTAAAATATCCCAACACTTCTTAACAATGAAACAGACAATGATTTACTAGTATTATTTGTTTCAACTAATTAATGTTACTTCTTAACAATGAAACATACAAGTTTTACTAGTATTACTTGTTTCAACTAATCAGTATTACTTCTTAACAATGAAACATACAAGTTTTACTAGTATTACTTGTTTCAACTAATCAATATTACTTCTAAACAATGAAACATACAAGTTGTAGTATTACTTGTTTCAACTAATCAGTCTTACTTCTTAACAATTAAACATACAATGATTTACTAGTATTACGTGTTTTAACTAATCAGTGTTATTTCTTAACAATGAAGCATACAAGTTTTACTAGTATTACTTGTTTCAACTAATCAGTATTACTTCTAAACAATGAAACATACAAGTTGTACTAGTATTACTTGTTTCAACTAATTTGTTTTACTTCTTAACAATGAAACATACAATGATTTACTAGTATTACTTGTTTCAACTAATCAGTGTTACTTCTTAACAATGAAACATACAAATTTTACTAGTATTACTTGTTTCAACTAATCAGTCTTACTTCTTAACAATGAAACATACAAGTATTTACTAGTATTACTTGTTTCAACTAATCAGTGTTACTTGTTAACAATGAAACATACAAATTTTACTAGTATTACTTGTTTCAACTAATCAGTCTTACTTCTTAACAATGAAATACACAAGTATTTACTAGTATTACTTGTTTCAACTAATCATTCTTACTTCTTAACAATGAAACATACGATGATTTACTAGTATTACTTGTTTCAACTAATCAGTCTTACTTGTTAACAATGAAACATAGAAGTTGTACTAGTATTACTTGTTTCAACTAATCAGTCTTACTTCTTAACAATGAAACATACAATGATTTACTAGTATTACTTGTTTCAACTAATCAGTGTTACTTCTTAACAATGAAACATACAAGTTTAACTAGTATTGCTTGTTTCAACTAATCAGTCTTACTTGTTAACAATGAAACATACAAGTAATTACTAGCATTACTTGTTTTAACTAATCAGTGGTGCTTGTTAACAATGAAACATACAAGTTTTACTAGTATTACTTGTTTCAACTAATTTGTCTTATTTCTTAACAATGAAACATACAAGTATTTACTAGTATTACTTGTTTCAACTAATCAGTCTTACTTCTTAACAATGAAACATACAATGATTTACTAGTATTACTTGTTTTAACTAATCAGTGTTATTTCTTAACAATGAAACATACAAGTTTTACTAGTATTACTTGTTTCAACTATTCAGTCTTACTTCTTAACAATGAAACATACAAGTATTTACTAGTATTACTTGTTTCAACTAATCAATGTTACTTCTTGACAATGAAACATACACGTTGTACTAGTAATACTTGTTTCAACTAATCAGTCTTAGTAGGGTTTACTTGTTTCCACCAATCAAATGTTAAATTTTTTTTTTCAATAATCAGTCTCAAATTTTCTAATTCCCGCTTTTTTGTTTTTCGGGTTTTCCACCTAATTTTCAAATTTTAGTAGTATTTTCGGGTTTCCCTCCAAATTATCAAAGCAGTTTTTTGAGTTTTTTCGGTCATGTCAAAGAGTTTTTCAATTGATTTTAATTTTAGTTTTTAATTTTAATGGTTTAGGGTTTACTTGGGAACAATGAAACTTTTTTTATTAATTTACTAAACAAGTGTTTGAATCTTATTTCTTGAAAACTCCATCTATCTATGCAACTAAATTTTTTTTCTTACCACATTTCGGTTCATTTCAGTCAATTCCTTTGAAAATGGTTAATCCTCTCTCTCTCTCTCTCTCTCATTTTTTTATCTGAGCCACAAATATGTTGAATCCACAAGTACTTTAATTTATTTTATCTTGAATCTTTATTAATATGACGGTTTATTTTAACTTACGGTTCATCTTATCTTGAATCTTTAATCTTTTCAATATTTCAATCCACAAATCAAATCCTATCTTATACTGTACTTTGTTTTACACATTATAGATGAAGTATGATGAAGCCAGAGTGAACAAGATTCTCAAAGAATACGACTTCTCCAATCCTCTTTGGGATCTCGATTTCAAGGGTTGTTTCTATAATTAGTCTAATGCATTCTCTATCCCATTAATTTTAAAATAAAATAATTCATACTTTGTTTGCAGCAATTTATGAAAATTGTGGTGAAAAATAAAGTTATTTTGAAGTGTTTGGGGGAGGAGTTGAAACATGTTCAAGACCATTTGGGACTAATCGTCCTGGAGTTAATGGACGAAACAAAAACTAGCCAGTAGATTGCGATGGTTGTGCAAGAAATTCAGAATACGAGGGTTAGGATTAGTGAAAGAAGGGATTCCCTAAAAACCCACATATCTGAAATCCCAGCTTATGTGTTGAACTATCTTGATTAGAAACATTTTTAATTTATTTTTCGTAACTTGAGATATTACCAGTTACCATGCTTTATTTTGTTAAATATTAATGAAAGACTTTCGGATGTTAAATTAATTATCTGTTCATATATAATTTTTATAATTGTGTTCATAATTATCATATGGATCTAAGTAAATATAAATTCTTAATTTATGTTTTAAATTTAGAAAAAAATATTGGCAAACTTCTTTCGGAAGTTTTCAATTAATTTGTACTAGTCTTATATTATCAGTATAAGTGATTTTGTTTGTTGGGGGTGATTCACCCCGGGTCAATAAATGAGACTAATCGTTCTTCATTTAATACAAAATATTCAGTTTTGTTCAATAAGTACAAAACATTTGGTGTCTTATTTCAATCATCTTTTTTCAGTAAAACAAACCAACAAATAAATCTTACAAAAATATAACACATGATCACTAATCATAACTTGTAATTATTTTTTGATATATATTAGACCATTAACTTAACCCAAAATAATATAATTACAAATGGATTTCACCTTCAAACTCAAAATTACATAACAACCCCCAACCACTATACCCAACCAAAAGCACAAAAGACTATTAATCCCACCCAAACCCAAACCCAAACCCAAACCCTATTCTTGGTGCTCTTACCCACCTGCCTCGGTTAACATAATTACCAACATTCCAATCGAAATCCAACTGATCAATCTGCCTCAACCGGAAAAAATGATAAAATTCATAGAAGAAATCTAATAGAAATTCAACTGATCAATCTGCCTCAACCGGAAAAAATGATGAAATTCATAGAAGAAACGTTCACCATGAAGCCTGAAGAACCTTCTCTGATCAGATTCCTGTAATATTGAACCAAAAAAACGAAAAGAACAAGTCAATCAACAAACAAAAACCAAAAATAGAAAATCCTAAACTGATTACCGAAACCAAAATACAGATTACCTTACCCCACGGTCAAAGTACTCTTCATCGACTTCAACAGTATTTGTTGGTTCATCATAGTGTATATAATGATAAACAATATACCACAAAAAGTTGTGGTACCTGTCACGAAGGTAATAAACCTTCCTTACCACTTGAATAACAGGAATGAAACCAAACCTTCGACCCAGACACCATGCGATTCTGAGAAATACACGACTCATAATCGTATTGTAGTTGAGGTCATGATTTACTACCATCCCCTCCGTGAAACTCAGTAACAACATCACCAACACTATCTCCTCGTACGGCGTCCACACCCTCAACGGTGTATTTCGAAAAGATTCAAGGTCATAGTTATCCATGGCTTAGAATTTGGGTTGAAAGGGAAGAAGATGGGGTTAGAAGATAAGTTTTCTTATTTTAATCAGGGTTTGGACTTATATTTTGAGAAGGAGAAAATGAAAAGACTTTTTTTATGAGAACGACGCAATTTTTTGGGGGATTATGCGTCGATTGAGAAGCTGACTTGTAAATAGAGATATTTTCAGATTTTTTTTTTTTTTTTGTAATTATTGTCCCCTCTCTACTTTTTCGATCTTTGGGCTTTAAGTAATGTTCACGAAATTGGGCTTCTTTTTTTTTTTAAAAACTAACACAATGTCCATGACATTGGTTCTAAATTACTAGTATTTTGGCTCTAATTATTGACTCCTTATTAAAATGAAAAGGTATTAGTTTCAAATCTATATATCACGAATACAAGGTTTTTTCTATAATCTTTCTATTTTCATATTCCAAAATTTTCACAATAAATCTCTTCTGCATTAAACTAACTTCCACTCCTTAAATTAATGCAATTCAAACAAAATCACACCACATCACAAAAACATAACATTTACAATATCCTAAAATAATACAACTATCAACAACACATAATTGTCCAATATTCCTCCACTAAACCAAAATCATTGTGTTGCAAAATATGAATCAAGATAGTTCAAATCAAAATTATACATGTAATTGGTTTCATTGGTTAGTTGTGATGATGCAACTTGTCCACCACCACGTCCTCCTCCTCCCCGTCCTTTACTTTTACCTTTACTTTTGCCTTTGCCTTTAGCTCCACCTTGACCTTCGGTTTCGCCTTCGTCTTCACCTTCGCCTTCGTCTTCACCTTCGCCTTCGCCTATACCTTTACCTTTACCTTTGCTATTACCTTTGACATTGCATTTGCCTTTGCCTTTACCTTCTCCTCCTTCAGCTTCACCTTTTCCTTTACCTCGACCTCTTCCTCGTTTCTTCCCTCTCATAGCAATTTCCGCTGAAGACATAAATCGACCATTCCTAGGCCTTCCAACTGTAGGAGTGACTAAATGGTCTCCTATAGGGGTACCTCCAACAGTTTCTCCTTCTGTTGATGTTGGATCATTACTTTCATTATATCCGTTTTTTCAATTCAACAAATCAAACTTCACTGCAATTAGGATTTCTTTAATGAACTCCAATTTTTATTTGCTCCCCAAACCTGCATCGACACATTCTACAAAATATTTTTCAACTTCCTGATACTTCTTGTACTCATCAGTCATATAGGGATACCCTCCTACAAAAATAATCGATGATTGTCTTCGACTCACATTTTTACTCCATCTCTTCAATATATACCTTTCGTGTAGAGACTGGATATTTTGTTCAACCATAACCTTCAATATGTGACGACATAGGATTCCAACAAATTGAAACTTCCTACAGTTGCACACTAGAGATTCTTCCGTCGACCGGTACTCCATCTTGTAAGTGAATTCAAACACTTCATCATTGTCCAATATATTTCTCTCCTTCACACGAAACTTTTGCAAACCAACCTCAATTTCTTCATTCTCAATAACTGGAAGAATAATACAGTATAAGATACGATCTATCTCATCTTAAAATTTTCCAAAAAGGGAATTTGTGTAGGACTTTTGAAACTGGGTCTCCCAAAAGAATTTTTCAGACGTTTCACCTTATATATTGAATCATGGTCAGTCATAAATTCTTTTTGTATCTTCTTCCCAATTACCACTTCATACTGTTCCATGAATGCCTTCAGACTGCTTTTCAAGTGAACAAAATTGTCAAAATAAGCATGCATCCCTTCACTTCGTTGGGTTGAAATCATACCAGCCCAAAACATGCCATTTAAGTATATGGGCGCCCATTTTTCCTTCTCCTCATATAAATCTTGAAGCCACTTCTTATTTTCCAGTCCACGTTTAACCAGGAACTCGGCCCACTTCCTTACAAATCTTTCAATCATCATGCTATTATATATGATTATTTTAAATTCAACACAAGTTTCATTATAGTCTTGAACGCCCTTTAATTTCATCGGCACCTTTGCTAGAATATGCCACAAGCAGTATCAGTGAACTGTGGTTGGCAACACCTCCCTTATTGCAATCTTGATGGTTTTGGCTTGATCAGTTAATATGCCCTTAGGTGGGACACCACCCATTGCTTCGAGCCATTTCAAATAACTAATTAAATGAACTGGCATCTTCATTTATCACCAATGCACAACCTAGAAGTATAGAATGACCGTGAGGATTAACAACAACGAATGTTCCAAACGACATTTCATACCGATTCACTAAATATGTGGTATCAAAGCTCACAACATCGCCAAAATCTGTGTAGGTAGCTCGGCTTCTAGGGTGAATCCACAACACATTTCTTAACCTCCCCTCATGATCAAAGTCAATCAAATAAAAGAATTGGGGATCTCGTTGTTGCAATTTGAAAAATAGCTTTTCTATTGTCTGCGTATCTCCATCACCTAACCTCAACCTTCTTCTTTCATCTATGACATTTCTACAGTATTTTGGAAGACATTCAATTTGGTCAGGACCGCCTGCTTGTACTTCACACAACTTGATGTTCTTACTAGGCCTAATCCCGCAATATCATTAGCCTCCAACTGTCTCCTCATGTGAACACCAACATTTTTATGACCAGGCATTAAAATTGACATACTAGGAACAACTTCATGATTGTGTTGACTCACTGTTTTTGGAACCTTCCATGAACCATTATCCTGCTTTATAGCATTTATCTTAGCAATACACCCAATTCTCTTTGTTTTCATTTGTGATAATCCTAATCATGATCTATCACAAGCAATAACCACATATTTTTTTTGACGTTGTGTGTAACACCCCGAAATTCAGAAAGTCAAATTTTGAGATCTCGACGATCTCAACCCGAGTCATTACTTAGTGAACCGGAAAACTGAGTCATAAAATTTCTTTAAAAGCAAAACATTAATCGTAAGATAATTAATTTGCAGCGGAAAATATAATTAACGTCTTAATAACAGGATAGTCATATTCAAAAGATCATTCAATGTTTAATAAAAGCAGCACCGACGAGTCTCGAGTACGACTCTCGGGATAAGTGATAGTAGAGTTCATATAACAAAAGTTCAACAGTTAACTCATCCCTTAATAATTTAATTAGATACATAAAAGCAGGTGGAAAAACGGCCATCTACTGCAATTCCCGGGCCTCCGTACCATAACCTGAAAATGTTAAAATTGGGGTGTGAGATAAAATCTCAGTGTGCAACCTATATGCTATTATACAGATTGACAGAATTCTAAAATTAGAAGCTTTTACCCCTCCCACCTTTCATTCTCCGATTGTGCATTCACTTACTCTTTGATCATTTCATTATAATCGTTCACCGTGATTTATGAATACATCATATGTGGGCCCTATTTGATGCACTCATAAAATACATCGTATGTGGGCTCTATTTGCTCCACCGACTCATGCATATTCATATCTTCATTCATGTTATACCTTCACATTTATGCATTATCATACTTAAACCTCCAATACTTATTTATTTATTTATTTAGTTTACTTTAGAAACTATCAACAGTCCATATAACATTAATCATGACAATACAGATAGTGTCACCCACCTGGTAACTTTAAATTGTAAAGTTATAAACTTCTTGATTGCTTTTAACTTGTAGGGACTTCACTTTACATAGCACAATCCATACCATACTTAGTCTTATTCATTTATTAAAAACCTTTAGTGAGTTCTATGAGGCATCAAGTTTTTTTTTCCTTAAACTATTTTCGTTCAATAAAAACCTTTTAACTTGTTTAAGTTCGTAGTTCGGGACTTGAGTCCTTTGGATTCTCACTTCTTTCAAAATTCAAGTAAGACACATTGCCATGAAAGTTCCAAATCAAATATCAATCATTCAATTCACCAAAGTATGCAAACTTCACAAACTTAGCTAAATTTTTCATGGTAAAACCTAATTACTCGATAAACGACTTATTTACATGCATAAAATAAATAAAATACTTTCATTTGTGCAAAAATTATAAAATTCACATATGTTGTACTAAACATAGCCTAGATAAAAGTTCATTAAGGGTCCTAGTCGAGATTCTTCATAGACGTTTCCAGATTCAATAAATAACACACTCTACTTTAATGCTCATCAAAATTGTACAACTTTACAAACAAAATATTGAACTTCCAGTAGACTCATTAAAAAATTACCACATTTAAATATGTGACATTAGACTGTAAGTATTCTCATAAATATTAGACAATTATAGATAGGGAAAATAAATTGTTGAAAGTTGCAGTTTTCCTTTTCTTCAACACTGTACACACAAATTTCTAAGAAGTACGATTCTCATTTGGCCAAAAAAAATTCTCCAATATTCAAATATGTTATACAAAACTGTTAAAGGAATATCTCATAAATATTTTAGATTTTTCTAGTCTTTAAAAGTTGTGCAAAAGGATCTTCAAATTGATCATTCCCGTTTTGACCTAAATTCGGTCATATAAAATTTCAGTAATTTATTTTCTCGTTTGGATGATTCAATAACTACATTTAACTCATCCACGAATATTTTCACAAATTATTTCCATTAAAGAGTGGCCGAGTTCATTATCTCAAAATTGTCTTGAAACTATCGTGAAAACAACATCAACAATTAAAAGTACATGCTCTCTCACGATTATGTTTTTTGTAAAATACCTTAAAATTTTTTAAACTTTGAATTTGATTCTAAAACTTTATATGTAGATTAAAGTATACATATAGGACATGCTCATTCTCAACTTTAACCAAAACAATTGCCAAAAGTATTATTTATAATTTTTCTTTCGGAAACACGCTGTTTAACTTTAGAAAATCAAATAAAATACTTAGATTTCTCAATAAATTCTCAATATTTACCATTAGGCATAGACTACATATAGAATATGGAACTATAAATTTTAAATAAAAAATATTGATTAAAATATAATAATTGTGGTCATATTTCCAAAACAGTAACACAAGCATTCTATTTCATCACTATCACTTATAAAATCGAAATAAAATACTTATACTAATTTAAAATTTATGAAATTAATATATGTTATACTACTATTAGCATAGAACAAATTTCATTAAGGGACCTAGCTTATATTTCTTATCAATTGTTCCCAGAATTTTCGAAAAGCTATCTAGTTACACAAATCATCAAAATTGTACTAGTTGTAAATAAAAAATCCATTTATAATAGTGGGTTTATCCTAAAGGTTCAAACATTTTATATGTTATACTAAACTCTATTTAGGTTATTTAAATAATTGGTCATGATTTTATCACAATTCTAAACTATTTAATAAAATTATTTAAGATAACAGATCTGAAATTCGCAAGTGCTGAACACCCAAGCTTTCTATATTTATTACTAACAATTGGCTAAATGAAATACTATAGAATTTTAGTACATGGTAGAAAACTATATGTTGGAAACTTCATAAATTTTCAAGATGTTTCTCAACATTAAAAATTGGGTAAAAAGATCGTTGAAGGGATTGATTCCATTTTAGTTCAATTTTTAACACATCAACTTCCAAGAATTGTTTCTCCCAAACGGCTAAACCGAACACTACGAAATTTTACTATGTTGTTGTAAACATCTTATACTATATGCAAAAATACTTTCATGATTTATTGATGATATAAAAGTATCGAAAACATTATTTCAAAAAAGTGTCCAAAATCTGTCGAAAATTATACCTTCCAAGTTCTAAAACTCTTAAAATATCATAGTCATGCTTCTAAACACAAAATCGAGAAATCCATCAACATGGAAACATAAAAATTCATGGGAGTATGGGGAAAACTACCTAGTCTTGCCATTTCTATCATCATAACAAAGAAGAAGAAGAGTTTTGGTTATTTACCTCGAAGGAAGAAAGGAAGAGATTTCTTATATCTTCTCTTGCTCTCTTTCTATCTTCTCTCTCTAAACTTCTAAGAAAAGAATGAATGAGGAGAAGAGTGAAGTGAGGGATACATTTGATGGGATGGCGTAGGAGGGAGATGGTAGATTTTTTCCTAAATTTGTGGAAGATATGGGACAAAGTCCCATAAAATGGGGAAGGTAGCTTCTTGGGGCTGATTTGGGGAGATTTGGATGTTGAATTTCGTGGCTTTTGGGGCTGCCAAGTGGTGGCCCCTCAGTGTAGGTGGTGTGCGGGTCTCGTCGTGAAAATTTTGGTATTTTTTCGTTCGTGTTTTGGTTCCAAAAAATTAAATAAAATGTGCAATAAAATAGAGCATACTAAGGACTTATTTTTAAATTCATCTTATCTTAATTAATAATTATTCGTTTCATTTATTTATTAATTGAACCTTGAATTGATCATTCATGATAGTGCTAGTTAGTGTTTCGGCTCAAAGTGCTTATCTGTCACCTGCAAAATTTAAAATTTCGCACAAATATATTCTTATCAACCCATTTAACTTAATCATTATTAAATTATGAATTAAATCTTAATTTTTGGTTTTTGGTTATTACATTGTGTCCTCTTTACAACACTAAACCGGCATTTTTTGCATATTGTTGGTAAGAATTAAGCATACTCTCATACCTATCATAAAACATACTGGTGGATGGACGAGTATCTTCTGGAAAAATCTTATTATTTGAAGTGTCAATACTTTCATCCCCTGCTGACATCGACTCATCTTCGCCTTCTTCTGATTGTTCTTTGTCTTCTTCCTCACCATCTACTTGTTTTTCCCCTTCATTCGTACATTGTTCTTCAGGAAAATCATCGAACCCTTGTCGCATAAAATCGTCTTCGGGAATAGCTTGTTCTTGCATTTGTTCACACGAGATATCTTCCATGTGAACATCCTCAAAAAAATTTGCCTCTTCATCGTTTCCAATTGAGAATCCAATACTTGATCCGAGTTCATACTGATATGTGCCCTAACTTTATTTCTTGAAGAAAATTGATCGACGAGTCTCAAATATTTGGAAAAAAAAATCTTATTTTGCTCAAATAGTGTTTTGATTGTGTTATGCTGCAAAGTAGCGGGATAAATTCTCACGTTTCGGGGGGGGGAGGGATTACTGTAGGTGGTTTTTTTGGGGGGGAAACTTACTGTGTTGTTTAGGTGGGCTCGATTTAGAGAAGGGTGGGGGAGAAATACCGCCTAATATGAAATAATGGAGCTATTGATCATTAAGGGTAAAATATTTATTTCCCATTTTCACACCGGGGTGATTCACCCCAAACAGCATTACCGTAGGTTTAATTCAGTTGATATGGTACTCTTCTTCTTCTTCTTCTTTTCTCCTAATTTTTTCATATATGTGCATTACTGTCATATGATTTTTAGTATTACTGTTATATGTTTATGTGTAATACTATTTTTTTTTTTCAGATTTTTATCCAATTTTTCATATGCGATCACTATGTTGTTGTTGTTGTCAATTTTATTGATGAAAAAGTTCAACATCTTGACAATTTTGAGCATGAATCTAAGAGCGAAACCTTGATGGCTAGCAAGTTTTTGGTAAGTGTTAGTATTTTTTTTTTTTTGTAATGTAAGTTGCATTATATTAAAATTCTTGACAATTTTTTAAAATATATTTTTTTTAATGTCATGAGTAGCATAGGCTCTTGGGAATGTATTTGAAACAGAAGAAACATCCCAAAGCTTCTCGCATCAAAACATTTTGTTTTGAAGAGGTGCCTTTTAAATGGAAAAGTTGTCGAATTCAGGATGAGGTTGTTATTCCTAAACGAGATTCTGGAGTTTTTACTATGCACTACATACGTCATTTTAATGGTAGAGCATATGATTGTCCTGATTTGTCTTAGGTATATTTTTCTTTTTAAAAAATCATATTTTCCCCCTTCTTTTGCAGTACTGTTATGGTTTTTAATTTGATACGTTAATTATTTTTTGTTTTAGATACATATAAGAAACGTCATCAGAGCTCAAATTTGTGGTGATGTGGTTTTGTCGGAATTAAATGAAATTAGAAATGATATTCTGGAAAGAATATATAATTTCTACAAATGCAAACTTGCAATGATGGGTGTGTCTAAGAAGAATCCTGATCAAGCTGGAGTACATTGAGAACAATTTTTATTCAATGAAATCTAATTTGAAGGAAGGAATGAACTAGATGTTTTTTCTAGTGATGTTTTTATTCCTGTTTTTGTAGAACACTTTTGTGGGTCTATCTAATTTAATTGCTAGTTTATAATTCTGAATTGTTGAATTTTTTATATTTAGAGTTTTGACCATAGTCGATAAGAGAAAAGTGTGTTGATTTTGGATTTTTGAGATTTAACTTGTGTAACATAATATCCTTATTACAATATATGATAAATAGCGTAATTAAACATAATTTTTAAAAATTATTTTGTACAGCCCAATATGTTGAATTATCTTTTATAGCCCAATGTTTAAGAGGCCCAATAGGCTGAATTTTAAAATTATATTGAATCTCACAACAAAAATATTAATTTTTTTACAGCCCAATAGGCCGAATTATTTTACAGCCCAAAAAATAAAATAATTGTGTACCAGTTATAATGACACATACTATATTAATATTTATGTTTTTATAGCCCAATGTATTAGTAGCCCATAATTCAGTCCAATTATAAAAATAATTAATTTTATTTTATATAGCCCAATAGTCTAAAATTGTAGTACAATACTACAATGTCACAAAATATTCGTGAATTGGTTTTTAATTTTTTAAAGAGGAATGATCAACGGTGATTCATCCATGTGGTGAAAGAATCTTCTATCCATTCATAAAGTAAAATAACAAAAATATCCTTAATGAAAAAAGTGTATATTTTGAATACTATGTATTTTTTTGAAGTGTACTCTGTTTTTAATAATAAAAATTAAATAATGTATTTTCTTTAAATCTACTCTTTTTAATACTGAAAATATTTCACAAGCTTTCACCACCATAGTGCTGGCGCCACCACCATTAGCATTTGTGCCGGCGTTGGCGTCGCCATTTTTTTAAATCAAGCCACATTGTTGGCTCCAAAAACTTCCTAATAAATTATCTGTCATGAAAAATGAAGCTTACATTTGAAGAAGAAGATCAAAATCTCAATTTCATCTCCCTACATTTTCTCTCTCTAATCTAAATCTAATAAATAAAAATAATTATTCATCTTCTTCCTTAGGAAGCTTCCTTTTAAATTCTTCCCCAGAATCATCTTCTTCCTCGATAAGCTTCTTCTGAATTTCTTCCTCGAGAAGCTTCTTCTGAAATTCATCTCTGGATTCAACTGTGTTTCCCAATTTCGTCTCAAAAATTAATTCTAAATTCCGTTCACAAATTCAACCCCAAATTAAAAAAAAAAAATTAAATCAACCTAAAAACAAATTCATCCTCAAAGTCTAAAATTATTTAAGAATAGGCATGATGAATACCCAATGGTTGAGGCTTGAATGGATAAAAAGAACTATAGATTAGGATTCCTTCAACACCTCTACGCCATCACCAGGTTTGAGAAGCAATAGTAGCACTGGGGAGAAGAAATAAATTTGATGAGTAATGGTTGAGGCTTGACTGGATAAAAAGAACTATAGATTAGGATTCCTTCAACACCTCTACGCCATCACCAGGTTTGAGAAGCAATAGTAGCACTGGGGAGAAGAAATAAATTTGATGAGTAATTTTTCTTCATTAATTCGCACTCCGGTGAAGGAAGGGAAGGAGGGAGGGAGATATCGTTAGTTTTTTTTTTTTATTGAGAAATTTTTTAAAACTGGATTGCTGAGTTTTTTTACGGAGAAGAAATGAACAATGGGTTTGGGGGCGTGTGGTTGTAAGGAGGCGTGGGAGGACTAGGGGGATTGTATTTTTTTAATTATTAATTTTCTAAATTAATATAAAAAAAGGATGAAAATTAAGTCAAACTTCATTAAGGGGGCAATAGATTTTTTACTATATAAGTTGAGAGAATATTCTATTACCCAGGGTGAATCACCCTATGTAGCATCGTCCTTTTTTTTAAATGGATGGATAATTTCAAAATTTAGACAAAGTCTAATATGAAAATTTTCATACATGAAAAAACTTTAATTTACAATCAAATTTTGTAATTGGTGAAGGTAAAATCGAATTGAGTGGTTCACATGCTCACTTTCACCCAAGTGATTCATGGTTCACTCAATTTACCAAATATGTCATAATTTAGGATTCATTATTTAGTGTTTAGGATGTAAATAGTTGATTTAAGGCAATTTTATAGATTTTCATACATGAAAATTTTCACACTAGACCTACTCCAAAATTTATACCAATAATACAACTAAGGTAAATCATTTTTTTTGATTTCCGTGCCATAATCACATTCAAGTTTTTTCAGAGTCCTTTCATTTCGGAATCAGATCTCGTATTGTACAACACCCTCCTATACACACACCATTGACGAGCGCACACACCCGTGCGGATGTGTGTAATCCAATGATGATGTGTACCCTCCCGTGCAGCACAAAATCCTTTCCCTTTCATTTCATTTCATTTCAGTGTCTTTTTGTTTCCTTTTCGTTCCTTCTCTCTCTTTTTTCTCCGACGATGAATTTTCTTCTCGGCGATTTTGCTTCTCCGGCGGTTCTTTTTCTCCGACGTGTTTCTTTTCCGACGCGTTTTCTTCTCCATCGTGTTTTCTATTTGTAAGTTTTTTTTTTTATACTACTATTTTTGTAAAAAAAAATTCTTTTCTTAATCGTGTCCGACTATGTACTACGGCTCCGATTGTAGTTGTTTCTCTTATTGCATGCGATTTTCAGTGTTTTATGTGTGTTTAATTTGTTTGTTGGATTTCCTATCAAAAAAAATAAATTGTTTGTTGTATTTATTAGTATTAACTTTCTCATTTTCAACTGTGCAGTGCTTTGATCGGTTTCTTGTGGTTGAACTTAGCATATACATGCAGTAGAACTTGAGAGAAAATCAATTAAGCTTTCGTTGGAGTAAAGTAATCTATTATTTTGTATGGAAATTTTTATGTTGTGTTTTGCAATACAAATTGATTCCATTATAGTCTAATCATTTTTGTTCAGAGCTTAGGGTTCTGATCTAGGTTGGTTATTAATTGTTCGCTAGTTATCTACAAAAGTGCAGTATGTTGGTTAAAAGTATTTTAAAAAACTCTCGATATGTTTTGTTCTGTTTTTTGTAAGCATCCTAAATAGGGCATATAGCTTATAAAATTAAAGCATATGGCAAGACAGTTTACAAATCTTAGATCCAATATCTTGCTCATACTTTGTTGCTTGTTATAGAATTGTAAGTGACAAATTTTACTTAACTATGTTGATCCTGGTGTGTTGATTCATATTTAGTAGTCTAGAGAAACTGGTGGTAGCATGTATGTTTTTAGCAAAGGTCAGTATTCATAGATTTCTTCAATACGAGATGCCATGTACACTTATAAACTTTATATATTAATTTGAGGCATTAAAGTAAGTCTTGAAATCACCAAGAGACATTATGTCCTCTTGCAGTTTTCCTTTTAATGCCATGTTATCGTGAAGCCTGACAAGATCCCTAGTGAATGTCGTTTTTAGGTTTATTTTTTGTTGTTTTACTTGAATTGTTGTATTCTGTAATTTTCTCAATTTTGATTTTCACCTTATGTTGCTACTTTTATCATGAATTTATGTTGTGTGTCTTAAGTTTCTTCTCTTTTCTGTAATTTGTAAATTGTGTGTTTTAGCTTGACGGATGAAACTGGGTTAATTTTAATAGTAGATAAATCGTTGCATGAATTTCACTTTTATTTATTCTAACTATATATTTTTTTTTACCAGTAATTCAATGGCTAGAAGAAAAAAAACAGTTGTCATTAAGAAAGAGGTTTCCTACTAGGGAAAATATTCAAAGTTCTAAGAGGGTCAAACAACATGGTGATGGTGATGGGAGTAATGCTCCATAAATTGCAGAGAATGTAGCTGAAGAAACTTTCAACACAGAGGTTGACACTGATTCAAGTGAAGTACCTAAAGAGAATCAAGTGGATGATGATGATGCAAGTGAAGTACCTGAAGGCAATCAAGTGAATGATGCTAATGCAAGTGATGTACCTACTGGGAATCAAGTAGATGATTCTGATGTTAATGAAAGTGAGGATGGTTCTGATTCAATTGAAGTGTCTATAGACGATGATTATGATGCAAGTAACGAAAGTGAGGAAACTGGAACTAGATGTGAAAGTGAAGAAGATGGTGCTCATGCTGAACTAAACAAAGTGAAGATGCAAATGAAGTTCACGTAGCAGTGGGAAGGTATACATATGTGTGTGTGTGTATATATATATATATATATAAATATTTGTTTTTAGTGTAATTATTAAGTTCTCTTTTTTCGGTCAAAAAAAAAAATTAAGTTCTCTTTTTGTTATTATTGTTAGGTTGGTATTTGTATCATTATTAAAAAAAAATTAGTATTAGTATAAAAAAAAAATTAGTATTACTATTAAGTATTTTTAAATATCACTGTTATGTTTAGTTGTGTGTTACTATTAACTTTTTTTTTTAAGTATATAAAATTTCATGTGTTTACTTTTTTCATTTTATTTATATGTGATGGTTTTTTTTTTTTTTAAGGGAATTCATTTCTCATTGCAGACCAAGCTCTTTATATACTCTCATGATGGGTTTTAATGATAAACAAATTGAGGATATCAAAAGTATCGGGTTTGGGGGTTTATTGCATCTTCAATTGTCAAAGTGTTACAATATGAAATGTTTAAATGGCTTGCAATAAATTTTAATCTTGTAAGTAGGATTTTTTTTCTATTGGCCCGTACCACAAATTTGTCAATACTACTGATGATGTACATGATGTTGGAATTATTGTTTAAATTGTATTTCTTTTGTAATTTTTTAACTGATTTTTGAACCATTCTGCTGCTTCTCTCACTATGATGTACTCTGCATTAATTTTGCTGATAGTAGAGTTCAGTTTCTGGATAATCTTCCTAGTGGAGATGGGAGTAGTTACATTCAATGTGCAGCAGTTTTGGTAAGTAACCAATTGAAATAAATTTATTATTTCTCATTTATTTCATATTTTCTCATCTCTTTTATTTATTTATTTTTTATTCAGCAAAAACAAATGTCACTATTTCTTGCTAGTCATAAACATCCAAAAGGAAAAGACATAATGAATTATGCATTTAAGGATGTTCAGTTCCCCTGGAAAAATGCTGCTGCTAATAGTGATTGTGGTATCTTCATGATGCATCACATAAAGTATTTTGATGGGGATGTGTATTCTACATCTGGTCTTTATAAGGTATAATTTGTCACAATTATTTATTATTTTTTTGTTTTTATTTTGTGTATTTTTTTAATCACTTTTTTCCTTTTTTTTAAGGCTGATTCAAGACTTCTTTTAAGGGCTCAGTTTTGTGTTGATATAATTGTTTCAAATCTTAATGAGTTGACTATTGTGCTTAGTCAGATTTACATGTTCTATAAAAAAAACCCTTGATCATTCGCCAATCTGTTGAAAGGAAGAAGAAGCTTGCTGATGAAAGAAAGGTCGAGTAGTTGAAATTAGCTGCTAAAAAGAAAGAATTAGTTCAGAGAAGGATTAGGAACAAGACCGATAAATTTTCACCTCAATAATTAATATGTAATTTTAAGTTTGAATTTCTACATTTTGAAATTGTTTTTAAGTCTATTCTGTTTTGGTGGCTGCTGATATGTAATTTTTAAGTTTGAATTTCTTCATTTTGAAACTGTTCTAAGACTATTTCGCAGTTGGCTGCTGAATATGTGCGTGAATGGAATTTATTTTGCTTGAACAGTTTATGGATGTGTGGTTTGTTTTTTTGTTATATGTTTTTTTTCTTGATATATTTTTTAGTAGTTGTATTTCTATATTGTACACATTTTTTTTATCTTTTTTGTAGTAAATGAGAATTTCTTTATCAAAGGGCTGATGCATAACGTTCAAGTATCTAGTAATTAAAGGTATGATCATGTTCCCATTCTCTCTTTATTTATATTATTTTAAGCATGCAGTATAACATTTATATATTATAAACCATACAATATTATATTGTAAACGAGACAATACTATGTTGGAAAGAAAATGGTATGGCAGGATATGAAAACCTGATAGAATACCTATAGTTGAATTTAAAAACAAAGGTCATAAGTTTGTTAAATCAGATGAACATTTGGTGTTTTAGAACCAAACTCTTTTGTTGTTTTTGAACTTGCTCCTTTTTTCTTCCTTTTCTTCTCAAAATGCTTCTTAATCCGTTTGCTCCTTCCCTTTGTTACTGATCATGCAGGTTCTTTCACACTTGTGCTTTCGGGCATCAGCTGTAAGTTTTCAGTCTTCATTTCAGTCACTATCTTTGAATTTCTATAGTAACTTTCATCAAGTAATTGCTTGGCAATTTCAATATTTCACTCTCCAAGATTAAGCTGTAATACTTTCTTGATATTTCATTCTTCCAACGAACCTCATCTGTGATTCTTTCTTCTTCTATGTATGTATGAAGTAGGTATAGACTGCTCAGAATTTATATATAGAATCCGTAAACAATGACAGCATAACATTCCAGTCTCTTCAAATTTCATGCAGCTGCACTTCACACATTTCATTTGGCTATCATATATAACTTGAAAGGTAGAATCTCCAATTACGACATCATAAAACATTGTGCTTTCTTCTCCACATGTGAGCAATGTGTTCCCAGCCATACTTTTATAGAACTCAGATTCAAATTTTTTGAACATGGATAGTGATATGTTTCTAATGCATGCCTTGCCAAACCTGTCGTTCTTAATTTTGTATTTGGTACCATCCTTATGCAGTTGATCTCATCTTGCTCCTCATCATTTCTCTCATTTCCACCATTTTGCTGAAAATATTATAAAAGTTTGTCAAATTTGTGTTTTTATTTGCACCAAATGATATCGCATGATTTGTGCTCTTGCTCCTCTGTGATGATCGTATTCCAGCAGAAAAATAGCCTTTGCTTAAAGGTGTGCACCACTTCTCCTTCAACCCATATAGTCTTGTAAACCATGGATGGTCTCCTAAATCATATTTATGTATCATTCTATTCCAACATTTTTCAAATGTCTTCTCATTAACACATCCTGATAATCACTTATTGAACAATTCTTTGAAATCGCTGTCATATTTCTTTCCAACAAATTTTCCAACTGCATTATGTTGTAGGTGCCAAAGGCAAAGCATGTGTCTGCTTTCTGGAAATACCTGCCATGTGAAAAGGTAAGTTATTTGCATTATCGTATAACAATGAAAATAGTGTTTGTTTTTATCTATTCAAAGAAGTCAGTATTTATTAAAATATACTATTATTTGTACCTAAACAGTATTTTAATAATAATTTAAATATTATTACATTAGTAGGGAATTAAGTATCTCAAATAGTATTACATAAGTAGGTAAGTAGTATTACTGTAAGGAATACAATATTTTAGATAGTAATTGTATTATATCATATTTTTTGTGTCTTTTCTATTGCATTTGCAATTGCAAGATCCTGGTCGGTAAATATAGTTATAGGACTCTTTTCACCCATTGACTTTTTGAACACCTCAAAAGGCCACTCTAATGACTCTGTTTTTTCATCAGCTAAGAATGCACAACCAAACATTACGTTTTTCCAATGGTTGTTGATACCCACAAATGGTGCACAAATGAGGTTGTATTTATTGGTTCTGTAAGTTGTGTCAAACACCATAGTCCTCTAACATCATTGAATCCCTCCAAAAAACGTTGAACAATCTACCATCATCATCCAATTTACTCTATAAAAGAAGTTAGTTTGACTAGCTGCTTTGTCTTGCAATTTTTCAATTACATTGTTTGCATCGCCACATTCAATTCTCTCCATCTTTATACGATGTACAAAGTTAATATGGTCTCTCTTCGTGTGACCAACCTGTGCTACACCACCAGCTTTGCTTACTAGGTATTTAAAAGATTGCATTGCCTTCATTCCTGACAATGTCATGTCCTCAATAGTTATAGCTTTTCCATCTTTTATTGATCTTTCTGAACGAAGAAAATGCTCCAATTCTGGTCTTGCTAATAGATGATTGTGATCCATGACATGTGTTGGGAAATTTATAGTTTTGATGAAAGTTCCAAAAACACATGTAATAGGACCAGTCAAACCTGTTAGCTGACTGATGTTTATATTACCCGCTATAGGAGACCAGTTGATAATTACTGTATAGAACAACTGATGTAATAGATAGGTCACATATTGAGGGGGAACTCAATATGTATAGGTCAGATCTGAAGACTCAAAGAACAACTGATATCCGACAGGCCAAAATGCTAGAGAAGAACAGAAGATCAGATCGATCTGATCTAGTCAGATATCTCACCAAGTCATGAAGCTCAAACTCGAAATACTCAAGATCGCACTGGAAGACCTACATCGGTCGAGTCCGCTAGTTGAAGCTAAGTCAACCCCAAGACCAAGACTCTATCAGTAGATCGATTCGGGCCAGATCGATCAAATCACCACCAGCGAACTGGATGTTTCACCTAATCATACGTCGATGATCCGAACAAGAAGAATGTCAAGCTTAGTTGGAAGAACTTCAATCAAAAGTGAGTCTCGCTATCCAATAAGAACAAGACACGATGATCGGAGCCGACAAGTAAGGGATTCGATCTTTGCCTTCTCTCTAACGGCTATAAAATACAAGTTCACGCTTTAAATGCCGCCGCCTCAAGACGCCACATCAATCCTCGCAAGTCTACAATAAATATAGCCCGAAATTCAAATTGCTCTCCAACGGCTCTTTGATTTCAAGGTCTATAAATATGGGATCACACTTTAGAGTGAATACACGGAAAAAACGAAAGAAACGCCGAACAATCAAGAAGTTTAAAGCTAATTTTCGCACGAAGAACACGATCAAGAATATTATTTTTTTATTAAGTGTTCATCCCATAAGTTCTTAGCATAGAAATCTTTTCATCTAAATTGCTAAATTTAAATACGCAAAGAAAAGATTTCATAGTTGAACCAAACAATCTTACCCAAACCCCCAAGTTAGGTTAAGTTGTTTAGCAAGATTTCGCATCAGGGTTTCTAGTTACGATCTCCGGATCGGCCGAGTGTGAACTCTTTAAACATCTAGTTTGTGTTGTCTTGGTTGACTAAAACATAAAACTAAGTCCAAATTGGTTAAGTCGAGAGCCCCTTGTGATAGGGAAGAGTGGACGTAGGATCGGTTTGTCCAACCACTATAAATCTTGTGTGCCTCTCATCGCTTTGATTAATCGCTACACAATCGCACACAACCTTTAAAAGCGCATACATATTCCAAGTTGAGATCGCTTAAGCACCAAGCTTCGATCGATCAAACGCGACACTTCACCAAACCGATTAAAAGATTAAACTTGGAATCGATTTATCAAAACCGGTTTTTCACACGGGTAAAACTTAAGCTTCCGCACACATCGCTTAAACCGATATATCGAATCGATCCGCCCTTTCAGCGATCAAGAAGTTGGTTATCGCCCCAAACCGATTCACTCAAGACTCTAATCAAAGTTAATCGCCCTCACACCGATTTGCATTAAAAAGTTTTTCAGAAGTCTATTCACCCTTCCCCTCTAGACTTCTGCCCTCACAAACCCGTTCGGGACCTACAACATGTTTCTTTACTTCGTAGATTCCATCATTGTTCAATTTTACTCTCATCATAGCTCTGCAATTTGTTCTTGTAATCCCAACACTCTTTCTCTTTGTTGTTGTACTTAGATCTTCATCATTTGATTGTTTTATTCCCTCGGAAGAGCAAATAATTTTTTTTTGCTATTTCAATGTTATTTCCATCTTTGGATATTGTGCTTGTTCCTCTACGAACACTAAATCCCACAAAACGAGCGTTTTACAATATAGTTCGTACATTTTCTCCAATGTTTCTTATTTCAATCCAATTAGTGAATTTTTCGTTTCATCATTATCATTATTAGCACTTGCATAAAATTATTTGTCAGTGTTAGAGAAAAAGACTTGTTATACTATCAAATGTTAAATGTTAATATTGTTTACCTTCATCATATACTACTATGTTGTCCACAACGTGCATTGAATCTTGATCATCATACTCATCTTATTCATTTTGATCTGTTCTTTCTTGAACTTGCATAAGAATAAAAAATGTTGTTAAGTACTATGTTTGCATGAACTAATTTTATATTTATTTATCAGTAATTTTCATACTTAGTTGGACTGGAATATGATCATCAGTGAACTTAAATATCTGGTAAATTCTATTTTATGTTTTCATTGTAAAATATTACAGTACTACAACCTAAGCAAAGAGTAATGCAGGAATTAGCTTAACAATATTATATTATAAACCACACTAGCATACAGAACCAAAATATTAATAGTATTATAGTATAATAAGTTACAGTACTGCAGGAATAAGCTAATAGTATTAGATCATAAAATCACATAAACATGACAGTAGTACTATTAAATGTCTTAGATTAATGCAGGAATAAGCTTAATTTGTAGAAATATTAGTTTATAAATCAAATTTTGCAACTTAAATAACAATATTAGTATTCAGTGAATTTAGAGAATTATTGATTTATAGTTTAAAAACCGTGGAATCATTCATCTTAGGTATTATTTAGATAACTTTGAAGTTTATATTGATAATGGTATTTCGGTATTGTATAGTAAACAGGGAATTGTAATTTTTAAACAAATCTAGTTTGTATTATGTTGTATTTGTTGAATCTATACCTGTTGTTACTACTCCTATTAAATTAGGTCATTAGTTTTAAGATTGAACAAAATTGGTGAGTTAAATTGCAGGGATTTGCAATTTTTTTCCGTGTCTATAAATTGGGGTAATAGAATTACCTGTTATGTTTGTTGAAATACTGGATTTGCCATCCATTCTTGAATTCTAGGTTTCGTTTCTAGGTTTCTTTGCTTTTCTGCTTGATTTTGATCGTGATTTTTGTTGGTGCTCTTTTTGGAGCTACTTGTTGCGTTTTTGCGATTTGTTTGGAGTTGTGTGTTTGATATAAGCTAATGACTGGCCTAGTCTTTCAGGTCGATGAGCGACCCGCGAGTTTTTTAGACCCGTGATTTTGTGACCTGGTTACACAGGATCCGCTAGATTCTAATTAATTGCCTAATTTGAGTGATTTTCACATAAGACATGCTTTAAATTTATACTACCTTTTATCTTTATAAATATCACTAGCATGTAACTCGACGTACTACGTCTACACGATATTGAAAATAATTTTTATATCATTACTTTTAAATTAAGTACTTTAAATATTTAATTAGTTTGATTAATTCAATTATAGACGTATTTTTTTTTAAATATTATATGTGTTGTGTACTAAAATATGAGGATTATGGGTTAAGATGTGGCTTAGTGATCTTAGTGACACAAATAATAAATGTGTAAAGTGGATGTTATTTATGTTATATGATTGCTTGAGAGAGTTTGAGTAATAAGCTTGCAAAAGGTTTGGTAAGGTATTTATTTCTCTCCCCTTTCTTGGTCATAAATGACCCTTATTTATAAGGTTTGGGAGAGTGAAGCTCACTCTCCCGATTTACATGGACAAGTAGCCGGAAATAGCTCTGCAAAATATTAAATGCTACATGATTGATGTGACCCAGGTCGGAGGTCGCTTGAGGTCGCCGAGGATCAAGAGCTCATGGCTCCTCGCTGGGACGTCGCCCGAGGCAAATCCGAATTTGCAGGGATTTAGTCGTCTATCTACTCATAGCTACTCATCATTACCGTCCTTTACTGACACATCTCTGATTGAGGTCATTCTTAGGTAAGGTTCCTGGTGCCGCTCGTCTGCCACGGGTCCCATCCCCATTAATGCACCGTACTTGTGTCGATTAATGCGACTGTCGTGTCGTGATAATGGCAGCTTAACGCATGTCTTCGTTTCCATCCTTTCAGCGAGGTGTTATACTTGTGCAAAATGTAATCTGGTCCTCCTCTGTTTCTTTCAAGGTCGGGTCCGACCTCGCGCCATATGCCCACAATAATATGTGCATATTTTCAATTATTTATTATTGTAAATTACTCCCTTCCGTTCTTCTTAATGTCTTTTTAGTCTTTTAGAATATTTATATAATAAATGTTCTGATATTTTTGTCCCCTTATTATATCATATATATCCATAATAATTAATTTCATTATCATTTAAATTGATGTCAACATTAACTTTAATTTTTAATAATTAGATATTTATAACAATAATTACTATTGGCTGGAAAAATTATTCACACGACATATTTGTAGAAAAATTGAAAATTTTAATAGCCATGAAAAGTAATCATTAAGAGTAAATATGAGATATTGATAGGTGAAAATGTCAAAATGACATGTATTATGTAAATAATGCATAAGACTGAAATGAGTATGATTTTTAATTTTAATTGGAGGAAGTAATTTAGAATAAAAAAATGAATGAAAATACGCACAAATAATATTAAAATATAAAAATTATACTTGTAATTAAATATTTAAAATATTTCAATAAAAAATTATAAAAAAATTATTTTAAATCTTGCGTAGTACGCGGGGTTACTTGCTAGTTATAATATTGTGAGAATAGAGTTTATGAAAAGTTTTCATTTTTTGGATTGTGAAAATAATTTTGAGATGCCTAGTTAGATAAGGAAATTGTGAAAATAATCACGGGACAGAGGGAATACTCATCTTTATAATAATACAGATTGAGAGCAATGACGGTACATGGGGGTATAATTGTACCCACAAAATGAAATGTACCCATCTTTATTCTTTGTGTTAAAAAAATAAATTTTATTTTATTATGTATAATTAGGAAAAAAAATACTCAAATGTATCCCCAAATTTCAAATTCTATTTAAATATATCTTCAAATTTTTAATCCTAGATCCATCACTGATTGAGAGCAAGTTTTTTTATTATTATTTTTACACGGATATGAGAAAATTCGTTTGAACCGATTTAATATGCACATGATTCATAAATTTTCAACTTATGTCTATTTACAATAATATTATACGTACAATATTGCTTAAGAAAATCTTCAAAATACGTAAACTGAAATTACGTTGTTACAAAAGTGCACGATATCATTTGTTCCATAAATCATATTCCACGGGACAGAGGGAATACTCATCTTTATAATAATACAGATTGAGAGCAGTGACGGTACATGGGGTTATAATTGTACCCCAAAATGAAATGTACCCCTCTTTATACTTTGTGTTAAAAAAATAAAATTTTATTTTATTATATATAATTAGGAAAAAAAATACTCAAATGTATTCCAAAATTTCAAATTCTATTTAAATGTATATCCAAATTTTTAATCCTAGATCTGTCACTGCTTGAGAGCAAGTTTTTTTATTATTATTTTTACACGGATTTGAGAAAATTCATTTGAACCGAATTAATATTCACATAATTCATAAATTTTCAACTTATGTCTTTTTACAATAATAGTATACGTACAATATTGCTTAAGAAAGTCTTCCAAATACATAAACTGAAATTACATTGTTATAAAACCGCACGATATCATATGTTTCATAAATCATATTTCATTATGTGTTTCATAGTCTAGATTAATGGCATATGAAATTGATAAAAATATTTAAAGGACCATTATAATGTTAGATTCATGTGTTAAAAATTCAGGAGATAGAATAATTATGGAATACGAAAATGTTACAAAGATGAATTGAACAGTTACAAAAGAAATAATTGCATATAATATTGTCAACCTAGAGAATCAGTTAATCAGCAACAAATAAAGGGGGGGTTTAAAAACAGGATGGAGAGAGAAAGCGACGGAAGAAGAAACACAATCTATATCAAAGACCTCAAAAAGAGAAGAAGAAATCGCGTTGAAAAATGCGGATATATTATTAAAGGGGCACAGGGGACCCACCAGAGGCAGAGGGCATCACCACGCCTCGGTAGAAGGTGACGGCGGATTCGCCTTTCTCTGCTTCCGTCTTTTAAAAAGCTGCACTGCCTGAATTAGCTTTTATTTTTATGAGTAGTAGGCTAGGCTAGGCTAGGCTTAGGCAGCAGCATTCATAGGTCCCTAACTAGCTAGACATTATGTCCTCTCATACCCACCCACGTGCCTTGAATGTTTTTCAATCTCTGAATATTTTCTCATCCGTCGCCCCACCTCAAACCCTTTTTGTGTTGTGGGATCTATCACAATATCATTATACAATAAAATTTCCTTTAATATTTCATTTCCCATCTATTGAACTTTACGATTTTAAAATTTTTGTTTGTTTTTAAATTTAAAATAAAAATTTTGATATCCTAACAATCTTATTTAATTTTGACAAAAATTTGTGTGAATCTGAGTTTAATGTCAACTCGATTTTTATAGTATCACGGTTATGCACAAGAATTATCACTGTTATACACGATAAATATCATTATCTAAAAAAATATAAAAAATAGTAATTTTTTTTATAACAATGATAATTTTTACATATAACAGTAATATAGTTCATGTATAAACTTGATTTACAGAGGTGTTACTCTTTTATTTTACTATCACTTATCATTAAAAAAAAATCTCTAAATATGCTCGCATCATTTCCTTTTTCATGGCTAGGTGCACTCATAATAATACAACAATACAATATCGATCAATTTTTTCACCATCTCACTTTATAAAACTTCAAAACAAACAAACGACTTAACTAATTTTCAGGATTTTGAAATTTTAGGACTTCAAAGTACGATAATTCCCCTGCCCATACATGCCCAATTCGCTTATCTGGATACTTCACACTAATTAATATGAATGTGAAAGAGATTGATAGTAGTGAGAAATGATAATGTGTATGTTAGTTATTATTAGGTTGTTTGATTTGTATAATGGAATGACTATCATTACCCTATAAAGTGATTGGTTTAATAAAATATATATATATATATATATATATATATATATATATAAAATTTATTTTTATCTATTTTTTGTTAAAAATAATTATATTATATACTAATAATAAATAAAAATATTATAACTAATAAAAATAAATAATTTAAAATTAAATAATTTTAGAGGGATTCCACTTTCATTCCTCTCAAAATGGTGAGGAATGAATCTATACCTTTCATTCAATAGTTTTAGGATTTCAAAGCAATAATTAAGGTCTCATTTTCTTCAAACAAACACCAAAATTTCTTTCCATCCATTCCTCAACTTCAAAGTTATCAACCAAACACTCCCTAAGAAAGTTATTAAATAATATATATACATTTTATTTACTCTTTTATTTACATACATGATTATTTATTACATAACTTTACAAAAACAAATATAAGAACAATGCTGAAATATAACATTTAATTCTCCTAAATTAATTCAAAATGACAAACATTTTGGGAAAAATATATTCTCTGAAAGACAAATATTTTTGAGTTAGAGAGAGTAATAATATTTATTTTATGACCGTGGCCCCTTTTAATTTTTTGTTATGGTACTCTCTCCGTCCAATAAATATGATTCACTTTTTTTAATCCCAAATTATATTTTTCATATTTTCATTTCTAATAAAAAGTAGATCTCTTGTGAAATATTGTACGGTGCAATATCCCTATATTCAAGGAATGGACATAAAAATATGCGGGTCAAAATCAGGTCAAACGGGTCTTTTGAAAAAAAATTAGCACAAGATAAACAGAAAAAATCGCATTCAAAAAAAAATGTGTTATTATATCGACAACTTTGTGTTACTGCTAAGGCAAGTATGTGTTACTTTAAGAACAAATAACACATATTTGTTCTGAAAGTAATACATACTCACCCATATAGTACCACATATAATGTATAAAAAAATTGTGTTACTTTATGAATACAAAGAGGGGTGGGAGTTAAATTTTGTTCGGTCGATTTGGGGCTATTTTTTGACCGAACTGAACGAACCAAAATATGCACATCTAAACCGAAACCGAACCGAAATGGTGAGTAACCGAAATAAACCGAACCAAACAAGAAATTCGGTTTGTTCGGTTTAACCGAGAAAAAACTTTTTTTTTTTTTTACAGAACCTTTATCAATTTAATTTGATGCAACTAACGTTGAAATTGCTACCAACATTGAAATTGCAACTAACATCAGTCATCAGCCACTGTCATCTAATTTTAACTGATTTCATCATCTCCTATTTACACACCTGTATGGAAATTGCTTCCAAAATCACAAATTCATACCTCTGCAAAATTTTGATACACACATGTTCATACCTCTGCAAAATCTGACCAACATTTTTAAAAATAAGATTTAGCTGGTCGGTCAAGGTAATGGTGGTGGCCGGCCGGACGGTCGGCAATTGATCATCGGTCAATGGGTGGTCGGGGTACCTGGCGTGCGGGATTTATGTGCTGTGACGACGGGCGCTGGACGGTGGCCGACTTATGGTCTTGTGTGACGACGGGCGCTGGCGAAGGGTTTACTTATGTGGCGGTGGGACGCGAGTGGCGGCCGGTGAATGGATTATGGGCTGGTGTGGCGTGGTGGGAGGCTGCGCCGCAGCGGCTTGGAGTTGGGAACTGAAAAAATTGAAATTGGGGTAGGGAACTGTAATTAGGGTTATTTAATTAAATTTATATTTAATATTTTTTTATTATATATATATATATTTTGGTCGGTTCGGTTTATTCGATTTTTTCAAAATCATAACCGAATCGAAACCGAAAAACTATTTTTTTTTAAATTTAAACCGAACCGACCGAAAAAACCGAAAAAACCGAACCTATTTGACCAAAAATCATTGGTTAAGTTCGGAATTCAGTTTTTTCGGTTTTATGCCCACCCCTAAATACAAATGTAACTTTATGAAAAATTATGTGTTATAACCGTAAAAATGTGAAAAGCGCGGAAGATATGTTATAGTTTGATACTCAAAACTTTAATCCATAATATAGAAACGTAATTCAGCAAGTACAATCAATAAATTCATTGAGCAACTATTGAGCGAGAAAAATCAATTATAAAAAAGGGAAGAAGAAGGATCAACGAAAAAGAAATAGCGATTTTCAGTTTTTAATAACATATTGCACAAATCTAGGTATGTGCAATATTACATATAAGATTTAGAGCCCGATTGGTAGCCCATTATAATCCCTAAAAGGCATATCCTACTAAAATGCTAAACCGATTGGTAGCCCAGACTAGATTCCCACTGACCCGATTGTTAACTACTGACCCACTACAACTTATGAGTCCAATCACAGTTCTCCTTTATGAAAATAATATGTACCACCTTACACATCGTATTAGACTAAGCAGGCTTGAACAGTAACATTTAATTACAATTCACCCTCATTCATTTTTATTATTATTTACTTTGTTCTTCCTTCTCCCCTTCATCTACCTTCTCCTTTCACGGTTCCACCATATCGTCGTTGTCATCGCCTCAGAAGAGGATCGGTGCATCGCCGTCGTTACCGTGAAAAAAAGAGGTTCGTTGTCGTCGCTCTCTCTTTTCCTATCAACGTCGTGTCGCTGCGCTTCTAAAAATTATACATCGCTCGTGCACAAATAAGCTTTGTATTTGGGTGATTTCTGCTAATTTGGGTTTTTAAATTTCGTCGATTTTGCCGCTTCGCCATTTAACTTATGATTTTTGCTATACGAAAGACAAATCACCCCCAATTCATATGGTGACTTTATTTTAAATCTCTGAATTTTCATTAGAAGTTATTTATAGTATTATTATTAGTTTTTTAATTTTTAAATTTCAGTCATTCATTATTTAATTTTGATATTTACCTTCCATTTATCTCTTTTCTATTAATTATGAATCACCCTGTGGTTGCTATATTTAAAATACTTCATCGTCAAATCATATACATTAATTTATATTAAATACATACTCCATAATTTATATATTTACACTCCCTCTTATTCTTTTTAAATATAACTAGCATGTAACCCGACATACTACGTCTACACGAGATTGAAAATAGTTTTTATATTATTAATTTTAAATTAAATACTTCAAATATTTAATTAGCCATATGTGCAATATTACATATAAGATTTAGAGCCCGATTGGTAGCCCATTATAATCCCTAAAAGGCATATCCTACTAAAATGCTAAACTGATTGGTAGCCCAGACTAGATTCCCATTGACCCGATTGTTAACTACTGACCCACTACAACTTATGAGTCCAATCACTGTTCTCCTTTATGAAAATAATATATACCACCTTCCACATCTTATTAGACTAAGCAGGCTTGAACAGTAACGTTTAAATACAATTCACCCTCATTCATTTTTATTATTATTTACTTTGTTCTTCCTTCTCCCCTTCATCTACCTTCTCCTTTCACGGTTCCACCATATCGCCGTTGTCATCGCCTCAGAAGAGGACCGGTGCATCGCCACAGTTACCATGAAAAAAAGAGGTTCGTTGTCGTCACTCTCTCTTTTCCTATCAACGTCGTGTCGCTGGGCTTCTAAAAATTATACATCGCTCGTGCACAAATAAGCTTTGTATTTGGGTGATTTTTGCTAATTTGGGTTTTTTAATTTTGTCAATTTTGCCGCTTCGCCATTTAACTTATGATTTTTGCTATACGAAAGACAAATCACCCCAATTCATATGGTGACTTTGTTGGGATTATACTGAAAAGTATGCTTTTACTTTGTATAATCGAAACTGAATTTTCAGACTTATTTACTGAAATAAATTATTTATCACTGATGTTTTAAATATGATTGAATGTTATATATATTTACTGCATAACTGTTCAATAATTGTGACGTGTTACATCAGAAGTTAATTTAGTGATACCGGATCACGTAAGATTAAATTAATGTCCCTTGTAATTAAAAAACGCCATTCACGACCTAGATGGAAATGAACAACCATCGCGAAAGGTTGAGGTGTAAGGCTCGATTGGTTTGTCTTGACCAAGAGATTACACTAGTGCATGACCGATCTACCGAATAGGACCTCTGGGAGGATAAATTCTTCGTAATCGAACAAGGAAGAATTAGACCTCGCTGTTCGTTGTTTCTTAACCTTCGTCCCTTAAATAGATCACGTGGGATCGGAACTATTGCTTTGACTTATCATGGGTAGCTTAATCGAGAGAGATTCAATACTTTTTATCTTGGGCAATATTATTGGTCACATGTGATTGCTAAGATTTAATACTTAAGAATCGTAGTGCAAGTACGCTTGTTGATTTGCCTTCTGGAGGTTCATAAGTTTTATCATACCAAATCTTGCAAGTGGAATTAGTTTCCCAGATGGATAATAATGTTGAACCATTCCTCGACCAAGGACAAAAGATATTAATTATCGGAAAGCTATTTCAGTGGCTTGAATTAATTAATGGGCTAGATAATCTTAAACACGAGAAATAATGACCGGGAGCCATATTGACTGTAATATGGGTTAAGATGGATAGTGCAATATTAATTATGTAGTGGGATTAATTAATATTTATGGGCTTGAATTATATTGTGGCTCAATATTAGATATTCAAGATCCATTAGAAGGTCCAATCTTAATTCTCCTAAAGGCCCCCTGAGTAGCCCAACATATAGTCCAATAATTGAAAAGGTGATTAAAATAAAATAAATATTGTTGCTTAATATTTTCTCTAATTTTCGAAAATTATGGATAAAAGAGGGAGAAATATTTTCTTTGAATTTTGTTATGGAATGAAGATATGTATTCTTGGAATACAAGATTATCTCATTAAATTCAAGAAATCTTCCACTTGGTTATACATAGTGAAATTTTCGAAATTTTGGAAATATAGTGGGCAAGAAAGATTTTCTTAATTTTCTTGAAAAGATATTATGGAAGATATGTATTTCTTGAAATACAAGAATATCTCATAAATTCAAGAAGATCCAAATCTTGGAATCTTGCACTTAATATTTCGAAAATCTCCATAAAATAGAGGAGGTGGATTTTTGTGGAATATTTTAATTATGGGAAAAAGAATATATGGGATATATTCAAGATTTCTTGGTGACCAAGAAAAGTCTTTTCCCCACTTGAAAAAACACAAAAATTTCGTTCACCCCTCTCCTATAAATAGGGGATGATTAGTTCATTCCCAAGTACAATTCCATGTCTTTGAAATATTAGAAAACCCACATGTTGGTGCAACAAAGTTTATTTTTTTTTCTTTTGTTAATTGTTCATGAAAGTATCCTTCCAATCGGATTGTCGAGCAAGGACTAAGGGAATACTTGGGAAGTCCTTTTGGTTAGTCCGTCCGACCAAAGCCACTGCCATCCCGAGAGGTACGTTCACGTAAACTCGTAGATTCCGCATGCGTAGGTTTTACGTGGCTTTTTATATGCATGATATGTTGTTGCAATTATTATTTGAATTAATATATGATTAATTCATGCTAGTAATAATTAATGAATTAAATTTGTATTTAAATATTCACCCCCGGTAGATCTGCAGGCAACTCATTCCCCAACAATCGTATCGAGCCACTTTTTTGCCTCAATTTTTAAATTGTAATTTAATTCGTGGACATTAAATTTGAAATTGGATAGTAGAACCGTTAGATCTGCTTTTGCGGTATCCAATTGTCATGGATTTTAATGTTTTATTTTGCATGCATATAAACCGTGGTTTTTTTAATTCGATTCGTTCGGATTTGTTTTGCCTCGTGAAAAATCCACGAGTAGACTAGATTTGTTTGATTTGATCAATGTAATAGACTAGTCTAGATCTAGGTTTATTTATTTTTTGTAAATAAATTGTAACCGGATCGGGAACGAAGAGATGAAGAATTAAAGGACGAAATCCGAATCCCAAGGCGTGGCGCCGCTACTTGCACGCACGATGGGCGCAGGGCGAGGCCGGGCGGCCGAGCGCTGGTAGGAGGGGTCAAGACAAGCGGGCGCGCCTGCTTCCAGTCGCCGAAGGACGGGCAAATAAGAAGACGGGCCTTGACGCGGGCATATGGAGACGCGAAGGCCGCCGAGGTCGCGGCGGCGGCGAGGCGGGCGAAGGCATACAATGCGAAAGCGCGATGCGGCGTCGCCGCCGGACTCCCGAGGCGGCGCCGAGGCGCTGGCGGGCGTGTCTCGCCAGCAGTACCGAGGTCGCTTAGGGCCGCCCCAGTTAGCCGGCCGGGCTGGATGCGAAAGGCCAGATCTCGGCCGTCCAAGATCCCACCAGGCTTGGCGTGGCGGTTCGAGATCTAGCATTTTTTCGAGACGAACAAGTTGGAGAAATTCGAGACGTGTTTCTTCAAGATCAAGTCAAGAAAAAATCAAACCATGACAATTGGATAATTTTTTGCCAATATGTTTATTTTTCTATTTTGCTTGATTTATTTGTGCTATCTTATGCTTTATTTAATTTGTTTAAATGTGTTTGCATGAGGGTTGCCAAATTGAAAAATCTCAACTTCAAAATTACTAAGTATGTTTTAAATAATTAATTGACAATTTTATTCCTGATAATAAAATTGAATTAATTTTGACCTCCATGATTTATTTATTTGTGAATTCTTTTGGAGAAATTCCCCCAACGGAGACGGTCAAAAAGATAGGTTTCACATGAATGAATTCCAAATGGATGATTGTGGGTTATTACTAGTGGCGGCGATGACCCTCCCAACGAGGCTCGATCAAAGCGAAATAGTAATCCTCAGATTTAATCATGGTTATTACTTAGATATAAAATTGATATGCATATACTTCTCCTGAGTCCCCGTCGATTTTATATTGGTCAAGGAGCCAACTATTAATCTGGATATTAAAGGTTTGTAAATCGTTTTGTTTGTAACTCGCTTGAATGTGTTTAAATAATGACCCACCCAACGTGGCTTATTTAAACTGCTTTGAGATGTTGGTCGATGCATTGTTCATATTTTTTGAGATTTTAAATATGATGAATGCGATCGAATCTTGTGATATACTTGTCTATTGCATATAGTTGTTTATTTCGATTCAAAGATGTCGTTACCTTTTAATCCATTGTTATTATACTTAAAGTCAATACAATTTGTATGGAAACTATATTTATTGAAAAATTATAATTGTCCTAATCGCAAAAAAAGCACAAGTGGATTTTGACACACAAAAAAATCGATGAGCCAACCGACGAGTCAAAACATGCGGGACTCGTCGGATCACCTTCTGAGAGATGTCGTCATTTGAAATGGTGGAGGAAAACCCCGTAAGGGATTACGCCCTCAAAATAGATGGCCCATCCGAACAAACTTGAGATTCTCGAAAGTGCATTATGATCCGGAGACTCGGATGAATTTGGTACTTCATTCTCTCGCCCAAGGTTTTTTGAGCATTTTGGCCTCGCTAAATAATTTGTTGCAAACTTTTGGACTCGGCAGAAATGATGATAAGGCATCAAACTCAAGCTTTGACGGCAAGTGGTCCGTCTTCATCTTCTAGGCCAAGGGTAGGCAAGATAAAGAAGAGGACCAAAGGCCATAAGCAATAAAACTCAACTGTTGCCAAGGGCAATGGTAAGATGAGGAATGCTTGTTGAGTCAAGGAAAATCCAAAGAGGAAGTGCTTAAGTCATGGTGAGAGAGGACAATGGAGGTTTTGCCTGTTCCAACCCCAAAAGGGACGGAAAGAAAGGTAATTCTCACACACTAGTTGTTGAAACTTGTTTAGCGGCGTATACTTCTCATTCGTGGGTGGTTGATGCGAGATCCACTAATCATGTTGGCTTCACGGGTTCTAAATGATCCCAAGAACGTAGTGGGAGTGAGATCCTCATCACACCGGGCAACGTTATTTATAGTAGAAGACATTGCAATGCTACGTAAGTGGCAGATATTGTAATGCTACGATAGTAACGATTATTGCAATACTACGCAAGTAGCAGACATTGCAATGCTACATGAGTAGCAGTTAAAGCAGTGGGAGAAGTGCACCTTTCTTTTGAAGATAAAGTTTTTTTTGAGATTATCTTTATGTTCCCAGTTTTAGAAAGAATTCACTTTCAGTTTCTAAAATTCGATTAAAGGACACTAAGTTTCTTCTAATAAGAATGACATCATTTTTTAAATGATGAGTGTACCTGTTACGGGACATTGATAGAAAATCTCTATACAATTAACTGTGCACACCACTCACGAAATGCATCCTATAACACATCAACTGTTTCAGACAAAGGAAAGCGTGAACAAAATACTTCTTTGGCATCTAAGATTAGATCATATAAATCCAAAGAGGATCCAAAGGTTGATGAAAGATGGTTCACTGGAGCGTCTCCAAGTTGAATCAAATCCAACCTGCGAATCATGTTTGGAGGGTGATATGACCAAGATGGCATTTGGAGCCAAGGGGAATGGGGCTAAAGAAGTGTTAGAGATCGTTCACATAGATGTACGTAGTTCAATGTTAACCAAAGTAAGAGGAGGTTATGAGTAATTTTATTGATGATTACTCAAGGTACATTTTCCTTATGAAGCATGAATCTGAGACCTTTGAGAAATTCTAAGAATTTAAGGCTCAAGCAGAGAATCATATGGAAAAATGTATCAAGTCTCTACGATCTGATCGTGGAGGCGAATACCTCAGCGATGAGTTTTTGAACTACTTATCTGATGAAGGATTGTATCCCTCCATCGCACTTAACCCTCAACAAAACGGGGTTTGCAGAGCGAAAGCAACATAATTCTTTTGGAAATTGTTAGATCAATGATGAGTTATCTGGGATCTTCCCGAGTCGCTCCGGGGTCATGCCTTGAAAACAACGACTTACATTCTCGAACTTGGTGCTATCCAAATCGGTTCCCGAAACCCCAAAGAATTGTGGACCCAAGCGCAAGTCTAGTATGAGACACATGAGAACTTTGGGGTGTCCGGCCTACGTGTTGGACAAGGAAACCGGTAAATTGGATCCTCGATCAGAATTAAGGTTGTTTTGTAGGATACCCCGAGGGAACAAAAGGGTGAATGTTCTATAGCTCCGAAAATCAAAAGGTGGACATCCGCACCCACTTTAGATTTTGGAAGAAAACTATAGAACCAAAGAAAACCCAGAAGTGAGACTACCTTAAATGAGCTTAGAAGGCAAACCTCAAAGGTCGATCGTATTTTAGATGATATACCAAACGATACGTTTTTCAACCGAGCCTCGTTATAGTGGGAGGGTTGTTAGACAGCCCGAGAGATTCATGGGAATAGGAGAGTCCTCGAACTTGATTCCCGGAATCAGACCCATGGACATATGAAGAGGCACTCTAAGATAAGGATGCAGTTTCTTGGCAAATAGCAATGAAAGCTGATATGGGTTCTATGTTTCATAATAGAGTGTGGGAGCTAGTCGAACCACTTAATGGGGTCAAACCCATTGGATGCAAGTGGGTATATAAGAGGAAAAGAGGACCGGACGGGAAGGTTGAAACCTTTAAAGCAAGACTAATGGCGAAAGGTTATACTCAGAAAGAAAGGGATCGATTATGAGGAAACTTTTTCGCTCGTAGCCATGCTTAAGTCCATCCGTATTCTCTTATCGATTGTCACAAGATTTTGACTTTGAAGTCTGGCAAATAGATGTCAAGACAGTTTTCCTTAACGGAAGTCTTGATAAAGAGATCTATATGCAACAACCCCATGTTTTCATTGAAACAGGCCAAAAACACCTAGTTTGTAAAGCTCAAGAGGTCCATTTACGGACTCAAACATGCATCCAGAGCTTGGAACCAAAGTTTTGATCATGTAATAAAGTCTTATGGGTTTGATCAAAACAAGTTTGAAAGTTGTGTGTATAAAAAGCGTTTCGGAACTGCATTGGTATTCTTAGTACTATACGTAGATGACATTGTGATCATCGGGAACGATGTGAAGGTGTGATCAGACGTAAGGGCATGGTTTCAAAATAGTTTGATATGAAAGACTTAGGGAAAGCCGGACATATCCTTGGGATCAAGATTACTCGAGATCGCCAGAAAAGGATGATCGGGTTATCGCAAGTTTCATACATAGACACTGGTTTTTGAAACGATTCAGCATGCAAGATTCCAAGAAAGGATTCGTACCTTTCAGACTTGGAATCCATCTATCCAAGAAAATGTCCCCTAAGACGCAAAAGGAGATAGATGACATGAAAGGCATTCCTTGTGCTTCGGCTGTCGGAAACCTTATGTATGCAATGCTGTGAACGAGACCGGATATCTGTTTTTGCCATAGGCATGGTAGCAAGATATCAAAGTAACCCAGGGAAAGCGCATTGGACGACAGTTAAAAACATTCTGAAGTATCTGAAAAGAACTCGGGATAGAATGTTGATTTATCAGTCAGATACTCCAATCCCCATCGGCTACATGGACTCGGATTTCCAATCAGATTTAGACTCCAGAAATTATCTGCCTCAGTTAGTGTGTTTCCATTTGGGAAGTGTAGCCATCCAATGGACGAGTGTGAAGCAGAAATGCATCACTGACTCAACCATGGAAGTCGGGTAAGTAGCTGCTTGTGAAGCAGTGAAAGAACCGATTGGGCTCTAGATCTTCTTAGTGGACTTGGATGGTGTTCTGAATTTGTCTAGCAATATATGCTAGGGGCAGTTGCAAATTCAAGAGAACCAAGAGTCCACGAGTCAAACAAACACATTAAAGGAAAAACATCTTATACGAGAAATCGTTAAGAGAGGACATATAGATGTGGGAAAGATAGCATCTGAGGATAGCCTAGCAGATCCATTCACAAAAGCGTCCCCGCCTCTGAATACATTCTAGAGACATGTGAGTGGAATGGGTGTCAAGACCGCCGCTAATCTGCTTTGAGTATAAGTGGGAGAAATTATTAGGTTCGTGTAGGTGACATTAGATGTCACGGACTACCCGAGACGGTTTGTAGTATACTTAAAAGCGCACTTTGAGTATAAGTGGGAGATTGTTGGGATTATAATTTGAAAAGTATGCTTTTACTTTGTATAATCGAAACCTAATTTTCGGACTTATTTATTGAAATAAATTATTTATCACGATGCTTTAAATATGATTGAATGTTATATATATTTCTTTGCATAACTGCTCAATAATTCAGACGTTTACATCAGAAGTTAATTTAGTGATACCGATCACGAAAGATTAAATTAATGAATTCCTTTGTAACTAAAAAGTACGCCATTCACGACCTAGATGGAAATGAACAACCATCGCGAAAGGTTGAGGTGTAAGGCTCGATTGGTTTGTCTTGACCAAGAGATTACACTAGTGCATGACCGATCGATCTAATTTGAATAGGACCCCACAGGAGGATAAATTCTTGAATCCAACAAGGAAGAATTAGACCTCGGTGGTTCGTTGTTTCTTAACCTTCGTCCCTTAAATAGGATCACGGATCGGTAACTATTGCTTTGACTTATCATGGGTAGCGAATCGGAGAGAGATTCAATACTTTTTATCTTGGGCAATATTATTGGTCACATGTGATTGCTAAGATTTAATACGAAGAATCGTGGTGCAAATGCACGCTTGCTTGATTTGCCCCTCGGGACGTTCATAAGTTTTATCATACCAAATCTTGCAAGTGGAATTAGTTTCCCATGGATAATAATGTTGAACCATTCCTCGACCAAGGACAAAAGATATTAATTATCGGAAAAAGCTATTTCAAAGGGCTTGAATTAATTAATGGGCTAGATAATCTTAAACACGGAAATAATGACCGGAGCCATATTGACCGTAATATGGGTTAAGATGGATAGTGCAATATTAATTATGTAGTGGGATTAATTAATATTTATGGGCTTGAATTATATTGTGGCTCAATATTAGATATTCAAGATCCATTAGAAGGTCCAATCTTAATTCTCCTAAAGGCCCCCGAGTAGCCCAACATATATAGTCCAATAACCTAAAAATGTGATTAAAATAAAATAAATATTGTTGCTTAATATTTTCTCTAATTTTCTAAAATTATGGATAAAAAGAGGAGAAATATTTTCTTTGATTTTTGTTATGGAATGAAGATATGTATTCTTGAATACAAGATTATCTCATTAAATTCAAGAAATCTTCCACTTGGTTATACATAGTGAAATTTTTGAAATTTTGGAAATATAATTGGGCAAAAGATTTTCTTGATTTTCTTGAAAAGATATTATGGAAGATATGTATTTCTTGAAATACAAGAATATCTCATAAATTCAAGAAGATCCAAATCTTGGAATCTTGCACTTAATATTTTCGAAAATCTCCATAAAATAGAGGAGGTGGATTTTTGTGGAATATTTTAATTATGGGAAAAAGAATATATGGGATATATTCAAGATTTCTTGGTGACCAAGAAAAGTCTTTTCCCACATTGAAAAAACACAAAAATTTCGTTCACCCCTCTCCTATAAATAGGGGATGATTAGTTCATTCCCAAGTACAATTCCATGTGCTGGAAATATTAGCAAACCCACATAAGTGGTGCAACAAAGTTTATTTTTTTTCCTTTTGTTAATTGTTCGCGAGTATCCTTCCACCGGATTGTCGAGCAAGGACTAAGGGAATACTTGGGAAGTCCTTTTGGTTAGTCCGTCCGACCAAAGCCACTGCCATCCCGAGAGGTACGTTCACGTAAACTCGTAGATTCCGAATGCGTAGGTTTTACGTGGCTTTTTATATGCATGATATGTTGTTGCAATTATTATTTGAATTAATATAGGATTAATTCATGCTAGTAATAATTAATGAATTAAATTTGTATTTAAATATTCACCCCGAATAGATCTGTGCAACTCATTCCCCAACACACTTTATTTCAAATCTCTGAATTTTCATTAGAAGTTATTTATAGTATTATTATTAATTTTTTAATTTTTTAATTTCAGTCATTAATTATTTAATTTTGATATTTACCTTCCATTTATCTCTTATCTATTAATTATGAATCACCCTGTGGTTGCTATATTTAAAATACTTCATCTTCAAATCATATACATTAATTTATATTAAATACACACTCCATAATTTATATATTTATGCTCCCTCTTATTCTTTTTAAATATAACTAGCATGTAACCCGACATACTACGTCTACACGAGATTGAAAATAGTTTTTATATCATTAATTTTAAATTAAATACTTCAAATATTTAATTAGTTTGATTAATTCAATTATAAACATAATTTTTTAAATAATATTATATATGCATATTTTCATTCATTTTTTATTCTAAATTACTCTCTCACATTCTTCTTAATGTCTTTTAGTCTTTTAGACTATGTATATAATAAATATCGTCATGATATTTTCTCCCCTCATTATATCATAATAATTAATTTTCATGATCATTTAAATTTTCTTATGCCAACATTAACCTTAATTCTTTATAATTAAATATTTATACTAATAAATACTATTGGCTGAAAAAATTATTCACACAACATATTTGTAGAAAAATAAAAAAAATTATTAACCATGAATTGAAAAGTAATTATTAGAGGTATATGTGAGATAATGATGAGTGAAAATGTCAAAACAACTTGTAATATATAAATAATATATAAGACTGAAATGAGTATGAAATTTAATTTTAATGAGAGGAAGTAATTTAGAATAAGAAATGAATGAAAATATGCATAAATTATATTAAAATATAAAAAATATAAGTATAATTACATTAATCAAATATTTAAATATTTAATTTAAGTTAAAATTAATAAAAAAAAATATTTTAAATCCCGCGTAGTTCGCAGGGTTACGTGCTAGTTGCAGCTAATTTGGGGAATTAAATTTATTTTTGGTCCCACAGGAACGGGACCTCACGATTTTGGTTTCAATACTCACCACTTTGGTCCCGTAAAATTTTTTACATGCAGTTTTGATCCTTCCGTTTCGGAATCCATTAAGTTCAACTGCACTTTTGGTCCCAAACCTTATCCTGTGGGACCAGAACTGCAGTTGACTTTAACGAAAAACGTAACAGTGAGACCAAAACTGCATGAAAAAATAGTTTCGGGACCAAAGTGGTGGGTGTTTGGACCGTGTCCTATGTGATCAAAAATGAATTTACCTCTAATTTGGGTGATTTTTTCGGCTGAAATTGGGATTTGAGATTTGCTGCTGAAATTCTTATGATTTGGGAAAGCAAGTAGAAGGATAAATTAATAATTTTTCACACTTTAATTATTTTTTTTATGTTTTATTAACCTTTAAATACTCCCTACCAATCAATATATAATTTTTGATACACTCTTTATAGTTGTTCATACCAATCAACTTTATAGCATTTCTCCTAGTTAAAATAGTCATAGGATTGCTATTTTTACAAAATGGAAAGCGGTTACCAATCGGGGCCTTAGTGTCTTATAAAATACCTTTGTTTTATGTATATTAAGATAAAATATTACTATTTATATTTAATATATTAGAGTATATTAAGAATTTATTGGTAAATTTAGAACTATAAGCACAATATTTGAGATTCAAAATGAAGACCTTTTAAAAAAAAGGATTTTAGAAGTTCTCTCGTTGGATACAAGTATATTGTTAATTTTAAAGTATGATGAATAGTGTGAAATAATTGTGAGCAAAGTCTAATTAGATACCCCTCCGTTCTAAGATGACTGCAACACTGAAAATGACACGCAAACCAAGAAGAAAAGTGAAAAATGAGTTTGAGTATAATAAAAAGGGTGTATTGTGGGTAATTCAAGGTCGAGATATTGACTTTTAGTGAGTTTGAGTTGAAATAAAAAAGAGATTTGAGTGACAATTTTTAAAATAAAATTATGTTGTAAGGGTGTTAATATTGTGTGTTATTTCCATTTTGAAAGTGTTACAATAATGTTCCAAATAAAGTAAATGTTGCAGTAATAACGAGACGGATGAAATATTTATTATATCGAGTTTGGTTAGTTGATTTTCGAAAATATGCCGATAAAAGTAAGTAATTCGATCACGAAGTCATTTTGTGAACGAATGTATTATTTGATTTGCCCCAAATCTGATTGCTCATCATCAATTTGATTTTCGTATTCTCTCGCTTGGATAACTTTTGAGATTTTCTTAACTATTTATTCATCATTAACATCGTAAACTCGTTCAATTAGTTCATACATGTATTTTGTACTACCAAAGTGCATGTATTTGTTTAAATCAAATTCATATTAATTAATTACATGAATTTGTTAATAGATTTACATATGAACTCTTTTTATATTTTATACATAAATATTTATAAAATTACCTCATGAAATTTTACTTATTATTACACTTTTTTAATTTTTGTGTTCATTTTTAGTGCATATGGAGGGAGTTTTTTTTTTTAAATAATTTTTTTCTATGTAAAATTCTGTCTAGAAATAATTTTCATATAATAATATTTTTTTCAGGTCCGATAATATAATCTGTATACAGTTTTTACCGTAATAGTATCGTATGAGGCCATCTTAAAGATATTATTAATGAGAAAAATACTACTCTGATTATGGTTGAATAACCAAAATGAATGATTGTTCATTTATCTCCAAAGTAGTTGCATTATTAAGTCCTTAGTGTAACTTGTAATCATATTTTCAAAGGCGAAAAATAATTGCAGCTTTTATTTTGAAATTAAAGGCGATGCCTGTAGTCATAACTCAACTGTCACTATTAATTATTAGCCGTATCATTGAAAATGCATCATCAAGAATAATTATTGTCACATTTATTAAATAATATGATTACTGCTATATTACTCAAAAATAAAATAAAAAATGCTGCTATTTAATATGACAAACTATTATACGTAGTATTGTATGCATCTTATATCCATACAATATGCTGATACTTGAACTATCTTATCTTACCATATACTCCCTTCATCCCAAAAAACTTAACATAGTTGACTTTGACACGTATTTTTACGAGTGAATTTTGTATTAGTAATTGAAATGATAAAATGACTTTTAAGGAACGGTATGATAGAAGAGGGGTGTATGTATCATACCCCCTTAAAAGTCGCTTTATAATTTCAATTACTAAGACCCTGTTTGGTTTGGTAGATGGGATAGCTATAGAGTGATAGGATTATGATGGATTGGACTATTTCAAATCATTAACTTTTCCAATTGTGTGTTAGTTTGATTTGATTGATAAATTCGAAAAACACTATTTACTTAATTAATATCAGGCCAAAAAAGGGGGATACTTTATCTGATCCCTTTGGCCAAGACAATTTATCACCGTTTGGGGTGATAATACCATATTTCCGTACCGGGCTCTTGTAATATCATGGGCCTTTTCCCACTAAACCAAATACTGGATTGGGCCAGATAATATATGCTATCATATCTAATTTGTCAAAGCAAACGGGGCCTAATACAAAACTCGCTCACAAAAACGTGTGTCAAAGTCAACTATGCTAAGTCTTCTGGGACGGAGGGAATATATATTTTTTTATTTGCGGAAAGACAAAATAGAAACCTGCTCAAGGGTCTGTATGTTGGGATACTATTTGACAGGATCTATCGGGATGACCTCATAAACACAAATTTAAATTAACGATTATTACTAGCATGAATTTACCTACGTGAATTCAAATAATAATCAATCCAACAACAACATGCAAACAAAATTCACATAAAAGATCCTAGCATGCGGAATTTCTAAGAGTTTACGTAAACGTACCCATTGGAGAGACAATCTGAGACAGACAAGATCAGATATCTAGCAACCAACCAAAAGTCATTCTCAAGTATTCTCAAGTCCTTGCTCAACAACCTTGGTGGAAGGTTCTCCAATGAACAATTATAAAACAAAGGAAAATCAAATAATTTGTTGCACCACCTTTTTAGATTTCTAATATTTCCAACTCATGGAATTGTGTTGGGGATGAAAAATTCATCCCTTATTTATAATAGAGGGAGGGGGGGGGAGACGAAAATTAGGGTCCAATTAGGGTTAGGAAAGATTCTTTCTTGTGTATTTTTCCACAAAAATCTCACACCCTTATTTAGCCCTTATTTTCGAAAATAATAAGGAGATTTGCAAGATTGAATCATTCTTGAATTTATGAGATATTCTTGTATTCCAAGAACACATATCTTTCTCCATAAAATCTTTCCAAGAAAATCAAGAAAATTTTTCTTCCCTTTTATTTTTTTATTTTTCGAAAATTCCCCTTAAAGAAACCAAGTGAGAGATTTCTTGAATATATGGGATAATCTTGTATTCCAAGAATACTTATCTCCTTTCCATAAAATCTTTTCAAGAAAATCCTTCTCCTTATTTTTCTTTAATATTTTCGAAATTTTAAGGAAAAATATGCAACAAAAATATTTAATTTATTTTAAACACCTTTTCATTTAATGGACTTTAATTGGGCTACTTGAGGGGCCTTTAGGAGAATTAAGATGGACCTCCCAATGGGCTTCTGAATTCCAATATTGAGCCACAATATTATTCAGCCCATTAATATTAATTAATTCCACTGTATAATTAATATTGCACTATCCATCTCAACCCATATTACGGTAATATGGCTCCCGATTATTATTTCCCGTGTTTAAGATTATTTAGTCCATTAATTAATTAAGCCACTGAAAAACTTTATATTAATTAATATCTTTATCCTTGGAGTAAGGACAACTCAACTTTATTATCCACACCGGAAAATTAATTCCACTTGCAAGATTTGGTATGATATAGGTTCCGAGCCCACCAAGTGGACCAATCATGCAAGACGTTGCAAGCACATGATTCTCTGTATTAATTTAGCAACTGTCATGTAATTAATATTATTGCCCAAGATATAGGGTATCGAAGTCGCAATGATTCTCTTCCCATTTATAAGTCAAAGCAATAATTACTAATCACACACAGTCCTTATTAAGTGACAGAGAGATTAAGAAATCAACAACCACTGAGGTCTAACTCTTCATCCCATAAGTCAGTGCGAATGACTTTATCCTCTCTGTAGGTCCGCTTCAGTGCATCGAATGCACTAGTGTAATCTCTTGGTCAAGACAAGTCAATCTGAGCCTTACACATTAACTTCTACCAATAGATTGTTCGGATCTATCTAAGTTGTGAAATGCACACTTGTTTACAAGAGACTGTTAACATGATCTTCTATGATCTGGTATCATCACGTTAACTACAATGTAACACGTGCTATTATATGAACGGTTTGTAATAAATATATATAACATTCAATCATATTTAAAGCAATAGTGATAAATAATTTATTTCAGTAAATAAGTGTTTAATACATAGGTTATACAAAGTAAAAACATACTTTCACGTATAACCCCAACAATCTCCCACTTATACTCAAAGTCTGCTTTTAAGTATACCACAACATATCTAATGTATTACTACGTGACATCCAATGTCACCTACATCAACCTAATAACATTTCTCCCACTTATACTTAAAGCAGATTGGCAACGCACTTGACACTCATTCCTTCCACATGTCTCTCGAATGGTAATTGAGGCAGACCCTTTGTGAATGGATCTGCTAGGTTTTCTTTTGATGCGATCTTTGCCTCCTCTATATCTCCTCTCTTAACGATTTCTCGTATAAGATGGTATTTCCTTTCAATGTGTTTGTTGGTGTTGGGAGATGAATTTAATAAAGAAGTTTTGATTAGATCCCAAAACCCCTGAGTATGACATGTATCAGGACATCTTGATAGTATAGGATCAGGATTAGGTTTCAATAGATACTAGGATTCAGGATTATCTGCACCATGTATAGTCAACATATATAAATCAGGGAATTTTAGAATACTGAAGACTCAGAAAACTCTGAAGAATCAGAAGTCCCTGAAGACTCAGAATACACTGAGTAGCTCAGGAGTATCCTGAAGACCAAGATCTCAAGATCAAGCTTGTGTCTTGAACAAAAAGGACCCCGAACCACTATCTTAATGAAATAGTGTTATGTTCATTCCTAGTACAAACAAACAGAATGTTAGACATTTGTGGACATTAAGGAACATATCAGTTCAAGAAGTCAACCTAAAAGAGCCGTTTTGTTTGTCTCTGTTCAAAGAAGGATCTCAACCAATGAGGAGGCAACATCAACGTACTTTACTAACACAGAAAGCGACATCTCACTGAAGAAATGTCAGGACTGATATCTTCCAGTTCACAGAAGTTGATGATTGGCTACATGGCTGCATATTTCCTAAAACATACAAGTGAGTGTTCAAACCCTAAAAATAGCCGTTCATCAATAACCAGAAGAGGAAACTCTTGATGCTATCTCTTCCAACGGATAGTTTTTCAAAGAGTGACCTTGGAGAAGTTTTGCTATAAATACCAAAAAACCTTCACCATTGAGAGGTTACGAGAAATTTCAAGCAACTCAAGAGCTCATTCGTATTCTTACAAATTGAAGCACTCGAAAACCTAGAATTTCCCAAGTGTTTCACATTGGAGAGAGCTCATTCACTAAGCCTAGATTTGATAGAAATATCCAAAGCTTAGTAGAGATATCCTAGCCTTTGTACTTGTTCTTATTGTAAAGGATATCTCACCCTAGTTGGAAACCAACCCAAACCCAAACCCTTTGATAAGGTAGTTTGAGTGTGTGTGATTTGTTGGTGAGTTAGAGTTGTAAAGAGTGAGTAAGCTGCAGGTTAGTCAGCCAGAAAACTCTAGAGAAGAAGTTAGTAAGCTACTTGTGGTAGTCTGAAAACTTGTGTGTGTTGAGTTAGTAAGCTGCAGAGTCGTTGTAAAACTCAAGGTAGAAAAGTGAGTAAGCTACTCTGATGAGTTAGCCTTTCAAAGCTTTAGGAAGTGGTTAAGGAATTTCTCTCAAGATCGAGAGAGTGGACGTAGGGAGCTTGAGTCTCTCGAACCACTATAATTGCTTTGTGTTGTTTGCTTTCATCGCATTATATCTCATTGCATGTTTTTCATCGAAAGCATATTTTACTGATACTCAGTTGGAATCAATCCACTGAATGTGCATTAACTGATCCACAACCTTAATCACTATTTTACTAAGGAAGAGATTTCCAGCAAGCTAAAACGAGTATAAACTTAGGGCCAACCATTCCGCACTCTTGATTAGCTAGAACAGATAGTTACCAAACTGAACTAACTCTACTGAGTATTCAGTAAGATAATTATCTGATCCAAGCTTCTCGAGATCTCTGATAAAACTCGGATCATTAGGTTAATCTGGTTACCGAAAAAGCTTTCGGGATCACCGCCTCGATGACTTTGACTTCGGGGTGATTTGTGCTTCTCAGGGCAAAATTCTCAGGACAACCTGACCCATTTGATCTCAGTGAAGAAAAAGTTTTAAAAATCACTGAACACGTGTATTCCCCCCACCATACACGTGTAAGACTCGTTTGCACCGGGACCAACAATTGGCCTTGTGGGATCTCAGTTCCCTTGAATTCGCAACTGCTCCGGCTTTATCACAGAATACTGTGATAGTGCTGGGCAAATTTGGAACAACGTCCAAGTCCACTAAGATGTTCTTGAGCCACACCGCTTCTTTCACTGCTTCACAAATAACTACATATTCGGCTTCCATGGTAGAATTTGCGATGCATTTCTGCTTAACGCTTCTCCATATTATAGCTCCTCCTCCCAGACAAAACACACTACCTGAGGTAGATTTTCTGGAATCTAGGTCCGATTGGAAATCCGAGTCCGTATATCCCACCGGAAACAAACTGTCTGAATGATAAACTAACATTCTATCCTGAGTTCTTTTAAGATACTTAAGAATGTTTTTAACAACAGTCCAGTATTGATTTCCCGGGTTACTTTGATATCTTGCTACCATGCCTACGATGTAGCAAATATATGGCCTCGTACACAGCATTGCATACATAAGACTTCCTACTGCCGACGCATAAGGAATGCCTCTCATGTCATCTATCTCATTTTGTGTCTTAGGGCACATATCTTTGGATAGATGGATTCCATGTCTGAAAGGTACAAAACCTTTCTTGGAATCCTGCAATCTTATGGGTTTGATCAAAACGAGTTCGAGAGTTGTGTGTATAAGAAGTGTGATGGAATTGCCTTGGTATTCTTAGTACTATACGTAGATGATATTCTGCTCGTCGGAAATGATGTAAAGGTTTATCAGACGTGAGGGTATGGCTGTCAAAACAGTTTGATATGAAGGACTTAGGGGAAGCCGGGTACATCCTTGGGATCAAGATCACTCGAGATTGCAAGAAAATGATGATAGGCTTATCGCAAGCCTCATACTTAGATACCGTTTTGAAGCAATAAAACCTTCGGGCTGTTGCATATAGATCTCCTCGTCAAGACTTCCGTTTAGGAAAGCTGTCTTGACATCCATTTGTCAGATCTCAAAATTAGATGTACAGCTATTGCCAAGAGAATACGGATGGACTTAAGCCTGGCTACGGGCGAAAAGGTTTCTTCATAATCGATACCCTCTTTCTGAGTGTATCCCTTTGCCACTAGCCTAGCTTTAAAGGTTTCTACCTTCCCGTCCGATCCTCTTTTTCTCTTGTAGACCCACTTACATTCAATGGGTTTTACCTCACTGGGTGGTTCAACTAGCTCCCACACTCGATTATGGTCCATTGAGCCCATCTCGGCTTCCATTGCAGTTTGCTAGGATTCTGAATCCTTATCTTGGACCGCCTCTTTGTAGGACCAGGGGTCTGATTCACTATCCACGGGGATCAAATCCAAAGATTCTCCTATCCCCATGAATCTCTCAGGTTGTCGGACAATCCTCCCACTACAATGAGGTTCCAGTTGTGTCGGTGTGATGCTTGGTATATCAACTTGTACAGTTTGTATAGGAGTTTGCCCTCTTAATTCATCTAAGGTAATCTCACTTTTGGGCTTTCTATTGTTCATATAGTCTTCTTCCAAGAATCTAAAGTGTGTACTGATTACAACCTTTTGATCTTCAGGACCATAGAACATGCACCCCTTCGTTCCCGTGGGATACCCTATAAATAGCCTTAACTCTGAATGTGCGTTCAACTTACCGGCTTTCTTGTCTAGCATGTATGCCAGACACCCCCAGATTCTCAAGTGTCTCAGACTGGGCTTGCGCCCGGTCCACAACTCTCTCGGGGTTTTGGGAACCGATTTGGATGTCACTAAGTTCAGAACATAAGCCCCTGTTTCCAAGACGTGACCCCAAAATGACTTGGGTAGATCTGAATAACTCATCATGGATCTGACCATTTCTAAGAGCGTTCTGTTTCTTCGTTCGGCCACCGCGTTTTGTTGAGGGGTTCCGGGTGCAGTCAACTGGGAAACAATTACCTCGTCTGACAGGTAGTTCAAAAACTCATCGCTGAGGTATTCGCCTCCACGATCAGATCATAGAAACTTGATACTCTTTTCCCTATGCTTCTCAGCTTTGGCTTTGAACTCTTTGAATTTATCAAAGGTTTACGATTTATGCTTCATAAGGAAAATATACCCGAACCTTGAGTAATCATCGATGAAAGTCACGAAATACTCATAACCACCTCTTGCTTTGGTTGACATTGGACCACACACGTCAGTGTGAACGATTTCCAACACTTCTGTGACTCTAGTCCCCTTGGCTCCAAATGCCCTCTTGGTCATTTTACCCTCCAAACATGATTCACAAGTTAGAAATGGTTCTAGCTGTAGGTCCTCCAGCGAACCATCTTTCACCAACCTTTGAATCCTATTAAGATTAATATGACCTAATCTGAGATGCCAAAGAAGTGTTTCGTTCACGTTATCTGAACGTTTTCTCTTATTGTTCGAAACAGTCGATGTGTTATAAGATGCATTTTGTGAGTGGTGTGCACAGTTAATAGTATAGAGACTGTTCCGTAAAGTTCCATGACAGATAAACACATCGTTACGAAAAATAGTAACTTGTTTATTAAAACGAACAGAATATCCATCAGCAAAAAGTTTAGAAACATAAATAATGTTTTTCCAAAAAACAGGAACATAAAGAACATCTCTCAAAACTAAAACTCTGTCTTCAAAAGATAGGTGCACATCTCCCACTGCTTCAGCTGCTACTCTCGCAGCATCGCACAGTGTGATGAGGATCTCACTTCCACTAAGTTGTCGGGTCATCTTGAACCCCTGTAACGTGAAACAAACATGATCAGTGGATCCCGTATCAACTACCCACGAATGGGAAGCATACGCCGCTAAACAAGTTTCAACAAACAGTGCATGAGAATTACCTTTCTTTCCGGCCCTTTAGGCTTGGAACAGGCAGACCTCCAGTGTCCTTTCTCACCGCAGTTGAAGCACTTCCCCTTAGGATCCTTCTTGACACCACCAGCATCCTTCATCTTACCCTTGCCCTTGGCAATAGTTGAGTTTGATTGCTTGTGGCTTTTGGCCCTTTTCTTCTTCTTACCTTCCTTTGGCCTAGAAGATGAGGATGGAGCACTTGCCTTCAAAGCTTGAGTTTGGTGCCCCATCAACGTCTCTGCCAGACCAAAGCTTGCAACAAGTCAGCTAGCGAGAACTTCTGATTATTCATCTGATAGTTCAGCTGAACGTGCTCAAAAGTTTTGGGCAGAGAGTGGAGTACCAAATCGATCTGGGTCTCCAGATCGTAATCTGCACCCAGAACCTCAAGTTTGTTCAGATGCGCCATCATTTTGAGGACGTGATCCCTTACGGGCGTGCCCTCCACCATTTTCAGTGACAACATCTCTCGCAAGGTGATCTGACGAGCCGTGCAATTCTGATGTTGAAACATCTTTCTAAGATTTTACATGATTTCCACAGCAGTTGCAAATTCTTGGTGTTGGTGTTACAACACATCCGACATAGATGCTAGTGTTAGTGTTAATGTCCTAGAGACAATCTATTGTAAGGACATAATGCTCAGATAATATTCAGTATTGATTTAATATTATTGTTTATTTAATATTAAATATATGGCGTTGCACTTATTAGAATATTATGTTTGATTGTTTGCATTTGTTCTTATCTGTGTTCCCTTGAGTCATTGCTGTCATTGAGTGTGTGAGAACTCAGATGACCTAAGCATGATTCTCAAATAGCCCCGATCAAGGATCATCAAGAAGGGGATATTGATGATGCAATGGAGATTGGTGTGGGATCTGCATCATACTCTTGGAGAGTGTAGTAAGATCTCACTTACTACGAGATACTAGGTATCTCATGATGGATGCACAAATACCTTAGAGGGTATTGGTATACCCATCCGAGAATCTATTTGATGTAGTTCCACTATATGTGTATACGGGTGTCTCAGTTAGTGGGAGCGATGCGATACTCCTTTGACTTGAGGTCAATACGCACGACATGTGTGGAGTGATGAACTTTGACCATGACCGACACTTGCATCCATCTATGGGTAGATATGGTTTTGATTGGGTTCATCACGAAGTGCATGTGCGTGGTAGTTGAGCCAAGAAACAAATTCATTCCTCAAAGTGGATTTAGAGAGAATACTCATCTTCTCATCATAATTGGATCAAAGTCATTGGCCAATGCACATCAACTTGGACTTTGTGGCCAAGTGTGACATAAGTGATCAATTAGTGATTAGAGATAAAATGATTAAGTTATTTGAATAGACACTTCATCATGTTCAAGACTTAATCGAGCATTCGCGAATGAAAGGAGAAAATCGTAATAACCCATGTTTCAGTTACAGGTAGTTGCACATTTCCTCGCAACGTACCTCATATATTGAGAATGTCTGATTTATTGTCTAGGGTTCAATTAAGATCGTTAGTTTGACTAATCGCTCGATATATGAGGGCCTATGGGTCACACAACAAGTAATGGTTGTTTACTAATTATAGTTGGTTGATTAAATGTTAAATTCGATTTAATATTTAATTTATGGAGTGTTGGGAGATGAATTTAATAAAGAAGTTTTGATTAGATCCCAAAAACCCCTGAGTATGACATGTTCAGCATAATCTTGATAGTCTGAGTTAGGTTTCAGTATAGGATTGTTAAGATATCTGCACAATGTATAGTCAGCAGATATAGATCAGGTTAAATACTGAAGATCTTGAGGATTATTGAAGGACTCAGACAAACCTGAAGATTCAAAGAGATACTGAGTAAATGTTCGGAAGTTACTGAAAAAATTACAGCTTTGGAAACTCAGATAGGTGAAGTGTCCAAAAATATCTCTGAAGAGCTGAATGTCAAATACATTGAGAGGACTACCTATCTTGAGAAGAAGCTAGCAGAGAAGAATGAGGAGATGATCAAATCTGCTGTTGAATCCATGAGCTCTTTACTTGTTGACAAGATGAATGAATTGATGCATGGAGTTCTTGCCCAACAATTTGGACCACTTTCTGACGAAGTATCAGTTGGCAAGAATGTCCTGAGAAGAATGGATGATGAGCTGAATATTTTAGCTGGGGAAATACGAGCTATCAACAAAGAACAGTTTCATATGGATGCTACACTTTCCCAGATTCTTCCACCTTATGATGCCAAAAAGGGGGAAAGGACTGCTCATTCAACAAGGGGGAAGCTAGGAGAACATCTTGGGAAAACCCTTGAAAGAAAGGCTCAGCAGGAACTCAAGGCTCAGCAGGTGCTACAAACTCTGAAGGAAATTGAAGAAACTGAGAAGCTGAAGTCAGTAGAGCTGGAAGATACTGAATTCTTTCAGATTGATAGAGAAACAGTTCAGGAAGCCATGATAGTAAGGAGATCTGAGAAGAGAAGAACTGAGACTAGCCTAACTGCTGTTGCTCATGCTGTGGTGGAGACTGCTGATCCTAAAAGAGCTGAGAAAAGGAAATCAAGAAAGATTTGTAGTTTCGAGAGGAAGAAGAAGAAAATCTCAAAACCAATCCAAAGGAAGCTAGTTATGGACTTCTCTGAACCTGAGGAATCTAAAGCTCAGATGGAAGCTGAAACTGAGTCAGAGAGACTGCTCCAAGAGGGATTTGGTACTTATGATACGAGTGACCAAGTAAAAGACTTTGATTGGCATAACAAGCTCATTGCCTCCGTGCTGAAAAGGAGAGAGATGCATAATGTCCGATTAGGGGCGAGCTTACTGGAAAGAAGAAAGAAGAAGTACAGAGCAGAAGAGGAAAGCTCGGCTTCATGGGGAAGAGATGGGCAAACCAAGAGAACAAACCGACCAAAAATGGCCGCACATTGATAAATGGATGCCACTCCAGATCAATGATGCTTGGGAAGAGGTTAAGAGAACCTTCTGGTTTAGCCATGATGTCTTACAAGAATGGAGAGGAGGATGCCCTGACAGAGATGAAGCCTTCTTAGAATATCTGCTGACGTTCTATCCTGAATATCTTCAGAAGTGGATAAACTTAGCTGATCAGAATGATGTATCTTTAAAAGCTCCGGGTCAATACAAGTACCCAGCTCCCAGATTCAGCACATGAGTCATTAATGAAGCTGCTATTGCCAAGGAAGTTGCTGAATACGCTGCTCAGTTGGGACTAACAGGAAGCCAACCTGAGATCATCAAGAAGAGGGACGAGCTGAAGAAAAGGTACTATGGAATGTTCAAATTGGATGTTCCTGATGATGAGGTGGAAGAGGATTGAAGACTGAAGATGTGTAATCTTTATATTTATGTCTTTTTTATTTTGTCCTTCATTGCAAGCTGTAATGAATATCCTCTGATCAATGAAAAGTTTATTTTCTGTACTCAAAGATAATATCTCATTATCTTCTTACATGTATTTATTTATTTTGATATGCCTAATTGAAATTGTTGGAGATTTTCCTTTTTTGAGTTAACTGAAACCAGAGTATATGATAGGTTTTCTCAAAATGTAACAAGTTGGTTTTGGCATCATCAAAAAGGGGAAAATTGTTGGGAGATGAATTTAATAAATAAGTTTTGATTAGATCCCAAAAACCCCTGAGTATGACATATTCAGGATAATCTTGATAGTCTGAGTCAGGTTTCAGTATATGATTGTTAAGATATCTGCACAATGTATAGTCGTGCGGATATAAATCAAAGTTAGATCATCAAGATCTTGAGGATTATCAAGAAATCGATAAAACCCGAAAGTACACGTAAGATAATCAAGACTCAAGAACTCAAGAACTCAAGAGTTAATGAAAACTCGGTCATCAAGACTCAAGAAGTTATCAATACTCGAGAAAGACCAATGTTCAGAGGCACTGAAGAAATATCTATCTGAATACATACAAAACTGAGGAAAACGAACATTTTCAGAAAAGTAGATATTGCCCAAAATATACAAGTGCAGACAAAAGGAACTAAGTCTAAAGTGTTGTTTAAGGTTGTCTCATTCAGAGAGATTGACCTAAAAGAGCCGTTTTGTTTGTCTACAATTCACTGAAGAACAGAACCAATCAGAGGAAGACAACACTGTACTTTACTGACACTGAAAGCGATAGGACTCTGAATTTTGTCAGTAGTACTATGTTCCAGACTGCAAAAATTGGTGATTGGCTACTTGACTGCATATTTCCTAAAACATGCAAGGGAGTGTTCAAACCCTAAAAATAGTCGTTCATCAATAACCAGAAGAGGAAACCCTTGATGCTATCTCTTCCAACGGATAGTTTTTCAAGAGTAACCTTTGGAGAAGTTGCCTATAAATACCAGTGACCTTCTACATTGAAAGGTGACGGGGAAATTTCAAGCAACTCAAGAGCTCATTCGTATTCTTGCAAATTGAAGCACTCGAAAAACCTAGAATTTCCCAAGTGTTTCACATTGGAGAGAGCTCATTCACTAAGCCTAGATTGATAGATATATCCAAAGCTTAGTAAGATATATCCTAGCCTTTGCATTTGATCTTATTGTAAAGGATATCTCACCCTAGTTGGAAACCAACCCAAACCCAAACCCTCGTTAAGGTAGTTTGTGTGTGATTTGTTGGTGAGTTAGAGTTGTAAAGAGTGAGTAAGCTGCAGATTAGTCAGCCAGAAAACTCTAAGAGAAGAAGTTAGTAAGCTACTCGTGGGTGTGTGTTTGAGTTAGTAAGCTGCAGTGAGTCAGCCAGAAAACTCAAGGTAGAAAAGTGAGTAAGCTACAGTGAGTTAGCCTGAAAGCTTTAGAAAGTGGTTAAGGAATTTCTCTGAAGATCAGAGAGAGTGGATGTAGGAGCTTGAGTCTCTGAACCACTATAATTGCTGTGTTTATCTGCTTTCTGTACTGCATTATATCTGTTGCATGTTTTTCACTGAAAGCTGATTTTACTTATATTCAGTTGGAATCACTCCACTGAACTGCATAAAATTAATCACAACCTTAATGACTGTTTCATTAAAAGGAAGAAGAATTTCAGCAAAGCTAAAACGAGTATAAACTTAGGGCCAACCATTCTGCACACTTGAGTTGCTAGAACAGATAGTTACCAAACTGAACTAACTCTACTGAGTGTTCAGTAAGATAATTATCTGATCCAAGTTCCTCAGGATCTCTGATAAATTCAGGATCAGTTGGGCTAATCTGAAGCTTCTGAAAGTTGCTCAGGATCATTGTCTCAGTAGACTTTGACTCAGGGCGATCTGTGCTTCTCAGGGTAAAAATATCAGGACAACCTGACCCATCTGACCTCAGTGAAGAAAAAGTTTTAAAAATCACTATACACGTGTATTCCCCCCCCATACACGTGTGAGACTCGTTAGCATCGGGACCAACATGGAGAAGTAATTAATAATAGATTAATTTGGAATTAATTATTATTAATATTTAATTAATTAAAGAAATCCCAATAATAATATTTGGAATATTATTATAGGATTTAATATATATGGAAATAAATCGTAGAGATTTGTCATATATGGAATTCAAATCCGTAGAGATTTATATGTGGGAAATAAATCTAAGAGATTTATTTTATTAGGGATTTTTCCTAATAAAGGTTAAATTTTAAGATTTAAAATTGGATTTTTTCCTATATATATGACCTCTTTAGAATTCATAATACGTGAGTTCATATTTTCTCCATAAAATCTCTAAGTTAGAATTTTCCTAGCATATTCATCTCGGGGATTCAACGCTGGCATTATCTGTGCAGATTAATAAACGACTGTTACGTGGATACCATAGTTGAGGAATCCGTGTACGAATTGCTGTAAGAATTTTGTTTACGTTTACTCGTATTTAATTATACAATTAACTGTTTGTTATTGGTGAACTTTAATTTCCACGGCGCATATATTACGTGTTTATGTGCCTCTATATTCCAATGGTGGTATCAGAGCTTTAGGCTCTTTGTTATAATTGCTTTTGGTTTTAAAATTATTTTTTTTGATTATTAAAACCAAGGGGCACGGTTATTTGTTAAACTGCACCCCTTTATCTTATTTGGCTGCTTGGTTTGCATTTCGTCCCCAACCCAAAATTAGGGTTTCCCCACGTCGGGGATTCCGCCACTGCACCCGTTCGCCCCATGGCCGGCGGCGCTACACCGCGTCGCTGAAGGTCGGCGCTAGGCGCCGTGCCTCGCGACGCGTGCGAAAGCCTGCGGCATGGCTTGCGGTGCTCCATCACGATCTGCGATTCCCATCGCGATTCATCCTCTCTGATGCCGTATCTTTTCACGGCGGTGCGCTTGGGCATTTTCGAGACCTGGCCGGTGTGTCTGTCTCGATGCGCTTCAAAGCGGTGCGCCACCGAAATCGAGACGACTCAGTGGCGGCGCACCGCCGTTTCGTTCGTCTTCCTCGAGGTGCTCTGGTTTTGAACTAGTACGAGCAAAGGGCACGGCTCCCCGCGTGCCCCACTTCCTTTTTCGATCCACACTCGTTTCACGGCGGCGAGTCGCCCGCACGCGGTGCGTGGCGGTGGTGACTCGCACCTGTTCAGCCGATCGTGTTCTTCGAGTTAATTTTGCCTCGGTTTTGATCCCTGTTTCTTTGAATTTGAAATCTGGACCGTTTAGTTATTTCTGATTTCATTCGATTAATTGAGACTGAATTGTTTGGATTAATTTGATGTTGATTCTGATTGATGATACAAATTAATCTAAAATTTGGCTAATTTGGGTGTTGGTTTTCGGATTGGACATGATGCGGAAAGGGTGATGATGTAAGAGAGCTATTTTGCAAATTCGATTTGAGACAAATTTCCTCCTGTGCTAAAATTAATGAATTTAAAACTGATATATTTGTTAATTTTTAAAAATTAATGAAAAGAAATTTAAAAGTTGATATAAAGGTTTATTAAAATTTGGGTTACCATTTAAAGATTAATTAGATTAATTTAATTGTTTTAATAATTGGCTAATAATTATTGAATTTTGGAATTAATTCGATAAAGTTTTAATAAATTATTAAATCTCACTTGGTTAACAAATTTAATTTTATTTGTTAATGCTTTTAGTCCACATTATAATTGTTTGGGTAGGCGGTGTCCAATAATTGTCCGACTATATTATTGTTTGGGTAGATGACACCCATATAAATGTTAGTCCGTGTAAATCATGTTTGGGTAGACGGCGCCTAATAATTGCTCCAATGTGATATAGATTAACATGTTGGATCTCGATTAATAAATTAATACACCACCTTTAAAAATGTTCCTCACTAAAATATGGTTTTACCATTAATTTGATAAGATGTCTTCCATCAAAATTAATAGTAAACCGGGGATTTCATTCCAATGGGTATTTAAGACCAAAGTCTTTTGCTCGAATCTACATTCAACGAGACTTTTATAGGGACACGTAAGGTCGTCGAACGATGGTTGTAAAATCAACTTAACTTTTTGTTTCACCAAATTGGCGGGAAACGAAAGTTAGGGGACATCCGATTGAACTGGGTTCAATCAACTAGAAGTTGCAATTTTGCAATTGGTTTGGAGACCTACCAGTTATGCTATCGTGATATTCAGCCAAAGCAGGGATCATGATAGTAGGAATGTGGATCCTAGTCCATTACAATTTATATTTGATATAAATTCGTACTCTTCCGATGAGGTCGTTGAGTATGTGAAAATAATGGAGACAAAATAAACACAAAAGAAAGGCCACATTTATTTTGATTGCTGAATATTGATCATAGAAATTATGTGTTTTAATTCCCGTTTTATTTTATTTCTCTAGGATTGTTGAAATGAATAACTTGTCATTGAGAAGCATTTTGGAACGAACAAATTGGTTGGGCCAAACTTTTCGACCGCACCAAACGTTCGTTTGGTGCTCGCAAAAAAAAGATTGAGTACGTGTTGGAAACGCCAATCCTCTTCTACCCCCGGAGGTCTTGATCGAAGAGGGTTGAGGCGTTTGACGCCAAGACTCGAAGAAGCATCAAGAGGATGCTTCCCAAAAAGTTGTTATTATGATGCTCGGGATGACTCCCAATTGCAAAAGCAAACATGAGAAGATGCTTTCCTTTGAGATGATTAAGCATCCAAGGATCTTTTGATTCTCAATCTCGCCCGAAAGATTTATGAAGTGATGAGATCCGTTTAGATGCCAATTGTCCGAGGAGGGAAGGTTTCTCCTCATGTGTTAAAGATGATTGGGCTTTCGAAAACTTGGTCGCTTGGGCATTGAGCTCAAGACCAATGTTCTTTATTTATGCAATTCTTCAACATTTCCCGATTCATATTCGAGTTTCGTAGTAAACTTTAATATGAATAAGACGGAATTGACAATGCCCGAGCTGCATAACATGTTAAAGACATTTGAGTCTTCCACTGCTAAGGAAAAGCCCGTGCTCATGGTGAGTGCCCCTACTTCTTCCGCTCCGAAAGAGAAGAAGAAGCGAAGGGGCAAGGCAAAGAAAGGCTCCAAGTCAAACTTCCTTAAGCCCAAAGGTGGAATTCGGAAGAGGAGAGGGTGGATAAGGATGTATGCCTCACCGCAAGCGAAGGGCATTGGAAGAAGGATCGCAAGGTTCTAAGAAATTTAAAAGAAGACCTGAGGTGTCTCCACCCATCGAAATGTATGTTTGTTATTGAGATAAATATGTCCACAAATGATACTAACTGCTGGTTATTAGATACCGGTTGTGGCTCACACATTTTTACAAATGTGCAGGGTCTCAAGGATAGCAGGGCAGTTAGTCCGGGTGAAGTCGCCCTACACGTTGGGAATGGAGCAAGAGTTGCTGCTGAACGTGTTGGCGTTTACGTTTTAGATTTACCCTCTGGTTTTAGACTTGAACTGAATAATTGTTATTTTGTTCCCTCTATTACCCGCAACATTATTCCTATTCCGATGTTGGATATTGAAGGTTTTTCCTTCCATTTTGCAAACAATAATTGTTATTTTTCGCTTAATGGTGATGTGTATGGAAATGCTCCTTTATCTAATGGTTTATACTTGTTGCATTGTGGATATAATGTTCTTAATATACAAAACAAACGACTCAAACTTAGTAATCATGAAAACCCGACCTACTTGTGGCATTGTAGGCTTGGTCATGCAAATGAGAATAGAATTGCAAGGTTAAGAAAGTTAGACTACTTAACACCATTCGACTTTGAGTCTTATGGAAACTGTGAATCCTGTCTCAAGGGCAAAATGACCAACAAACCCTTCTCTGGGAAAGGGGTTCATGCCAAAGAAGTTCTAGAGTTGATCCACAGTGATGTTTGTGGACCATTGCTCACTCTAGCTAGGGGTCAATTCGGATACTTCATCACTTTCACTGATGATTTCTCAAGGTACGGATATGTGTATCTTATGAAACATAAATCCGAATCGTTTGAGAAATTCAAAGAGTTTAAGGCTGAAGTAGAGAAGCAACTTGGTAAGAGTATCAAGGCTCTTCGATCGGATCGAGGAGGAGAATACCTCAGCCATGAATTCACTGATTACTTAAAGTTACATGGAATCTAGTCTCAATGGACTCCTCCCGGAACGCCTCAGATGAACGGTGTGTCCGAAAGGAGAAACCAAACCCTGTTAGACATGGTGAGGTCCATGATGAGCTTCTCCTCCCTTCCGACATTCTTATGGGGATACACGTTACAAACCTCAATATATATTCTAAATAGGATTCCATCCAAATCGGTTGAGCATACACCATATGAATTATAGTGTGGCAAGAAGCCAACTTTTACACATATCAGATCATGGTCCCCGTGATTGTGAAAAAGATGCTTACCGACAAGTTGGAAGTCAAAGGTGAAAAAGGTTATTTTGTGGGATATCCTAAGAAAACTAAAGGATATTACTTCTATCCACCTGAGAAACAAACAATGATTGTTTCTAAGCAGGCCAAATTCCTTGAAGAAGACTACGTCTTCAAGGAACAAGGCCGTAAGACGATAAAACTTGAAGAAAATCAAGAACCACAAATTAACAAGGAGACTGATGTCTTGTCAAAGCAACATGACAAAGAATCAAAGGAGCATTCAACAAATCACATGGTGGAAGTTTATCACTAAGTGATCCTCTTTTCGCCCGATGGGAGGAATCGAGTTGCATTGCATTGCGCAACGAACTCCAAGTAGGCTGAATGAGAACAACATAGTTCAAAATCCTGCTCAAGAGGCATCCGGAAGTGCTGAAGGAGCATCCGGAAGTTTCGCTCTTGAGACCTCCCCGGTCGACAATGAAATCGCTGTACCATAAAATTTTCACGATCAGAATGTGCAGCCTGAACAACCACAACTCCGTAAGTCCACTAGAGTTCATAATCCGATCTCCAGATATTATGGTTTCCTCGTGGAGGAACATGATGACGTGGAGATCCCGGATAAAGAAGAACCTAGAACTTACACTGAGGCAACATTAGATGTTGACTCAAAGAAGTGGCATGAAGCCATGAAATCCGAGATGGACTCGATGTATGTCAATCAAGTTTGGGACTTGGTTGAATTGCCAAAAGGGGTTAGACCCATACGTTGCAAATGGGTCTTCAAGCGAAAGACTGATGCAAATGGCAAAGTACAAACTTACAAGGCTAGGTTGGTGGCGAAAGGTTATAGCCAACGTGAAGGCATTGACTATGACGAGACTTTCTCACCAGTTTCCAAAATCAAGTCCATTCGAATTTTACTTGCGGTAGCAGCACACCTTGATTACGAGATTTGGCATATGGATGTCAAGACAGCTTTCCTCAATGGAAACATTGATAAGGAAGTGTTTATGACTCAACTTGAAGGTTTTATATCAAAGCCAAAATCTAATCTTGTGTGCAAACTTAAACGATCCATTTATGGATTGAAGCAAGCTTCTAGGAGTTGGAATATCCGCTTTGATGAGGCTGTCAAATCATTTGACTTCGTCAGAAATTCGGAAGATCTGTGTGTCTATCGGAAATGCAGTGGGAAGAATATTGTCTTCATAGTTGTGTATGTCGATGACATACTCATTATGGGAAACAGTATCCCACTCATGCAGTCCGTGAAAGAATGGTTGTCAAAGACCTTCATGATGAAGGATCTTGGTGAAGCCTGCTACATCTTAGGGATCAAGATCCATAGGGATAGATCCCAGAAGATGTTGGGGCTGTCACAGTCCACCTATGTAGACAAGGTGTTGAAGCGATTTGCGATGGAGAACTCTAAGAGAGGTTCTCTACCGGCATGTCATGGGATAAAGTTATCTAAGAAGGATTGTCCTTCTACAGACGCTGATATCCAGCTCATGAAGGATATACCATATGCATTTGCAACTGGATGCATCATGTACGCCATGACCTGCACTAGGCCAGATGTGGCCTTCGCTGTCAGCACCACTGGTAGATACCAACAGAATCCGGGTGAACCTCACTGGATTGCTATCAAGAACATTCTTAAGTACCTCAGACGTACTAAAGATTGCTCTCTAGTCTACGGAGGACAGTTAGAGCTGGTTGCCACTGGCTATGCTGACGCAAGTTTCCAATCTGACTGTGATGATTAAAAATCTCAGTCAGGCTATGTGTTCACTCTCAATGGTGGGGCGGTTAGTTGGAATAGTTTCAAACAAGAAACTACCGCAGACTCAACAATCGAAGCTGAGTACATTGCTGCGGCAGAAGCTGCCAAAGAAGCTGTCTGGATAAAATAGTTCTTAAGTGAACTAGGGGTAGTTCTGAGTGCCAGCAGTCCAATAAAATTGTATTTTGACAATACTGGTGCAGTTGCGCAAGCTAAGGAACCGAGATCCAATAACAGAAACAAGCATGTACCGAGGTGTTATCACTTGATAAGAGAGATAATCACTAGAGAAGAGATAGAGTTAGAACGTGTCCCCAAGGAGGATAAACTGGCTGATCCTTTCACCAAGGCTTTGAGTGTTCATGTACACACTAGACATTTTAATGGTCTAGGGGTTAGACATGTAGGTGATTGGCTCTAGTTCAAGTGGAAGATTGTTAGTGTTAATGTCCTAGAGACAATCCATTGTAAGGACATAATGCTCAGATAATATTCAGTATTGATTTAATATTATTGTTTATTTAATATTAAATATATGGCGTTGCACTTATTAGAGTATTATGTTTGATTGTTTGCATTTGTTCTTATCTGTGTTCCCTTGAGTCACTACTGTCATTGAGTGTGTGAGAACTCAGATGACCTAAGCATGATTCTCAAATAGCCCCGATCAAAGATCATCAAGAAGGGGATATTGATGATGCAATGAGATTGGTGTGCGATTTGCATCATACTCTTGGAGAGTGTAGTAAGATCTCACTTACTACGAGATACTAGGTATCTCATGATGGATGCACAAATACCTTAGAGGGTATTGGTATACCCATCCGAGAAACCATTTGATGTAGTTCCACAATATGTGTCTACGGGTGTCTCGGTTAGTGGGAGTGATGCGTTACTCCTTTGACTTGAGGTCAATACACACGACATGTGTGGAGTGATGAACTTTGACCATGACCGACGCTTGCACCCGTCTATGGGTAGATATGGCTTGTATTGAGTTCATCACGAAGTGCATGTGCGTGGTAGTTGAGCCAAGAAAATGATTCATTCCTCAAAGTGGATTTAGAGAGAATACTCATCTTCTCATCATAATTGGATCAAAGTCATTGGCCAATGCACGTCAACTTGGACTTTGTGGCCAAGTGTGACATAAGTGATCAATTAGTGATTAGAGATAAAATGATTAAGTTATTTGAATAGACACTTCATCATGCTCAAGACTTAATCGAATGAAAGGAGAAAATCGTAACAACCCATGTTTCAATTACAGGTAGTTGAACATTTCCTCGCAACGTACCTCATATATTGAGAATGTCTGATTTATTGTCTAGGGTTCAATTAAGACCGTTAGTTTGACTAATCACTCGATATATGAGGGCCTATGGGTCAAACAACATGTAATGATTGTTTACTAATTATAGTTGGTTGATTAAATGTTAAATTAGATTTAATATTTAATTTATGGAGAAGTAATTAATAATAGATTAATTTGGAATTAATTATTATTAATGTTTAATTAAATTGGATTTAATTAAATAAGAATTCCCAATAATAATATTTGGAATATTATTATAGGAATTATAATATATGGAAATAAATCGTAGAGATTTGTCATATATGGAATTCAAATCCGTAGAGAATTATATGTGGGAAATAAATCTAAGAGATTTATTTTATTAGGGATTTTTCCTAATAAAGGTTAGTTTTAGATTTAAGCTGAGTCTTTCCTATATATATGACCTCTTTAGAATTCATAATACGTGAGTTCATATTTTCTCCATAAAATCTCTAAGTTAGAATTTTCCTAGCAAATTCATCTCGGGGATTCAACGTTGGCAGATCTGTGCAGATTAGTAAACGATTGTTACGTGGATACCATAGTTGAGGAATTCGTGTACGAATTGCTATAAGAATTCTGTTTAAGTTTACTCGTATTTAATTATGCAATTAACTGTTCGTTGTTGGTGAACTTTAATTTCCGCTGCGCATGTATTGCGTGTTTATGTGCCTTTATAATCCAACAGCTAGGATGGTACACTTAGCCATATAATTGCAATGCTCCTAGTCCTCATACTTTTTCTTTTCCGCTTTACTCGACTCGCCAGTTGACTCATCTGGTTTTGGTGTGTCAAGGATCCACTTGTACTTTTGTGCAGTTAGGACAATCATAAGTTTTCGTTTCCAATCAACATAGTTTTCACCAGATAGCTGATGATCTTTAAGTATAGCATACAGTGAATTAAAAAGTTGTGACATACTGAACTGAAATAAACAACAATTGTACAAACACAAAATTATCACATAATTTTGATCACATTATTCATATCAAAATTAGGTCACGTGGGGTGAACTGTCTATTAAAACACATTCAAGCAGGTTACAAACAAGAACAGTTACAAACCTTTAACTCACAATTAATAGTCGGCTCTCACTTGACCAATATAAAATTGACAGGAACTTCGGGGAAGTATATGCATATCAATTTTATACCTAAGTAATAACCATGATTAAATACAGAATTATCATTTCGTTTTGAACGAGCCTCGAGGGGAGGGTCATCGTCGCCACTAATAATAATTTACAATCATCCTTTTGGGAATTTATTCATATGAAATCTATCTTTTGGCCGTTTCGAGGGGGAAATTTCTCCAAAAGAATTCACAAATAAATAAATTATGGAGGTCAAAATTGACGTGATTTTATTATCCGGAATAAAATTGTCAATAAATAAAACATACTTAGTAATTTTTGAAAGTGAGATTTTCTTTTTGACAATTCAAATAACATGCAAACACATTAACTAATAATAATGCATGAAATTTATTGTAGCACAAATCAAACTGGATATGTGCCCGTATCCGACACGTCAGCAAGGTCCACCTAGGCCCGGATCAACCCAACCCGACAGAGGACCAACCTCACCTTAACGAGCGATCTCCCTTGAGGACGACCCATAGGTGAGGTCGGAAAGAGAAGAGTAAAGACTATCTGAGCAGGCGACCTCCCCCGAGGTCATTCCACGGGCGACCTCCCCCGAGGTTGCTCCACGAGCAAAGCCGACAAGCACAACACAAGAAGATAATCCGGCGAAGTCAGGAACCAACGTCTACTTTACGAGACATGACAAGAGCATTTAATGTAAAATATATATAAAGTAAATAAAGTTTTACTGTTTAGATCAACGGTTGTAATAAAACCCTAAAATAAAGGGTCAAGATGTATTTATTATTTTTTAGATTTTAGGGTTGGTCCTCTAAAAATATAGGACCACACCCCTCATTGTAAAGAGGACACTCATTCTCCCAACCTTACGCTCATTCTCTCATCATCTATACAACATCAAATTTAAGGGAAGAACTTCAGTCTTCGTGTTTGATTATTTACAATTAATTACTTGTTTGTGTTACTAGAATCGATAGCCACATTCAAATCCTTAAACCCAATATTTTAGTACACAACAATTGGCGCTAGAAGGAGGGTACTCTTTAAGAATCAAACTATGTTTCTCATTGGAGTATCCTCTAGAACTTTCCACTTTTCATCAACAAATCATAAAATCTTCAAGAAAAATCTTGATGAACACTCACTTTTCATCAAAAAACACATAAAGATCTTCAAATCTTCAAACCTTCAAACAAAACCTTCTTCACATCCTCAAATCTCCAAACATCCACCTTTAAATCTTCAAATCCCCAAGCTAAATACACCATCAGCATAAGCATTTTGCGACAAAAAATCTAATTTCTACGTTTTCTGCATCTGCACAAATGGGTGATTTTTTCTCCAAATACACCTAAAAAAAAAAATTTATATGGTTGTTGTTGTTGCTATTACCACCAAATCCTTCTCCATTACAGCAAATTGAGCCTTCGCTATTTTGACCCCATCAAAACACAACCATCTCACTGTACCGCATGATTCCCAAACAGATGAACCATCTGCAAGTTTCATAGTGAACCTCTACAACATTCTCCATGATAAAAACACCCAAATCTTCAACTATCTATTGCACTTCTCGCACCTCTCTTTTCCCTCACAAAAAAAATAAATCCCCAATCTCAGAATAACACTTCACCCACACACTCAAAACCAGAAAGGTTACAAATGTTTTCCCATGGTTTCAAGCCAGTTCACCCCCATGAAGCTCCCAGAAACCGGCGAATCCCGAAACCACGGCGCCACCAACATCAACCGACAGCCTTCGCCTCCAACAACTGAAGTAGAGCAACCACAAGCCATCGTCGCCACGCAAAGCTGGCGCAGCAACATCAGTATGGCTCAATCCCCACCATCTAACGACCACCGCCGTTGCTGCCGAAGGACTCACCGGCTACCGAGTGTCGCACAAGAATTTCATCCTGCATTTCACGACGCCGTCATCTAACCCTCTACACATCCCAGCAGCCGCCGGGCACGCCGCAAAGCACGTTTGTTGTGACCGGTTTGATTTCACCGGCCAACAAACAAGTAATAACGATCAACGCAACCAAAAACACCAAAGCAATTAAGAACACACGATATTTGATTACCTAGTTCGTCTGTTAAATAAGACTACGTCTGGGGGCGACCAAGCCAGGAGTACTTTACTATATATTTTTTGCTTAGGATTCTAAAAGGTTCAATCATTTGCAACGTACAATACAAGTTATATTTATAGACACAAAATTAGGGCTACAACCTGCATGGGCTTCCTCTCACGGGCCTGCCTAGGGTTTCAGCCGCCAGGCTAGGGTTTTCTTGCTTACCCCGCAAGTCGCGCATCCAGATATACTTACACTGATTATAGTCCGTGAAATCCGCATCATTAACTACCTGTATCTACGTCATATTTCTTTTATCCGATCTCAGGGTCAAGTCGGTCCCAGCCTACGCGGCTTCTCAAGTCGCCGCGCAGCCTCCATCTTTCTACAAGTCGCTCCCACGACCTATGTAGCTCTTCAAGTCGCCAGCGACCTACCTCTCTTTGAAGTCGCCCCAGATTCTGCTTGGCTGAACAAAGTCGCATGATATGTTAACCGTAAGATGGGCAATCCCCGACCTCCGACAAGTCGGGTTATTTGCTATTACAACAATTGCCCCTCAAGTCGAGGTCGCAAGCACACATTGGGGCCTTGACTTGATCCATAACTGTTTACCGACCTGTGGCAAGCCGACTTCGGGAAGTGTATCTGAAGCAAATCTTCATCCTTGGGGAGGCGTACAGTCACCTCGATTTCCTGAATTGGCGTGATGTGTGACTTAATCGCAATGATGGCCTGGCAAGTAGGTGACATCGCCTGCCGCGAGCTCGCCCAATCAGCAGTCGCGTGTCGGCCACGCGCTGTCCGTGCGACCTCAATTTCTTTTGGGGGCCTCTCTTTTTCGGGTTTTACACTTTCGACCCTCCCCTTTCTCTATAAATATGGTGAAGGTTTTAGACTTAAACCCTTATTCCTTCTTCGCCATCAAACCTTCGTGTCCCCAAGGCTCTTGCTCTTAAAACTCCGGCGAGTCTCCGTGTTCAAGTCAACTGCAGGTAACAATTCACTTCCTTCTCCACACAAATGGCCTCCGGTTCGACGTCCATTCCCACGCCTCCCCCGTTCCTGATTTCGTCTTCTTCGGAGGATGATAATACCACCATTGCGGAACTCTACTGCCGCCAGGGCACCGAGTCTGCCTCCGTCAATGTGGAGTTGCCCCCAACCGTCGGCGCCTCAGGCGTTGATCGGGATGATGGGGGAAACGACGATGACCAATTCTTGGCGGAGTTGGAGGAGATCATCCATCTCCCCGCCCTGGAACTGGGCCCTCTTCACGCGGCCACGCCGGAGAGGATGGAGGAAGCAGGGCCCTCTGACCCGGCCCGAAGATACGGAGCGTTCGAGAGGGTTTTCGACTACCGGTCATACGAAGCCCGAGCTCCCTACAAGCGACCTGACCGCAGCTACCAGAAGTCGGTGAGGTCGGACTTTGTGGCATCCCAAGAGAAAAATAGGTCGACTATGTTCGACAAGTATGTGCGCTCACTTCGCCGCCTATATAAGGTGCCCTGGGATGTACATTTCTATGGAGCGACCTCAGAGGAGAGTGTCGACCAGCCGTCGCCCGGGATGATTGCCGTAAATGAGCATACAATGGAGGCCGGGATTCGATTTCCCCTTCATCCGGCTATCTCCCATCTACTGGCGGCCTGGAACCAAAGCCTCACGCAGATCACTCCCAATGGTTGGAGTTACATCCTCTCCACCAAGACCGCGGCTTTCTAGGCAGGCCGCTATACCGACTTCCCGAACCCCGGTGAGTCCGTCCCTACGGATGATGCGCCAATCGCCTAAGCCGACGGCCATAATGCCGCGGCGACTTTAAAGGCTCGGGAGCTCGTGAGTGGGATCCCCAACAAGGTCGAAGGCTGGCACAACAAATGGTGGTTCGTCGGGGGGGCGTGGGAATCTGTGGATCCTTCGAGTACTCTACCAATACACGTCCCAGTCGACTATGTAACCCGAGTCACTCATGGTAAGTTTTACATTTACTGACTTCGAGGTTTGTACAGATCTAATTCTCCTCTTCTCTTGCAATTTTCACGCCTGCTGCCTCCGACCTCTACTGGGACTTCTTGGAAGCCTACCGCCTTGTTCGCGATACACCTCCGAGTTGGCAGGACGTGAATGCCTTGAACTCCGAGCTTGATCGTCTCAAGGCCGGCCTGTATACCTATCCTCGCCATCTAAAGATACCTTGTAAGTAATCCTTATGTCATTACGAATTCTTATTTGAGATCTGTCTTACCGGTTTTTACTGTATACAGTTCCTGCCATCCCCATTTACCGACGTCAACCTCCTGCTGAAGCCATGTCTACTCGCAAGAAATTAGTGCTCGGACAGATGAGGCGCCACAGACCTCCTGTTTGCTCCTCCAAGTCGGCCACGGCCCTTCCGGCCGATAAAAGGGAAGAGGAAGGTCATGGCGGCCAGCTTCTGCCGAGCCCGCTCGGAAGAGGGTGAGGGAGGAGATTGGCTCCTACCAGTCCAAAATAAATAGAAAGTGGGTCGTCAGATCCGCCATTCGAACCAATGAGCTTTATCCTGTATCAGCCTTCACCTTCCACCCCGCACTGAGGAGGTCGCCATCCTAGGACGACTCGGTCATTGACGCCGACGGGTGGAAAGGGAGTTTTTTTTTACCATCATATTTGATTGATGACTTGCAATTTTTCGCAGCCCCGGAGTTTGGGGCCGGCCCAAATTTTCCTAGAGGTGGTGAGCTTTTGAGGTCGCCGCCACCCATTCGGACTCCGGGGTCCCCGAGGATTGGGCCCGTACCTTTCCCCGCCTACGTAACCCCGCCTGGTGGGACGCATCCGACTCATGCCAATGTCTCGGATGTATACAGATAAGCACCCTGTGACTCGCCCTTGTCCACTCCCCAAAAAGCAAGATTCTTCCCGGAGAAGTCAAGTGCCGGGACAGAGACGTGAGCTCGAACTTATGGAAGTCATCGAGTGGTCACTGCCGACAGCCGTTTCGATTCTCGACAGTTGGCCGAGGCCCGTGAAAGAGATGGAGAAAGCTTATCGAGCACCTCCTTCGCGATCTCGACCCTGAAGGTCGCATCGAGGTCGCAGGGCTGCTACCGTCGAGAGTTCAAGCGGCGGCTCCCGCAGAAGGCGTGGTGGCCGCAGCTTGAGGCCGAGCCGGTGGGGCGAGGGAGGATTGGCCGGGTTAAGGAGGAGCCGGGTCGCCAGAGAGGCGCAAAATTCGTGGTCACGCGAGGAGCCGAATCAATTCTCATCGTGATGTGATGCATGCTTCATGCGGCGCCTATCCGGAATACGCTGATAAGCGGCTGGAACTCCCCTAATGGCGTAATTTTAGCGAAGCGTGTCGGGCCGAAGCCCGGATACATCCATGACACCGCCCCGACGCCGAAGCTGGAGGTCAAAGACTTGGAGGACATGGGCATCGACCTCTCTTTCTTCCTACCCAAGTCGCCAGTCGACCCCTTTCCGGATCCCCGGCGAGGCCACTCCTCCCGACCCGACCGAGCCTCCTTTCGGGACGGTCACACCCCTTCCGAGGCTGCCCCTTGAAGAAATTTTATGATGTAATCGTTTGTCTTCCCCTTTTTTTATGTAATCCTTGTACCGGCCTCCGGGCCTTCATCATAATAAAATATTCTCCGTCCTCCGGGCTTTGCATCAATGAGTTATTATTTTTTAATTCCATTATTGTGCCGACTTGATTTTCTTATGCGACTTTTATTTTAAGCTTAATCCTTGTCGTCTTATTGTTTATGCGACTTGCTGTTCGGACATTGCTTTTAGTCGTCTTACAAAGTCGGGATTTATCACACCTTGAAGGGTCGTGATTTGTTCTCCGGTATTTCGAAAGTCATACCTCGGGTGATTCTCATGTTATCAATCATATATTTTTCATGCGGCCTGCATGTTATCAATCATATGTTTTTCACTCGACCCGCTTGGTTTCTACACATAGGAATTTTTCTTTCAAATATAATAAAGAGAGAATCATCATTAACGACTAAGATAATTCGTTTACATGGATGTGATCAATACAAGGATGTGACTCTACTAATAATATTTCTTCAGGTGGGTTGCATTCCAAGGGTATTGGGCCTTGGTTCCATCCGACCTCTCGAGCTCGTAGGCTCCGTTTGGCAGGACCCTTGAGATTTGGAACGGGCCCTCCCAGTTTGGACCGAGGGATCCTTTTGAATCTCCGAGTACCTTTTTCAGTACCAAGTCCCCGACCTTGAAACGTCGAAGTCAGACCTTAGAGTTGTAGTACCTCTCCGACCTCTGCTTGTATCTTGCATTTCTCATGTTAGCCTCCAATCGCTTCTCTTCGAGTAGGTCTAAGTTTCTTGCCAAAGCCTCATCATTGTGGTCGAAAGCGACCTGACTGGTATGGAGAGTCGGGAGGTCGACTTTTGCGAGTACAACTACCTCAGTTCCGAAAGCCAACGAGTAAGGGGTTTCACCCGTTGAATTTTGGCAGGTCGTTCTGTATGCCCACAACACATCTGGGAGCTCTCTAGCCCATTTCCCTTTTCCCCCTTCGATCTTAGCCTTGAGCGTGTGCTTGATGATTTTGTTCACGGCCTCGACCTGACCATTTGACTGGGGGTGGTATGGAGTTGAAAAGAGCTTTGTAATCTTCCACTTTTTGAAAAAACCGTCTATTTTGATACCATCAAATTGTTTCCCATTGTCCGATATGATCGCCTGAGGCAGCCCGAATCTGCTGATGTTGTTCCGCCATATGAATTTGATGACATGATCTTGGTCTATGGTTGCCAATGCCTCAGCCTCGGCCCATTTTGTGAAGTAATCCACCGCTACCAGGGTGTACTTTACCGAGCCTGGGGCCGTTAGGAGTGGCCCAATGATGTCTATCCCCCACTTTGCAAATGGCCACGGGCTAAGGATGCTCGTGAGTTCCTCTGGTACGATCTTGATGAAGGGGGCATAGATCTGACATTTGTGGCATTTGCGGGCGAAGATAATAGCATCGGCCCGTAGGGTTGGCAAAAAATATCCCTGTCTTGTGGTTTTGTGGGCCAGCGACTCCCCCCCGGCGTGGTTTCCGCATACCCCTTCGTGTATTTCGTGTAGGATAGCTTGACCTTGTTCTGGTGTAATACATCGAAGTAGGGGCGTGCTGAAACCTCACTTGTATAATTCGCCATTGATCATTGTGTACCGTGCGACACACAGTTGTAGCTGTCGAGCTCAGACGCAATCAGCTGGCAAGATGCCGCTTATCAGGTATTCCATGATGGGTGTCATCCAGTTTGACGCCGGGGTCTCCACAGTTGTGACCGTTACCTGTGCGGTGGATGGGTGGGGGAGTGTCGTGATGGTGACATCTTTCATGTCTGGTGATCCTTCGGAAGTCGCCAGCCGAGCTAAAGCATCAGCTCGTGAGTTCTGTTCTCTCGGTATCAGCTTGACATGGACTTGTGTGAACTTTTGACATAGTATTTTTACGACCTCCTGATAGGCCGCCATCCTATCGTCCCGTGCCTCGTATTCCCCTGAAACCTGACAAGCTACAAGCTGGGAGTCGGTATGGACTTGCAGTCTCTTGACGCCCATGGCCATTGCCATTTCCAGGCCGCTGATGAGCGCCTCATATTCGGCCTCATTATTTGTTGTGGGAAATTCAAAGGTAATGGCATTCTGGAAGGAAATACCCTCTGGGCTCCTCAGGACCAAACCGGCCCTCGACTTGTGGGAAGTCGCTGATCCATCCATGAATAACTCCCAAGGCGAGCTGCTCGGGCACCCGGCCTCCGAAGGGAATGTGAGCTCGACGATGAAATCGGCCAGTGCTTGAGCCTTGATAGCAGGTCGAGGTGCATATGTCACTCCATATTGCCCGACCTCAATGGCCCATTTGGGGCATCGACTTGACGTATCTGGTCGGTGAAGCACGTTCCTCAAGGGTAAAGAAGTGAGGACCTCGACCTGATGGTCGAAAAAGTATGGCCTCAGCTTCCTTACGCTCATGACTAGTGTGTAAGCTATCTTTTCTAGGGATGGATAAAGTTGTTATGTCTCGTTCAGTGTCTGGCTGACGAAGTAGATGGGCAAATGGATTTGGCCCTCTGCTCGGACAAGTACTGCACTCAAAGCGGTTTCTGAAGCCGCGAGATACATGAACAACTTCTCTCCTGGGACAGGTTTGGATAGGATGTTCACGTCTGCCAGGTACATTTTGATTTTTTCAAAAGCATCCTGGCTCTTAGGTGTCCATTCGAACTTAGCTTTCTTACGGATCGTGTCGAACATCGGCTTGCATTTGTCACCCATCCGGGAGATGAACCTATTTAATGCGGCCAGGCATCCAGTGAGTTTCTGGACCTCTTTCACATTTCGGGGTGCCCCCATGTCTATTATGGCCTTGACCTTTACTGGATTCACCTCTATCCCTCGCTTACTAACCAGGTGTCCCAAGAACTTCCCCGACTCTACTCCGGAGTTGCATTTCTTGGGGTTGAGCCTCATGTTGAATTTCCTGAGGATGTCGAAGGTTTGTGTGAGGTGGGTCAGGTGGTCCTCCCTCTTCAAGCTTTTGACGACTATATCGTTGACGTACACTTCCACCGACTTCCTGATCTGGTCAACAAACATATGATTGACCAACCTTTGGTACGTTACCCCCGCATTTTTTAATCCGAAGGGCATTCTCTTCCAGCAGTATAAATTCTTTTCTGTCAAAAAACGAGGTATGTTGTCGATCTGGTTCATGCATGGCTATCTGATGATATCCTGCGAAAGCATCCATGAATGACATCATCTCGTGTCCGGTCGTGTTATCTATCAAGTGATCAATGTGCGGCATGGGGAAGAAATCTTTTGGGCAGACCTCGTTGAGATCAGTAAAGTCGATACAAAGTCGCCAGGTTCCATTAGACTTTTTCACCAAAACCGCATTGGCTACCCACTGTGGCTGGTTGGCCTGCATGATCAGGTCATTATCCAGCAACTTCTTCACTTCCTCAGCTAAAGCAACATATTTTTTGGGGCCAAATTTCTGCCTTTTCTGGGCGATCGGCCTCCGAGTTGGGTCAATATGTAGTCGGTGACATACGACTTCTGGATCGATCCCTACCGTGTCTTTGTGCGACCAGGCAAAGACATCCAGATTCTTTTTGAGAAAGTCGACGACTTCCCCCCTCAGGTCGTTCGGTATCTTGGAGCCAATAATGACTTCTAGATCAGGGCGAGTAGGATCTGTCTTGACTTTCTCGAGTTCTTTCCCCTGGGATGGCCCTTGGGCTGTCTTGTTGGGGGTCGTCGATTTCAGCCTCGATTAGGAATTCTTCAGGTTCATGTCCTGTTGGGATATTTTAGTTTTGATGAATTATGCCAAAACATTATCAACTTGTGTTATTGAAGCTAATTTACAGATAACAAGTTGAGTGGGAACGAAAGAACAAGTTGAGGGGGAATTCACGAAATCAGACGTAGATGATCAAGATCAAACGAGGCTGCAGACGAGACTGATCGAGATCAGATGAGTTAGATGAGTTCCGAGTTAACTGATGAGCTGAGCAAAATCAGAAGAGAAGAAAAGCTAAGCCAGCTGATCAGAAGATCAGATGACCAGAACAGACCTGATCAGATGATTAGAAGAACAGTCGAGCTGATATGGTGATCAGAAGAGCAGACAAGCTGATCAGAAAGAAACTGACCAGAAGATCAGAAGAGAAGGTTGCAGATCAGAAGAGGAGCAGATGAGACTGATCGAGATCAGACGTGATCGAGATCAGATATGAAGATGAGCAGATGATCAAGATCAGACGTGATTGAGATCAGATGTGCTAAACTGATATGCTAAACCTAATGTATTGACCTGATGCTATCCTGAGATATTGATCTGAAGATGTGTTGATCTGATCAGTCGAGCTGATCAGATCAGGCAAAGAAGAAATCAGATAGCCTGAGTCAAAGTGACCTGAAGGTCAGGATGTCTGAATTCAGAGAACTGAACTCAGTCAGCCTGAGTGTCAGTATGCCTGATCAGACAAGGTCCGCTGAAGAGAAGTCTGCTGAATCAAGAAACCTGAGACTCAGTATGTCACCGGACACTGAGGCTCAGATAGACCTGAAGGCTCAGATAGACCTGAAGGCTCAGATAGAACTGAAGATCCTGAGACTCAGAAGAATCTGAAGAATATAGCCGTTGGAATTCAGCTGACGTGGACCAATGAGAGGAAGACAACCAGCCTGGAAAAGCTGCAAGAAGCTACAGAATAGTATGGATTTGAATGTGACTCCATCCAACGGTAACATTCAAATCCACACTATAAATACAAGTTCTTCCCTCATTATCAGGTGTGGAAGAATGCGTGAAACATCCATCAAGCCAAATCATCTAGCATTCCCACCATAGAACACGGAGAAAGAAATACACGCATATATTCAAAGAGTGTTCTACCCTAGATCTAAGCACAAATGTAATATCCTAAGCTTAGAGAGATTTTCCCATCCTTAGCATTGAGGCTAAACAAATGTAAGGGAAAATCTCAACCTAGTTGGAAACCAAACAAACCTTACCCAATTCAGTCGGTTAAGTTTGTAGGTGAGTGTGAACTCGATAAACATCTAGCAATCCCGAAAGGGAGGGTAGGCAATCCCGTGTGAGGGTGATAAGTCCCGTTGGAGTGTGAACTCGGTAAACATCTGTAGGCAATCCCGTGGAGGGTGATAAGTCCCGTTGGAGTGAGAGCTCGTTAAATATCTAGAGGCGAACCCGAGAGGGTGATAAGTCCAGTTGGAAGGAATTTCCCTAGGAACAGGGAGAGTGGATGTAGGAGCTTGAGTCTCCGAACCACTATACTTTGTTGTGTTGTTTACTGCTTTATGTTCTTATATTGTTATATGCATTCGATTATAAGCAAAACACAACACATGAGCTTAAAACGCAAAAATCTGAAATCACCATTCCTTCTCCCCTGTTTTATATGCATAACACGAAATGTTTTGCTTCCGCACGCGCAAAATGGGTTTTCCACCGGGACCATCATGTCCTATTCTTGGATCGAGGTCGCTGTAGGTTCTTTTTCTGCTCACTCTTTTCTTATTTGATTCCTCATCTTGTTTATTGCTATCTATTACAAATGTTTGTTTGATAGGTGTTGGTGCGGAATTGAAAAGAGACGAAGAGTAAATCAAACAACCCCAGATCGACACAGTCACCCTTAATCGGTGCCAACCAAATTTACTCTTGGTGGGGAATTTTACACAAAAGTAGAAAGTAGAGGACGCAGCCTCGAACTCATGCTCAAAAGGCCTTCCCAGGAAACCATTATAGGAGCTGAGAAGGTCGACAACTAGAAAATCTAACAGCCTAGTCGCCCTAACCTCACTATTCAGTGTGGAGACCAACTCAACGGCCAGCCAAATCATTCCTGATGGCTTCACAGTTGCGTCACCAAAGCCTTTCACAACGTGGTCGCACGGGGTGATGTAGGCATCATATTCGCCGAGCTGGTCTAGGGTTTTCTTGAAGCGGATGTTGCAGAAAGCACCCCCGTCCACCAGCAGTTGGCACACCGTAGTCCCCATGATGTTTGCTCTGATCACCAGGGGATCGACGTTGGGATAGACTATCCCCGCCTTGTCCTTCTCTCCAAACTTAATCGTGTTGGATTCTTCCCCCATTGTGAGAATTGGCAACACCATCTTCTGGGCAGTCTCTAACTCCCTTATCTCGGCCTTCATCTTCCGCCTTCAGGAGGAGGTCGGGCGAATCCCCGACCGTCCCCGGGGAGAGGTGTGTATGACGCGATCTCCCGCATTATCAGGCATGGGAGGAATAGGTCGTTCCCCCTGCCCCAAGCCCGGGTTGACATTCCTGGGGGCGGGTTCCCCTTGTTGGCGACCTCTCTGAGCCTGGTCATGATTCTTCTAAGGTCGCTTGACAAATTCGTCAAGCAGGCCATCTTCATACAATCTCCAGAGCTGGGGTAGTAGATCTTTACACTCACTGGTATAGTGACCGATCTACTAGTGAAAGTGGTAATACTTGTTGGGGTTTAGCTTGCCCTTACTCTTTACAGGGCGAGGCGGGAGGAGTAATTCCCGCTCTCGGATCTGGGTATAGATGTGTCCGGGCGTCATGCCCAGTGCATCCATCAGTTTCACGGGGATGTTCTCCTCAAAAGGTTTGAAACTTCCAGACGGCTTGTACTGTGAGCTGGCCTTTTTGGAACTTTTCTTAGGCTCAACGACCTCTTTAGTATCAGAGAGTCGAGATTCCAGCAACTCCGCGGTATGAATCAGGTCGCTAGCTCGCCTCCTGAACTCGGTGTAGCTAATCGGATAGTCGGTCGTCATGCGCCGCCAGAGTTTGGTCCCCTTCTTGAGGCCGGAGACAGCCCCTAACAGTTTTGCCTCATCCCTAATGGGATCTCCTTCCAAGATCAGTTTGTCGATCCTCTCAATATAGGACCGATCGGGACTCAGTATCACCTATTTGGGTGTTCATCGAACTATTTGTCACTGTGCCTGGGCGCCCGAGGCGATAAAGTGCATTAAGAACAAGAGAGCGAGCTGCTCAAAAGTGTCCACCGACAAGGGTGGCAGGGAGGTAAACCATTGATGAGCTTGGTCGCTCAAGGTCAGAGAAAAAAACCGACATTTTGTCGCATCAGTTGCGCCCATAGAGGCCATGTACGAGTTATACTTAGCCACATGGACCCTTGGGTCCATGTTCCCACTATAGCGATCCAAGGTCGCTGTGTTAATCTTCCTCCGGTAGGTGCGAGTGACCCGAACTCGAGTGGAGAATCAAGCGGTGAAAAAGTGGTCATCCCCACCGCCCCATTTCGATTCTCCATCGCTCCATCATTCTTTGGACTATCCGGTCGATCTTTGCGACTGGAAGCGTCGCGATGGTCTATTGTTGCCTTCATTGCCGGAGGGTCGCCGCGATGCACGATCGATCCCCTCGGCAAATCATTGTGGTGGAGGTTCAGTGCAAGTGCGTTTTCTTGCTCCACCTGATCAACTCGTCGAGGCTCAGATTGCGCCTCATCTTCAGCGACCCTTGGGGCTTTCTGAACCCCTAGGTCTCCCAGTCGGTCGAACACATTGTTCGACCCCTCTGGTCTCTCCAGGAGTCGGTGATTCCGAACTACAGCGTGTTTTGCCGGATCGTAGGCCAGTTGGCCCATCGAATGTCCCTTCCGGTCCAATGCGCCCTTATTTTTTGAGGGTCCGAACTCCGGGGCAGCCTTCTTGGCTGGAGGGTGCTCGTCTTCGCCATCGAAGGCGAGGCATTTCTTGTTGAGGATGGCCATCATGGCCTTCGCGTCCTCCGGGGTCTAAACCAAGTTCCACCAGTCCGGGGTGATCACTGGAGCCGCCGGGCGAGTGCGCTGTGAGCTCATAGAGATCTCGTCCCCATCACGGGCGTCCAACTCATATCCGGTAAGATTACATTTTGTTCATCATCGCTGTTGATCGGAGAAGAGACGGGTTTTCCCTTGAACATATATATTTCTCAGGAATTATTCCTACAGACGGCGCCAATTGTTGTGCCCGGTTTGATTTCACCGGCCAACAAATAAGTAATAACGATCAACGCAACCAAAAACACCAAAGCAATTAATAATACACGATATTTGATTACCCTGTTCGTCTGTTAAATAAGACTACTTTTGGGGGCGACCAAGCCGGGAGTACTTTACTATATATTTTCTGCTTAGGATTCTAAAAGGTTCGATCCTTTACAACGTACAATACAAGTTATATTTATAGACACATAATTAGGGTTACAGCCTGCATGGGCTTCCTCTCACGGGCCTGCCTAAGGTTTCAGCCACCAGGCTAGGGTTTCCTTGCTTGCCCCGCAAGTCTCGCATCCAGATATACTTACCCTGATTATAGTCCTTGAAATCCGCATTATTAACTACCCGTATCTATGCCATATTTCTTTTATCCGATCTCAGGGTCAAGTTGGTCCCGGCCTACTCGGCTTCTCAAGTCGCCGTGAGCCTCCATTGTTCTCCAAGTCGCTCCCGCGACCAGTGTAGCTCTTCAAGTCGCCAACGACCTACCTCTCTTTGAAGTCGCCCCAGATTCTGCTCGGTTGAACAAAGTCGCATGATATGTTAACCGTAAGAAGGGCAATCCCCGACCTCCGACAAGTTGGGTTATTTCCTGTTACAACAACGTTGTGCCCAGATCCACTGGCATCGACATCAACACTCACGACTCACTATCTTCGAGCCCAACCACCTCCATCACCATCTTCGTCAACTGAAACATTGTTGGTACCGAAATCCGACGGCCATGCGCCCAACGCAGGCGCCATCGACATCCGAATCTCCACCAACCCCGCGTGCTCCCAATCACCGTGGCTTCATCCTGAAACCGCCGGCCCAGAAACCGACTTGCCACTCACCGCTGCTTCATCCCAAATCCGCCACTTGCCCGAAACAGCAGAACCCGCAACACCATCATTCCAACTCTGTCGTCGCGCTAATAGCGCCGCCCCATGCCAAAATCGAAGCTCACTGCGCCGCGTCTGTACGGTTCGAGGCCTTCTGCCGCAGGAAATTGAATTGGGGGTACATCTGTGTTGGGCTTAACCTAATTTTATTTCTTGAGCCCAAGTTTCATAATTTTTGGGCCCAGGGTGGAGTCCTCATTATCATTTTGGGCTCAGAGTTAAGTCCTTTTTATTATTTGGGCCCAGTATTTTGTCTTTTAAGTTTTGGGCCCATGTTTAAATCAATATTTGGGCCTAAGTTCTTTTTTGGCTGATTAAGTTAACAGTTGGGCTTCAGATGAATAAGGTTTGGGCCAAATTTATTATTTACTAATAATATATTGGCCCAATTCAAAAAAAAAAAGTCAGCAGCTCGTTAGAAAAATTGCTCGGGCATCCGAAATCTCACGAGCTACTCAAAGAATCTACGAACATTCCTTTTGCTCACTTCTATCAGGTTTATTCTATTATCTCCCTTTTAATATATCGCAACTAGCATATTTTCGAATACATTAAAAGACGGGGGCATAGATACTCGTAGATACTCGAATTATTAAATTATCAAATCTAACTTCACATATGAATGTTTATCTCTCGGATTAGTGTATAATATCGCACACACCACCTGCTCGGTGAGATGCCTAAAAGAACCATGCATGACTTTACTCTCCTATGAGAAGCTGCTCGTTAAATCAAAGAATTGACAATTGAACATGTCATGAGAAAAATCTCAAAATAAAGTAAATATATTTGATGATAATTTTCATACGCGAGAATAATGGTGACTAGAAAATTGCCCTGCGTTTATATCCTTGATCTTTGCTAATCATGAATGTGACCTCTGAATGCTTGACATGTTTAGTTTATTAACTATCCAGATTGGATAAAGGTAACGTGATATTAAACGATTTGCTTGTTTCTTGCGAGGAAATTGCTCATAACTCCCCGCATTTGAAAAACCTCCAAGTTCGAGGGAAATGCGAATATGAGTGCACACAAATCAGAATCACCTTACATGATCGACATTATGCAACGATACGCATCGATATGATTATCATGGAAACATAGACCATAGTTGAAACAATAGAAAAGTTATGCGGACAACCGGAGTCTCGCGAGCAACTCAAAGAATCTACGGGCAGTCTTTTTGCCCACTCCATCAGGTTTATTCCAATAATTTCCTTTTAATATATCGTACCTCGCATATGTTCATATACGTTAAAAAGTTGGGACGTATATACTCATACCTTGAGATTACTTTGAGATGTCAAAGTTAAAAATAAATTTTCGTCTATCGAACTTTCGGAGATAGAATAAATTTCTGGAACTTCAGATACAATTTTTTAAGTGAGAAAAATTTTCTGTTTACTTTCTTTTAATATATTGCGACTTGCAAAATTGTCACATACATTAAAAGCGGGGGCATATGTCCTCATGACTTGGAAATATTTTGAGATATCGAAGTCAAAACACAAGACAAGATATCAAAGTCAAAACACAAGACAAGATTTCAGGGTAAAAAGCAAAGCGAGATATCAAAATCGAAATACAAAACGAGATGTCATACATCAAACATTATGGAACTCAAACCATACATCGCACGAGAAAATCGCTAATAGGGATTTAAAGCCTAAAGTTGGAATACCAGATGAGAACCGCGATCAGAGTTGGCAAGAAACAATTGGTTTTGAGAAAATCAATGTTATTAACGTAAGAAAATAAGAAAACATCCTACAAATACTTATAGAACAAAAAAGACCAGATCTTCTCCAAAGAGGACCAAATTTCACCTTAATCTATAACTCAACCGACTTCTACTAAAGATAAAGGATAAAAATGAAATCTAAAGCAAATCAATAATTAAACGATATAAATCTAAACTAATCTTGATCTTCTGGCCAAATCTTGCAAATCTTGGCACTATCTTTCATTAAATCTTGTCATTCCAAATATAGGACAATAACTTTAATTCTCTTGCAAAATTTCCCTAGTAGCCCGCCTTATTGGGCCTCGCCATCACTGATTGGGCCTATTGGGCCCGCTTTATCAGACGCCCCTCCTCAGCTCGTTCACATCTTTGCCCACCTCGCGCGATTGTACGCATTCTTTAATTTGCGACCCCCGTTCGCATCATACCACAACGACTCACTAAATAATTCAAAATTATTGTTACCTAGATTTTACACTAGGGCAACATATAGTGAAAGCTCAATTTATCAATTACAATCAACATTCGAGAACAAAACTTTTAAAGAAAAATGATGTAACACCTGGGAATCTCAAGTAAATTATATCTTTATTAAAACATCCGTAGGAGATCCTTCTTCTATAGATTTGAAATTCAAGTCTACACTTATTTACAAAAGATATCTTTATCAAAATACCAAATTAGCTTCCAAACTTTCTAACTCATATCTTTACAAAATTTATAAGAGGTTTGAATCTCAATCTTTCTCTCAAAGAAATCTCCTCATGTACACGTGATCCACTTCGCAACCTCAAATTTCTAAATATCCTGAATATTGGCCTCAAAATTTAATAACCAACCTTTTACCTCGTAATTAAAACTCATAAATCAAATCTTTCATGTTTATGAAAATAAATTAGTTTTCATACGTTACATGCCCGCCTCCTTGGCGTTGGCTTTTCGCTTCGGCGTGATTTGTCCGCCTTCATCGGCGTCGACCTGCCCGCCTTCTCGGCGTTGGCTTTTCGCTTCGACGTGATTTGTCCACCTTCATCGGCGTTGACCAGCCCACCTTCTCGGCGTTGGCTTTCTGCTTCGGCGTGATTTGTCCACCTTCATCGGCGTCGACCTGCTCGCCTTCGTGGCGTTGGCTTTTCGCTTCGGCGTGATTTGTCTGCCTTCATCGGTGTCGACCTGCCCGCCTTCGTGGCATTGGCTTTCTGCTTCAGCGTGATTTTCCCGCCTTCATCGGCGCTTCGGCATGATTTGTCCGCCTTCATCGGCATCGACCTGTCGGCCTTCGTGGCGTTGGCTTTTGCTTCGGTTATTTATCCACCTTCATCGGCGTCGACCAGCCCGCCTTCATGGCATTAGCTTTCCACTTCGGCGTGATTTATCCGCCTTGATCGGCGTCGACCTGCCCGCCTTCGTGGGGTTGGCTTTCCGCTTCAGCGTGATTTGCTGCCTTCATCGGCGTCGACCTGCCCGCCTTCATCGGCGTTGGCTTTCCTTGTTGGTCCCGTGAAAAACCATGTAATGCATATAAAACAGGGGTGAGGGAATAGTGATTCCAATTTTTTTTCTTTTAAACGATGTGTTTTGCTTATAATTAAATGAATATGGCAAGTAAGAACATAAAACAGTAAAGAACACACGATTTTCATAGTGGTTCGGAGTCCAACTCCTACATCCACTCTTCCCTATTAGCAGGGGCACATACTTAACCAACTGGACTTAGTTTTAAGTGTTTGTCCAACACGGTACAACAGATATTTATAGAGCTCCCACTCAACTAGACGTATCTCCCTCTTTCGAGATTGCCTAACCTCCCTTGCGGGATTGCTTAGATATTTAACGAGTTCTCACTCTCACTCAGAAAGTAAGCTAGTCCAACTAACTTACAATCCTTGCTTAACAAAACTTAACCTAACACTTGGTTTGGGTAAAAATTGTTTCGTGTCCAACTAGGGTGAGATTTTCCCTTACATTTGTTTAGCCTCAATGCTAAGCATGGAAAAATCTCTCTAAGCTTCAGATATTACATTTGTGCATAGATCTAGGATAAAACACTCTTGAATATATGCGTGTATTTCTTGTTTAGTGTTCTATGGTGGAAATGCTAGATGATTTGGCTGTGTAGCTCGATGGTTCACACATTTCACACCCTAAATAATGAAGGAAACTCTTGTATTTATAGTGTGGATTTGAATGTTACCGTTGGATGGAGTTACATTCAAATCCATACTATTCTCAGAGTTTCTATGACTTTTTTCAGTTGGTTGTCTTCCTCTCATTGGTCCACATCAGCTTGAATCTAACGGCTATAATCTTCATGATTCTGATCCTTAGCTTTCTCGAACTCAGGCTTCCTTGGACTCAGGATTCTTAACTCAGCAGAGTTCTCTTCAGTGGACCTTGTCTGAACAGGCATACTGACACTCAGGCTAACTGAGTTCAGCTCTTCTGACTTCAGATATCCGGACCCCCTCAGGTCACTTGCACTCTCTGACCCTCAGGTCACTTGACTCAGCTATCTGATCAGTGGCGTTCTGGTTTACAGTGAACATGTCTTCAGGCGACTTGTCTTCTGAGGACATCAGATCAGGTGACTTCTTTTTTCAGTGAACTTGTCTTCAGTAAACTTTTGCACTTCATCTAAACCATCAGTTTAGTCTGATCTTTGTTCAACCTCATCTGATCTCGATCAGTCTCATGTGCTCCTCTTCTGATCAACAACCTCCTCTTCTGATCTTTCGGTAAGTTTCTTCTAATCAGCTGAACTACTCTTCTGGTTATCTGATCAGGCATGCATATTTTCTGATCAGGTCTTCTGGTCATCTGATCAGCTGACTCTCCTTCTGATCTGCTGGCTTAACTTTTCTTCTTTTCTGATTTTGCTCAGCGCATCAGTTAATTCGGAACTCATCCTACTCATCTGATCTCGATCAGCCTCGTCTGCAGCCTCATATGATCTTGATCATCTTCGTCTTATTTCATGAGTTCCCCCTTAACTTGTTCTCTTGTTCCCCCTCAACTTGTTATATGTAGATTAACTTAAATAGCACAAGTTGATAATGTTTTGGTATAATTCATCAAAACTAAAATATCCCTATATTCCACTTCGGCGTGATTTGTCCGCCTTCATTGGCATCGACCTGCCCGCCTTCGTGGCGTTAGCTTTCTGCTTCGGCGTGATTTGTTCGTGATTTGTCCGCCTTCATCGGCGTCAACCTGCCCGCCTTCGTGGCATTGGCTTTTCGCTTCGGCGTGATTTGTCCGCCTTCATCGGCGTCGACCTGACCGCCTTCGTGGTGTTGGCTTTCTACTTCGGAGTGATTTGCCTGCCTTCATTGGCGTCGACCAGCCCGCCTTTGTGGCGTTGGCTTTTCGTTTTGGCATAATTTGTCCGCCTTCATCGGCGTCGACCTGCCCGCCTTCATGGCGTTGGCTTTCCGCTTCGGCGTGGCGTTGGCTTTCCGCTTCGGCGTGGCGTTGGCTTTCCGTGTTGGTCCCGTGAAAAAACATGTAATGCATATAAAACAGGGGTGAGGGAATAGTGATTCCAAATTTTTTTCTTTAAACGATGTGTTTTGCTTATAACTAAATGAATATGGCAAGTAAGAACATAAAGCAGTAAAGAACACACGATTTTTATAGTGGTTCGGAGTCCAACTCCTACATCCACTCTTCCCTATCAGTAGGGGCACCTACTTAACCAACTGGACTTAGTTTTACGTGTTAGTCCAACACCGTACAACATATATTTATGGAGCTCCCACGGGATCGCCTACCATCCCTTGCGAGATTGCTTAGATGTTTAACGAGTTCTCACTCTCACCCAGAAAGTAAGCTAGTCCAACTAACTTATAATCCTTGCTTAACAAAACTTAACCTAACACTCGGTTTGGGTAAAGATTGTTTGGTGTCCAATTAGAGTGAGATTTTCCCTTACATTTGTTTAGCCTCAATGCTAAGGATGGGAAAACCTCTATAAGCTTCGGATATTACATTTGTGCTTAGATCTAGGATAGAACACTCTTGAATATATGCGTGTATTTCTTGTTCAGTGTTCTTTGGTGGAAATGCTAGATGATTTGGCTGTGTAGCTCGATGGTTCACGCATTTCACACCCTAAATAATGAATGAAGAACATGTATTTGTACTGTGGATTTGAATGTTACCGTTGCATAGAGTTACATTCAAATCCATACTATTCTGTAGCTTCTGCAGCTTTTTCAGGCTGGTTGTCTTCCTCTCATTGGTCCACATCAGCTGAATCTAACGGCTATAATCTTCATGATTCTGATCCTTAGCTTTCTCGAACTCAGGCTTCCTTGGACTCAGGATTCTTGACTCAGCAGAGTTCTCTTGATGGACCTTATGCGAGCAGACATCTTGACACTCGAGTAATCGAGTTCAACTTTTTCGACTTTCAGATATCCTGACCCCCTCAGGTCACTTGCACTCTCTGACCCTCAAGTCACTTGACTCAGGCTATCTGATCAGTGGCGTTCTGGTTCTCAGTGAACGTATCTTCAGGCGACTTGTCTTCTGAGGACATCAGATCATGTGACTTCTTCTTTTAGTGAACTTGTCTTCAGTAGACTTGTGCACTTCATCTAAACCATCAGTTTAGTCTGATCTTTGTTCAACCTCATTTGATCTCGATCACGTTTGATCTCGATCAGTCTCATCTGCTCCTCTTCTGATCAGCAACCTCCTCTTCTGATCTTTCGGTAAGTTTCTTCTAATCAGCTGAACTAATCTTCTGGTCAACTGATCAGGCATGCATATTTTCTGATCAGGTCTTCTGGTCATCTGATCAGCTGACTCTCCTTCTAATCTGCTGGATTAACTTTTCTTCTTTTCTGATTTTGCTCAGCGCATCAGTTAACTCGAAACTCATCCTACTCATCTGATCTCGATCAGCCTCGTCTGTAGCCTCATATGATCTTGATCATCTTCGTCTGATTTCATGAGTTCTTTCTTATCTTGTTCTGTCGTTCCCACTTAACTTGTTATCTGTAGATTAGCTTAAATAACACAAGTTGATAATGTTTTGACATAATTCATCAAAACTAAAATATCCCAACATTTCGCTTCGGCGTGATTTGTCCGCCTTCATCGGCATCGACTTACCCGCCTTCGTGGCATTGGCTTTTCGCTTCGAAGTGATTTGTCCACCTTCATCGGCGTTGACCTGCCCTACCTTCGTGGCGTTGGCTTTTCACTTCGGCATGATTTATCCCCCTTCATCGGCATTGACCTGACCGCCTTCGTGGCGTTGGCTTTCTGCTTCGGCGTGATTTGCCCGCCTTCATCGACGTCGACCGGCCCGCCTTCGTGGCGTTAGCTATCCACCGCGCCAGTTGTCACCTTCTTCGGCGTCGACCTGCCGCCTTCATGGCGCCAGCTTTTCAAATTTGTTCGCCTTCATCGGCGTCGACCTGCCCACCTTCGTGGTGTTGGCTTTCTGCTTCGGCGTGATTTGTTCGCCTTCATCGGCGTCGACCTGCCCGCCTTCGTGGTGTTGGCTTTCTGTTTCGGCGTGATTTGTCCGCCTTCATCGGCGTCGACCTGCCCACCTTCGTGGTGTTGGCTTTCCGCTTCGACGTGATTTGCCCACCTTCATTGGCATCGACCTGCCCGCCTTCGTGGCGTTGGCTTTCCGTGTTGGTCCTATGAAAAACCATGTAATGCATATAAAACAGGGGTGAGGGAATAGTGATTCCAAATTTTTTTCTTTTAAACGATGTGTTTTGCTTATAACCAAACGAATATGGCAAGTAAGAACATAAAGTCGTAAAGAACACATGATTTTTATAGTGGTTCAGAGTCCAACTCCTACATCCACTCTTCCCTATCAGTAGGGGCACCTACTTAACCAACTGGACTTAGTTTTACGTTTTAGTCCAACACCATACAATAGATATTTATAGAGCTCCCACTCAACTGGACTTATCTCCCTCTCTCGGGATCGCCTACCCTCCCTTGCGGGATCGCTTAGATGTTTAACGAGTTCTTACTCTCACCCAGAAAGTAAGCTAGTCCAACTAACTTATAATCCTTGCTTAACAAAACTTAACCTAACACTCGGTTTGGGTAAAGATTGTTTGGTGTCCAACAAGGGTGAGATTTTCCCTTACATTTCTTTAGCCTCAATGCTAAGGATTGAAAAATCTCAATAAGCTTCAGATATTACATTTGTGCTTAGATCTAGGATAGAACAATCTTGAATATATGCGTGTATTTCTTGCTCAGTGTTCTATGGTGGAAATGCTAGATGATTTGGCTGTGTAGCTCGATGGTTCACGCATTTCACACCCTAAATAATGAAGGAATAACTTGTATTTATAGTGTGGATTTGAATGTTACCGTTGGATGGAGTTACATTCAAATCCATAATATTCTGTAGCTTCTGCAGCTTTTTCAGGCTGGTTGTCTTCCTTTCATTGGTCCACATCAGCTGAATCTAACAGCTATAATCTTCAGGATTCTGATCCTCAGATTTCTCGAACTCAGGCTTCCTTGGACTCAGGATTCTTGACTCAAAGATAGTTCTCTTGATGGACCTTATGCGATCAGCATCTTGACCTTTCTAACTAACTGAGTTCAGCTCTTCTGACTTCAAATATCCTGACCCCCTCAGGTCACTTGCACTCTCTGACCCTCAGGTCACTTGACTCAGGCTATCTGATCAGTGGCGTTCTGGTTCTCAGAGAACATGTCTTCAGAGGACTTATCTTTAGGTGACTTGTCTTCTAAGGACATCAGATCAGGTGACTTCTTCTTTCAGTGAACTTGTCTTCAGTAGACTTGTGCACTTCATCTAAACCATCAGTTTAGTCTGATCTTTGTTCAACCTCATCTGATCTCGATCACGTCTGATCTCGATCAGTCTCATGTGCTCCTCTTCTGATCAGTAACCTCATCTTCTAATCTTTTGGTCAGTTTCTTCTAATCAACTTAACTACTCTCCTGGTCGTCTGATCAGGCATGCATATTTTCTGATCAGGTCTTCTGGTCATCTGATCAGCTGACTCTCCTTCTGATCTGCTGGCTTAGCTTTTCTTCTTTTCTGATTTTGCTTAGCGCATTAGTTAACTCGAAACTCATCCTACTCATCTGATCTTGGTCAGCCTCGTCTGCAGCCTCATCTGATGTTGATCATCTTCATCTGATTTCATGAGTTCCCCCTTAACTTGTTCTCTCATTTTCCTTCAACTTGTTATATGTAGATTAACTTAAATAATACAAGTTGATAATGTTTTGGCATAATTCATCAAAACTAAAATATCCCAACATTCCGCTTCGGCGTGATTTGTCCGCCTTCATCGACGTTGACCTGCCCGCCTTCGTGGCGTTGGCTTCCAGCTTCGGCGTGATTTGTCCACCTTCATCGGTGTTGACCTGCTCGCCTTCGTGGCGTTGGCTTTCTGCTTCGGCATGATTTGTCCACCTTCATCGGCGTCGACCTGCCCACCTTCGTGGCATTGGCTTTAATTCCTTCATACCTTTAAACAAAAAATGTCTAACTTTTCAAATTGATAATAAAAAAAAAAAAGGCATTAAGGTCGTAATCGAATAAGACGACCAAATCATAAACATTTTAAATTTTCGTGGTCAGAAATTGGGGACAGGTTTATGACCTCTAAAGAGTTCATTTCTTCAAAAAGACATGTTCCGAACACAAAAATATTAAGACAGTAAGATCACAAATTCTTAAGTCGATCAAACAAAAATATATAAAATAAAATATACAAAACTCAAAACTCTCGATTAGCCCCCTCTCTCGATGAGCAATAAAGACTCTCGACGAGCCCCGCCTCTTGATGAGGAACTAATAAAACTTTCGACAAGCCCCATCTCTCGTCGAGTAACTAATGAAACTCTCGACGAGCCCCGTCTCTCGATGAGTAACTAATAAAACTTTCGACGAGCTTCGCCTCTCGATGAGTAACTAATAAAACTCTCAACAAGCTCTGCCTCTCAACGAGGAACTAATAAAACTCTCGACGAGCCCCATCTCTCGATGAGTAACTAATAAAACTCTCGACGAGCTCCGTCTCTCGATGAGGAACTAATAAAACTCTCGACGAGCCCCGCCTCTCGATGAGTAACTAATAAAACTCTTGACGATCCCCACCTCTCGATGAGGAACTAATAAAACTCTCGACGAGCCCCACCTCTCGACGAGGAACTAATAAAACTCTCGACGAGCCCCATCTCTCGACGAGTAATTAATAAAATTCTCGACGAACCACAGAAAAGACTCGTACAAAGAGGCTCACCTCGGAGTACAAAGGGGCTCACCTCAAAGTACGAGCGCACACAAAATTGACGACGAGCGTAGGAAAATTTTCAACCCGGGGGCTCATTCTAAACCATCAAGACCTTATATGACATCTGAGCAGGCTCGGGGGCAAACATGATAACCGCAGATGCATCGAACGTATGAATCAAGATCGAGCTCCGAACAAAGTCAAAGCTCGACCTTGGGGGCTATTGTTGTAGCACAAATCAAACTGGATATGTGCCCGTATCCGACACGTCAGCAGGGCCCACCTAGGCCCGGATCGACCCGACCCGACAGAGGACCAACCTCACCTTAATGAGCGACCTCCCTCGAGGATGACCCATAGGCAAGGTCGGAAAGAGAAGAGTAAAGACTATCTGAGCGGGCGACCTCCCCCGAGGTCGCTCCACGGGCGATCTCCCCCAAGGTCGCTCCACGAGCAAAGCCGACAAGCACATCACGAGAAGATAATCCGGCGAAGTCAGGAAACAACGTCTACTTTACGAGACATGACAAGAGCATTTAATGTACAATATATATAAAATAGATAAAGTTTTACTGTTTAGATCAACGGTTGTAATAATACCCTAAAATAAAGGGTCAAGATGTATTTATTATTTTTTAGCTTTTAGGGTTGGTCCTCTATAAATAGAGGACCACACCCCTCATTGTAAAGAGGACATTCATTCTCCCAACCTTACTCCCATTCTCTCATCATCTATACAACATCAAATTTAAGAGAAGAACTCAAGAGTTCTTCCCGCAGTCTTCGTGTTTGATTATTTACAATTAATTACTTGTTTGTGTTACTAGAATCGATAGCCACATTCAAATCCTTAAACCCGATATTTTAGTACACAACAAAATAAAACAAGTATCAAGACATAATAATCAAGTTGGGCACATATATCCAACTGTCATGGTTTAAATTTCAAGTCTCGATCTTGAGAAAGCATCTCTTTGTTTGGCCTTCATCGTTCATCTTGAAAAGCTTCCACTGAAACCGCAACAATTCTTTAAAAAATGTCCTCCGCCTAGGGTCTGGACGACGTCCGGTGCTTATGCCTACGCCCGGAGGCTCTAGGCATAGGCACCCATCGTCCGGCCACATCGAATAGCACACAGCCAGGATGCTCGCCCGCATTCTAGCCGGCCGTCTCGACCAGGCACCCAGTGTTGTGCGTGTCCCTGCGCACGCCCGCCCAGCGCCGTACGCACACCTGCACCTGGGTGATGCGCGCGGCGTGCGCGTTCCCGCCTAGCTGATCCCGCCAGGGGCTCGGCCCTCTACCGCGCCCCGCGCCCGTGCGTGCCTGTCAGCGTCCGCATCGCGCACGTGCCTCTCTTGGCACATTTCGCGTGACGCACGCTGTCCGTGCACGGTTCCGGATCCGCCTTCAATTGCCCATTTCCGTCCGTCTTCTATTCGGTTACGATTTATTTAACAAAAAAAATAAATATACCTAAAATTTAGACTAGTCTATTACATTGATCAAATCAAAATAATCTAATCTACTCGTGGATTTTCTCACGAGAAAAATGAATTCGAAAGAGTCGAATTAAAAAAAATAACAATTATTTGCATGTAAGTAAGCACATTAAAATACCATGACAATTGGATACCTGCAAAACCGATCTAACAGTTCTACTATCCTATTTCAATTTTAATGAACAACAATTTAAATTACAGTTTAAAAGATCAGAGCCCGAACCAGGGCTCTGATACCAGTTGTTGGGATACTATTTGCCAGGATCTATCGGGATGACCTCATAAACACAAATTTAAATTAACGATTATTACTAGCATGAATTTACCTACGTGAATTTATATAATAATCAATCCAACAACAACATGCAAACAAAATTCACGTAAAATATCCTAGCATGCGGAATTTCTAGGAGTTTACGTAAACGTACCCGTTGGAGAGACAGTCTGAGACAGGCAGGATCAGGTATCTGGCAACCAACCAAAAGTCATTCTCAAGTATTCCCAAGTCCTTGCTCAACAACCTTGGTGGAAGGTTCTCCAATGAACAATTATAAAACAAAGGAAAATTAAATAATTTGTTGCACCACCTTTGTGGATTTCTAATATTTCCAACTCATGGAATTGTGTTGGGGATGAAAAAATCATCCCCTATTTATAATAGGGGGGGGACGAAAATTAGGGTCCAATTAGGGTTGATCTCCAAGAAAACTTGAATATATCCCATATATTCTTCTTTTCATGTGTATTTTTCCACAAAAATCTCACACCTTTATTTAGCTCTTATTTTCAAAAATAATAAGGAGATTTGCAAGATTGGATCTTTCTTGAATTTATGAGATATTCTTGTATTCCAAGAACACATATCTTTCTCCATAAAATCTTTCCAAGAAAGTCTTTTTTTCCTTTTATTTCTCTATTTTACGAAAATAAAACTTAAAGAAACCAAGTTGGAGATTTCTTGAATTTATGGGATAATCTTGTATTCCAAGAATACTTATCTCCTCTCCATAAAATTTTTTCAAGAAAATCCTTCTCCTTCTTTTTCTTTAATATTTTCGAAATTTTAAGGAAAAATATGCAACAAAAATATTTAATTTATTTTAAACACCTTTTCATTTAATGGACTTTAATTAGGCTACTTGAGGGGCCTTTAGGAGAATTAAGATGGACCTCCCAATGGGCTTCTGAATTCCAATATTGAGCCACAATATTATTCAGCCCATTAATATTAATTAATTCCACTATATAATTAATATTGCACTATCCATCTCAACCCATATTACGGTAATATGGCTCCCGGTTATTATTTCATGTGTTTAAGATTATTTTGTTGATTAATTAATTAAGCCACTGAAAAGCTTTATAATAATTAATATATTTATCCTTGGAGTTGTTAGTGTTAGTGTCCTAGAGACAATCTATTGTAAGGACATAATACTAGATGATATTTAGTTTGATTTAATATTATAGTTCAATTAATATTAATGTATGTCAATACACTTGTTGAATATTATGTTTGATTGTTTGCATTTATTCATACTAGTGTTCACATGAGTCATTGCTGTCATTGATGTTGTGAGAACTCAGATGACTTAAACATGATTCTCAAATAGCCCCGATCAAGGATCATCAAGAATGGGATATTGATGATACAATGGAGATTGATGTGCGATCTGCATCACATTCTTAGAGAGTGTAGTAAGATCTCACTTACTACGAGATACTAGGTATCTCATGATGGATGCACAAATACCTTAGAGGGTATTGGTATACCCATCCGAGAAACCGTTTGATGTATTTCCACTATATGTGTCTACGGTGTCTCGGTTAGTGGGAGCGATGCTATACTCCTTTGACTTGAGGTCAATACGCACGACATGTGTGGAGTGATGAACTTTGACCATGACCAACACTTGCACCCTTCCATGGGTAGATACGGCTTGGATTGGGTTCATCACGAAGTGTATGTGCGTGGTAGTTGAGCCAAGAATAAGATTCATTCCTCAATGTGGATTTAGAGAGAATACTCATCTTCTCATCATAATTGGATCTAAGTCATCAGCCGATGCACGTCAACTTAGACTTTGTGGCTAAGTGTGACATACATGATTAATTAGTGATTAGAGATAATATGATTAAGTTATTTGAATAGACACTTCATCATGTTCAAGACTTAATCGAGTATTCGCGAATGAAAGGAGGAAATCGTAATAGCCCATGTTTCAGTTACAGGTAGTTGCATGTTTCTCGCAACGTACCTCATATATTGAGAATGTCTGATTTATTGTCTAGGGTTCAATTTAGACCGTTAGTTTGACTAATCGCTCGATATATGAGGGCCTATGGGTCACACAACAAGTAGTTCCCTTTTACGGATTATAGTTGGTTGATTAAATGTTAAATTGGATTTAATATTTAATTTATGGAGATTTAATTAATAATAGATTAATTTGAAATTAATTATTATTAATATTTAATTAAATTGGATTTAATTAAATAGGATTTCAAATAATAATATATGGAATATTATTATAGGATTTAATATATATGGAATCAAATCCGTAGAGATTTGATATACATGGGAAGAGATTTTATATATGGGAAATAAATCTAAGAGATTTATTTTATAAGATTAGGGTTTTTATTTCCTAATTAGGTTAGCTTAAGATTTAAGCCGGTCCTCTCCCTATATATATGAGCTCTTGAGAATTCACAAACAACGTTAATTCATTATTCTCTCCATAAGATCTAGAGTTAGAATTTTCCTAGCAAATTCATCTCGGGATTCAACGCTGGTAAATCCGTGCAAGTCCGTGATCGGGGATTACGTGGATACCATAGTAGAGAAATATGTGTACGATTTACTGTAAGATTTCTCTTTATGTTTACACGTATTTAATTATGCAATTATGTGTTCGTTGTTGGTGAACTGTTTAATTTCGCTGCACATGTATTACGTGTTTACGTGCCTCTAAATTCCAACAGGAGTAAGGACATCTCAACATTATTATCAATACCAGAAAGTTAATTCCACTTGCAAGATTTGGTATGATAAAGGTTCTGAGCCCACCAAGAGGACTAATCAAGCAAGACTCTCCAAACACACGATTCTCTGTATTAATTTAGCAACTGTCATGTAATTAATATTATTGCCCAAGATATAGGGTATCGAAGTCGCAGTGATTCTCTTCTCATTATAAGTCAAAACAATAATTACTAATCGCACACAGTCCTTATTAAGTGACAGAGAGATTAAGAAATCAACAACCACTGAGGTCTAACTCTTCATCCCTTAAGTCAGTGCGAATGAGTTTATCCTCTCTGTAGGTCCGCTTCAGCGCATCAAATGCACTAGTGTAATCTCTCGTTCAAGACAAGTCAATCTGAGCCTTACACATCAACTTCTACCAATAGATTGTTCAGATCTATCTAAGTTGTGAAACACGCACTTGTTTACAAGGGACTGTTAACGTGATCTTCTGTGATCTGGTATCACCACGTTAACTACAATGTAACACGCGCTATTTTATGAACGGTTTCAATAAATATATATATATAACATTCAATCATATTTAAAGCAACAGTGATAAATAATTTATTTCAGTAAATAAGTGTTTAATACATAGGTTATACAAAGTAAAAGCATACTTTCACGTATAACCCCAACACTGTATTACTGTAAGTGCAAACATGTGTTACTGTAAATACAAGTATGTGTTATTGTAAGGACAAGTAAAAAATATTATTCATTTTAATACATATATTTGTCTTTCTAGTAACACATGTAAAACATTAAAAATTGTGTTACTATACACTCATAAATGTGTTACTGCAAAGAAAAATGTGTGTTATTGTAAAGAAAAAGATGTGTTACTGTATGAACAAAACTACACTTTCTGGCATGTGACCAACTGCTTTAAGTAAAATGTAAGAACAAAACTACACTTTACTGTAAAGAGAAAGATGTATTTTATCCGCTCCCCCCTTTGTTTTTTATTTGCTTCTCTTTCTGATATGTGACCAACTGTCTTAAGTAAAGACTGAAGCTACCAGATTACACCCTTAAATTAGTAAAAATATCTTCTTCTTTTTTTAATCATGTAGTAACACATATTTGCCATACAATAACACATACTTTCCTTTATAGTAACACACACTAGGAGCATTGTACGAATTTTTTGGGAAAATCCCCTTGATCTGGTTCGACCGGCTCAGAATTTGCGAATTTTCAGCACATTCCCATTTACAATAATATTGTACATGAAAGTCCCTCATTTAATTTTATAAATTATAATAATTTATTATTCTCTCCTATTCAAAATATATGTCATTTTAGCTAAATACACATATATTAAGAAAATTATTGATTTCCTAATCCTATTATACCCTTAATTAATTGCTTTTAAATTTTACATGAGACTGTAAAGACTATTATTATCTAAGTTATTTTTAATATTTTAAGGGTAAATTTGGAAGAAACACAATTAATTAATACTGAAAAGTGCAAAATGTCATTTAAATTGTAAATAAAGTGAAGAGTCAAAATGACATTTAATATGAAAATGAGGGAGTATCTCGCTCCATGGAGTGGCTTCCACTAAACAAACGATTCTCTCATGTGCCGGAGTTATCGGATGCAAAGTGGGTAAACTCCCATTAACATAATTGGGGTTGACTAGCGGTGCAAATCCTAAGAGGAAAGAATGTTGGAAACCCCTTGTTAATCGTTTTCGTAAGAAATTTCTTAGTTGGGAACTGAGAAATTTATAACCCGGTGGATGGATTATTCTCTAAATTCTATTTTATCGGCTCTTCCACCTTACTACCTCTCATTTTCCAAGTCACTGAGTGTTTATTGAAAATTATAACCAAATTTCATCGGGAGAATTTAGTCTTTGTGGTGGAGGGATTGTCTTTTGAAAGGAAAAGATGGGATAATTTTTTGTAACAATATTGAAACTTTTATTGAGGATGGCAAGTCCATCAAATTTTGGGAAGATCCATGGTTAGGCAGAGAGGGTAGTCTCAAATTAAAATTTAGTAAAATTTATGAGTTGTCTTTGCAAAAACAGTGTCGTATGTGAGAGTTCCTAAAGTTTTAGGGGGAGTCTCGGGCGTGGGTGTTTAATTGGAAGCATTCTTTAAACACTGATGATATGTGGAAATGTAGAATTGTTTATGCAGGATTATCCTTAATTCATTCTGTCAAGACTCGTTCAAGTGGATTGGATCATCAAATGGCATCTTCCACATAAGACACATGTTTTAGATAATGCAATTCCAGCGGAAAACAACGTCAAGTTCCAGTGGTCGAAACAATGGTGGAAAACCATCCCATTAAAAATTTCAGCGTTCACATGGAAAACCATCAAAGAAAGAATCACAACTAAAGATAATCTGTAGACATGAGGAGCCCAGGGAAGAAGGTGATATGTGTGGCTAATATTTGGCTTTTCCAGAATTGGTGCCACATATTCTTATCACATGCTCATGATCTTTATTGATTTGGATGAAAGTATGGTACTGGTTAAACTTCCATCTGTTATTCTCCCATACAATTTCTAAACATTTTGAGGCGTTCGTGCATCATGGAAAAGGAAGGTTGGCTAAAAGAATTGCTGGACTGATTTAGCAAGGAACTATATGGAAGATTTGAAAAACTTAGAATGTTATGATCTTTAAAGGTGAACTTATTGAGGTGGATCAGATTGTGAAACATAGCTGCCTCATATCAAAAAGTGCATGAAAAGAAAGGTATTGGTTATATCAGACCTCAATCCTCACAAGGCCAAGGACAATCTAGAAATCTAACTCATGAGGGTAGAAGGTTAGCTGATCAGGGAAGTAGGCTCGATTGGGAAGAAGAGTGTAAAAACTCCACAACCCAGAAGACATATGAGATATCCCCAGCACAGTTATACTCAGCCTAGGAAATCTCAGCCAAGTCAGAAGAAGCCGCAGTGGATAAAAGAGTCTACTGGTTCTGCCAGGTAAGCTAAGCCAGTGGTCTATGACTCTAGAAATGGGTCGAGCAGAACATACCCTTATAAGAAAGACTTTAAGACTGTGCCTCTGAGGACACAAGTAGAAACAAAAAAGCCTACCAGAGGGAAATGGTCTTCCCAGAAAATACCATCTCAGACTGTCCATCTGAATGAGCATGTTTTCGTTGATATATATGGAAGGAAGATTAGATTCCCCGATTTCTGGAGGGATAATTTATTCTTATGGCTTCCTAAAAACTGTGCTAACACTAGATGACCCAGTAATAAAAGGGTACCTAAAATCTGTTAAATCTGCAGGAACACTCAAGCCCACATGAGAGAGGAAAACCAAGCAAAAATGTCTGGTATATAGACAGTGGATGTTCAAAGCATATGACATGAGAAAGGAACCTAGAGTGACATCTGTAGAGAACAACTTTGGTGTAACCAGAGGAGTTGATAAATTGATCATTAATGACGTATCAGTAGATGAAGTCTACTATGTAGATGACCTCAAGCATAATTTACTTTTTGTATCCCAGTTCTGCGAAAAAATAAATAAATAAATATACATGTACATATATATATAACATAGGGTTAGAAAATGTAGGGGATGAAACACTCCTAAATTTTAAGTTATTTTAAATATTAAAACTTTAATTTTATCTACAAGATATTTCATGTGTTTTTAAATAAAAATTTATAGATAAATATAAAAATTATAGTTTACATGTTTTGCTATTGCGTCTTTATCCCCAAGTATCTCAAAATTTATTTTTGAAGGATTTAAAGAAAAATCAACGTTCAAATTGAGGGAGTCTTAGATAACCTTTAATTCCATATATTTCTCAACTAAAAATTTATTTCTCTCAACTCTTATAATTCCCGATCAGTTTTCACAAAGAAAATCACAGAAAAATATTTTTCATCGTAAAGTTGAGTTAAGTGTTCTGGATCTAAAAGTAGCAGAAACTCTCCTCTGATCTTCTTTAACAAAGTAGTAACAATTTACTTCTCTTAACTTTTTAATTGTTTTAGTTTCGATCGAGAGCATATGATTTTATTCAATTTGATGGTTTTAATAAAAGTTCAACTCTTGTTTTCATCACTTTGTTCGAAATCCAAACCCTTTCCAGCGTTATTAGGATTTTTTAAGATAAGGAAAATTACAAATATGATCCAATAATTTTATTTCAAAATATTTTAATTTATAAAGTTTAAATATTTCTTTGTTCTAAAAAAATATTTTCGGAAAAAGAAGGCTTTGATTTTTATTTTTAAATACATATACATAAATTTTGACCTTCAAAAGTTTGCTGCCAATGCAGTTTGGGTACTAATTTTAGTTCATTAAATTATTAGTAAAGATAATATATAATTATTATTTATTTAGTGAATAAAATTAAAACTTGTTATATTATTTTAGGCGTGAAGGATTAAAGATATTTCATTGCGTCGTTCAAATTCATGACATTGACAATTTGAGGTGGAGTTTTCTTCTTAATTGATTGAGTTATTTTGCCTGAATTTATGTTAATTTAGTTTGTAATTAAAAAAAAATAAAATTAAAAAAAATTAAAAAGTCGGACCGCCACTACAATATAATTGACTTTATGTAACATCTTATTGTAACACTTATAGTTTATATAACACAATTTGGTAACACTTTTCTAATTTATCTATTATGTAATACTCTATGTAACACTTTTAAATAAGTAACACTTATTTGATAACACTTTTACATAAGTAACACTTATTTGCTAACACTTTTACATAAATAACACTTATTAGATATCACTTTTACAAATGTAACACTTTTAAGTAACACTTGAACAAAAGTAACACTTTTTAGTATCACTTATACATATATAACATATTTTAATAACACTTTACGATAATTATTTTAAATAAGTACACATTTGATTTATAATACATTAAATAATTATATTTTTTGAGCACAAACATTATATATTTATATTAGTTACGTATTATAAGAACTACATTTATATACATACCCTTATAAATTAATTTGTTATTTACGTGGAGTAGTATGTTTCTTAATAAATATTATATATCATATAAATATATATTATACATATTTATATATGCATTATTTTTCATGTAGGTTAAATTTACTTATCATTTAAATTTATTTACGTTACATAATAAAAATATATAATATATGTTTTTAATAAAATTATATTACAAAATACAATTCTTAAAAGTAAAAACTACTTGGAAAAAATGGGATAATCGATCTTTAGAACAAGACACGTGGTTTCCATCGTTATATTAAAAAAAGCTGATATTGATTTAAATAACACTAATTTCCAAACTTTGTAAATAATCATAGAGTAGCATGTTGGTTAGAGTTTGCCTTATTAGCCTAAATAAACGATAGGGTTCGAAACCAAGTAACTACAATTTATTTTTCTATTCTTTAATTTTGATTTAATAAGAAAAAGTGTTACATAAAATTCATATGTAACATTTGTAAAGTGTTATCATAGGGTGTTGCATAATGTAACACTTTTTACAAAGTGATACCATAAGTGTTGCCTTAGACTTTAGGTATCATTAACAATTGCAACACTACTAAAAGTGTTACCTATTTGTTATAGTAACACTTTATAACTATTATGTAACATTTTTAAGGTGATGCATAAAGTGACATATATTGTAGTGCGCCTAATTCCCGCGTAGTCGGCCCTAGGCGCTAGGCGGTCCAAGACCGCCTGACTACCGACTTCCGACTTCTACACCCTTGCTGTGCACCAAACACACAAGTGAGAATGTGAACGCTAACTGATATAGTATAGGGCAAAGCTAGCCCTGGGGTTGTGCTGGTTGTGTCGTCGCACAGGATCCTACGCAGATTAGGGCACTACAATTTTTATTTTTTTATTTTATATACATAATTATATACTCCCTCCGTCCCATTGTATTTGTCCCACTTTCTTTTTATGGACGTCCCACTATAATTGTTCCAGTCCATAAAAGAAAAAAATAACACTCCACTAACTGTTATTTTAATATTATTATCTTCACTTTTCATCCCAACTACCACTTTTCATCTATTAAATACTATAAAGACCCACTATCTATTATTTTAATATTATTACTTAAACAATTCAATAAAAAAAAATGGGACAAATAGACGGGGAAGGAATATATACTAATAAGTTGCATTTATATTCTAAAGAGAAACCATCTTGATTGGAAGACGCACCTAATTGTAAGGCCTAGGTCGTAAGATTGATCCATCAAGAGCCAAGTGTGAGCTTAATTTTTTTTGATTTTCTTTTTTCACTTAGACCGTAATGTAGCGCTACTTTTTCTTTTTTTCCTTTTTTTTACTTTGTTTTTTCCTAATCTATCATGTGACTCATTTTTAGGAATATCTTTTTCCTTTTTTCTCTATTGTAATATAATTTATCTCATTATTTTTAAACAATTTCATTTTCTTTTTAAACGCTAATCTATTTCACTTTCACTTATTTTATTTTATGTTTATCTTTTCTTATTTTTACATTTTGTTTTTACATTCTTTTCCTTTCTCCTTCTTTTACTTTTTATATTTTAAAATTATTTTATGCATTTTATGAACGTTGATGAGAAATTAAATTTGATGAATTTGTTAAAAAATAAGAGTTGGCCTCTTGTGAAAATTAATTTTGATTTTGACGGTTAAAATCAAAGCAAAAATGAAGGAAGCCTCAATTTCGCAGGCAAGACCAATTTTTTGCGAGTTTGGCCCATTTTTCGTTTGGTCTGCAAAATTTTAACAATATTAAATTCAAAGCTGAATATATTTTCATAATAATATTACACTAATCACATAACATTATTACATTAATTAATGACATAACAATATTATACCACAGAAAACTGGGTTGTTATGGAGTAAAAATATGGTAACACACATAAATACATGACAGTATTACATGCAAAATTGTAATAGTATTACATTCAATACCAAACCTATTTTCATAATTGTATTACATTAATCACATAACAATATTACACCACAGAAAACAAGGGCTATTATGGAGTAAAAATAGAATAATACACATAAATCCATTATAGTATTACACTAATCACATAAAAGTATTACACTAATCATGTATTAGTATTACACCACAAAAAATGGGATGGTGTTATGGAGTAAAAATAGAATAACACACATAAACTCATAGAGTAACAACTTACTTTTGACTACAGTAGAGAATGAGGTACGGAGGTGCAACACCGATGTATTGCGGTAGTTGAGGATGATGTAATTGAGTTTCCGAGAGGAGAGGAGAGGGTAGGATTTGAGATTTTCACCACGAAAATCAGATTTAGATTTTCACAAAACTTTTTGCCAAAAAATAATATTGTCCTTTTAACAAGGTATTTTTAGTTTTAGATTATATATTCATAAATTAATTTTATTTTGGACGTATATTATATTTAATATTAAAATAAAATTTTAGTATGTGTCGTTATCAAAATATCCATAAGCATTAGACGATATTTAAATTATATATGTATAAATTTATTTGTTTAATTATTAATATTATTATTTCTTGCATAAATATGAAGACCACCCAATGCCGACTTTTTTCTCTCACTCTGGGCGATCAAGCCTAACGCTGGTTCAATTCACTACCGTCGATCTCGATGGAATCCTTCCATCAAATGACTCAACTATTCCTGAACCACTTCGCAACAATGGCGCTATGTTTGACAACTAAGTAAATATTGCTCAACATTTGGCAATTCATGGACGAAACTGATCTAGCCTACGTTGATAGGGTCGACGAACCTTTGGGCAACGAGGCAAAAATCTTGGGAGTAGTTGAAGGTCTAAAAAAGAACACCAAAATTTGGAAGGCGATGAGCAAGCAATACCCGAATACATATGCCGAAATTAGGTATTGGGCTAGTATCCAGATTAACAATGTTGAAATGCTTGCTCAGCGTTTGGGCGAGCAAGGGCTTGTTAATGTACGAGCAGGGGGCTAGTTGAAAGATGCCCACAATCAGATGCTAGAAGAACTGAACTGCCAATATGTATAGTCCAAGCCAGAGAAGCCATACAGAAAACCATGGGCGAACTACAAAGCCCCAGGGTTGGTTGAACCATTTGATGATGGAGGGATCGAGGTGAAACTCCTCGAAGTTTTAAGTATGAATCCGACACAAGTGTGCACGACAATCAGGGAGAGACATCTACTCCACCAACCGAGGAAAATTCAAAAAGAGGCGGACAAGCTAAATCCGAACAAGTATTGCGACTATCACAACAACATTGGCCACAACACTGGGGAATGTCGGGGTCTCTTGAGGCAATTTTGGAAACTCTACAAGGAAGGGAAGCTCAACAAGTACATCAAGCCAAGACTAATCAGCAAAATAACCATAACGAGCAGCAATCAAGAAATAATAACCAAGCTCATCTGTAGCTCGACCAGGAGCATCGAGGTCCCCAGATTTCCAAAGATGCCGAAGGACGGATAATCTACATGATTTGCCGAAGCGGGGCACACTCGAGGCCTCTAATGCACGGATACTCCAAAAAATACTATGGTGCAGTATCGGATTCGAGTGGGATTCACACCAGGTACGCCACATGGAAAATTTTGAAAAAAAAGGGATACGCGCACCGGGTGCGTTTATGATGCAAATCCAGTGCGTCTTGGGTAATTTAGAAAAAAAATAAAAAAATATGGGGCAATGTTGTAGTTTTTAAAACTTAAAATAAGAAAACTAATTTTAAATAAGTAAAATAACTTAAAATAAGAAAACTTAAAATTACCTTGTCAACACTCAAAGTCGGTAAGTCACCAGTCTCACCACACGAACAAATTTGACCACATGAACATAACACACCATCGTCTCCTTTCTACTTTCTTCACGCTGCGTCGCCTCCAACATTCTGTATATTATTATTTCCAAATATTTTACAGGTATAATATATAATAAAATAATAAATAAATAGATGTATCCTTGCCGAATCGCACCCTGAATTTTTCAAAAATCTGTATCCCCGTATCCGTATCGCGTCGCCCCCGCACCCGCACCTGTGAAACACAACTAGAGGGTATACTGCCTGCAACATCTCTATCAGGCCGACGTCAGAAGGCCGAGCTGCGAGCTCTCGACAACATTTTCTTGAGCTGCCTACCAATCAACGCCATCATGCCAAAGTCGGATCTGCTTGCTTTCTCCAAGGAAGTTAAGGACAGGGTGGTCTACCCTAATTGGGACCCTTTGGTCATTTAAGCAAGAATCATGGGAGCACTTGTTCATCGCATAATGGTGGACAACAGGGCATTTTGCAACATAATGTTCAAGAAAATTTTGGATTTGCTCGAAGGATTTACTGACTACGTTGAACCATGCGAGATCGCAATCAAAGGTTATGGGAATCAGTCGGTGCAACCCTACAGAATGACTAGCTGTAGAGATCGCCTCAACTCTAGAAAAAGAAATGCGAGCTACTAGGCAACTCGATTTCGTAATCATAGATATACCTTCAACTTTCAATGCGTTTTTCGGTAGGCCTTTTGAGCATGAATTTGGGGTTGCGTCCTCGTCTTATTTCTACTATATTAAGTTCCCCGGATCTTACGGGAAGATCAACACTGTGAAAGGTGACCAGATATCTGCAAGAAAGTGTTTGACCTATATCTGTTTTGATTTAATTTTTCCCTTTTATTTTGGTTGTCAATCTGAAATGGGGCAAGATAATCAAATAAATCAGACTTCATTTCAGAAAAATGAACAAAATAATAAAATGGAAATAGACATGAAGTCGAACAAAAGGATGATTTAGTGGAAGACGACCTACCCTTGGTTGATCTATCGAGCGAAGTCGAGATGAATGAAGATAAAAATCCTATGGAAGAAGGTCAATCCTCAGGGGATCTTCCCGACTTAAAACCACATCTCGGTTTCTAACCAATGGAAGAAGACCTCGCTAGACGAGGTCCAATTTGTGATCCAAGGGTTAGAGAAAACGAACAAAGGGCCACACCCACAGAAGAACTTGAAACAATTCCAGTCTATCTAGCTCGCCCGAAATTGAATTTATCCATTGGGACAAAAATCCCAGGCGACATGCAAGGTCAAGTGATAGATTTCCTTAAACAAAACCTAGATGTCTTCGCATGGTCGCATGAAGATATGATAGGAATTGATCCCGAGGTCACCTGCCAAAAGCTGTACATCGATCCATCGAGGAAGCCAGTCTCACAGAAGAGGCGTAAGTTTGGTCCCGAGAAGTATGCCGCTTTAGCAGAAGAAGTAAAGAAGATGCTCAAGCAATAAACTAATCGAGCAGGCTGATTACCCACAGTGGGTGGCGAGCGTGGTGCTCATAAAAAAATGAACAACTGCTGAAGATTGTGCATTGATTTTACCGACCTGAATGACACGTGCCCGAAAGATTATTTTCCAATGCCTCATATCAACCATCTGATCGACAACACAGTCGGCCACAAAATGATGTCTTTTATGGATGCTTTCGTCGTATATCATCAGGTCGCTATGGATAAAGAAGACCAACAATATACTTCTTTCCTAACCGAGAAGAACATGAATTGTTGGAAGAGGATGCCTTTCGAACTCAAAAATGTAGAAGTGACCTATCAACGTTTGGTAAACATGATGTTCGCCAATGAGATAGGAAAGATTATGGAAGTCTATATCGATGACATCATTGTGAAAATTGAGAGAAAGAAGATCATCTGACCCACCTCGCCCAAACTTTTGAAATCTTGAGAAAATATAGCATGAAGTGGAATCTGGAGAAGTGCAGTTTTGGAGTCGGTTCAGGCAAATTTTTGGGTCTTATTATTAGTCGACATGGTACTGAGGTAAACCCATCGAAGATAAAAGCATTACTAGACATGAAGGCACCTCGAAACGTGAAGGAGGTGCAGAGATTAATTGGATGCTTGACGGCCTTGAACAGGTTCGTCTCCAGATAGGAGATAAGTGTAAGACTTTTTTCGGTACAATGAAAAAAGGCAAGTTTTCTTGGACCCCACAAAGTCAGCCCGTCTTCGAACAACTCAAAGAATATTTGTCATCTCCCCAAATTCTATCAAAACCAATCCCGGGAGAAAAACTTTTTCTATATCTGGCAGCTTCGGAGTCTGCACTTAGTGCAGTATTGGTCCGAGATGAGGGGCAATTTTATTTTCCGATATATTTTGTCAGTCAGACACTCAATGATGCCGAGCTTAGATACCTGCCACAGGAGAAACTCGCATACGCTTTGCTGATGAGCGTGCGGAAACTTCACTAATATTTTTTCGATCATCAGATTGAGGCCCTTAAAACTATGCCACTTCAACAGATTCTACATCGACTTGATACATCGAGTCGACTTTTGAAATGGTCTATCGAGATCGGCCAGTTCGGCGTTACTTTTGCACCTCGGACTGCCATCAAAGCTCAGGTACTGGCTGATTTCTTGGTCGAGATAACCTTCCCTGAAAATACTTAGATTTCGATCAACACCCCTTGGGAATTATACGTGGATGGTTCTTCGACAAGTTCGCGAGCTGGGGTAGGAATAGTCCTCCTCAGTCCTGATCAACATTCCGTTATGACGGCCATCAAATTTCATTTCCACGCTACAAATAACGAGGAAGAATACGAGACCTTGATTAATGGTTTAGAAATGACAATGGCAATAAGACTTTGAAGACTGAAGGTATTCTGCGACTCACAGTTGGTTGCATGTCAGATGTCCGGATAATATGAAGCTAGGGGAGAGCAGATGATAAAACATCAGCAGGTTGCCAGGAGCCTTTTGGAGATATTTGAGCAGATCTACATCGAGCACATCCCGAGAGCAGAAAACTCACAGACGGATAGGTTGGCCCGACTCACCACTTCGAAAGGAGCTTCGATAATGGAAAACACCATGGTCACTAAGTTAACCGCCCTATATAGCACCCGAACTACTATTAATTTAAACGAGATAGTATGGACGGGGCAAACAAGACCATCGGGGGATCAACTCCTAATCTGCCAAATCGAGGCACCGAAGGAAACTTGGATGACTCCCATCATCAAGTACATCGAGATTGGAATTCTACTTGAAGACAAGATGCTAGCTCGCCGATTACAGCTAAGGGCAGCGAGGTACTTCATGATCGGAAATCAGTTATATAAGAGGAGTTTCTCGTTGCCTCTCCTTAAATGTATCACACCCAAAGAATGAAAGAGAGTTTTGAAGGATATTCACGAAGGATTCTGCGGAAATCACACAAGGGGGCAATCACTCGTTTATAAGATGATCATGCAGGGTTATTTCTGGTTGACTCTAAGAAAGGACATGATTGCATATGCCAAATCCTGCCACAGATGCCAAGTTTTTGCCCCAACAATCAAGCGAGCTCCCGAAGAATTGACATCGATCTACAGCCCCTGGCCATTTTCAAAGTGGGGCATCGACTTAATTGGACCTTTGCCAATAGCCCCAGGCACGGTGATGTACGCAGTGGTCGCCGTCAATTATTTCACCAAGTGGGTGGAAGCAGAGTCTCTAGGGAAGACCGAACAAGAGAAAATCATCAAGTTCATCTGGAAGAATATAATATGTCATTTCGGGCTCCTACAGACAATTGTTTCGAATATTGAAAAATAGTTCGACAGTTTCGAGATCGATGCCTTTTTTGCAAGTGGAAGATCATTAAATTGTTCTCCACCCCGTATCACCCTCAGTCGAACAGGCAGGTGGAGGCAGTCAACAAAATAATCAAACACACTCTCAAGGCCTAGCTCGTCGGGGCCAAGGGATTGTGGGCTCACAAACTCCCCGACATACTCTGGTCTTATCGAACAACTTTTTGAAATTCAACAGGCGAAACACATTTCGCACTCGCCTTTGGAACAAAAGTAGTAATACCAACTGAGATCTTGGTTCGGAACCATAGGACCTCACAAACAATCATGGAGAAAAATGATCGAGCCCTTGCTATCGAGATCGATCTACTTGAAGAAAAGAGATTAACTTCCGACCTGCGGAACGTGACCTATAAGCAACAATCGGAGAAGTACTACAATTCGAAGATCAAGATCTAGAAATTAAAAGTAGGCGACCTCGTTTGTGATGAAATCTAGGAGTTCAGAAAGGCGTGTTTGGACCAAACTGGGAAGGCCCGTTGAGAGTTTCAAAATGTTTATAAAATGGAGCTTATGAGCTCGAGGAAAACAATGATATCCCAACTCAATGCCCATGGAGTGCGACCTACCTTAAGAAGAATTATCAATAATGTAATAGTTTGTAAATAAAGACTCATACTTTGTAGCACATGATCACAATTCATTATGAAATTGTCCAAGTTAGATCAGTTTTCTAGTTTTTTCATTTTTATATTTAAGTACTTAAGGGACCGGTTGATGACCTCTAAAGATAGAGTTGCTATGCTGTGAAACTTGTTCACCGTGAAACTGGTTTTTTATTAGGCATACTCTTTAGTAATATAAGTCACACCCTTTAGTAATATAAGTCACGTCACACCCTCCAGTTATAACTATGATACCCTCTACTATAAGTCACACCCTTCACTTTTATGAGTAATACCCTTTATAGTAAAAAGCCACACCCTTTATAGCAAAATGTCACACTCTTTAGTAATATAAGTCACACTCCTTAACCAGTTTCACCATGAAACTTGTTCACCCTATACTTTGCCCTAAAGATATCATTTTCCAAAATATGGTTCTCAAATAAAATATGCTAAGGCAACAAGGTCGCAAACAAATAAAATGACATGCAAACAATGGATCCTTAAATTCAAGAACAAAGGGGCAGGTAGTCGACCTCCAAGGAGGTCGCACCCCAAACTTCATGTTTAGAAATTTAAGAATCACCAAGACATTAAGGTCGCAAACAAGTATGAAGACCAAGTCACAATTTTTAGGTTCAAGAACAAGGGGCCGATAGTCGACCTCTAAAGAGGTTGCACCCCAACTTTTACGTTCAGAAACCTATAAATTACCCCAAGACATTACGGTTGCAAACAAATAAGACGACCAAGTTACAATTCTTAAGTTCAAGAACAAGGGGCAGGTAGTCGACCTTCAAGGAGGTCGCACCCAAAACTTTATGTTCAAAAACTTAAAAATTATCAAAGATATTAAGGACGTTAATAGATAAGATGACCAAGTTGCAATCCTTAAATTTCAAGAACAAGGGGTAGGTAGTCAACCTCTAGGGAGGTCGCACCCCGATCTTTGAGTGCAGAAACTTAAGGATTACCGAGGCACTAACTCGCAAATAAGTAAGACGATTAAGTCATAATTTATAAATTTAAGAACATAAATTTTGGACAGGTGAGCGACCTCCATAGAGGTCATCTCCCATAATTTATGCTCATGAATTTATAAGTTAAAACTTACATCGCAAATCGATTAACGAGTTAATTCAAAACAAAAATATTATTAAGGTTCCAAGCTTATTGAAATAAAGCGGTAAAGTTAAAGTTTCATTGATAAAGCCTGAAAGGCGAAGTACAAGAGGCCCAAAGGGGCAAATTATAGAAGCCCGAAGGTGAACTAAAACAGTACAAATTTTTCAGAAAAGAGGAATCCTAGTAAGTAAGCTAAGCAACCGAAGGCTCTGAAGGTCCGACCACCTTGGGCTAAAAATCACCAGTAGGGGAAGCATTCGAGGTGCCTGTATCTTTGGCATTTTGAGTTCCAACCTCGGCGTCGACCTCTGCGTGCTCACCCATGCCTTCTTCTTCCACATCTTCATCTCCCTCGACCTCCTCTTTAACTTCAACTTCCTCGGCATCCACGGTGTTCCCTACCTCGTCAGTAGTCATAACAACCATAAATTTGGCGATGTCATAAATAGGAATCGAGGAAGGAATGAAAGATAAGTCACAATTATAAGGAATCAAATCCTTTAGAGGAAGCTGGGCATCAGGCGCGACGGGGTTAACTTTCATGTAAGAAATCAATTTCTCCAGCATAGAGGCCTACACTATCGAAAGATCAAGGCTGGGCTGATGAGCAGCTCGCACTGCGTTCCCATTAGCGACGACGTAGGCAAAATTTGAAGAGTTAGTTTTAGTCACTTGAATGGTGGCCTTGAAATCTTGCTTCTCAACCTCTGTTCCTTTAAGTCGGAGATCTTCTGGTTGGTCAGGGTCTTATATTCGGAAGCCTCTTTCCTCACCGTCTCCAGATTAGATTTGTACTGCTTCGCGGCCCTCTTACGATTTTCCAAGGATTGAGCCAAGTCTTTAGCCTTGCTATCAACGCTCTTCATCTTCTCAATGGCTTCCTCCTTCTTAGAGACCCTTTCTAGATCGCTCCTGAGCGATTGGCAGGCTAACTCAGAGAGGTCGTACTGAGTCCCAGCCTCATGATACTGCTCCCATCTCCTTTCGAGGAAGGCCATCGATCGATAGACATAAACCATCGAGGCGGTCATGTTCTCGTAAACTTCTACTGGTCCGCCTCCTCGGCCAGCAATAGCGTCCCTAACCTCAAAGCATCATCATATATCGCTCGGAGATAGGAGGGTTGAGGATCATTGGTGGCCAGAAAGCGCGACCACATATAACTCTTGGTCGCCACTCCTCGGAAAATATCGTCCTCAGGCCCATATCTGCGAAAAGGCAAACAACGAAAGTTAGAAAAATCGATAGACGGAGGAGATTATTGACAAAACAAAGACTCCAAACAAGTACTTGATGACTCGATCTTCATTCCACCCCAAGAAATTGTCATCCCTTGCAAGGCATTCTCGCCGTCAGGTAATTTCAACCACGGTCTGGGGAACACCGGCTGAGCCTGAGACAACGAGCTTCTTAGTAGGAGAGTTCCTCAGCTCTTCTTAGTCAACCAGGGTGAGCTTCTTACGGGCCGACGACTTAGGGCAGGTATCTCGGCCCCCATTTTGTTAGTGTTAGTGTCCTAGAGACAATCAATTGTAAGGACATAATACTCAGATAATATTCAGTGTTGGTTTAATATTATTTATTTAATATTAAATGTATGGCATTACACTTATTAGAATGTTATGTTTGATTGTTTGCATTTGTTCTTATCTGTGTTCCCTTGAATCACTGTTGTCGTTGAGTATGTGAGAACTCAGATGACTTAAGCATGATTCTCAAATGGCCCCAATCAAGGATCATCAAGAATGGGATATTGATGATGCAATGGAGATTGGTGTGCGATCTGCATCATACTCTTAGAGAGTGTAGTAAGATCTCACTTACTACGAGATACTAGGTATCTCATGATGGATGCACAAATACCTTAGAGGGTATTGGTATACCCATCCGAGAAACCGTTTGATGTAGTTCCACTATATGTGTCTACGGGTGTCTCGGTTAGTGGGAGCGATGCGATACTCATTTGACTTGAGGTCAATACGCACGACATGTGTGGAGTGATGAACTTTGACCATGACCAGCGCTTGCACCCTTCCATGGGTAGATACGGCTTGGATTGGGTTCATCACGAAGTGCATGTGCGTGGTAGTTGAGCCAAGAAAATGATTCATTCCTCAAAGTGGATTTAGAGAGAATACTCATCTTCTCATAATAATTAGATCAAAGTCATTGGACAATGCACGTCAACTTGAACTTTGTGGCCAAGTGTGACAGAAGTGATCAATTAGTGATTGGAGATAATATGATTAAGTTATTAGAATAGACACTTCATCATGTTCAAGACTGATCGAGTATTCGTGAATGAAAGGAGGAAATCGTAATAGCCCATGTTACAGTTACAGGTAGTTGCACGTTTCTCGCAACGTACCTCATATATTGAGAATGTCCGATTTATTGTCTAGGGTTCAATTAAGACAGTTAGTTTGACTAATCGCTCGATATATGAGGGCCTATGGGTCACACAACAAGTGACTCCCGTGTACGGATTATAGTTGGTTGATTAAGTATTAAATTGGATTTAATATTTAATTTGTGGAGAATTGATAATATATTAATTTAGAATTAATTATTATTACTATTTAATTAAATTAGATTTAATTAAATAGGAATCCCAAAATAATATTATGGAATATTATTGTAGGAAAATATCTGTAGGGAAAACATATCTTTGAGATTTGTTTTGCAAGATTAGGAATTAACTTCCTAATAAAGATGACTTAGGATTTAAGCTAGTCTCTCCCTATATATATGACTTCCCGGGATTCATTATTTACTACAACAAGAAAACCTAGTTTCTCCATAAAATCTAGAATATGAATTTTCCTAGCAAATTCCTTCTCATATTCAATGATGGCAAATCTGTGCAAATCAGTCCACGGGGATTACGTGGATACCGTAGTTGAGAAATCTGCTTTCGAATTACTGTAAGATTTCTCGTTATGATTATTCGTTCTTGTTTATGCAATTAACTGTTCGTTGTTGGTGAACTATTTAATTCCGTCGCGCATGTATTACGTGTTTACATGCCTATATATTCCAACAGTGGTATCAGAGCTTCAGACTCTTTGTTTTAATTGCATAATTAAAATAGGTTTTGTTTTATTCAAAACTGGGGCACGGTCGTTTTGATAAACTGGACCACACCCCTTATTTGTTTGCTTGGGTCGTCTTCTTCATGCTAAAATCCCCAAATTTATTTTGAGGTTTTCTCTAGGAAAGCCCATTCGCCCTCATCGCTCGTTCACATGGCGACGCTTATCTTGCATCGCTCGAGGCCCCGCTTTAAACGTCGTGGCCTCGCGACATGTGCTGGAGCTCGTAATTTGGCCCGTGTGATTTCACCATCGTCGATTTATCGCTCCGCCTCTATCCTTCGTCTCTTTTCTCGGCGGTGCGCCCCTAGACTCGAGTCAAGGCTGCGTGCCATCGAATCATCTGAATCGATGGCGGTCGCCACCGATTCGATCATCTTTCTTGCGGTTTTAGTTTGGAACCCGATTATTTGAGGTCGAGCTCATGTGTAAACCCTTGATTCTGGCGGTAAGTCGCTCGCGTGCGTTAAGCGGCGGCAGCGACTTCGCGTCTAGTCGATTAAATGCGTCGCTTTTTCCTGATACAGGTTTTGGTTTCGATTAAACTTTACGGTTTTGGTTTCCGATTTACGGTTTACGGGTATTCGTCTCATGGTATTGGCCTTTGTCTTGATTTAAGTGTGTTTTTCGGTTTTAGATTGCTTGAAATTTGGCGTATTTGGGATTCGTTGTTTTTGGGCTTTGCAGACATTCTTTTGGTTTAGCTTCGATTGGGTTTTGTTAGCGTACCTTTGCTTTTTCGTTCTTCAATTGGATTGAATGATGAATCCTAACAATATTGATTGTTCAAATGATTAATTAGATTATTCTTGATGAACCAAGGTTGAAATTGTTGGTATTAGTTGTCCCGATTGACGGATGGTTTCCGGGCAGTGATGAGGGAGGGACCGTCTTGCAAATTAGATTTATAACTGACCCCTCTGTGCAGAGTTTTAGACATTGCACTTGAGCCCTTGCAAATAAATAATTAAAAAAAATTGTTTTAAAAATTAATAAGATTAATTTTTAAAACCTGAAATAAATTGGGTTTTATTTTATAATTAATTGGATTAATTATTAATTTTAATAATCGTGAATTGAATTTAAAATTGGATTTTAAAGTTTGGTTTATAAAAGGATTATTAAAATCCCACTTTCATAACCTGTTTTAAATTACGTTAACGCATTTATAGTCCACATTATAAATTGTTTGGGTAGGCGGCGCCCAATAATTGTCGAACCGTATTAATTGTTTTGGTAGACGCCGCCCATATAAGTGTTAGTCCGTATAATATCATGTTTGGGTAGGGGGCGCCCAATAGATGCTCAAATGTGATGTAGATTAACATGTTGGATCTCGATTAAGCACTTAATACCCCGCCTTTAAAAACGTTCCTCAATAAAATATGGTTTTCTCATTGATTTGATAAGATGTCTTACATCAAAATTAAAAGTAAACCGGAGATTTCGTTCCAATGAGTACTTAAAGACCCTCGTCTTTTGCTCGGATCTACATCTAATGAGACTTTTATAGGGACACGTAATGTCACCGCTTGATGGTTGTAAACCAACTTAAATTTGTTTCGCTAGCCCTCGCAGGGAACAAAGGGTAAGGGACATCAGTCACTTAGCAATTGGTTTGGAGACCTACCAGTTATGCTAATGTAATGATCAACCCTCACTTGGATTATGATAGTAGTAATGTGGATCCTAGTCCATTATGATTTATAGTTGATATAAATTCGTACTTTTCCGATGAGGTCGTTAAGTATGTGAAAATAATGGAAACGAAATAAATTTAAAGGCCATATTTATTTTGATTGCTGAATATTGATCATAGGAATTATGTGCTTTAATTTCCGTTTTATTTTATTTCTCTAGGATTGTTGAAATGAATAACTTATCATTGAGAAGCATTTTGGAAACGAACAAATTGGCTGGGCCAAACTTTCTCGACTGGCACCGAAACGTTCATTTGGTGCTAAGGCAAGAAAAGATTGAGTACGTATTGGACACGCCAATCCCTACTACCCCAGAGGCTGGTACTGAACAAGCCGAGGCGTTTGACACCGAAGCTCAAAAGAAGCATCAAGAGGATGCTTCTCAGGCTCAGTGTGTTATGTTACTTGGGATGACTCCTGAGTTGCAAAGGCAGCATGAGAGGATGCTCCCCTTCGAGATGATCATGTTAGTGTTAGTATCCTAGAGACAATCTATTGTAAGGACATAATACTCGATGATATTCAGTTTGATTTAATATTATAGTTCACTTAATATTAATATATGGCAATACACTTGCTTGAATATTATGTTTGATTGTTTCATTTATTCATGCAAGTGTTCCCATGAGTCATTGCTGTCATTGAGGTTGTGAGAACTCAGATGACTTAAGCATGATTCTCAAATAGCTCCGATCAAGGATCATCAAGAATGGGATATTGATGATACAATGGCGATTGGTGTGCAATCTGCATCATACTCTTAGAGAGTGTAGTAAGATCTCACTTACTACGAGATACTAGGTATCTCATGATGGATGCACAGATACCTTAGAGGGTATTGGTATACCCATCCGAGAAACCATTTGATGTATTCCACTATATGTGTCTACGGGTGTCTCGGTTAGTGGGAGTGATACGATACTCCTTTGACTTGAGGTCAATACGCACGACATGTGTGGGATGATGAACTTTGACCATGACCAATGCTTGCACCCTAACCATGGGTAGATATGGCTTGGATTGGGTTCATCACGAAGTGCATGTGCGTGGTAGTTGAGCCAAGAAAATGATTCATTCCTCAAAGTGGATTTAGAGAGAATACTCATCTTCTCATAATAATTAGATCAAAGTCATTGGACAATGCACGTCAACTTGAACTTTGTGGCCAAGTGTGACAGAAGTGATCAATTAGTGATTGGAGATAATATGATTAAGTTATTAGAATAGACACTTCATCATGTTCAAGACTGATCGAGTATTCGTGAATGAAAGGAGGAAATCGTAATAGCCCATGTTACAGTTACAGGTAGTTGCACGTTTCTCGCAACGTACCTCATATATTGAGAATGTCCGATTTATTGTCTAGGGTTCAATTAAGACAGTTAGTTTGACTAATCGCTCGATATATGAGGGCCTATGGGTCACACAACAAGTGACTCCCGTGTACGGATTATAGTTGGTTGATTAAGTATTAAATTGGATTTAATATTTAATTTGTGGAGAATTGATAATATATTAATTTAGAATTAATTATTATTACTATTTAATTAAATTAGATTTAATTAAATAGGAATCCCAAAATAATATTATGGAATATTATTGTAGGAAAATATCTGTAGGGAAAACATATCTTTGAGATTTGTTTTGCAAGATTAGGAATTAACTTCCTAATAAAGATGACTTAGGATTTAAGCCAGTCTCTCCCTATATATATGACTTCCCGGGATTCATTATTTACTACAACAAGAAAACCTAGTTTCTCCATAAAATCTAGAATATGAATTTTCCTAGCAAATTCCTTCTCATATTCAATGATGGCAAATCTGTGCAAATCTGTCCACGGGGATTACGTGGATACCGTAGTTGAGAAATCTGCTTTCGAATTACTGTAAGATTTCTCGTTATGATTATTCGTTCTTGTTTATGCAATTAACTGTTCGTTGTTGGTGAACTATTTAATTCCGTCGCGCATTTATTACGTGTTTACATGCCTATATATTCCAACAGTGGTATCAGAGCTTCAGACTCTTTGTTTTAATTGCATAATTAAAATAGGTTTTGTTTTATTCAAAACTGGGGCACGGTCGTTTTGATAAACTGGACCACACCCCTTATTTGTTTGCTTGGGTCGTCTTCTTCATGCTAAAATCCCCAAATTTATTTTGAGGTTTTCTCTAGGAGAAGCCCGCTGCCGCTCGCCCTCGTTCACATGGCCGCGACGCTATGCCGTATCGCTCGAGGCCAGCGCTAGGCGTCGTGGCCTCGCGACATGTGCTGGAGCTCGTAATTTGGCCCGTGTGATTTCACCATCGTCGATTTATCGCTCCGCCTCTATCCTTCGTCTCTTTTCTCGGCGGTGCGCCCCTAGACTCGAGTCAAGGCTGCGTGCCACCGGAATCAATACGAATCAGTGGCAGTGCGCCACCGATTCGATCATCTTTCTTGCGGTTTTGGTTTGGAACCAGTTCGCTGGGGTCGAGGCTCCGCGCGCAACCCCTTGATTTACGGCGGTAAGTCGCTCGCGTGCGTTAAGCGGCGACGGCGACTCGCGTCTAGTCCCGATTCGTGCGATGCGCTTTTTCCCTGTTCTGGGTTTTGGTTTCCGATTCGCTTTCTGGTTTTGGTTTCCAGTTTCTGGTTTCTGGGTATTTGCGTCTCATGGTATTGACGCCTGTACTGATTTCGTGTGTTTTCGGTTTCGATTGCTTCTGAAATTTGACGTATTTGGGATTCGTTGTTTTTTGGGCTTTGCACATTACTGGTTTCGTTCGATTGGGTTTTGTTCGTGCACTGCTTTCGTTCTTCAATTGGATTGAATGATGAATCCTAACAATATTGATTGTTCAAATGATTAATTAGATTATTCTTGATGAACCAAGGTTGAAATTGTTGGTATTAGTTGTCCCGATTGACGGATGGTTTCCGGGCAGTGATGAGGGAGGGACCGTCTTGCAAATTAGATTTATAACTGACCCCTCTGTGCAGAGTTTTAGACATTGCACTTGAGCCCTTGCAAATAAATAATTAAAAAAAATTGTTTTAAAAATTAATAAGATTAATTTTTAAAACCTCAAATAAATTGGGTTTTATTTTATAATTAATTGGATTAATTATTAATTTTAATAATCGTGAATTGAATTTAAAATTGGATTTTAAAGTTTGGTTTATAAAAGGATTATTAAAATCCCACTTTCATAACCTGTTTTAAATTACGTTAACGCATTTATAGTCCACATTATAAATTGTTTGGGTAGGCGGCGCCCAATAATTGTCGAACCGTATTAATTGTTTTGGTAGACGCCGCCCATATAAGTGTTAGTCCGTATAATATCATGTTTGGGTAGGGGGCGCCCAATAGATGCTCAAATGTGATGTAGATTAACATGTTGGATCTCGATTAAGCACTTAATACCCCGCCTTTAAAAACGTTCCTCAATAAAATATGGTTTTCTCATTGATTTGATAAGATGTCTTACATCAAAATTAAAAGTAAACCGGAGATTTCGTTCCAATGAGTACTTAAAGACCCTCGTCTTTTGCTCGGATCTACATCTAATGAGACTTTTATAGGGACACGTAATGTCACCGCTTGATGGTTGTAAACCAACTTAAATTTGTTTCGCTAGCCCTCGCAGGGAACAAAGGGTAAGGGACATCAGTCACTTAGCAATTGGTTTGGAGACCTACCAGTTATGCTAATGTAATGATCAACCCTCACTTGGATTATGATAGTAGTAATGTGGATCCTAGTCCATTATGATTTATAGTTGATATAAATTCGTACTTTTTTCCGATGAGGTCGTTAAGTATGTGAAAATAATGGAAACAAAATAAATTTAAAGGCCATATTTATTTTGATTCTTTGAATATTGATCATAGGAATTATGTGCTTTAATTTCCGTTTTATTTTATTTCTCTAGGATTGTTGAAATGAATAACTTATCATTGAGAAGCATTTTGAAACGAACAAATTGGCTGGGCCAAACTTTCTCGACTGCACCAAACGTTCATTTGGTGCTAAGGCAAGAAAAGATTGAGTACGTATTGACACGCCAATCCCTACTACCCCAGGCTGGTACTGAACAAGCCGAGGCGTTTGACACCGAAGCTCAAAAAGAAGCATCAAGAGGATGCTTCTCAGGCTCAGTGTGTTATGTTACTTGGGATGACTCTGAGTTGCAAAGGCAGAGACATGAGAGGATGCTCCCCTTCGAGATGATCATGTTAGTGTTAGTATCCTAGAGACAATCTATTGTAAGGACATAATACTCGATGATATTCAGTTTGATTTAATATTATAGTTCACTTAATATTAATATATGGCAATACACTTGCTTGAATATTATGTTTGATTGTTTCATTTATTCATGCAAGTGTTCCCATGAGTCATTGCTGTCATTGAGGTTGTGAGAACTCAGATGACTTAAGCATGATTCTCAAATAGCTCCGATCAAGGATCATCAAGAATGGGATATTGATGATACAATGGCGATTGGTGTGCAATCTGCATCATACTCTTAGAGAGTGTAGTAAGATCTCACTTACTACGAGATACTAGGTATCTCATGATGGATGCACAGATACCTTAGAGGGTATTGGTATACCCATCCGAGAAACCATTTGATGTATTCCACTATATGTGTCTACGGGTGTCTCGGTTAGTGGGAGTGATACGATACTCCTTTGACTTGAGGTCAATACGCACGACATGTGTGGGATGATGAACTTTGACCATGACCAATGCTTGCACCCTAACCATGGGTAGATATGGCTTGGATTGGGTTCATCACGAAGTGCATGTGCGTGGTAGTTGAGCCAAGAATAGGATTCATCCCTCAATGTGGATTTAGAGAGAATACTCATCTTCTCATCGTAATTGGATCAAAGTCATCGGCCGATGCACGTCAACTTAGACTTTGTGGCTAAGTGTGACATACATGATCAATTAGTGATTTGAGATAAATTGATTAAGTTATTTGAATAAACACTTCATCATGTTCAAGGCTTAATCGAGTATTCGTGAATGAAAGGAGGAAATCGTAATAGCCCATGTTTCAGTACAGGTAGTTGCACGTTTCTCGCAACGTACCTCATATTTTGAGAATGTCTGATTTATTGTCTAGGGTTCAATTAAGACAGTTAGTTTGACTAATCGCTCGATATATGAGGGCCTATGGGTCACACAACAAGTAGTTCCCTTTTACGGATTATAGTTGGTTGATTAAATGTTAAATTGGATTTAACATTTAATTTATGGAGAATTAATTAATAATAGATTAATTTGGAATTAATTATTATTAATGTTTAATTAAATAGGATTTAATTAAATAGAATTCCCAATAATAATATTTGGAATATTATTGTAGGATTTAATATATATGGAATAAAATCCGTAGAGATTTGATATACATGAGAATTAAATCCGTAGAGATTTTATGTATGGGATATAAATCTAAGAGATTTATTTAAATAAAGTTTAGGGATTTTATTTCCCAATCAGGTTAGCTTAAGATTTAAGCTGGGTCTTTCCTATATATATGAGCTCTTGGGAATTCACAAAGAACGTTGTTCAAATTCTCTCCATAAAATCTAGACTAGGAATTTTCCTAGCAAATTTCGTCTCAGATTCAAAGCTGGCAAATCTGTGCAAGTCCATGAACGGGGATTACGTGGATACCATAGTTGAGAAATCTGCTCACGAGTTACTGTAAGATTTTTCGTTATGATTATTGTAATCTATATGCAATTAAATGTTCGTTGTTGGTGAACTTTACTTTCCGCTGCGCATGTATTACGTGTTTACGTGCTTCTAAATTCTAACAGATCAAGCATCAGAAGGATCTCTTTGATTCTAAATCTCGTTCTGAGATTTATGAAGTGATGAGAGATCTGTTTGGATGCCGAATGTCTGAGGGAGGGAAGGTTTCTCCTCATGTGTTGAAGATGATTGGGCTGATCGAGAAACTTGGTCATCTGGGCATTGAGCTCAACACCAATGTTGCTGTTTATGCAATTCTTTAGTCACTTCCCGATTCATATTCGAGTTTTGTGGTAAACTTTAATATGAATAAGACGGAATCGACTATGCCCGAGCTGCATAACATGCTAAAGACTTTTGAGTCTTCCACTGCTAAGGAAAAGCCCGTGCTCATGGTGAGTGCCTCCACTTCTTCTGCTCCGTAAGGAAAGGAGAAGCGGAGGGGCAAGGCAAAGAAAGGTTCCAAGCCGAGCTTCCTTAAGCCCAAAGGTGGAGTTCAAAAGAAGGAGAGGGTGGACAAGGATGTATGCCTACACTGCAAGCAGAAGGGGCATTGGAAGAAGGACTGTAAGGTTCTAGCAGCTGAAAAGAAGACACAAGGTGTCTCAGCCTCTGGAACAGGTATGTTTGTTATTGAGATAAACATGTCCACAAATGATACTAACTGCTGGGTATTAGATATCGGTTGTGGCTCACACATTTGTACAAATGTGCAGGGTCTCAAGGATAGCAGGGCAGTAAGGCCGGGGAAGTCTCGCTACACGTTGGGAATGGAGCAAGAGTTGCTGCTACACGTTTTAGATTTACCCTCTGGTTTTAGACTTGAACAGAATAATTGTTATTTTGTTCCTTCTATTACCCGCAACATTATTTATATTCCGATGTTGGATATTGAAGGTTTTTCCTTCCATTTTGCAAATAATAATTGTTATTTTTCGCTTAATGGTCGTGTGTATGGAAATGCTCCTCTATCAAATGGTTTATATTTGTTGCATTGTGGATATAACATTCTTAATATATAAAATAAAAGACTCAAACTTAGTAATCATGAAAACTCGACTTACTTGTGGCATTGTACACTTGGTCATGCAAACGAGAAAAGAATTGCAAGGTTAAGAGATTATACTACTTAACCCTATTTGACTTTGAGTCTTATGAAAGTTGTGTATCTTGTCTCAATGGCAAAATGATCAATAAACCCTTTTGGAGTTCGTGCCAAAGAAGTTCTAGAGTTGATCCACAATGATGTTTGTGGACCATTGCCCACTCTAGTTCATCATTTTTACTGATGATTTCTCTAGGTTCTGGTATGTGTATCTGATGAGACACAAATCCGAATCTTTTGAGAAATTCAAGGAGTATAAAGCTGAAGTAGAGAAACATCTTGGTAAGAGTATTAAGACCCTTTGATCGAATCGAGGAGAAGAATATCTTAGCCATGAATTCACTGATTATCTGAAGTTGCATGGAATCCAATCACAATGGACTCCTCCCGGAACACCCCAAATGAATGGTGTGTCCGAGAGGAGAAACCGAACCTTGTTAGACATGGTAAGGTCCATGATGAGCTTTTCCTCTCTTCCAACATTCTTATGGGGATACGCGCTCCAAGCCTCAATCTATATTCTGAATATGATTCCATCTAAATCAGTTGAGCATACGCCATACGAGCTATGTCATGGCAAGAAGCCAAACTTCTCTCACATGAGAATGTGGTTGCCCCGCATTTGTGAAGAAAATGCTCACTGATAAGTTGGAATCAAAAGGTGAAAAGGGTTACTTTGTGGGAATCCTAAGGAAACTAGAGGATATTATTTCTATCTTCCTGAGAAACAAACAGTTATTGTTTCTAGGCAGGCCAAATTCCTTGAAGAAGACTACGTCTTAAAGGAACAAGGCCATAAGACGATAGAACTTGAAGAAATTCAAGAACCACAAATTAACAAGGAGACTGATATCTTGTCAAAGCAACATGACAAAGAATCAGTGGGAGCATTCAGCAGCTCACACGGTGGAAGTTTATCACTAAGTGATCCTCTTTCAGCCAGTGGGAGAGTAATTGGAGTTGCATTGCTCGAACAACGAACTCTAAGTAGGCTGAATGAGAACAACATAGTTCAAACTCCTGCTCAAGAGGCATTCGGAAGTGCTCAAGGAGCATCCGGAAGTGTCGCTCTTGAGGCCTCCCCGATCGACGATGAAATCACTGTACCACAAAATTTTCACGATCAGAATGTGCAGCCTGAACAACCACAACTCTGTAAGTCCACTAGAGTTCGTAATTCGATCACCAGATATTATGGTTTCCTCGTGGAGGAACATGATGACGTGGAGATCCCGAATAAAGACGAACCTAAAACTTACACTGAGGCAACATTAGATGTTGACTCAAAGAAGTGGCATGAAGCCATGAAATCCGAGATGGACTCGATGTACACCAATCAAGTATGGGACTTGGTTGAGTTGCCTAAAGAGGTCAAACCCATAGGTTGCAAATGGGTCTACAACCGTAAGACCGATGCAAATAGCAAGGTACAAACCTACAAGGCTAGGTTGGTGGCGAAAGGTTATAGCCAACACGAAGGTATTGACTATGACGAGACTTTCTCACCAGTTGCTAAAATCAAGTCCATTCGAATTTTACTTGCGGTAGTAGCACACCTCGATTACGAGATTTGGCAGATGGATGTCAAGACAACTTTCCTCAATGACAACATTGATAAGGAAGTGTTTATGACTCAACCGGAAGATTTTATATCAAAGCCAAAATCCAATCTTATGTGCAAGCTTAAACGATCCATTTATGGATTGAAGCAAGCTTCTAGGAATTAAAATATCTGATTTGATGAGGCTGTCAAATCATTTGACTTCTTCAGAAATTCGGAAGATCCGTGAGTCTATCGGAAATGTAGTGGGAAGAATATTGTCTTCATAGTTGTGTATGTCGATGACATACTCATTATGGAAAACAATATCCCACTCATCCAGTCCGTGAAAGAATGGTTTTCAAAGACCTTCATGATGAAGGATCTTGGTGAAGTCTGTTACATCTTAGGGATCAAGATCCATAAGGATAGATCCAAGAAGATGTTGGGGCTGTCACAGTCCACCTATGTAGACAAGGTGTTGAAGTGATTTGCGATGGAGAACTCTAAGAGAGGTTCTCTGCCAGCATGTCATGGGATAAAGCTGTCTAAGAAGGATTGTCCTTCTACAAACATTGATATCCAGCGCATGAAGGATATACCATATGCATCTGCAATTGGATCCATCATGTATGACATGAGTTGCACTAGGCCAGATGTGGCTTCGCTGTCAGCACCACTGGTAGATACCAGCAGAATTCGGGTGAACCTCACTGGATTGCTGTCAAGAACATTCTTAAGTACCTTAGACGTACCAAAGACTGTTTCTTGGTCTACGGAGGACAGTCAGAGATGGTTGCCACTGGCTATGCTGACGTAAGTTTCCAATCTGACTGTGATGATTACAAATCTCAGTCAGGCTATGTGTTCACTCTCAATGGTGGGGCGGTTAGTTGGAATAGTTCCAAACAAGAGACTACCGCGGATTCAACAACCGAAACTGAGTACATTACTGCGGTGGAAGCTGCCAAAGAAGTTGTCTGGATAAAACAGTTCTTAAGTGAACTAGGGGTAGTTCCAAGTGACAACAGTCCAATAAAGTTATATTGCGACAATACTGGTGCGGTTGCGCAAGCTTAGGAACTGAGATCCAATAACAGAAACAAGCATGTACCGAGGCGTTATCACTTGATAAGAGAGATAATCACTAGAGGAGAGATAGAGTTAGAACGTGTCCCCACGGAGTATAATCTGGCTGATCCTTTCACCAAGGTTTTGAGTGTACATTTACACACTAGACATTTTAATGATCTAGGAGTTAAACATGTAGGTGATTGACTCTAGTTTAAGTGGGAGATTGTTAGTGTTAGTGTCCTAGAGACAATCCATTGTTAGGACATAATACTCAGATAATATTCAGTATTGGTTTAATATTATTGTTTATTTAATATTAAATGTATGTCATTATACTTATTAGAATATTATGTTTGATTGTTTGCATTTGTTCTTATCTGTGTTCCCTTGAATCACTGTTGTCGTTGAGTATGTGAGAACTCATATGACTTAAGCATGATATGACCCCAATCAAGGATCATCAAGAATGGGATATTGATGATGCAATGAAGATTGGTGTGCGATCTGCATCATACTCTTAGAGAGTGTAGTAAGATCTCACTTACTACGAGATACTAGGTATCTCATGATGGATGCACAAATACCTTAGAGGGTATTGGTATACCCATCCGAGAAACCGTTTGATGTAGTTCCACTATATGTGTCTATGGGTGTCTCTGTTAGTGGGAGAGATGCGATACTCCTTTGACTTGAGGTCAATATGCACGACATGTGTGGAGTGATGAACTTTGACCATGACCAACGCTTACACCCTTCCATGGGTAGATACGGCTTGAATTGGGTTCATTATTTACTATAACAAGAAAACCTAGTTTCTCCATAAAATCTAGAATATGAATTTTCCTAGCAAATTCCGTCTCAGATTCAACGCTGGCAAATCTGTCCACGAGGATTACGTGGATACCGTATTTGAGAAATCAGCTATCGAATTACTGTAAGATTTCTCGTTATGATTATTCGTTCTTGTTTATGGAATTAACTGTTCATTGTTTGTGAACTATTTAATTTCGCTGCGCATGTATTACGTGTTTACGTGCCTATATATTTCAACACCTTTACCCCATCCGGGACCGAGGTGGAGCTCGAGTCTTGGTCTTAAGAGCCCCAGAGGCCTGACCCTTCTTCGATTGCTCATTCTTCTTTTCTTCTCATGTTCTTTTTTCTTCTTTGATGGCCAACTTAACTTTCTCGGCTAGAACGTCGGGGTTAAAGTTATCCATTTTCTCAAGAATGGCTCGCTTAGTAATTCGAATAGGAACGACAAACTCAACTGCAAGACATGAGGTCATTAAGAATGAGTTAAAAGCCCCGAGTTCGCCTGAAAGACCAAATAATAAGGGGTAATATTCTTTAAATTAAAGTGTATACACCTGCCAAGTTCGGGTCAATAAAGTGACGAGGAATTATCTCCAAGCTAACTTGCTCCCAGAGCTTCTTGTCTTGAAGAGTGAGCAAAGACCTCTCTTCCACCGAAAGGAGATAAACTTGAATCAATCTGACCAGAAAGGATTTTGATAGCTTATTAGGTTTCATAACATAGGTGCCTGAAAAAAGAAAGAAGAGTTAAATCAGTACAATATGAGCTCGGTGTGAACTAAGTAACTTACGTCGATGGTTCTTATAAGAGGTCGGGATTGTCAAGTAGCTCAACATGTCGGGGGCATAAACCGGACCTTTCCAGGCACCCCCCACAAACCAAAATTTCAGTTTCCAGCCAGAATCCTTGATCGAAACATCCTCTACAATTTTTAGCTTCGAGCGAGCTTTGAAATAGTAGTACCCACTGTCGGCTTTCCAACTCGCCAGTGATGTCAGGAAATTCAGCTCCACTGCACTAGGGAAAGCACGATTTTTGAACGCGACATAACAAATTTAGCAACCTAATGATGGTACTCCACCCATTTGGAGTAATCTGCATTGGAGCCACATTCCAAAAACTCAGGAGCTCGCTAATCCTTGGGTGTAAAGGAAAACGAACTCCCACGATCCTAGAGAAGGTTGATCGACACGTTCCTTCTCGCTGGGCACCCTAAAATAGAAATCTCTAGGAATACATAACATAGTTCGATATATAAGAAGATTGACCTCCGTTATCGAGCTCTCAACCAAGTTCGCCGCATATGCACTTTTGGTAGGAATGAGGGTCAGTTTGAGAGCAAGGCAGAAAGGGTTTTGGGCGAGGTACTCTTAATAAAATTCAATCTGCCTCTCACCATGATACACCTCGGCAATGGGCGTAACCACCATCCACTCAAACTCATTGTTGTCAAAGGACTCTGAAACATCAGGCGACGGTTCATCTTTACTACGACTTAATTACGGCGCGCAACCGCCTTCTCTGAGTGGAAATCGATTCCCCCACTTTAAGTGGTGTCGAATCCGACGTCACCTCCACCACGGTCTCCTTCCCGGGGCGGTGGCTCGAATTCCCTGACGATACGACGTTCCTAGTTTTGCTACGATTATCCGATGCCACTCCAACAAAATAAAGAAGAAGAAGAAAAGAGAAGTCAATATGTACCTTCTCAAACCGAATTCACGCCAAGGAGAACGCACGAAGATTTCACCGGTGAAATGCAGAAATTCTCGTCGGAAATCGCCCAAGGAGTTGCAGTGTTTCAAAAATAGAAAAGGGGGGCAAAAAATGGATATTCGCTACTTATAGGTGAGGATTTGGGAATGCGTGGGCCAGACGTGAGTGCATCAAGCCGCTCGCGACCTTTCGAGTAGGGCATGTATTCCCCATATGCCATCATTGCCTATTCAGTAGGCATTACAGTCGAGGCGAGCAACCATCATGAAGATCACGTATCGAGAAAGTTGTCGAGCGTATCCAAGAAGCTAATTGATCTCGCCAACATTTTTACACGTTAGATGAATAACTCGCACACCTAGACGAGTTAAGGAATGTGACCTAGGGGCAATTGTTGTGTGAGATAAAATACGAGGTGGAACCCACTCCTCATTTTTATCAATTCAAATCCTATCTCGAGAATCTAAGATAAATTAGAAGAATTCATCTAAGTAGGCCACCTCAGCGACTGGAGCGAGCCCTGCAGTTCGCATACTAGGAGATAACGAGGTCGACCAACTTGGCTGGATGAATCGACGAACTTCGATAATGATTTAACAAGTGTCAGAGATCTCATCTAGAAGACCTTCCTTAACCATGTCGAGTTAAGAGAATATCGACGATTTGACAGTTTTAGGTACCTACTTTAGGTAATCTCAGCAGAAATCTAACGCAAATCCGGGGAGCTGGTCGAGGTAAATCGAGCTACGTCGAGCTCCATTAGTCAACTAGATTTTGTAATCTTTAGCATTTAATGGATTTGTAGGCATTAAATGCGTCGTGTACTATAATCTGGGAGAGTGAGATCCACTCTCCCCAATTGTATTATAAATAGAGGTCACTTAAGACCAAGGAATACAAGAATTGAATACTCACCAAACCTCTCTCAAATTGTTCTTGCATTTATGAAGAACATTCTCTCTAACACTCAATCATAAACATTTATTGTTACCAAACTCTATTAATTACTTGTTTGTGTTACCAAATACTAAGCCACAATCAATCAATCTAATCTCGATATTTTGGTACACAACAATGATGAACCACCTATTTATGATGAAGAGGAGCCCGTAATTGATGTTGTGCCTCCTATTTTTTATGTCGCTCTTGAAAATGATCCGTGCGAAACTTTCGATAGAAAAGATAATTACAATACAATTTTTGGGGTTCGATACGACGTCAAATGAATCCTACCTCGATGATGATAAAGGTTTAGTCTCACCACATAACTATTTTTTTTTATAGCTCATGATAGTTATTTTATTGGCAGTGCTATGAGAAATCCATCTTATCGCTTGAAGATTTTGGGCCACACTCGAACAACCGGTATTTTTTAGCTCAACTATTTATTGTCTATACTTTATTCCTTTAGAGACGAGATCGGTTTCAATTCGAGGATGAATCGTTTCAAAGAGGGTGAGAATTATGGAGACAGGATCGCGAAGCAATCTCGTATAATTATAAGCTGATTTGGAGAATCAAGATTTTTTGGAAAATTAATATTAGTATCTTTATTTTTATTTGTTTTGATTTATTTTCATAGATTAATATTTATCTTTAATTAGTTTTCCGCTCTTATTTAAAGAGTCAGTTGTAAACGTTTTATTTTCAGTTGAATGATGAATTAAGAAAAGAGTTTTTCCTGTTTGCCTATTTTACAGTATTAAATTATTGAATCAACGTATCTTAGAAGGCGTTATTTGTTCATTCGATACGCCCGCTGCATCACAAACACTATCAACTTATAATATTAATCAATTTTTTTCATAATCACTAATTCTAATCAATTCTTCAAAAGGTATAATTTTTTTACAAACACCCCTATAATTCCCTCATCATTGTGGAAGTAAGCATGATTTTGTAAGGTGACAATGAGGGAGGGGCAGGGGAGATATTGGTTATGAAACCCCTCCATCATTGTAGTTGCTCTTTTGTACCAATTATTTTGATTAAGTTCAATCAATATTTCTAATCTTGGGTGAGCCAAGTTACTATCAATGTCACGTGTTGGTCCCGGTGCTAACGAGTCTCACACGTGTATGGGGGGAAAATACACGTGTTCAGTGATTTTTTAAAACTTTTCTTTCATTGAGGTCAGATGGGTCAGGTTGTCCTGATGATTTTGCCCTGAGAAGCACAGATCGCCCTGAGTCAGAGTCTACTGAGACAATGATCCTGAGCTACTTTCAGAAGCTTCAGATTAGCCCAACTGATCCTGAATTGATCAGAGATCCTGAGGAGCTTGGATCAGATAGTTATCTTACTGAACACTCAGTAGAGTTAGTTCAGTTTGGTAACTATCTGTTATAGCTACTCAAGTGTGCAGAATGGTTGGCCCTAAGTTTATACTCGTTTTAGCTTTGCTGAAATTCTTCTTCCTTAAATGAAACAATGATTAAGGCTGTGATCAATTTAATGCAAGTTCAGTGGATTGATTCCAACTGAGTATCAACAAAAACAACTTTCAGTGAAAAACATGCAACAATAAAATGCAGTACAGAAAGCAAACAACACAACAATTTATAGTGGTTCAGAGACTCAAGCTCCTACGTCCACTCTCTCTGATCTTCAGAGAAATTCCTTAACCACTTCCTAAAGCTTTCAGGCTAACTCACTGTAGCTTACTCACTTTTCTACCTTGAGTTTTCTGGTTGACTCACTGCAGCTTACTAACTCAAACACACACAAGTGTTCAGACTACCACAAGTAGCTTACTAACTTATTCTCTAGAGCTTTCTGGCTGACTCACTGCAGCTTACTCACTCTTTACAACTCTAACTCACCAACAAATCACACACACTCAAACTACCTTATCAAAGGGTTTGGGTTGGTTTCCAACTAGGGTGAGATATCCTTTACAATAAGAATAAATGCAAAGGCTAGGATATCTCTACTAAGCTTTGGATATTTCTATCAATCTAGGCTTAGTGAATGAGTTCTCTCCAATGTGAAACACTTGGGAAATTCTAGGTTTTTCGAGTGCTTCAATTTGCAAGAATACGAATGAGCTCTTGAGTTGCTTTGAAATTTCCCATAACCTCTCAATGTAGAAGGTCACTGGTATATATAGGCAACTTTCACCAAGGTCACTCTTTGAAAAACTATCCGTTGGAGGAGATAGTTTCATGAGTTTCCTCTTCTGGTTATTGATGAACGACTATTTTTAGGGTTTGAACACTCCCTTGCATGTTTTAGGAATTATGCAGCCATGTAGCCAATCACCAATTTTTTTGCAGTTTAGAACATAGTACTACTGATAAAATTCAGGGTCCTGTAGCTTTCAGTGTCAGTGAAGTACAGTGTTGTCTTCCTCTGATTGGTTCTTGTCTTCGGTAAATGTAGACAAACAAAACGACTTTTTTTAGGTCAATCTCTCTGAATGAGACAACTTTAAACAACACTTAGACTTAGTTCCTTTTGTCTGCCTATGAATGTTTTGGGCAATATCTATTCTTTTGTATTCAGATAGATATTTCTTCAGGGCCTCTGAACATTCAGGTTCTCTGAGTCTTCAGTAGCTTACTGAGTTTTCAGTTCTACTGATTCTTCAAAGTCTTCGGTTCTTCAGTATCTTCTGAGTCTCCAGTTCTTCAGTATCTTCTGAGTCTTCAGTTCTTCAGTATCTTCTGAGTCTTCAGTTCTACTGATTCTTCAGTAACTTCAAAATCTAACCTGATCTATATCTGCTGACTATACATGGTGCAGATAACTTCCTGAACAATCTATACTGAATCCTGACACAGACTATCAAGATTATCCTGAACATGTCATACTCAGGGGTTTTGGGATCTAATCAAAACTTTTTTTATTAAATTCATCTCCCAACATCACGCTTAGCGGTAGTTCAATACGGTATTGCTGAAAGTACCGACCCATAATATTATAGAATTAATTACTCATAGGTCCATATATAGAGTCAAGAGTTCTCTTATATTCATGCCTTTTTACAATTACTAGTAGGTCATGTTGTGTACTAAAATTAGATGAATTAGGGATTAAGATGTGGCTTAAAGATCTTAGTAGCACAAACAATAAATGTGAGATATGGAATGTATTTATGACTTATGATTGTTTTAGAGAATAAAGGTTTGAGTAATAAATTTGCAAGAGGTTTGGTAAGATAATGAATTCTCTCATTTTCTTGGTCATAAATGACCCATATTTATAGAGTTTGGGAGAGTGGAGCTCACTCTCCCGGATTACAAGTACAAGGAGCCGAAAGTGACCCTGCAATACATTAAATGCTACAAGACTGATGTGACCTTCTTCTGAAGTCCTGGGAGGTTGTTCGAGGCAAGCTGACCTCGACACCTCGATGGGACTTCGCCCTAGGTAATCCCCTGATTAGCAGGGAATTAACCGTTTAAGTACCCCTAGATGCCATTCGTAACTGTCCTTTACTAATTCATCCACTCTAGGAAAGTTCCTCGACTCCGCCTATCTAACACTGGTCAAATCATAGTTAATGCTCTGCATTTGTGTCAGCCCGAGGTCATCAGTGTCGCCCAGGTCGCACTCCTCTCAACTCGGTCCGATTCTTCTGCTCAGAGGCCTGTGAGGTGTTACACTTGGCGGATTCTCTAATTTTACTCACCCTGGGTTTAGTGAGGTCGGGGGCGACCTCACGCGATATGCACACAACAATAGCCCCTAGCTTGTCTTCCTGTGCTCGCAAAGGGGGGTCGAGCTACCCTTTTCGTCCTTATCTTGAGTGTGACGTGCGAGGTCTCTAAAACTTCTCGAGTATGTGTTGGAAAATTTAGAGTTTTGATGAAAGTTCTAAAACACATGTAATAGGACCAGTCAGACCTGTTAGCTGACTGATGTTTTTATTACCAGTTATAAGAATACCAGTTGATAATTATTGTATAGAACAACTGATGTAGAAGATAGGTCACATATTGAGGGGGAACCTCAATATGTATAGGTCAGATCTGAAAATCTGAAGAATAGCTGATATCCGACAGGCCAGAAGGCAAGAGAAGGACAGAAGATCAGATTGATTTGATAAAGTCAGATATCTCAGCTGAAGTCATGAAGCTCAAAATTCAGATGACGTGAAGATCAGATGACTTCCAGACGATCAGACCAGAAGACCGACATTAGCCGAGTCTGCTAGTTGAAGCTAAGACAACTGGCACCAGAAGACTCTATCAGGTAGACTGATCAGTTGTGACTGATCAGGTCAGCTCACCAGGTGAAAACTGATGTTTCACCAAATCATACGTCGATGATCTGAACAAGAAGAATGTCAACCTTAGTTGGTAGAACAACACTGAAAAGTGCTTCTGTTAACCAATAAGGACAAGACACGTATGATTGGAGCCGGCAATTATGGGATTTGGTGTTGCTTTTGTAACGGCTATAAAAGACACTATTCACGCTTTCGGCCATGCCATTCCTGAAGCACGTCACATCAATCCTGCAAGTCTACCAAATATAGCCAGAAATTCAAATTGCTCTCCAACGGCTCTTTGATTTCGAGGCCTATAAATATGGGATTACTCTTCAGAGTGAAGACACAGAAACTATCAAGAAGCTCAAGCTATAATCAAATTTCCGCACGAAGAACACAAACTTTAAGATTATTTTCTAAGTGTTCATCCCATAGTTCTTAGCACAAAAATCTTTTCATCTAGCTGATAGGCTACTTAAAATCTAGGAAATATTTCAAAGTTGGAACCAAAACAATCTTACCCAAAACCCAAAGTTAGGTTAAGTTGTTTAGCAAGATTTCAGACTAGGGTTTCTAGTTCTGATTTCTGGGATCGGTTGAGTGAGAACTCTTTAAATATCTGTTGGTGTACTGTGTTGGACTAACACAATAATCTAAGTCCAGTTGGTTTAGTTGGTGCCCCTCGTGATAGGGAAGAGTGGACGTAGGACTGGTTATCCGAACCACTATAAATCTTGTGTGCATTTACCTGCTTTGATTAACTGTTTTACACAATCGCACACAACTTAATTAAAGCTGCATACATATTCTAAGTTAAGATCAGTAAGATCAGTTTGCACCAAGCTTCTGATCTGATCAAGTTTGACACTTTAGTCAACTGGTTGAAAGAATGACTTTGGAATCTGATTTATTAAAACTGGTTTTTCACACGGGTAAAATTTAGCTTCCGCACAATCAGTTAAACTGATAGATACCGAACTGATCTGCCTTCAGGCGATTAGTAAGTTAGATATCAGTCCAAACTGATTCACTTGCACTCTGATCAGGCTAACTGCATTCACACCTGATCTGCACAAAAAGTTTTCAGAAGTCTATTCACCCCTCCCATCTAGACTTCTGCCCTCACAAAACCCATTCGGGGCCTACAAGTGGTATCAGAGCAGTGGTTCTACAGACCACTGGCTTTGAGTATCATCGATTCTTGAGGAAGAATCTTTGTGGTCATTTGAACAGATCTTGAAAAACCATTTTTTTAAAACTCATTCATTTTTCCAAAATCACTCTGCATGGATAATACCTCTGGTATGTATCATGATTTGCTGAAGTTCTCAATTGATGAGTATGCAGATTGGGCCATATATATGTGCAACCATCTAGGTTCGATAAGCGGCAGAATGATGGAAGTCATTGAAAGAGGACCCATCATCATATATCACGACGAGGAGATCCAGACTTTGCCATGGGAAGTCTTGTGCAAAAAAGCCCAGCCTTGATGGATGCAGAGGAAAGGAAGTTGTATACTCTAGATACAATCGCCAGGCATATAATCATGAAGACGATGGATAAAGTCACCAATGAGAAGATAAAATATCTCAAGACCGCGAAAGCAATGTGGGATACTCTAGTTGAGATATGCGAAGGAAATGATCATATCAAAGACAGTGCTGCCCAACGAGACCATCAACGAGCTCGATGGAAGGATTACTATGTCAGTAAATAAGCTACGAGAACTTGGTGGAGAGATGTCAGACAAAGATATCAACTACAAGATCTTAAGATCTCTCACCAAGAAATGGGACATGAAAGTCACGGTAATCAAGGATTGCCAAGACATTTCAAAGATGAAGCCAAGTAGCTTGTTCCTAAGCCTTAAAGCTCACGAGTTTGACTTAATCGAAAGAGGACAAGCAGATGAAGACGAGACACCTGCTGAAGCCTCAATGTCTAAATCAGTTGCGTTTAAAGCAACCAGCAGCAGATCGAAGGCCACTGAACCTGTTGGAAACATAATAAGTCAGGCAGAACAAATCGCTCTGCTTACCAGGAAACTTGAAAAATCAAATATTCAACTTGGTAAGTATCGCAGATTCTATAAAGATTATCAACATAGCAGAGGAAGAGATAAGAGATCACCGACGGATCTCCGTAGAAGAACTGATCGATGATCGAAGAGATCACAGAGAAGAAAAGAAAAGAGATAGTCTGACTGATGAGAGAAGAGATAACAGATCTGACAGAAGGAGCACAGATTACTATCAGAAAGGGAAATCACCTGATAGATTCTACAGACGGAATGACTCACCTGGAAGAAAAGGTTCCGTGGATCGTGGAGAGTGTTTCAACTGTGAGAAACCAGGTCACTACAGCTCAGATTGCCCAGACCTGACGCCAAAAGAAAGAGAAGAAAAGCGGAACAGAAGAGAGCAACGCTACGAGACAGAAAGCCCTCGTCACGACACATCCGAAATTGATGATTCCTATTCCGCCCCTCTGAGGATTCTCGGGTACTCATCTCAGAGAAGACTTCGTCCTCGATAAGCAGTGTTGTTGACTTCCATGAGAATGAAGATCTGATATTCTCTTCAGATGACGATGAAATCTGCCTGATGGCCAAGGAGGACCAATCTGAGGTAACCTCCAAACCTTCTGCTTTGTCTGCTTTCACACCTGCTATTATTAGCGCAGACCGCCTTTGGAGAGATTGACCATGTACTCTACTCGAGCAATTGCTTGATGATATCTCTAATGCAAAGAGACACTTATGCTATAGTGGAAGCCGAGAATGACAAGCTAAGGATCGAAAATAATCGCTTTGTTAAAGAGAACGATCTCGAAGAAAGCTCTTGAATCGAATCACTAAACCGCCGTAGGTAACCGAGGAACTTAACATTCGAAAGTTAAATCTTCGATCGGAGAAGCGATCAAAGATCGACTAGCAATCAACAAACAAACAAGTGATGACTTCAAAATCCTTCAAGCTAAATTTGATGAGCTATTCCGACTACACGAGAGTCTAAAATCTTCCGAGGATAGTTTACGCAAGAAAATAGAGGTTTTAACAAAGTTATCTAAAACCGCTTCAAGATATGAACACCTATTTTCAACACCGACTAATAAGAAGGGACTTGGGTATGAGAACCTTCCACATCCTCAAAACCCCGTTTGATTCACTTCAAAAGGTGTAATCAAACGAAGTTTCACAAAGATACACTAAAAGCTAAACTTGTATCCGATAAGGAAAAAAAGACACATTGAGCAAGTAAAGGCGGTGCCTAATCGAAAAAGGAAATGAAATGGACCCCAATCGGTAAAGCATCGGTAGAGAATCAACAAAAGAACCCGATTCTTACGAAGAGACCTCAACTCGATCAATGATTAGGTATCGAAAAAACAACCTCTCAAAGGAAATCTAATCTGAGACCCAATCAAGGTCACCGCCGAATAATAAGCAACTATAGGTAAACCGCAAAAAACCACCTATGCCAAAAAAGATATGAATCTTTTGATGGTAGCAGTCGTACCTACCCTTATAATCAGAAACCTAGGGCTGCTTCACCTGAGCCACACTGGATTAAAAGAAGACAAACAACAAAGATAAATCCCAAGTCTTCTAAGTCACCCAAGGCTCACACGAATAATCATACTAATCAGAAAGCATATAAAGAGACGTATGATTATGTTGATATGTATGGGAGACAAATCAGGCCTTCTGATCTAACTGATTACAATAGAAGTGTCATGTTTGTATGGATCCCCAAAACCAACCCTAACCCCTCAGGACCCAATCCAAAAGGGGTACCTAAAGCCTGATTTGGTTGCAGGTTCGCGTGGGTCTGGCCAACAAAGGAGGTGTACAAGCAACTATCTGGTACATCGATAGTGGATGCTCAAGGCACATGACTGGAAGCAAACATCTCCTTAGCTCTTACATAGAACAAAAAGGCCCGCGTGTACTCTTCGGTGATGATAACTTTGGTTTTACAAGAGGATTCAGAACCTTAGAGAATGATGATGTACAGGTTACTGGAGTCTCGTATGTCGAAGGTGTAAAGCATAACCTGTTATCGGTTTCACAATTCTGCGACAACGGATTTAGTGTTGAGTTCTCGACTGATCAATGCACTATCAAAAATTGAGCCACTCAACAGATCTTGCTAACTGGTTCAAGGAAAGGGACTATCTACACAGCAGATTGGAACAGTTGCCCAAGAAATGCATGTCTGATTGTTAAGAGTTCCAAAAGTAGCAGTTGGCTCTGGCACAAAAGAATGAGTCATCTGAACTTTAAAACTCTTAATAAGATAGCAAGGATGTCTTTAGTGGAAGGACTTCCGAATGAGGTATTTTCTAAGGATCAGACATGTGTCGCATGTCAGAAGGGAAAACAGGTTAAAGCCTCATTCAAGGAAATCCCTGGACCGGCATCCAGCAGAGTATTGCAGCTGCTTCATATGGACTTATTTGGACCAGTTACACCAGTCAGTCTCAGCGGACGCAAATATACTCTGGTAATCGTGGATGATTATTCCAAGTTTACCTGGGTTGTATTCTTACATAAGAAGAATGAGACGACAACAAAGATACCCGAGCTGCTCAAGAGATTACAAAATGAAAAGGGTGTCAGTGTAGTAAAAATCAGATCAGATAAAGAATGCAATTTACGAACTCCTTTATTCTTGATTTTTTGTACTAAGTTTAATATCTGACATGAGACATCACCGCAAGAACGCCACAAATGAATGGAGTAGCGAACGGAGAAAACAGAACTCTCAAAGAAGCTGCTCGCACTATGTTAGCTGAACATGCAATACCAAGCCGTTTCTGGGCAGAAGCTATCAATACTGCATGCCACACTCAGAACAGATGTCTTCTAACTAAGACTCACTACAAAACACCCTATGAACTGTGGAAGGGCAGAAAACCTCGTGTTTCTTACTTCCATGTTTTTTTTGGTGTAAGTGTTTCATGCACAACAATGGGAAGAGTCGGTTGAAGACTTTTGAGGCCAAAATCGATGAGGATATATTCTTAGAATATTCCTCATCTAGCAAGGCTTTCAGGGTTTACAACAGGTTGTGGAAGAAACACCCCATGTAGTCTTTGATGAAACATCTTCTGAACAAGAGAAATCTGCCTCAGAACAAGAAGTACCAGATCAACCAGTACCTGATGCATAGAAAATGAATCAGCTAATGATCAAGGAAAAAGGATCAGAACTCGTAACAGTATACATTCCAGATCTAGCTGATTCACCAGGTCAATCGATCCAAAGGTACGAACAATGTCGATGAAAAGAAGTTCGCATACCGAGATAAAGATCAATCGAACCATCCGGTTCGCGGGAACACTGAAGTTCCCACGAACAGACATCAGCACATGATGAGTCCAACATCAGCTGAGACATGTTCTTATCAAGTGGCTCATAAATCTGCACCACTCCCAATCTCTAGTAATGAACTATTATCAGAAATGGATGATGTTCTCCAAACCGACGCAAATCAGAGCAGAAGGACACGGATAACCACCATCCAACCGATCGATCATCGGAGACCCATCCGATAGAGTTAAAACTAGACATCGATTGGTGAAAGTGCCATGTATTCTTTGTTATCTGCCTATGAAGGAACCAACAACAATAGAGGAAGCTCTACAAGACGCTTGGTCGGATTCTAGCCATGCGAGGAGGAAATGAACAATTCGAGAGAAATCAAGTTTGGGAATTGGTGGACGGACCCAACTCATCAAGACGTAATTGGCACAAAGTGGGTATTCAAGAACAAGAGAGATGAGAAAAATGTCATAACCGGGGAATAAGGCAAGACTTGTTGCTAAGGGGTATTCACAATTAGAAGAATTGATTATGATGAGACCTTTGCACGATCGCTCGCTAAAAGCCATTCGGTTGTTTTAAGCATATGCTTCCCCACGAGGGTTCATTTGTGTATCGGATGGACGTAAAGAGTGCATTCTTAAACGGGGTACTAGCGAGAGGGAAGTTTATGTCGAACAACCTCCGTGCTTTGAAAAAGGGCAACCAAGTGTACCGTTTAAGAAAAAGCTCTTTATGGCACAAAACAAGCTCCTCGAGCTTGGTATGATACACTCTCTCGGTTCTTGATAGGCGGTGGTTTCACTAAAGGAATAGTGGATAGAACCTTATTCGAGAATAGAAGATGGAGAAGATATTCGATGGTTCGATTTACGTGACGACATCATCTTGGATCTCCCAACAAGAGAGTCTGTGTGAAAGATTCAAACAAGGCGATGCAAGGGAAGTTCGAGATGTCCATGATGGGTCGGATGAGTTACTTTTACGGGTCTACAAGTTAAGCAAAATACGAAGGGATATTCATCTACCAAGCAAAGTACACTAGGAGTTTATTGGCTAAGTTTGGAGTTCAAAACGTAAGGAAGCCGAAATTCCTATGTTGATTGGATTCAAGATGGATCCGGATGAGGATGGTCGAAAAACCAATCGAAAAGAATATATGGCTCTCATTGGGTCTTTACTATACCCGACCGCCAAAGACGGATATCACTTTTGGGTAGGTGTATGTGCGATTTCGTGCAAATCCAATGCAAAGTCACCTAGAAAGCGGTAAGCAGATTCTTAAGTATCTCCGAAGGACGATAAACCTTGGTTTATTTTACCCATCGATGATAATCTAGAGCTTAGTGGGTATTCTGATTACAATATGGAGGTTGCAAGATTGACAGAAGTCAACCTCGGGGAACATGTCGATTCTTAGGAAGTAAAAGCGATCTCGTGGTTTTCAAAAGCGGACATCGATTCGCGACATCTACTATCTACTAAGCGAGAATATATGGGTCAGGAAGTCATTGCTCCCAAACCGCTCTCTGCTCGATCGGCTGACTAAGGGATTATAACATTGTAGCTAAGAATGTACCTATATTCTGTGACAGTAATAGTGCTATTGCAATCACTCAAAATCCTGTTCTACATACAAGATGCAAGCATGTGGATGTCAGACACCATTTTATAAGAGATCATGTTGAAAAGAAGAATATCAGAATGGAAAAGATTCATACTGATATACAGAAAGCTGATATTCTAACCAAGCCACTAGCTGAGATCAGATTCAGAGAATTATGCAATGAGCTAGGGCTTCTAGATCTTGGAGAAAAAGCACCTAAAATGTTTGATGGACTGATCTCCAGAACCAGCTGGTTAAGAGACTAACCAGGTAAAGAGCAATTAGTTGAGTTTGGTATCTCAACTGATCAGAAGATCATTCAAGGAACTGATATGAGAAAGCGATCAGATTTACGGATTATCAGATATAAGGAACTGATCAGAATTAAAGAATATTCAGATTAAAGGAACTGATCAGATTAAAGGATTATCTGATTAAATCAGTTTGGTTATTTCACACTTTGTAAGTCGATTAAGCTGATATTCAACAAGCAAGGATTCACAAGATTAAAGCTTACATCGCATAAGAAAACAGGAAATTTACACAACAATGGAATAATAGAAATTTTCATTGATAAAGACCCGAAGGTCAGATTTACATTACAAGTTACAAGTACAAAAGGACCCGGAGGTCAGTACATAAACCCTAAACCCTAAACCTAACCCTAGAAGAGGGGAGAGAGAGATTTTAAGATCTCGATGCTCTCATTTTCCCCACTTAACAAGGCTTTGAAATAATCCTAAAAAGCCACCCTCGAGCTTCGGAGTTAGGAGCCGAGAGCGGCGTTGAAAGGATTTCTAAGCCGAGAGCCCCTAGACACGAAATCAATGGGCTCTCCAACAACAAATGGGACACAAGTGCCAAGAAAGTGATCAAAAGATCATATGGGCACATGTGTCACATCTGAAAATGAGTTTGATATCACGAAGATCGGTTATTATGCGATCTAGACCGTGTACCAAACTCATGTTTTATATCGGTCGAGTCTGTTGATGCTAATTCCATCATCTCGATAGGCACACAAGGTGCATACGGTTAGGAGAAGTGTCTTCTCAGTTGCGATAGCAGATCCGCCGCCTCGGTGGTAGAGAAGCTTTGCAACAATTGTATGTGTAATCTTTGATGACGACGAAAGCAGTAATAAGGGACACACAGGGTTGATTTGAGAAGCTGAAATCATTGAAAAGGGGGTAAAGGTTTTTGCCGGAAGTTTCACCGGAAATAAGGGTTCACCAGAATACATGATTTACAAAGAAGATAAGTATGGTGAATGGGTTATGTTGTGTAAATCTTTGGTCCAATTTATAGAGGCCAAGCAAGGGTGCAAATGCAAATTTGATTTCTCAAAGCCTTTTAGAGAAATTTGCACCACAAGGACAGCGTGTAGGAAACACGCGATCGATAATGGATAAATTCTCGTGATTTGACATTACGAAGTATCCGGACTATTATTACAAATGTCAAATCGTGTTTACTTAGGGGAATCGAGACTACTATTCAATTCTTCAAGAACTAAGTTTTGGCGGTAACACTTATCCCAAGAATTGGCTTGGTCTGAGTAGAATCAGATTAGGTCAACTGAAATCTGATTAGATAAGAGACTGATCAGATGAGGAAGATCAGTTGAGTATGATACCTCAACAAATCAGATATATCAGTCAATAAGAAATCAGAAATAACAGTTGAAGGGGGAACTTCAACTGACCGAGGAGGATCAGAAAAGGAAAATCAAACGCAAAGTGAAGCAGATCAGTTGAAAAGGACAGTTGGGAAATTATAAGGATTAGGCAGAAAACTAAGATCAACAAGTGGAATCAACATCTACGAGTGGTATTGATCGACACAATATCGACCAACCGGAATCTGCATTTTCTTTTTCTTGTTTATTTTGCTTACTTATCTGATAATATTTGTCTTTACTGTACACACTACTTTTGTGACGTATTTCCTGCAAAATATTTAATGCGGACATGGGGTACTTGTATTAATTGCCACAAAATGTGCTTTTAAATCCAAAAGGCAATCGTACGTGCTTTTCCTGACCACACGATCAAAACCGCTCAATCTGGATCGTTTAACCTTTTTAAACGGTTGATCTTCTAATCTCGATTTTCCCTCCTCCATCTTATAAGTTTCATCAAAACCCTACCAGAGTATTCTTCTTCTCAAAATCTTTCGATTTATTCTCTGAAAACTCAAAATTACCTTTCTGTGATTTAAAGTGTTTTCTTGCTATTCAAACTTATTTTCCAAAAAATAGAATCTGGTAATTTCTGGTTATTTGATGAATTTCTTTTCCAAAATCCATTGATCACATAGATTATGTCTATATGTTATCCTGTGATATGCCTTATTTTTCCTTGGTATCCGTATGTGTTTATCGATTACTAGGCCTGAGAATAGGTCTGATAATCAATATATGATATCTTTATGATTATGCACAATTTTAATCGAGTCTATCTTGTTGTAGATGGCCACTCACGGAATGGGAAAGATTATGTGCAACTATGCGGATCTGGCAACAAAAATTGTCGATGACAAATTTGTACAGTTTGGTGTTACGCGGGATCCAGAATCTATGGAGGTTGAACAAATTCTGAAGAAAGGAGGTCTTGAAAAATTCTGTGCTGCTCACTGCAATCCAGTAATGCAGTATGAAGCACTCGAATTCTTAAGGAATTTGAAGGTGGATACGGACAATCCTGGAGATGAACTGATTTCTTCAGTTAACGGAGAGGAGATCAGACTGTCGAATGCTGACATATCTCGTCTGTTCAGCTTACCCAAAGGAAGAATCTCTCCTGCTCACTACAGGGAGAATGAAGATGAGCTGATCAGAAATGAACTCTTTAGAGAGGCTGACAAACACCAGACCGCAGGTTTTGTCAGACCTATGTTAAAAAGGAAATACCGACTGTTGTTTGACATACTGTCAAAAACAATCATGGGTATTTCGTTCAGCCCAGATGCTCTAACATCCGTAAAAATGTACAGCATGGCTGCGATAATCGATGAAGCCAAGAATATCAATTGGCATGGCTTCCTGAAGGCCATTCTGCTCCAAGAGCATGAAAAATTTGGAGTTAATGATCGTAGACAAGTCTATCTGAAGAAGAGAATCAGCAATCTCAACAAGGTTGCAGTTATTCTGAAGACAAAATGCCAAATGCTGAATGGGATCAGAATGGACTGAAGTCCTACAAGGCCTTTCTCACAACCACATCTGCTATATATGGGCCACCTGATGATGATATGCGGCCCACCTCTCCAAAGGTGAAGAAAGGAAAGAACAAGGAGGCATCCCATCTACACCAGATGCTCCCCAAAAGAAGAAGAGAAAACTGGTAAAGGCTCAGGAGAAGAGGCCGAAGAAGGCAAAACAGGCCTCCATGACTCTATTTCTGGAAGACGAGTCAGATGAAGAAGGAGTGTCAGAGCAACCTAATGTGCCACAGAAATCAGCCGAAAAATCAGACAGGCAGGCTTCTCAAGTTGAGAGCTCGCCAGAACATTCTGAGGGAAGAGCAAGAGACGAATGATCTCCTTCTCCTCAATCTCGAGCTGATTCACCACTCAGACTTCTGGATGCTGAGCATATTTCTCCTTCTCCTTCACCGCCCGAACACGAAAAGTTCATCGGTTCACGAACCGAAAAAAGATCACCCGCCGCAGAGTCGGACGTAATTGCCGACAACGTAACCTCTGCAGATTCAAATTAATCGCCCAACTTCCGCCTACTCGAGACACCACCGTAACCCTCTACATCTCATCAACCGGAATCGGTCGATCCAACAGATAATTCCTCGAGTCCAGATCATCCAAGACCATCACCGAGAAAATGGTCAGAATGCAAATTGAACGAGATATTGATGAGCTGTATCCAGAGCTAGTAGCCCATCCTATTATTCGAGAGGAAGTAATGGAGATCCTCACCTAGAAAGATCTACGGTTAAAGAGCTTCTCAGATTTTATGATGATTATAGAACAGATGGGAGGTGCTGATGAATTCACAGATTTTGATTTCGACATGAAGAAATCGCTCATAGATCACCAAATTGAGCCGATAACTAGCTTGAATCGATCAAAGCTCGATCCATGTGAAGGATTGATGAACAAGGTGAATCGAGCCTCTTTGAAGAAACTCCTAAAGCGGATGATCCTATGAAGGATGTGGGAGTTGCCGATGATAGTGGGCCGGTGTCTTTGCTTCATGACCGACCACCGGAGGCGCAAAACAATCGAAAAGAGATCAGGTGATGCAAAATATTCCTACAACTCACATCACCGCTGATAAACTTCAGGAGATCAGATCATGTTTTAAAGATCTCCTGAAAGAAGAAGTCGAGGGAGTGTTGGCTAATCAACTTAGCAACACAATAACTGATCAGAGGCAGATTGGCCTCAAAGAAATAACGGATCAACGGGAATTGGCTATTTCCCAGTTTGAGGCAATTAAAGATCAGTTCTCTCAAACTGTGACCAACCTGACTGCTGAGTTTAAAAAGACAGTTGATGACAAGCTAGTCCAGGTTGATCAACAACAATTTTCTCTTCTGATGGTCACCGAAAAGCTAGAAATGACCAAGAGAAAACTTGACAAACTAATTCTTACCCTCTCTATCGCTGTGGAATCTGTCAAGACTGAGCTGATCTCGAAGATTCAAAGTCTATCTGCTCAAGCTCAAGGTTTATCTGTTGAAGATCTTAACAAGGCGATATCAGTCAGCTTTGGATCTCTGACTTCCCACCTCAAAGCTCTTTTTGATCAAACCAAAAAGGGGGAAGGACAGATTGAGAAACCAACTGACACTATCGTAACAACAAAGTCCCGATTCGCATAAATGAATCCTATGGACAAAGACTAGACCATCCGGATCTTTTTTTACAACGAAATTTCAAAAGATGGAAAAGTCAAAGGCAAGAAAGTTAGTCATGGTGCCGGGACATCACAACTTGTACCGATCCACTCGCACGAAGAAAGTCACACTGAAGCCTGACTACCAGATCTGAGCCGATAAGAAACCGGGCCGAGAAATCGCCCAAAGAGCAGATTCAAGAAGCCCAAATAAGTGAAGAAGAAAGAAGAAGATTTGAAAAATTGGCAGAGGCGTAAGATCCAAAAAGAAATACTGACGAGGGCAAAAGAAAGGAAAAGTTGGAAAATCGGACCGAACCTCAAATTTCGCCAAAGAATTGATTGATGAGATCATTCCGAAAAACTAGCCGCACATCTTTGAGAGGTTTGAGGAATGGAATAAGATCAGAAGTGAATGGCGTCTGGATGCTTTTGTTCTAGATCTTGTTCCACAAGAAGAATCTCCAGATGCAGAATTCCTCAACTGGTTGGAGAACAAATACCCAGATTTTCTGAAGTATCTGGAAAATGAGGCCAAAATAATCAATGTAAAAATATCTCGCCAAGAGTATGACGTGATGGATTACTCGAAGAAGGCAGATGGCTCATTTGACAGACTGGCATTTCAAAGGTTCTATTTTGACATCCTGAGCAAAGCGCGCATAACTGATCCTCAGCAGATCAATGATGTCAAATGGAAACTATACCAGATTTTCAACATCCCTCAAGATCAAAGAGAAATGCCAGAAGGATACAAGCCTAGAGACTGAAGAATCAGAAGACTACTTAGGATCAGCTATTTTTAAACTCAAACTTTTCTGATGTAATATGTAATCGATAAATCTAATGAAAGAAAAGTTTATTTTCTGATCCTAAGACAAAATCTCATTCTCTTCTGATTATATGCTCTTTATTGTTTTATACTTATCAACTGTGCATGGTTTCTCAAGTGTTTTGGTTTCATCAAAAAGGGGGAAATTGTTGGGAAATTTAGAATTTTGATGAAAGTTCTAAAACACATGTAATAGGATCAGTCAGACCTGTTAGCTGACTGGTGTTTTTATTACCAGTTATAAGAATACCAGTTGATAATTATTGTATAGAACAACTGATGTAGAAGATAGGTCACATATTGAGGGGGAACCTCAATATGAATAGGTCAGATCTGAAAATCTGAAGAACAGCTGATATCCGACAGTCCAGAAGGCAAGAGAAGGACATAAGATCAGATTGATATGATAAAGTCAGATATCTCAGCTGAAGTCATGAAGCTCAAATTTCAGAAGACGTGAAGATCAGATGACTTCCACACGATCAGACCAGAAGACCGACATCAGCCGAGTCTGCTAGTTGAAGCTAAGAAAACTGGCACTAGAAGACTCTATCAGGTAGACTGATCAGTTGTGACTGATCAGGTCAGCTCACCAGGTGAAAACTGATGTTTCACCAAATCATATGTCGATGATCTGAACAAGAAGAATGTCAACCTTAGTTGGTAGAACAACACTGAAAAGTGCTTCTGTTAACCAATAAGGACAAGACACGTATGATCGGAGCCGGCAATTATGGGATTTGGTGCTGCTTCTGTAACGGCTATAAAAGACACTATTCACGCTTTCGGCCATGCCGTTCCTGAAGCACGTCACATCAATCCTGCAAGTCTACCAAATATAGCCAGAAATTCAAATTGCTCTCCAACGACTATTTGATTTTGAGGCCTATAAATATGGGATTACTCTTCAGAGTGAAGACACAAAAACTATCAAGAAGCTCAAGCTATAATCAAATTTCCGCACGAAGAACACAAACTTGAAGATTATTTTCTAAGTGTTCATCCCATAGTTCTTAGCACAGAAATCTTTTCATCTAGTTGATAGGCTACTTAAAAACTAGGAAATATTTCAAAGTTGGAACCAAAACAATCTTACCCAAAACCCAAAGTTAGGTTAAGTTGTTTAGCAAGATTTCAGACTAGGGTTTCTAATTCTTATTTCTGGGATCGGTTGAGTGAGAACTCTTTAAATATCTGTTGGTGTACTGTGTTGGACTAACACAATAATCTAAGTCCAGTTGTTTTAGTTGGTGCCCCTCGTGATAGGGAAGAGTGGACGTAGGACTGGTTGTCCGAACCACTATAAATCTTGTGTGCATTTACCTGCTTTGATTAACTGTTTTACACAATCGCACACAACTTAATTAAAGCTGCATACATATTCTAAGTTAAGATCAGTTTGCACCAAGCTTCTGATCTGATCAAGTTTGACACTTTAGTCAACTGGTTGAAAGACTGACTTTGGAATCTGATTTATTAAAACTGGTTTTTCACACGGGTAAAATTTAGCTTCCGCACAATCAGTTAAACTGATAGATACCGAACTGATCTGCCTTCAGGCGATTAGTAAGTTAGATATCAGTCCAAACTGATTCACTTGCACTTTGATCAGGCTAACTGCATTCACACCTTATCTGCACAAAAAGTTTTCAGAAGTCTATTCACCCCTCCCCTCTAGACTTCTGCCCTCACAAAACCCATTCGGGACCTACAGTATGCGTGATCAGCATCTTAGAAATTGGTGTGGTGATGGCAGTTCGCCTCGATAGTCGTGCCTATAAGGGGTAGGCAATGATGGCGCGTGGAGTTCACATGCCAGATGTGAAAGGTCGTGAGCTGAATCACGCGCCCTACCCTCTCTCTATAAAATCCCCATCCCTCTTTAGATCTTCACTTTTCGCTTCCGAGTTTTTGAGAGCTTCCAAAATTTCCGGCGATCCCCCACGATATTCTGGCGACTCGAGTTCTTCACAGGTAATCTTCATTTTTTCTCTTTTCCATTTCTTCTGATCCGCATGGGAAATGTCGTCTGGATCTGAGTCCGAGAGTTGGAGATGGGCTGTAAGCGTGGCTAAAAGTTTGGCTCCATCAGCCACGTTCCGTCGGCACCGGGGTCGTGAAGCGTCGGTGGTTGACGTCTAGTTGGAGATGGTTAGTGAAGCACCGGTGTTAGCTCGGGATGAGGCCACATCGAAGAGACGCCGCCTCCACTGCATGGGCGATGGGCCGCCTGTTCAAACTCGAGTATCCACTGAACCGGAAGTTCAAATATTGGAGGAGGCGAGAAATGTGGCGAGGTCCACGTGTTCTGTTGACTCCGCTGAATTTGAGTTTCTGTCGGATGAGGTCACCCCTGATTCCCCGAGCGAAGACGATAAGGTCGACATTGTCGACCGCAGGTTGAGGTTACAAGAGTGTCTAGGTAATCAACCTCGCGGCGAAGTCGCGAGGCTGACTCGGGCGAGGTCGAATAGCATTTTCAGTGCGAGGCATGTGAAAAGTACGGTGTATGAGGCCGATCTCTTTTTGTGGAGGGACATATTCCAGGTCCCCAGCGACGTCTGATTTTGGGTGCCCGAGAACGAGGTCGATTATGCCGATCAAGTCCCGGAGGGGTGTGTCGTGATGAATTACGATACCAGGATGGATGGGGTTCGCTTCCCGCTTTATCCCACAATCACCGACCTGCTCTGGTTTTGGGGACTAGCTCCAACGCAGATCACTCCCAATGGGTGGAGTACCATTATCGGGATTTTTTCCCTCTTCGGCCACATACAACCCCGGGCGTTTCTGACCATCAAAGAGATGAACTCCTTGATCTCGTTGGCAAAGTGGCAGAAAACCGAGGGCTATTATTATGTGAAGGCCTGGCCGTTCATGAAAGTGATTGAAGATCTTCCGAATAAAGTCCAAGACTGGAAAGAGAAGTGGTGGATTGTGGGTGGAGCTTGGCAGAGTCCCGTGTTTGCTTTGGGTGCTCTGGGATATCGCGAGATACCTTGCGACTATGTCATCTTCAAACGTAAGCGCTTTGATTTCATTTTCTCCGGTAATACTGATTTAACTTTTCCGTTTCACTGCAGGTCCTAAAATTTCCAAACGCTCCGAGATCTCTAAGGCCTTCTTAACTCGCTTGATCCAAGTGTGCCTGATCAATCCCGACGAGCGATCTCTCCCTTTGCTTCAAAGGATCAAGTGTTTGGAGAAGGCGGTGTTGATCGTTCCACCTCGCTCTTCGTTGGATTCAGCAGTTCCTGGTAAATAACGAGATGACTTTGTATTTGCCCACTCCGATGTGACTCTGTATTGATACTCTTTTGATTTTTCCTTTCAGTTTCTTTCATCGAACCCATCCGATTTTCCTCTGCCAAAGTCATCGAAGCCATGGACAACTTGAACGCTGAAGAGTTGCGTGAGAAAGTGGCCCGGGCCCTGGAGCTGTCTAGGGGGCAAAACGAGAAGAAAGGTCAGCAGGAGAAAGGGAAGGCCGCTCCCGAGGTGCCAAAGGGAGATTCCCACCTGAAAGCTAGGGTTGCAACGCGCAGCCGAAATCAAAAGAGGGGAACTACCGATACCCAAACTCCCGAGGAGAGTTCGGCGAAGCACTCCCGACCTTCGGTTGACATGGATGCTTTGCGAAAATCCCCGAGCGGGAAGATTGTGGTCATGGGGTCTGGAGGGAACCTCGATACAGTGTTCGAGCTCACGAGTCATCGGGATCGTGAGGTTGACGACGATACTTTCCTCGAGTGGGGCCCGGATCACCACCGGAGGTAATGTTCAGTTCCTGGATTCGATTTCGGGTATTATCGGTGATGGTTATCCTTAATGTTTGTGGTTATTTTTGCAGGCACAAGTTGGATGATGGTGTCTTTCGGGGGGAGGCCACGCGTAACTATCTCTAGTCGCGACTTCCGGCCACCAATGACGCTCAACCTTCCTACCTACAGTGCATCGCCGATGACGCCCCGAGGTCCTGGACCCGCACTCTTCATGAGGAGGCCCAGACGCAATATTTCCCCGAGAATATGACCTCGGGGGTCGCTCATTTGTGCCGCTCTCTGGCCTTCTTTGAGAAGAGTCACGACCAGTACGAGTCGGCGAAGTTGTAAGCTCAGAGGGTAGAGGCAGCATGTGTCTCGATGAGAAAAGACCTGGAAAGGCATGCCAAAGAGAGGGAGCTCGCTGTCACTGCCAAAGTCACTGCCGAGGAGAAGCTGAAGGAGGTGGCCAGAGAAAGATGACATGGGAAAAACCATCAAACAACAAAAGAAGGATCTCGACCTCCGAGGCCAGAAAGAGAAAGCCAGCTTGTCTAGGATCTCTGAGCTAGAAGATCGGATCCGGTGTTTGGAGGTCGAGGTTCAACAAGTTCCCGCCACCATCAAGTTGGAGTGCAATCATGCCTCCAACATTACCTACATCCACTCATATGCTAACGTTGTCCGGGCGGTTCATAGGGCAGGCGATCTCGAGGGGGCCCGAATGGCGGTGAAGGAGGGACTTATCGCTTACATGGGTAACAACCCTGTTCGCGAGAAGGAGGATCTCCCAATCAAGGACCTGGCTGCCTTCGGGGTTGATTTCGGATTCCTCCCCCCTAGTGCTAACTTGTATGACCCTGACTAGCTCTTCGGGATGCTTGCTCAAGAAGAGGGTGGAGGAGGAGACGGTGAGGTGACAAGTGATGATAGTGTGGATGTTGGCGGGAAGGATGGAGAAGGGGATCCAACCGGTGTTTGAGATTCCCGAGGTCAAACAAACAACACCTACTAACCCTTGGGAGGGGACCTCGGATGCTCCACCTAGCTGATTTTCTTGTATTTCTGCGGCAGTATGCCATGTTGCCTTTGGGCTTGTTTATGTAATCGCCCTCTGGGGTTTATGTGTTTTGTTGCCTTCGGGCGTATCAATGAATGGTCTTCCTCATGATTTTTTACGTTGCTCCTTTATTTCTCTATTTTTCTTTTGAGTGCCTGTTCGATATTTCCTGTCATTTACAGTCCCAAATATTCTGAGGTCTTCAAGTTTGTACGCTTGAGACCCTGGATGCTAGAACCTGAAAATCAACTTTGACAACGCTTTAGAAAATTGTGATAAATTTTAACTCGTAGAGAATTATAACAAATTTGATTTTATTTCTAACTTTGACAACGCTTTAGAAAAAACATGATGCATGACTTAAAATAGATAGTTACTGGTAGAACTTTTTCAGGTAGGCCGCATTCCATGGGTACATCGCGGGTATGCCCTTCATGTCTTCGAGCTCGTAAGCCCCATTTGGCAGGCATTTCGAGATTTTCATTGGGCCTTCCTAGGTCGGGCCAAACACTCCTTTTTGGACTCTGAGGATTTTTCTTAAGACGAGGTCGCCAACTCTGAATCTTCGGACTTTTGCTTTCGAGTTATAATACTTCTCCGATTTATGTTTGTAACTTACATTCTTCAGATCGGCTTCGAGTCTTTTTTCTTCTAAGAGATTAAGGCTGAGGGATATGGCTTGATCATTGTCTTTTGTGATTGTTTGTGATGTCCAGTGACTTCGGACAATGATTTCGGCTAGTATGACTGCTTCACTTCCGAACGCTAAAGCGAAAGGTGTTTCGCCCGTTGAATTTCGAAACATGGTCCTGCATGACCACATGATGCTAGGAAGTTTGTATGCCCATAGCCCCTTTGAATCATCGAGCTGGGTCTTCAAAGTGTGCTTGATAATTTTGTTCAGGGCTTCGACCTGTCCATTTGATTGGGGGTGGTATGGAGTGGAAAATAACTTCACGATTTTCCACTTCGCGAAGAAAGCATCTATCTCGAAACCGTCGAACTGCTTTCCATTGTCTGAGATGATCGCTTGTGGTAGGCCGAAATGACATATGATATTCTTCCAGATGAATCAGATGATCTTCTCCTGAGTGATGGTCGCTAATGGTTCTGCTTCTGCCCATTTGGTAAAGTAATCTACCTCGACCACGACGAACTTTGAATTGCCCGGGGCCTTTGGGAAAGGACCAATTAGGTCGATCCCCCACTTCGCGAAAGGCCATGGGCTGTAGATCGATGTGAGCTCCTCCGGAGCATGCTTAATTGTTGGGGCAAAAAGTTGGCATTGACGGCACTTTTTCGCGTATGCGATCGCATCTTTTCTTAAGGACAACCAATAATAACCCTGTATGATTGTCTTATAGACGAGGGACTGACCTAAAGTATGATTTCCACAATCTCCTTTGTGGATTTCCTTCAAGATCACTTGACCTTCTTCTGGCGTGATACTCTTCAACAGTGGTAATGAGAAACTTCGCTTGTAAAGTTGTTCGTCGATTATGGTGTACCTCACCGCTCTCAGTTGTAATCGACGAGCTGCGACCTTGTCTTCTGGTAGTGTCCCTTTCTTGATGTACTCTTTGATTTTGGTCATCCAATTATCCTCCGGGGTCGCGATCTGAAAAACTTCCCTATGAGTATTTGACGGATTCACTTGATTCGTCCAAGTTACTTCCTTTATGTCTATGGCGATGCGACCTGCCGAGGGGGTGTTGAGTTTGGTAACCACTATGTTATCCATGTCTGCGGCACCTTCTGACGTGGCCAAGCGAGCTAGAGCATCTGCCTGTGTGTTTTCTGCTCGAGGTATCAACTCTATTTGCACTACTTCGAACTTCTCAATGAGAGTCTTTGCTATCTGCTGGTACTTCGCCATCTGCTCACCCCGTGATTCGTATTCTCCCGACATCTGGCATACGACTAGCTGAGAATCGCTGTAGACTTTCAACTTTTGTACATCAATGGCCATTGCCATTTCCAAGCCATTTATCAGGGCCTCATACTCTGCTTCATTGTTGGTGGCGTGAAAATCATAACTTACAGCCGTGGTAAAGGATTGTTGTTCGGGACTGATTAGGACCACTCCAGCCCCTGCTTGGGTGCTCGTTGAGGAGCCATCAACGTGCAGCGTCCAAGGGACGTCGACTGCCTCTAATGTCTTCTTTGGAAAGGTGAGTTCGGTAAGAAAATCGGCGAGAACCTGAGCTTTGATCACAGTTCGGGATGCGAAAGGGATTCCGAACTATCCTAACTCAATGGACCACTTCAACAATAGCTCGACTGTATCAGGTCGGTGCAAAACTTGTCTTAGTGGCATGGTAGTCAGGACTTCTATCTGGTGATCAAAAAAGTACTGTCGTAATTTTCGGACACTCATGACCAAGGCATAGGCGAGCTTCTCGAGTGGTGGATACTTGAGCTCAGCATCATTCAAGGTTTGGCTGACGAAGTATACGGGTAAATGGTATTGACCTTCTGTTCGGACCAATACTACGCTGAGAGCAGACTCCGAAGCGGCCAAGTATAAGAAAAGTTTCTCTCCGGGAACGGGTTTTGCTAAGATTTGAGGGTCGGAGAGATATACTTTGATCTTCAAAAATGCGGCTTGGAACTGTGGGGTCCATGAGAACTTTTCTTTTTTCATGGCTTCGAAGAAAGGCTTGCATTTATCTCCCATTCTGGACATGAATCTGTTCAAGGCCGCGAGACATCCGGTCAACCTTTGGACTTCCTTGATGTTGCGAGGTGGTTTCATGTCCATGATGGCTTTGACCTTTGATGGATTGGCTTCAATACCTCGCTGACTGATGACGTGACCTAAGAACTTGCCTGAACCGACTCTGAAACTGCACTTCTTTGGGTTTAACTGCATGTTATACTTTCTTACGATGTCGAAAGTCCGGGCGAGATGACCCAGATGGTCTTCCTTTCTCTCGCTTTTTACCACGATATCGTCGATATATACTTCCATGGTTTTTTCTATTTAATCAGTGAACATTTGATTTACTAGATGCTGGTAGGTCGCTCCTGCATTCTTCAATCCAAACGGCATCCTCTTCCAACAATACACATTCTTCTCCGTTAGAAAAGACGTGTGTTGTTGATCATCTTTGTCCATGGCGATCTAATGGTACCCGACGAAGGCGTCCATAAAGGTCATCATCTCGTTCCCCACAGTGCTGTCCACGAGGTGATCGATGTGAGGCATAGGAAAATGATCTTTCGGGCACGCTTCATTGAGGTCGGTGAAGTCGATACAAAGACACCAAGAGTTGTTTGTTTTTTTCACTAAGACCGCGTTGTCTACCCATTGCGGATGGTCCGCTTGCTCAATTAACTTGTTATCCAATAGCTTTTTTACTTCTTCGGCCAAGGCAGCGTACTTCTCGGGGCTGAACTTTCTTCTCTTCTAGCATACTGGCTTCTTTGTCGGATCGATGTTTAGCTTGTGGCATGCGACCTCGGGGTCGATGCCGATCATGTCTTCGTGCGACCACACGAACACGTCTAGATTCTGCTCGAGGAACTCTATTAGTTGGATGCGCAGGTCGGTTGGAATTTGTGTTCCGATAGTCATAAATAATTCTGGCCTAGTGAGGTCGACCGGGATTCTCTCGAGCTCTTCGATAGGGGTTGCTCGCTGATCATTCCTTTCCATTCTTGGATCGAGGTTGGATTCTCGTTGCTTGGACTCGTCCTCCATCGGTTTGAAACCGAGGCAAGGTTCTAAATCTGGTAATTTTTGTGAGGGCGTTTCTCGGCTACGATGTTGACCTCCATAGGTGTTGTATTTTCTTCTATTACATTATCAATCTCCATTTCGTCATTTTCTTTCTCTTTCCGGGTGGAGCTTGGCTCGTACAACCTAGCCCCACCTTAGATTTCCTACCGAAATAAAAAGCAGAATTTAAATTGACACAAGTGTAAGTCAAACATTTTCTTGCCGCAATCTGATCACCCTTAATGGTGCCGATTTTCCTGTCAGATCCGGGGAACTTAATACAATAGAAATAGGAAGAGGTCGCAGCCCCAAATTTGTGCTCGAAAGGCCTGCCGAAGAAAGCATTGAAGTTTGAGGGGATGTCAATGATCACAAAGTCCAGCTGCCTGGTTGCCTTCACTTCGGTGTCCAAAGTCGAGGTGATTTCCACTGCTAAACGAATCATTCCATAGGCTTCGACGGGTTAGCTTCCAAATCCTCGGATTCCGACCTCGCAAGGTTCGACGTAAGAGTGAAAATCGTCGAGCAGGTCCAGTGTCTTTTTTAATAGGATGTTGCAGAAAGTCCCATTGTTGATCATGATGCGATGAACTAGAGCCCCCATTATTCTGGCTGAGATCACGAGTGGGTCCCAGTTCGGGTAGACCACCCCGTCCTTATCCTCTTCGGTGAAGGTGAGCTGTTTCTGACTTGGGCGATGGTGTTGACTGGGAGACAGCTTAGCACGGCGTTTTCAAGAGCTCGCATCTCGGTTTTTTTACGTCGGTTAGACAGGGAGGTCGCTGGAAGAAACCCCCTCTAGGGTGCCTCCTGTCGGACAAATCATGTGGATGACTCTGTTCTCTGCACCTGCCGGGATTTGTGGGCCTCGCCTACCTTGGTCGAGCTGGTTCTCTGGGGGAGGTGCATGTTGCTGATTCTGCTGCTGCCTTGCCTTAACAAACCTGTCCAATTTTCCCTCTTCGTACAACTTCCAGAGCTCTCTCTACAGGTTGCGGCAATGTTTAGTGGTGTGCCCGATGATGTTGTGATAATTGCATAACTTCTTTGGGTTAAGCTTGGAAGGGTCTTGGATTATTTCTCTGGCCGGTGGGAGTTGCTGTCCTCCCTAATCGCTTGGAAAATCTGGGTTGCGTTCATTGTCATAGTCTCGAGGAGCTTTACCTCGAGCGCATTGTCTATTGGCTTGAATGACCCCGGGGCTCGAAAGTTTACGCGCCCGGGCCTCCTGAAAGGTTTGTCAGGTTTTGGATCCGGTTTTTTGACTTCGGCCTTCACCTCGCTTGGTCGTTGTTCACCCAATCTAGATGCGAGTATCTCGGCATTGGTAATTATAATGCCCGTCCGATACCGGAAATCAGCGTAACTCGATGAGTAGTCCTTATTCATCATCTTTCAGAGTTTAGTTCCTTTCTTCAGGCCATGAACCACCCCTAAGACCTTGGCTTTGTCCCCCAGTGGCTCGCCTTCCATGATGAGCTTGTCTATGCGATCGATGTACGTTCGGTCCAACTCATCGTCGAGCTGGTAGATGTTTGCCAGACGCTGTTTAGTTCCTTTGTGTGGGGTCAACAAAGCAAAATGAGTGAGGAACAGTTGGGCCATCTAGTGGAACGATTCCACGGAGGTCGGCAGTAGGGTGTTGAACCAACTATAGGCCTGGTCACCTAGAGTGAGTGGGAAAAGTCGGGATTGGGTGGCATCCGTCGCTCCCATTGAATTCATGTAGGAGGTGTATTTGCTCACATGATTGATCGGATCGGAGTCGCCATTGTACTGTGCGATGGAGCTCACATTGATCTTGACTTGTACCGGGGCGAGCATGACTGTGGGTGATAGCTGCGAGATGGGGATCGTGGTGGTAAGGGGTATTCCACCTTGTTTGCTAATTGTTCTTGGAGATCTTTGATATTCTGGAGGATGGAGGCTAACTGTGGAGAATTATCCTGCCCTGTGACCTCGTCGCGATGAGGGCGTGGTGGAGTATTTCTCTCTTGTCTGTGAGGTGATGGAGTCCGATGACGTCTGTAGGGTGATGGGGTTCTTTCTGACCTGAGGGGTGAGGGACTCCACTCGAGTCGATCATTCACCGATATCCGCTTGTCTGGGTCTGCCTTGGGCCACTGACCCCGAATAAGATCTTTCGGGCCCGGCATGGTCGCGCTGCGTTGGCCTGGGCTGATCTCGCTGGGGTCCGCGACCTCGATGCGGGCCGCTATTGAAACCCTCTGAGAACAGACGCATGTGGATGGGGTTTGGCCCTTCGTTTGGATTGTGTCGATAGATTGGAGTGCACTTGGTTCCGCGAGAGTTGGCTTCCTGGCTTCCCTCGCGGCGAGGTCCCTCATGGCGAGGTCCCTCCTGGCGAGGTCCCTAGTGGCTAGATTTTTCCTTGTGAGGTTCCTCGTGGTGAGACTCCTCGCGCCTTTGGTCTTTGCCCTTGCTTTGGGCCTTCTGGTTCAGATTGTGGCGCAGGTCGCCATCAGGGATTTTCATTTTGGTCTGTTTTCGGTGTAATTTTGCGATGGCCTCATCAATGTCTTTGGGGGTGTGGATTTGTTCGAGCTTCTGAGCGATTCCGGTGATGGGTCTCCCGGTATTGCGGTTGCTAGTGGTTGGGCCACTAACCCCCGCTCCACCGGAGCGACATGAGGTTGAACCAACTTTCTTTTTGGAGATCAAAGTTGCTTGAGACATGCTTAGGGAATGTTGAAAAGGATTTCAAGTGAGTGAGGGGAATTTTGTCGAAGATTTGTGAGGAATACTCCAATGAGAAAACACTAATACTTTAACACTATTTTCCTTAAAGAGTACCCTTCTTCTAGCTCCAATTGTTGTGTACTAAAATTAGATAGATTAGGGATTAAGATGTGCTTAAAGATCTTAGTAGCACAAACAATAAATGTGAGATATGGAATGCATTTATGACTTATGATTATTTTAGAGAATAAAGACTTGAGTAATAAATTTGCAAGAGGTTTGGTAAGATAATGAATTCTCTCATTTTCTTGGTCATAAATGACCCATATTTATAGAGTTTGGGAGAGTGGAGCTCACTCTCCCAGATTACAAGTACAAGGAGCCGAAAGTGACCCTGTAATACATTAAATGCTACAAGACTGATGTGACCTTCTTCTGAAGTCCTGGGAGGTCATTCGAGGCAAGCTGATCTAGACACCTCGTTGGGACTTCGTCCTAGGTAATCCCCTGATTAGCAAAGAATTAGTCGTTTAAGTACCCCTAGCTGTCATTCGTAATTGTCCTTTACTGATTCATCTCTGACTTAAGACCACTCTAGGAAAGTTCCTCGGCGCCGCCTATTTGACACTGGTCAAATCGTAGTTAATGCTCTGCATTTGTATCAGCCCAAGGTCATCGGTGTCGCCCAGGTCGCACTTCTCTCAACTCGGTCCGGTTCTTCTGCTCAGAGGCCTGCGAGGTGTTACACTTGGTGAATTCTATAATTTTACTCACCCTGGGTTTAGTGAGGTCGGGGGCGACCTTGCGCGATATGCACACAACAGGTCCAAAATAGGGTTGAACTTTTACCCTTATACCCCTTTGATCTGCTTCTCTCTCTCAATTATTTCTCTCATTTTTCCCATCACACTTTACTCTCTCAAAATTTTCTCTCTCTTCCTCTGCAAATCCTAAACCCGGCTCAAATCCTCTCCACCCCCCCCCGCTGCAGTCCACGCCGCAATCATCCTCTCCACCCCCCCGCGCTGCAGCAGTCCAAGCAACCGACACGCCACCGCTTGCAAGCTCAACCGCAGCCATCGCCTGCAAACTCCACCTCGCCGCGCACCGCCTTCAAACTCTACAAATCTTCCCACGCTCCCCCGCCCTCACGTGGCTCCTCCTCCTCCTTGATCTCGGAAGCGGGGGTTTTCCGCAGCGGTGGTGGTGGGGTTTTCACGATCTGGAAGCAGGGGGTTTCACGATCTGTGCTTCAGGGCGACGATTTTTGAAGATTTGTACAGTGTTTTCAATTTGAAGATTTTTCATGTGGATTTTGGAAGATTTTGTACATATTTTGTGGATTTTGATGAAATGCAGATTTTTTTTGTTGTTTTTGTGATTTGCATGAATCTAGGTGGGTTTTGAATTTGGGTTTTGGACTTGGTTCATACATTCATGTATTTTTTTTGTGTAATTGGAATCTGTAAGAATTTTTCTTATCTGGATTTGTTGGGTTTGGAAATGGAGAATCTGGATTTGAAGATTTTTTATGAAGATCTGGGTTTTTTTTGAAGATCTGAGTTGTTGATATGAAAGTTTTTTTAAGATTTGAAGATCTATTTTATGAAGATTTGAGTTTGTTAATTTCTGAGGGTGGAGATCTGAAATCGGAGATGAACTTGTTCATGATTTTTATGAACATGTTCATGTGTTTTGATGAACATGTTCATGTCGTAATGAAGACGAAGATATATTTTTTGTGTATAAATAATTATTTGTAGAATGTATATGATATATATCAGTTATTAAAGAATGTATTTTGCCTAATGCTTAATAATATATTTATGCATCACAATTTATATAGGTTCTCAAAAAGTTTGGCTTTTGAATTGAATTAAATCGAAGAATTATAGGAATTAACTTAATTCCTCCCCAAGAAATCTGGGCTAAGATTGATGAATTTTGATGAAGAAAGAACGATAGAAAAAAGTGAGAAAGGATAAGAGAAAGGAAAAGAAAAAGAACACTGCTGAGTGAGAAAAAAAGAAGAAAGAGTGAGAAAGAAAGAAAGAGAAAAAGAAAAAGACAAAATAATAAGTAAGGACAAAGATGTCTTTTAATAATGTTTTATGGACCTAAGAGTAATGATAAAAAGGGAATGAACCTGCTAATTTGAAATGAGTTTTGGACCTTAGAGTGACTCACTCAGTATTATACTCCCTCCATCCCAGAACTATTGACACATTTACAAAAATGGTCCGTCCCGAATTTGTTGACACATTTCTAAAAAATGGAAATACAACAATTATATCACTTTAAACTCTACCCTAAAAACATCTAAAAAATTCATACAATGCTATTACTTTCCTCTCCCTAACCTAATAACCACCTTATTCAATATATTAGAAAAGACCATTACCCCTCCACAAAAACAACTTATAATAATAATCATTTCTCTCGTTAAACTCCGCGCAAACACTAAATTTGCTAACGTATACGTGACCGAGGAGTAGTACAAAAGATTTTTGAATTTTGGTATAATTAAAGATACATACCATTTTATATCGAATAATTCAGTATATCGTACTTTATTCCACTGTTTTCAAAACCGGGTTGAACCGGGAACCCGCCGGTAACCCGGTTAAAAAACACATACATAACTGGATTTCAGGTTGAACCGGGTTGAACCGGTCAAAACCCGTCAAAACCCGGTTCAACCGGAAAAAACCGGTTTTTTTCTTTTTTTAAAAAAATTAAATTATTAATTTATATTAAATATTTAAAATTTTAAATCTATATTCCTCTCACATTTTTCTCCAACACTTTCGATGTGGGATAAATGTATGAGGTGGGACAAAATTTATAAAATATGATATGAAAAGTTATAAAATATATATTTAAATTTTTGTAGGTGTATATTTATTTTATTTTTTTAACTAAACTTAGAAAACGGTTGAACCGATCCGACCGGTTGAACCGCTGACCGGTGGTCTGTCCGGTTCGATCACCGGTTCGGTTATGAAAATATTGCTTTATTCCATATTGAGTATAAATATATCAACTTTTTATATAGCTAAACTGTTACTATGCCCAAATTTTCGATAGTGTATCCTACCATTCTAAAATTTTTGGAGCGAGTCTTCTGTGCACCATTCACTCCATTTATTTTTTGGAAGACCAAATATGAAACTGGGGCTGCTCTGCTTTGCGCTACTCTTCTTCCTTGCATCTCCTCTCAGCGATGAAGGTGCATTTCTTGTTCTTCTCTCTGTTTTTGTGTTTTTCGTACTATTGCATTCACAGGTTTTATTATTCAAAATCTCATTGTGGAGAATGTGAGTTTTGGCATTTTGCTATTTAAATTGTTTGTTTTTATTTGGGATTTTTATTTGCCGGTTTTTGGAAAGGTAGGATTTTTTAATTTAAAGCTCAAAAAGGGTGCTTACTGTTTTCTTCCGGGTGAATGGAGCTTTTATTCTTCTCTATATTCTTGAGTTTTCTTATTTCCCTTTTTTGTTTTTTTTTTTCCTGAGAAAATGGGAAACGCTGTTTATGTTCCATTTTGAATTTCCAGGAGTGTTCCAATTATTTCGAGAAAATTAGTTCTAAACCAGAAATTCGTGGTTTTTTTTTTTTGAAAACCAGAAATTCGTGTATAACACGAAAAGAAAATACTAGAGTTTTAAGCCAAATTATTTCATTGTTCATGGGGCTCTCTGCGCAAGATTCCAATAATTATTGGTTGGAATTTCTCTGTTCATCTGAAATTGATTTTTGCGTCGAATGTTCGTCGCAGATTCTAACGAGAATTTGAATATTATATTCGGAAAAGGTCATGGAAAGGCGTTTACTCATTTTTTAATTATTTTTTATTCTTCTCCTTTTTAGCATTTTTTATTTAAGAAAAAAGCGTTTCCTGATACTTTTTAGAGTAGATTTGGATTATTTCAATTGCATTTCAGAGGTGTAATATTAATATGAATGTTGATAATGTCGATAGGCAAAGCGTTGATGTCGATTAAGGCTTCATTTAGCAACGTGGCTAATGTGTTACTGGATTGGGATGAAGTCCACAATGATGACTTGTGTTCATGGAGGGGTGTTTCGTGTGGGAATGTCAGCATCTTCATTGTTGCTCTGTATGTTTTTCTTTAACTTCCCACTTGTTCAATTTTAGATATTGGATTCTTAACTGATATAATGGCCTCTTGGATGAAGTAATCTGTCAAGTTTGAATCTGGGTGGAGAAATTTCACCAGCCATTGGAGACCTGAAGAATCTTCAGTCTTTGTAAGAACCTTCTTTTGTAGCATTATTATCATAATTGTTATTTGTAGCCATTTAGTTCCCACATGCTTATTATACTGTGATCCTTTTGTGGCAGAGACCTTCAAGGAAACAATTTAACTGGCCAGATCCCAGATGAGATCGGAAATTGCGTCTCCCTCATACTTCTGTAAGCCCCATGATTTTCCTTGTGTAGTTTAAGATTAAGATGTTTTAAGATTTTAGTCATGATATGTCCTTAAAGTATGTATTTATTATCTAATATTTCAGTGATTTGTCTGATAATCTGCTTGAGGGAGACATTCCCTTCTCCATCTCTAAGCTTAAGCAGCTTGAACTCTTGTAAGTAATTTTGGTGGTATAATATTATAACCATTAAGATTTTGATGCACTCGAGGTTGGTAAGCGAATAATGCTTTGTATCAGGAACTTGAAGAGCAATCAGCTAACTGGTTCGATTCCTTCGACTCTAACACAGATCCCTAACTTGAAAACACTGTAAGTTCGCTTCTGCTTTCGTATATTACTAATGATTTACCTATAAAAGAATAGTAGTCTTTGGCAAGTATTTTACTGATTGTGCTCTTTTGTCTTCAAGTGATCTTGCTGAAAACCAGCTCATGGGAGAGATACCGAGATTAATTTACTGGAACGAAGTACTACAATATCTGTAAGAGACACCTTTGGATTCAATAACTGTCGATATATATGGTGAAATAATGATTTCTATATTTAGCTAGATGTCTGCATGCCATCTTAGTCCATTATTACTATTTTGGTACAGTGGTTTACGAGGAAACATGTTAACCGGAACATTGTCCCCTGATATGTGCCAACTGACTGGCCTGTGGTATTTGTAAGTAGTCACACCACTTTCTTCTTTATAGTTCTCACTTGTACATTATTCCTTTTCAAACTTATATGCTCTATTGTTGTAGTGATGTTAGGGGCAATAACCTTAGTGGAACAATACCAGACAATATTGGTAACTGTACAAGCTTTGAGATACTGTAAGTTTCTTTCCATGGTGTAACTTTTTTTTGGACCCTTGCTATTCAGATCTGAAGATTTGCGGTTTTTTATCTAGTGACATTTCTTACAATCAGATCACTGGAGAGATTCCGTATAATATTGGATTTCTACAAGTTGCTACTCTGTAAGTTTACTTTATGATGTATCTGGTGAACTAAGTCATGAACTTCATTGTTAGGGATCATAACAGAGTTTGATGTATATTTACATACTTCAAAGAGACATTACCTAATTAATTGCTATCATTAAAAGATAAAAAAAAATGGGGGCCATCTCCCGGCCAAGGATTACAAATGGGAGAACACAAAAATCAAATGCGACTAAGGAAACACCAAAGTAGGTGAATAGGAATAGCCCAAAGGCTTGAAAGAGATGAGCCCAATTATGCTATTAGTTAGGAAAAGGGCATAAACGAAATACAATTGAAAATGACATTATCATGTGGGCTGAGAGTATGATTATGTTTGATTTGGACAGGTCTCTACAGGGGAATATGTTGACGGGCAAAATTCAAGAGGTGATAGGTCTAATGCAAGCCCTTGCTGTCCTGTAAGCCTGCATGTGCTTGTTATATAATTTTTTCCTAAGATAATATTATTAGCATATATATATATATGATTACTTTACTTGAAAAGTTTGCCTGATAAGGTGGTTTTTTTTGTAGGGATTTAAGCGAAAATAATTTAGTTGGACCAATTCCACGGATTTTAGGCAACCTCTCGTACACCGGAAAACTGTGAGTCTGGCATCTTGAGTCTTGGAAGCAGCATTCTCTGTTTACTTGTTAATAACTTGGATATCTTATTTTCAGGTATCTTCATGGCAACAAACTTGCTGGTCCTATCCCCTCCGAGCTGGGAAACATGACGAAGCTAAGCTATTTGTAAGCTCATAACAAAAAAACAGTTTTTCTTTATTTGTGTTTTCTACTACTAATACAGCTACTTTTGAAGGCAATTAAATGACAACAAACTCACTGGAGTTATCCCCGCTGAGCTTGGGAAATTGGAACAACTTTTTGAATTGTGAGTATCTACTTCATTTAGGTTTTCTCTTAGTCGTCATGTTTATTGAATATAGATTGCTGGTTCGACAGGAACCTGGCCAACAACAATCTTGAAGGGCACATTCCTGAAAACATCAGCTCCTGCACAGCGCTGAATAAGTTGTAAGATCTCTGATAAATAGTTATATAAACTATCATTTGTATGCCTGATTTGTAAAATGTTTGATTGACTCCCTTTTCTTCTCAGTAACGTGCATGGTAACCGATTGAATGGGTCCATTCCTTCTGGCTTAAAACTTCTGGAGAGCCTCACATATCTGTATATTTCTTTCTAATATCAATTGTTGTTTTAATATATTTATTTTTTGCACAAGTGAAAAAAGATATGTTTTACCTTGTTCCACAGAAATCTTTCCTCCAACCAATTCAGGGGCAGCATTCCAGTTGAGCTGGGGCACATAATCAATCTCGATACATTGTGAGCTAAAAGAATCAATTCTTCATTCTTTAGAAGGGTTTCTGTTCTCTGTGTGGCTTATGTTTTTTTCTCCTTAGGGATCTTTCAAGTAATAATTTCTCAGGATCTGTTCCTGCCTCTGTTGGTGACCTGGAGCATCTTCTTACTCTGTAAGATTTGTATTTATTTGAAGTATCCATCTGAACTTCTTCACATATATATACATGTATGATATATGCCCCATTATTTATAGGAACTTAAGTCGCAATCGTCTCAATGGACCCATTCCTGCTGAATTCGGTAACTTAAAGAGCGTGCAGACAATGTGAGAATTTTTAAGATAATATGTGCCATAATTTCCTTATCCTACAGGATAATCGACCTTGGGAAATGATCGAATTACTAATGGATGATTCCTTTTATTTTGTAGGGATATGTCGTTCAACAGGATGTCAGGCAACATCCCTGGAGAATTGGGTCAACTACAGAATGTAGCCCTTCTGTACGTTTAACAGATATTTTCATACTACTATCCATTAGACTCTCTATTATCAGCATTTACCTCCTGTGCCCGGTTTATTGTGTGCATGATTATGGTCTATTTGTGCTGCAGCATATTGAACAACAACAATTTCAGTGGAAGAATTCCTGAACAACTAAGTAATTGCTTAAGCCTCGACAAGCTGTGAGTTTTACAGCTTGGCAAGTTTCATTTTAACCTGAAGATGTTAGTCTCAGTAACTAATCCATCTTTTTTCAGGAATGTTTCGTACAACAACTTTAGTGGGTTGGTTCCTGTTGGCATAAACTTCTCTCGGTTTTCACCCGAAAGGTTAGTAGTTTAAAACTTGTCGCCAGTTGTATCATCTTATGCATAAATTATAAATCCTAATTTCCTGTTGTAATGTTGTCAGCTTCATCGGGAATCCGTTATTGTGTGGTCACTGGTTAGGCTCAATTTGTGATCCATACCCACCAAAAGATAAAGGTACTGTTTGGTTTGAAACAAAGATGCATATTGTTTTCATTTTGATTGTACTAACTTTTTTGAGATTTTTTGTTACAGCTATGTTTTCAAGAACAGCAGTTGTGTGCATCACATTGGGGTTTATTACATTGTTAGCAATGATACTAGTTGCAGTATACAAGTCCAACCAGCCTAATCAGTTGGTAGTAAAGGGCTCTAACAAGAGTACATTGCAAGGTTAGACTATTTATTCGTTCGTCTCCTCCTCAAACTTAGTAGTACATGCTAGTATTGATGCAGCAGGTTTAAATTTCAGGTTCGTCATCAAAATTGGTCGTACTTCATATGGACATGGCAATTCATACTTACGAGGATATAATGAGGCTGACAGAGAATTTGAGTGAGAAATACATAATTGGATATGGAGCTTCGAGCACAGTGTATAAATGCGTGTTGAAAAATTCCCGACCCATTGCAATTAAGCGACTCTACACTCAGCAGCATCCTCACGATTCTCGTGAGTTTGAGACCGAGTTAGAGACAGTTGGCAGTATCAGGCATAGGAACCTTGTCACGTTGCACGGTTACTCCCTTTCTCCACATGGAAATCTTCTCTTCTACGATTACATGCAAAATGGTTCTCTTTGGGATCTTCTTCATGGTTAGTATAGTATAATATTACTCTTAATATAGTGTGTGTTCCAGAGCTTATTGCCTTGAGTTTAATGAATGATAATGATTGTTAGGTGAGTCAAAAAAGGTGAAACTAGACTGGGAAACGCGTCTGAAAGTTGCTGTTGGAGCTGCACAAGGTCTCGCTTACCTCCACCATGACTGCAACCCAAGAATTATTCATAGGGACGTGAAATCTTCAAACATTCTGGTTGATGAAAATTTCGAAGCCCATCTTTCTGATTTTGGAATCGCAAAGTGTTTAGCTACGGCAAAAACTCATGCATCCACCTATGTTTTGGGGACGATAGGCTACATCGACCCTGAGTATGCCCGCACATCTCGACTCACTTTTAAATCGGATGTTTATAGCTTTGGCATTGTGCTTCTCGAGCTATTGACAGGCAAGAAAGCTGTGGACAATGACTTGAACTTGCATCAGCTGGTATAAATATTTAGCATTCATATGTTCTTGAATGTTCATATTCTCTTTGGTATTTTTTTCATTCTTTTGATTCTGCATTTGCAGGTGCTGTCTAAAGCGGACGACAACACGTTAATGGAGGAGGCAGTGGATGCAGAGGTGTCGATTACGTGCATGGATTTAAGTCACGTAAGGAAAGCGTTCCAGCTGGCGCTCCTTTGCACGAAACATCACCCTTCGGAAAGGCCAACCATGCACGAGGTCTCCCGAGTTCTCATCTCATTGCTACCGCCACCCCCTAAGCCCTGCTCCCTCCCTCCCCCTAAAACTCTCGACCTCGACTACACTAAATTTGTACGCCCGGATAACAACTCCTCCGACGCTCAATGGTTCGTACGATTCGGAGAGGTTATTTCCAACAACACTATTTAGAATGATGATCAAACCAACTTCCCATTTTGTTTTTTCTTTATCAATATATGCCTTGCCTTGTTTGTGTTTTAACATAGCTAGTAAACCTCGAATAGGTAGAATTCACCATATTTTTTACTTAACATAACTCTTTTTGATTACTAAATTTCCGCAAGGTATTATTTAAAGCTCCCTCTTGCTTTTGTTCCTCAATATATGTATGTATCTAGAGTGAGTGCGTGCATTTTAGAACCTTGCAATTTGTTATACTGAAAGATGCAATTTATTTACATTGAAATATGCAACTATTTTATCATATTAATAACTACACGATTCAGTGTAAATAAGTTGTATCTTTCATTATAATAAATTGCATGGTTCTAAAATGTACTCATAGTGTACGAGCACCTGGGTGCATACGAGACTCAGCCATGCATCCAAGCTGCCCTCACATTAATTTAATGCTATTCACGTGCCGTCTATCTTATATTTCCAATATAATAAGCATGTCGGTATTTAAAGTATTTTGTGCGACTTGCGGATTGCGATTCATACATGATTCATAACTCATGTGGTATTAGTTGAGGGTGAATTGAGTAATGTAATGGTCAAAGAATCAAATTTGACTTGATTTAACTACTCAATTAAAAGACTTGAAGCTCAATCCTAAATGAATTTGATCATTATGAGTTACTTTAAATGTTTGATTTGATAGCTTAAATAATATTTTATTATAAATTTTATTTAATTTATAATTAGAGTATATACTTGTAAGTACATGAGTGCACTTTAGAAGTAAAATTGACTATAGTTCAAAATTCTTCAATTGGAATGATAACATGAGTAAGGAAATTAGGGAAACAAAATAAATTTCATTATCTTATTTTGATTAACTATTTTTTTCCTATAATAATTTCTTCTCAATCATTCTACTATATGTTTTTATCAAAAACTTGTATGCAATATTTTATACTATGATTTATGTGCAATTTGGCCCAATTTAACCCAAATTTTAGGTATTTAATTTTCACGGGTAAGGCCCACTTCTTCTTTCAGCGGATTTCTTCTTCCTCACAACAGACATCGAGTTCACAGATCTAGTTTTCACAACGGCGCGTTTTTAGGCTTCTCTTCTCTTCTCTTGTTTTTTTTTCTCTCTCTTCCTTATTCAAACTAGTCTTTTCCCGTGCGATGCACATGCTATAATTTTTTTTTCTTTAAAGGTTTATTGTAAATTTTCACTTAATCGGATATTGCAGATTTGGAAAGGATTTTGGTTCTCATTTAAGCCGATAAATAACATTTGGTATTTTATTCAATTTTTAACTCACTCCTTTAAATTATTAGATTTGAACGCCAACGCTCTTGCTATAATTTTCTTAGAAATTCAAATGTCCCAATTCCATATACACACATTCATTGCGTCATGTGATAGGCATTCTTCTACAATTTAGTGGCAATTGTTATATCAATTTTTTAGTCTAATACACCCAATTAGAATCAATGTATTTACATAAACGCAAACACACTAATAATTAGTTCGTTCTTTTTTTTTATCAAGAAGCTTTAAGCACATTATCACATTATACATAGAACCACATACCAATTTACAATCAATAAGAAATCACCATGAAGCAGCGTCGCTTGATATACTTCAAAATAGTGTCACATAAGATTTCATGGAGGTGAACTGGTGAAGGGGCACCCTTCCACCCACATACATCAAAAGAACTTCTACATATAGTTAATATCTCTTTTCGGTGATTGCAATTCATGAAAACCACATAAATACACAAACTCCATCAAATGCAAGACTCATGTAAATAAGTTGTAAACACAAAACATAAATTTACTGTCAAATCCTTTTGTTGCTTAGTTTTGCCAAATTAGAGCAGGTTAGACTATCTGCACAATCTAAGACACAACATCACATGTAAATCTCAAATTCTATTTAGTACCATATTATTATATAAAACTTCATAATTCAAAAAAGAATGTAAAACAAAGGCTCTTACGGGCTTACCACATAAGTACTCCAACTATAGCAGATGCTCAACAAATGTAATTAGAGAACGTTTCATCAGGAACAATATTTCTTCCGTCCACTTGCTGTTATAAAGAAGATCCAGATGATTAGACCATGGAACTCTTAACTAATAATTAATCTACATGCATGATAATTGAAGTCATCATCAATAAATTCAATAACCCAATCACAAATTATTAAAATTGAGGATGAAGTATTGTAATCACCAAGTTTTGAAGTCCTTTTGAAATCAAGTGACTATGATCTTTTCTTTTTCATTTTCACAATTTTCTAGTTTTTCTATGGCAAATCAAAGAACGGAGATGACATAATACAACAAATTCAAATTTTTTTCTTCCATAAAAGGTTCAAGCTGATAAATTACACACAAATAAATGCATCATCTATCAGAAAAAAATAAATTGTAATTGCAAGATTACCAAAATAAAATTTTTGTTTTTGAATGGTAGCATAATAGCAGTCAATGCTTCATTGTCTTGACAAATCGCTATTGCACCCTTTACCATGCGGGAATTATTTTCTAACCTGCCCAGCACTTGACAACCTGAACAAAGAAAAGGGCGTTCAACACTTAACTCCATCCGAATATAATTAAGCATTACTTCACCACATTAAGTGCATCATCACAACAAAAAACGTAAGTTGTAAACATAAAACATAATTTTATCGTCAAAACCTTATGTTGCTCAGTTTTACAAATTCCAAGACCATTAAATAATATGATTACCTATAGCTGCACTTCCCTTAATTTCTTCACATCAAAAGATTGAGAAAGCAGAATACACAACAATTTCATTTGTATTATGACAATATTCTACCAAGCCAAATATACTTGATAATTGAGACTTATCCAAAAGGAAAATACCAGGTACCTAGATTTTCAAGTCATTATAGTTGCACGTCATAGATTATAATCATTCAAATAAAAAATAATTTCTAAACACCAAATAACACTCCACAAATCAAAAGCATGACTACTTAATTAGCGTCAATAAGTTAGCCAGAACCTAATACACCTTGTATACATCATCTCCAACACCAATATTCCTCTCATACACTTTACAAACTTTTATTAAAAAATTACAATACATTTATGCATCATGCAATGCAGCAAACACTTGTTTAACAATTGACATCATATTCTCGGTTCAAAAGACAAATTAGAATAGATTTGGGAAACAAATAGGAATCATCCTCCCACGGGTGTTGGCGGCTTTAAGTTTGTTTGTCAATGAATCTAACATACAAGGCAATAACAATGTCAAGTTTTCTTATTGAATAATAAAAGACGCTCTATACAATAATAATAGCCCTTTACCTCGTTTGCCTTCCAGGATCATACATGTCTATAAAAAAATTAAAAGAACCTAATAAAAAATATTTTGAAAAATTAATAATATTCATACTCAAAATTTACAAAAAAATTAAACCATTATTGACTCCTTTACTAATTAATTATTATTGCATGAGGAAAAGAACCATAAATTCATTGATTGTTTTTTGATTGAATGATTTAATTGAAACGACCTCAACGAATATTCATCCTTCAATCCAAAATACAACCTTAGTATCTAATAATTACACACAAGTCCCAGAAAAAAACTCCACAAATGAAAAGCATGACATCCTAATTAACATAATTAGTACTCTAATAAACGGTAATAAATTAATACTCTGCAGTAATAAGTTAGTGAAATGCATCACTAACGTTGTCATTGACATCACAATGCATCAGCAATCCCTGTATAAATGGTTTACCTGTGACGGTGATAAAGGGAGGGTGCCGATTTACCAATTGTTAATATATTATTCTGGTCTCCAGATTTACCGAAATTATGAATTTTAAAAAACCTGGAAAAAATTGAGACAATGAGAGGAAGAATAACATAAAACCGAACACAGAAGCAACTGAGAAGTTGAAAAAAATTATCTATTGCATATTGATATTCTAATAATCTCAATATTGATCATTTTATTTATTAACTATGACAATGCAACTCAAACACGGTAAAGTATATTTCAATTAGAATTTAACTTGAAAAATTGGTATATAAACCTAGTAGAAACAACATAATTTCAGCCCTCCATAAGCATTTCCATATCAATCTTCCACTCAAAATATATCTCAGTTGCATAATCATAAACAAATCGACCACGAAATCCACAACATTTGAAATAGATAAACACAGGGTTCTTAATTAAGAAGTCGGAATAAACATATTCATATGCTTTTGCCGATTATTTTCACAGATTTTGGCGATCTGTTGGGAACTCTGGTAATACCGATAAAGTGAAAAAACGAAATACCAAAATGTGTGAACCAGAGAAACGAACTTGCGATTAATACCTAGAGAAAAAAGTCGCCAGGGCGAGAGACAAATCGACAACGTTGGGGATTGAAGAAGTAGAATGCGACCTTGTTCTTTGTTTTGCCTCTATCAAATACCTGGAATCATCCACCACTATTTGAGAAATCATATATTTTGGAGATTTTTTGTAGAAAAGAAATGAAACCAATAGAATCTTTAAAGTCACTGAATCCATAAGAAGTTGAAACCCAACTTTTTGGACCTAAAGAAAGGAATTGAAGGGTCGTGTGTTTAAGTGAAAAAATTAATGGCGGTAGCAGATGCAGAGATGGCGAAGAAAGCATTTGAAGGGGCAAGTTTAGAAAACTAATAATTGGTGTTGCAGTTTTTTTTTCTCTAATCTAATAGAAAAAAAAACGATGACACTTGCCAGTCTATTGTGTTGCCACTTGTCAAACACACACAGGAGCGATGCACTTCTCCTATTATATAATAAAATTCTTTCACATTCTTGTCGTTTTCTTCAATTTTTCCATCCTTGTAAATTTACAGGTCATTCCGTTCTTTTTTCTCTCAATTTTCTAATGCAATTTTTCAGATCCTTCTGTACTCTTCTCATGTTGTTCTTTAAATTTGTAATTTTTAGACTGAGATTCGGTCTTATACTGGTTTTTATTCATGTGGTAACACATTTTTGTTCATAGGGTAACATCTTTTTGTTCATGTAGTAACACATGTTTTTTTAGTAATATAACACACTGAATTTATTATCTACATAAAAAATTAAGGGTGACTTATTGATGGGCAGATTTGAGAATTAAACTATGTTCAAATTTTTTTTGATCCCATAATAAAATGGTCTTGTTTGTCTATTTTGCCCCAATTTGGGTTGCACACCGAAAAGGTAATTTCCCAACTCCCATATTATCCCATTTTCTAACATAAAAATATATATTCTTCCTCATCTTTTTCGTTCAAAAAAAATTGAGAATATAGGTCCCGAACGGGTTTTGCGGGGGCAGAAGTCTAGAGGGGAGGGGTGAATAGACTTCTGAAAACTTTTCGTGCAAGATCAGGTGTGATGGCAGGTTGCATGATCAAAGTGCGAGTGAATCAGTTTGGACTGATATCCAACTTACTGATCGCCTGATGACAGATTAGTTCGGTGTCTATCAGTTTAACTTTTGGGTTTGAGTAAAGATTTGTTGTTTGTTCCAACTGGAATTCTATCCTAGTTTTGAAGTAGCCTAAAGCTAGAGGATAATAATTCTATGCTAAGAACTAATGGGATGAACACTTATAAAATAAACTTGAATTTTGTGTTCTTCGTGCGGAAATTTGCTTATGGCTTGAGCTTGATGATAATTTTCGTGTCTTCACTATGAAGAGCGATCCCATATTTATAGACCTCGAAATCAAAGAGCCGTTGGAGAGCAATTTGAATTTCAGGCTATTTTTGGTAGGTTGCAGGATTGATTTGACGTGCTTCATGAATGGCATGGCCGGAGTTTATTGCACTTTTGGTCCCACAGGACACGCCTCCTCACGCTTTTGGTCCCAAAGCCAAAAATTTTGACACTTTTGGTCCCACAAGACGCGCAATTTGGGATCAAAAGTGTCAAAAAATTCGGACTTGGGACCAAAAGTGTCAAAATTTTCGGCTTTGGGACCAAAAGTATAAGCTTTGGGACCAAAAGCGTGAGGAGACGTGTCCTGTGGGACCAAAAGTGCAAAAAACTCGGCATGGCCGAAAGCGTGTATATTTGTCCTTTATAGCCGTTTGACTTTGCAGCACCGAATCCCGCATTGTCAACTCCGAACGTACGTGTCTCGTTCTCATTGGTTAACAAGTACACTTTTTCAGTGTTTGTTCTACCAACTAAAGTTGACATTCTTCTTGTTCTGATTGACAACGTATGACCTGGTGTAACATCAGTTGACACCTGGTGTGAGTTGACCTGATCAAATAAAACTGATCAGTCTACCTGATAGAGTCTTCTAGTGCAAGTTGTCTTAGCTCAACTAGCAGACTCAACTGATGTAGGTCTTCTGGTCTTGATCTTCTGGTGGCCATCTGATCTTCAGTTTATCTGGTAATTCGGCTTCATGTCTTCACCTGATCATCTGACTCAGTCTGGTCTTCTGACTTGACTTGTCTTCTGACCTGACTTGTCTTCTGACCTCATCTGGTCTTCTGATCTTCTGATCTAATATGGTCTTCTGATCTTCTGACCTCATCTGGCCTATGCATATTGAGTTCCCCCTCAATATGTGACCTATCCTTTACATCAGCTGTCTATACATTTCAACTGGTCATCCTATCCTGATACTAAGTTATCAGTCAGCTAACAGGTCTGACTGGTCCTATTACAAACTGTTTTGGAACTTCCATCAAAACTTAATACAAATTTTCCAACAAAGAATAATAATAATAATTTTAGACATTTTTAGATCGTGGGCTGAAAAATAATTTTAATTGAAATAATAATAGTAATAATAATAATAGTAATAATAATAATAATAAGAATAATAATAATAAATATCTAAAATTCTTATTATCTTAAAAAATAAATATGCTTTGAAAATTCTTATATAATTTCTAAATCATGTGCTGAGAATTAATTTCAGATCCTTTCTTCCTTAGGTTTCAGTATTTATTTTAATTTAAATATTGATTGTTTATGCCAAAAATTGCTCTCAAGTGGCGATCTACGGCTTGAAACTTCAACGACTAGATATGAATTGATGACAAACAAAATGTATGATGATCATGATGTTAGGACGTCGATGTAGATGACGATACGCAACCCGTTGATGAAAATAACTAATTCACAATATAAGTTTCGATGATGGGAAATAAACAGAGATGTATGCGATGGAAGAATGTTTAAAGGCGAGATTATCTAGTAATTCAAGTCGATAATAAAAAATGGGATAAATGTTTGGTGATGCTAATTGATGTCAATTGGGTAGAATAATAAGTAAATCGATAAATATGTAGTAGATTAGATCGAAATCTCAAGGTGATGATGCAGAAAACCCTTATGAACAAGGGAAACACTGCATGTTATGCGTAGCCATCGGAATCCACTAAGTAATGCAGAACTTCGATACATCTTGCAATGGTGATGAGATTATGAGCGTGTTTGGCACAACTTATAAGCTCCTTAATTTTGTTTGGTAAAATAAAATGTTTAGCATCTTATAAGATCTACAAAAAAGCTCTTTAGAGTTTACAAGCTCCAAAAAAATAAGTTGTGATATTCCAACTTATTTTACAACAATTATATAAGCTCTATCCTATCTCAACACATCCCAGCCCAAATTCAACCCACCCCGTCCCGTTTTCTGCTAAATAAAAAATTTATTTTCAGAAAAAAAAAATATTTTCGGAAAAAAATATTTTCAGAAAAAAAAAAGTATTTAAAAATAAAATTTCAGGAAAAAAAATATTAAAAAAAAAATATTTTCAGAAAACAAAATATTTTCAGAAAACAAAATTATTTTCTTAAAAAAAAATTATTTTTGGGAAAAAATATTTTCAGAAAAAAAAAATATTTTTGAAAAAAAAATATTTTCAGAAAAAAATTATTTTCGAAAAAATATTTCAAAAAAAAAATTCAGAAAAACAAATTATTTTCAAAAAAAATTTTATATATAAAAATTATATTTAAAAAAATTAAAATATTATTAAGTAACTTATAAGTTGTATTAACCAAACACTTTAACAACTTATAAGCTACTTAAAAATTACATCTTATAAGCTCTTAAAACAACTTATAAGATGTTATAGTTTATAAAATATTTAAAATAAGCATAGCCAAACGGGCCATATATTTAATTTAGCATCGGTCAGCCGCAAAGAAGGTATTGACCAAGGCAGGGGCCGCTCCATCCTCTTTCGGTTATCTCGTAGCAGTGATCGAGTCGCTCAAGGCGGTGATTACTTCACTAGGTTCGGTGAAAAAGTTCGGAATCGACATCAAGTGTTTCTCAGAGGCTTGAATGACACAAACTACTTTGATGATCCGATTAGGCCCGTGAATAAAGGTAAAATTTTATTTGTTTCTGTTGACGAGGGTTTGTATGAATCTATGGTTCAAGAATTAAGTGACACCTTGATTGCGAGAATTGTTTACAAAAAGGGTGAGTCTCCTTTATCTCTTTTTTCCTTAGAGAAGAAACTTGATGAGATTTGCGATGGTTGTTTGAGTTCAATGGTTCCTCTAGGGCGAGAATACTTTGATATTAAATTTTGGATCTTAGAGAATCGAGAAAGGATTTTTAAGCAACGTTCTTGGATTGTGAATCCTGGCACCCTCCAATTTCAGCTTTGGGTACCAGATTTTAATCCAAATATGTTCTCATCTTCGATAATTCCGGTTTGGGTACATTTATGTAAACTACCAATGGAATACTGTCAACCTAAGATTATGTGGGCTCTAGCTTCAGCTGCAAGACTTGTGGAATTGTTGGTCATTGGTCTGCAGAATGCAGGAGGAATCAAAAGCAACACGATAATGAGGTTCATATTCCGAAACAACTGGTTGAAAATAAGAAGGAGCAACATCAACCGATAGTGTGAAGGATGATTCGGGTTGGTAAACAGTGGGAAAAAGGGCTCTTGCTAGCTCCCCAAAACCAATTTCTCACTAGATGGTCATAAGGGAACATGTAAACACCTCTAATCAATTTGGTATTCTTGATAAAGAGAAAACATGCACAACAAGGTAAGTTTGGTGACTAATTTTTTGAATGAGCCTACAATAATATTTCGAGCACCTCCCCGAACAACTTTAGCTCATCAAAGTGGAGAAAAAAGGTTTTTTGGTCCCATAACTTATCTGTAATCCGTTTTTGGTCCCAAAAAATTTAACTATCCAATTTTGGTCCCATAACTATTGTGTTTGTCCAATTTTGGTCCCATTTTCGCCGGAAAAACGAAAATGACGTCGTTTTTGTTCAAAAATTGGGGATCTTCAATCGCGCGTGTGTCCAAATTGTCTTTTGTCCAATTTTGGTCCCATAACTATTGCGTTTGTCCAATTTTGGTCCCATGTTTGTTTCTTTTAATTTTAATTTAAGTTGTAGCATAATTTTAGTTACTGTATAATTTTAATTATTCTTTTAAGTTGCAGCATTTAATCTTAATCTTTTAAGTTGCAGCATTTAAAAGAAACAAATATGGGACCAAAATTGGACAAACGCAATAGTTATGGGACCAAAATTGGACAAACGACAATTTGGACACACGCGCGATCGGAGATTCCCAATTTTTGAACAAAAATGACTTCGTTTTTGTTTTTCCGGCGAAAATGGGACCAAAATTGGACAAACGCAATATTTATGGGACCAAAATTGGATAGTTAAATATTTTGGGACCAAAAACAGATTACAGGAAAGGTATGAGACCAAAAAACTTTTTATCTCCATCAAAGTGAGTGGACACCGAAAATGAGGAGGGAGATGATGACAACGATCCTATGTTATCTGAGTAGAACACATAATTACGTACAAGGATATATGGCATATGAGCCATGGGGTAAAAAGAGATCTCTAAAGGATCTGGTGAGTAATGCGATAATGTCCAAGAAGAAGCATGCAAGGACGATCATCTAAAACATGATGTCAAAGAATCAGAAGCTTACCAAAGTCAGTAGACTGGTGTGGAAGCCACATGTAATACCCGCAAAATTTATAAAAATATATATACATTATTTTAAATTATTTTTTGTTGGGAAATTTATAGTTTTGATGAAAGTTCCAAAAACACATGTAATAGGACCAGTCAGACCTGTTAGCTGACTGATGTTTATATTACCTGCTATAGGAGACCAGTTAATAATTACTGTATAGAACAACTGATGTAATAGATAGGTCACATATTGAGGGGGAAACTCAATATGTATAGGTCAGATCTGAAGACTCAAAGAACGGTGATCCGAAGCGGGCGAAATGCTAGAGAAGAACAGAAGATCGGATCGATCCGATCTAGTCGATATCTCAAATTTGAGTCATGAAGCTCAAACTCAGAATACTTGAAGATCAGATGACTTCCAGAAGATCAGACCAGAAGACCTACATCAGCCGAGTCTGCTAGTTGAAGCTAAGTCAACTTGCACCAGAAGACTCTATCAGTAGATCGATCGATTCGGATCGATCAAATCGACTCACCAGTGAAATCGATGTTTCACCTAATCATACGTCGATGATCTCGAACAAGAAGAATGTCAAGCTTAGTTGGAAGAACATCACCGAAAAGTGAGTCTGCGCTATCCAATAAGAACAAGACACGTATGATGATCGGAGCCGCAGAATCGGGATTTGATGCTACCTCTCAGAACGGCTACAAAGTACAAATTCACGCTTTTGGCCATGCCGCTTCTCAAGCTCGTCACATCAAGCACAGCAAGTCTACCAAATATAGCCTGAAATTCAAATTGCTCTCCAACGGCTCTTTGATTTCAAGGTCTATATATATGGGATTACACTTTAGAGTGAAACAACGGAAACGCTGAACAATCAAGAAGCTAAAGCAATTATCAGATTTCCGCACGAAGAACACGATCAAGAAGATTATTTTTATTAAGTGTTCATCCCATAAGTTCTTAGCATAGAAATCTTTTCATCTAGTCATTAGGGTCGCTTATATGCAAGAAAAATTTCATAGTTGGAACCAAAACAATCTTACCCAAACCCCCAAGTTAGGTTAAGTTGTTTAGCAAGATTCGCACTAGGGTTTCTAGTTACGATCTCTCGGGATCGGTTGAGTGTGAACTCCTTAAACATCTAGTTGGTGTCTTGTGTTGGACTTACACATAAAACAAAGTCCGGTTGGTTAAGTAGGTGCCCTTGTGATAGGGAAGAGTGGGCGTAGGATTTGGTTTGTCCGAACCACTATAAATCTTGTGTGCCTTTACCGCTTTGATTAACGATTACATAATCGCACACAACCTTTAAAAAGCGCATACATATTCCAAGTTGAGATCGGTTAGCACCAAGCTTCGATCGATCATACTTGACACTTCATCAACCGATTAAAAGATTAACTTTGGAATCGATTTATCAAAACCGGTTTTTCACGGGTAAAACTTAAGCTTCCGCACACATCGATTAAACCGATAGTTACTGAATCGACCGCCTTCAGCGATTAGTAAGTTGGTTATCGACCCAAACCGATTCACTCGCACTCTGATCAAAGCAATTGCCCTCACACCGATCTGCAAAAAAGTTTTGAAAGTTTTTCAGTCTATTCCCTCTAGACTTAGACTTCACTATACTATGTCGGGACCTACAAGTGGTATCGGAAAGCGGTTGGTTCTACGCACCCCGCGACTCGTATATCATCGATTCTTGAGGAAGAATCTTTGTGGTCAATCAATCGATCCAAAAACCGTTTTTAAACTCATTCATTTTCCAAAATCATTCAAAGATGGATAACACCTCGGTATGTATCATGATCTGCCGAAGTTCTCAATCGATGAGTATGGGATTGGGCCATATATATGTCCAACCGCTTGCAGGCTCGATCGATGGCGTAATGATGGAAGTCATCGAAAGAGGACCCATCATCATATATTACGACAACCCTGCGGTTGGAGGAGATCCGAACTTTGCCCCGGAAGTCTTGTGCGAAAAAAGCCCAAATTTTGATGGATGCAGAGAGGAAAGAAATCGCATACTCTAGATACTATCGCAAGGCATATTATCATGAAAACAATGGATAAGGTCACCAAGGAAAAGATTAAGTATCTCAAATCTGCGAAAGCAATGTGGGATACTCTGGCTGAGATATGCGAGGGAAATGAACAGATAAAAGACAAATACTACAAAGCGAACTAGTGAAGTTCAAAAAATCAAGATCTTTTCAACGAAACCATCAACGAACTCGATGGAAGAATTACAATGTCTATAAACAAGCTTCGAGAACTTGGTAGAGAGATGTCTAATAAAGATATCAACTACAAAATCCTAAGGTCTCTCACCAAGAAGTGGGATATAAAGGTCACGGTAATCAAGGATTGCCAAGACATTTCAAAAATGAAGCCAAGTAGCTTGTTCTTGAGCCTTAAAGCTCACGAGTTCGATTTGATTGAGAGAGGACAAGTTCGATGAAGATGAGGTGCCCGTATTGAAGCCTCAACTTCAAAATCGATTGCTTTTAAGGCAACCAAAGAAGAAATCGAAGGCCAACAACGAACTCATTGGGAATATAATGAGTCGGTATCAGACGCTCGCTACTTTAGAAGCTTGAGAAGTCGAACGTCCAACTTGGTAAGTATCGAAGATTTTATAAGGACTATCAAAATAGCCGAGGGAGAGATAGGAGATCAGCCAACAGATCTCCAGAAAGAACCAGATCTGATGATCGGAGGGATCACAGAGATGAAAGGAAAAGAGACAATCGTATCAGCGGCTGGAAGGAAGAGATAACCAATCGATGGAAGAAGCTCGACTACTATCGAAAGGGAAGTCACCGACAGGGTCATACGATTTGAGTGATTCACCCGAAGGAAAGGTTCGGTGGATCAAGGAGCGTGCTTCAACCGTGAGAAGCCTGAGTCACTATAAGCGCAGATCGCCTGCACTGGACGCCAAGAGAAAGGGAAGAAAAGAGGAACAAAAGAGAGCAACGTTATAGGGACGTAAGAGCCATGGTTGCCGATCGTCAGAATTGACGATTCTCTCCGCCCTCCGAGGACTCGGATATTCCTCTCAGAGAAGACTTCCGCCGATCGGAAGTGATCTTTGACTTCTATGAAAATGAAGATCCGATATTCTCTTGGACGATGATGAGATCTGCTTCGATGGCCGGGGAGGACCAATCTGAGGTAACCTCCAAACTCGCTTCGCTTCGCTTACACTGCTATCATTAGCACACTTTGGGAGATTGACTGCGCAATCTACTCGAGCAATTGCTTGAGGATCTCTCCAATGCAATGAACACACTTATGCTATAGTGGAAGTTTAAAATGATAAGTCGAGGACCGAAATAATCGACTTAAAAGAAAATGATCTCAAGAAAGCCTCCGAACTTAGATCACCAAATCGCTCAAAAAGGCAACCGAGGAATTTAAAATTCTCGAAGTTAAAGCTTCGATCGGGAGAAGCGGATCAAAGATCAACTGGCAATTAACAAAAATGAAGAAGTGATGACTTCAAAATCCTCGCAAGCAAAATTCGATGAGTGCTTCCAAAAGCATGAAAGTCTAAAATCATCTCGAGGATAATCTGCGTAAGAAAATAGAGGTTTTTTTCAAAATCATCTAAAACCGTTCAAGACATGAACGCCTATTTTTTTGAACAACGATTAATAAGAAGGGACTTGGCTATGAGAACCCTTCCACATCCTCAAAAGCCCCTGATTCATCTCTAAAAAGGTGTAATCGATTTAGTTTAAACAAAAAGATACACCAAAAGCCAAACATGTATCTAATAAGGAAAAGGACCAATTGAGCGGGTAAAGGCGGTACCTAACGGAGGGGAATGAAATGGACCCCAAACGGTAAAGCATCGTAGGAATCAACGAAGAACCCGAGTTCTTCAAGAAACCTCAACCTAATCAACGGATCGAGAATCGAAAAAAGACAACTGTAAAAGGGAAGTACAATCGAGACCCAATCAAGGTCACCGCCTAATAAGCATGCTTCGTAAACCGCAAAAACCACCTATCTTGAAAAGATATGAATCTTTTGATGGTAGCGATCGTACCTACCCCTATAATCGAAATCTAGGGTCATTGCACTGTAACCACACCGGATGAAAAAGAAGACAAACAGAAAAGATAAATCCCAAGTTTTCTAAGTCACCCAAGGTTCACACTAATAATCATACTAATCGAGAAAAGATATAAAGAGACGATGATTATGTTGATAGGTATGGAAGACAAATCAGGGCCTTCGATCTAACCGATCACAATAGAAGTGCTTTCTGTTTGTATGGATCCCCAAAACTAATCCTAACCCTCGGGACCCAATCCAAAAGGGGTACCTAAAAACTGATTTGGTCTGCAGGATCGCGTGGGTCCGCCAACAAAGGAGGTGTGCAAGCAACTATCCGGTACATCGATAGTGGATGCTCAAGGCACATGATTTGAAGCAAACATCTCCTCGGCTCTTACATAGAAACGAAAAGGCCAGCGTGTACTCTTTCGGTGATGATAACTTTGGTTATACCAAAGGATTCTAACCTTAGAGAATGATGATGTACAAATGGCCGGAGTCTCAGATGTCGAAGGTCCGAAGCACAACCTATTATCGGTTTCACAATTCTGCGACAAACGGATTCAATGTTGAGTTCTCGGCCCGACCAATGCACTATCAAGAATCGAGCCACTCAACAGATTTTGCTAATCGTTCAAGGAAAGGGACGATCTACACAAATTGATTGGAACAGTTGCCCAAGAAATGCATGCTGATTGTCAAGAGTTCCAAAAGTAGCGGTAGGCTCTCGCACAAAAGAATGAGTCATCCCGAACTTTAAAACTCTTAATAATATAGCAAGGATGTCTCTAGTGGAAGGACTTCCGAATGAAGTATTTTCAAAGGATCGGACATGTCTTCAAAGGTCGGAAGGAAAAACAGTCAAAGCTTCATTCAAGGGAATTCGGGACCGGCATCCAAAGATCTTCGGTATGCCATATGGATCTATTTGGACCAGCTTACACCGGTCGGTCTCAACGGACGCAAATACACTCGTAAATCGTGGATGACTATTCTAAGTTTACAGGTTATATTCTTACATAAGAAGAATGAGACGACAACGAAGATACCCGAAATGCCAAAAAGATTACAAAATGAGAAGGGTGTCGATAGTAAAAATCGACGATAAAAGGTACATAATTTATGAACTCTTTTATTATTGATTTTTGCTCTAAGTTTGGTATCTGACATGAAACATCACCGGTACAAGGACTCCACAACAAAATGGAGTAGCGAATCGGAGAACAGAACTCTCAAAGAAGCTGCTTTCATGCGATGTTAAATTTGAACATGCAATACCAAGCCGTTTACGTTTCCAGTATAATCAACATTTGCATGCCATACTCGGAACAAATGTCTTCGACTAAGGCTCACTACAAAACACCCTATGAATCGTGGAAGACGAAAAACCTCGTGTTTCCTACTTTCATTTTTTGGGTGTAAGTGTTTCATACACAACAATGGGAAGAGTCGGTTGAAGACTTTTGAGGCCAAGTCGATGAGGGTATATTCTTAGGATATTCCTCATCTAGCAAGGCTTTCGGGGTTTACAACGCATTTAACCCTACTTGTGGAAGAAAAAACCCCCATGTAGTCTTTGATGAAGCATCTTACGAACAAGAGAAATGCGCATGAGAACAAGATGTACACGATCAACAAGAACACGATGTTGAGGAAAATGGATCGACTAACGATCAAGGAAAAAGAATCGAAAATCAGAACAATATACATTCCAGATCTAGGTGATTCACGGATCATTCGGATCCTAAGGTACGAAAAAAAACTGTCGATGAAGAAGTTCGATCTGGTGAGATAAGATCAAGCGAACCATCCGGTTCGGGGGAACATCCGAAGTTCCCACGAATGAACATCGACACATGATGAGTCCAACATCACCGGACTTGTTCTTATCAAGTGGATCATAACTCGCACCACTCCCAATCGCTAGTAATGAAATTTTATCGAAAACGGATGATGTTCTCCAAACCGACGCAAATCAGAGCGAAGGACACGGATAACCAGTCATCCAACTGATCTGATAATCGGAGACCCATTTGATAAAGTTAAAACTAGACATCAGATTGGTGAAAGTGCCATGTATTGTTGTTATCTGTCTATGAAGGAACCAACAACAATAGAGGAAGCTCTACAAGACGCTTAAGTGGATTCTAGCCATGCGAGAAGAAAGTTGGAACAGTTCCGAGAAATCAAGTTTGGGAACTGGTAGACAGACCAAATCATCAAGACGTAATTGGCACGAAGTGGGTATTCAAGAACAAGAGAGATGAGAAAAACGTCATCACCATAAATAAGGTAAGACTTGTTGCTAAGGGGTATTCCTGATCGGAAGAATTGATTATGATGAGACCTTTGCACCAGTCGCTCGTCTAGAAGCCATTCGGCTGTTTCTGGCATATGCTTCCCACAGAGGGTTCACTGTGTATCAGATGGAAATAAAGAGTGCATTTTTAAACGGGGTACTAGCAGAGGAAGTTTATGTCGAACAACCTCCAGGCTTCGAAAAGAACAACCAAGTGTACCATTTAAGAAAAGCTCTTTATGGCCTGAAACAAGCTCCTCGAGCTTGGAATGATACACTCTCTCGGTTCTTGATCGACAAAGGGTTCACTAAAGGAACGATGGGCGAGAACCTTTATTCGAGAATAGAAGATGGAGAAGATATTCGATGGTTCGGATCTCGTGGGCGACATCATCTTCGGATCTCCTAACAAGAGTCTATGTGAAAGATTCACAGAACCGATGCAAGGGAAGTTCGAGATGACCATGATGGGTCGATGAATTACTTTACGGGTCTTCAAGTAAAAGCAAAGTCTGAAGGGATATTCATCTGCCAAGCAAAATACACTAGGAATTTATTGGCTAAGTTTGGAGTTCAAAATTGTAAGGAAGCCAAAATTCTTATGATGATTGGATTCAAGATGGATCCGATGAGGATGGTCGAAAAACAAATCGAGAAGGAATATAGGGCTCTCATTGGATCTCTACTATACTGTTGCCCAAAGACCGGATATAACCTTCGCGATGGTGTATGTGCGGTTTGAGCAAATCGAATGATAAGCCACCTAGAAGCGGTAAAATGGGATTCTTAAGTATCTGAAGGGACAAGAACCTTGGTTTATTTTACCCATCGATGATAATCTAGAGCTTAGTGGGTATTCGATTACGATTATGGAGGTTGCAAGATTGACGAAAAATCCACCTCGGGAACTTGTCGGTTCTTAGGAAGTAAAAGCGATCTCGTGGTTTTCAAAAAGCGGAGACATCGATTCGCGACATCTACTCTTGAAGCGAAATATATGGGTCGCGAAGGCTGTTGTTCCCAAATCGCTCGCTTAGTCGGCGATTGAGGATTATAACATTGAAGCTAATAATGTACCTATTTTACGTGGGATAATAGTCTTTATTGCAATCACTTTCGAGAATCTGTTCTACATACAAGATGCAAGCATGTGGATGTCAGACACCATTTTATAAGAGATCATGTTGAAAAGAAGAATATCAGAATGGAAAAGATTCATACTGATATACAGAAAGCTGATATTCTAACCAAGCCACTAGCTGAGATCAGATTCAGAGAATTATGCAATGAGCTAGGGCTTCTGGATCTTGGAGAAAATGCACCTAAAATGTTTGATGGAATGATCTCCAGAACCAGCTGGTTGAGAAACTAATCAGTTCAAGTAAAATCAGTTGAATTTGGTATCTCAACTGATCAGAAGATAAGTCAAGGAACTGATATGAGAAGGTACTGATCAGATTTAAAGTTTATCAGATTAAAGGAACTGATCGTTTAAAGGATTATCTGATTAAATCTGTTCAGTTATACTTTGTAAGTCGATTAAGCTGATATTCAACAAGCAAGATTCACAAGTGGTATTCACAAGATTAAAGCTTAAAATCGCATAAGGATACAAGAATTTTACACAACAATGGAATAATAGAACTTTTCAATGATAAAGACCCGAAGGTCAAGTTACATTACAAGATACAAGTACAAGAGGACCCGGAGGTCAGTACATAAAACCTAGACCCTAAACCTTTAAACCATAACCCTAAACCCTCATCCTAACCCAAGAAGTGCGGGAGAGAGAGAGATTTTAAGATCTGATGCTCTCATTTTCCCCCACTTAACAAGGGTGAGAGAGGCTTTAAAGAAATCCTAGAGCCGCTAGCTGAAGCTAAAACCAGTGGAGCGACAACGGCCTTGATAGGATTTTTAAGCCAGGAGCCCTAAGAAAGAGTCAGTGGGCTCTCCAGCTGTTAAATGGTGAGTTGATATACGAAGATCAGTTGTTGACTGATCAAGATCGCATATCAAACTCATGTTCATTTTCAGACTAAGTCTGTTGATGGTAGTTACGTCATAACGATAGACACACAAGGTGCATACGGTTAGGAGAAGTGTCTTCTCAGTTGCAACAACAGGCCCGCCGCCATGGTGGTAGAGAAGCTTTGCAACAATCGTATGTGAAATCTTTAATGACGACAAAAACAGTGATAAGGGACACAAAGGGTTGATTTGAGAAGCTGAAATCATTGAAAAAGGGGTAAAGGTGTTTCTTGGAAGTTTCAATTTAAAATAAGGGTTCACCAGGATACATGATTCTACAAAGAAGATAAGTATGGTGAATGGGTTATGTTGTGTAAAACATTGGTCCAATTTATAGAGGCCAAGCAAGGGTGCAAATGCAAATTCGAGTTCTCAAAACCTTTTAGAGAAATCTGCACCAAAAGGACAGCGTGTAGGAATCACGCGACTGATAATTGGATAAATTTACGGCGGATTGACATATCAAGATTTACAGACGATAATTACGCAAGTCAAATCGCGCCAACTTAGGGAATAGAAGCTACTATTCTAGACTAAGTTTTGGCGGTAACACTTATTCCAAGAATTGGATTGACTTGAGAAGAATCAGATTAGGTCAACCAAAATCGATACATACTGGTTGATCGGATGATGGAAGATCACCGAGCTTAAAACTCCAACAAATCGAGATACATCGATCTATGGGAAAAAGAAATATCGGTTGAAGGGGAACTTTAACCGATCAAGGAGGATCGGAAGGAAATCGACGTATTCAAGGAAGATCGGTTGAGCTTGAAACCTCAACAAATCGATGCAAGTGAAGAAGAAGATCGGTTAAAAAGGATCGGTTGGGAAATTTTTAAAGGCTTAGGCGAATACTAAGATCAACAAGTGAAATCAACATGGACAAGTGGTATTGATCGATTACAATATCGATCAACCAGATACGCTTTTTTTTCTCTTGTTCTTTGCTTATTTATCGATCTTATCGATATTATTTGCTTTTATTGTACCCATTATCCTTGTGACGTATTTTCCGCAAATCATTTAATGCGGACGTGGGGAACATGTATTAACTTTGCTACTAAATGTGCTTTTAAATCCAAAAGGTTTTTAAATGCGTGCTTTTCCCCCCTACGATCAAAACCGCTTTTAATCTGGAGCGTTTAATCTTTTCAAAACGGTTGATCTTCCAAATCTTGTCTTCTTTTTTCCCTCCTCGTCTTTATAAAGTTCATCAAAAATCATACGAGTTTTCCATTTCACAAACTTGCGATTTATTCTCTGAAAACTCCAGATTACTTCTCTCAGATTCAAAGTGTTTTCCTAAGTTTCAAAATCATCTTTCCGAAAAATAGAATCTGGTAATTTATGTTTATTTGATGTTTTTTTAATCCATTGATCTTAAATGTTTCTATCCTGTGTTTATGCTTTATTGTTTCTTAGTTTAAAACATGTGATATTCTTTGTATTAATGCACAATTTTTTACCGAATCTATCTTATCGTAGATGATCACTCACGGTATGGGTAAAATAATGTGCAACTATCGAAACCGGCAACAAAGATTGTGGATGATAAGTTTGTACAGTTCAATATCACTCAGATCCTAATCCATGGAGGTCGAGCAAATTTTGTGAAAAGCAGGCCTTGAGAAATTTTACGCTGCTCATTGCAATCCAAAGGATGCAAAGATGAAGCACTAGAATTCCTAAGGAATTTAAGAGTGATACTGATGCTCCAGAGAAGAACTACTTTCGACAATCACGGAGAAGAAAAATCGGGACGAATGAGGACATAACACGCCTATTCAAATTACCCAAAGGATTTGATCTCGCTTTGCTCATTACAGGAGAACGAAGATGAGCCGATCGAAAGAGTTTTCGTCGAGAGGCCGACAAACATCATACGCCGTGTTTTGTCGCCCGATGCTCAAGAGGGAAATACCGATTGTTGTTTGACATATTGTCAAAAACAATTATGGGTATTGCATTCACCCATGCTCTTACATCCGCTCAAAATGTACAAAGATGGTCGCAATAATTGATGAAGCCAAGAACATCAATTGGCACGGGTTCCTCAAGGCCATTCTCGCTTCTAAGAACATGAGAAATTTGGAGTTGATGAGTGGAGGCGGTATATTTGAAGAAAAAGATCAGCAATCTCAACAAGGTTGCGATTATCCTCTGAGATAAAATGCCAAAGGCCAAATGGGAACAGAATGGATCAAGTCCTATAAGGCCTTTCTCACAACCACTTCATCATTTTTGGGCCACCAAACGATGATATCGCGCCAACCCCCCAAAGTCAAAAAAGGAAAAAGAAAGAAAGCAACTTCATCTACACCATATCTTGGTAGAATCAGCTCAAGCCGGTGAAGGCCCCCTGAAGGCCCACCGATGCCCCCCGGAAGAAGAAAAAAGAAAATCGGTGAAGGCCGGAGAAGAGGCGAAGAAGGCGAAGCAAGCCTCCATGACTCGATGCTTGAAGATGAGTCGATGAAGAAAGAGCGCCAGATCGATCTGTTGCAATACAAACATCGGTGAAAATCGACAGCAAAGGCTTCTCAAGTTTGAGAGCTCGCCAGATCATTCGAGGAAGAAGCACAAACCCGATCGATCTCCTTCTCCTCAAGCTCGAAATGATTCACCACTCGTCGGAATGGTCACTGAGCATGTCTCTCCTATTCTTCCACCGCCCGCTGAACACGAAATTGCATCGATTCATGAACCCGAAAGCTTACAGTGTGGAACCGGTAAGCACTCGCTTCCACAAAGAGAAACCTCTCTGCAGTCGAACCGTCCAAGCCATCTTCCGCCTACTCAAGCACAACGGAACCTTCCACATCTCATCAAACCGAATGCGACAGACAATTCCGAGTCCGGATCAACAAAGATCATAATCGGAAATTGATCGAATCGCGAATCGAAAGAGAAATTGATGAGTTGTATCCGTGATTGGTCGCCCATCCCGCCATAAGAGAGGAAGTTATGGAGATCCTCACCGAGAGATCTTCGATTAAAAAGCTTCTCGGACTTTATAATAATTATTGAACGGATGGGCGGTCGCGGATGAGTTTGCGCAGATTTTGATTTCGACATGAGGAAATCTCGCTAAAGTGGGATCACCAAAGCCGATAATCGCTAAATCACAAAGATCCGATCCACGAAGAAGCTAGGGTTGCTTTAACAACAGACTTAATCGAGATCGGCGACAAAGCTCCCGGGCAGATGCCATCATGAAGGATCTGAGGCTGATGATAGTGGAGTCGTCTTTGCAGTTCATGACCAACCACCGGAGGCACAAACAATCAATCGGATCAAGTGACACCCAACATTCCAACATCACACGCCACTACCGATCAACTTCGGAAGATCAAATCTTGTCTCAAAGATCTCCTGAAAGAAGAAGTTGAGGGACTGATAGCTGATCAAAGCCAGATTGCCATCAAAGAAATAACAGATCAAAGGGAATTGGCTATTTCCCAGATTGGGGCAATCAAAGATCGCTTCTCTCAAATCAGGTCCATCGTCGTACCGAATCGATAAAAGACCGTTGATGCCAAATCCGACTCGTGGATAAACAACAAGTTTTTTTTTCGATGCTCACCGACAAGCTAGAATTGATGTAAGAGAAACTTGACAAACTGATTAAAACACTCTCTACTGCCATGGAATCTGTCAAGACTGAGCTGATATCGACGATTCAAAATCTAACTGCTCAAACTCAAGGCATATCTGTTGCAGATCTCAACAAGGCGATCGCAGTCAACTTTGGTTCTCTGACCTCCCACCTCACTACTCTTTTTGATCAAACCAAAAAGGGGGAAGGATAGAATGAGAAACCAACTGACATAACAAAAGGGGACATCACAAACTCGGACTACTGAAAAGATGTCCAAAGAGCAGATAACTGAAGAAGTCCGAAAAAGCCAAGAAGAAAGAAGGGCAGAAAAAATGGCAGAGGCAGAAAATCTGAAGAAGAAATTCAGATTGAGAGCGAAGAAAGGAAGGGCTGGAAAATCCGTACCAGAACCTAAGCCGCCAAGGAAGAGTTGATGAGATCATCCCAAAAACTGCTGCAAGATGCTATGAAATTTGAGGAATGGAATAAGATCGAGGAATGGCTTCGGATGCCTTTGTTCTTAATCTTATTCCACAAGAAGAATCTCCCGATGAAGAATTCCTCAACCGTTAGAAAATAAATACCCGGATTTTAAAGTATCTGGAAAATGAGGCCAAGCTTATCAATGTAAAAATAACTCGCCAAGAGTATGATCTGTTGGAGTACTCGAAGAAGGCAGATGGCTCATTTGACCGACTGGCATTTCAAAGATTCTATTTTGACATCCTGCGCAGAATCGATAACTTGATCCTCGCATGATGATGTCAAATGGAAACTTTATCGATTTTCAACGTACCTCAAGATCAAAGAGAGATGCGGAAGGATACAAGCCTAAAGTGTGAAGAATCAGAAGACTACTCAGGATCAGCTGTTCTTATTTTCAAACTTTTCTGATGTAACATGTAATCAACATATTTTAATGAGAAAAGTTTATTTTCTGATCCTAAGACAAAGTCTCATTGTCTTCTGATTATATGCTCTTAATCGTTCTATTTTTTATCAACTCAGATTTGGTTTCTCAAAGTGTTTTGGTTTCATCAAAAAGGGAAATTGTTGGGAAATTTATAGTTTTGATGAAAGTTCCAAAAACACATGTAATAGGACCAATGGACACTGTTAATGATCGATGTTTATATTACCCGCTATATAGAGACCAAATGATAATTATCAGATAGAAACAACCGATGTAATAGATAGGTCACATATTGAGGGGGAAACTCAATATGTATAGGTCGATCCAAGACTCAAAGAACAAATGATATCCGAAGCGCCGAAATCTTTAGAGAAGAACGAAGATCGATCGATCCGATCTAGTCGATATCTCGATTGAAGTCATGAAGCTCAAACTCGTAATACTTGAAGATCATATGACTTCGGAAGATCGCACCGAAAGACCTACATCACCGAAGTCTGCTAGTTGAAGCTAAGTCAACCGCACCGAAGACTTATCGGTAGATCGATCGGTTCAGATCGATCAAAGTCACCAGTGAAATCGATGTTTCACCTAATCATACGTCGATGATCCGAACAAGAAGAATGTCAAGCTTAGTTGGAAGAACATCACCGAAAAAGTGAGTCTGCTATCCAATAAGAACAAGACACGATGATCGGAGCCGGAAATCGCGGATTTGATGCTACCTCTCTCTTATGCTTGCTACAAAGTACAAATTCACGCTTTTGGCCATGCCGCCTCAAGCTCGTCACATCAAGCTGCAAGAAGTCTACCAAATATAGCCTGAAATTCAAATTGCTCTCCAACGGCTCTTTGATTTCAAGGTCTATATATATGGGATTACACTTTAGAGTGAAACAACTAAAACGCTTAAACAATCAAGAAGCTAAAAGCATTATCGATTTCCGCATCGAAGAACACGATCAAGAAGATTATTTTTATTAAGTGTTCATCCCATAAGTTCTTAGCATAGAAATCTTTTCATCTAGTGTTAGGGTCAACTATACTGCAAGAAAAGATTTCATAGTTGGAACCAAAACAATCTTACCCAAACCCCCAAGTTAGGTTAAGTTGTTTAGCAAGATTCGGACTAGGGTTTCTAGTTACGATCTCTCGGGATCGGTTGAGTGTGAACTCCTTAAACATCTAGTTGGTGTCTTGTGTTGGACTTACACATAAAACAAAGTCCAGTTGGTTAAGTAGGTGCCCCTTGTGATAGGGAAGAGTGGACGTAGGACTGGTTTGTCCGAACCACTATAAATCTTGTGTGCCTTTACCGCTTTGATTAACTGATTACACAATCGCACACAACCTTTAAAGCGCATACATATTCCAAGTTGAGATCAGTTAACACCAAGCTTCTGATCTGATCATACTTGACACTTCAGTCAACTGATTAAAAGATTAACTTTGGAATCTGATTTATCAAAACTGGTTTTTCACACGGGTAAAACTTAAGCTTCCGCACACATCAGTTAAACTGATAGTTACCGAACTGATCTGCCTTCAGGCGATTAGTAAGTTGGTTATCAGCCCAAACTGATTCACTCGCACTCTGATCAGGCTAACTGCCCTCACACCTGATCTGCACAAAAAGTTTTCCGAAGTCTATTCACCCCTCCCCTCTAGACTTCTGCCCTCACTAAACCCGTTCGGGACCTACATTTTTAATAAAAGATATTTCAAATGTTTTTGAAAATTAAATCCCTTTATTTTCCTCCCAAGTTTTAAGTGTTGACTCAAGTTTTAAAAGAAAATGTTTTGAGTTTTAAAACTGACACCTTTATTGTGGGATGAATGATGTGATTAATTGAGATTAATGTAGGTTTTAATATTTTAGGGGTTTCTTTTGAGCCTTAACTCATATAATAAAATTAATTTTGGTTCCAAGATTTATCAATTGAAATGTCTCCCTATATATACAAGGTCTTTTCATGAATTAAGGACATAATATATTTCTCAATGTAAATTAAAAGTTTTCTCTCAAGATTAAAAGCAATTGTGTCTCCCCTCTTCTTGCCAAAGCAGTATCTAGATCAAAATATTTCATTCCATCATGTGCATCCACATGAACTTGAGGTGGGGTTTTCTTTCGATGTTCTACAGTGGTTAGTAGAACATGTTGTTCATTGTTTAATGTTCTACATGTTTTGTTGAATGTGCATCTCCTACGTGAGTTGTTGAATGTGTGTCTCCTACGTGTTATGTTCCATGTCATTTTATGTTCCATGTTATGATACACTACATGCTAAGTTTTATGAAATTCTATGTTATGAAGTCTAACAGCCAGAGACTAGTTCACATTTTCGGGACCATAAATATTGTTCTCGGGAATGATCAAGGTTATTATATGACCTTGGGAAGGCCCGCAGTGCTCCATGAGAAATTCTACGTGTGGGAATACTGGGTCATCAGAAATAGCCTTGGGAAGGTCCACAAACTCTACGTGTGAGAATATCAAAGTCAATAAAACAGCGGCTTTGGGAAGGTTCACAACTCTACGTATAGGAATACTAAAGTCAATTAAACGACTTTGAAAAGGCCTACAATAATATGACAAATTCTATGTGATTAAGTTAAAGTATGATGATGTTTCACGTTTGCTTTTATGTGTACAAACTCATGTTTAATACTCCCTCCTATTCAAAATATAAGATGTTTTGGTCTTTTGCACGTTTATTAATAAAGAAAAATTATACCAAAATTAGCCTTATTTAGTGATAAATTATATTTAATGACATGATAGTGAGTAAAACAAGAAAGTAAAAAAAGAGTATTAAATAAGGGCAATGTAGGGAAATAGAAGCCAGAACATCAAATAAAAAGTAAATAATGCAATAAGTCAAAACATCTTATATTTTGAATAGGAGAGATTATTTAACTTGAACAACTAGGTCCCACTGAGTGTGATTTCTTACTCACCCCATCCATTTACAAATTTCAAGTTGATGGGTTGGGCGATGAGGAGCGGGGATGGATGACAATCCCCTTAATTGTATTTTCTTTTAAATACTAAATATATATTAGAAGTTTTGATGTTTTTCGCTGCCAAAATTAATATATTTTTAAATTAATAGCCGTTGCAAAGATTTACTTTACTGTTGTATTTTAAATTTTCACACGTTAAAGTTAGTTATTTTAATGAACTATTGAAAAGTCCGTCTTTTGAAAATTGGGGCGTGATAGGGTGGTATCAGAGCGGGTCTACGTTCTTGTAAACTTGCTAAAATCCATCTTTTGAGTTGAATAATTGAATTATTTAAAGTGCATTGATTGATGAGTAAATTATAGGAATGAGTTTAACGTCGTCCACCACCACCTCACCGCTCCAACTCTCAAAGGTACATGCTATCACATTTTTCCATTTTTAATTACCATGCTAAAGATTCATTCTATTATGTTGCATAGAGTGTTTTATATTCTAAAAGTTTCAAATAAGTTCTGCTATGAAATCACCATGCTACGATTACATATTATGAATTACTATTCTCAATCTTAGCGCATGTATCTTAATTTTTGATTTCGAGAACAAATTTTTTTATTAGTGGTGGAGAATGTAATACCCGCAAAATTTATAAATATATATATATATATATATATACATTATTTTTAATAATTTTCAATAAAATAAATTTCAAATGTTTTTTAAAACTAAATCCCATTATTTTCCTCCCAAGTTTTTAAGTGTTGTTGACTCAAGTTTTAAAAGAAAATATTTTTAAGTTTTAAAATCGACACCTTTAATGTGGGATGAATGGGGTGATTAATTGAGATTAGTGTGGGTTTTAATATTTTAGGGGTTTCTTTTGAGCCTTAACTCACATAATAAAATTAATTTTTGGTTCCAAGATTTATCAATTGAGGGGGTGCTTGGTTTGTCATGAGGAATGAGAAAAGGAATGTTAATGATAGTAATAAGGAATGGAATGAATATGTTCCATATAATTGTATTGTTTGGTTGATAATGAGGAATGACTATCATAACCATTGATTTTGTTTGGTTTGTTCAATTTTTTTTTAGGAATGGAATCAAATTTGAGTTCTTTTTTTCTTTTATTTTTATAATGGACATTACATTTGTTGATTTTTAATCTAAATAAAGAAAAAACATGATTAAATAATTTTTTAAAAGAAAAATAGAGAATTGATTTAATTGGGTATTTAAGTATGGGAATGATACCCATACCACTCAAAAACCTAAGGAATGGAGGATTCTTTGGTTTTGAGGTATCAAAGTGTAAAGTTGGGAATGATACCCATGCACCAAACACCAATTTTCCATTCCTTTCCCATACCTTACCTCCATACCCCCAAACCAAACATCCCCTGAAATGTCTCCCTATATATACAAGGTCTTTTCACGAATTAAGGACATAATATATTTCTCAGTGTAAAATAAAAGTTTTCTCTCAAGATCAAAAGTGATTGTGTCTCCCCTCTTCTTGTCAAAGTAGTGTCTAGATTATGACATTTCATTCCTTCATGTGCATCCACGACATGAACTTGAGGTGGTGGTTTTCTTTCGATGTTCTACAGTGGTTAGTAGAACAAGTTGTTCATTGTTTAATGTTCTACATGTTTTGTTGAATGTGTGTCTCCTACGTGTTTTGTTGAATGTGTGTCTCTGACGTGTTATGTTCCATGTCATTTTATGTTCCATGTTATGATGCACTACATATTATGTTCTATGAAATTCTATGTTATGAAGTCTAATAGTTAGGGACTAGTTCACGGGTCCGGGACCATAAAAGTTGTCCTTGGGAATGACCAAGGTTATTATATGACCTTGGGAAGTGAGAAATTCTAAGTGTGAGAATACCGGGTCATCAGAAATGACATTGGGAAGTCCATAAACTCTCTGTGTGAGAATACCAAAGTCATTAAAACGGCTTTGAGAAGGTTCACAAATCTACGTGTAGGAATACTAAAGTCAATTAAACGACTTCGGAAAGGCCTACAACAATATGACAAATTTTATGTGATTAAGTTAAAGTATGATAATGTTTCATGTTTGTCTTTATGTGTAAAACTCATGTTTAATACTCCCCCCGTCCACCAATATTGTGCTCATTTCGTTTTGACATGTTGTACGGAAAGGTAAATTAAGTACGTTTATGGACACAATTTTTTTTATCTTCATCGTCCAACAATCACTTAATTACTCAAGTTATCATTATACTTTACTCACAATCAATTATGTTATTCATAAATGGACTTAATTTCCTTTCCGTACAACATGTCAAAACGAAATGAGCACATTTTTGGTGGACGGAGGGAGTATTTAACTTGAACAACTAGGTCCCACTGAGTGTGATTTCATACTCACCCCATCCATTACAAATTTCAGGTTGATGAGTTGGGCGATGAGGAGTGGGGATGGATAACAACCCCTTAATTGTATTTTCTTTTAAATACTAAATATATATTAGAAGTTTTGATGTTTCCGCTGCCAAAATTAATATATTTTTAAATTAATATCTGTTGCAAAGATTTACTTTATCGTTGTATTTGAAATTTTCAAACGTTAAAGTTAGTTATTTTAACGAACTATTGAAAAATCCATCTTTTGATAATTGGGGCGTGACACCACATCTACACACGTGTCCACTGAGATACAAAAAGTGACACAAAACATAGACGTTGGTTCACTAGGCATTGGCATTAAGTCATGAACTCATACATATACCAGATAAGTTGCACTCTATGTACATAATTAGATATGCTTGTTTGGTAAGTTTGATTTATCCATGTTGATTATTTTGGTCGTTTGGTCACTTTTGGGCCAGCGACATATTTTCTATTTTTGGGTTACTTTTGGACCCAGCTCTCTCTTTGTCCCATTTATTTTTTATTTTACCCTTTATAAAATTATCTTATTCGTAAAAATAGAAGAAAGATGATCAATAAGTGTGAGGACGATGATTGCTAGGGTTATGGTAGACTGAAAGCTTCTTTCATATCTTTTCAAATGTCTACGTGAAGATCTGAACTAATTCGGTTTAGATTTGTTCACGTTCTTCTACTACGTCTATCTGATTTCAGTGACGTCGGTAGTGGCGTTGGTCGGCACCCGTTTCCTTCGTCGATCTTCACTTCTTTCTCTCGTGTCTAACGCCAGTTATTGACGTTTAAAAAATGCCCTAAACAATGATAATGATAATAATTAGTTAATAAAATAAATAATGAAAACAAAATTAAATATGTGATAAAGCTATGTTCAATTGGTTGAAAATTGCAATTTATTTGTCGATTGTGTGGAACTTGCTATTTCGTGACAAAATAAAAAAACGTGCAAAAAAATGTACATGTGCACAAAAAATGTCCATCTACATAAAAATGCACATGAATATATTTTGCACAAGAAAATGACATTATGATAAAGTATAGTTAGGGGTGAGCAAAATCAGATAAAAATAGAAAAACTAAGTCGAACTGACGCTCGACTTTGGTTTTTTATTTTAGAAAATCTGGTTTTCGATTTCAGTTTCGATTATAAAGGGTAAATTTTTTGAGAAATCGAAAAATAGAATAGTAATTATATATATATATATATATATATATATATATATATAGAGAGAGAGAGAGAGAGAGAGAGAGGGTCTAACGTGCACCCGGGTGCACCGTGCACTCATAGTGCATTTTAGAAGCGTACAACTATACAAAATAGAAATATAAAACTATTGCAAACAGAAGCATGCAACTATGTTCCCATATTAACAGTTGCACTTTTCTATATAAATAAGTTGCACTTTTTAGCATAACAAGTTGCACAATTTTAAAATACACTATGAGTGCACGGTGCACCCGGGTGCATACAAGACCTAACCATATATATATATATCCCTAATCCTACTTCATTTATTTAACTTCTTATTTCATCCGACGCTTTTTAGTTTCTCGTCACACCCACACTTCACAAATCACAACTTCACTCACATCTCTTCTCTCTCACTCACCTACCAATGTGGCCGCACCCACACTAGGCCCATCGCAAGCAAGGCTCCAGGGCCGATTTTGGGGCGGCGCCGCCAGTGCCGCTGCACAGGGCTCCACTCCGGCAAGGGCCTTTTTTTTATTATTTATATATATATATATATATATATATGATGGAAGTTTCTTCACAAAGAATATTTGTCCGAGATGGATTTGTGCGTGGATGCTAAACCTTTTTATTTAGGAGGTTATGTGTTCGATTTCCAAAAACCTCAATTACTCTTCCATTTCTTTTAATTTTGCGCCTTCTGCTAATTCCTTTTCATTCCCTCTAATTTTTAGTTCATTCTTTTATTTTTTCTTATTTACTTTTTTTCCTCATTTGAGAGTTCGCACCAAACCACCAAATTCTCCCAAACGGCCCTGCAAGGCTCCACAGCCGCACGGTGCCTTCCTTCTACTTTCCTCCGTACGAAATCCGGTCACCCCAAGTCCCCATCTCACCGCCGTCGGTCCATTGCCGTAGCCCGTAGCACAAACTATTTAGTGATTCACCACTCACCAGTCACCACCACCAAGGTTTCTACAACTGCCTTTTTTATTATTTTCGAAATAATGTGACGACGATGCAATTGCGGGTAACAACTCTTAAAGCACAGAAGATCTTTATTTATTTTGCTGAAGTTATTTCCTTATTCGTTGCATATCTTTGATTTCCTTTGGGATTGTGATGGATCTTAGTAGTATCTTTTGGTGATTTATGTGGATACATTTTGCTTTGGTATTTAAGGCCACAGAGTTATGTTTTGGGGCTCACGTTTTTTATATTTACAATTATGGGATTCTTCATGATTCCTTGGTGTTCTTGCTCTTTAATTCATGTTGAATTATCGATTAATTGCATCATTCTTGTGTGATTACGATGCACTATAGTTAAATGATGAATTTTTATATGATTATTAGCTTTTAGTTGTATTTTACATTTGTCTAGTTCAAATGTTCAATTATTGAAAACATTCTTGCAGGTTTGTTTTCACACCCTGTTTTCTTTTAAAAATATATATATATATATATATATATATTTATTTATTGCATGTTTTAAACAATTTAATTATTCTGGTGGGCTATTTTATTATTACTAAAAGATTTTAATTATGAAATGAAAGAATTAATGATATCTACAAGTTTAGAAAAGTTTTGCAGGATAGTCAACCGAGTAGACCGGACTCAATTGCAAAGCACTCGACACAAATAAATAGAAAAGAGATAAATTAAATAAGGAATAAATTCTAATATAGAATTATATGATATGATAATAATAGAATAATATATATATGTATGATTACATGAAAGTTAGAAAAAAAAAAGGGAGTACTAAAGCATGGTATCTCAAATAAATTAGTGACTAATATTTGAGATTAAATAAGTAAATAAATAAATAAATCTACAAATTAGTTATTTGATTCCTAAGTACGTACATGCATATAATTGATATTGTGATAAGCATGACTAATGTGTTTAAATAATTAGTGAATTTATTTCCTAGTATTAATTAATTAATTAAGTAATATTACTACTAAAATTATATATAAGCATATATATGTATATATAGTACGTGTATGTACCATACTTAGTTAGTGGGTTATTAATTAATAATGTTGCTAATAGAATTATATATGAACATATATATGTATATATAGTACGTGTATGTACAAATATTTAATTAGTGGGTTTAATTAGATTTTAAATTAGAATTGTGAAAATTGAGAGTTGAAGCGGTCTTTTGTTTTCAATAAAATAAATATATAATCTCTGCTTAGATATATGAACCGTCATATTTTCTTCTCCGTGTTTTCTCTCTCTACACTCTCTCTGCTATTCTCTCTACATTATTGAAGAAATATTCACGCTATTTTTTTAAGGATTCAAGAGTCTTCAAGGGTAAGAGATGAACAAACTATACTTTTAAACATTTTTATGGGAATTTTGGTTGAATGATTTGATGGGTTATATGTGTTTAGCCATGGATATGCCAACTATAAGGTTATTTGATATTATTTAGTGGATTGCTTGTTGGTTAGGTGGTTGCATGTTGATTTCGCAATTGCATGTTAATTTCGAGAATTGTTCTGATCTTTTCTGAATGAATTTTATAAAACCCTTATGTCACATTGAAGTCCTGGAAGTCTAGATTGTGTGGTAAAATTTTTAAAATTTTGAAGTTGTTTTTAAATTTATACGAATTTTCTATTGAACTACTGTACAACAGAAAAAACAGCCCTGTTTTTTACGATGATTGTAGAATTTACTGGGGGCAGATAACTTCGTCTTTGGAACTAATTTTCGACTATGTTGTTCTATTGCATCTTAGCTTTCATATAAATTTTATTTGGGTAAATTTGGAGTTATATTATATTTTTTAATGAATTTTCTAGCAAACAGTACATTCATAGTGAAAAACGGCAGTTTTAAGGCTCAAGAACATTATACAATTAAATAGGAAATTCAAAGATTTAAATTGTGCTCATTTTACTGGTATTACTAATGATTCTTAGGATCATATTAAAATTTTTATTGGATCTTATTTAAGACATGTTAATGTGTTACCAAATGTTGGAAAAAGATGGGACACAGCCTCATTTTGGGGCCTGTTTTTACCTAACTTGGAAAATTCATAAGTAACAAATCACAAGTTATTTTTATGTGAAAATTTTAATGTGTCTACTTATATGTGTTAGGAACCTACTATATAAAATTTATAAATTTATAGTGTCACATCACGATTTTTCGTAAGCCAAATATGCAAAATAATTATAAGAACTTGCAGCGGAAGTAAATATTAAATCATGAAACATTTTAAACCTTATAATGAATCACTGAAAATTTATTTGTCTCAAACAAGATTTAATGTAATAACACGGATGTGACTCTCATTTAAATAAAAATACTTTAAATCTTAAAAGTTAATACTTTGAATGTAAAATAACATGAAATAATTTTTTTAAATGAAATCAATTGTTGGATAAAATTTAATTATTCACTTGAGGCAATCCACCGTCCCTCCACCGCACCTCTTCTTGATCTGTAAAATGTTAATGAGATTGGGGTGAGCAAAAACCACTAGTTCAGTGAGGCCCCCTTTGTCACAAATAAATATAACATATAAATAAAACCATCAACTCATATATCATGCATACCATATACTTGTTCCATGGCTATACCATGGATGCGCTGGCTATACCAACGATGCACTGACTAAACCAGAGATGTGTGTGTTGGGAAATTTGTAGTTTTGATGGAAGTTCCAAAACAGATTGTAATAGGACCAGCCAGACCTGTTAGCTGACTGATGAATTAAATATCAGATAGGATGATCAGCTGAAATGTATAGACAACTGATGTAATAAATAGGTCACATATTGAGGGGGAACTCAATATGTATATGTTAAGTCTTGAAGATCAGATAAGTCAGAAGATCTGAAGATCAGACGACTCAGAAGATCAGAAGATCAGACAAGTCAAAAGATCAGACAAGTTAGAAGATCTGAAGATCAGACGAGTCAGAAGATCAGACGAGTCAGAAGATCAGAAGATCAGACGAGTCAGATAGTCAGATGATCAGGTGAAGACATGAAGCTGAAGAATCAGAAGACCTGAAGATCAGATGACTACCAGAAGAACATGACCAGAAGACCTACATCAGAAAAATGAAGAAGAGTCTGCTAAGTTGTACTAAGACAACTTGCAACAGAAGACTCTATCAGGTCAGCTCACATCAGGTGACAACTGAAGCTTCACCAAGACATACAAGGTTAATCATACATGAAGAATATCAACCATAGTTAGTAAAGCAAACATTGAATAAGTGTACTTGTTAACCAATGAGAATGAGACACGTATGTACGGAGCTGACAATGTGGGATTCGGCGCTGCACAATCAAACGACTAGAAAGGACAACTTACATGCTTTTGGCCATGCCGCTTCCTGAGCACGTCAAATCAAGCCTGCAAGCTACCTAAAAATAGCCTGAAATTCAAATTTCTCTCCAACGGCTCTTTGATTTCAAGGTCTATAATTATGAGATCAAATCTTCATAGTAAGGTTACAGAAATTATTATCAAGCTCAAGCTCAAGCAAGATTTCATCACGAAGAACACAAATCAAGATTCATTCTAAGTGTTCATACCATAAAGTTCTTAGCATATAATTCTTATCCTTTAGCTTTAGGCTACTCAAATACTAGGATAAAATTCCAGTTGGAATACAACAAATCTTATACCCAAACCAAAAGTTAGGTTAAGTTTGTTTAGCAAGATTTCAGACTAGGGTTTCTAGTTTCTGATTTCTGGGATTGGTTGAGTGAGAACTCTTGAAACATCAGTTGTACTTTGTTGGACTAACACATTAAACTAAGTCCAGATGGTTAAGTTGGTGCCCCTGCTGATAGGGAAGAGTGGACGTAGGACAAGTTGTCCGAACCACTATAAAATCTGGTGTGTCTTATCTGATTTACCTGCTTTACACTTTGCACACTACTTGTTGAAATATTACATGCATATTCTGGGTTTGGATAAGACTTGCATCAAGCAACTGATCTGATCAGTTTGACACTTTGTCATCCGATTCAAAACAGATCACTCAGAATTCTGATTTGATAAACTGGTTTTTCACACGGGTTAGAACTTACCTTCCGCACATCAGAATAATAATTCACATACACTCTGATCAGTATTACTTGCTATTCACATCCGATCACACGCAATTTTTTTTTCAGAAGTCTATTCACCCCTCCCCTCTAGACTTTTGCCCTCACGAAAACCCGTTCGGGACCTACAAGTGGTATCAGAGCAGTGGTTCTATGGACCACTGGCTTTGAGTATCATCGGTTCTTAAGGAAGAACCATTGTGGTCACTTGAACAAATCTTGAAAAACCCTGTTTTTAAAACTCATCTGTCTTCAAAACTCACGTTCAGCATGGATAATACTTTGGGTATGTATCATGATCTACCTAAGTTCTGGATTGATGAGTATGCTGACTGGACCATACTCATGAGCAACCATCTAGGTGCGATAAGCAGCAGAATGATGGAAGTTCTTGAACAATGACCCATCATCATTTATTACAACAACCCAGCTGAAGGAGGTGATCCAGAATATCCAACTGGAGCCAGAATCAGAAAGAGTCCTTCACTGATGGATGCCGAGGAAATGAAATTGTCCAATCTGGATACAGTGGCCAGACATATCATAATGAAGACGATGGACAAGATAACACGTGAGAAGATCAAGTATCTCAAGAATGCGAAGCAGATGTGGGATACACTTGCTGAGATGTACGAAGGAAATGATTTGATTAAGGATAACATATTGCAAGCTGAACTGGTAAAGTTTGAGAAACTCAAGATGCAGCCAAATGAAACCATAAATCAGCTCGATGGAAGAATAATAATGTCAGTCAACAAGCTTCGTGAACTGGGACGAGAAATGTCTGACAAAGACATCAACTACAAGATCTTGAGATCTCTAACCAAGAAATGGGATATGAAAGTAACAGTGATAAAGGATTGTCAAGATATTACTAAGATGAAACCAAGCAACCTGTTTCTTAGTCTGAAGGCCCATGACTTTGACCTGATCGAAAGAGGTCAAGAAGAAGAAGACGAAGTTACTCACCAAGCCGCAAATCGCCACATCAAAAGTTAGCAGATTCAAGGCGCCTAAAGAATAGCTCAAAGTCTATCAACCTATTGGAAATATCATGAGTCGATCAATGAGATTGCTTTGTCGACTTAAAGCTTGAAAGATCTAACTTTCAACTGGGAAAATATCGGAAATTTTACAGAGACTATCAGAACAGCAGAGGAAGAGATAGGAGATCTACTGACAGATCACAAGAGAGGAATCGTTCTGATGACAGAAGAGATGATTATAGAGATAACTGCAGAGAAGATAAGAAAATAGATGATCGTTCTGATGACAGAAGAGACACCAGATCAGAAAGAAGGAATTCTGATCACAGCAAACCGAAGTCACCGCATATTCCACGTAAGAAATGATTCACCTAGCGTAAGAAATTCGCGGAAATCGAGCATGTTTCAATCGTTTAAACCAGTCACTACAAAGGCAGATCGCTGGACCGACTCCAAAAGAAAGAGAAGATAAGCGGAACAGAAGAGAGCAAAGATACAGAGACAGAAAAGCCATGGTTGCTGATACATCTGGGATAGATGACTCTTATCTGCCTTCAGATGATCCTGGTTACTCATCCGTAGAAGACTTCTGCCTGATGACCACTACTGATGATTTCGACAACTTCGACGATCTGATGTTCTCATCTGATGACGACATCTGTCTCATGGCCAAGGACGCTGATCAATCTGAAGTAACTTCTAAACCTTCTATATTTTCTATTTCACACCTGTTGTGCTGAGCACACCTGCTGGAGAGATTGACCTGCAACTCTTCAATGAGCAATTGCTTGATGATCTCTCCAATGCAGTAGACACTTATACTATAGTAGAAGCTGAGAACGATAAGCTAAGGGCTGAGAACATTAGTCTTGCTAAGGAAAATACCTTAAGAAAAGTAAATGAATCGAAATCATTTGACATTTATTCGAAGATGACCGCAGAATCGAGTTTCGAAAGTCGGTTCTTCCGATCGAGGTAAACCGTTAAAGAACAAAGAGCTATTAACAAACATCAAGCTGATGATCTCAAAATCCTCCAAGCTAAGTTTGATGAACTCTTCCGACTGCATGAGAGTCTAAAACAAAGTGAGGACAATTTGCGAAGAAAAGTAAAATTTTTTGGAAAAGCATCTAAAAATGTTGATGAAATAACATGCTACTTTCGGAAGCCAACTGATAAGAAGGGTATTGAGTTTGATAGCTCTTCTGGATCCTCATATGTCCAACCTGGTTCACAGTCCAAAAGTGAATTTAGGAAGATTTCTGGTCAAGATACACAATATGCCAAATCTGTATCGAAGAAGGGAAAAAGACCTTCTGAACAGAAAAGGCAAGTGCCTGATCAGAAAGGGAACAGAAATGGACCTCAACTGATCAAGCATCAGTCGAGGAATCAACAGAAGAACCCTGTTCTTCTGAAGAGACCTCAACCTGATCAGCAGATTAGGAATCAGAAAGGACAACCTCGCAAGGGAAAGTCTGATCTAAACCCTAATCAGGTCAAGCTGCCTAACCAGCAAGCTAAGGGTAAACTGCAGAAACCATTTGTGCAAAAGAGATATGAATCTTTTGATGGTAGCAGTCGTACCTATCCCTTCAACCAGAAATCCAGGACATCTGCACCTGAACCACACTAGATTAAAAGAAGACAAACTAATCAGAAAAATCCCAAGTCTTCTGATTCATCCAAGGTTCACAATCATAATCATACTGACCAGAAAGCACATGAAGAGATGTATGATTATGTAGATGCTTATGAGAGACAAATCAGGCCTTTTGATCTTGATGATTACCATAGAAGTGCCCTGTTTGTTTGGATCCCGAAAGGTAATATTAACCCCTCAGGACCCAGTCCTACAGGGGTACCTAAAGCCTGATTTGATTGCAGGATCATGTGGGTTTGGCCAATAAGGGAGGTGTACAAGCAACTATCTGGTACATCGATAGTGGATGCTCAAGGCACATGACTGAAAACAAACATCTCCTCAGTTAATACACAGAACAAGAAGGCCCACGTGTACTCTTTGGTGATGATAACTTTGGTTTTACCAGAGGATTCGGAACCTTAGAGAATGATGATGTACAGGTGACTGGAGTTTCGTATGTCGATGGTTTGAAGCACAACCTGTTATCAGTTTCACAATTCTGCGACAACAGATTCAGCATTGAGTTCTCAACTGATCAATGCACTATCAAGAATCGAGCTACTCAACATATTTTGCATGCCTGCTGATTGGAACAATCTACACTGCTGATTGGAACAATTGTCCAAGAAATGCATGCCTGATTGTTAAGAGTTACAAAAGCAGCAGTTGGCTCTGGCACAAGAGAATGAGTCGTCTGAACTTTAAGACTCTTAACAAGATAGCAAGGATGTCTCTGGTTGAGGGTCTCCCGAATGAGGTATTCTCTAAGGATCAGACATGTGTCGCATGCCAGAAGGAAAAACAGATTAAAGCCTCATTTAAGGGGATCCTAGGACCAGCCTCCAGCAGAGTACTGCAACTGCTCCACATGGATTTGTTTGGACCAGTTACACCACCTAGTATCAATGGACACAAATACACCTTGGTAATCGTGGATGATTATTCCAAGTTTACCTGGGTTGTATTCTTGTATAAGAAGAATGAAACTACAACAAAGATACCTGAGCTGCTCAAGAGATTACATAATGAAAAGGGTGTCAGTATTGTGAAAATCAGAACAGATAAAGGTACAGAATTTCTGAACTCTTTTATAGCTGACTTTTGCACTAAGTTTGGTATACAACATGAAACATCAGCCGCCAGAACACCACAACAGTATGGTGTAGCAGAATGGAGAAACATAACACTCAAAGAAGCTGCTCGTACAATGTTGGCTAAACATGCAACTCCAAACCGTTTCTGGTTAGAAGCTATCAACACAGCATGTCACACTCAGAACAGATGTTCTCTGACTAAGATTCACTTCAAAACACCTTATGAACTGTGGAAGGGCGGAAAACCTCGTGTTTCTTACTTCCATATTTTTGGGTGCAAGTGTTTCATTCACAACAATGGGAAAAGTCAGTTGAAAACCTTTGAAGCTAAGTCAGATGAGGGTATATTCTTAGGATATTCCTCAACCAGCAAATCTTTCAGGGTGTTCAACAGGCAAACCTTAGTTGTGGAAGAAACACCTCATGTGGTCTTTGATGAGACATCTTATGAACATGAGAAATCTGCCTCAGAACAAGCAGTACCAGATCAACCAGTACCTGATGCTCAGAAATTGGACCAGTTAAGTATCAAAGAAAAGGGATCAGATCACGTAACAGTGTATGTTCCTAAGCTTGATCTTATTGATTCACCAGGTCAATCAGACCCTAAGGTACGTACAACTGTCGATGAAGAAGCTGGAACCTCTGAGACAGTAACAACTGAGCCATCTGGTTCAGGGGGAACACCTGATGTTCCTGCAGACAGACAACAACATATGATGTTTCCAACATCAGCTGAGACTTATCCATGCCAAGTGGATCCTATTACTGTACCTCTCTCAACTTCTAGTGACTCAATATCAGAAGAGGATGAAAATATCCAAACTGATATACATCAGAAAAGAAGGACTTGGTTGAAAGACCATCCGACTGATCAGATAATCGGCAATCCTAATGCCCGAGTCCAAACTAGATATCAGGTTGGTGAAAGTGCCCTGTATTGTTGCTATCTGTCTTTGAAGGAACCTACCACAACAGAAGAAGCTCTACAAGATGCCAGCTAGATTCTAGCCATGCAAGAAGAACTAGAGCAGTTCAAGAGAAATCAAGTTTAGAAACTGGTAGACAGACCAACTCATCAAGATGTGATAGGCACTAAGTGGGTATTCAAGAACAAGAGGGATGCGAATAATGTCATCACCAGAAATAAGGCAAGACTTGTTGCAAAGGGGTATTCACAATCAAAATGAATTGATTATGACGAGACCTTTGCACCAGTCGCTCGCTTGGAAGCCATTAGGTTGTTTCTGGCATATGCTGCCCATAGATGATTTGTTGTGTATCAGATGGATGTAAAGAGTGCATTCTTAAATGGGGAACTAGTGGGGGAAGTTTATGTTGAACAACCTACTGGCTTTGAAGTAGGCAACCAGGTGTACTATTTAAGAAAAACTCTTTATGGCCTGAAACAAGCTCCTAGAGCCTGGTATGATACACTATCTCAATTCTTGATAGATAAAGGATTCACTAAAGGAACAGTAGATAGAACCTTATTCAGAATAGAAGATGGTGAAGATATTCTGATGGTTCAGATTTATGTGGACGATATTATCTTTGGATCTCCCAACAAAAGCATATGTGACAGATTCAGCAAACTGATGCAAGGGAAGTTCGAGATGTCCATGATGGGTCAGATGAATTACTTTCTGGGTCTTCAAGTTAAACAAAGTACAGAAGGGATATTCATCTATCAGGCAAAATACACTAGGAATCTGTTGGCTAAGTTTGGAATTCAGAACAGTAAGGAAGCCAAAATTCCTATGATGACTGGATTCAAGATAGATCCAGATGAGAATGGTCAGAAAACTAATTAGAAAGAATATATGGCTCTCATTGGATCTTTACTATACTTAACTGCCAGCAGACCAAATATAACATTTGCAGTAGGTGTATGTGCCAGATTTCAGGCAAATCCGATGCAAAGCCACCTGAAAGCAGCTAAGTGGATTCTTAAGTATCTGAAGGGGACAATAAATCTTGGTTTATTATTCTGATTCTTATTCTGATTATGGAGGTTGCAGAATTGATAGAAAGTCAACCTCAGGAACATGTCAGTTCTTAGGAAGCAATCTGATCTCTTGGTTTTCAAAGAAGCAGACATATGTTGCCACATCTACTACTTAAGAAGAATATATGGCCGCAGGAAGCTGTTGCTCCCAACTGCTCTGGCTTAGTCAGCAGCTGAGGGATTATAACATTGTAGCTACAAACATGCCCATATTCTGTGACAGTAATAATGTTATTGCAATTACTCAGAATCCTGTTCTACATACAAGATGCAAGCATGTGGACGTCAGACATCACTTCATAAGGGATCATGTGGAAAAGAAGAATATCAGAATGGAAAAGATCCACACTGATAAGCAGAGAGCTGACATCTTAACCAAACCACTAGCTGAAGTCAGATTCAGAGAACTATGTAATGAGCTAGGACTTCTGGATTTAGGAGAAAGTGCACCAGAAATCTTTGGTGGACTAGTCTCCAAGACCAGTTGGTTAAGAGACTGATCAGAAAAGAAGGATCAGTTGAGAAATGGAACCTCAACTGATCAGGGAGGATCAGTCAGGGACTGATCAGAAAAGGATAACAGTTGAAAGGGGAACTTCAACTGATCAGATAGGATCAGAAGAAACCTGATCAGATAAGTGGGACATTGTTGGGAAATACTAAGGATTAGGCTACAATCAGTAAGGTCAACAGTAATCAGGCAAGCCAGATCAGAACATCGTGGTAACTGACTGATTACAATATCAGTCAGTCAGATAAGTTTTCCGATTTATCATTCTAGTAAGCCTATGCTAATCTATGCTAGTTATTACTGTGCACATTACTTTGTGATGTCATGTATGCAAGCATTTAATGCGGACGTGGGAATTTTGTATTAAATGCATTTATTCCGAGTTTTTAAGTCCAAAAGTCTGCCGTTTTAAATTCTTGACCGCACGATGTTATTACTTTTCAACCGCTTAAACTTGACCGTCCGATTAAACCAAGGATACTCAAGTTCTTTAAAAAAATTTTGTGCAAAACTTTCCCTCCCACCTATTTAAAACCATAATATCCCATTTTCTAAAACCTTTCGCATTTCTAACACTAAAAAATGCAATCGTTTCCAGAAAATTTCATATAACTCTACATTCAGCGATTAATCTTCTATTTCAAAATCATACATCGCTTTTCTGGTAATTTGCGTATTTTATATTTGTTATCTCATAACTATTATGCACTAGGGTTACAGATTATATATGCATATGGTATTTTGTTCATATATTAAAATCATGTCTATGATTAATCTCTGAAATCTATGAACAAAATGCATATTTGGGGATTTTACTTATGTAAATATTCAACATACTGTCTAATGCACCTTGCACGATTTAACACTTAATAGGGTTTAGAAAACCTAACTTAGATTGTATGTGTATTTGAAGAAATGGCAACTTCAAGAGCAACCCCAGAAGTATGCGACTATGCCTCCATGGTTAAAGATATTGTTGATGAGAAATACGTTGACTTCACCACAACAACAGACCCTGAATCCATGGAAATTTTGGACTGTCTTCATCAGAGTGGACTGGAGCAGTTCTGTTACAGGCATCTGGACTCCGTTGCTATAATCGAATCCCTTGAATTTTTGAGGAAACTAAAGGAGACAGAAAATAAGGAACTTTATTCATTTGTTGGAGGTACACGGATTGATGTCACCAATGCTGATCTGCAGAGAATATTTACCCTACCAGCAGGCAGGAACGCACCAGATGAGTTCACGGCTGGGATGACGGACAAAGAGTATCTTCAGCAAGTGCTCCTGAGACCAGCAAACAGAAACAACATCACGAATGTTAAAGCACCTTTCTTGAAGAGGAAGTACAGATTGCTCTTTGAAATCATTTCAAAATTAATCTTGGGGATTGCCTTCAGTCCTGACGTCGTAACCCAGCAGAAGATCAATGTTATGGCTGCCATCATCGAGAAGGCACATGACATGAACTGACTTGGTTTATTCAAGCACAGGTTGTTGCAGGAGACAGATAAGTTCATGATTGATGAGCACAATCAGGTGGTGCTTTCAAAGAAAGTCAGCAACATACACAAAGTGTCCCTGATTCTAGCCGACAAGATTCCTAACTACAGATGGTCAGATCAAGGAAGGAAGGCTTACCTGCCTAAGTTCAAAGTTATTCTGTGTAAGAATGAAGAGTTGCTCGGCCAACGAGATGATGATCCTACTCCCTAAGTGCCTAAGTTCAAAAAGGCCAAAGCACATGCCCTATATGTGCAATCTGAGGCACAAGATCTGCCTCAGAAAAAGGGTCGTCAAGAGGAAGCAGATGGCCACAAAGCTAACTGGGCAAGCTGAGGAGGCAACTGAGAAAAAGTAAATGAAGCTGACTTCAATGCTTCCAAAGAAGAAGGGAATGCCGTCTGGAGGTCTTCAAGATGAAGACAGTGATGTGGAGATTTTGGAGTCTGGGGAAGAACAGCCAGCTGAACAGATGGTTGAGATTGCTGGTGGAAAGACTGTTGTGAGTTCTGAGAACACAGTCAGTACAGGTAGGGACTTATCAATCGAAGAAGGCGAAGGTGGAGAGGAGGAGGAGCAGATGAAAGAGGCCTAGGATGAGTCAAAACCATCCGACTCTGCTCATCTGAGCTCTCTTTTTAAGGGAAGAGAGGCCACCCATTTACCCAGATCACCTACCCCCATATCAAAATAATCTTCACCAACAGCCCAGAAAACACCCTCACCTGAACCACAACCCCCACAACCCACAGTCAGTAAACCACAAACTCCCACACCCACTCCCGAATCATCTGAGGAAACCCTTCCTGCTCAAGAACCTGCTCAAGAGGAGCAAGCAGAAGAAGAGAGCGAGGACATGTTTATCTCCGTCTCTCACAACCCATTCAACAAGAAGACCCTCCTCGAATCGCCTGAACAAGAACACTCCACAATGTATTTTCTACGAAGACAAGTGAATGCTTTTCTGGACAGGAACTTCCCGGAGTAATCAATCATCCTGGAATCAGAAAGCAAATGGAGGAAATTGTCTTCTGGAGGGACATCAGACTCAAAGATATTGAAGATTTTCTGATATTGATGGAAGCGTTGGAGTCTGATTACTTCGTTGACTTGGAGAAGAGGGCTAAGCAGAATGCCGGTGTGTCCAGTGCAGCGGAATTAACATCAGATGGCTGGTACACCAGAAGTTTGACATTTCTGAGGAAGAAGAAGACCCTGCTCACGATTACTTTGAGTACGAGCAAGATGCCGATGAACAAGTCCAGGGTGCTGCAGATGAGACCCTGACTGGCGAAGCTTCAACATCTGGTCAGGTTGCCACCTTCTCTTCCGAAACCATAGATGTGATTTCGAAGACTATTCAAGATGGAGTGAAGGCATCTGTTGATCTACAATTCAATAATCTGGCTTAGAACCTGATGGATAGATTCAGAGAGGAGAAACAAGCTTTGGTTGAAGCAGAAATGAAGCTGACTATTGAGAAGTTGCTGCATATGCACGATCAAATATCTGAGAGAGTGATGAAACACATCGATCCACTATCAGATAAACTTACAGCAGAATTTTCCATTCTATCCGACATCGGAGTCCTCCTGGAAAGCATTTACTCTTCTTTGGAGAAGACTGACACAAGCCTTGATGCTATCTGGAGAAGGTTTGAAGGCTCCATCGGCAAAGCCTAGAAGGCTCTCGAGTATGTTCTGAATCAGATAATGGGACCTCAGCCCACAACTTCAACTGTTCAGATCACTCCCCTTGCCGTCGAAGACTGAAAGATGAGGTGATGAAGAAATTCAAAGCCTTGAACATCAGATTGACAAACCTTTTTGATGCAACCAAAAAGGGGAAAGAGGGGCCAAAAAAACAAGAAGAGGGACCAGAAAAACATGCCGAATCATCTGGTCGTGGTCTGACACTTACCATAGTAGAGAAAACAACTGCTGAGGCTCCTGATATGGAGCTAGCTGAAATGATTCAATCGATTGAAGAACACAACAGGTTGTTAGACAGTCAAGACAAGGCCATTGCTGAACAGAAGTCCTCCCTTGGTGAACTGATTACAAGGGTTGACAAGATTGAAGACTTCTCGTCAACTGTTCAGAAAAGATTCGACTCTGAAGACCAGGCCAAGAGTCTTGAGCTGGCAAGAAAACTGCAGGAAGAGGATACTGATGAGACAGAAGCTGAAGAAAGAAAGCTACAGAAAGCAAAACAAGTTAAGAGGCAAATCAAGAAGCCAATCATGACTCGCTCTCAATCGCAGATGACAGCTGCAGAGAAAGAAGAACAGCAGATGAGACAAGGAGTTATTGAAGCCGCCATTAAGAAGAAGAAGCTTGCTGATGCTGCTGGACTGAGCAGAACATATGTCAGAAGACAAAATAAGAAGGCAACAACAACAGAAGAGATGGACTGGGAAGAACGGGTGTTTCCTGAAGAAGTTGAGGGGATTCTGGTAGCTCGACAATACTTGATTCCAGAATGGACAAGAATCAAGGTCGACTGGCTTAGTGATGTATACATTCTGCAAAAGATACCAGAACACTCAGATCAAGGAGCTTTCGATGCGGAGTTTCTGAACTGGCTGGAGACCAAGTATAAAAGATTCTGTAAGGTCGTGTTGTATGAAGGGAAGATAATGTCTTTGATACCTTCTGCACCCAGGTTCGAAACAATGATTCCGCCGCTCAGAGCTGATAAATCCCTCGACCCAGTTGGCTTCAAGAAGCTTTTCTATGATTTTGCCAGAAGAGGAGATATCATCGAGAAAGACAGACTGGAAGTTTTGCTACAAAGGATGTACAAGATTTTCGCGATTCCAGCTGATCTCCAGAGATTCTCTTTTTTTAAGAAAGTCAGAAGATGATGTCTTAGATCGGATGATAGGTAATTCTTTTGTTTTATCATTTCTTGTACGCTGTAAACTACAAATTATATCAATGAAATGAGTTACCTTTCTGATCTCAAGACAACGTCTCATTGTCTTTTGATTTATGTTGTTTCTGTCCTATACATTATTGGTTATCTGTTTTTCTGATTTAATGTTTCGGTTCCATAAAAAAGGGGGAAATTGTTGGGTGTTGTGGCATGAAATAATCCGATCGGCGAGGTGACTCTCCGTTATGTTCCTATCAGTTGGGGCGACTTCACTTGAGCTAAGGAAGCCGCAGAGCGACTTGGAAATGTGTGAAAGTCGCTGGGCGACTTTGAGAAGTCTGCAGGTCGGAAGCGACTTCAACCTGAAGTCTACGAAGAGATAAACAAGGGAAATATATGGGCAGTTAATGGCGCGGATATCGCGGGGCATAAGCAAGGCAAGTGTATCCGGGCGCAAAAATTGCGGATTGACTAAGGACACCCTAGCACCGGCGGCTGGAGCTTTAGCAAGCCCGCGAAGGAAGCCCATGAAGATCTGTGACCTAAATTCTTGTCTATAAATACAACATGTACTATTCATTGTAAAGGGAGTAATCTTAGAATTCTAGGCAGAAAAAAGATAATAAAATATTCCTGGCTTGGGCGCCCCCAGACGTAGTCTTATTCAAAAGACGAACTGGATAACCAAATTCGAGTGTTATTTACAATTGTAGTTCGTTATTTGTTTGATCCGATCCATTACTTGTGTGTTGTCCTAGACGTGAAATCTAGGTTACAACATTTGGCGCCGTCTATGGGAAAATTTTCCTAAAGAATTACATCAATTCCGGGGAAAACCCATTTTTTCCGATCAAGCAATGGCAATCAACCAAGGTAACCCTACCGGATGTAAAACGGACGCCCATGATGGGGACGAAGCCTCTCTGAGCTCGCAGCACACTCGCCAAGCGGCTCCGTTGATCACTCCTGACTGGTGGAATCTGGTCCAAACACCAGAGGACGCGAAGGCCATAATGGCCGTCTTCAATAAGAAGCGCCTTGCCTTCGATGGCGAAGAAGAACAACCCCCGGTCAAAAAGGTCGCCCAGGATGCCGGAACTTCAAAGAATAAGGGCGACCTGGCCAGAAAGGGACGTTCAATGGGCCAACTGGCCTATGATCCGGTGAAGCACTCTATTGTTCAGAATCGTCGACTCCTGGAGAGACCGGTCGGAAAATGTGTTCAATCGGCTCGGGGATCTAGGGGTTCAAAAGGTCCTGATGGTCGTCGAGGATGAGGCCAAGTCTCAGCCTCGACATGCTGATCAGGTGGAGCACGACCTCACACTGGCTCTGAACAAGCATCACGTTGAATTGCTGAGGGGTTAAGCTATCTACCATGGCGATCCTCCGGCCGGGGATCATCGCGACGCTCAGGTCGCGACATTGACCCGGACGGTCCAATGACTTCTTGAACAAGTAGAGAACCAAAATGGACCGGCGGGAACAGATCATATCCTCACCATCCCGGGACTCTCCGCTTGGGGCCATGGTCACTCTGGCGCCTACCCAGAGAAATATCAACATAGCGACTTTAGATCGCTATAGTGGAAACACAGACCCAAGAGTCCACGTGGCGAAGTACAATTCCTACATGGTCTCCATGGGCACATCCGATGCAACTAAGTGTCGACTCTTTTCTTTGACTCTGAGCGACCAAGCTCATCAGTGGTTTACCTCGCTACCACCATTCTCGGTGGACACTTTGAACAACTCGCCAGGCTGTTCTTGACCCACTTCACGTCTTTAGCACCCCGACCTGCGATCAGGCAGCGTCTAATGAACACTCAGCAGGGTGATACAGAGTCCGATCGATCTTACATTGAGAGGATCGACAAACTCATTCTCGAAGGAGATCCCATAGGGGATGAGGCAAAACTGCTGGGGGCCATCTCCGGCCTCAGGAAGGGAACTAAGCTTTGGCCACGCATGACCGCCGAATATTCAACTAGCTATGCCGACTTTCAGAGGTGAGCTAGCGACTTGATCCACACTTCGGAGCTGTTGGAATCTCGACTCTTTGATAATAAGGAAGCCACAAATCCTAAGAAAAGCTCCAAGAAAGCCGGGGGCAGTACAAGGCACCCGACAACTTCAAACCCTTAGAAGAGAACATCCCCGTCAAGCTGATGGAAGCATTGGGCATGACTCCTGGACATGTGTACAATTAGGTTAGAGAGCGGGAATTACTCCTCCCGCCTCGCCCCATCAAGAACAAAGGCAAGCTAAATCCCAACAAGTTCTGCCATTTTCATGAAAACACTACACAAGTGAGTGTAAGGATCTACTCCCCCAACTCTGGAGGTTATATAAAGATGGTCTGTTAGACGAGTTTGTCAAGCGACCTCAGAGAGATCACAATCGCGCTCAAAGAGGTCGCCAACAGGCAGATCGTTCACGACAGGGGGAGCCCGCCCCCAGGAACGCCGACCAGGGAACAGGGCAGGGAGAACGACCTATCCCACCCATGCCCGAGAATGCGGGAGGTCGCGTCATACATACCCTCTCCCCCTTGGAACTGTTGGAGGACTCTCTTCGACTTCCTCTTCCAAACGAAGGATTAAGGCCGAGATAAGGGAGATAGAGAATGCCAAGAAAATGGTGCTGCCAGTCTTTATAGTGGGGGAAGAAACCAACACAATCAAGTTCAGCGAGAAGGATAAAGATGGAATAGTCTACCCGAATGTCGATCCCCTTGTGATCAAAGCAAACATCATGGGAACTACTGTGTGCCAACTGCTGGTAGACGGGGGTGCCTTCTGCAATATCCTCTTCAAGAAAACCCTAGATCAACTTGGTGACTACGATGCTTACATCACCCCATGCGACCAATTCGTGAAAGGCTTCGGTGATGCAAAAGTGAAGCCGTCGGGAATGATTCGGCTGGCTATCGAGCTAGTCTCTACTTTGAACAGTGAAGTTAGGGCAACTAGGTTGTTAGATTTTCTAGTTGTCGACCTCCCAAGTTCCTATAACGGCTTTCTTGGGGGGCCGTTTGAGCATGAATTCGAGGCTGCGTCCTCCACTTTTTATTTCTATGTAAAGTTCCCCACCAAGAGTGGTCTGGTCGGCACCGTTAAAGGTGACCAAGTTGATGCAAGAGGTTGTTTGCTTTATTCTTCATCTCTTTTCAATTCCGCATCAACATCTAGCAAACAAATACTTGTAATAGATAGTGAAAAACAATGTGAAGAATTGAATGACAAAAGAGCGAGTAAGAAAAGAAGTCACAATGACCTCGACCCAAGAATGGGGCCGGAACCTGAAGAGTTTCTAATTGAAGCCAAGATCGATGAGCCCCGTCAAGACAGCCTAAGGGCCACCCCGGGGGAAGAACTAGAGAAAGTAAAAGTAGATCCAGCTCGGCCAGATCTAGAAGTCATCATAGGCTCCAAGATACCGGACGACCTGAAGGGGGAATTCATCGACTTTCTCAAAAAGAACTTGGACGTATTTGCATGGTCACACAAAGACATGGTAGGGATCGATCCAGATGTTGCATGCCATCGATTGCACATCGACCCAGCTCGGAGGCCGATAGCCCAAAAGAAGCGGAAATTCGGCCCGAAAAAATATGCGGCACTTGCCGAAGAAGTGAAGAAGTTGTTGGACAACAACTTGATTATGCAGGCCGACCAGCCACAATGGGTGGCCAATGCGGTGTTGGTGAAAAAATCAAAAGGAACCTGGTGACTTTGCATTGATTTTACCGACCTCAATGAGGCTTGTCCGAAAGATTTCTTTCCCATGCCTCACATCGACCACCTGATAGACAACACGGTTGGGCATGAGATGATGTCATTTATGGACGCCTTTGCAGGCTATCATCAGATAACCATGTACGAACCTAATCGACAACATACCTCATTCCTGACGGAGAAGAACCTCTATTGTTGGAAGAGAATGTCCTTTGGCCTAAAAAATGCAGGGGCGACATATCAAAGGTTGTTCAACCACATGTTTGTCGATCAAATCGACAAGTCGGTAGAAGTCTACGTCGACGATATAGTCGTCAAAAGCTTGAAGAGGAAAGACCACCTTGCGCACCTGGCATAAACTTTTGACATCCTAAGGAAGTTTAATATGAGACTCAACCCTAAAAAAATGCAATTTTGGGGTTGAATCCGGGAAATTCCTGGGGCACTTAGTCAGCAAGCGGGGAATAGAGGCAAATTTAGCAAAGGTCAAGGCCATACTGGATATGGGGGCACCTCGAAATGTGAAAGAGGTACAAAAGCTCATGGGTTGCCTAGCCGCCTTGAACAGGTTCATCTCCCTAAAGGGGGACAAATGCAAGTCAATGTTCGACACGATCCGAAAAAATCAAAGTTCGAATGGACACCCGAAAGCCAGGAAGCTCTCGAGAAGATAAAAGCTTACCTGGCAGATGTGAGCATTTTATCCAAACCCATCTCGGGAGAGAAACATTTCCTATATCTCGCGGCTTCAGAAGCCGCTCTAAGTGCAGTACTCGTTCGGGCAGAGGGCCAGAATCATTTCCCCATCTACTTCGTCAGTCAGACGCTGGACGAGACCGAGCAGCGTTATCCATCACTAGAAAAGCTGGCATATGCACTAGTCATGAGCGTAAGGAAGTTGAGGCCATACTTTTTCAACCATCAAGTCGAAGTTCTCACCTCCCTGCCTCTAAGGAATGTGCTTCACCGACCTGATACGACAGGTCGATGCCTCAAGTGGGCTATCGAGGTCGGGAAGTATGGAGTGACATACGCACCCCGGCTTGCCATCAAAGCTCAGGCACTAGCCGATTTCATCGTCGAGCTCACATTCCCTTCGGAGGCCGGGTGCCCAAATAGTCCACCATGGGAGTTATTTGTGGATGGGTCAGCGACCTCCTACAAGTCGGGGGCCAGCTTGGTTCTGATAAGTCCGGAGGGCATTTCTTTCCAAAACGCCATTACCTTCGACTTCCCCGTGACAAATAATGAGGCCGAATATGAGGCACTCATCAGCGGCCTAGAGATGTCGACGACCATGGGCGTCAAATGACTACAAGTTCATACGGACTCACAGCTTGTAGCCCGCCAAGTTTCGGGGGAATACGAGGCACGTGATGACAGAATGGCAGCTTACCAATAGATCGTAAAAATATTGTGTCAAAAATTCAAACAGATCCATGTCAAACTAATCCCAAGAGAACAAATATCGAGAGCTGATGCCTTAGCTCGGTTAGCGACTTCCGAAGGATCACCAGAAATGAAGGATGTCACCATCACGACACTTTCCCACCCATCAACCGCACACGCGAGAGTCGCGACCTTAGAAACCCCGACATCGAGCTGGATGACACCCATCATTGAATACTTGACTAGCGGCATCCTGCCAACTGATCGGGTTCAAGCCCGACAGCTACAACTGCGAGCTGCACGGTACACGATACTCAATGACGAATTATACAAAATAGGTTTCAGCACACCCCTACTTCGATGTATCACACCATAACAAGGGTAAGTTGTCTTATGCGGAAACCACGCCGGGGGAGAATCGCTGGCCCACAAGAACGCAAGGCAAGGATATTTTTGGCCAACTCTAAGGGCCGATGCTATCATCTTCGCCAACAAATGTCATAGATACCAAATCTATGCCCCTTCCATTAAAGCCGCCCCAGAGGAACTTACAAGCATCCTCAGTCCTTGGCCATTCGCAAAGTGGGGGATAAACATCATTGGGCCGCTCCCAAAAGCTCCAGGCTCGGTCAAATACGCCCTGGTAGCGGTAGATTACTTCACAAAATGGGCCAAGGCTGAGGCATTGGCAACTATAGATCAAGATCACGTCATCAAAATCATATGGCGTAACATTATCTGCAGTTTCGAATTGCCGCAGGCGATCATATCTGACAATGGAAAACAGTTTGATGGCCTCAAAATAGACATTTTTTTCAAAAAGTGGAAGATCACGAAGCTCTTCTCAACTCCGTACCATCCCCAATTGAACGGTCAGGTCAAAGCCGTGAACAAAATCATCAAGCACACACTCAAGGCCAAGATTGAGATAGGAAAAGGAAAATGGGCGAGCGAGCTCACAGATGTGCTATGGGCATATAGAACGACCTGCAGAAATTCAACAGGAGAAACTCCTTACTCGCTGGCTTTCGGAACCGAGGCAGTCGTACCCACAAAAGTCAATTTCCCGAATCTCCGCACAAGATAAATTACTTTTGACCACAACGACGAGGCCCTGGCAAGAAACCTAGACCTACTCGAAGGGAAACGCTTAGAGGCCAACATGAGAAATGCAAGATACAAATAAATGTCACGAGATATACTACAATTCTAAAGTACGACTTCAACAGTTCAAGGAAGGAGACCTGGTGCTAAAAAAAATATTTGGGGAATCAAAGGGTGCCCTCGGTCCGAACTGGGAGGGGTCGTTCAAAGTCTCAAAGGTTCTGTCGAATGGAGCATACGAGCTCGAAAGACCAGAAGGTACCAAGGCGCAATATACATGAAATGTGACTCACTTGCGGAGATATTATCAGTAGGTTCGCATCAATATCTATAAATTGTACCGATCAAATAACAATGTTAGTTTTTTCTCTTGAAAATTCCTGTGTAAAAGCCGAGGGGAATACGTATAAAAATATGTGAATCACCCGAGGTGCGACTTTCGACATATTGGAGGCAAAATCACAACCTAACGAGGTGTGATTACCCCCGACCTTGTAAGACGACTAAAGCAATATCCGATGTCAAGTCGTGTAAACAATAAGACGATGAGGATTAATGCAAATTCAAGGTCGCATAAGGAAATCTAGTCGGCACAATATAGGGAGGAAAAAGAAAATGCTTCCATTGATAGACAAAGGCCCGAAGGCCGGTACAACAAGAATAAAGAAAAATTACATCATCTTCAACAAGCAAATTTCTTCATCAAGGCCCGACCGAGCTGGCGTTCGGTCCTTCAGAGGCCTCCCCTCCCGTGACTTCCAGTGGAGGACAAATTATTCCAAAGGGGCCTCAGGAGTTGGATCAGTGAAACCCGACGATGCCTTCTTAAGATCTGGAGTGGGGTGCACAATCCGGCTCGAGTTGGCAAAAAAGGAGAGGTCGATACCCATGTCTTCCAGGTCCTTGATTTCCAAGATGACGCCGGGGGCCGGAAGGTTATCGCGAACATAGTCAGATAGCTCGGCGACAAACCCGCTGAGGTCGCCGGTGGGGTTCGCCTTATGGCAGATCCGAATGGCACCTACGAACGCCATCACGTATGCAAAATTGGCATTCAGCTCCTTCGACTGCCTGGAAATGCGCCTCCTTGGTGACCAGCTCCCCCTTCGCCTCAGCCAGCCAGCTCCTTCTCTGCCTCGACAAGCTTACCCTCGACCCGAGCCATGCTCGCCTTCTCGATCGCGAGCCCCCTCAAGCCAACGTCTTGAAATCGAGATCCTCTGAAGGTGCTCGGAGTTGGACTTCTCCATCTCATACGGTCACTCGACGCGGAAAGGATCGACTTGGCACAGTTAAACCACGGCCCGCGCCTTCCTCAAGTTCTCGAGTTTCCGTATCGATTGGGCCTTTGGATTTCTCAAGAAGAAGGCCAGCTAAGAGGTAGACCGAGGCCAAATGATTGCCTGCTTTCGGCGGCGCATTATTGGCATGGTCGGTTCGTGTCCACCCAAAGCCCGGTCTGCGGCAGCCTCGAGAAAGATATCTGGGCCAATTCTCAGGAACCCCGACCGGAACAAGTTGGGGCGACCTCAGAAAGCTCAACACCTCCGGGGAAACATCCCAGCCCAGCCAGGAGTCATCCTCTGGATGGCGACCTCCCTCGGGAGTGGGGGCAGGCTGTGAGGTCGGGAGTTTATTTTCGACTGATACGTGCCTATCTCCTCCCTCACCTTTTTCCGAGCAAGCTCGAAAGTCGGCGGATTCGGCCCCATGTATTTCCTTTTTCCCTTGTCGGCGGCGGAGGGACCGAAAGGGGTCGAGCTTGGAGGAGCGGCATCAGAGGTCGCCACGTGCCTCATCTGGCCAAGTACCGATTTCTTGCGAGTAGACATCACGGAGGCAGGTGATTGACGTCGGTAAATTGGGATAGTAGGAACTGCACGCAGGGAAATCCGGTCATACAAGTCTCGTGTAAAATTTCTAAGTAGTGACAATAATAAAATACTTACAAGGAATCTTGAGATGACGTGGATAAGTGTAAAAGCTAGCCTTGAGACGGTCGAGCTCGGAGTTCAAGGCATTGACGTCCCGGCAGCTCAGAGGGGTATCGCGAACTAGGTTGAAGGCCTCCAAGAAGTCCCAATACAGATCGGATTTCTGAGGAGAACACTGTAAAAGAAAAAGAGAATTAGATCAGTATGACCTCGGAACCAAAAGCATAAGATTTACCATGTTCGACTCGATTTGCATATTCGGTCGGGACATGTATTGGCAGAGTGCTTGTAGGATCCACGGATTCCCACACCCCTCCGATGAACCACCACTTGCTATGCCAACCCTCGACCTTGTTGGGGATCCCACTCACGAGCTCCTGGCCCTTTCGAAGTCGCACGACATTGTAGCCACCCGCTTGGGCAATGGGCGTCATCACATAAGACAATTCACCGGGATTCGGCAACCGGTATAGCCCGTCCTATCCCAGCACCGTCATGGTAGAGAGAATATAGCTCCAACCATTCAGAGTGATCTATGTAAGGCTTTGGTTCCAGGCCGCGAGCAGATGAGAAATGGTCGGATGTAACGGGAATTGGATTTCGGCCTCTATGGTATGCACGTTCACAACAATCATCCCGGGCGGTGGCTGGTCGGCACTTTCGTCGGAGGTCGCTCCATAGAAATGCACATCTTGGGGCACCTTGTATAGGCAACAAAGGGAACGCACATATCGATCAGACAAAACCGACCTGTATTTCTCGTGGGATGCCACGAAGTCCGACTTAACCGACTTCCGGTAGTTGCGTTCAGGTCGCTTGTATGGAGCTCGAAGTTGGTAGGAATTATAATCGAAGACCCGCTCAAAGGCTCCATAATTTCAGGTTGGGTCAGAGGGACCCACTTCCGCCATCCTCTCCGACGCAACAGCGCGAAGAGGGCTGAGATTCAGTGCGAGAAGATGAGTGATTTCCTCCAACTCCGCCAGAAATTACTCATCGTCGTTACCTCCATCATCCTGATTGATGCCTGAGGCACCAACAGATGGGGATACCCCCACATTGGGGCCAGCGAAGCCAGGGCCTTGGCGACAACGGAGGTGGGCTATAGCCACGTCATCGTCGTCCGAAGATGACGAAACCAGGAAGCAGGTTGGCGCGGGGGTGGATGGTGGATTGGAAGCCATAAGAAGATTTGAGAAAGGGTGAATGTATTACCTAGTTCAGCTTCGATCGGAAATTCGAAAGTTCGCCGAAAACTCTAAAGCTTGGATTCGGGGAAGGTTCAGCTGCGCAAAGGTTGAGGGTAAAGGGTTTATGCCTAAAACCCTCGCCCTTTTTATAGAAGAAGAGGGCGTCAAAATGTAATATGAGTATAATTAAGACCCCCCCGCCCCCGAAGGAAGCAAAGTTACGCAAGTCACGCGTAGTCGACACCGCGAACGTCTATTGGGGAGACTCGCGGTGCATGACGTCACCTATCGACTATGCCATTATGACGGATCCGTCAGGTCTCACGCCGATTCAAGGAATTGAGGAGACGATTCACCTCCCCGAGGAGGATCATCCACTTTTGGAACAATTCCCAAGGTCGACTTGCCACAGGTCGATGAAATAACAGGTCAAGTCAGAACCTCGATGCAAGCACGTGACCTTGACTTGAGGGGAAATTGTTGTGGCATGAAATAATCCGACCTGGTGAGGCGACTCTCCGTTATGTTCCTATCAGTTGGGGCGACTTCACTTGAGCTAAGAAAGCCGCAGAGCGACTTGGAAATGTGTGAAAGTCGCTGGGCGACTTTGAGAAGTCTGCAGGTCGGAAGCGACTTCAACCCGAAGTCTACAAAGAGATAAACATGGGAAAGATATGGGAAGTTAATGGCGCGGATATCGCGGGGTATAAGCAAGGCAAGTGTATCCGGGCGCGGAAATCGCGGATTGACTAAGGAAACCCTAGCACCGACGGCTGGAGCCTTAGCAAGCCTGCGAAGGAAGCCCATGAAGATCTGTGACCTAAATTCTTGTCTATAAATACAACATGTAATATTCATTGTAAAGGGAGCAATCTTAGAATTGTAGGCAGAAAAAAGATAATAAAATATTCCTGGCTTGGGCGCCCCCAGACATAGTCTTATTCAAAAGACGAACTTGGTAACCAAATTTGAGTGTTATTTACAATTGTAGTTCGTTATTTGTTTGATCCGATCCATTACTTGAGTGTTTCCCTAGACGTGAAATCTAGGTTACAACATTGGGAAATTTGTAGTTTTGATGGAAGTTCCAAAACAGATTGTAATAGGACCAGTCAGACCTGTTAGCTGACTGATGAATTAAATATCAGATAGGATGACCAGCTGAAATGTATAGACAACTGATGTAATAAATAGGTCACATATTGAGGGGGGATTCAATATTTATAGGTTAAGCCTTGAAGATCAGACAAGTCAGAAGATCTGAAGATCAGACGACTCAGAAGATCAGACAAGTCAGAAGATCTGAAGATCAGACGAGTCAGATAATCAGATAAGTCAGAATATCTGAAGATCAGACGAGTCAGAAGATCAGAAGATCAGACGAGTCAGAAGATCAGAAGATCAGACGAGTCAGATAGTCAGATGATCAGGTGAAGACATGAAGCTGAAGAATCAGAAGACCTGAAGATCAGATGACTACCAGAAGAACAAGACCAGAAGACCTACATCAGAAGAATGAAGAAGAGTCTGCTAAGTTGTGCTAAGACAACTTGCAACAGAAGACTCTATCAGGTAGACTGATCAGTTTTATCTGATCAGGTCAGCTCACACCAGGTGACAACTGAAGCTTCACCAAGACATACGAGGTTAATCAGACAAGAAGAATGTCAACGTTGGTAAAGCAAACACTGAATAAGTGTACTTGTTAACCAATGAGAATGAGACACGTATGTACGGAGCTGACAATGCGGGATTCGGCGCTACACAGTCAAACGACTAGAAAGGACAACTTACATGCTTTCGGCCATGCCGCTTCCTGAGCACGTCAAATCAAGCCTGCAAGCTACCTAAAAAAAGCTTGAAATCCATATTGCTCTCCAACGGCTCTTTGATTTCAAGGTTTATAAATATGGGATCAAATCTTCATAGTAAGATTACGAAAATTATTATCAAGCTCAAGCTCAAGCAAGATTTCCGCACGAAGAACACAAATCAAGATTCATTCTAAGTGTTCATCCCATAAAGTTCTTAGCATATAATTCTTATCCTTTAGCTTTAGAATACTCAAATACTAGGATATAATTCCAGTTGGAACACAACAAATCTTATACCCAAACTAAAAGTTAGGTTAAGTTTGTTTAGCAAGATTTCAGACTAGGGTTTCTAGTTTATGATTTCTGGGATTGGTTTAGTGAGAACTCTTGAAACATCAGTTGTATTGTGTTAGACTAACACATTAAACTAAGTCCAGTTGGTTAAGTTGGTGCCCCTGCTGATAGGGAAGAGTGGACGTAGGACAAGTTGTCCTAACCACTATAAAATCTGGTGTGTCGTATCTGATTTACCTGCTTTACACTTTGCACACTACTTGTTGAAATATTACATGCATATTCTGGGTCAGGATCAGATTTGCATCAAGCAACTGATCTGATCAGTTTGACACTTTGTCATCCGATTCAAAACAGATCACTCAGAATTCTGATTTGATAAACTGGTTTTTCACACGGGTTAGAACTTACCTTCTGCACATCAGTTAAACTGATAGACACCGAATTGATCTGCCCTCAAGCGATCAGTAAGTTGGATATCAGTATAAACTGATTCACACGCACTCTGATCAGTTTTACTTGTTATTCACATCCGATCACACGCAAAAGTTTTTTCAGAAGTCTATTCACCCCTCCCCTCTTGACTTCTGCCCTCACGAAAACCCGTTTGGGACCTACAGTGTGGTTTCCCACGAATAAACATGCGTCAACGAGTGATTTAAAAAGTCACAACATGCGTTAACGAAAATCATATTATACGATGCAGCAAGTAACAATTAAATCCACATGAACATCTAAAAGTGACAAATCATACCGATATATTATGAGAAGAAAAACTCCACCTCAAATTAATGTCGTGAATGTTAATTGTTAAGGTTAATGAAAGGAACAATCTAGAAGATATGTGACATTTAATTGTAAATCATTTATTTCTGTAAATTATATCTTTCCTAATTTACTGTACATCTTGTAATTATATGTAGAGAGCACTAACATATCAAATCCCTCAATTGAGGAGATTACAATTCCTTACATGGTATCAAGTCAAACCGATCCCTAAACCCTAAGAATTTTTTTTTGGCCGCCGTTCTCCCTCTTTCTCTCCTGCACCCCTACCAACTCTTCTCCCTTTGAATCATCCCTAACATTGTAGGCCATGTCCCACATGGTTACTGTCAAACTCTCAGCTTCAAACTATCTACTCTGGCATAGCTTAATCCATCCCTTGTTCTTCTCCCAGAAATTCTCGCAGTATGTCGACGACTCTTTTCCCCCGCCAGACAAAACTGTTGTCAACTCCTCTAGTTCGCCTGTACCGAATCCAGCGTACACCAAGTGGTATGCTAATGATCAAATAGTCAAGGTTTTCCTCACCTCCACTCTTAGCGTGGAAGCCCTAGCCACCGTCGTGGGTTGTTCATCGTCCCGTGACGTATGGGAAATGCTTGCTGCTGTCTACAACTGTCATTCTAAGCCACGTGAGTTCAAGATCAAAGATGAATTGCAACTAATGACTAAAGGCTCTCTCACTGTTACTGAGTTTGGCGCAAAGTTTAAAGGCCTTTGTGATTAGTTGGCGGCCATGGGCACCTGTTGACTACACCGATAAATCTCACTGGTTTTTGCGAGGCCTTGGACCTGACTTCATCGGATTCTCCTCGACTCAGATCAATAAAGATCCACTCCCTTCGTTCACTGATCTTTTCTCATTGGCTGAATCACACGAGTTTTTCACTAAGGATGTGCATGTAAATACTTCTTCTCCTGGTAATGCAGCATTCGCTGCTAATCACTGCAAAACGGGTCAGTCCCGTGGTGGTGGCCAACACAGCCGTAGCAATTCGAATGGTCAGGGAGGAGGATGGTCGTTCAATTTTTTAAACCAGGGTCGCCATGGTTGAAGCTTCGGAGGTGGCCGTGGTCGGGGCCGTTCAAACCCCACTTGTCAGATTTGTCGTCAATCGGGTCATTACGCTACTTACTGTCCCGAGCGATATGGTGATTCAAATTCTCAACAGGCTAATCTAGCGAGTGCCTTCAATACTGGATGCTCTCTTGGCCCATTGACCCCTTCCGATTGGTATCTGGACACTGGAGCGACGACTCACATGACGAATACTGCTGCAAATTTGGACTCCTCGTCTCCTTATAATGGTTATGACAAAGTCGCTATGGGTAATGGTGCTAAACTTTCTATATCTCATACTGGCTCATATGCTTTATCTCGTAATTTCTCTTTACTGGATGTTTTGGTTGTACCGCATCTTACAAAGAACCTATTGTCCATAAGCAAAATCACTAGCGATTATCCTGTTAATGTTCTTTTCAATGTTGATTCCTTTGAAATTCAGAATCGGAAAACAGGGATGCCTATGGCAAGAGGTCGGTGTGAACATGGACTTTATATACTGGAGCGAGGTCAAGCTGCTTTAATTGCTGCATTAAAAGGTGCAAAGGTTCGGGGCTCTTTTGAACTCTAGCATAGACGACTTAGACATGATGCTTTTGATTCTATAGCTTTGTTGAATAAATTAGGCCTTGTCTCTATTACTTCATTATTGCCTAAACCTATTGTTTGTGCCTCTTGCCAGTTGGCCAAGAGTAAACAATTATCATTTGCCATTAATAATAAGCGTGATACTGTTGTTTTGGATCTAATTCACTGTGATATGTGGGGTCCTGCTCCTGTTTTATCTGCTTCTGGTTATGGTTATTATGTTGTGTTTATCGATGATTATTCTCGGTTCAGTTGGTTTTATCCGTTGAAATTAAAATCAGATTTCTATGTTGTGTTTGAGAATTTTAAAGCTTTTGTTGAGAATCAATTTTCTCGTAAGATCAAGGTTTTTCAGTCTGATGGGGGCACTGAATTTACGAACATTAGGATGAAGGCTCATTTTCTTAAATCCAACATTCATCATTCTATGTCTTGTCCATATACTCTTGCCAAGAATGGCAGGGCCGAACTCAAACACAGGCACATCACAGAAACGGGTTTGGCTATGTTGTTCCATGCTTCTCTTATGACTAAGTATTGGGTAGAGGCTTTTAGTTTTGCTGTTTATATCATCAATCGACTTCCGTCTTCTATTCTGGGCAATCAATCTCCCTTTGAGCTTTTATTCTCTATTTCTCCAGCTTATGAGAATTTTCATGTTTTCGGTTGTCGTGTTTATCCCTGTCTACGTGATTATGCGGCTAACAAGTTCTCTCTGAAGAGTGTGCCTTGTATCTTTCTTGGTTACAGTTCTCAGCATAAAGGCTTTCGTTGCATGGAACCCGATTCCTCTCGAATCTATATAACCCGTCATGCACAATTTGATGAAGACTGCCTTCCTTTTTCTAGTCCGGTCAACTCTCGTGCAGCTCATGAGCTTGAATACTCTTCATTTTTGGATCCGACCCCGGCTCCTCCCGTAGATTCGGCAACTGCATCCTGCCAGCAGTCATCTTCCATCACTTGTGCCTAATCCCACTCCATCCTCATGCACTACTTGTGCTTTTGAGGTGGCTGCTCCGACTTTTGCCTCCGTTCCACAAGTTCACATTAATCCCGAGATTCATGCTGAACCACCAGCTCCATTTGTTCATCCACCTGATCAATCTTCGGCTCCTCCCGATCCCGCTCCTGCTCCTCTTGTACGCACTCATACCATGTGTACTCGTGCTCAAGATGGCATATTCAAGCTCAAGCATCCTCCGAACATGGCTCACGTTGCACACATTGCTCTGCTTTCTGCCTTACATGCTACGTCTGAACCCTGTGGTTTCAAATCCGCCGCCAAGTCGCCTCATTGGGTTGCAGCAATGGATGCAGAATTAAAGGCTCTTCACTTGAATCACACTTGGGTTCTTGTTCCTCATCCTGAGAATGTAAACATTGTTGGCTCAAAGTGGGTTTTTAGCACGAAATTCCTTGCCGATGGTTCAGTTGACCGATACAAAGCTTGTTTGGTTGCCCAGGGTTTCACTCAAATTCCAGGCTTCGATTTCACTCATACATTCAGTCCAGTTGTTAAAGCTTCTACTGTTCGTATTGTTATCGCTCTTGCTGTCATGAACAATTGGCCCCTTCGTCAACTGGATGTGAACAATGCCTTTCTACATGGGCTTCTTGACAAGCCTGTCTACATGGAGCAGCCACTAGGTTATACGGATCCCACGTTTCCCACTCATGTCTGCCTTCTTCAAAAGGCTATTTATGGCCTAAAGCAGGCTCCTCGGGCTTGGTTTCTTCGATTCAGTACATTCTTGCTTACACTCGGGTTCATATGCGATCTGATGGACACCTCCTTATTTGTCTTTCAGAGAGGATCTTCTACTTTGTACTTGCTCTTATACGTGGATGACATCATCGTGATGGGAAATGTCTTCGGCCTTGTTGACAACTTGGTCTCTCGGATTCGTCGTGAATTTGAGATTAAGGACTTGGGTCGATTGAACTACTTCTTGGGATTGGAGGTTCATTACACTGATAATGGTTTATTTCTCAGTCAGTCCAAGTATGCTCATGATATACTTCTTCGGGCTGACCTACTCAATGCCAAGCCGGTCTCTACTCCTCTGGCTCCAAGCGAAGTTCTTCGTATGTCGTGTACTCCCTTTTCAGATCCCACACTCTATCGTTCTTTGGTGGGTGCTCTTCAATATCTAACGATCACTCAACCCGATCTCTCATATGCGGTAAACACCGTCAGTCAGTTTCAGTCCGAACCAACCACCGATCACTTTCTAGCGGTTTACCTTCGGTATGTGAAGCACACTCTTGATCATGGTCTTACCTTCGAGCGGGGTAAATCTGAGCTTTTAGGTTATTCTGATGCTGATTGGGCTCGTTGTTTGGATACACGTCGCTCGACCTATGGTTATTCCATTTTTGTTGGTCCCAATCTTGTCTCGTGGAGTGCAAAGAAACAACCGACTGTTGCCCGCTCCAGCTGTGAATCTGAGTACAGTGCTATGGCAAATGCTGCTGTTGAGGTCATTTGGGTCACTAATCTTCTTCGTGACCTCCGTGTTTTACCCTCCTCGCCTCCTGTTTTATTATGTGATAACAAGAGTGCGATCTTCTTAAGTCAGAATCATGTTGCCCATAAACGGGCAAAACATATTGATATCGACTATTACTTTGTTCGAGAACTCGTCTCCAGTGGAAAGCTCTCTACACGTTTTGTTCCTTCTTCTCTTCAGTTGGCAGACATCTTCACCAAAAGTCTTCCTCGCCCGCTCTTTGAGTTTTTTTTGTCCAAGCTCTGTGTTGGTCCCCATCCGCATCGCTTGAGGGGGGGTGTTAAGGTTAATGAAAGGAACAATCTAGAAGATATGTGACATTTAATTGTAAATCATTTATTTCTGTAAGTTATATCTTTCCTAATTTACTGTACATCTTGTAATTATATATAGAGATCAATTGAGAAGATTACAATTCCTTACACTAATGATGCAATGAATGTATCTCTAATCCTCATCACCTAAAATATTAAATAACAAATTTTAATTATGCAATTTTTGTAACTGGACCATTTTCCGAAAACTAAAAAGTATCAGTACGTACAAATTATTTGGGCTTATTCCAAAAGAATTATAAAACCTTAAAAATAACATAATTTTGGCTTATGCAGTAAATTTGAGAAATTAAATATGCTAGCCACTTTCGAAATACATAGCAGAAGATCAAGGTTTTGGACTTAAGAAATAATTGAGTACTTAAAAAAATGGGAACGACTCTCCACTACAAAGTCACTAACAAAAGAACTCTAAGGTACATAACAAAAAAAAAGTGACTCCAAGGTACAAAAAAGTGGTCAAAAAGTCTAAGTTGTCATTCTGCCCAGTTTTCTGCAATTCTGACACGTTTCTGCACTTCTGACTCATTTTAACTATTTGTATTTTAAAATTTTAAAAGTCCAATTTTTTTAATTTATTGAATTAATTAAATTATTAATTAATACAAAATTTTGAATTTCAACACCATAATAATTTTCGTAATTTAGTAATTTTAAATTTATGCACTTTTCGATCAATTTTATGGTGCATTTTTAAAAAAAAAATGTATTTTGGATCAATTTTAAAAAAATTGTATTTTGAAGACCAAAAAATACGCAATTTTCAGAAAATAATTTTTTTAAATTTATGCACTTCTGGGCTAATTTGGAAGTGCATTTTTTTGTATTTTATGTACTTTTAGGCAATTTTTAGAGTGCATTTTTTTAAATTTATGAACTTGTGAGCTAATTTTGGAGTGCATTTTTTTATCGAAAAATGTATTTTAAGCCAATTTTGGAGTGCATTTAAAAAAAAAATTGTATTGTGGAGTGCATTTAAAAAAAAAAATTGTAGTTTGATCAATTTTGGAGTGCATTTTTTTTAAATATTATATTTTAAACCAATTTTGGAGTGCATTTTTAAAAAAAAAAATTTATATTTTGGGCCAATTTTGGAGTGCATTTTTCAAAAAAAATTGTATCTTGGCCTTGGAGTGTATTTTTCAAACTTATGCACTTCTGGACCGATTTTTGAGTGAATTTTCTTTTAAAATTGTATTTTCCCTATAAAAAATTGTACTTTCCCTATAAAAAATTGTACATCCCCAAATTTTAAAGAAATTGTACTTTCCCTATAAAAAACAAAAAATTTGCAAAAATACATCTTAAAAATCACCAAAAATTACATTCCAAAATCTGCAGAATTAACAAACTTACATCCCCAAAAATTACACAAAAAACTAAAAATACATATCACACAGAATAACAATGTTCTTATCTGAAATTCCAGAAAATCAAATCAGAATCAGAACAATAAATGGATTCTTCTTCATCATTGATTGCCTGCCAAAAAATTACAGACAACAATACAAACAACACTACCTCCTCAAAACAAAGGGTGCAGAAGTCGGAAATCGGTAGTCGGGCGTTTTAGGACCGCCTAGCGCCTAGGCCGCCTAGGCATATCCAATTTTTTTTTCCTGAAAATACATAAAAGTTAATTGGGCAAAAAATTGGTCTACCCATCGGATAAGGGCATAAAGCCAGCATTAGCCTACACATATTAGTAATAAGATATTACACATTATGTACTATTTCATAAAGCATAAAGCTGGTCTATAACTCTATTCTAATTTATAGGCTAGGCCACCTAGACGGCGCCGAACTACCTCGAGCGATTTTCTGGCCGATTTTGGTGAAGTCGGGGCGGCCGGCGGCCGCCTAGCGCCTGGGCACCGCCTAGGCCGATTTCTACAACCTTGCTCAAAACAACACCACCACAAATCTACAAATACCACTACAAATCTGCAAAAAATACTGCAAATAACAGCAAAAATACAAAAATTAGAAAAAACCACCATAAATCTGCAAACACCACTACAAATCTGCAAAAATACTACAAACACCACCATATATATTGCAAACACCACCAAATCTACAAACACCATCAAAATTACACAAAAGAAAAATTAAAAATACGAACACCAGCAAAAATACACAAAAATACACTAGTAAATGGCAACCAGAACCAACGCCATCTCCCAGCAAACACTAGCAAAAATACACAAAAATACACTAGTAAATTGATTTCAACTCCATTACCTTCGTCGCCCCCTTCAAATTCTCAAATCTACAAAAAATACAGAAAAAATAAAAATACAAAATAAATTAAAAAAAAAACCCCCTTACCTTCGTCTCCCCCGCACCACCGCCACACCATCCCTCGCTGAATTTACAGATCCGTCGCTACAACCTCAACCCTACGAAACCCTCCGCCCACCGCCACCCCCCAAAAAAACAGCGGCCGCGGCCCGCAACACCCTCTAACCACCATCCACCATAATAGCTAGTTGTGCAGATGCATCCCACTACTCCTAGAATATTCTTGCTAATAAATTAACAAATAAATACCCTAAACCTTAAACACAACAAAGGGGAAAAAATCTCCTAAAAGGCTAAAAAGGGGAAAGCTGAATGCAACGCCAGGTCGCTGAAATCGGTGGGATCCAGCATGAACGAAGGTTTGGGTTTGGCAATTCGACAAATCAAAATAAGAAGATGCCGCCACTCCCCTTTCTGTTTTTGTGTAATTAAATTAGGGCCCGTGGCCTGTCGCCCCCCACCACCGCAAACCACCAACACCACCACAGCTTCAAAAGGCCACTCGTCGTCCCCGTCTCAACCGCGAAGGATCTATACAGATCCGTCTCCGCTGTACAGATCCAACCACCACCAAACCCACCAACACCGCCAACCCGCCGCTTCAAACATATCCGAGAGAGAGGGCCACCCCGTCACTACCACCGTCGAAATATTCGAGAGAGAGAGGCGCCACCCCTGTCACTACCACCATCAGAATATTTTAGAGAGAGAGGCGGAATTTTAGAGAGAGAGTGAGAGGAAGAGAGAGAGTGAGAGAGGAGTGGGTGAGGAGAAAAGTGGGGTGAGTGAAATGAAATCTGAATACTTTTGTGTGTGTGTGTGTGGGGTGGGGGATTTTAAAATAAATGAAAAATATATTAAAGGGTAAGATTGGTATGGATTGTAGTGGAGTGTAAGATGATAAAATTTTTGTAGTGGAGAGTCACTTGGTCCAAAATTTTGTAGTGGAGAGTCATTAATTCTTAAATAAAAGGTCATTCTCGAATCCATACTTTGAAATATATAAAATTTTCCTTTGAAATCTTTGAAATAAAAAGGTTTGAACAAGAAAGATTAAGAGAAATAAATTGATACCTCTTGGCCAAAGAAGGTTAAAGGAAGTCGCTGCTATTTTTTGATCCAGAACGCTCAACTCAAATTTTACTATGAAAAATATTTTATGTAATTTTCTTTGTAAAAAGACAGAGTTTTATAAGTTGAGGAAATAGATTTGGGTTAGAAAATATTGGGTGCAGATTTAAAAATATGACCGTGATCCTTATCTTTGAATTTTAAAAACATTAGACTTGAGATTTGATTCTTGTAGATGGAGATGAAATTTTGAAACATATAATAGTTAAACAAATGAATTTGTATGATGATGATTGTGATGATGATGATAATAGTAATAATAATAATAATAATAATAATAATAATAATAATAATAAAACACCAAATATGTAAACAAGATCTGTATAGTACTTGATTTCATAATTGCCTTATACAAAATAAAAACGGTTGCGGCTTCTACATGGAAAAATAAAGTGACTTCAACCTTTATTTTAAAATAATTTGATGACATTAAAATTTGGTTTTAAGAAACCCATATTCTAATAATGAAATAAATAATCTTTTGTATATTTTATAAAAATATGAGAAAAAGTTGGAACTGCTGCGGAAATTATGCAAAGTCTTAAAGCGATGTTTCAACATCAGAACCGTACAACTAGGCAGATCACCATGCGAGATATGTTGTCGCTGAAAATGGTGGAGGGAACGCCTGTAAGGGAGCACGTTCCCCAGATGATGGCTCACCTTAACAAGCTTGAGGTTTTTTACGTAAGAATCAAGCCTTGGTGGCAACCGGACCTTCCACTTCTTCTAGACCAAATGGAGGTAAGAAGAAGAAGGCAAAAGGCCAAAACCAAGTCAACTCAAGCGTTGCCAAGGGCAAAGAGAAGGTGAACTAAAAGAGGGGTGTCAAGAAGACTGCTGAGGGAAAGTGTTTCAAATGCGGTATGAAAGGACATCAGATATCAGCCAGTACTAAGCCTAAGAAGGCTGGTACGTAAGGTAATTCTTACACACCAGTTATTGAAACATGTTTAGTGGCGCATGCTTCCCATTCGTGGGAAATGGATGCAAGAACCACTAATCATATTTGTTTCAATATTTCAAGGATTCTAGATAATCCGGCAATTAAGTGGGAGTGAGATCACTATCACCGTGGGCTATGCTACGAAAGTAGCGATTATTGCAGTGGGAGAAGTGCACCTATCTTTTAGTGATAGAATTTTAGTTTTAAGAGACGTTCTTTATATTCCCAGTTTTAGAAAGAATTCAATTTAAGTTTCTAAAATTCTTTTGATGGATACTTAGTTTCCTTTAATAAGAATGTCATCATTTCTCGAAATGATGAGTGTATCTGTTATGGGACATTGATGAACAATCTCTATACTATTAAAAGTGCACACCACACGCAAAATACATCTTATAACACATCGACTATTTTAAGTAAAAGAAAGCATTCTTTAGACATGAACGAAACACTTCTATGGCGTCTAAGACTAGGTCATATAAATCTAAAAAGGATTCAAAGGTTGGTACAAGACGGATCATTGGAGTCTCTCCGGGTTGAACCGTTTCCAACTTCCGAAACTTGTTTAGAGGGTAAAATGACCAAGAGGGCATTTGGAGCCAAGGGGAATAGAGCCACTAAAGTGTTAGAGATCGTTCATACTGATGTATGTGGTCCTATGTCAATCAAATCAAGGGGAGGTTATGAGTATTTTGTTACGTTTATCGATGATTACTCAAGATATGGATACATTTTGCTCATGAAGCATAAGTTCGAAACCTTTGATAAGTTCAAAGCGTTTAAGGCCGAAGCAGAAAAATATAGGGAAAAGAGTATCAAGTTTCTACAATCTGATCGTGGAGGCGAGTACCTCAGCGATGATTTTCTGAACTACTTATCAGACGAAGGGATTATATCCCTGTAACCCCTCAACAAAATGGGATAGCAGAACGAAGAAACAGAACTCTTTTAGAAATGGTCAGATCCATGATGAGTTATGGATATTCCCAAGTCGTTTTGGGGACACGCTTTGGAAACAGCGGCTTACATTCTAAACATGGTACCATCCAAATTAGTTCCTAAAACCCCAAAGGAACTGTGGACCGGGAGCAAGCCCAGTCTAAGACACATGAGAATTTGGGGTTGTCTGGCTTACGTGTTGGACAAGGAAACCGATAAGTTGGACCCACGTTCAGAATTAAGGCTGTTCATAGGGTATCCCGAGGGAACAAAATGGTGTATGTTCTATGATCCCAACAATCAAAAGGTTGTAATAAGTACACACTTTAGATTTTTAAAAGAAGACTATATGAACAATAGGAAGCCCAACAGAGCAATTACCTTAGACGAATTAAGAGGGCTAACTCCAACACCAACTGTACAAGTTGATATACCAAACGTCACACCTACCCAATCGAAACCTCGTCGCAGTGGGAGGGTTGTTAGACAACCCGAGAGATTCTTAGGGATAGGGGAGTCTTCGGACTTGATCTCAAGAGAAGAATCGGACTCATGGTCTTACAACGAGGCGATCTAAGATAAGAATGCAGATTCTTGGCAAACAGCGATGGAAGCCGAGATGGGTTCTATGGATCATAATCAAGTGTGAGAGCTAATCGAACCACCCAATGGGGTAAAACCCATTGGATGTAAGTGGATTTACAAGAGAAAAAGGGGACTTGATGGGAAGGTTGAGACCTTCAAGGCTAGGCTTGTGGCAAAAATATATACTCAGAAAGAAGGGATCGATTATGAGGAAACCTTTTCGCCTGTAGCCATGCTGAAGTCCATCCGCATTCTCTTGTCAATGGCTGCACATCTAGATTTTGAGATCTGACAAATGGATGTCAAGACAGCTTTCCTAAACGAACGTCTTGAAAAGGAAATCTATATGCGTCAACCCGAAAGCTTCATTGCGAAAGGCAAAGAGCATCTAGTTTGCAAGCTTAAGAAGTTCATCTACGAACTTAAGCAAGCATCCCTAGCTTGGAGGACAACCAGAAGAGGCCCCAAATGTCTGCGTGCGATTACACCTTTTAGTGTGTGAAAATTGAAAATCTTCAATCAGCCTCCAGCGGCGGCCTGGCCGCCATGGCTGACCCATCCCAGAGGGTGGAAGACTTGGCTTGTTCATTTCGCACGCTCCTATCGCGTCTTGCAAACCCATAAATTCTTTCCGCTTTGCTCAAAGCTTTGCAAACAGGTCGCACGTTTACGGCGGCCGATCTGCGCAACACGATGCCAGATTCTTTAGATTTTTTGAAGGATTTGGCTATGGTTGTTCGTCCAAGCCCTAGCCCGGTTATGCCGGGCCTTCAACCTTCCTCGTCGCAGGGTTACGCGTCGATTCCTGGATTGGTAGGTTGCCCTACGGCTGTGCCGTTCAGCACCAGTACCCAGCCGCTACACGCGGAATTTCCTACATTATTGGAGGCGAATGCCACCTCTACTAGGGCCCTCCATACTACTGGTGCTCGTCGCCATTTCGATACAACAGCTCCATTTGCCCAGTCGGTTATTACAGATAATGTGCGCAAGGTTATTTTGAATCCTACTGGTGCTTCTGTTTTTTATTTGCCTGGTGTGAATTCATTGAATGGTGTTGTGGCTACTGGTTCTTCTGATTTGGATTTGACTGGTGTGAATGTTGTGGCTACTGGTTCTGGTATACACTCGGAGGCTACTGCAGTTGTCCACACGGCTGGGGCTGATGCTGCTGCTCCCAGAATTGAGCAACTTAAGGTTGCACAGGGGTCTGGGACTCATACGGATTCGGGTGCAAAATCTTTTGCTGCTACCCTAGTCCCTCCGACTTCTTCCTTTTCGCAGGTTCCTATTCTAAAAGGTGATTATCTTGCTGTGAATATAGATGATTCCATACACCAGCAAGGCATGCGTGAGATGCAAGGCTCAATGATTGGTAGAATGCTATTAAAATCAGGTGTAAAACCGATGCCGACCACTGAACTTAAAGCTTCACTAAATAAAGTTTGGAAGGTGCAAGGGGACTGGAAAATCGTCACATTAGGCAAAGGATACTTCAGCATACAGGTGGCTGACTTAAGAGAACGAAACATAATTTTCATGAAACACTCTTGGCCTATGGAGTTCGGTACCTGCAAATTACAGAAGTGGGTCCCAGAGTTCAATCCTTATAAGGTGTTCTCACCTATCGTTAATGTTTGGGTACGAATCTTTGAACTTCCTATGGAATATTTCTACGTCCCTATCATTGAACAAATTGCTTCAGCCCTTGGTCCGGTGGTATGTATTGATGCACACACACGCAATCGGACCATGTGCCACTATGCTCGGTCCTCATTAAACTTATCTATGGAAAGATAAGGAATACAAAATCATGTATGAGCGATCTGGGAACTGCTCCATTGCTTTAGTGGCCTATGAACAACATCTGGAGTTTTGTGTCCATTGTCAGATTGTAGGACACTCTATGGACAACTTTCGTTATTTTGGAGGTTCGGATGGGAAGAAAGATGACCGTGACAAGCCTCCCCCATGGGATGGCCCGGGAAAGGTTGCAAACCAGAAGACTTGGGTTAGAAAGTGTTGGGAGATGAATTTAATAAAGATTTTGATTAGATCCCAAAACCCCTGAGTATGATATGTATCAGGACATCTTGATAGTATAGAATCAGAATCAGGTTTCAATAGATATTAAGAGTCAGGATTATCTGCACCATGTATAGTCAGCAGATATAGATCAGGGAATTTTAGTACCCTGAAGACTCAGAAGACTCTGAAGAATCAGAAGTATCCTGAAGACTCAGAAGAATTCTGAAAACCCGAAGATCCTGAAGACTGTTTGTGTACTGATAAAAAAGGACCCTGAACCACTATCTTAATGAAATAATGTTATGTTCATTCCTAGTACAAACAAACAGAATGTTAGACATTTGTGGACATTAAGGAACATATCAGATCAGAAAGATCAACTTAAAAAGAGCCGTTTGTTTGTCTCTGCTCAAAAGAAGACTTCGACCAATGAGGAGGCAACAACAACGTACTGTACTGTACTGTTGGGATATTTTAGTTTTGATAATCTATGCCAAAACATTATTAACTTGTGATATTCAAGCTATTTTACAGATAACAAGTTAAGGGGGAACGAAAGAACAAATTGAGGGGGAACTCACGAAATCAGAAGAAGAAGATCGAGATCAGACGAGGCTGCAGACGAGAATGATCGAGATCAGATGAGTTAGATGAGTTCCGGAGTCAACTGATGAGCTGTGCAAAATCAGAAGTGAAGAAAAGCTAAAGCCAGCAAATCAGAAGAGAAAGTTGCAAATCAGAAGATGAGCAAAAGAGACTGATCGAGATCAGACGTGATCGAGATCAGATATGATAACCGAAACCCCGATGTATTGACCGATGCTATCCCGAGATGTCAACTAAAGATATGATGATCCGAAGGTCCGAAATGATCGGATCGCAAAGAAGAAATCGATAAAATGTGACTGAGGGTCGATGTTAGATTCGTAAGAGCTTAACCCGAAAATGTCGAGATGCTTTACGTAAAAGTCCGGCCAAGAAAAGTCCGGCAATCAAGAAACCTCGAGACTCGACAGAACTAAAGAAATCAAGACTCAAGATGTCATCGAAAACACCGAGGCTCGGGATAACTCGAAGGCTCGATAGCCGATAACTCCGCTCGGATAACTCGGGCTCGTATAAAAACCGAAGATCCCGAGACTCCGTCAAGAATATAGCCGAGATTCAAATTAAATGGCGACCAATGAGAGGAAGACGACAAGCTGAAAAAAAGTCGCAAAAAGCTCAAAGGTAGTATGGATTTGAATGTGATTCTCTCCAACGGTAACATTCAAATCCACACTATAAATCTAAGTTCTTCCTTCATTATCAAGTGTGGATGAATGTGGAAGAGTGTGGAGAATGTGTAGCAAACGATGCTCTGAGCTAAGAAGATATGGGTTCCAGCGGTTCCTGCCAAGGTCGTGTGCCGATGATCACGAGTCCCGAAATATGACTGATCGTAAGACGGGGCTAAATAACACAAGGCACGTTGAAAGGAACTGTGCTCCCGATCCTATATACTCAAGCAATCCCACCATAGAACACAGAGCGAGAGATGCACACATATATTCAAGAGTGTTCTACCCTAGATCTAAGCACAAATGCTATATCCTAAGCTTAGAGAGATTTTCCCATTCTTAGCTTTGAGGCTAAACAAATGTAAGAGAAAATCTCAAACTAGTTGGAAACCAAACAAACCTTACCCAAATCAGTTTGATAGGATAAGTTTGTAGGTGAGTGTGAACTCGGTAAACATCTAGCAATCCCGCAAGGGAGGATAAGTGTTGGGAAATTTATAGTTTTGATAAAAATTCCAAAAACACATGTAATAGGACCCGATCGGACACATTTTATTGATGTTTATATTACCGTTTTATAGAATACCGATTTGATAATTCTTGTATAGAACAACCGATGTAATAGATAGGTCACATATTGAGGGGGAACCTCAATATGTATAGGTCGAATCTTTCAAAGAATAGGTGATATCAAATGCACGTAATGTAAGAGAAGAAACGAAGATCGATCGATCGTCGATCAAGTCGATATCTCGGTTTGAAGTCATGAAGGTCAAACTCGAATACTTGAAGATCGGATGACTTCGGAAGATCGGACGGAAGACCTACATCGGTAAGTCTAGTTGAAGCTAAGTCAACCGCACGAAGACTCCATCGAGTTTACCGATCGATTCGATTATTGATCGGTCACCTCCCGAAAAACTGATGTTTCACCTAATCATACGTCGATGATCTGAACAAGAAGAATGACAACCTTAGTTGGAAGAACAACACTGAAAAGTGCGTCTGTTAACCAATAAGAACGAGACACGTATGATCGGAGCCGGCTATTATGGGATTTTGGTGCTGCTCTATCTAACGGCTATAAAATACAAATTCACGCTTTCAGCCATGCCGTTCCTGAAGCACGTCACATCAATCCTGCAAACCCACCAAATATAGCCTGAAATTCAAATTGCTCTCCAACGGCTCTTTGATTTCAAGGTCTATAAATATGGGATCACACTTCAGAGTGAAGATACGGAAATCTTGAACAATCAAGAAGCTCAAGCAATTATCGATTTTCATGAAAGAACACGATCAAGAAGATTATTTTATTAAGTGTTCATCCCATAAGTTCTTAGCATAGAAATCTTTTCATCTAGCTGATAGGCTACCTTAAACACTAGAAAAGATTTCATAGTTGGAACCAAAACAATCTTATCCAAACCCAAAGTTAGGTTAAGTTGTTTAGCAAGATTCGGAACTAGGGTTTCTAGTTACGATTTAGATCGGTTGAGTGAGAACTCCTTAAATATCTGTCGATTGTACTATGTTGGACTAACACATAAAACTAAGTCCGCTTGGTTAAGTTGGTTCCCCTTGTGATAGGGAAGAGTGGGCGTCCAACCACTATAAATCTTGTGTGCCTTTACCCTTTGATTAACAAACACAATCGCACAACCTTTAAAAGCGTACATATTCTAAGTTGAGATCAAAAGATCGATCGATCAAGCTTGACACTTCATCAACCGGTTAAAAGACTAACTTTGGAATCGATTTATAAAAGTTGGTTTTTCACACGGGTAAAACTTAGCTTCCGACACACAGTTAAACCGATAGTTCTGGAACTGACCGCCTTTCAGCGATTAGTAAGTTGGTTATCACCAAACCGATTCACTCGCCTCTGATCGGGCTAACCGCCATCACACCTGATCCAAGAAAAAAGTTTTCGAAGTCTATTCACCCCCTCCTCTGCTTGGCTCTCAAAAACCCGTTTAGGGACCTACAAAGTTGGTATCGAGCGGGTTGGTTCTCTGACCAATCGACTTTGTGTATCATCAATTCTTGAGGAAGAATCTTTGTGGTCGATCGAATCGATCTTGAAAAACCTTCTTAAAACTCATTCATTTTCCAAAAACACTCAAAGATGGATAACACCTCGGTATGTATCATGATTTGTCGAAGTTCTCAATCGATGAGTATGCAGATTGGGCCATATATATGTCCAACCATCTAGGTTCGATTAGTGGCGTAATGATGGAAGTCATCGAAAGGACCCATCATCATATATTACGACAACCCCCGGTTGGAGGAGATCCGAACTTTGCCCCGGAAGTCTTGTACAAAAAGAACCTTGATGGATGCAGAGGAAAGGAAATCGCATACTCTAGATACTATCGCAAGGCATATTATCATGAAAAAAAATGGATAAGGTCACCAAGGAAAAGGTTAAGTATCTCAAAAATCAAAAAGCAATGTGGGATACTCTAAATTGAAATATCTCAAGGAAATGACCAGATAAAAGACAACCCTCTGAAGTTTAACCGGTGAAGTTCAAAAAAGCAAGATGCTGCTTAACGAAAACCATCAACGAACTCGATGGAAGGATTACAATGTCAATAAACAAGCTTCGAGAACTTGGTAGAGAGATGTCCGATAAAGATATCAACTACAAAATTTTAAGGTCTCTCACCAAGAAATGGGACAAGCGATGAAGATGAGGTGCCCACCAAGCCTCAACTTCCAAATCGGGTTGCTTTTAAGGCAACCAAAGAAGAGATTGAAGACCAATGAACCCATTGAAACATCATAAGTCGCGTAAGATCGCTTCCTCGCTACTGGAAAACTAGAAAAATCAAATACTCAACCGGGTAAGTATCGAAGATTCTATAAAGATTATCAACACAAATGAGGAAGAGATAGGAGATCGCATATGATCTCCGTGAAAGAACCGATCTCGATGATCGGAGAGATCACAGAGATGAAAGGAAAAGAGATAATCTAAATGATGAGAGAAGAGAGATAACCAATCGCATTGAAGAAACTCGACTACTATCGAAAAAGGAAAGTCACCGGATAGATCATACGATGGAGTGATTCACCGGAAGAAAAGGTTCCGTGGATCAAGGAGCGAACGTGGAGAAGCTGTGTCACTACAAATAAGTAGATCGCCTGATGACGCCAAGAGAAAGGGAAGAAAAGAGGAACAAAAGAGAGCAACTAAGACAGACAGAAAAAAGCCATGGTTGCTAACACATCGAATTGACGATTAAGAATTCCGAGGATTCTCGATACTCCTCTGAGAAGATTTCATTCGACGCCATCTTTGTTGACTTCTATGGAAATGAAGATCCGATATTCTCTTCGGATGATGATGAGATCCGGCCGATGGCCAAGGAGGACCAATCTGAGGAACCTCCAAACTCGCTTTTATTCGGGCTTACACCGCTATCATTAGCACACTAACCGGGAGATTGACTGTGAAATTTACTCGAGCAATTGCTTGAGGATCTCTCCAATGCAAAGAGACACTTATGCTATAGTGGAAGTCGACAAGTCGAGGACCGTAAATAATAAGCTTGCTAAAGAGAATGATCTCAAGAAAGCCTCTCGAACTTAAATCTTTAAAACCGGATGAGGAATTTAAAATTTCAAAGTTAAAGCTTCGATCGGAGAAGCGATCAAAGATCACCGGCAATTAACAAACAAAGAAAAATGACTTCAAAATCCTCAAGCAAAATTCGATGAGCTATTCCGAAAGCATGAAAGTCTAAAATCATCTCGAGGATAATGCAAGAAAATAGAGGTTTTCACAAAATCATCTAAAACCGTTCAAGACATGAACACCTATTTTTGAACAACGATTAACAAGAAGGGACTTGGGTATGAGAACCCTTCCACATCCTCAAAAGCCCCTACCGATTCATCTAAAAAAAGGTGTAATCGACGAGTTTAAACAAAAGATACACCAAAAGCCAAACATGTATCTAATAAGGAAAAATACCGTTAGGAAAGGGTAAGGCGGTGCTAACTAGAAGGGGAACGTAAATGGACCCCAATCGGTAAAGCATCGGTAGAGGAATCAACAGAAGAACCCATTCTTGAAGAGACCTCAATCGATCAACAGATCGAAATCGAGAAAAAAGACAACCTATAAAAGGGAAGTCTAATCTGAGACCCAATCAAGGTCACCGCCTAATAAAGCATGCTTGAGTAAAAAAAAAACCACCTATCTTAGAAAAGATATGAATCTTTTGATGGTAGCGAATCGTACCTACCCCTATAATCGAAGGGTAGGTCACACTGAACCACAATCGATGAAAAGAAGACAAACAAAAAAGATAAATCCCAAGTCTTCTAAGTCACCCCAAGGTTCACACTAATAATCATACTAATCGAAAAGCATATAAAGAGACGTATGATTATGTTGATAGGTATGGGAGACAAATCGGGCCTTCGATCTAACCGATCTCAATAGAAGTGCTCTTGTTTGTATGGATCCCCAAAACTAAACCTAACCCCTCGACCCAATTCAAAAGAGCCCGATTTGGGTTCGGCGTGGGTCCCAACAAACAAAGGAGGTGTGCAAGCAACTATCCGGGTACATCGATAGTGGATGCTCAAGGCACATATTTGGAAGCAAACATCTCCTCGGTTCTTACATAGAACGAAAAGGCCCGCGTGTATTTTTTTCTGATGATAACTTTGGTTATACCAAAGGATTCTAACCTTAGAGAATGATGATGTACAAGTAACTAGAGTCTCAGATGTCGAAGGTCCTAAGCACAACCTTTTATCGGTTTCAAACCTGAGTTCTCGAAACCAATGCACTATCAAGAATCGAGCCACTCAACAATTTTTTGCTAACTCGTTCAAGGAAAGGGACGATCTACACATAAATGATTGGAACAGTTGCCCAAGAAATGCATGCTGATTGTCAAGAGTTCCAAAAGTAGCGATTGGCTCTGCACAAAAGAATGAGCCATCCGAACTTTGAAACTCTTAATAAGATAAAGGATGTCTTTAGTGGAAGGGCTTCCGATGAAGTATTTTCAAAATCGGACATGTCTTTGCATGTCGGAAGGGAAAACAAAAAAGCTTCATTCAAGGGAATTCCGGACCGATCCAAACAAAGTACCGTTCTTCTTCATATGGATCTATTTGGACCGATTACACCGGTCGTTATACTCTATTCGTGGATGACTACTCCAAGTTTACAGGGTTATATTCTTACATAAGAAGAATGAGACGACAATGAAGATACCCGAAAGTTCTAAAAAGATTAAAAATGAGAAGAATGGTGTCAGTGTAGTAAAAAATCGATCGAGATAAAGGTGCGAAATTTAAACTCTTTTATTACTTGATTTTTGCTCTAAGTTTATTATCTGACATGAGACATCACCGCAAGGACGCCACAAGAATGGAGTAGCGAATCGGAGGAAAGCAAACTCTCAAAGAAGCTGCTTGTTAAATGAACATGCAATACCAAGCGTTTTTAGGCGATAATCATCAACACTTATACTCGTAAGCAGATGTCTTCTCGACTAAGGCTCACTACAAAACACCCTATGAATTGTGGAAGGGCGAAAACCTCGTGTTTCTTACTTCCATGTTTTTGGGTGTAAGTGTTTCATACACAACAATGGGAAGAGTCGGGTTGAAGGCTTTTGAGGCCAAGTCGAGATGAGGGTATGTTCTTAGGATATTCCTCATCTAGCAAAGGCTTTCGGGGTTTACAAATGCATTTAACCCTAGTTATGGAAGAAACACCCCATGTAGTCTTTGATGAAGCATCATCATCCGAAGAGAAATCGTTGAATCAATCAGACTGATGCTCGAGAAAATGGATCGACTAACGATCAAGGAAAAAGGATCGAAAATCGTAATAAAGATACATTCCAGATCTAACCGATTCACCAGATTATTCGGATCCTAAGGTCGAAAAAGCTAATGAAGAAGCCGGTACAAATGAGAGGCGATTCAAGCTGAACCATCCGTTCGAGAAACACCAAGTTCCCGCGAAAAGACGTCGAAGACATGATGAGTCCAACATCAATCGAGACATGTTCTTATCAAGTGGATCATAATTATCCCGGTCGCTAGTAATGAACCTTTATCGAAATGGATGATGTTCTCCAAACCGACGCAAATCGAGCGAAGGACACGGATAACCCGGTTATCCAACCGATCCGATCATCGGAGACCCATCGATAAAGTTAAAACTAGACATCGATTGGTGAAAGTTCCATGTATTGTTTGTTATTTGTCTATGAAGGAACCAACAACAATAGAGGAAGCTCTACAAGACCAAAATTTGGATTCTAGCCATGCGGAGAGCCGAATGTTCGAGAGAAATCAAGTTTGGGAACCGGTGGACATCAAATCATCAAGACGTAATTGGTTGTTTCAAGAACAAGAGAGATGAGAAAAAATGTCATCACCGAAATAAGGCAAGACTTGTTGCTAAGGGGTATTCACAATCGAAAGGAATTGATTATGATGAGACCTTTGCACCGCCGCAAAGCCATTCGGTTGTTTACGCATATGCTTCCCACGAATCATTGTGTATTAGATGGACGAAAAAGTGCATTTTTAAACGGGGTACTAGCGAGAGGAAGTTTATGTCTAACAACCTCCAGGCTTCAAAAAAGCAACCAAGTGTACCGCTTTAAGAAAAACTCTTTATGGCATTAACAAGCTCCTCGAGCTTGGTATGATACACTCTCTCGAGTTCTTGATAGACAATGGGTTCACTAAAGGAACAAAAACGTAACCTTATTCGAATAGAAGATGGAGAAGATATTCGATGGTTCAGATCTCGTGGGCGACATCATCTTCTTGGATCTCCCAACAAGAGTCTATGTTTCAAAGAACCGATGCAAGGGAAGTTCGAGATGTCCATGATGGGACATATGAATTACTTTACGGGTCTCCGGTGAAGCAAAGTGCGAAGGGATATTCTTACGCCAAGCAAAAGTACACTAGGAATTTATTGGCTAAGTTTGGAGTTCAAAATTGCAAGAAGCCAAAATTCCTATGATGACCGGATTCAAGATGGATCCGGATGAGAATGGTCGAAAAAACAAATCGAAAGAATATAGGGCTCTCATTGGATCTCTACTATACCTAACTCGCGCCGAACCAGGATATCAACTTTTCATGTGCGGATTTCGAGCAAATCGAATGCAAAGCCACCTAAAGCAGACTAAGTGGATTCTTAAGTATCTGAAAGGGAGACGATGAAATCTTGGTTTATTTTATCCATCGATGATAATCTAGAACTTAGTGGGTATTCTGATTACGATTATGGAGGTTGCAAGATTGAATGAAAATCAACCTCGGGAACATGTCGGTTTTAGGAAAGAAAAACGATCTCGTGGTTTTCAAAAGCGAGACATCGATTCAACATCTATCTACTTGAAGCGTAATATATGGTCAAGGAATTTTGCTCCCCACAACTCATAAGTCGGCGGTGAGGGATTATAACATTGTAGCTAAAAAATGTACCTATATTCTCGCGACAATAGTGCTTTATTGCAATCACTCGTAATCCTCGTTCTACATACAAGATGCAAGCATGTGGATGTCGACACCATTTTATAAGAGATCATGTTGAAAAGAAGAATATCGAAATGGAAAAGATTCACACCGATTCACGAAAGTCGATATTCTAACCAAGCCACTAAATATCAGATCGATTCAAAGAATTGTGCAATGAGATAGGGCTTCGGATCTTGGAGAAAAAGCACCTAAAATGCTTGATGGATTGTTCTCGAACCCCCGGTGGTTAAGAGACTAACGGGTTGAGAGGAATCGAAATTTGGTATCTCAACCGATAAGAAGAACAAAATCAAATCGATATGAGAAATCGATCGATTTACAAGTTATCGATTAAAAGGCCCGATCGAGATTTAAGTTTATCGATTAAAGGAAACACACTCAATTTAAAAGGATTATCCGATTCAAATCGGTTTGGTTATTTTACATCTTTGTAAGTCGATTAAGGCGATATTCAACAAGCAAGATTCACGATTAAAAAAACAACCGCATAAGAAAGCGTAAAATTTACACAACAATGGAATAATAGAAATTTTCATTGATAAAGACCAAGGTCGTTTACATTACAAGTTACAAGTACAAAGGACCCGGAGGTCAATTACATAAGTCATAATCGAAAACCCTAAACCTATAACCCTAAACCCTCATCCTAACCCAAGAAGAGCGGGAGAGAGAGAGATTTTAAATCTGATGCTCTCATTTTCCCCCACTTAACAAGGGTGAGAGAGGCTTTGAAATAATCCTAAAGCCGCTAGTTGAAGCTAAAACCAGTGGAGCGAGAGCGGCGCTGATAGGATTTCATAGCAAGGAGCCCTTAGACCTGAAGTCAATGGACTCTCCAACTGTTAAATGGAGCACATGTGCCAAGAAATTGGTTCAAAGACCTTATGGGCACATGTGCTACATGAAAAAATAGAGTTGATATACGAAGATCAGCTGTTGTCTGATCAAGACCGTATATCAAACTCATGTTTTATATCAGACTGAGTCTGTTGATGCTAGTTTCGTCATCTCGATAGACACACAAGGTGCATACGGTTAGGAGAAGTGTCTTCACAGTTGCGACAACAGATCCGCCGCCTTGGTGGTAGAGAAGCTTGGCAACAATTGTATGTGAAATCTTTGATGACAACGAAAACAGTGATAAGGGACACACAGGGTTGATTTGAGAAGCTGAAATCATTGAAAAAGGGGTAAAGGTTATTGCCGGAAGTTTCACCGGAAATAAGGGTTCACCAGAATGCATGATTTTACAAAGAAGATAAGTATGGTGAATGGGTTATGTTGTGTAAAACATTGGTCCAATTTATAGAGGTCAAGCAAGGGTGCAAATGCAAATTTGATTTCAAAAAGCCTTTTAGAGAAATTTGCATCACAAGGACAGCGTGTAGGAATCACGCGACTGATAATTGGATAAATTTACGGCGGATTGACATATCGAAATATACAGACTATAATTACGCATGTCAAATCGCGCCAACTTAGGGAATAGAGACTACTATTCTAGACTAAGTTTGGCGGTTACACTTATCTCAAGAATTGGCTTGATCTGAGAAGAATTAGATTAGGTCAACCAAAATCTGATTACATACGAAACTGATCAGATAAGGAAGATCAGTTGAACTTGAAACCTCAACAAATCAGATATATCAGTCTATGAGAAAACAGAAATATCAGTTGAAGGGGGAACTTCAACTGATCGAGGAGGATCAGAAGGGAAATCAGACGCAAAATGAAGCAGATCAGTCGAAAAGAACAGTTGGGAAATTATAAGGTTTAGGCAGAAAACTAAGATCAACAAGTGGATTCAACTTCAAGTGGTATTGATCGATTGCAATATCACCAACGAATACGCTTTTTCTTTTCCCTTGTTATTTGCTTATTTATCGGATCTTATCTGTTTTTATTTGCCTTACTGTACGCATTACCTGTGTGACGTATTCCTTGCAAATCATTTAATGCGGACGTGGGGTACCTGTATTAATTGCTACAAAATGCGCTTTTAAATCCAAAAGGTTTTTCGTGACGTGCTTTTCCGACCATACGATCAAAAACCGCTTAATTTGGATCGTTTAATCTTTTCAAACGGTTGATCTTCCAAATCTTTTTTTTTTCCTCCTCATCTTTATAAGGTTCATCAAAAACCCTACCGAGTTTTCCCATTCACAAACTTGCGTTCTTTTTTCCAAAACTCTTGATTACTTCTCTGCGATTCAAAGTGTTTTTCTTAAGTTTCAAAATTATCTTCCGAAAAAATGTAATCTGGTAATTTCGATTATTTGATGAATTTTTTTTTTTCTTAAAATCCATTGATCTTAAAGATTTTGTCAATCGATGGTATCCTGTGTTTATGCTTTATTGTTTCTTGGTTTCGCATGTGTTTATCGATTACTAGGCACGTGTATAGGTCCGATAATCAATATATCATATCTCTATGTTTATGCACAATCTTAATCGAGTCTATCTTATTTGTAGATGGCCACTCACGGTATGGGTAAAATAATGTGCAATTATGCGAATCGGCATTAAAGATTGTCGACGACAAGTTCGCGCGGTTTGACATTACTCGGGATCCTAATCAATGGAAGTGGAGCAAATTTCAAGAAAGGAGGTCTTGAGAAATATTATACGCTTAACGCAATCCAATCGATGATGCAAGATGAAGCACTCTAATTCCTAAGGAATTTAAGAGTGGATACGACGCCCGGGAGAAGAGCTACTTTAAATCGATCAGCGGAGAAGATATCGACCGACGAATCGCGGACATAACTCGTCTCGTTCGGCTTGCCAAAAGGATCGAATCTCACCGCTTACTACAGGAGAATGAAGATGAGCCGATCGAAAACAAACTCTTCGTGAGAGGTCGACAAACATCGGATCACAGGTTTTGTCGCACCAATGCTCAAGGGGAAAATATTGATGTTGTTTGACATATTGTCAAAAACAATCATGGGTATTCGCGTTCACCCGGATGCTCTTACATCCGGCAAACTCAGATAAAGATGGTCAATAATTGATGAAGCCAAGAACATCAATTGGCATGGGTTCCTAAAGGCCATTCTACTCCAAGAACATGAGAAATTTGGAGTTGATGAATGGAGGCGGTCTCTATCCAAGAAGAGGATCGAGAATCTCAACAAGGTTGCGCTTATCCTAAAGGACAAAATGCCAAATGCCAAATGGGACCGTAATGGATCAAGTCCTACAAGTCTTTCCTCTCCACCACTTCAGCCATATTTGGACCACCAGACGATGATATGCGGCCCACCCCCACAAAGGCGAAGAAGGGAAAGAGCAAGGAAGCAACCTCGTCTACACCAGATGCCCCCAAGAAAAAGAAAAGAAAACTGGTGAAGGCCCAGGAGAAGAGGCCGAAGAAGGCGAAGCAGGCCCCCATGACTCTGTTTCTAGAAGATGAGTCGATAAAGAAGGAGAGCCGATCACCGATGCACCACAAAAATCGTGAAAAATCGACAGCAAGCTTCTCCGGCTTGATAGCTCGCCGTAACATTCTCGACGGGGAGCAAGAGACGAACTATCTCCTTCTCCTCAAACTCGAGCTGATTCACCGCTCAGACTACTGGCTGCTGAGCATGTTTCTCCTTCTCTCCCCGCCGCCCGCTAACCTAAACTACATCGTTCACAACCCGTAAAGCTTACCCGTTGGAACCAGCAAGACTCGACTCAATCTGCAGACTTTCGCAGTCGAGCCGACACCAACTTCCGCCACTCAAGCACCACCACAACTCTCCACATCTCATCAACCCTGAATCGACCGGACAATTCTTGAGTCTAGATCATCAAAGACCATCACAGGAAAAAATGGTCGAAATGTAAATCGAACGGAAATTGATGAGATGTATCCAATCGGGTCGCCCATCCCGCTATTAGAGAGGAAGTTATGGAGATCCTCACCGAGAGATCTTCGATTAAAAAGCTTTTCGATTTTATAATGATTATTGAACGGATGGGCGGTCTTTGATGAGTTTGCGATTTTGATTTCGATATGAGGAAATCGCTAAAGTAGGATCACCAAATTTTAGCCGATAATCTGCCGAATCTATCAAAGCTTTGATCCACGTGAAGTCAAGGTTAATCGATCAAGGCGAACCGAGATCGGGCGAAGAAGCTCCCCGGCAGATGCTACAATGAAGGATGCAGAGCTACCGATGATAGTGGAATCGGTGCCGCAGCTTCATGACCAACCACTGGAGGCACAAACAACTGAAACATATCAAGTGACGGATACCATTCCTACATCTCACATCATCACGATCAACTTCGGGAGATCGCACCATGTCTCAAAGATCTCCTGAAAGAAGAAGTTGAGGGAGTGATAGTGATCAGAGGCAGATTGACCTCAAAGAAATAACAGATCAAAGGGAATTGGCTATTTCCCAGATTGAGGCAATCAAAGATCACTTCTCCCAAACTGTGACCACCGTGTCTGCCGAACTTATAAAGTCCGTTGATGACAAGCTGATTCAGGTGGATCAACAACAAGTTTCTTTTCTGATGCTCACTGAAAAGCTAGAATTGACAGAAGAGAAACTTGACAAACTGATTTTTACACTCTCTACTGCCATGGAATCTGTCAAGACTGAGCTGATCTCGAAGGTTCAACATCTAACTGCTCAAGTTCAAGGTTTATCTCTTCCAGATCTCAACAGGGCGATATCAGTCAGTTTTGGATCCCTGACTTCCCACCTCACAGCTCTTTTTGATCAAACCAAAAAGGGGGAAGGATTTGAGTGAGAAACCAACTGACATGATCGTAACAAATGTAAGACCTAATTCGCATAGGTTGAAGGACAAAGACTAGACCATCTGGATCTCTTTGCTAACGAAGTCTCTGAAAAGATGGAAAAGTCAAAGGCAAGAAAGTTAGCTGCTGCGGGTGCTGGGACATCACAACCCATCCCAACCACTCAGACTAAGATAGTCACAAGAAGCCAAATGGTAGCCGATCTGATCGATAAGAATCGGGTGAGAAACCGCCCAAAGAATGATTGTCAAGAGGCCCAAAAAAGCGAAGAAGAAAAAGAAGGGCGATAAATTGACAGAGGCGTAAAATCAAGAAGAGATTCGGGACGAGAGCGAAGAAAGGAAAGGCCGGAAAATCATGCGTAACCTCAAATGCCCAAAGAAGAGTTGATGAGATCATTCCAAAAACTAACGACATGCTAAGAGGTTTGAGGAATGGAATAAGATCGTAAGTGAATGGCTTCGGATGCTTTTGTTCTTGATCTTGTTCCACGAGAAGAATCTCCGATGATGATTTTTTCAACCGGTTAGAAAATAAATATCCAAATTTTTCAAGTATCACGGAAAATGAGGCCAAACTTATCAATGTAAAAATATCTACGCAAGAGTATGATCTGGATTACTCGAAGAAGGCGGATGGCTCATTTGACAGATGGCATTTCGGAGATTCTATTTTGACATCCCGAGCAAAACGCATATAACCGATCCTCGCCAGACCAATGATGTCAAATGGAAACTATATTAGATTTTCAACGCACCTCAAGATCAAAGAGAGATGACGTATGATACAAGCCTAAAAGAGTGAAGAATCGTAAGACTTCTCGGGATCACTTTGTTTTTAAATTCAAACTTTTCTCGATGTAACATGTAATCGACATATCTAATGAGAAAAGTTTATTTTCTCGATCCTAAGACAAAATCTCACCGCCTTCTTCGATTATGTGGTCTTTATTGTTCTATATTTATCAACTGTGTTTGGTTTCTCGTGTGTTTTGGTTTTTTATCAAAAAGGGAAATTGTTGGGAAATTTATAGTTTTGATAAAAGTTCCAAAAACACATGTAATAGGACCAATCGGACACATTAATTGACCGATGTTTATATTACCGCTTATAGAATACCGGTTGATAATTACAGATAGAACAACCGATGTAATAGATAGGTCACATATTGAGGGGGAACCTCAATATGTATAGGTCGATCCAAGATTCAAAGAATAGCCGATATCCGACAGCCGTAATGCAAGAGAAGAACAGAAGATCGACGATCCGATCAAGTCGATATCTCACCAAAGTCATGAAGCTCAAACTCGAAATACTTGAAGAGAAGATCGCACCCGGAAGACCTACATCACCGAAATCCGCTAGTTGAAGCTAAGTCAACAGCACCGAAGACTCCATCGTGTAGATCGATCGGTTTTGATCGATCAAATCACCACCAGTGAAAAACCGATGTTTCACCTAATCATACGTCGATGATCTGAACAAGAAGAATGACAACCTTAGTTGGAAGAACAACACTGAAAAGTGTGTCTGTTAACCAATAAGAACGAGACACGTATGATCGGAGCCGGCTATTACGGGATTTTGGTGCTGCTCTATCTAAAGGCTATAAAATACAAATTCACGCTTTTCGGCCATGCCGCCGCTCTGAAGACGTCCACATCAATCCCGCAAAACCTACCAAATATAGCACGAAATTCAAATTGCTTCTCCAACGGCTCTTTTTGATTTCAAGGTCTATAAATATGGGATCACACTTCAGAGTGAAGATACAGAAACACTGAACAATCAAGAAGCTCAAGCAATTATCAGATTTCCGCACGAAGAACACGATCAAGAAGATTATTTTATTAAGTGTTCATCCCATAAGTTCTTAGCATAGAAATATTTTCATCTAGATGGTAGGCTACCTTAAACACTAGAAAAGATTTCATAGTTGGAAACAAAATAATCTTATCCAAACCCAAAGTTAGGTTAAGTTGTTTAGCAAGATTTCAGACTAGGGTTTCTAATTCTGATTTCTGGGATCGGTTGAGTGAGAACTCCTTAAATATCTGTCGGTTGTCTTGTGTTGGACTAACACACAAAACTAAGTCCAGCTTGGTTAAGTTGGTGCCCTTTGTGATAGGGAAGAGTGGACGTAGGGATCGGTTTGTCCGAACCACTATAAATCTTGTGTGCCTTTACCCGCTTTGATTAACTGCCTACACACAATCGCACAACCTTTAAAAAGCGCATACATATTCTAAGTTGAGATCAGCTAGCACCAAGCTTCTGATCTGATCAAGCTTGACACTTCAGTCAACTGGTTAAAAGACTAACTTTGGAATCTGATTTATAAAAACTGGTTTTCACACGGGTGAAACTTAGCTTCCGCACACATCAGTTAAACTGATAGTTACCGAACTGATCTGCCTTCAGGCGATTAGTAAGTTGGTTATCAACCCAAACTGATTCACTCGCAAGACTGATCAAAGCTAATCGCCATCACACCTGATCTGCACAAAAAGTTTTCAGAAGTCTATTCACCCCTCCCCTCTAGACTTCTGCCCTCACAAAACCCGTTCGGGACCTACAATAAGCAATCCCGTGAGGGTGATAAGTCCCATTTGAGTGAGAACTCGGTAAACATCTGTTGGGTGTTGGACTAACACATAAAACTAAGTCCAGTAGGTTAAGTTGGTTAAGTTGGTTCCCCGAAAGGGAAGAGTGGATGTAGGGCGGGTTTCGTCCAAACCACTATAAAATCTTGTGTGTTCTTTACAGCTTTATGTTTATACTTGTCATATGCATTCGATTACAAGCAAAACAACACACATCGTTCTTAAAAGCAAAAAAAATAGAATCACTCTGCCCTCACCCCTGTTTTATATGCATCACATGTCATGTTTGCTTCCGCACGCGCAAAATGGGTTTTTTTTCGACTCTTAAAATTGGGACCATCATGTACTGACACTGAAAGTGACATCTCACTGAGAAATGTCAGGTCTGATATCTTCCAGTTCACAGAAATTGGTGATTGGCTACTTGGCTGCATATTTCCTAAAACATGTAAGAGTGTGTTCAAACCACAAAATAGTCGTTCATCAATAACCAGAAGAGGAAACTCTTGATGCTATCTCTTCCAACAGATAGTTTTTCAAAGAGTGACCATTGGAGAAGTTGCCTATAAATACCAGTGACCTTTGTTGGGAAATTTGTATTAATTTTGAATGGAAGTTCCAAAACAGATTGTAATAGGACCAGTCAGATCTGTTAGCTGACTGATGATTTAGAATCAGATTAAGATGACCAGCTGAAATGTAAAGTTAGATGATGTAAAAGATAGGTCACATATTGAGGGGGAACTCAATATGTATAGGTCAAGTCAAAATATCAGATGACCAGATAAGGTCAGATGATCAGAAGACTAAATAAGTCAGAAGACAAGAAGAAGTCAGATGATCAGGTGAAGACATAAAGCTCAAGTTCAGAAGACCTTAAGATCAGATGACTCAAGAAGAACAGAAGATTAGAAGACCTACATCACCCGAGTCTGCAAGTTGTGCTAAGACAACCTGCATCAGAAGACTCTACTTGGTAGACTGATCAGTTATCTGATCAGGTCAGCTCACTTCTGGTGTTAACTAAATGTTACACCAGATCATACGAATCTTCAACAAGAAGAATTGTCAAACTTTAGTTGGTAGAACAAACGCTGAAGTGCTGTACTTCTTAAACCAATGAGAGCGCGACACGTACGTAAAAAGGCTGACACTGCGGGATTTGGCGCTGTAAAGTCAAAACTGCTACAAAAAACACTATTCACGCTTTCGGCCATACCGTCCCTGAGCACGTCAAATCAATCCTGCAAATCTACCAAATATAGCCGAAAATTCAAATTGCTTTCCAACGGCTCTTTGATTTTGGGGTCTATAAATATGGGATTCCTCTTCAGAGTGAATACGACGGAAATTATCAAGAAGCTCATGCTATAGCTAAATTTCCGCATGAAGAACACAACCTTGAAGATTATTTTTCTATAGTGTTCATCCCATAGTTCTTAGCACATAAATCTCATCCTCTAGTTGTTAGGCTACTTAAAACACTAGGATAGATTTCAAGTTGGAACAAACAACAAATCTTTCCCAAAACCCAAAGTTAGGTTAAGTTTGTTTTGCAAGATTTCAGACTAGGGTTTCTAGTTCTGATTTCTGGGATCGGTTGAGTGAGAACTCTATAAATATCTGTTGGTGTAATGTGTTGGAATAACACAATAAACTAAGTCCAAGTTGGTTAAGTTGGTGCCCCTTGTGATAGGGAAGAGTGGACGTATGACTGGTTGTCCGAACCACTATAAATCTTGTGTGCATTTACTTGTTTGATTAATTGCTTTACACTATTGCACACAACTTTGCTTAAATCTGCATACATATTCTGAGTTAGGATCAACTTGCACCAAGCTATTGATCTGATCAGATTGACTCCATAGTCATCTGATTGAAAACAGCTTCGGAATCTAATTTGTCATAAACTGGTTTTTCACACAGGTATAAACTAGCTTCCGCACAATCAGTTAAACTGATAGACACCGAACTGATCTGCCCTCAGGCGATCAGTAAGTTGGATATTAATCCAAACTTATTCACTTGCACTCTGATCAGGTAAACTGCAATCACACCTGATCTGCACGAAAAAAGTTTTCAGAAGTCTATTGACCCCTCCCTTTAGACTTCTGCCCTCACAAAACCCGTTCGGGACCTACAAGTGGTATCAGAGCAGTGGTTCTACGGACCACTGGCTTTGAATATCATCGGTTCTTGAGGAAGAACCTTTGTGGTCACTTGAACTGATCTTGAAAAACCTTTTTCAAATCTCATTTATTTTCAAACTCACGATCAGCATGGATAATACTTCGGGTATGTATCATGATTTGCCTAAATTTTCCATTGATGAGTATGCAGACTGGACGATATACATGAGCAACCATCTAGGATCAATAAGCAGCAGGATGATGGAAGTTCTTGAACGAGGACCCATCATCATCTACTATGACAACCCAACTGTAGGAGGTGATCCAGACTTTCCAGTTGGAAGCCTTGTCAGAAAGAGTCCTGCTCTGATGGATGCTGAAGAGAGAAAGTTGTACACTCTGGATACGATAGCCAGACATATAATCATGAAGACGATGGACAAGATAACCAGAGAAAAGATAAAGTATCTCAAGACAGCCAAACAGATGTGGGATACGCTTGCTGAAATGTGTGTAAGAAATGATCTGATTAAAGATAGCAGAATGCAAGCTGAACTGGTGAAATTTGAGAAACTCAAAATGCTACCAAATGAAACCATCAATGAGCTCGATGGAAGAATCACCATGTAAGGCAACAAGCTACGGGAACTTGGACGAGAAATGTCAGATAAAGACATCAATTACAAGATCTTGAGATCTCTGACTAAGAAGTGGGATATGAAAGTCACTGTAATAAAGGATTGTCAAGATATTGCCAAGATGAAGCCAAGCAACCTGTTTATGAGCCTTAAAGCCCATGAGTTTGATCTGATCGAAAGAGGGCAAAAAGAAGAAGACGAGTCGCCTGCTGAAGCCACACCTGCCACATCAAAATCAGTTGCATTCAAAGCAGCCAGCAGCAACTCAAAGTCTACTGAACCAGTTGGAAATATTATAAGCCAAACTGAACAGATTGCTTTGCTAACCAGAAAACTTGAAAAATCTAACATTCAACTTGGTAAGTATCGTAGATTTTACAGGGATTATCAAAACAGTAGGGGAAGAGATAGGAGGCCCGCTGACAGATCTCCAGAAAGGACCAGATCTGATGATCGTAGAGAAGATCACAGAGAGAATTAGAAAAGAGATGATCGATCTGATGAAAAGAAACACAACAGACCAGAAAGGAGAAACTCAGACTACAATCAGACAGGTAAGTCACCTGACAGATTCTACAAACGAAATGACTCACCTGGCAGAATGAGTTCTGTGGAGCGTGGAGCGTCTTTCAACTGTCAGAAACCAGGTCATTACAGCGCAGATTGCTCGGACCTGACTCTAAAAGAAAGAGAAGACAAGCGGAACAGATGAGAACAAAGATACAGAGACAGAAAAGCCATGGTTGCTGATACATCTGGGATCGATGATTCTTATCTGCCTTCAGAGGATTCTGGTTACTCATCTGTAGAGGACTTCTATCTGATAAGCAACGCTGATGATTTCTACCACTGCGATGATCTGATGTTCTCATCTGATGAAGACATCTGTCTCATGGCTAAGGAGGAAGACCAATCTGAGGTAACCTCTAAACCTTCTGTTCTTTCAGTTTCCACACCAGCTATGATTAGCACACCTGCTGGAGAGATTGACTTGCAGCTCTATTATGAGCAATTGCTTGATGAACTCTCTACTGCAGTAGACACTTATACAATAGTGGAAGCTGAAAATGATAAGCTAAGGATTGAAAATACTCAGCTTGTTAAGGAAAATGCTGAAAGAAAAACAACTGAACTAAAATCAGCTGAAGCTGCTCAGAAGATAACTGAAGAACTGAAAGTTCTGAAAGTTAACACTTCTGATCAGGAGAAGCTGATTAAGGAACAACTGGCTATCAATAAACAGCAAGCTGAAGACTTTAAAATCCTACAAGCTAAGTTTGATGACCTCTTTCAAATACAGAACAAGAAGGCCCACGTGTACTCTTTGGTGATGATAACTTTGGTTTTACCAGAGGATTCGGAACCTTAGAGAATGATGATGTACAGTTTCTGAGAGTATCATTATCTTAGAAGGTTTAAAGCATAATCTGTTATCAGTTTCACAATTCTGCGACAATAGATTCAGTGTTGAGTTCTCGACTGATCAGTGTACTATCAAGAATCGAGCTACTCAATAGATCTTGTTAATTGGTTCAAGAAAAGGTACAATTTATACAGCAGATTGGAACAATTGTCCAAGAAATGCATGTCTGATTGTCAAGAGTTCAAAAGGTAGCAGTTGGCTCTGGCACAAGAGAATGAGTCATCTGAACTTTAAAACTCTTAACAAGATAGCAAGGATGTCTTTGGTTGAGGGTCTTCCGAATGAGGTATTCTCTAAGGATCGGACATGTGTCGTCGATGTCGAAGGAAGGAAAAAAAGTTAAAAGCCTCATTCAAGGAATCCTCGACCAAAGATCCAAAATAGAGTATATTGCAATCGCTCCATATGGACTTATTTGGACCCGATTACACCCGTCGATCTCAAATGACGAAATATACTCGTAATCGTGGATGATTATTCCAAGTTTACCTGGGTTGTATTTTTGTATAAGAAGATGAGACAACAACAAAGATTCTCGAGCTGCTCAAGAAATTACAGAATGAGAAGGGTGTCAGTATAGTGAAAATCAGATCAGATAAAGGTACAGAATTTCTGAATTCTTTTATTACTGATTTTTGCACTAAGTTTGGTATACAACATGAGACATCAGCTGCAAGAACGCCACAACAGGAATGGTGTAGCAGAACGGAGAAACAGAACACTCAAAGTAAGCCGCCGACTATGTTAGTTAACATGCAACACCAAGCCGCTTTACGGCGTAAGCCATCAATATACTGCGTGCCACACTCGTAATGTATGCTCTCTGACTAAGGCTCACTACAAAACACCCTATGAACTATGGAAGGGCAGAAAACCTCGTGTTTCTTACTTCCATGTTTTTGGGTGCAAGTGTTTTATACACAACAATGGGAAGAGTCAGTTGAAGACTTTTGAGGCCAATTCAGATGAGGGTATATTCTTAGGATATTCCTCATCTAGCAAGGCTTTCAGGGTTTAAAACAGGCGAACCCTAGTTGTGGAAGAAACACCTCATGTGGTCTTTGATGAGATATCTTCTGAACAAGAGAAATCTGCCTCAGAACAAGAGGTACCAGATCAACCGGTACCTGATGCACAGAAAATGGATCAGCTAAGTATCAAGGAAAAATGATCAGAACATGTAACCGTGTATATTCCAGAACTTGATCTTGCTGATTCACCAGGTCAATCAGACCCTAAGGTACGTTCAACTGTCAATGAAGAAGCTGGTACAGCTGAGACATTAACAACTGAACCATCTGGTTCAAGGGGAACACCTGAAGTTCCTACGGACAGACATCAACACATGATGAGTCCAACATCAGCTGAGACTTGTCCATGTCAAGTGGATCATAATTCTGCACCACTCCCAATCACTAGTAATGAACTACTATCAGAAGAGGATGATGTTCTCCAAACTGATGGAAATCAGAAAAGGACCTGGGTAACCAGTCATCCAACTGATCTGATCATCGAAGACCCATCTGATAGAGTCAAAACTGGACATCAGATTGGTGAAAGTGCCATGTATTGTTGTTATCTGTCTTTGAAGGAACCAACTGAAGTAGAAGAAGCTCTACAAGATGCAAACTGGTGGACAGACCAACCCATCAAGATGTGATTGGCACAAAGTGGGTATTCAAGAACAAGAGAGATGAGAATAATGTCATAACCAGAAATAAGGCAAGACTTGTTGCTAAGGGGTATTCACAATCAGAAGGAATTGATTATGATGAGACCTTTGCACCAGTCACTCGTCTGGAAGCCATTCGGCTGTTTCTGGCATATGCTGCCCACAAAGGGTTTATTGTGTATCAGATGCATGTAAAGAGTGCATTCTTAAACGGAGTACTAGCTGAGGAAGTTTATGTTGAACAACTTCCTGGCTTTGAAAAAGGCGACCAGGTGTACCGTTTAAGAAAAGCTCTTTATGGCCTGAAACAAGCTCCTCGAGCTTGGTATGATACACTCTCTCAGTTCTTGATAGACAGTGGTTTCACTAAAGGAATAGTGGATATAACCTTATTCAGAATAGAAGATGGAGAAGATATTTTGATGGTTCAGATTTATGTGGACGACATCATCTTCGGATCTCCCAACAAGAGTTTATGTGATAAATTCAGCAAGCTGATGCAAGGGAAGTTCGAGATGTCCATGATGGGTCAGATGAGTTACTTTCTGGGTTTACAAGTTAAGCCAAGTACAGAAGGGATATTCATCTGTCAGACGAAGTACACTAGGAGTTTATTGGCTAAGTTTGGAGTTCAAAACTGTAAGGAAGCCAGAATTCCTATGATGACTGGATTCAAGATGGATCCAGATGAGAATGGTCAGAAAACTAATCAGAAAGAATATAGGGCTCTCATTGGATCTCTACTATACCTGACTGCTAGCAGACCAGATTTAACATTTGCAGTAGGTGTATGTGCCAGATTTCAGGCAAATCCAATGCAAAGTCACCTGGAAGCAGCTAAGCGGATTCTTAAGTATCTGAAGGGGACAATAAACCTTGGTTTATTTTACCCATCAGATGATAATCTAGAGCTTAGTGGGTATTTTGATTCTGATTATGGAGGTTGCAAAATTGACAGGAAGTCAACCTCAGGTACATGTCAGTTTTTAGGTAGTAAACTGATCTCTTGGTTTTCAAAGAAGCATACATTAGTTGCGACATCTACTACTGAAGCAGAATATATGGCTGCAGGAAGCTGTTGCTCCCAACTGCTCTGACTAAGTCAGCAGCTGAGGGATTATAAAATTATAGCTACGAACGTACCTATATTCTGTGACAGTAATAGTGCTATTGCAATTATTCAGAATCCTGTTCTACATACAAGATGCAAGCATGAGGATGTCAGACATCATTTTATAAGAGATCATGTTGAAAAGAAGAATATCAGAATGGAAAAGATCCATACTGATAAGCAGAAAGCTGATATTTTAACAAAGCCACTAGCTGAGATCAGAATCAGAGAATTATGCAATGAGCTAGGGCTTCTGGATCTTGGAGAAAATGCACCAGAAATGTTTGGTGGACTGATCTCCAGAACCAGCTGGTTGAGAGACTAACCAGGTTAAGAAGGATCAGTTGAGTAAAGTAACTCAATTGATCAGCAGATCAGTCAAGGAACTGATCAGAGATAGCCTTATCAGATTAGTCAAGGAACTGATCAGATTGGATGTTTCATACTTTGTAAGTCGATTAAGCTAATGTTCAAACAAGCAAGTTAGACAAGATTAAAGCTTCAATCGCATAAGGAAACAGAAAACACACAACAATGAAATAATAGAACTTTTCATTAATAAAGACCCGGAGGTCGAATTTACATTACAAGTTATAAGTACAAGAGGACCCGGAGGTCAGTACATCAAACCCTAAACCCTAAACCATAAACCCTAACCCTAGAGGGGGTGAGAGAGACTGTAAAGATTTTAGCCCCTAAAACCCCAACTCTAAAGGGGGGGAGAGAGGCTCTGAAGATTTTAGAGCCTGATGCTCCCATTTTCCCCCAACCCTAAAAGGGGTGTGAGAGGCTTTGAAATAATCCAAAGCCACCCTCAGAGCTTCGGAGTGAGGAGCGAGAGCGGCATTGAAGGATTTCTAAGCCAGAGGCCCATAGTCCTAAAATTAATGGGCTCTTCAGCTGTTAAATGGACACAAGTGCCAAAGATGTGGTGCAAAGACCACATGGCCACAAGTGTCGCAAGTAAATATTGGGTTTTGTCTGATCAAGATCGATCATGTCTGATCAAGATCGTATAAACAAAACCCATGTTTTATATCAGACTGAGTCTGTTGATGCTAATTCTGTCATCTCGATAGACAGACAAGGTGCATACGGTTAGGAGAAGTGTCTTCTCAATTGCGATGGCAGATCCGCCGCCTCGGTGGTAGAGAAGCTTGGCAATAATTGTATGTGTAATCTTCGATGAAGACGAAAGCAGGAATAAGGGAAGGACAGGGTTGATTTGAGAAGCTAAAATTATTTGAAAAGGGTTAAAGGTTTTTGCCGGAAGTTTCACCGGAAATAAGGGTTCACCGGAAAACATGGAGTATAAGTTAAAGATAAAGAAGGTGAATGGTTTATGTTGTGTGTATAAAACCCCAGATCTATTTATAGAAGAAAAATAGGGGTAGAAGTGCAAATTTAATTTCTCAAGGACTTTTAGAGAAATTAGCACCGCCAGGACAGCGAGGGAGAAGAACGCGAATGATGGTTGGATGAGTTTACGGCGTGTGATATCACAAAGTATCCAGACCATCATTGAGAACTATCACATCACGCCGACTTAGGGAATCGAGGTGACTTTTTGACTCCCCAAAGTTAAGGCTTTGGCGGGAGTATGACGCAAATTCCAAGGCAAAGTGGCCTGAATGGAAGAAGACTGAAGTTCAAAACAGCTGAACATCAGAATGGCCTGAACGAGAAATCTGAATCCTGAGTTCTGAAGTACTGAATTGCTGAATGTTGAAGTGGATCAGATAAGAGGATCAGATAAGTAGATTAGATAAGTGGATCAGATACATGGGTCAGATAAGTATCAGATTGGATCAACCAGGAATCTGATCAGATGAGTGGAATATTGTTGGGAAATACTAAGGGATAGGCTACCATCAATAAGGTCAACAGTAATCAAGCCAACCAGATCAGATCACAGTGGTAACTGATTGATTACAATATCAATCAGTCAGATACGTTTCTTATTTATCTCTTTCTGATCATTTTTATATATAAATTGGTTTTTACTACTGTTCTCTTAACTTTGTGACGAATTCACTGCAAAACAATAAATGCGGACATGGGAATATGTATTTAATATGTTTTATTGTGGGTTTTCGCGTCCAAAATATGAGAAGACTACTTTTCTCAACCGTGCGATTAAAACACTTTACGGCCGACTAATCTAAGCCATTGATTTCAAAACACGGACACTTGAGTACTTATGAGAAGTTGTGCAAAGAAGTTTCCCTCGCATAATATAAGCACAAATCATTTCTCCAAAACCTCTTTCCACTCTTTCTACTCTTCAGCTTCTTAAAAGATCAAACCTTCCAAATCTTCAGAACTTATCGATTGATTATATTTTTCTCGAATATTCAAACCTACGAATCAATATCTGGTAATTTTTTTTAAGTACTTCATAAATTCACTCATAGTGGTTATTAGGTTTACAAATCGTGCTGCTGTTTGTCTGTAATCTATATCTGTTATATATGCAATGATCTATATGCTTACTTGCTTAACTCATGCTTAGATTGTTGGTTTGACTGAGTTTATTGAAATATTTCAATCAAACTTACATCAGTTTGCATATCATACAGAAATGGCACATCTTATTGCACGAAAGGGCCAAGGCAAAAAGATCTGCAATTTCGCATCAATGAAGAAGGATATCATTGATGAGAAATATGTGGTATTTTCGGTCACCTCAGATCCTGAATCGTTGGAAATTCTGGAGTGCCTGCGAGCGTGTGGTCTCGAACAATACTGCTATAGACATCAGAGTGTAGTCCACACACATGAAGCCCTAGAATTTATGTATAATCTACAGAAGAACGAGGATATTGATGCTGACTTGGTTTCTTCTGTTGGAGGATTGGAAGTAACAGTCACAAACGATGATCTTTAGAGAATCTTTGGTCTCAATCGAGGAAGCATTTATCCAGAAACCTTCTCAACTGATGTAGGAGAGAAGGTTTTTCTTGAAGCCGAGCTGTTGAGACCAGCAAATAAGGATCATACATTAAATGTCAAAGCTCCTTATTTGAAGAGGAAATATCGTCTTCTCTTCGAGATTGTGCAGAAGGTGATTCAGGTTGAATAAGAAGAGGAAGTTGCAGTCGGTTCTGAGCACACTGCAAGTGGAGTTAGGGACGAGCAGATGCTCGAAGGAGAAGGAGAGAGGGAAGGAGAAGGAGAAGGAGAAGGAGAGAGAACTGTTGAAGGAACAGAAGTGGAGCACTCTGAGGGAGAATCACCATCTGATTATCTGCCTCTCAGCAAAATCTTCCAGAAAGAAAGATCACCTACACCCACTTCCAAATCACCATCACCCTCTCCTCAAAAATCATTATCACCACCACCCTCTCCCCACAAAACATTCTCACCCTCACCCTCACCAGTCAGACCACCCCCTTCACCCAAATCTTCTACTCCCCCAACCCTTGAACCTGAACAAACTGAACCTCCTCAGCCTTCAGTTGTTGAAACTGAACCCCCCCAACCTTCTGTTCAGGAAACTGAACCTCCTCAACCAGTGGCAAACGAACCAGAACCTCAACAACCTACAGCCAGTGAACCAAATATATCCCCACATCACCCCCAATCTCCAGAAAAGATACCAGAACATGAGAGACCTAACATACGTATGTCCATCTCTCACAATCCTTTCAACACCAGAACCGTGCTTGCTTCACCTGATTCAGGAAGTCCTATCATAAGAATTATGAAGCAACATATAAAGGAGTATTTGCTGGATATGTGCCCAGATTTGGATCAACACCCTGAAATCCAGCACCAGATAGAAGAGATTGTGTTCTGGAGAGATATCAGATTGAAGAGCATCGAGGAGTTTCTGATTCTCGTGGAATCTCTGGGCTCTGACTATTATGTGGATCTGGAGATGAAGTGTTTGGAGAATGCTGGGATTGATAGTGCTGTTGAGTTGGCCTCTGATGATGATATCAGATGGCTAATACATGATAAGTTTGGGATTGCTGAAAATAAGGAGGAGCTGCCGATGAACCAAGAGTGGGTGCTGCAGATGAGACCCAACTTGGCAAGGCATCAACATCTGACCAGAATGCTATGCTGAGCTCCAATACCCTAGAACTCAGTTCTGAGAAAATTCAAGATGGGGTAAAAGCTGCCATTGAAGAGAAATTCACAGCTCTCACATCAGATCTGATGAAGCGGTTTGAAGAAGAGCAAACGAATCTGGTTGACAGAGAACGGAAGCTCACAGTTGAGAAGCTCACACACATGCATAATGCCATCCTTTCTGATGTGATGCAACTGGTTAATCCTCTTGCTGAGAAGCTCACTCTCGAGTCTGACAAACTCAAACTTTAGACAGACACGCTTAGTGAAACACAGATTCTACTGGAAAGTGTCTGGGCATCCCTGGAGAAGACTGACACTCACATGGATCTGGGTTGGAAGCATTCTATGGCTTCTACAGAATGTGCCAGAAAGGATATTGAATTTGCTCTTAACAGATTTCTGGCCCTCGCCCCTTCTGCAACCGCTCAGATCACTCCTCTTGCTGTTGAGGAACTCAGGGAGGAGATGACAAGACAATTTAATGCTCTGAATAACAGGTTGTCCAAACTTTTTGATGAAACCAAAAAGGGGGAAGGACAAGGGAAACAAGAAAAACAGATGCAGATGGTAACCACTGCGTCACTACCAGAAGCCACTGTATCTAACTTGCCTGAAGCCACTCCATCTGCTGATCTTGTTACTCCACCTGATGTTGCTGAACTTAAAGAGACTATGGAGCAACATAGCAAAGAGATTAAGGATCAAAGGTAGGAGATCTCTGAGCAGAAGAAAACCCTTTCTGATGTTACTGCCAGAGTGGATAAGATTGAAGACTTCTCTTCTTCTGTACAACAAAGGATGGATTCTGATGATCAGGCCAAGAGCCTTGAACTTGCAAAGAAACTTGCAGAAGAAGATGAACAAGATGAACCTAAGCAAACTCTGAAGAGATAGAAAGGTAAGGGCAAGATGATGAAAACTACTGCTGAAGTTCAGAGACAAGGGCAAAAATCCTCTACCAAGAGCCAGATGTCTCCTGAACAAATTCAAGAGTAAAACAGACAGAGAGTAAGAGAAGCTGCCATTAAGAAGCAGAAGTTGGCAGAAGCTAAAGGTCTAAACATCGCATACATTCGAAAGCAGAGAAAGAAGGAAGCTGCTGCAGAAGATATTGATTGGGAAGAGAAAGCCTTTCCTGCACCAGTTAAAGACATCCTCTGTACCCGGTTAGATCTGCTTCTAGAATGGGATCAGATCAGAGCAGAATGGCTATGTGACGTGTACATCTTAGAGAGAATTTCGATTCATCAAGACCAGGCTGAAAATGATGATGAATTTCGGAACTGGTTAGAAACGAAGTACCCAGACTTCTACCAGATTGTGATGAAGGAAGGGAAGATTATGACATTGATACCTGAAGCACCTCCCTTCGAACAACTTCTCCCACCTATGCGTCCAGATAACAAGCTCGATACTCTAAAATTCAAGGATGTTTACTACGGATTTGCCGAGAAAGGAGGGATACACAGAAGAGAAGATATGGACAAGCTGATGCAAAGGTTGTACAAGTTGTTTGGTATTCCCAAAGAACTTCAAAAGTTCAAGTACGTGTGAAGAAGACAACTTGGAATCAGATGATAGGTACATTTTATGTAATCTGTAATGCTCAAACCTATCTGAATAAAATATTCTATCTTTCTGATTCTAAGACAACATATCATTGTCTTCTGAAGTGTGCACGGTTTTTACATTATCTGCATTTCTATTTATGTTATCTATTTTTCTGATTACGTGTTTTGGTTCCATCAAAAAGGGGGAAATTGTTGGGAAATTTGTATTAAGTTTTGATGGAAGTTCCAAAACAGATTGTAATAGGATCAGTCAGACCTGATAGCTGACTTATGATTTAGAATCAGATTAAGATGACCAGCTGAAATATATAGTTAGCTGATGTAAAAGATAGATCACATATTGAGGGGGAACTCAATACGTATAGGTCAGGTCAAAATATCAGATGACCAGATAAGGTCAGATGATCAGAAGACTAAACAAGTCAGAAGACAAGAAGAAGTCAGATGATCAGGTGAAGACAATAAACTCAAGTTCAGAAGACCTTAAGATCAGATGACTCAAGAAGACCAGAAGACCTACATCACCCGAGTCTGCAAGTTGTGCTAAGACAACCTGCATCAGAAGACTCTACTTGGTAGACTGATCAGTTATCTGATCAGGTCAGCTCACTCCTGGTGTTAACTAAATGTTACACCAGATCATACGAATCTTCAACAAGAAGAATTGTCAAACTTTAGTTGGTAGAACAAACGCTGAAGTGTTGTACTTGTTAAACCAATGAGAGCGCAACACGTACGTAAAAAGGCTGACACTGCGGGATTCGGCACTGCAAAGTCAAAACGGCTACATAAAACACTATTTATGCTTTTGGCCATGCCGTCCCTGAGCACGTCAAATCAATCCTGCAAATCTACCAAATATAGCCGGAAATTCAAATTGCTTTCTAACGGCTCTTTGATTTTGGGGTCTATAAATATGGGATTCCTCTTCAGAGTGAATACGACGGAAATTATCAAGAAGCTCATGTGTTGTGTTCGATATAATTACTCAATTTAATCGAACACGACAGAGGGACACGTGTATTAATCAAATATTAAAATAATCATGCTCGATGGACAAGTGTGCTCGCTGCTTGCCGACCAAACATATTTGCTCGCCAGCTCGCCACTCGCTGACTAAGCAAGTTTGCTCGCCAGCTCGCCACTCGCTGACTAAGCAAGTTTGCTCGCCAGTTCCCCACTCGCCGACTAAACAAGTTTGTTCGCCAGTTGGCCACTCGCCGAACAAGCATCATTTGTTCGGTGGCTCGCCGCTCGCCGAACGAGTAAGTTTGCTCGTCGGCTCACTACTCGCCGAACAAGCGAGTACGCTTGCAGCTTACCAAATCTAGCATAATGACCTGATGCTATCTCGAGATGATCCTGAAGAGATGTTGATCTAATCACCAAAATTGATCGATCAGAAAGAAGAAATCGATAGCTTTGAGTCAAGCGACCAGGGTCGATGTCCGACCAAGAGTCAACTCAAGAAGCCTGAGTAACCTGAAGGCTCAGATAAGCTGAGGACTCAGACAACCTGAAGGCTTAGATATGCTCGATGCTCAGATAACCTGAGGGCTCAGACAACCTGAAGACTCAGATAACCTGAAGGCTCAGATATGCTCGATGCTTAGATAACCTGAGGGCTCAGACAACCTGAAGGCTCAGGTATGCTCGATGAGGACAGTATTCTGGCATAAAATTGATATGGTTAAAGGGGTGAACAAAGCAGTCAGTCGAGCAAAAGATTGATTTGGATGATCAAAAGAGTGCCTTATAAACAAGTAAGTGCAAAGATCAACCAGGAAGACGAAGTTGAAAATGTGGCAGCATCACCTGAGTTCTTACAAGACTTAAAGACTCCAGCTCATGCTTGTTTGAGTACTATCAATAGAAGAAAAAAGAAGAAGAGACGGGGGAGAAAAATTCCAGAGTTCACAAAAAATTTCCCAGAGTGGTTCAGAAAAAAGTTCACAAATCATCCATACTCGGAAAAATCCCTAGCACTCACACACTTACTCTCCAAATCATCTTCTTTCATAGAAGTTCATCTCATGAAAAGTATGCTGTAGAGTGTATGTAAATCTCACAATACAACATCCCTGGCTTGGCATGCCCCCAAGAATAGTCATTCACTGACGAACTGGGTCAACAATTTCCTGTTATTTACCATATATAGTACACATACTTATTTTGTTTGTGAGTTGTTATCAAATTAGCCACATAATATTCTCCATATAAAACGACTCGCAACAACTGGCGCTAGAAGGAGGGTACAAAAAACCAACCCATACACAATCCTGTAGATAGTCGAGGCAGAAAAAAGAAATATAATGCCTCAATCTAGGAATACTCAGACGGAGAGGTCGGAACAAAGCCGACCTCACGATCGGAAAGAGGCTCAGCATCAACCTCACAAAAATCAGGCTGCGGAAACCATCAATCTTGAAGATATCGCCAACGATCCGGCGGCCACAAAAAAAGCCATCACTTTCTTGTTGCGAGCACGAAAAGAGAGGGCCGAAAAAGAGTTGGCCAAGTTGAAAGTTCAAGATGATGATGATCGACACTCGCATACACCTGATAGCGAGCAAGTTAAATTGAAAGCTACACGGAAGCGGGCCAACAAAAAGGCTGATGATATGTTGGATGACGAGCAGCCTCAAGGGTTTAGACCATCAGCGCTTGGACATTTGAGGCTCTCCGCTAAAGATCGAATCGGCAATTATAGGCGATAGGATCCCGGGAGGGAACAACCGACAAACATGCCGGCTCCCTCAGATCCTCATGATCGCCCGCATCCCGAACAAAAATTGGCTGGAACTAAATTGTCTATCCATCATCGATTGGGTAGTCAAGGATGAATTTGGAAAGGGGGACTGCCCCATCACGAGCATGACCCTCTGGGTCCTCATGATGGGACACAACCCCAATCCAAATCTGTCAGTTCCACGAAATTTGTAGAAATGCAAAAAGCAATCGAAGGTTTATAGGCCGACCTGGCCGCAACGAAAGGACTCCCTCGGGCGAGCACAATGCCCTGCTCGCCACTAACACCGGCGATCATGGCAGCCAAAATACAAGAGAAAGTGGCAAAGATCCGACCACCAATCCCTATGTTCGATGCTGAGTCCAACCCACATGTTCATCTCAGCAAATACTCAGACTTTATGATCGCCATGGGCGCCACGAACGCGACGCAGTGCCAATCATTCCCCATGACGTTGGGCGACCGTGCCCACAGATGGTTTTCTACTCTGCCCGCTGCGTACATCACGTCTTTCGCCCAATTGGGACAGAAATTCCTGTCCCATTTCTCATCCATGTGTGCTCGCCCAGCACCTAAACAAAGGTTGGCACATTTTTCCCAGCTAAAGGGTGAGTCAGATCGAGCATACATCGAAAGATTTGATAAATGTTTGTACGATGGAGCCCCAGTTGAAGAGGATGCCAAGATCCTCACGGTGGTCGGAGGCCTGACCCTGAATACGGATATGTGGAAAGCCATGCATCAGGATTGGCCAAACACATATGCCAAATTCCGAGAGCGAGCAGCCAAGATTATAGCCATGTAGGATCTGCTCGCCCAATCACGATTAGGTCAGGAAGCAACAACAAAAAGAGTTTTTGGTAAAAAAGTAATGAATGAGGGGGGGGGTATAAACCCCCAGGGTCTTTTAAACCATTCGAAGAAAGAGCAGTAGCAAATGCCCTACGAAGTCTTCTGGGCGTTTCAGCGGAAACAATATTCAATCAAATTAAAGATCGGGACATGTTAGATAAGCCACGAAGAATCATAATGGATAAAAATCGGCTTAATGCTTCCAAATTTTGCAGTTATCATGAGTACATCAGACATAATACCGAAGAATGTCGCAATTTACTTCGCCAACTTTGGAAGTTATATGAAGAGAATCGTCTTACGCAATTCCTCAAAAAGCCAGCGAGCAGAGACTCCCGAACAGAAAAAATAGGCGATCGTAGGGGTAAGCGTAAGGCCAAAGAAACGTCTGACAGTGATCCTGAGGAATCACGTAAGAGGTCGGAATTATCCAAAAGAGGGGCTCCTACTATGGGTAGAGGTCGAGAAAGTCAAGAAATCAACATGATTCGACCTGATTATGGTCCAGTGGGTGGATGCTATCAGGCACCGACATTATCGAACAGATGAAAGAAGATGGAGATGTGTGCCATACAAAGCATCCATCAGGTGAAGGCGGCGAGCACATCAGCTAGCACGCCACCCTCTCACCAAATCATGTTCTCAGAAGACGATCTCGATGGTATAATCACCCCCCACAATGACTCTCTAACCATCAGCGCTCGTCTTCTCGGTTTGAAGGTGCATCGCCTCCTGGTCGATACCGGAGCATATGCGAACATTTTGTTCGTCAACACTCTGCACCAAATGGAGAAGTAAGTTGGGGACCTGAGTAGTTATATAGAACCATGTGATCACACCATCATGGGTTTCGGGGAATCTGTAACCCGACCCTATGGTATGATCAGGTTAGGAGTCGAGCTAGAGTCAACTTTAAATCCGGAGAACCGACGAACTAGAATGCTAGACTTTGTAATAGTCGATGCTCCATCTACTTATAAAGGGTTTCTAGGTCGCCCGTTTATTCAGGAATTTAAAGCTGCCTGTTCAACTTATTACTATTGTGTTAAATTTCTAACTCAAGAGGGAACGGATAGCGTAAAAGGCGACCAGAAAAAAAGCTCGAGATTGTTTGCTGTCATGAACGCTAGAAAAGTAAAATACCATTAACATGATGGAGAAAACATGGGAGCTTGGGGAATCAAGCCAACATGCGAACAAATTGCCGAGAACACTTACACCTTCTCTGACGAGCACACCTCCACGCGCGAACACAAAATCCGGGATGGTAACTCATGTCCCAGATCTTCCAGATCTAATGAACATAGATCCGCTAAACGAAATACCGGACCTGGAACCTCGTGTAGGTTTTGAACCTATGGAGGTAGATGACGAACATCGGGGGTCGATCGAAGATCCTCGGTGGAAGCAAAAAAGAAAGCGAGCAACACCTTTCGAACAACTGGAGTTTATCAATATCGACCCGAATAGACCGAAATTAGAAGTATTCATTGGTTCGGAATTACCGGAACCATTCCGAACAAAAATGATCGAATATCTTCAAACAAATTTGGATGTGTTCGCTTGGTCACATGAGAACATGGTTGGCATTGATCCTAAATATGCATGTCACTCTCTTAACCTTGATCCAACACAAACTCCAGTAATCCAGAAGCGCATAAAGTTCAGTCCGGAGAAGTATGCAGCTATGGATAGTGAAATCAAGAAATTGCTCGATAATAAACTGATTCGAGAAGTAAAATGCCCAAGATGGCTTGCGAACCCTGTGCTCGTCCGCAAGTCTAATGGAACTTGGAGATTATGCATAGATTTCACTGATTTAAATAAGGCATGCCCGAAAGATAATTTCCCGATGCCACATATCGATTATTTGGTCGATAACACAGCAGGACATGAGCTCATGACTTTCATGGATGCATTTGCTGGCTATCACCAAATACCCATGCATCCGGACGATCAAAAGAGTACAGCTTTCTACAGTGAAAAGAATATGTATTGTTGGCAATGCATGCCATTCGGATTAAAGAATGCGGGAGCAACGTATCAATGTTTGGTGAACAAAATGTTTGACGAGCACATAGGTCGAACAGTTGAGGTGTGCATTGATGACATTGTGGTAAAAAGCGAACACAAGGAAGACCACATCACCCACCTCGCACAAAAGTTCGATATTCTCAGGGAGTTCAACATGAAGTTAAATCCGAAGAAATGCAGCTTTGGGGTTCACTCAGGAAAATTCCTCGGACATATGGTCAGTCAACGGGGGATTGAAGCGAACCCATCAAAGATTCAAGCCATGCTCGACATGCAGGCCCCCAGAAGTGTTAAAGAAGTTCAAAAATTAACCTGACGTCTGGATTCCGTAAGCCGGTTCATATCACGAACTGGGGACAAATGCAAACCTTTCTTTGACGCATTAAAGAAAGGGAAATTCCAGTGGACAGAGTATTGCCAAAACGCATTCGAGTCATTGAAGCAATACCTTGTAGATACTCGAACATTGTCTAAGCCTGTTCCAGGCGAACAACTTAATCTGTATCTTGCTGCATCCGAGCATGCATTTAGCGCTGTGCTCGTTTGAGCAGAGGGAGCGACACACTTGCCTATTTATTATGTAAGTCAGGTGCTCAAAGAAGCCGAGCTCCGGTACCCTCCCCTCGAAAAACTTGCATATGCTCTCGTTATGAGTGTTCAAAAATTGCGACCATACTTTTTCGATCACTCAGTCGAGGCGTTAACCACGTTCCCATTGTGACAAGTTCTCCACCGACCAGACACTGCGGGCAGATTACTCAAATGGGCGGTGGAGTTAGGCTAATTTGGCATTACGTTCGCCCCACGAACAGCAATGAAGAGCCAGGCCACCCGATTTCATGGTCGAGTTGACATATCCACAAATGCCCGAAAGAGGTGTCGACCAACCATGGCACATGTATGTGGACGGCTCATCAACAAGTTCAAGAGCCGGAGCAGGCGTGGTTCTCATCAGCCCAACTCGATAAACTTTCACAACGGCCATCTGTTTTGATTTTCCAGCCACGAATAATGAAGCCGAGTATGAAGCTTTGATCGCTGGACTACACATGGCTATGACAATGGGAATTCAGAGGCTGATGATTTACAGCGATTCTCAAATAATCGTATATCAAGTATTAGGCGAGTACGAGGCCCGAGGCGAACAGATGGCACAATATCAGCAACTGGCAAAGGAGTTGCTTGAACAATTCGAACAAGTTTACATAGAACAATTACCACGATTGGATAATTCGTTCGCTGATGCCTTAGCACGTTTGGCAATAGTAGAAGGCGTGACGAGCACGACGGACATTATGGTCGTCACAACTTGTTCGCCATCAATTCCCAGAGTTATGGTCGCCCACGTGACAGGCGAGCAAGAAACCTGGATGACTCCAATTTTAAGTTACTTACAAAAAGGATTTCTCCCTGAAAATAAAGCACAAGCTACTCGCCTCAGATTACAAGCTGCTCGTTATACTATCTTAGACGAGCATTTATACAAAAGAAGTTTCTCACTTCCATTATTGAAGTGTATTACTCCTGAAGAGGGTCATATAATTCTTGAACAGATTCATGATGGAGTATGCGGAAACCATACAGGTGGGCTTGTCCTGGCACATAAAATTATCAGACAAGGTTACTACTGGCCGACCCTCAAAAAAGATTCGCTCGCGTATGCTCGCGCGTGTCACAAATGTCAGGTACATGCCCCACTTATCCATAGCCCACCTGAAGAACTAGTGTCGGTTTACAGCCCGTGGCCATTTGCTAAATGGGGAATCGATTTGATCGGCCCGTTTCCCACTGGCACATCGGGAGTAAAATATGTTGTGGTTGCCGTTGATTACTACACTAAATGGGCGGAGGCCGAGGCCATTGTTAAAGCTACCGAACAAAGAATGTGGAACTTTGTTTGGAAAAATATCATCTGTCGTTTTGGGCTTCCCCAATCATTGGTAACAGATAATGGCAAACAGTTCGATGGAAGTGAATTCCGACAAAATTGTGCTCGCTGGGGCATAAAGAAACATTACTCTACTCCGTATTACCCCCAGTCAAACGGACAAGTAGAAGCTGTCAATAAAATTATCAAGCATACTCTTAAGGCCAGACTTGATAATTCCAAGGGGTGAGGATGGGCTGAAGAGTTGCCCAAAATATTATGGGCCTATCGAACGACTTTCAGAACATCAACTGCGAAAACCCCTTTTGCCCTGGCATTTGGTGCGGAAGCTGTTATACCCGCAGAAGTCAAGATTCCGAGCCATCGGACTATGACTTTTGGAGAGCACATCAACGACCAGGCGCTCGCCCTAAGTGCAGACCTGTTGGAAGAAAGAATGATAGAGGTTGATTTCAAGAACGCCATGTATAAAAAAAGACCAGAAAAGTTCTATAACTCCAAAGTCTGAACACGCAGGTTCAATGTGGGTGAGCTGGTTCTAAGACGAGCAACGGGGGTGCTAAGTGGTGTGTTCGGTCGAGCCTGGGAAGGTCCATTCAGAGTTACAGAACGTTTGTTAAACGGAGCTTATGATTTGGAAGACCTGAATGGAGTCCCATTGTCCTACTCGTGGAATGCGTCAAATCTGAAAAAAATATTATCAGTAATGACGAGCACAACTGGCCGAGAATAATCAGCCATTCGGCTCGATGAGCATAACTGGCCGAGCATAGTTACCTATTAAACTAAGACGAGCAGGACAATCATGAAGGAAGAACACACCATGTTCGACAGGAATTTCTGGATCTTTGCCAAGAAATTCTGGCCAGCTCTATCAAAAGATAGAAGATACGTGTCGAAACAAGTTGAGAAGTGGTGGCAACCAAAAGAGGTATGTGTCAATCCTTGAACAAGAACTGGCAAAAAACAAGGACATATGTCAAAAAGAGGATTTAAAGCAAGAAGGCCAACACCAACTAGCTATGCTAGCACATGTTTGGGATAGTACTATAAATAGGCATATTGATAGCTGAAGAAAATAGAGAAAAAAGAAAAAATACTGCAAGTATAGTAGAAGAAAATTCAGCTATCGAGAGAAATTTGGTTTGATATGCCTCCAGACGAAGATTTTGACACTCCGAGCAAAGGTTGGTGCTCGTTACGGACTCAAGATACTCAGCAGAGTCATGGTTCCCACTCCACGTTACTCACTGCTTATGCAGTAGTAAATCAATAGTCCCCTACGCATCCCCAAAATCTCTTCCGAGGGAGAGGGATGTCGTGGTATCCGCTCGAAACAACACGCGGATGCTGATGCTCAGGCATCTATAGAAGGGGACAAAAAGGTGCGAGCAGAGGCTTTTTCTCGCGCCTGATATAGGCGAGCAGGTGTGCTCGCCACATGCTCATGTCCGCAGCAGCCCGCATAATCACAACTTGTCCAGGAGGGACAAACGCTTATGCTGCTGCTACTTGAGCATGTTACTTAAAGGAGGAGTAGACATGCTGATCCGCCTCATGCTTGTCAACATCAATTCCACGGACGAGATGTGGCCAGCTCATGTCTATTCCGAGACAAGGTTTAAATTCAAAACCATAGTCTGATGTCTATAGCTATGTGTAATAGACAGTCTTCTTCAAATGTAATGGTTGTAATAAAATACAACATGTTGCAAAAAAAAATTTGTTTGTTAAGTTTTTCTAGTTGAAGCCTATCAGAGGTCGCACCTAAGTCTGATGACCCGAACAAAGACGAACGAGCCGAAGTTTATGTTCACCTGACAAACCAGTTCGTACTCAGATACCCGCAGCAAAAGCGAGTGATGGGTACGCAGACACAAAAGATGACTCGTACTTACAGATACCCGCAGCAAAAGCGAGTGATGAGTACGGGGTCGCACCTAAATAAGACGACCCGAGTACGAAGTGATCGCGCCTAAATAAGTCGATCACGAACCAAGAAAGGAGGGGTTGCATATAAGTTAACCCATCTGGTCGCAGCTAAATAAGACGATCAACCTGATTGCACCTCAATAAGATAATCAAAAACCAAAGAAGTCAGGGTGGAGCATAGACAAAGATCATGTTCGAATTCATTCAGAAGAAAAGAGGCAAAAACTAGGAAATAAGATAAACATCAACCATTCTTCAGCAACAAAATTCATCCTCGACCGATCAGGTTAGAGGAAATTGTTCAATAAGCAAATTTAATCATTCAACGTCGAAATTGTTCGAACAAGAAAGAAGAAGATAAAAAATTACATAACGAGTTCGGAAGAAACTGTTCAGCAAAGCAAAAATAACACTAAGGAACAAATTCGTTATTGGGGGTGGGCGGAAGTGATGTATCGAACAAATCCTGCCCCATCTGCTCAGCCCCTTCAGGAACAGCTCCTCCAGCATTGTCGGGCCTAGTTTTCTCGCCAGGTAGCACATTCTGCTCGACTTCGGGAGGCCCCCTTTGTTCGTTCTGCACCTGATCGAACCCGTGCTCGGCTCGGTGAGTCTGGTCGACAGTATCAACAATGTCCGCATCCGAACCATCTTCCTCATCCAAAATAGGATCATCAATCTCGATCCCATCAGGAAGATTATAGAAATCGCACAGATCGCTCAAATCAGATATCGGAAGGTTGCGATCCGGGGGGTTGTCGATCAGGTACTTTTCAAAATAGGCTACGAGTGGGGTAATCTGTTCGGTAGCGAGCGTGTGTCTGGCAGAACGGATGGCATCGGCAAAGGCACATACATAAGAGAAATTCAACATGGAATCAAGATACTCCTCAGTGTGCATTCTTGAATTTTCGAGGCCCAAACGAGTGTTGGTCTCTTCGGCAATAAAGAGTTGTTGGCCGAGCAAATTCTTCTCGCTTTCCACGGCCTCGATGCCAGATCTGAGTTTACGAAGCTCAACATTCATTTCATCTCGAACTCTCCTAATGCCGACCACCTCCTCCTGAGCAAGGCCTAGCTCCTCCCTCGCCTGGCGAGCATCTTCCCGAGCTCGACGAGCATCCTCTTGAGCTTTGCGAACCTCTGCTTGGACCGAGGATACTTGTCCCTGAGCCAACTTCACTTCATCTTGAGTTTTGCTCAGCTCGTTCACCTTCTCTTCAAAGTTTCTGATAAGAGCCAAGTAGTTGGCATGAAGATTGGCAGACTCGGCATATGCTTTCTCAAGAAGAACCAGAGATTGGTCATGGTGTACTAGGCCAAGTCGCATGGTTTCCAAAGGTGTTGGACCCTTGGTGGCCTCTTCAAGCTCGGTAGTCCATGCTCGTACAGGGGTCTCGCATGCCTTCTGAACGTGCTCGGGAATGCCAGGAACTTTGCGAACACTTGGAGAGCAGTAGTAATCTTTCAATTCTGGCATCAAAGGCGCAAATCTGCTCAACCTGTATGTACACCCGAGCAAACAAATGTGACAAAGCGCCAAAATTGATGAAAAAAGAAATATTCCGATAAGGCGAGCAAAAGTACCTGTTCGCCCGAGCAGGGTCCCATCCTAAAAATGATTTATCCTCGGGGGACCGGAGCTGAGGGTTCAAAGGGGTCCAAGTTTGGGGTCCTGCAGGAGGTGGAGAAGATGTACCGACCTCCATTTCGATGATTTGCGTGACTGGACCGACCACGGAGGTGGCCATTCTGATCGCTTCAGTAGTGGGGATCTCCCCAATGGCATCGATGCTTGTCTGAGCTTGGTCGCTCGCCCCCTGCTCGTCAGGAGCCCTCCTTGATCTTTTTGGCAAGGGAGCTTGGTCGCTCACCACCTGCTCGACCGAGCGAGTCGTCCTCTTCGGCCGACTCGACTCTCCCGGTTCAGTTGCGGCTGGTCGGCTGGCTTTTCTCACTCTGCTCGCCTCCCCCCTACTTGCTCGCTGAGCATCTCTCTCTGCTTGGATTCGTGCAAGCTCTTGGGGTTTTTTTGTTCCAGCCATTTCAGTATGATCGGAGGTACTCACAGCAACAGTGACAGCAGGGAAAGCTGAAAACCAAACAATTCATTATAAAAGAAAGAGAAACTGCGAACAAAGGGTACAACACATTTGCAAATACAAAAAACAATCCTTACCAGCCAGATTGACAGCAACTAAATGATGAGGGTGCACGTACAAGCCTCCTTTCTTCCTTTGATCGGCAGTATTCAGAGTCTTCACAGATCGCTCTGAGTAAGGCTCGAGATCAATTTGCCAGATGCTGCTGAAGTAGCCGTCGTTGGTCTCTTTGTCCGTCGCAGCTTGAATTCCTGAAATTGAGAATAAGTTAAAATCAGTTCAAGCTGAAGAACAATAAATACAAAAATACTTACTTCGGCAAATCCCAAAATCTGTGGGGATATCTAAGCGAGCATCTGGTTCACATCTAGAAGTCGGGCTCTTCCAATCGCCCCCAACGAACCAGAATTTCTCCTTCCAATCAGTAATCTTGTTCGGCACATCCTCAATGACCTTACATTTGGCGTTTGCTTGCATGAACAACCATCCATGTTCGCCCTTGGGTCGAGTCAAATGTACCAATCGTGAGAGTTCTACTGCTGTTGGATAATATACGGGCTTCGTTTTGCCGAATAGAGTTAAGAAACTCATAATCATGTGCCACCCATTCGGCTTCAGCTGCGTAATGGTGATGTTCCATTCAACGAGCAAACGAGTGATAGCCAGATGAAGTGGGAATCGAAGACCCGCTTCCATTGTGTCCAAATTCACAACAACACAACCCTCAGGAGGCTGGTCTGCTCGCTCATCGGGACCAGGTGCCCAGAAAAATACATCTTTCGGAGTTTCATAATTCCTATATAATTGGGTGAGCATATCTACATCAATTACGCTCGCAATTTTGCTCGCCGGATATTCATTCTCAACCCTGGTCCTATGGGGTTGTTTGGGCCAATCAAAATTATAACGAGCATTATACTCGCTATATGTTGGGCTATAAGGAAGACCAACAGGGATGTCGAGCTCCGTGTTCTGCTCGCCATCGAATCCTCTGTTCGACTCATCAATATTCTCAGCCATCAGGATTTCCTCCCTCACATTATCATCATCCCTATTTACATCAAAACTATTTACAACCCTAGACCTAATTTGGGGTTGGGGCAAAAAATCCTCACTCGAATCGTTCAAAAAATCAGTACGGGCCAAATCCCTATCTAATTCATTTAGGGCATCATCGGAATCCGAGGAAAGAACAACAAATGGCTGCCGAACTTGCCCACGAGATCTTGAACCCGAGACATTCATCTCCGACGCATTAGCGTCGCTACGGGGAATTGAACAGAAAGAGAGGGAAGAGGAACTATGGTGGTTCGATTCTATTGAAGCAGAAGAACTAGAATGAGAAGCCATAATCGGAATTAAAAAGGGTATGAAATAGTTACCAGAATAAAATCCTACGCCGAAATGAGAAAGCCCTTGCCGGAAGTTTCAGACGAGAAGGAGAATGAAAACAAAGAGAAGATGAAAAGAAAGGAGAGGAATTGAGGCGGCAAGGTAAGGTATTTATAGATACTGGGTTTAATTTTTTTTTTGAAAATCCGGCATAGAAGACGAAATGACACTGAGGGCCCAATCAAATTATCCAACAGCTGGGCCCCCATGATGAATACAAAGCGGCTCGGCTGGGGGGTATTGTTGTGTTCGATATAATTACTCAATTTAATCGAACACGACGGAGGGACACGTGTATTAATCAACTATTAAAATAATCATGCTCGATGGACATGTGTGCTCGCTGCTTGCCGACAAAACATATTTGCTCGTCAGCCCGCCACTCGCTGACTAAGCAAGTTTGCTCGCCAGCTCGCCACTCGCTGACTAAGCAAGTTTGCTCGCCGGTTTGCCACTCGCCGACTAAACAAGTTTGTTCGCCGGTTCGCCACTCGCCGAACATGCATCATTTGTTCGGCGGCTCGCAGCTCACCGAACAAGCAAGTTTGCTCGTCGGCTCACTACTCACCTAACAAGCGAGTACGCTCGTAGCTTACCAAATCTGGCATAATGACCTGATGCTATCTCGAGATGATCCTGAAGAGATGTTGATCTGATCAGTCAAGCTGATCAGATCAGGAAAGAAGAAATCAGATAGCCTGAGTCAAGTGACCTGAGGGTCAGGATGTCCGAATTCAGAATAGCTGAACTCAGTAAGCTTGAGTAACCTGAAGGCTCAGATAACCTGAAGGCTCAATAAGCGGAGGACTCAGACAACCTGAAGGCTCAGATATGCTCGATGCTCAGATAACCTGAGGGCTCAGACAACCTGAAGACTCAGACAACCTGAAGGCTCATATATGCTCGATGCTCAGATAACCTGAGGGCTCAGACAACCTGAAGGCTCAGGTATGCTCGATGAGGATAGTATTCCGGCATAAAATTTTTATGGTTAAAGGGGCAAACAAAGCAGTCAGTCAAGCAAAAGATTGATTTGGACGATCAAAAGAGTGCCTTATAAACAAGTAAGTGCAAAGATCAACCAGGAAGACGAAGTTGAAAACGTGGCAGCATCACATGAGTTCTTACAAGACTCAAGGAATCCAGCTCATGCTTGCCTAACTAGCTCATGCTTGTTTGAGTACTATAAATAGAAGAAAAAAGAACAAGAGACGGGGGAGAAAAATTCCAGAGTTCACAAAAAATTTCCCAGAGTGGTTCAGAAAAAAGTTCACAAATCATCCATACTCGGAAAAATCCCTAGCACTCACACACTTACTCTCCAAATCATCTTCTTTCATAGAAGTTCATCTCATGAAAAGTATGATGTACTGTGTATGTAAATCTCACAATACAACATCCCTGGCTTGGCATGCCCCCAGAGTAGTCATTCACTGACGAACTGGGTCAACAATTTCCTGTTATTTACCATATATAGTACACGTACTTATTTTGTTTGTGAGTTATTATCAAATTAGCCACATAATATTCTCCATATAAAACGACTCGAAACATCATGCTATAGCCAAATTTCCGCACGAAGAACACAACCTTGAAGATTATTTTTCTAAAGTGTTCATCCCATAGTTCTTAGCACAGAAATCTCATCCTCTAGCTGTTAGGCTACTTAAAACACTAGGATAGATTTCAAGTTGGAACAAACAACAAATCTTACCCAAAACCCAAAGTTAGGTTAAGTTTGTTTTGCAAGATTTCAGACTAGGGTTTCTAGTTCTGATTTCTGGGATTGGTTGAGTGAGAACTTTATAAATATCTGTTGGTGTAATGTGTTGGACTAACACAATAAACTAAGTCCAAGTTGGTTAAGTTGGTGCCCCTTGTGATAGGGAAGAGTGGACGTAGGACTGGTTGTACGAACCACTATAAATCTTGTGTGCATTTACTTGTTTGATTAATTGCTTTACACTATTGCACACAACTTTGCTTAAATCTGCATACATATTCTGAGTTAGGATCAGCTTGCACCAAGCTACTGATCTGATCAGATTGACTCCATAGTCATCTGATTGAAAACAACTTCGGAATCTGATTTGTCATAAACTGGTTTTTCACACGGGTATAAACTAGCTTCCGCACAATCAGTTAAACTGCTAGACACCGAACTGATCTGCCCTCAGGCGATCAGTAAGTTGGATATCAGTCCAAACTGATTCACTTGCACTCTGATCAGGCAAACTGCAATCACACCTGATCTGCACGAAAAAGTTTTCAGAAGTCTATTCACCCCTCCCCTCTAGACTTCTGCCCTCACAAAACCCGTTCGGGACCTACAACCTTCACCATTGAGAGGTTACGGGAAATCAAAGCAACTTAAGAGATCATTCGTATTCTTGCAAATTGAAGCACTCAAAAAACCTAGAATTTCCCAAGTGTTTCACATTGAAGAGAGCTCATTACACTAAGCCTAGATTTGATAGATATATTCAAAGCTTAGTAGAGATATCCTAGCCTTTGCATTTGTTCTTATTGAAAAGGATATCTCACCCTAGTTGGAAACCAACCAAACCCAAACCCAAACCCTTTGATAAGGTAGTTTGAGTGTGTGTGAATTGTTGGTGAGTAAGAGTTGTAAAGAGTTAGTAAGTTGCAGTTGAGTTCAGCCAGAAAGCTCTAGAGGAGAAGTTAGTAAGCTACTTGTGGTAGTCTGAAAACTTGTGTGTGTTGAGTTAGTAAGCTGCAGTGAGTCAGCCAGAAAACTCAAGGTAGAAAAGTTAATAAGCTGCAGTGAGTCAGCCTGAAAGCTAAAGGAGAAGTGTGTTAAGGAATTTCTTTGAAGATCAGAGAGAGTGGATGTAGGAGCTTGAGTCTCTGAACCACTATAATTGCTGTGTTGTTTACTTTCTGTACTGCATACTGTTTGTTGCATATTTTTTACTGAAAGCATACTATTTTCTTGATACTCAGTTGGAATCAATCCACTGAATGTGCATTAACTGATTCACAGCCTTAACCATTGTTTTATTAAAAGAAGAAATTTTCAGCAAGCTAAAACGAGTATAAACTTAGGGCCAACCATTCCGCACTCTTGAGTAGCTAGAACAGATAGTTACCAAACTGAACCAACTCTATTGAGTATTCAGTAAGATAATTATCTGATCCAACCTTCTCAGGATCTCTGATAAAACTCAGGATCAATTGGGCTAATCTGAAGTTTCTGAAAGCTGCTCAGGATCATTATCTCAGTAGACTTTGACTCAGGGCGATTTGTGCTTCTCAAGGCAAAATTCTCAGGACATCCTGACCCAGCTGATCTCAGTAAGAAAATGTTTTAAAAATCACTGAACACTTGTATCCCCCCCATACACGTGTGAGACTCTTTTGCACCGGGACCAACAAGTGGTATCAGAGCAGTGGTTCATTTTGACCACTTCCTTTGGTAGCCATAGTCTATTTGCTGAAAGACTTTGGTGGTCTACTGAATAGATCTTATTGCTGATATCTTACAAGGCTCAGTTCATCATGCCTTCTAAGAAACTTCCTATGTTCTCTGTTGAGAGCTATGACCTATGGAGATTGAGAATGCAGGCACATCTGTATTCTAAGCATGAAAGAATGTGGAGAGTGGTTTCTGAAGGACCATTTAAATATACTGTTGTGAATCCCAGAATTACTGATACTGAGAGGAATGATCCCAGAGATGAATTTCCAAAACCTGATGATCAACTTACTCCTGATGAGAGAAAGTTAGTCAATTTGGACTACATTGCTAAAGATACTCTATATAGCACTATTGATGATGGTGTTATGGGGATGATTTCTCACTGTGAAACTGCCAAAGAAATATGGGACACACTTGCTATCATGTGTCAAAGCACAGATCATATTAAAGAGAACAAACTTTCTGTTGCTATTGGAAAGTTTGACAGCTTTGAAATGGAAGATGGTGAATCCATTGACAAACTGGAAGTCAGATTCACTAGCATTATGAATGATCTGAATGCTCTTGGGAAAAGATACCCACAGAGAGAAGTGACACTGAAAATTCTTAGAGGATTGTCTAAGAAATGGGATATACATGCTGTGGTGATTGAAAACACCAAAAATATTGATTCTATGCCATACCAACAAGTTTTCTCTGAACTGAAAGCTTATAAGTTTGTGATTGATAACAAAACTAAGAAATCTGACAGCAAAGATGAATCTTCATCTAGCAAGAATGTGGCTTTCAAAGCCAAAGAGAAATCCTGTAAAGCTAGAGAGTCTGATAACTCACCTGCTAAAAATTAGGATGAGCAAGAGGATAAGCTAGTACAATTGGCTAGGAGGTTTGAAAGACTCACTAGCAGATATGGAAAATACAAGAAATATTACAGGAACAACAAGTACAAAAATAGGAATAACTCAGAAGCTGAGGACAGATCCATTGAGAAAAGGAAGGACCACAAAGCTGAAGGTTCCTCATCCAAAAAGAAGGACTCCAAGACCAAGGAGGAAAGTGATCAGGATGATGATACCAACAAATGCTATAACTGCCAGAAGAAAGGTCACTTCCAGTATGACTGTCCTGAGCTGAGTGCCAAAGAAAGAAAGGAGAGACAAACCAAGAGAGACAGAAAGATCTCTAGCAAGAAGGCTATGATTGCGGAAGAAGAAGAACAATCTGAAGAAGGATCCAGTTCTTCAGATGAGATATTCTCAGATAGTGAAAGTGATGATGTCTGCCTTGTTGCTATGGAGGAGGTAAATTCTTCTATCTCTATTGTCTACACCAGCACCTGAGTTATCATGTTCATTTGTAACCAGTAACTTTGACCTGATGGATTCTTTTGAGAATCTTATGAAGGACTATTCTGTGTTACAAGAACTGTTCATAGAAACTCAAGAGCAGAACAAAGAACTGACTGCTGAGAATCTGAAGTGGAAAGACTCTAATACTGCTAAGATTACTTCTCAATTAATGGGAACTACTGATGAACTAGATGTTCTGAAAGTACAACTCTCAGAAAAAGAGAAAGTGATAGAGATCCTAAATGGAAAATTAGAGAATCCACTGAGGTGATTCAGCTTATCAGGACTGAATTCAATGACTTCTTTGAGAAGCATGAAACTCTAAAGAAAAGTGAGGATAGTGCGCAGAGAAAGTTAGCTCTATTGAATTCTGCATCTAAAGTAATAGATGAAATTCAGAGTTATCAAAGACCTGTAACTATAAAGGCTGGATTGGGATATAATCCAGGGGGAACCTCACAAGGTCTTCTGAATGCTGCTTCTTCTAGTAGTACTAAGATTGTCTTTGTTAAACCGGTGACATGTACTAATCTTCTCACTGAAGAACAACCCCGAGTTTTAGACAAGGGTAAAGGACCTATGGTTTTATAAAAACTGAAGGTTCAGGTAAGAAAGCCCAAACCTCAGGAAAAGGCTAGAAAATCTGAACACTCAGTAGAAAATTTTCAGGCCAGTACTTCAAAGCCCCAGGCTAAGAATACCAACCTGAAAAGATCTGCACTGAACCATCAGAGGAATTTTCAGAAGAAAAACACTCAGCAGAGATATTCTCAACTAAAAAGACCAAGTCCTCAGATTACTGAAAGACCACAATTTTAGTACAGACAACCTAAACCCTACTTGCCTAAGGGTAAAGGTTTTTTGAACCCAAGTCAGCAGAGACAGAGACCAGCTGCACCAAAGCCAAGGCATTTGAACAAGAGTCCTGAACCCAAGAAGAACTCTAAGGCTCATGTTCATGCTAAGGCTAGCACTCATACACAAGGTACTGCCAAGGCACCTAGGGTGGTGAATGTGTATGTAGATGTTTATGGGAGACAAATCAGCCACTCTAAAGTAATTAGAGTTATCAGGCAGATTTAGGTTCCAAAAGGTACAACTAACCTGGTAGGACCCTACACCAAATGGGTACCTAAGACCTGATCTGTTTTTCAGTTAAAGGATCAGGTAAAGGAAAAGGGCACTGAGTTGAATGAAGATAACATAGCCCTGATGAGTGGAAATGAATTGGCTCCTGCTGCATGGTATCTGGACAGTGGATGTTCAAGACATATGACAGGATATAAACAATTACTCACTGACTATGTTGAGCAAAGAGGCCCTCAGATTACATTTGGAGACAACTCCAAAGGACAGACTGAAGGATATGAAACTCTTGAAGTTGATTCTGTTCATATCTATGGTGTTTCATATGTTTCTGGTTTAAAGCATAACTTGCTTTCAATCAGTCAATTCTGTGACAAAGGATTCAGTGTTGAGTTCTCAAAGAACTTATGTTATGTGAAAGACAATACTTCACAACAAATATTACTGACTGGTACTAGAAAAGGAAATGTGTATCTTGCTGATTGGAAATTATCTCCTAAAGATACATGTTTGGTTGCAAAAAGTTCTACTGATACCAGTTGGTTGTGGCATAAAAGGCTGAATCACTTAAACTTCAAAACCCTGAACAAACTTGTAAGATTAGCACTTGTGAGGGGGTTACCCAATGAAGTGTTCAGTAAAGATCATGTATGTGATGCCTGTCAGAAAGGAAAACAAATCAGAGCATCATTCAAAAGCAAAGTAGAAGTGTCTACTGACAGAATACTACAACTGTTACATATGGATCTCTTTGGCCCAGTAACACCTGTGAGCACCAATGGCAGGAAATATACACTTGTGGTAGTTGATGACTACTCTAGATATACATGGGTCATATTCTTACTCAGTAAGAAAGAGACTCAGACAAAACTGCCAGAATTACTGAAAAGACTCAGTACTGAAAAGAATCTGAGTATGGTCAAAATCAGATCAGATAAAGGCACTGAATTTATCAACCGTATTATATCTGATTATTGTGTAGCAAATGGTATAGCTCATGAAATATCAGATGCAAGGACCCCACAACAAAATGGTGTTGCTGAAAGAAGAAATAGGCTCAGAAAGAAGCTGCAAGAACAATGATTGCTGAAGCTGATATTCCTAAGAGATTTTGGGCTGAGGCTATCAACACTGCATGCTACTCTCAGAACAGATCCATGCTGACAAAGAATCAAGGAAAAACACCTTATGAGCTGTGGAATGAAAGGAAGCCTCTTGTTTCTTTCTTTCGTGTGTTTGGTTGCAAGTGTTTCATACACTATAATGGTAAAGATCAGTTGAAAACTTTTGATAGCAAAGCTGATGAAGGGATATTCTTAGGATATTCCGAAGTCAGTAAAGGCTTCAGAGTTTACAACTGTAGGACTCTTATTGTGGAAGAAACACCTCATGTTGTTTTTGATGAATCTACTTGTGTTAAGAAGAAACGGGAACATGACTCAGGAGATTTGACCAAGAGAATCACCAGACTTAGCCTGAAAAAGAGTGATAAAACATCCTTTGAGCCTGAAAAGAAGAAGTAAATCACTTTCTATGAATGGAGTGAGTCAGACTCAGACAAAGAAGCTCAGGATGGAAATACTCAGGATGGTGGGACTCAGGATGAAAATTCTCCACTGAAGGAAAGCCAACAAACTGAAGCTGACCAATCTGAACATACACCAGTTCAGACTCAGGTATGTAATGCCGATGAAGATGTGGTCACAGCTGAGGTAAACTCTGAATCTATCAACCAAGGGGGAACAAATGTCACTGACAATGTTCTGAATGGAATTTCCCCTGAGGAAGATGATTCACTCTCTCCTTTTCTGTTGTTCCCTGAATTTGATGAATTACCTGAACCTAACATTTTTGATGTTGAGGACACTACTGAAGGGGGAACATCCAGGAGAAGATGGTTGGATAGTCATCCTACAAGTCAGATTGTGGGTGATCTATCAGAAGGAGTTAAAACAAGAAGGTTCCATGGTGAAAGTGCTCTATTATGCTTCCTATCTGAAAAAGAACCTACTGATATTGAAGAAGCTCTTCAAGATTTGTTTTGGATTACTGCTATGCAAAAAGAGCTGAATCAGTTTACAAGAAATGAAGTTTGGGAGCTAGTGGACAGACCTAAGAGGCACAATGTGATTGGAACTAAGTGGGTGTTCAAGAATAAGAGAGATGAGAACAACAACATTGTAAGAAACAAGACAAGGCTAGTTGCACAAGGTTACTCCCAAGAAGAAGGCTCGGACTATGATGAAACCTTTGCACCTGTTGCAAGACTAGAAGCCATCAGAATGTTTCTTGCATATGCTGCCCACATGAAATTCACAGTCTATCAAATGGATGTGAAAAGTGCATTTCTGAATGGTGTGCTTAAAGAAGAGGTTTATGTGGAACAACCTCCATTATTTTGTCAGAATGACCAAGTTTACAGGCTCAGGAAAGCCTTGTATGGTCTTAAACAAGCACCCAGAGCATGGTATGATACACTCTCTCAATTTCTTACTGACCATGGTTTTATCAAAGGAACTGTTGATAGAACTTTGTTCAAGATAGAAGATGGGAAGGATATCTTACTAGTTCTGATTTGTGTGGATGATATCATATTTGGTTCTCCAAATAACCAGATGTGTGAGAAGTTTTCTACCCTGATGAAAGGAAAGTTTGAGATGTCTATGATGGGGGAGATGAATTTATTTCTTGGGCGTCAGGTGAAACAGACTAAAGAAGGAATTTTCATCAATTAGGCAAAATACACCAGAGATCTAATTGCTAAGTATGGTGTACAGAATTGCAATGCAGTTAGTGTTGGAGAATTAATTGCACGGATCTATTCGGGATGAATATTTAAATACAAATTTAATTCTAACAATTATTACTATCCTGAATTAATCCTATATTAATTCAAATAATAATTCAACAACAAATCATGCATATAAACAGTTCACAAAAATCTTACGCATGCGGAATTGCTACGGGTTTACGTGAACTAACCTCTTGGAGTGGCAATGATCTCGTCGATAAAAACACACCAAAAAGCCTTTCCAAGTATTCCCTAGTCCTTGCTCGTCAATCCAGTGGAAGGAAGCTCGCGAACAATTAACAAAAGGGAAAATAAAAATTGTTGCACCACCTTTGTGGATTTACTAATTTTTCCAGCACATGGAATTGTACTTGGGAATGATACATTCATCCCCTATTTATAGAGGGGTGTTGGACAATTTTTTGGCATGGAATAGGGGAAGAAAATCTTTTTCTTGATCTCCAAGAAACCTTGAATATATCTCCTATATTCTTTTCTCCATAATTAAAATATTCCATAAAAATCCCAACTCCTCTTGTTATGGGAATTTTTTAAAAAATAAGGATCAAGATTCCAAGATTTGGATCTTCTTGAATTTATGAGATATTCTTGTATTCCAAGAATACATATCTTCCATAATATCTTTTCAAGAAAATCAAGAAAATCTTTCTTTCCCTTATTCTTTCAAGATTTTTGAAATTTACATAGTAAATAACCAAGTGGGAGATTTCTTGAATTTAATGAGATAATCTTGTATTCCAAGAATACTTATCTTCATTCCATAACAAAATTCAAAGAAAATCTTTCTCCTTTTATTTACTATTTTCGAAAAAATAGGAAAAATGGCAACAAATATTTATTTTATTTTTAAAAACCTTTTTCAGTTATTGGACTTTATGTTGGGCTACTTGAGGGGCCTTTAGGAGAATTAAGATTGGACCTTCCAATGGATCTTGAATTATCAATATTGAGCCACAATATTATTCAAGCCCATAAATATTAATTAATCCCACTACATAATTAATATTGCACTATCCATCTTAACCCATATTACGATCAATATGGCTCCCGCTTATTATTTCCGTTTTAAAATTATCTAGACCATTAATTAATTCAAGCCACTGAAATAGCTTTCCATTAATTAATATCTTTTGTCCTTGGTTAAGGAACAGTTCAACATTATTATCCATACCGAAAACTAGTTCCACTTGCAAGATTTGGTATGATAAAACTTATGAACTTCCCAAGGGGGCAAATCGAACAAAGCGTATTTGCACATGATTCTCCTCAGATTAAATCTTAGCAATCGCATGTGACCAATAATATTGCCCAAGATATAAAGTATTGAATCTCGTTGATTCTCTTCCCGTAATAAGTCAAAGCAATAATTACCAACCACAAACGATCCTATTTAAGGGACAAAGATTAAGAAATAACGAACCACTGAGGTCTAATTCTTCCTGGTTCAGTTCTGAAGAATTTGTCCTCCTCAGAGAATCCTCTTCAATGCACTAAACATGCACTAGTGTAATCTGTTGGTCAAGACAAGCCAATCTGAGCCTTACACTTCAACCTTTCACAATGGATTGTTCATTTCCATCTAGGTCGTGAATGGTGTACTTTTGGTTACAAGGGACTGTTAATTTAATCTTCTGTGATCTGGTATCACTAAATTAACTACAATGTAACACGTACTATTTATTGAACAGTTATGTAGTAAATATATGTAACATTCGATGATATTTAAAGCATCAGTGATAAACAATTTATTTCAGTAAATAAGTCCGAAATTCAGTTTGATTATTCAAAGTAAAAGCATACTTTCCAGTATAATCCCAACAATCTCCCACTTATACTCAAAGTCTGCTTTTAAGTATACTACAACATGTCTCGTGTAGTTCCTAATACGTGACATCTAATGTCACCTACACGAACCTAATAATGTCTCCCACTTATACTCAAAGCAGATTGGCAATGGTCTTGACACCCATTCCTTCCACATGTCTCTCGAATGTATTCTGAGGCAGACCCTTTGTGAATGGATCTGCTAGGTTGTCTTCTGACGCGATCTTTGCCACCTCTATATTTCCTCTCTTAACGATTTCTCGTATAAGATGGTATTTCCTTTCAATGTGTTTGCTGGCCTTGTGGGCTCTTGGTTCCCTTGAATTTGCAATCGCTCCTCAGATTGTCACAATAAATGATGATTGTCTTTGGGCAAATTCAAACTACATCCAAGTCAACTAGGAAGTTCTTGAGCCAAACCGCTTTTTTCACGCTTCTCAGCGCCTACATATTCGGCTTCCATGGTATAATCTGCGATGCATTTACATTAACGCTTCTCCATGTCATGGCTCCTCCCCATGCAAAACACACACTACCGAGGTAGATTTTCGGAATCTAAGTCCGATTGGAAATTCGAGTCCGCAGTAGCCGATGGGGATTAGACTATCCGACCGATAAACCAACATTCTATCTCGAGTTCTTTTTTCGATACTTGAGAATATTTTTAATCGCTTTCCAATGTTCTTTCCCCTTGGTTACTTTGATATCTTGCCACCATGCCAACGCAGCGTAAATCCGTCTCGCACAACATTGCATACATAAGGCTTCCGACAAATAGAAGCATAAGGAATACCTTTCATGTCATCTATCTCCTTTTGTGTCTTAGGACACATTTCCTTGGATAGATGGATTCCATGTCTGAAAGGTACGAAGCCTTTCTTGGAATCTTGCATGTTTGAATCGCTTTCAAGATGTTGTCTATGTATGAAGCTTTAAGCGATAAGCCTATCATCCTTTTCTTGCGATCTCGAAAGTGATCTTGATCCCAAGGATGTGCCCGGGCTTCCCTAAGTCCTTCATATCAAACTGCTTTTGAAAGCCATGCCCTTACGCCCCGATAACACCTTTACATCGTTCCTCGATGATCGAAATGTCGCTCACGATAGTACTAAGAATACCAATGCGCTTCCGACACACTTTTTGTACACACAAACTTTTCGAACTCGTTTTGATCAAACCCATAAGACTTTATAACATGATCAAAACATTGGTTCCAAGCTCTGGATGCTTGTTTGAGTCCGTAAATGGACTTCATGAGCTTACAAACTAGGTGTTCTTGGCCCTTTTCAATGAAGCCTTGGGGTTGTTGCATATAGATTTCTTCATCAAGACTTCCGTTAAGGAAAGCTGTCTTGACATCCATTGGCCAGATTTCAAAATCGAGATGCCCAGCAATCGACAAGAGAATCCGGATGGACTTGAGCATTGCTACAGGTGAAAAGGTTTCCTCATAGTCGATCCCTTCTTTCTGAGTATAACCTTTCGCCACAAGCCTTGCCTTGAAGGTTTCCACCTTCCCGTACGGTCCCCTTTTTCTCTTGTATACCCACTTGCAACCAATGGGTTTAACCCCATTAAGTGGTTCGACTAGCTCCCACACTCTGTTATGATCCATAGAACCTATTTCGGCTTTCATTGCTGTTTGCCAAGAAACCGCATCCTTGTCTTGGATTGCCTCATCATATGTCCATGGGTCTGATTCGTCTTGTCCGGGAATCAAGTCCGAGGACTCTCCTATCCCCATGAATCTCTCGGGTTGTTTCAGAACCCTCCCACTACGATGAGGTTCCGGTTGTGAAAGTGTGTCGTTTGGTATGTCATCTTGTACAGTTGGCAATGAGGTTAGCCCCCTTAGCTCATTTAAGGTAGTCTCACTTCTGGGTCTTCTTTTGTTCATATAGTCTTCTTCCAAAAATCTAAAGTGGGTGCTTATTACCACCTTTTGATCTTCGGGACCATAGAACATACACCCTTTTGTTCCCTCGGGGTATCCTACAAACAACCTTAATTCTGATCGAGGATCCAATTTTTCGGCTTCCTTGTCCAACACGTAGGCCGGACACCCCCAAATTTTCATTTGTCTCAAACTGGGCTTGCGCCCGGTCCACAATTCTTTGGGAGTTTTGGGAACCGATTTGGATGGCACCAAGTTCAAAATGTAAGTCGCTGTTTCCAAGGCATGACCCCAGAACGACTTGGGAAGATCCGCATAACTCATCATAGATCTAACCATTTCCAAAAGAGTTCTGTTTCTTCGCTCTGCAACGCCGTTTTGTTGAGAAGTTCCGGGTGTAGTTAGCTGGGATGCAATCCCTTTATCAGACAAGTAGTTCAAAAACTCATCGCTGAGGTACTCGCCTCCACGATCGGATCGTAGAGACTTGATACGTTTTTCCCTATGATTCTCTGCTTGAGCCTTAAATTCTTTGAATTTCTCAAAGGTCTCAGATTTATGCTTCAAAAGGAAAATATAACCGTACCTTGAGTAGTCATCAATAAAAGTGACGAAATACTCATAACCTCCCCTTGATTTGGTTGATATTGGACCACGTACGCCTGTGTGAACGATTTTTAACACTTCTTTGGCTCTATTCCCCTTGGCTCCGAATGCCCTCTTGGTCATTTTACCCTCCAAACATGATTCGCAGGTTGGAATTGGTTCAACTTGGAGAAAATCCAGTGAACCGTCTTTCACCAACCTTTGGATCATCTTTGGATTAATATGTCCCAATCTTAGATGCCATAGAAGTGTCTCGTTCACGTCTGATGAACGTTTTCTTTTCTCGGAAATAATTGATGTGTTTTAGGATGCATTTCGTGAGTGGTGTGCACAGTTAATTGTATAGAGATTATTCGACAACGTTCCATGACAGATAAATTTATCATAAAGAGAAATGGTAACAACTTTATTAAAAGTAACCGAATATCCATCAAGGTAAAGTTTAGAAACTGAAATTAAATTCTTTCTAAAATTCGGAACGTAAAGAACATCTCTTAAAATTAAAACTCTTGTCTTCAAAAGACAGGTGCACTTCTCCCACTGCTTCAGCTACCACTCTCGTAGCATCACCCAGTGTGATGAGAATCTCACTCCCACTAAGTTGTCGGGTCCGCTTGAACCCCTCTAAAGTGAAACAAACATGATCAGTGGATCCCCGTATCCACCACCCATAAATGGGAGGCATACGCCGCTAAGCAAGTTTCAACAACTAGTGCGTGAGAATTACCTTTCTTTCCATTCCTTTTGGGTTTGGAACAGGCGGCCTCCTATGTCCCTTTTCACCGCAGTTAAAACATTTTCCTTTTGGTACTTTCTTGACACCCATGCAGCTAGCTGTCTTTCTCTTACTTTTCTTAGTGATGAGTTTGCTTTAGTTCTGACCACTTTCCTTTTCTTGAGACTTGCCTTCCATTGGCCTAGATCTTGAGAAAAGACTTTTGGTCACCAATGCTTCGTCTTTCTTTCCTAAATGCTTCTCTATTTTCTCCAAGGCTTCTTGTAGAATGTCCATAGTAAACATGTGATCACTCATCACAAAACTACAGTAAAACCCATCGAAGCACCTTGGAAGAGTTAGCAAAAGAAATTTGATTTGGGCCTCATCACAATACTTAGTACCGAGATAAGCCAGTTTTTCAAAATGGCGTTTAATTCTGAGAACATCTCCCTTACGGGTGTTCCCTCAGCCATCTTTAGCCTGGCCACGTCATCCTTTTTAAACTGATTGATCATGCGGTCTTTTGTTAAAAACATTTCTTCAAGACTTTGTATAATTTCTGCAGCAGACCCAACACCTTCATGAATGTGTCTCAAATCATCAGACAATGAAGTCAAGATTACACATTTCATGGGTTCATTTGCCTGCTCCCAAATATTATACAAGTGCCTTTCCGCATCAGTTGATCCATCAGTAGGCATACAGGGCTTGGGTACATCAAGAACCCAATGATGTTCTTGTGCCGGTAGGATAAAACTCATATTTCGTTTTCAAACAACATAGTTATCACCAGTTAATTGGTGTTCTTTGAGTGTATATAATTGTGGATTAAAAGGTTGTGACATGATGAACTGAAATAAATAATAATATGCATAAGCACAAATATATCACAAAATTCTATCACATGTTTCATATTAAAATCTCAAAAAATATGAACATGCATTAGCCAACATCTCAAAACAGTTTAAATAAGCCACGTGGGGTGGGTCATTATTTAAACACATTCAAGCAGGTTATAAACAAGAACAGTTACAAACCTTTAATAACTAGATTAATAGTTGGCTCCCACTTGACCAATATAAAATTGACAGGGACTTCGGGGAAGTATATGCATATCAATTTTATACCTAAGTAATAACAATGATTAAATAAAGAATTATTATTTCATTTTGAACGAGCCTCGTGGGGAGGGCCATCATCGCCACTAGTAATAATCCACAATCATCCATTTGGAATTTATTCATGTGAAAGCTATCTTTTGACCGTCCCGTAGGGGGAATTTCTCCAAAAGAATTCACAAATAAATAAATCATGGAGGTCAAAATTAATTCAATTTTATTATCCAGAATAAAATTGTCAATTAATTGTTTAAGCATACTTAGTAATTTTTGAAAGTGACATTTTTCAAAACATTTTCCCATGCATCGCAAATTTAAACACAATTTAAATAAGCATAAATAATGCATAAACATTAAAACAAAAATTAAACATATTGGGCACATTTATCCAATTGTCATGGTTAATTTTTGTCATGTCTTGATCTTGAGAAATTGTCTTCATAGCCTTCATCGTTCGTCTCGAAAAGCTCCCACTTGACAGTCTTAAAAAATGCCTTGTCAAGCCATGTCATCGACCAGCTCGCGGGTCGGAGTGCCCGCCTAGCACTCCCCCGGCCGTTTCAAGTGGCATCCGTCTTGGCGTCTTGGCGCCGCCCGGCGCATGTCGCCCAAGGCTTCGCCCTCGTCTCGGCGGCGTCGCCCGCGACGCCTCGGCAAAGACGCCCTTGTCGCCGAAGCCGATCCTGTATTCCACCCCTCGCCACGCCCCCACGCTTCGTTCACACACTGCCCAGGTGTCCGCGTCGTGCGCGATGCCTCCCTTCAGACGCGTTCACGACACACGCACCCGCCACGCCTTGCCCGATCCCATCTTTTAATTCTTCGTCTCCGCCTCCATTTCCAATCTAGTTACAATTTATTTACAAAATAAATAAACCTAGATCTAGACTAGTCTATTACATTGATCAAATCAAATAAATTCTAATCTACTCGTGGATTTTCTCACGAGGCAAAACGAATTCGAACGAATCGAATTAAAAAAAACACAATTTATATGCATGCATAAATAAACACATTAAATTCCATGATAATTGGATACCTGGAAAAAAGATCCAGCAATTCTACTATCCAATTTCAAATTTAATGAAAACGAATTAAATTACAATTTAAAATTCAGAGCCCGAAACCGAGGCTCTGATACCAGTTGTTGGGGAATTAATTGCACGGATCTATTCGGGATGAATATTTAAATACAAATTTAATTCTAACAATTATTACTTGCATAAATTAATCCTATATTAATTCAAATAATAATTCAACAACAAATCATGCATATAAACAGTTCACATAAATCCTACGCATACAGAATTGCTACGGGTTTACGTGAACTAACCTCTTGGAGTGGCAATGATCTCGTCGATAAAAATACACCAAAAAGCCTTCCCAAGTATTCCCTAGTCCTTGCTCGTCAATCCGGTGGAAGGAAGCTCGTGAACAATTAACAAAAGGGAAAATAAAAATTGTTGCACCACCTTTGCGGATTTACTAATTTTTCCAGATCATGGAATTGTACTTGGGAATGAAACATTCATCCCCTATTTATAGAGGGGTGTTGGACGATTTTTTGGCATGGAATAGGGGAAGAAAATCCTTTTCTTGATCTCCAAGAAATCTTGAATATATCTCCTATATTCTTTTCTCCATAATTAAAATATTCCATAAAAATTCCAACTCCTCTTGTTATGGGAATTTTCGAAAAAATAAGGATCAAGATTCCAAGATTTGAATCTTCTTGAATTTTTGAGATATTTTTGTATTCCAAGAATACATATCTTCCGTAATATCTTTTCAAGAAAATCAAGAAAATCTTTCTTTCCCATATTCTTTCAAGATTTTCGAAATTTACATAGTAAATAACCAAGTGGGAGATTTCTTGAATTTAATGAGATAATCTTGTATTCCAAGAATATTTTTCTTCATTCCATAACAAAATTCAAAGAAAATCTTTCTCCTTCTTTTATTTACTATTTTCGAAAAAATAGGAAAAATGGCAACAAATATTTATTTTATTTTTAAACATCTTTTTCAGTTATTGGACTTTATGTTGGGCTACTTGAGGGGCCTTTAGGAGAATTAAGATTGAAACTTCCAATGGATCTTGAATTATCAATATTGAGCCACAATATTATTCAAGCCCATAAATATTAATTAATCCCACTACATAATTAATATTGCACTATCCATCTTAACCCATATTACAGTCAATATGGCTCCCGGTTATTATTTCCCGTGTTTAAAATTATCTAGCACATTAATTAATTCAAGCCATTGAAATAGCTTTCCATTAATTAATATCTTTCGTCCTTGGTTAAGGAACGGTTCAACATTATTATCCATACCGGAAACTAGTTCCACTTGCAAGATTTGGTATGATAAAACTTATGAACCTCCCAAGGGGGCAAATCGAACAAGCGCACTTGCACACGATTCTCCGTATTAAATCTTAGCAATCGCATGTGACCAATAATATTGCTCAAGATATAAAGTATTGAATCTCGTTGATTCTCTACCCGTAATAAGTCAAAGCAATAATTACCAACCACACGCGATCCTATTTAAGGGACGAAGATTAAGAAATAACGAACCACTGAGGTGTAATTCTTCCTGGTTCAGTTCTGAAGAATTTGTCCTCCTGTAGGTCCTCTTCAGTGCACTAAACATGCACTAGTGTAATCTGTTGGTCAAGACAAGCCAATCTGAGTCTTACACTTCAACCTTTCACAATGGATTGTTCATTTCCATCTAGGTCGTGAATGGTGTACTTTTGGTTACAAGGGACTGTTAATTTAATCTTCTGTGATCTGGTATTAGTAAATTAACTACAATGTAACACGTACTATTTATTGAACAGTTATGCAGTAAATATATGTAACATTCGATGATATTTAAAGCATCAGTGATAAACAATTTATTTTAGTAAATAAGTCCGAAATTCAGTTTGATTATACAAAGTAAAAGCATACTTTCCAGTATAATCCCAACAGTTAGAATTCCTATGAATACTAACTACAAGATGGATCCTGATCCTGAAGGCAAATAAGTAAATCATACTGATTATAGAGGGATCATTAGATCATTTCTATATCTCACAGCAAGTAGGCTTGATATTACATTTGCAGTTGGAATATGTGCAAGATACCAAACTAATCCTAAGGCTAGTCACATGGAGGCTGCCAAAAAGATTTTGAAGTATCTTAAGGGCACTATGAATAGAGGATTATGGTATCCAACTGATGATATCCTTGAATTAACTGGTTATTCAGATGCTGATTATGGAGGATGTAGAATTGACAGGAAGTCTACTACAGGAACTTGTCAATTTCTTGGAAGTAAACTGATATCATGGTTTTCAAAGAAACAGACCTCAGTAGCAACCAGTACTACTGAAGCTGAATACATGGCTGCAGGAAGCTGTTGTGCACAGATTCTTTGGCTCAGATAACAATTGAGGGATTATAAGATTATAGCCAATGAAGTACCTATATTTTGTGACAATAATAGTGTAATTGCTATTACACAAAATCCGGTATTGCACACCAGATGTAAGCATGTTGATATCAGACATCACTTCATCAGAGATCATGTTGAAAAGAAGGATATAAGGATGGAGAAAATCATACTGATAAACAAAGGGCTGATATCTTGACTAAACCTTTGGCTGAATCAAGATTTCAGGAACTATCAGTAGAATTAGGGATGTTGGATCCAGTTGAATGAATTTCACTGAAGGGAGAAGTCCTTCAGGAGCATGTAGTTATTCAGGGGGAATAACTCAGGACAAAATTTTCTCAGGATGGAAACTGAGACTCAGGACAAATTTTGTCAGGATCAATATTCAGTAAGGTTTATGTGTTCAAATAATCCTGAAGTTATATTGATACATGCATTAAATTCAGTAGCATTTATTACACAAGGGATTACTCAGTAATCATTTGAAATAAATGAAAAGACCTGAACTTTTAAAGCGGGAATGTCTTTGACTGAAAAAGACGAACAATCGCCTCGATTTCCGAGAAACGTCCATTTGTCAACCTATAAACTGCTACTTGCCTATTGTCCAGAAAAATAGCCAAAAATAACCATTTTTCTTAGAGATTTTCTTTAAATCTCAGATTAAATCTCAACCCTTCATCATATTATCGAGATTTAATCACAACCATTAATCTTTAGTTCACAGATCATATATAAGCCAAATGTTAACCCTCAATCGTTTATTTCTCACATTTAAACGATCAAAATTCCCAAATCCTTAAACCTTCAAATCTTCAAACCCTTCATACACACTACCCAAAATCTTTTGTTTCTATCATAATGGAGTTTCCTAACTATTCGATGATCAAAGTACTCGCAGAAATAGAGAAGCCGTATTTTGAACATGTAGTAGCCATGATCGACAACAAGGCAACCAAGTAGAAGAAGAGGCTCTAAACATGTTGCGGGTGGCTGGATTGACACGACTGGTGAGCAATATGCCAGAATCTGAACTCGCCCAAGAAGTGTTACAATTTGTTGTTAACCTTCGAGAAGGAGGACGAGGAGGACTAGTTTCGAAGCTAAGTTTTGGAACTTATCCGAAATCGAAAGTAGAGGTGGTTTGTTCTAAACATGTAATACTGTCCTTAGACGATATCAACTCTGAGTTTGAATTAAGTGATAAAGGAGAAGATCCAGCATTGTACATGTCTGGTAGAGAACAAGAAATTTTGGACCGATTTGCAGAAACCAAGGTGGAATTGAATGGTGCATTGCACAAACGGTGTTTAAAGCCCAAATACCAAGTTTTAATCGACATTGTTACAAAATACTTGATGAGCACATCTGGAAGTCTGAAGTAGGTGAGCAGGAACAAGTTTAGGCTCATGGCTGCGATAGAGGACTCACCCTCTTTGGACTTGAACTGGTTGAAATTCTTGGTGGATTGCATCCTTCACCAAAACCAGAAACTGAAGTATGCAAAAGGTGCATTCACTAAAAATGGGAAGGTCTTGTTCGGGACGAAGATCAGCTTTTTGATCAAAACCTTGCCCAGGGAGAATATGTTTCTGATGACAGGAGTTGAATTTTCTAGGACTCGGATCATGTTCCGAAAGGCTAAATCTCAGAAAAGAAAGGTTGCTCCATCAGGAGGCCAAAGCTCTATGATTCAGGAGGAATCTGAAGATCAGGATGATTCCAGTTCTGATCAGGATGATGTTGTGATTGCTGATGTTGTCCAGAAGCCTGCCAGGATAGCATCAGTAAAACATCCTTAAGCTTCAGGACAGGAGGAAAGAACGAAGCAATCTCATGATCTTCTGAGGATCAAGAGGGAAACTGGAGATAAGATGAAGAAAAAGACATTGGCCCCTCAGAAACGAAAAAGACTTCAAACTATTGCAGAGAAAGAGGCCAGTGGTGCTGAAGAAACTCAAACTGAAGCTCAGAGAGAATCTCCACTTCAGGTGCTTGCTCAAGTAGTAAAAGATGTTCAGGAGCAGGACACTGAAGAACATGTATTCTCAGAGGTACTCGAAACTTCCCTGAGCACTGATAAAATATCTCAGGAGATTTTCAAGGGACCACAGGAGCAGACTGAACCTCAAGATCTGCTGAGTTTGGATACTCTCCTCAAAGAACCATTTCTTGATCCTTCAGCACTTCAACTCGTCCAATCCGAGCCTGATATTCCAGAGAGCCCTGAATTGAAGAAAGGTGAAGCAGAAGAAACAAAATGGCGAAGCAAGGGGGGAACGGTTTATCTTGGACTGATACCCTGAGCTTAATGCTTATCCTGACCTTCAGGATATTTTCTTCAGGCTCAGGACAACAGTTTATATCCTAAATCAGACACTCCCAGAGATGCTGAACATTGCCTCTTTCAGAGGAGAAGATTGGTAGAGTGCTGAGACTGCTGCCCTGACAGAGTTCTCAGGTTTCAGGAAAACCAAGCTGAGGATGAAAGTGGCTGATTTTGATGAACTGGTGAAACAGAAATTAGCTAAAAGGAGGACTGCTGAGACAGATGCATCCAGTTCTCATAATCAAGGAGAAGATGGGGATCAGGGAGGTGAAGGAGAAAAGCAATCTGAACAAGAAAAGGAACTTCAGAAAGATGTTGAGACAGAGAAAGACACTGAGAGTCACATGGAGAAGGAAACTGATGCTGAACAGACTGATGTCAGACAATCTCAGACTGAAGTTAGCACTCTTCAGGTACCTTTTGGCACTATTATACATTATGCCGAAGATTCTGAAGTACCTAGCTTTAAATATGTTGTTTATGATATTCAGACTGAGGCTTGTTTGGAGCACCCATCTCAATTAGAGACAGTTGTATTACCTCCAGTGATTGATTTCACCCCAATCCTAGATTAATTGAAGAAGGTGATGCCAATGGTGAGAAAGTGACTCAGATTGAAGAAACCTTAGCAAGTCAATCTCAAAAGCTGGACAATCTGAGGCCATCATCTGACATGCTGCAAATTCAAACAACACTCTCATATAAGATGACAACACTGGATGTGAAGATTGATGGAATTAAGACAGAACTCAATGCAAGTATGGAGCAAAGATACCAGGCCAGAACTGCATATCTTGAGGCCAAGCTAGTTGAGAAGAATGAGCAATTGATCAAGACCGCTGTTGAGGAAATGAGCACTCTGCTCATGTCCAAAATGACAGAGATGATGCATGAAGCCTTCTCAAAACAGTTTGCTCCACTTTCAGATAAATTTTCCATGGCCAAAAACTACATGATGAGACTGGAAGATGAGCATGATCAATTGGCTGGGGAGGTGTGGAGCTTAGGCAAAGCGCAATATCATATGGATATTGCATTATCCCAACTTCTCCCAAGGCATGATGCCAAAAAGGGGGAAAGACCAAGTTCGAAAGGACAATTGGATAAGTTGTTGGCACAGACCTTGGAGAAGAAAGCCAGAGAAGAAGCTGATGCAAATAAGATCTTGGATACTCTGAGGGAGATTGAAGCCACAGAGAAATTGAAGTTCAAAGAAGTTGAAGAACCTAGCTTCACTTAGGCATCAGAACAGATTGTTCAGGAAATCACACAAGAAAAGATGTTTGACAGAAAAAAGATTGAAACAAGCAAGGCAGGGAAAGAACAAGCTAGACCTGAGAAGAGAAAAGCAGTTGCTTTTGTTGAACAAGAAAGGAAAAAAAAACAAAAGTTTCAAAACCTGTGCAAAGGAAGCTTGTGGTGGATTTTGATGACTCTGAAGAAGCTGGACCCGATACACAACCAGAGACCTTCAATACAAAGAAGACTCTGAAAGCCCTACAGATTGAAAAAGAGAAAAGAACTGCTGCTTCTGTTTCGGGTGCTCCACTGATCAGGAAGAAAAAGGAAGAAGAGCAGAAGAGAAGGGATGTATTCAGAAAGTTCATTGGCAAGAGGAGAGGTACTGAGAAGACTCAGAAATGGTCGCACATTGATAAGTGGATGCCTTTACAAATAAATGATGCATGGGAGGAAATCAAGAAAACCTTCTGGTTCTATTATGAGATTCTGAGAGAATGGAGAGGGAGCAGCTCAGACAAGAATGAGGCATTCATTGAATATTTGCTGACATTCTATCCTGAGTATCTGCAGAAATGGATCAACCTGGCAGATGAAGGCAACACTCAGATTATGGCTCCAGGACCATACATGTACCCGGCTCTTAGATTTGAAAATGGCTATGTGAATGAAGTAGCCATCTCTCAGGAAATTGCTGAGTATGCTCTTCAACTAGGTTTAACAGGAAACAATCCAGAGATCATCAAGAAAAGAGATGAATTGAAGAAGAGGTACTATGGGATGTTCAACTTGGAAGTACCAGAGGATGAAATTGAAGAAGACTGAAGACTATGTATGTCTGTTTTTCATTGTACAATGTAACTCTTATCTTTCATCAAAGAAAAATTTATCTTTTGTGTTCAAGATAATATCTCATTATCTTCTTACATGTTCTTACTTATTTGATATGACATTTGAATGTAATAGTCAACTGAAACCTTAGTATAGGTTAGGTTTTATCAAATGTAACAAGATGGTTTTGGCATCATCAAAAAGGGGGAAATTGTTGGGAGATGAATTTAATAAAGATTTTGATTAGATCTCAAAACCCCTGAGTATGACATGTATCAGGACATCTTGATAGTATAGAATCAGGATCAGGTTTCAATAGATATTAAGACTCAGGATTATCTGCACCATGTATAGTCAGCAGATATAGATCAGGGAATTTTAGTACCCTGAAGACTCAGAAGACTCTGAAGAATCAGAAGTATCCTGAAGACTCAGAAGAATCCTGAAAACCCGAAGATCCTGAAGACTGTTTGTGTACTGATAAAAAAGGACCCTGAACCACTATCTTAATGAAATAGTGTTATGTTCATTCCTAGTACAAACAAACAGAATGTTAGACATTTGTGGACATTAAGGAACATATCAGATCAGAAAGATCAACTTAAAAAGAGTCGTTTGTTTGTCTCTGCTCAAAAGAAGACTTCGACCAATGAGGAGGCAACAACAACGTACTGTACTGACACTAAAAGCGACATCTCACTGAGAAATGCCAGGTCTGATATCTTCCAGTTCACACAAATTGGTGATTGGCTACTTGGCTGTATATTTCCTAAAACATGCAAGAGTGTGTTCAAACCACAAAATAGCCGTTCATCAATAACAAGAAGAGGAAACTCTTGATGCTATCTCTTCCAACGGATAGTTTTTCAAAGAGTGACCATTGGAGAAGTTGCCTATAAATACGAATGACCTTCTGTTGGGAAATTAGGGGTGCCCGGATCTATTCGAGTTGAATTTAAATACATATTTAAATTAATCAATTAATTACTAACATGAATTATTCCTAATTCAATTCAACATAATAATTAATAAGCAAGTTATATCATGCGAGCACGTATTTCACGTAAAACCTAAGCATGCGGAATCTAGGAATTACGTAAATACTAACCTTTTGTAGAGACAACCGCTGAGACGATGGATCTACCCAAAGTGCCTTCTCAAGTATGTCCCACGTCCACAAACGTAATCCGGTGGGAGGATTATCAACGAACGATTTTAATATTAAAGGAGAAAATAAAATATTTGGCCACCACCTTTGTGGATTTCTAATTTTTCCAACACATGGAATTGCACATGGGGATGAAAAACTCATCCCCTATTTATAATACATAGGGTGGTCGAAAATTTAGCCCTATGAATAAGATGGGAATTTTTTTTTCTTGATCTCCATGAAATCTTGAATATATCCAATATATTCTTTTCTCCATAATTAAAATATTCCACAAAATATCCCACCTCCTTATATTATTAATATTTTCAAAAATATCAAATAAATAGGGAAGAAATAAGATCTTTTTCCTTTTTTGAACTTATGGGATAAACTTGTATCTCAAGAATACTTATTCCACAAGATCTTTCCAAGAAAATCAAGAAAAAATCTTTTCTCTCTCCCATCTTATTTTTTTTCAAAATTATTGGAAGAATTGGGCCAAAATATTTTCTTCTCCTTTTCATTAGTTGAACTTTAGTTTGGGCTACTTGAGGGGCCTTTAGGAGAATTAAGATTGGACCTCCAATGGGTTATGAAGCTTTAATATTTAGCCAAAATATTATTCAAGCCCATTAATATTAATTTACTCCACTATAAAATTAATATTGAACTATCCATCTTAACCCACATTACGACTTCACAATAATATGGCTCCCGGACATTATTTCCCGCGTTTAAGATTATCTTAGTCCATTAATTAATTAAGTCACTGAACAGACTTTATATTAATTAATATCTTTGTCCTAGACAACTCAACATTATTATCCATACCGGAAATAAATTTCCACTTGCAAGATTTGGTATGATAAAGATTCTGAGCCCACCAAGGGGACAAATCAAGCAAGCCGTACTTGCACGTGATTCTCCATATTAAATCTTAACGATCATCGTGTAATTAATAATATTGCCCAACGTGACACGTACTGACTTTATCGAACAGATATGCAATAAATATATATAACATTCATTCATATTTAATGCAGCATGTGATAAATAATTTATTTCAGTAAAATAAATAAGAAATTCAGTTTTGTTATACAAAGTAAAAGCATACTTTTCAGTATAACCCTAACAATCTCCCACTTATACTCAAAGTCTGCTTTTAAGTATACTACAGTATGTCTCGTGTTCTATGTTACATCTAATGTCACCCTACACGAACCTAATAATATTTCTCCCACTTATACTCAAAGCAGATTGACAATGCTCTTGACACCCATTCCTTCCACATGTCTCTCGAATGTACTCTGAGGCAGACCCTTTGTGAATGGATCTACTAAGTTGTCTTCAGATGCAATCTTTGCCACCTCTATATCTCCACTCTTAATGATTTCTCGTATAAGATGGTATTTTCTTTCTATGTGTTTGCTGGCCTTGTGGGCTCTCGGTTCCCTAGAATTTGCAACTGCTCTGGCGTTATCACAGTAAACCGTGATCGTGCTGGGCAAATCCAGAATGACGTCCAAGTCCACCAGGAAGTTCTTGAGCCAAACAGCTTCTTTCGCTGCTTCACAAGCAGCTACATATTCGGCTTCCATGGTAGAATCGGCGATGCATTTCTGCTTAACGCTTCTCCATGTCATGGCTCCTCCGCCCATGCAAAAAACACTACCCGAGGTTGACTTTCTAAAGTCTATGTCTGATTGGAAATCTTAGTCCGTATAACCGATGGGGATTAGACTGTCCGATTGATAGACCAACATTCTGTCCCGTGTCCTCTTCAGATACTTCAGAATGTTCTTAACCGCAGTCCAATGCTCTTTCCCAGGGTTACTTTGATATCTTGCAACCATTCCTACGGTGAAGCAGATATCCGGCCTCGTGCACAGCATCGCGTACATGAGGCTTCCCACAGCCGAAGCATAAGGGATGCCCTTCATGTCATCTATTTCCTTTTGTGTCTTGGGACACATTTCCTTGGATAGATGGATTCTGTTGGTCCGGTGCTAATGAGTCTCACACGTGTATGGGGGGGGGAATACACGTGTTCAGTGATTTTTAAAACTTTTCTTTCACTGAGGTCAGATGGGTCAGGTTATCCTGATGATTGAGAAACACAGATTGCCCTGAGTCAAAGTCTACTGAGACAATGATCCTGAGCTGCTTTCAGAAGCTTCAGATTAGCCCAACTGAGCCTGAGTTTTATCAGAGATCCTGATCGCTTGGATCGATATAATTATCTTATTGAACCCTCGAAGAGTTAGTTCGGTTTGGTAACTATCTCGTTTCTAGCTACTCAAGTGTCTTGAATGGTTGGCCCTAAGTTTATACTTTCGTTTTAGCTTTTGGTTTAAAAATCTTCCCTACAATAAAACAGTGATTAAGGCTGTGATCAAGTTGATGCAAGTTCAGTGGATTGGTTCCAACTGAATATCAGCGAATTATGTTTCAGTGAAAAACATGCAACATATAATAATGCAGTAAAGAAATCAAAACAACACAACAATTATAGTGGTTCAGAGACTCAAGCTCCTACGTCCACTCTCTCTGATCTTCAGAGAAATTCCTTAACCACTTCCTAAAGCTTTCTGGCTAACTCACTGTAGCTTACTCACTTTTCTACCTTGAGTTTTCTGGTTGACTCACTGCAGCTTACTAACTCAAACACACACAAGTGTTCAGACTACCACAAGTAGCTTACTAACTTCTTCTCTAGAGTTTTCTGGCTAACTCACTGTAGCTTACTAACTCTTTACAACTCCAACTCACCAACAAAACACACACAAACTACCTTACAAAGGGTTTGGGTTTTGGGTTGGTTTCCAACTAGGATGAGATATCCTTTACAATAAGAACAATGTAAAGGCTAGGATATCTCTACTAAGCTTTGGATATTTCTTATCAATCTAGGCTTAGGGAATGAGCTATCTCCAATGTGAAACACTTGAGAAATTCTATGGTTTTCGAGTGCTTCAATTTGCAATAATATGAATGAGCTCTTGAGTTGCTTTAATTTCCCGTGACCTCTTAATGTAAAGGGTCACTAGTATTTATAGGCAACTTCACCAAGGTCACTCTTGAAAAACTATCCGTTGGAAGAAATAGCTTTACGAGTTTCCTCTTATGGTGTTTGATGAACGACTATATTTAGGGTTTGAATACTCCCTTGCATGTTTTAGGAAATATGCAGTTCATGTAGCCAATCACCAATTTTTGCAGTCTGGAACATTGTACTCTCGACATGATTAAAGGTCTGTCTCTTTTCGATGTCGATAAAAATCAGATGTTGTCTTCCTTTGATTGGTTCTTGTCTTCAGTAAATGTAGACAAACATAACGGCTCTTTTTGGTCAATCTCTCTGAATGAGACAACTTTAAACAACACTTGGACTTAGTTCCTTTTGTCTGCATATGAATGTTTTGGGTAATATCTACTTTTCTGAATATTTGCGTTTTTCTCAGTTTTGTAGTCTTCAGATAGATATTATCTGATGCCTCTCTGAACATTCGGGTTATCTTGAGTATTGATATCTTCTTTGAGTCTTGATAACTCTTTGGTCTTGATATCTTACATGCCTTGATATCTTGAGTCTTGATGTCTTACGAGTCTTGATATCTTGAGTCTTGATGTCTTACGAGTCTTGATGTCTTGATGACATCTTGAGTCTTGATGTCTTGATGACATCTTGAGTCTTGATGTCTTGATGACATCTTGAGTTTTTGGTGTCTTGATGACATCTTTGAGTCTTGATATCTTCCGAGTCTTCGATGTCTTCGAGTCTTTAGTGTCTTGATGACATCTTGAGTCTTGATGTCTTGATGACATCTTGGGTCTTCAATGTCTTCATGACATATCGAAGTCTTGATGTCTTCGATGACATCTTGAGTCTTAAGTATCTTCCGAGTCTTCAGTTACTTCAGTTACATACTGAGTCTTCAATTTCTTCAGCAACTTACTGAGTCTTCAGTTTCTTCAAAATCTAACCTGATCTATATCTGCTGGCTATACATGGTGCAGATAACTTCCTGAACAATCTATACTGAAACTGACTCAGTGTATCAAGATTATCCTGAACATGTCATACTCAGGGGTTTTGGGATCTAATCAAAACTTCTTTATTAAATTCATCTCCAAATAATTTCCCCCTTTTTGATGATGCCAAAACCATCTTGTTACAAAAACCTAACCTATACTCAGGTTTCAGTTTGTCCATTACAATCCAAAATGGTAATTCTTCCAACAATTTCAAAACATAAGGCATATCAAACATAAAAGACATGTAAAAAGATAATGAGATATTATCTTTGAGCATAAAGATAAAATTTTCATTGATGCAAGATAAGAGTTACAGATTACAATGAAAATCAAAAACACAAACAGAAGAACAAAGTCTTCAGTCTTCTTCCACTTCATCCTCTGGCACTTCTAGGTTGAACATCCCATAGTATCTCTTCTTTAGTTCATCCCTTGCTTTGATGATATCAGGGTTGTTTCCTGTTAGGCTTAGCTGGATGGCATACTGAGCTATCTCCTGAGAAATGGCTGTCTCATTCACATAGCCATTCTCAAATCTAGGAGTTGGGTAAGTGTATGGACCAGGGGCTACTATCTGAGTATTTCCTTCATCTGCCAAGTTGATCCAACTTTGCAGGTACTTAGGATAGAATGTCAGTAAGTACTCAATGAAGGCTTCATTCATATCCGAGCTGCTCCCCCTCCATTCTCTCAGAATCTCGTAATAGAACCAGAAGGTTCTCTTGATCTCCTCCCACGCATCATTGAACTGAATAGGCATCCATTTGTCAATGTGCGACCATTTCTGAGTTTTTTCAGTACCCCTCCTTTTGCTCAAAAACTTCTTAGAACCACTTCTTCTTTTCTGCTCTTCTTCTTTCTTTTTCCTGATCACAGGAACACCTGATACAGAAGCAGCAGTCTTCTTCTCTTTTTCAATTTGAAGGGTTTTCAGAGCTTTCTTGGTATTGAAGACTTCTTTTTCAGCTTCTTCCTCAGATTCTTCAAAATCTATTATCAATTTCCTCTGAGTAGGCTTAGAAGCTTTAGCTCTTTTCTTCTTTTCTTGTTCTACAAATGCCACAACCTTTCTCTTTCCAGGTCTGACTTGTTCTTCACCGTCTTGGCTTGTCTCAATTATCCTTCTACCACTCAGTTTCTCAGAAATTACTTCCTGAATAGTTTGCTCAGAAGTTTGAGTGTAGATAGGTTTCTCAGCTTCTTTGAACTTGAGCTTCTCAGTGGCTTCAACTTCTTTTAAGGCATCAGTAATTATTTTTTCTTCAGCTTCTTTCTGAGCCTTTCTCTTCAAGGTTTGTGCCAACAACTCACTTAGTTTGCCACCAGGCCTTTCCCCCTTTTTGGCACCATACCTTGGAAGAAGTTGAGAAAGTGCAGTATCCATATGATATTGCTCTTTGCTTATACTTTGCACTTCCCCTACCAACTGATCATGCTCATCCTCTAGCCTTCTCATGTAATTTTTTGCCATTGAGAACTCTTCAGAAAGAGGTGCAAACTGATTTGAGAAGACATTATGCATCATCTCTGTCATCTTGTTCATGAGCATAGAGCCCATTTCCTCAACAGTTGTCTTGATCATTAGATCATTCTTCTCAACCAGCTTGGCTTCTAGATAGGCAGTTCTTTCCTGATACATCTGCTTCATCTCTGCATTGAGCTCAGTTTTGACTACATCAATCTTGCCTTCCAAAGTAGTCATTTTATCTGCAAGAGATGTTTGTAGTTGCAGCATGTCTGAAGATGAACTCAGATTTTCCAGCTTTTTAGATTGGATGGCCAAGGTTTCTTCAATTTGAGTCACTTTCTCCACCATTGGCACCACCTTCTCCAATTTATCCAAGATATGACTGAGACCAATCTCTGGAGTGTGTACAACTTTTTCCACCTGAGCTGGGTGCTCCATCTGAGCTGGTTGCTCCAACTGAGCTGGTTGCTCCCACTGAGCCTCAGTCTGCATATCATACATAACAGATTTAAAGATAGGAACTTCAGTAGCTTTGGCATAATGTTTAATAGTGCCAAAAGATACCTGAAGAGTGCTAACTTCAGTCTGAGGATGTGTGATATCAGTCTGTGCAGCATCAGTGTCCATCTCCATCTGAGTTTCAGTCTCCTTTTCTTTCTCAGCATCTGTCTGAGGTTCCTCCTCCCCCTCAGATTAATTTTCAGCATCAGCTTCCTTATCCTTATCTCCTTCTGGATTCATAGAACTGGAGGCATCAACATCAGCTTTCTTTTTCTCAGCCACCTTTTTCTTTACTAGCTCATCAAAGTCAGCAATTTTCATTCTGAGCTTGGTCTTCCTGAACCCAGAGAACTCTGTCAAAACAGCAGTCTCAGCATTCCACCAATCTTCTCCTCTGAAAGAGGCTATATTCAGCATCTCCGGAAGAGTCTGATTCAGGATGTAGACCGTGGTTCTGAGTCTGAAGAAAAGATCCTGAAGGTCAGGATATGCGCTCAGCTCAGGGTATCTGTTAAGAATGAATCGTTCCCCCTTGATGCGCCATTCAGTTTCTTCTGCCTCTCCCTTCTTCAACTTTGGGCTTTCAGGAGCAGTAGGATCGGATTGAACAAGTTCAAGTGCTGATGGATCGAGAAATGGTTCTTTCAGGAGCGCATCCAAAATCAGCAATTCCTGAGGTTCAGATTGATCTGAAGCCTGAGCTGGTCTTTCTTCAGTAGGGATATGAGGTCCCTTGAAGATTTCCTGAGAAATTTTATCTAAGCTCAGTGAGGTTTCGAGTACCTCAGAGAAAACCTGTTCCTCAGTTTCTTGCTCCTGCACATTTGTCACAACTTGAGCAAGAACCTGAAGTGGAGATTTCAACCCTTGCTGGCCTTCAGGTTGAATTCCTTCAGATTCACTGACCTCTTTCTCAGCAATAGATTGAAGTTTTCTGCGCTTAGGAGCCAGTTATTTCTTCTTCAGTTTTTCTCCCTTCTCCCTTTTCACTTGCATCAGGGCTTTCCCCCTGGCTTGTTTGGCTTCTTCAGTAGTCTCCTCTTCAGCAGTCTCCTCCTGAGACTCAGATATTTTCTCTTTCTTTCTCAAAGTCTTCTTTGTTGGTGGTTTGAACATGATTTTAGACTTTGGAAAGGAAGTGGAATCGGCGAAGATGTCCTCCTCTTCTCTGCACATCTCCAAGATAAATGCAATCTTGGTCGCATGAAGAATCTTTCCTTTGACAATTACTGAGCCATTCACCTTCTGAATCTGTTTGGCTTGATCACTCACCACCTTGATCAAATAGTGCAGCCAGTTGAATGCCGTGGAAGGTGAATCTTCAATCGCCGCCATTAGCCTTAACTTAGGCGTGCTTATCTGTTCAAAGCTACCAGATCTACTCATAATGCATTTGCTTACAATATCCAGCAATACTCGATATTTAGGCTTCAAATGACTTTTATTCAGAGTAACTTCAAACTTTACTGGATGCTCTGTAATTTTATCCAGATATTCTTGTTCCCTACCCATCATATATACCGTAGGGTCTTCACCTCTATCGCTTAGTTCATATATGGCATTAAGATTCTTAGGAATAATATATAATTCCCTAACAAAATCCACATATTTTGAACTATGCTCCAAATGCAACACCGTAATCTTAGACTCTATGCAATTTTCGTCATCCAATTGCATATTAGAAACAAACTCAATTACCTCCTTGGCATATTCGGCCTCTGGTTGATTTGCGACCAGGCATGTAAGCTTTGCCAACCGAATCATATGCAACGCCTCCTCCTCGTGAGTTGCATTTGACGAGCTTTCTAGAGAAAAGACATATTCGTACCAAGGTTTATTGGAAATGGCAAGTTTGTCGTATACAGAAAGTGTCATTTTTGGAGAATTTCTGGTGAAGGGTTTTGAGATAGGCGAAAATTCCTGGGCAATCGAGGGTTTCGAAGCAGAGTGTTTTGTGAAGATGAAGGCTTTTTTGGAATAGGGCTTTGAAAGAAATTTTCCAATGGATATAGGTTTTTGATTTATGGAAAATCGTGTAGATGAAGAAATCGACGGTCGAGATTAAAAACCGACTAAATTGGGTATATGAAAGGACAATTTCACAAATACTTAGCCACCAATTTATCCCTATTGGTGATTAATGAACAGTGCATTTAATTATTGTTCCTGCAGACCATTAACTTTCCTCGTGTATTTCAAAGGTCCCGCCCAAATATTCCTTCAGGTGTTTTGTTATTTATTGCCAATGATTACTGAGATTCAGTTAGACAATAAATGTGTTGCATGAGTCAATACTTCTTCAGACTAATTTTCTCCATCAATCTTACTGAGTTTTGACCTTGATAAAATGTCAGTATAATACTGAGTACTGATCTTCAGGATAACTGAGTTTTCCAAGACTTAGTGTTCAGTACTCTCAATTTTATCCTGAGTTTCTCAGTAAAAACCTGAGAAAACTTCATGCATCTGAAAACCTTCAATTTTTCAGATTTGCTTTAATACCTGGATCCAACATACCTAATTCAACTGATAGTTCTTGAAATCTTGATTCAGCCAAAGGTTTAGTCAAGATATCAGCTCTCTGTTTATCAGTATGAATTTTCTCCATTCTGATGTCTTTCTTCTCAACATGATCTCTGATGAAGTGATGTCTGATATCAACATGCTTACATCTGGTGTGCAATACAGGATTTTGTGAAATAGCAATTGCACTATTATTATCACAAAATATAGGTACTTCATTGGCTATAATTTTATAATCCCTCAATTGTTGTCTGAGCCAAAGAATCTGTGCACACCAGCTTCCTGCAGCCATGTATTCAGCTTCAGTAGTACTGGTTGCTACTGAGGTTTGTTTCTTTGAAAACCATGATATCAGTTTACTTCCAAGAAATTGACAAGTTCCTGTGGTAGACTTCCTGTCAATTCTACATCCTCCATAATCAGCATCTGAATAACCAGTTAATTCAAGGTTATCATCAGTTGGATACCATAATCCTCTATTCACAGTGCCTTTAAGATATTTCAGAATCTTTTTGGCAGCCTCCATGTGACTAGCCTTAAGATTAGCTTGGTATCTTGCACATATCCCAACAGCAAATGTTATATCAGGCCTACTTGCTGTGAGATATAGCAGTGATCCAATGATCCCTCTATAATCAATGTGATTTACTGATTTGCCTTCAGGATCAGGATCCATCTCGTAGTTAGTATTCATAGGAATTCTAACTGCATTGCAATTCTGTACACCATACTTTGCAATCAGATCTCTGGTGTATTTTGCTTGATTGATGAAAATTCCTTCCTTAGTTTGTTTCACCTGAACTTCTTTGTCTGAGTCTGATTCACTCCATTCATAGAAAGTGACTGACTTCTTCTTTTCAAGTTCAGAGGATGTTTTATCATTCTTTTTCAAACTAAGTCTGGTGATTCTCTTGGTCAGTTCTCCTGAGTCATGTTCCTGTTTCTTCTGAACACAAGTAGACTCATAAAAAATAACATGAGGTGTTTCTTCCACAATAAGAGTCCTACAATTGTAAACTCTGAATGCTTTACTGACTTCAGAATATCCAAAGAATATCCCTTCATCAGCTTTGCTATCAAAAGTTTTCAACTGATCTTTACCATTATTGTGTATGAAACACTTGCAACCAAACACACGAAAGAAAGAAACAAGAGGCTTCCTTTCATTCCACAGCTCATATGGAGTTTTTCCTTGGTTCTTGGTCAGCATGGATCTGTTCTGAGAGTAGCATGCAGTGTTGATAGCTTCAGCCCAAAATCTCTTAGGAATATCAGCTTCAGCAGTCATTGTCCTTGCAGCTTCTTTCAGAGTCCTATTTCTTCTTTCAGCAACACCATTCTGTTGTGGGGTCCTTGCAGTTGATGTTTCATGAGCTATTTCATTTGCTGCACAATAATCAGATATGATATGATTGATAAACTCAGTTCCTTTATCTGATCTGATTTTGACCACACTCAGATTCTTTTCAGTACTGAGCCTTTTGAGTAGTTCAGGCAGTTTTGTCTGAGTCTCTTTCTTACTGAGTAAGAATATGACCTATGTGTATCTAGAGTAGTCATCAACTACCACAAGTGTGTATTTTCTGCCATTAGTGCTCACAGGTATTACTGGACCAAAGAGATCCATATGTAACAGTTGTAGTATTCTATCAGTAGAAACATCTACTTTGCTTTTGAAAGATGCTCTGATTTGTTTTCCTTTCTGACAAGCATCACATACATGATCTTTACTGAACACTTCATTGGGTAACCCCCCTTACAAGTGCTAATCTTGCAAGTTTGTTCAGGGTTTTGAAGTTTAAGTGATTCATTCTTTTGTGCCACAACCAACTGGTATCAGTGGAACTTTTTGCAACCAAACATGTATCTTTAGGAGTTGAACTCCAATCAACAAGATACACATTTCCTTTTCTAGTACCAGTCAGTAGAATTTTCTGTGAAGTATTATCTTTCACATAACATAAGTTCTTTGAGAACTCAACACTGAATACTCTGTCATAGAATTGACTGATAGAAAGCAAGTTATGCTTTAGACCAGACACATATGAAACACCATGGATATGAACAGAGTCAACTTCAAGAGTTCCATATCCTTCAGTTTGTCCTTTGAATTGTCTCCAAATGTGATTTGAGGGCCTTTTTGCTCAACATAGCCAAATGATTAGTTGCTTATATCCTGTCATATATGTCTTGAACATCCACCGTCCCGTGTACCATACACAAAGGAGCCAATTCATTTCCACTCATCAAGATTATGTTGTTTTCATTCAAATTTTAGTGCCCTTTTCCTTTACTCGAAAAACAGATCGGTTCTTAGGTACCCATTTGGTGTAGGGTCCTACCAAAGTTAAATTTTACCTTTTGGAACCCAAATCAACCTAACAATTCTAATTACTTTAGAGTGGTGATTTGTCTCCCATAAACATCTACATACACATTCACCACCCTAGGTGCCTTGGCAATATCCTGTGTATGAGTGTCACCTTTAATGAAACATGAGCCTTAGAGTTCTTCTTGGGTTCAGCCTTTTGTTCAAATGCCTTAGCTTTTGTGCAAACCGTCTCTGTCTCTTGGGTTCAGAAACCTTTACCCTTAGGCAAGTTTTAGGTTGCTGTCTTTGAAATTGGGGTCTTTCAAGTCGAGGACTTGGTCTTTTCGGTTGAGAATATCTTTCTTTGGGTGTTTCTCTTCCTAAAATTCTCGATGGTTCAATCGCAGATCTCTTTAGGTTGGTATTCTTAGCCCGAGGCTTTGAAGCATCGCTCGAAGATTTCCTCTTGAGTGTTCAGGTTTTCTAGCCTTTTCCCGAGGTCTAGGCTTTCTTCCCTGAACCTTCAGTTTTTCTAAAACCATAGGTCCTTTACCCTTGTCTAAAACTCTGGGCAGTTCTTTAGTAAGAAGATTAAATGCCATTTGGTTTAACAAAGACGATCTTGATGCTACTAGAAGCGAAGATTCGAAGACATTGTGAGGTTCCCCCCGGAATGTATCCCAATCCAAATTTTTATAGTTGCAGGTCTTTGATAACTCAATTTCATCTATCACTTTAGATGCAGAAATTCAATAGAGCTAACTTTCTCTGCGCACTATCCTCACATTTCTTTAGAGTTTCATGCTTCTCAAAGAGGTCATTGAACTTAGTTCTCTTTAGTGGATTTCTCTAATTTTCCATTCAGGATCTCTATCACCTTCTCTTTTTCTGAGAGTTGTACTATCAGAACATCCAGTTCATCGATGGTTCCCATCAATTGAGGCGTGATCTCAAACATTTTTAGAGTCTTTCCACTTCCAGTTCTCGTGATCAATTCCTTGTTACGCTCTTGAGTTTCGATGGCGATTCTTGTAACCTGACGAATAGTCCTTCATAAGATTCTCAAATGAATCCATCGAGTCAAATTCTTGTTTTCTAATTGAACTTGAGAACTCATGTGCTTGTGTAGGAGCAACAACAGAGATAGAAGAATTTACCTCACCCACAGCCATAAGACAGATATCATCACTGTCACTATCTGAGAAAATCTCATCTGAGGAACTGGAACCTTCTTCAGAATGTTCTTCTTCCTCAGCAATCATAGCTTTCTTGCTGGAGATCTTCCTGTCTCTCTTGGCTTGTCTTTCCATTCTTTCTTTAGCACTTAGCTCAGGACAGTCATATTGGAAGTGACCTTTCTTTTGACAGTTGTACCATCTGTTGGCATCATCATCCTGATTACTTTCCTCCTTGGTCTTGGAGTCCTTCTTTTTGGATGAGGATCCTTGACTTTTCTCGGTCTTTTTCTTTTCTCGATTAGATCGTCCTCGACTTCGAGTCTCTCTTGTACCTGTGATTCCTGTAAAATTTCTTATATTTCCCATATCTGCTATTGAGTCTTTCAAACCTCCATGCCATCAGTACTAGCTTATCCTCCTGCTCATCCTGATTTTTGGCAAGTGAGTTCTCAGACTCTCTAGACTTACAGGATTTCTCTTTGGCTTTGAAAGCCACATTCTTGCTAGATGAAGAATCATCTTTGCTGTCAGATTTCTTAGTTTTCTTGTCAATCACAAACTCATAAGCTTTCAGTTTAGAGAAAACTTGTTCATATGGCATGGAATCAATATTTTTGGTGTTTTCAATCACCACAGCATGTATATCCCATTTCTTAGATAATCCTCTAAGAATTTTCAGTGTCACTTCTCTCTGTGGGTATCTTTTCCCAAGAGCATTCAGATCATTCATAATGCTAGTGAATCTGACCTCAAGTTTGTCAATGGATTCACTATCTTCCATTTCAAAGCTATCAAACTTTCCAATAGCAACAGAAAATTTGTTTTCCTTTATATGATCTGTGCCTTGACACATAACAGCAAGTGTGTCCCATATTTCTTTTGCAGTTTCACAGTGAGAAATCATCCCCATAACACCATCATTAATAGTGCTATACAAAGTATCTTTAGCAATGTAGTCCAGATTGACTAACTTTCTCTCATCAGGAGTAAGTTGATCATCAGACTTTGGAAATTCATCTCTGGGATCATTCCTCTCAGTATCAGTGATTCTGGGATTCACAACAGTAAATTTGAATGGTCCTTCAGAAACCACTCTCCACATTCTTTCATGTTGTGAATACAGATGAGCATGCATTCTCAATCTCCATAGGTCATAGCTCTCAACAGAGAACATAGGAAGTTTCTTAGAAGGCATGATGACTGAGCCTTGTAAGATATCAGCAAACAGATCTATTCAGTAGACCACCAAAGTCTTTCAACAAAATAGACTATGGCTACCAAAGCAAGTGGTCAAATTGAACCACTGCTCTGATACCACTTGTTGGTCCCGGTGCTAACGAGTCTCACACGTGTATGGGGGGGAATACACGTGTTCGATTTTTTTAAAAACTTTTCTTTCAATCGAGGTCGATGGGTCGTTTATCTTGATGATTTTGCCCTGAGAAGCACAGATTGCCCTGAGTCAAAGTCTACTGAGACAATGATCCTGAACTGCTTTCAGAAGCTTCAAATTAGCCCAACTGAGCCTAAGTTTTATCATAGATCCTAAGGCGCTTGGATCAGATAATTATCTTACTGAACCAGTTTGGTAACTATCTGTTCTAGCTACTCAAGTGTGCGGAATGGTTGGCCCTAAGTTTATACTCGTTTTAGCTTTGTTGAAAATCTTCCCTTCAATAAAACAGTGATTAAGGCTGTGATCAAGTTGATGCAAGTTCAGTGGATTGGTCCAACTGAATATCAGTGAATTATGCTTTCAGTGAAAAACATGCAACAGGTAATAATGTAGTACAGAAATCAAAACAACACAGCAATTATAGTGGTTCAGAGACTCAAGCTCCTACGTCCACTCTCTTTGATCTCCAGAGAAATTCCTTAACCACTTCCTAAAGCTTTCTGGCTAACTCACTGTAGCTTACTCACTTTTCTACCTTGAGTTTTCTGGCTGACTCACTGCAGCTTACTAACTCAAACACACACAAGTGTTCAGACTACCACAAGTAGCTTACTAACTTCTTCTCTAGACTTTTCTAGCTAACTCACTATAGCTTACTAACTCTTTACAACTCCAACTCACCAACAAAACACACACAAACTACCTTACAAAGAGTTTGGGTTTTGGGTTGGTTTCCAACTAGGAAGAGATATCCTTTACAATAAGAACAATGTAAAGGCTAGGATATCTCTACTAAGCTTTAGATATTTCTTATCAATCTAGGCTTAGTGAATGAGCTCTCTCCAATGTGAAACACTTGGGAAATTCTAGAGTTTTCGAGTGCTTCAATTTGAAATAATACGAATGAGCTCTTGAGTTGCTTTAATTTCCCATGACCTCTTAATGTAAAGGGTCACTAGTATTTATAGGCAACTTCACCAAGGTCACTCTTGAAAAACTATCCGTTGGAAGAAATAGCTTTACGAGTTTCCTCTTATGGTGTTTGATGACCGGCTATATTTAGGGTTTGAATACTCCCTTGCATGTTTTAGGAAATATGCAGTTCATGTAGCCAATCACCAATTTTTGCAGTCTGGAACATAGTACTACTGACATGATTCAGTCCCCTTCGATTTCAAAGGATAAAAGAAAGTATGTTGTCTTCCTCTCGATTGGTTCTTGTCTTGATAAATGTAGACAAACATAATGGCTCTTTTTTGGTCAATCTCTACGAATGAGACAACCTTAAACAACACTTGGACTTAGTTCCTTTTTCTGCATATATGAATGTTTTTAGGCGATATCTCTTTTCCGAATATTTGCGTTTTTCTCGGTTTTTAGTGTTCGAGATAGATATTATCTGATGCCTCTGAACATTGAGGTTATCTTGAGTATTCGATATCTTCTTGAGTCTTCGATAAAATCTTGGGTCTTCCGATATCTTGATATCTTCGAGTCTTGATGTCTTCCTGGCTTTGAGTCTTGATTATCTTCGAGTCTTGATGTCTTGATGACATCTTGAGTCTTGGTGTCTTCGATGACATCTTGAGTCTTGATGTCTTGATGACATCTTGAGTCTTGATGTCTTGATGACATCTTGAGTCTTGATGTCTTGATGACATCTTGAGTCTTGATATCTTCGAGTCTTCGATGTCTTACGAGTTTTCGTGTCTTGATGACATCTTGAGTCTTCATTGTCTTGATGACATCTTTGAGTCTTGATGTCTTCATGACATAGTGAGTCTTGATATCTTGAGTCTTCACCATTTCTTGATTACTTCTCGAGTCTTTAGTTTCTTCAGCAACTTACTGAGTCTTCAGTTTCTTCAAAATCTAACCTGATCTATATCTGCTGGCTATACATGGTGCAGATAACTTCCTGAACAATCTACACTGAAACCTGACTCTGTCTATCAAGATTATCCTGAACATGTCATACTCAGGGGTTTTGGGATCTAATCAAAACTTCTTTATTAAATTCATCTCCCAACAGATTCCATGTCTGAAAGGTACGAAGCCTTTCTTGGAATCTTGCATGTTGAATCGCTTCAAAACGGTATCTATGTATGAAGCTTGCGAAAGCCCGATCATCATTTTCTTGCGATCTCGAGTGATCTTGATCCCTAGGACGTGACCGGCTTCTCCCAAGTCCTTCATATGAAACCGCTTTTGACAATGTCCTCTCTACGCCCCGACAACATCTTTACATCATTCCCGATGAGCAAGATGTCGCCTCACGATAGTACCAAGAATACCAAGGCGGTTACACACGCTTTTTTACACACATAACTTTTCGAACTGCTTTTGATCAAAACCGTAGGATTTTATCATTTGATCAAAACATTGATTTCAAGCACGGGATGCCTGCTTCAGCCCATAAATGGACTTCTTTAGCTTGCAAACCAGATGCTCTTGGCCTTTTTCCATGAATCCTTCAGGTTGTTGCGTATAGATTTCTTCATCAAGACTTCCGTTGAGGAAATCTGTCTTGACATCAATTTGTCAGATCTCAAAAGTTAGATGCGCAGCAATCGACAAGAGAATTCAGATGGACTTGAGCATGGCTATGGGCGATAAGGTTTCCTCATAGTTGATCCCTTCTTTCTGAGTGTACCCTTTCGCCATGAGTCTCGCTTTAAAGGTTTCAACCTTCCCGTCCGGTCCCCTTTTTCTCTTGTATACCCACTTGCATCCAATGGGTTTTACCCCATTAAATGGTTCGACTAGCTCCCACACTTTATTGTGATCCATTGAACCCATCTCGGCTTCCATTGCTATTTGCCAAGATGTCGTATCCTTGTCTTGGATCACCTCGTTGTAGGACCATGGATCTGATTCTTCTCCTGAGATCAAGTCCGAGGACTCTCCGATCCCTAAGAATCTCTCGGGTTGCCGAACAACCCTCCCATTACGACGAGGTTCTGATTGTGTAGGCGTGACACGTGGTATGTCTTCTTGTACAGTTGGCAACGGAGTTGGCCCCTTAAGTTCTTCCAAGGTAATCTCGCTTCTAGGCTTTTTATCGTTCATATAGTTTTCTTCCAAAAATCTAAAGTGCGTACTGATTACAACCTTTTGATCTTCGGGACCATAGAACATGCATCCCTTCGTTCCTTCAGGGTATCCTATAAACAACCTTAATTCCGAACGTGCATCCAATTTCCCAGCTTCCCTATCCAACACGTATGCCGGACACCCCCAGATCCTCAAGTGTCCTAAACTGGGCTTTCGCCCTGTCCACAACTCCCTAGGGGTTTTTGGAACCGATTTGGATGGCATTAAGTTCAGAATATAAGCCGTTGTTTGCAAGGCATAACCTCAAAATGATTTTGGTAAATCCGCATAACTCATCATTGATCTTACCATTTATAGAAGCGTTCTGTTTCTCGTTCTGCAACCCCATTTTGTTGAGGGGTACCGGGTGCAGTCAACTGGGATGCAATCCCTTCTTCCGACAAGTAGTTCAAGAATTCATCGCTGAGTTATTTGCCTTCACGATCGGATCGTAGAAACTTGATACTCTTTTCCTTATGATTCTCTACTTGAGCCTTAAATTCTTTGAATTTATCAAAGGTCTCAGATTTATGCTTCATTAGGAAAATGTATCCATAACGCGAGTAATCATCGATAAACGTAACGAAATACTCGTAGCCGCCTCTTATTTTGATTTGCATTAGACCACATACATCGGTGTGGACGATCTCCAACACTTCTTTAGCTCAAGCCCCTTGGCTCCAAATGCCCTCTTGGTCATTTTACCCTCCAAACATGATTCGCAAGTTGGAAATGGTTCAACCAGGAAAGACTCCAATGAACCATCTTGCACCAACCTTTGTGATCCTTTTTGGATTAATATGACCTAATCTTAGGTGCCAAGGAAGTGTCTCGTTCACATTGGTCGAACGTTTCCTTTTGCTCAAAATAGTAGATGAGTTATAGGATGCATTGTGTGTGTGATGTGCACAGTTAATAATGTAGAGATTGTTCCATAATATTCAATGACAGATAACCACATCGTTACGAAAAACAGTAACATGCTTATTAAAACGAACAGAATATCCATCAACAAATAGTTTTGAAACTGAAATAAGGTTTTTACGAAAAACTGGAACATAAAGAACATCTCTTAAAATTAAACTCTTGTCTTCAAAAGACAGGTGCACGTCTCCCACTGCTTCAGCTGCCACTCTCGTAGCATCGCCTAGCGTGACGAGGATCTCTCTTCCACTAAGTTGTCGGGTCCGCTTGAACCCCTGTAAACTGAAACAAACATGATCAGTGGATCCCGTATCCACTACCCACGAGTGGGTAGCATACGCCTCCAAACAAGTTTCAACAACTAGTGCGAGAGAATTACCTTTCTTTCCATTCCGCTTGGGATTGGAACAGGCCCACCTCCAATGTCCTCTTTCGCCACACTCCAAACAGATCTTTGTACTTAATCTTTCATCTTTGAAGTTTGAATAGAACTGGTTAATCCTGTTTGTCTCTTCATTTATCTTACGACCAATTGGCCTAGAAAAGGAAGAGGACCCTTTTGTAACCATGTTCACTTTCTTGCGCTCATTGTCCTTTTCGACCAATGTAAGGGCTCTCACAAGATCATCCACAGTAAACTCCATATCTTCCATTAGATACGTTACATAAGGATGATCGTAGCTCTTTGGCAGAGAACTGAGAATGATATCAATTTTGGTTTTGAAGTCATATTTTTCGGAGAGATATGTCAATTCTTCAAAGAGAACCATAACCCTAAGAATGTGTTCTTTTGCATTCATTCCTTCTTCCATTTTCAGCTTGACCAAGTCATACTTAATGCTTTGGATTGCTATATGGGACGGATGTGCAAACATCGCTTCGAGGTTTCCCATAATGTCTGCAGGTGATGCAAAACTTTGATGAAGACGTTTTAACAAATCCGACATGTGTGTCAAGATTATGTCCTTTATCAATTCATTTGCAAGCTTCCATTCATTATATTCCATCTCTTCCCATATATTAGAACTCTTAGCTAGTTCTTTGGGTTTTGGTGCATTAAGTACCCATTTGGATTCATGTGAAGTGAGGGCATTCATAAGGTTATGTTTCCAAACTAAATAGTTATCTCCAGTAAGAAAGTTGTCTTTCAGTATATTGAACAGTGGATTAAAAGGTTGCGACATGATGATACTGAAAATAAACATACATCTTGTGTCAATATCTGGATCAACACAAAGAAAATCACATAATTCGATCACTTGATTCAAATTGAAATCTCAAAAAAATATGAACATGCATCAGCCAACATCTCAAAACAGTTTTAAATGAGCCTCTTGGGAGGGTCATCATTTAAATCACATTCAAGCAGGTTACAAACAGGAACAGTTACAAACCTTTAATTCTTAAAAAAAATTAATAGTTGGCTCCCTCTTGACCAATATAAAATTGACAGGGACTTCGGTGAAGTATATGCATATCAATTTTATACCTAAGTAATAACCATGATTAAATACAAAATTACTACTTCGTTTTGATCGAGCCTCTTGGGAGGGTCATCGTCGCCACTAATAATAATTCACAATCATCCTTTTGAGAATTTATTCATGTGAAAGCTATCTTTTGGTTGTCTCTTAGGGGAATTTCTCCAAAAGAATTCACAAATAAATAAATCATGGAGGTCAAAATTAATTCGATTCAAAATGAAATTAATTATTAAAACATACTTAGTAATTTTTGAATTTGAGATTTTTTGTTGGGCAATTCTCATTCCAACACATTTAAACAAATTAAATAAAGCACAAGAAAATACAACAATAAATCAAGCAAAGCAGAAAAATAAACATATTGGGCACAAATTATTCAATTGTCATGGTTTGATTTTTCTTGGCTTGATTTTGAAGAAACGCCGTCTTGAATTTCTCCCACTCGAACGTCTCAAAAAATCACGTCCCGTACACCGACCAGCTCCCGGGTCGGGGTGCAAGCCTTGCACCCGACCCGGCCGTGTCGACTTCACCCGTGCGGACACGCCATAGCGCCCAACGACGCGTCGCTAAGCGTAACTTCGGCACCACTCGGCCAGACCTCGGCGGGCGCGCACCCACTCCATAAAGGCCATACAAGACGCCACCACACTTCGCCAGCCGCTTCGTCGCTTCGCCCGCCTCGACGCATCTTGTATGGCTGGCCTCAAAGACCCCCACCTCGGCGGCTTCCGCGCGTCCCACTTGGTCCCACGCGCCTCCGTCCGCACGGCTCCGATCTCCACCGCCTTCGGCTGCTCGCCCTTGCCCGCCTGCTTTGCCGCTTTGTCCAAGCACAAGGCGTGCCTCCCCTAAATGCGTTTAGCGCGACACGACATTTGCTACTTTCCGTTCCGGATCCGTTTTAATTTCTCACCTCCGTCTTCGTCTTCGATCAGGTTACAATTTATTTAACGAAAAATAAATACACCTTAAATCTAGACTAGTCTATTATATTGAACAAAACAAATAGCCTAATCTACTCGTGGATTTTCTCACGAGAAAAACAAATTCGAACGAGTCGAATTAAAACCATTCATACGCATGAAATAAATAGACACATTAAATACCATGACAATTGGATACCTGCAAAACAGATCTAACAATTCTACTATCCAATTTTCAATAAAATTTAATGGCCAACATAATTTAAATAACAATTTAAATACAGAGCTAAAAATCGAGGCTTTGATACCAGTTGTTGGGAAATTAGGGTGCCCGAATCTATTCGAGTTGAATTTAAATACATATTTAAATTAATCAATTAATTACTAACATGAATTATTCCTAATTCAATTCAACATAATAATTAATAAGCAAGTTATATCATGCGAGCACGTATTTCACGTAAAACCTAAGCATGCGGAATCTAGGAATTACGTAAATACTAACCTTTTGTAGAGACAACCGCTGAGACGATGGATCTACCCAAAGTGCCTTCTCAAGTATGTCCCACTTCCACGAACATAATCCGGTGGGAGGATTATCAACGAACGATTTTAATATTAAAGGAGAAAATAAAATATTTGGCCACCACCTTTGTGGATTTCTAATTTTTCCAACACATGGAATTGCACTTGGGGATGAAAAATTCATCCCCTATTTATAATACATAGGGTGGTCGAAAATTTAGCCCTAGGAATAAGATGGGAAAATCATTTTCTTGATCTCCAAGAAATCTTGAATATATCCAATATATTATTTTCTCCATAATTAGAATATTCCACAAAATATCCCACCTCCTTATATTATTAATATTTTCGAAAATATCAAATAAATAGGGAAGAAATAAGATCTTTTTCCTTTCTTGAACTTATGGGATAAACTTGTATCTCAAGAATACTTATTCCACAAGATCTTTCCAAGAAAATCAAGAAAACAAAAATTCTCTCTCTCATCTTATTTTTTTTCGAAATTATTGGAAGAATTGGGACAAAATATTTTCTTCTCCTTTTCATTAATTGGACTTTAGTTTGGGCTACTTGAGGGGCCTTTAGGAGAATTAAGATTGGACCTCCAATGGGCTATGAAGCTTTAATATTTAGCCAAAATATTATTCAAGCCCATTAATATTAATTTACTCCACTATAAATTTAATATTGAACTATCCATCTTAACCCACATTACGACTTCACAATAATATGGCTCCCGGACATTATTTTCCGCGTTTAAGATTATCTTAGTCCATTAATTAATTAAGTCACTGAACAGACTTTATATTAATTAATATCTTTGTCCTTGGAGTAAAGACAACTCAACATTATTATCCATACCGAAAATAAATTTCCACTTGCAAGATTTGGTATGATAAAGATTCTGAGCCCACCAAGGGGACAAATCAAGCAAGCCGTACTTGCACGCGATTCTCTGTATTAAATCTTAGCGATCGTCGTGTAATTAATAATATTGCCGAAGATACAAGGTATCGAATCGCATTGATTCTCTTCCCATCATAAGTCAAAGCAATAGTTATTAATTTCACACGATCCTATTTAAGGAACGGAGATTAAGAAATAACACACCACTGAGGTCTAATTCTTGTATATTCAGTACCGAAGAATTTATCCTCCTGTAGGTCCATTTCAGCGCATCAGGATGCACTAGTGTAATCCCTTGGCCAAGACAAGTCAATCCGAGCCTTACACTTCAACCTTTCATGATGGGTTGTTCATTTCCATCTGGGTTGTGAATTTGTACTTAGTCGTGAGGAACTGTTAATTTGATCTTCTGTGATCTGGTATCACCAAATTAACTACAACGTGACACGTACTGACTTTATAAAACGGGTATGCAATAAATATATATAACATTCATTCATATTTAATGCAGCATGTGATAAATAATTTATTTCAGTAAAATAAATAAGAAATTCAGTTTGGTTATACAAAGTAAAAGCATACTTTTCAGTATAACCCCAACACCTTCACCATTGAGAGGTTACGGGAAATCAAAGAAACTCAAGAGCTCATTCGCATTCTTGCAAATTGAAGCACTCGAAAAACCTAGAATTTCCCAAGTGTTTCACATTGAAGAGAGCTCATTACACTAGGCCTAGATTTGATAGATATATTCAAAGCGTAGTAGAGATATCCTAGCCTTTGCATTTGTTCTTATTGAAAAGGATATCTCACCCTAGTTGGAAACTAACCAAACCCAAACCCTTTGATAAGGTAGTTTGAGTGTGTGTGAATTGTTGGTGAGTAAGAATTGTAAAGAGTGAGTAAGATGCAGTTGAGTTCAGCCAGAAAGCTCTAGAGGAGAAGTTAGTAAGCTACTTGTGGTAGTCTGAAAACTTGTGTGTGTTGAGTTAGTAAGCTGCAGTGAGTCAGCCAGAAAACTCAAGGTAGAAAAGTTAGTAAGCTGCAGTGAGTCAGCCTGAAAGCTTTAGGAGAAGTCTGTTAAGGAATTTCTCTGAAGATTAGAGAGAGTGGATGTAGGAGCTTGAGTCTCTGAACCACTATAATTGCTGTGTTGTTTGCTTTCTGTACTGCATACTGTTTGTTGCATAATTTTTACTGAAAGCATACTGTTTTCTTGATACTCAGTTGGAATCAATCCACTGAATGTGCATTAACTGATTCACAGCCTTAACCACTGTTTTATTAAAAGAAGAGATTTTCAGCAAGCTAAAACGAGTATAAACTTAGGGCCAACCATTCCACACTCTTGAGTAGCTAGAACAGATAGTTACCAAACTGAACCAACTCTATTGAGTATTCAGTAAGATAATTATCTGATCCAAGCTTCTCAGGATCTCTGATAAAACTCAGGATCAGTTGGGCTAATCTGTAGTTTTTGAAAGCTGCTCAGGATCATTGTCTCAGTAGACTTTGACTCAGGGCAATTTGTGCTCCTCAGGGCAAAATTCTCAGGACTTCCTGACCCAATCTATCTCAGTAAGAAAAAGTTTTAAAAATCACTGAACACGTGTATTCCCCCCCCATACACGTGTGAGACTCGTTTGCACCGGGACCAACAGAAAGGAACAAATGGAAGCCCCTGATGGGAAGGAGCGTACAAAAACAGGCACTTCAGGCACAGCGAACGACGTAGTTCCGCGATTTGGGGGGAGGGAAGGCCCCCTTCATATGAGGTCATTGACACTGTAAATGAGAAGATCGTAGGCCACGTGGACTGGGAGATACCACTGACTGGCATAATTTTACCCGAGCAGGAGAAGATGGACGATGACTTGCAATTGCCAAAGAAAATAGCTTCGCCAACTCGGGCCATTTCGGATACCCCTGAGCCTACTACTACCAACTCCTTCAAGAATCTGGTCAAGGGTACTCCAGCTTTGGACTCAGATTCTACGGCCTCTACTACCTCCGCTAGATGGTAAGACATTAACTTAGATGAAGATACTGAGAAAGATCTGGGGGTAGAGAAGTCTGAGCAGAACATAGAGAACACGACTCCAACAAAACACATCATAAATTATCAGTCGGTGCTAACTCCAGCCGAACAACGCTATTTTGAGGCCTCTGGAGGCAAGCTGTCTCCAAAAGATCCCTTGGGCAAGCTGATCAAGGCAAAACTAAAAAGGGCCCGAACGGAAGATAACAAGAGAAGACAGGAGTACAATACACGACTGAAAGCAAAGAAGATACAGGATGCCTTAGATGCCTCCCTAGATGGAACTACAGCTGCTAGCTAGATGGCTAGCTTCATGTTTTATGATGTGCCTTTTGGCTATATGGTCACTTTTGGGCCAGAGACACTCTCTTCTTGTTCGGGTCACTTTTGGGCCCACCCCTCTTCTTTTCATTTTAATAAATCCACTTATTCGGCATCCCAAGCTTGGAACCAATGTTTTGACCAAGTAATAAATATCCTACGGCTTCGATCAAAACGAGTTCGAGAGTTGTGTATACTGCATTGGTATTCTTAGTACTATACACAGATAACATTCTACTCATCAGAAACGATGTAAATGTGTGGTCAGATATGAGGGTGTGTGTGATGTCCCGCTCAATTGAATCATGAATTTGAAACAAAATAATAACAAAACACCACTAAGCCAACAAAAAATGACTAAACCAGTGCAAGTATTACTCAATGACAGAAAGAGTATTAGCTACGAGTCTAAGAGGTATCAGTAAAACAATGAACAATAACTAAGCTCGAAATAGAGCATCTCCACGTCCCACACTTCCGATGAAGTGAATAATCGCCATGGCTCAAGGATAAGCCTGCGAATATATGGGTATGTAAGTATATGTTGGTGTTTATCAATAATCTGGGTGTGTATCTAAGCTATCACTCACATGGCTTTGTATATTGATTTTGCCTCACAGATTGAAACATACATAGGAATTCATCGTCGTTCCTGCATATGAATTCAAGATTAATTCATGAAGGCTGTAAATGATGAGAATAGAATAAACTAGAGGATGTTACCTCAAGAAACTTCACACCCCGTCATGAACAATTTCTCCCCTATGTATTCTTCGTTACGTTAGTCCGTCAGAGAATCGGATTTCTGCCAGCCAACCATCCTTGCCACGTTGACCGGTGAAACCGTAAACAAATACGGAAGAAAACTTGGGCTGCAGCTATGAAGAACATTTGGGCCGCAAAAGAGAAGAGAAGCCCACTTATTTGATTAAACACGGCCCATTACTCGAATGGCCCATGAGTGATTAATTAAGTAAGAGTCGTGTTTATAGAAAACACTATAGTGTGGCTGTCAAATCAGTTTGATATGAAGGACTTAGGAGAAGCCGGTCACATCCTAGGGATCAAGATCACTCGAGATTGCAGGAAAATGATGATTGGCTTATCCCAAGCTTCATACATAGACAATGTTTTGAAGCGATTCAACATGCAAGATTCTAAGAAAGGTTTCTTACCTTTCAGACATGGAATCCATGTGTCAAAAGATATGTGTCCCAAGACACAAAACGAGATAGATAACATGAGGGGAATTCCATATGCTTCGGCAGTTGGAAGCCTCATGTATGCAATGTTGTGCACGAGGCCGGATATTTGCTTTGCCGAAGGAATGGTAGCAAGATATCAGAGTAATCTGGGAAAAGAACATTGGACCGCTGTTAAAAATATTCTGAAGTATCTAAAAAGAACTTAAGATAGAATGTTAGTTTATCAGTCGGACAATCTTATGTACCTGAGGTAGATTTTCTGGAATCTATGTTCGATTGGAAATATGAGTATGTGCATCCTATGGGGATAAGACTGTCCGACTGATAAACTAACATTCTATCTTGAGTTCTTTTCAGATACTTTAGAATGTTTTTAACAGCAGTCCAGTGTTCTTTTCCCGGATTACTCTGATATCTTGCTACCATTCCTACGACAAAGCAAATATCCGGTCTCGTGCACAACATTGCATACATGAGGCTTCCAACTGCCGACACATATGGAATTTCCCTCATGTCATCTATCTTGTTTTGTGTCCTAGGACACATTTTTTTTGATAGATGGATTCCAGGAAAGGTAAGAAACCTTTCTTGGAATCCTGCATGCTGAATCGCTTCAAAAAAAGTGTCTATATATGAAGCTTGGGATAATCCAATCATCATTTTCCTGCGATCTCGAGTGATCTTGATCCCTAGGATGTGACCGGCTTCTCCTAAGTCCTTCATATAAAACTAATTTGACAGCCGGCACACCCTCACGTCTGACAACACCTTTAGATGGTTTCAGATGAGCAGAATGTCATCTACGTATAGTACTAAGAAGACCAAGGCAGTTTTGACACACTTTCTATATACACAACTCTCAAACTCGTTTTGATCGAAACCGTAGGATTTATAACTTGATCAAAACATTGGTTCCAAGCTCGGGATGCATGCTTTAGTCCGTAAAGGGACTTCTTAAGCTTGCAAACTAGATGCTCTTTACCTTTCGCAATGAAGCCTTCGGGTTGGCGCATATAGATTTCCTCTTCAAGACATCCGTTTAGGAAAGCTGTCTTGACATCCATTTGTCAGATCTCGAAATCTAGATGTGCAGCTATCGACAAGAGAATACAAATTGACTTGAGCATGGCTACATGCAAAAAGACTTCCTCATAATCGATCCCTTCTTTCTAAGTATACCCTTTTGCCACATGCCTAGCCTTAAAGGTCTCAACCTTCCCGTCCGGTTCTCTTTTTCTCTTGTAAATCCACTTACACCCCATTTGGTGGTTCAATTAGCTCCCACACTTGATTATGATCCATAGAACCCATCTCGGCTTCCATCGCTATTTGCCAAGAATCTGCATCCTTGTCTTGGATACCCTTGTTGTAAGACCATGGGTCTGATTCTTCTCCTGAGATCAAGTCCAAAGACTCTCCTATCCCTAAGAATCGCTCGGGTTGTCTAACAACCCTCCCACTGCGACGAGGTTCCGGTTGTGTAGGTGTGACGCTTGGTATATCGACTTGTACAGTTGGTGTTGGAGTTGACCCTCTTAATTCATCTAAGGTAATCTCATTGTTGGGTTTTCTATTGTTCATATAGTCTTCTTCCAAGAATCTAAAGTGTGTACTTATTTCAACTCTTTGATCATTGGGACCATAGAACATACACCATTTCGTTCCCTCAGGATACCCTATAAACAGCCTTAATTCCGAACGTGGGTCTAACTTACCGGCTTCCTTATCCAACACGTAAGCCGGACAACCCCAAATTCTCATGTGTTTTAAACTAGGCTTGCGCCCGGTCCACAGTTCCTTTGGAGTTTTAGTAACCGATTTGGATGATACCATGTTCAGAATGTAAGTTGTTGTTTCCAAGGCATGCCCCCAAAATGACTTGGGAAGATCCGAATAACTCATCATTGATCTGACCATTTCTAAAATAGTTATGTTTCTTCATTCTACTATCCCATTTTGTTGAGGGGTACCGGGAGCAGTTAACTGGGATACAATCCCTTCGTCTGATAAGTAGTTCAGAAAATCATCGCTGAGGTATTTGCCTCCACGATCAGATCGTAGAAACTTGATACTCTTTTCCCTAAGTTTTTCTGCTTCAGCCTTAAATGCTTTGAAGTTATCAAAGGTTTTGGACTTATCATAAGGAAAATATTGTTGGAATATAGAGGCACGTAAACCGTAATACATGTGCAGCGGAATTAAACAGTTCACCAACTACTAACATATAATTGCATAATTAAATATGAGTAAACGTAAACTGAATAATTAGAGCAATTCGTACATGGATTCCTCAACTACGGTATCCACGTAACAGTCGTTTACCAATTCTCACCGATTCGCCACCATTGAATCCCCGAGATGAATTTGCTAGGAAAATTCTAACCTAGAGATTTTATGGAGAAATTTGAAGCCTTGTATTATGAATTCTCAAGAGCGAATTCTCAAGAGCTCATATATATAGGGGAGACCCAACTTAAATATTAAGCTAACCTGATTAGGAAATAAAATCTCTAATCTTGTAAATTAACTTCCATAGATTTAATTCCCATATACATAAATCTCTACGAATTTTATTTCCATGTATACCAAATCTCTACGGATTTGATTCCATATATATCAAATCCCATAATAATATTCCATATATTATTATCGGGAATCCTATTTAATTAAATCTAATTTAATTAAATAGTAATAATAATTAATTCTAAATATAACTATTATTATATTCTCCATAAATTAAATATTAATATCCAATATAATATTTAATCAACCAACTTTAATTAGTAAACAACTGTTACTTGTTATGTGACTCATAGGCCCTCATATATCTAGTGATTAGTCAAACTAACGGTCTTAATTGAACCCTAGACAATAAATCAGACATTCTCAATATATGAGGTACATTGCGAGGAAATGTACAACTACTTGTAACTGAAACATGGGCTATTACGATAACTTCCTTTCATTCCCGGATACTCGATTAAATATTTAACATGATGAAGTGTCCATTCAAATAACTTAATCATTTTATCTATAATCGCTAATTGATCACTTATGTCACACTTGGCCACAAAGTCCAAGTTGACGTGCATATGGCGATGACTTAGATCCAATTATGATGAGAAGATGAGTATGTTGGGAAATACGGGGTGCTCGGATCTATTCGAGGTGTATTTAAATACATATGTAAATTATTCAATTAATTACTAACATGAATCAATCCTAAATTAATTCAACATAATAATTAAATAAGCAACAACAACATGCGTACACGTAATCCACGTAAATCCTAAGCATGCGGAATTTAGGAGTTACGAGATTACATACCTCTTGTAGAGACAACCGTTGAGACGATGGATCAAACCAAAGTGCCTTCTCAAATATGTCCCACGTCCACGAATGTAATCCGGTGGAAGGATTCTCACGAACAATTTTAATAAAGGAGAAAACCAAAAATATATGCCACCACCTTTGTGGTTTCTAATTTTTTCAATACATGGAATTGCATTGGGGGTGAAAAATTCATCCCCTATTTATAATAAGGGGTGGCAGATTTTTTTCTCTAGAAAAATAAGGAGAAAATCTTTTTTTTGATCTTCAAGAAATCTTGAATATATCTCATATATTCTTTTCTCCATAATTAAATTTTCCACAAAAATCTCATTTCCCTTTATTACAAGATTTTCAAAAAATACAAGGAAACAAGAATCAAGATTTGATTTCTTGAATTTATGGGATAATCTTGTATTCCAAGAATACTTATCTTTTTCCATAAAAAAATTTCAAGAAGATCAAGAAAATATTTCCTCTTCCTTTTCCTACTATTTTCGAAAAAAAATGAGGAATAATTAGGCAATAATATTTTCTTCTCCTTTTCATTAATTGGACTTTAATTGGGCTATTTGAGGGACCTTAGGAGAATTAAGATTGGACCTCCAATGGGCTATGAAACTTTTATATTAAGCCAAAATATTATTCAAGCCCATTAATATTAATTTACTCCACTATAAAATAAATATTGAACTATCCATCTTAATCCATATTATGATGCTACAATAATATGGCTCCCGATTATTATTTTCCGTGTTTAAGATTATCTAGTCCACTAATTAATTAAGCCACTGAAAAAGCTTTATATTAATTAATATCTTTATCCTTGGAGTAAAGATGGCTAGCTCAACATTAGTATCCATACCGGAAATAAATTTTCACTTGCAAGATTTGGTATGATAAAACTTCTGAGCCCACCAAGGGGACAAATCAAGCAAGACGTACTTTCACACGATTCTCCGTATTAAATCTTAGTAATCGTCGTGTAACTAATAATATTGCCCAAGATATAAGGTATCGAATCACGTTGATTCTCTTCCCATCATAAGTCAAAGCAATAGTTATTAATTTCACACAATCATATTTAAGGAGCGGAGATTAAGAAATAACGAACCACTGAGAACTAATTCTTTTATATTCCGTTCTGAAGAATTTATCCTCCTATAGGTCCTATTCAGCGCATCATAATGCACTAGTGTAATCTCTTGGTCAAGACAAGTCAATCTGAGCCTTACACTTCAACCGTTCACGATGGATTGTTCATTTTCATCTAGGTTGTGAATTTGTACTTAGTTACGAGGAACTGTTAATTTGATCTTCCTTGATCTGGTATCACCAAATTAACTACAATGTAACACGTACTATTTATTGAACAGGTATGCAGTAAATATATATAACATTCAATCATATTTAATGCAACAGTGATAAATAATTTATTTTAGTAAATAAATATGAAATTCAGTTCTGTTATACAAAGTAAAAATCATACTTTCAAGTATAACCCCAACAATCTCCCACTTATACTCAAAGTCTGCTTTTAAGTATACTACAGCACGTCTCGTGTTCTATGTGAAATCTTAATGTCACTTACATTAACCTAATAATATTTCTCCCACTTATACTCAAAGCAGATTGGTAATGGTCTTGACACCCATTCCTTCCACATGTCTCTCGAATGTATTCTGAGGCAGACCCTTTGTGAATGGATCTGCTAGGTTGTCTTCCGATGCAATCTTTGCCACCTCTATGTCTCCTCTCTTAACGATATCTCGTATAAGATGGTATTTTCTTTCTATGTGTTTGTTGGCTTTGTGGGCTCTCGGTTCCCTTGAATTTGCAACTGCTCTGACATTATCACAGTAAACCGTGATTGTGCTGGGCAAATTCGGAACAACGTCCAAGTCCACTAAGAAGTTCTTGAGCCAAACCGCTTCCTTTGTTGCTTCACAAGCAGCTACGTATTCGGCTTCCATGGTAGAATCGGTGATGCATTTCTGTTGGGAAATTTATAGTTTTGATGGAAGTTCCAAAACAGATTTGTAATAGGACCAGTCATACCTATTAGCTGACTGATGAATTAGATATCATATTAGGATGACCAGCTGAGATGTATAGACAGCTGATGTAACCTCAATATGTATAGGGAGTCCAGATCAGAAAACCAGAAAACCTACAATCAGAAAGAGTGAAGAAGAGTCTACAAGTTGTGCTAAGACAACCTGCATCAGAAGACTCAATCAGGTAGACTGATCAGGTCGGCTCAAATCAGGTGACCACCTGAAGATTCACCAAGACATACGATGTTAATCAGACAAGAAGAATGTAAACCATAGTTGGTAAAACAAACACTGAATAAGTGTACTTGTTAACCAATAAGAATGAGACACGTATGCACAAAGTTAATAATGCGGGATTTGGTGTTGCACAGTCAAACGGCTAGAAAGGACAAAATTACATGATTTCGACCATGCCGTCCCTGAAGCACGTCAAATCAAGCCTGCAAACTACCTAAAATAGCCTGAATTTTGAATTACTCTCCAATGGCTAGTTCGAATTCATGTCTATAAATATGGGATCAACCTTCATAGTAAGGTTACGGAAATTATTATCAAGCTCAAGCTCAAGCAAGATTTCCGCACGAAGAACACAACTCAAGATTTATTTTAAGTGTTCATCCTATAAAGTTCTTAGCATATAATTCTTATCCTTTAGCTTTAGGCTACTCAAATACTAGGATAGAATTTCAGTTGAAACACAACAAATTTTATACCCAAATCAAAAAGATGGGTTAAGTTTGTTTAGCAAGATTTCAGACTAGGGTTTCTAGTTTCTGATTTCTGGGATTGGTTAAGTGAGAACTCTTGAAACATCTGTTGTACTGTGTTGGACTAACACATTAAACTAAGTCCAAGTTGGTTAAGTTGGTGCCCCTGCTGATAGGGAAGAGTGGACGTAGGACAAGTTGTCCGAACCACTATAAAAATCTGGTGTGCTTTATCTGATTTACCTGCTTTACACTCTGCACACTACTTGTTAAAATATTTCATGCATATTCTGAGACTGGATCAGATTTGCATCAAGTAACTGATCTGATCAGTTTGACAGGTTGTCATCTGATATAAAAAAAATTACTCAGAATTCTGATTCAACAAAGTTGGTTTTTCACACGGGTTAAACTTAGCTTCCGCACATCCATTAAGCTGATAAACACTGAACTGATCAGCCCTCAGGAGATCAGTAAGTTGGATATCAGTCCAAATTGATTCACATGCACCCTGATCAGGCTTACTTGCTATTCACACCTAATCTCACAAAAAAGTTTTTCAGAACTCTATTCACCCCTCCCCTCTAGACTTTTGCCCTCACAAAAACCCATTCGGGACCTCCAAGTGGTATCAGAGCAGTGGTTCTACGGACCACTGTCTTTGAATATCATTGGTTCTTGAGGAAGAACCATTGTGGTCACTTGAACAGATCTTTAAAAACCTATTTTTAAAACTCATATGTTTTCAAAACTCACTATCAGCATGGATAATACTTCGGGTATGTATCATGATCTACCTAAGTTCTCTATTGATGAGTATGCTGACTGGACCATACACATGAGCAACCATCTGGGCGCGATAAGCAGCAGAATGATAGAAGTTCTTGAACAAGGACCCATCATCATTTACTACAACAACCCAACTGAAGGAGGTGATCCAGAATTTCCTACTAGAGCCAGAATCAGAAAGAGTCCCTCACTGATGGATGCTGAGGAAAGAAAATTGTCCAATCTGGATACTGTAGTCAAACACATCATCATGAAGACGATGGACAAGATAACACGCGAGAAGATCAAGTATCTCAAGACTGTCAAACAGATGTGGGATACTCTTGCTGAGATGTGCGAAGGAAATGATCTCATCAAGGATAGCAGATTGCACGTTGAACTGGTAAAATTTGAGAAACTCAAGATGCTGCCCAATGAAACCATAAATCAGCTCGATGGACGAATCGCCATGTCAGTTAACAAGCATCGTGAACTGGGACGTGAAATGTCTGACAAAGACATCAACTACAAGATCTTGAGATCTATGACCAAGAAATGGGATATGAAGGTAACAGTTATAAAAGATTGTCAAGATATTGCCAAGATGAAGCCAAGCAACTTGTTTCTTAGTCTGAAGGCCCATGAATTTGACCTGATTGAAAGAGGTCAAGAAGAAGAAAATGAGTCGTCTGCTGAAGCCTCACCTGCCACTTCAAAAGTAGTTGCATTGAAGGCAGCTAGCAGCAGTTCGAAGCCTACAGAAGCTATTGGAAATATTGTGAGTCAGACTGAACAGATTGCTTTGCTGACCAGAAAGCTTGAAAGATCAAATATTCAACTGGGAAAGTATCAAAAATTTTATAGAGACTATCAGAACAGTAGAGGAAGAGATAGGAGATCTACTGACATATCACAAGAGAGGAATCGTTCTGATGACAGAAGAGATGATTATAGAGATGACCGCAGAGAAGATAAGAAAATAGATGATCATTCTGATGATGGAAGAGATAACAGATCAGAAAGAAGGAATTCTGATCACAGGCAAACTGGGAAGTCACCTGACAGATCCTACAGAAGAAATGATTCACCTGGCAGAAGAAATTCCATGGAACCTGGAGCATGTTTCAACTGTCAAAAACCAGGTCACTACAGTGTTGACTGCCCTGACCTGACTCCAAAAGAAAGGGAAGATAAGCGGAACAGAAGAGAGCAAAGGCACAGAGACAGAAAAGCCATGGTTGCTGATACATCTGGGATAGATGACTCTTATCTGCCTTCAGATGATTCTGGTTACTCTTCCGTAGAAGACTTCTGCCTGATGACCACTGCTGATGATTTCGACAACTTCGACGATCTGATGTTCTCATTTGATGATGACATCTACCTCATGTCCAAGGATGCTGATCAATCTGAGGTAACTTCTAAACCTTCTGTGTTTGTTGTTTCATAACCTGTTGTGTTGAGCACACCTGCTGGAGAGATTGACCTGCAGCTCTACAATGAGCAATTGCTTGATGATCTCTCCAATGCAATAGACACTTATGCAATAGTGGAAGTTGAGAACGATAAGCTGAGGGTAGAGAACATTCACCTTGTTAAAGATAATGCTGCAAGTAAAGCTGCTGAACTGAAATCAGTTGAGATTGTTCAGAATATGACTACAGAACTGGAGTTTCTGAAAGTCAGCTCTTCTGATCAGGGTAAACTGGTCAAGGAACAACAAGATATCAACAAACAGCAAGCTGATGATCTTAAAATCCTTCAAGCTAAGTTTGATAAGCTCTTCCGACTGCATGAGAGTCTAAAACAAAGTGAGGACAATTTGCGAAAGAAAGTAGAGTCTTCGGAAGCCAACTGATAAGAAGGGTATTGGGTTTGATAGCCCTTCTGGATCCTCATATGTCCAACATGGTTCATAGTTCAAAAGTGAATTTAGGAAGATTTCTGGTCAAGATACACGAAATGTCAAATCTGTATCAAAGAAGGGAAACAGACCTGATGAACAGGAAATATGAGTGCCTGATTAGAAAGGGAATAGAAATGGACCTCAACTGATCAAGCATCAGCCGAGGAATCAACAGAAGAAGCCCGTTCTTTTGAAAAGACCTCAACCTGATCAGGTGATTAGGAATCAGAAAGAACAATCTCGCAAGGAAAAGTTCAATCTGAGACCAAATCAGGTCAAGCTGCCTAATCAGCAAGCTAAGAGTAAACTGCAGAAACCATTTGTGCAAAAGAGATATGAATCTTTCGATGGTAGCAGTCGTACCTATCCTTTCAACCAGAAATCCAGGACATCTGCACCAGAACCACACTGGATTAAAAGAATACAAACTAATCAGAAAAATCACAAGTCTTCTGATTCATCCAATGTTCACACTCATAATCATACTGACCAGAATGCACATGAAGAGATGTATGATTATGTAGATGCTTATGGGAGACAAATCCGGCCTTCTGATCTTATTGATTACCATAGAAGTGCCCTGTATGTTTGGATCCCGAAAGGTAACACTAACCCCTCAGGACCCAATCCTAAAGGGGTACCTAAAGCCTGATTTGATTGCAGGATCGCGTGGGTTTGGCCAATAAAGGAGGTGTACAAGCAACTAACTGGTACATCGATAGTGGATGATCAAGGCACATGACTGGAAACAAACATCTCCTCAGTGTTGGGATTATACTGAAAAGTATGCTTTTTACTTTGTATAATCGAAACTGAATTTTCAGACTTATTTACTGAAATAAATTATTTATCACTAATGCTTTAAATATGATTGAATGTTGCATATATTTACTGCATAACTGTTCAATAATTCGTACGTGTTACATTGTAGTTAATTTAGTGATACCAGATCACAGAAGATTAAATTAACAGTCCCTTGTAACTAAAAGTACGCCATTCACGACCTAGATGGAAATGAACAACCCATCACGAAAGGTTGAGGTGTAAGGCTCAGATTGGTTTGTCATGACCAAGAGATTACACTAGTGCATGACTGATGCCCTGAATAGGACCTACAGGAGGATAAATTCTTCAGAACTGAACAAGGAAGAATTAGACCTCAGTGGTTCGTTGTTTCTTAATCTTCGTCCCTTAAATAGGATCACGTGGGATTGGTAACTATTGCTTTGACTTATCATGGGTAGCGAATCAGAGAGATTCAATACTTTTTTTCTTGGGCAATATTATTGGTCACATGTGATTGCTAAGATTTAATACGAAGAATCGTGTGCAAGTTTGCTTGCTTGATTTGCCCCCTTGGGAGGTTCATAAGTTTTATCATACCAAATCTTGCAAGTGGGATTAGTTTCCGGTATGGATAATAATGTTGAACCGTTCCTCGACCAAGGACAAAAGATATTAATTAACGGAAAGCTATTTCAGTGGCTTGAATTAATTAATGGGCTAGATAATCTTAAACAAGGGAAATAATGACCGGGAGCCATATTGACTGTAATATGGGTTAAGATGGATAGTGCAATATTAATTATGTAGTGGGATTAATTAATATTTATGGGCTTGAATTATATTGTGGCTCAATATTAGATATTCAAGGTCCATTAGAATGTCCAATCTTAATTCTCCTAAAGGCCCCCTGAGTAGCCCAACAAATAGTCCAATAACTGAAAAAGGTGATTAAAATAAAATAAATATTGTTGCTTAATTTTTCCTCTATTTTTCGAAATTTATGGATAAAATGGGGAGAAAGATTTTCTTTAAATTTTGTTACGGAATGAAGATATGTATTCTTGGAATACAAGATTATCTCATTAAATTCAAGAAATCTCCCACTTGGTTATCTATATAGAAAATTTTGAAATTTTGGAAATATAGTGGGCAAGAAAGATTTTCTTGATTTTCTTGAAAAGATATTATGAAAGATATGTATTTCTTGAAATACAAGAATATCTCATAAATTCAAGAAGATCCAAATCTTGGATTCTTGCACATATTATTTTCGAAAATATCCATAATTGAAGAGGTGGAATTTTTGTGGAATATTTTAATTATGGGAAAAAGAATATAAGAGATATATTCAAGATTTCTTGGTGACCGAGAAAAGTCTTTTCCCACATTGATATTCTACTAAAATTTTTGACCCCTCCTCTCCTATAAATAGGGGATGATTAGTTCATTCCCAAGTACAATTCCATGTGCTGGAAATATTAGCAAATCCACAAAGGTGGTGCAACAAAGTTTATTTTTTCCTTTTGTTAATTGTTAGACAAGTGTCCTTCCAATTTGGGATAGTTGAGCAAGGGCTAAGGGAATACTTTGGAAGTCCTTTTGGTTAGTCCGTCCGGCCGAAGTCACTGCCATCCCGAGAGGTACGTTCACGTAAACCCGTAGATTCCGCATGTGTATGTTTTTACGTGGTTTTTTATATGCATGATATGTTGTTGCAATTATTATTTGAATTAATATAGGATTAATTCATGCTAGTAATAATTAATGAATTAAATTTGTATTTAAATATTCACCCGAATAGATCATTGCAACTCATTCCCCAACAAGCGTATCGAGCCCTTGGTTTAGGACTCAATTTTTTAAATTGTAATTTAATTCATGGACATTAAATTTGAAATTGGATAGTAGAATGTTAGATCTGCTTTTTGCGGTATCCAATTGTCATGGATTTTAATGTGTTTATTTATGCATGCATATAAACTGTGTTTTTTAATTCGATTCATTCGGTTTGTTTTGCCTCGTGAGAAAATCCACGAAGTAGACCGGGATTTGTTTGATTTGATCAATGTAATAGACTAGTCTAGATCTAGGTTTATTTATTTTTTGTAAATAAATTGTAACCGGATCGGAAACGAAGAGACGAAAAATTAAATGACGAAATCGAAACCAAAGCGTAAGGGCGAGGGCGCTTCGGCGGGCACGCATGGGTCTGGCGGTCGGGCGGCAGCCTTATGACGAAACGAGCAAGACGCCGAAGCGCTAAGCGCCGCGCGGTACCGTCGTGCTCGAGCCGAGCGGGGCCGGGCGGATGACTGACGGGCGCCAGCGATACGCTGAAGCCGCCGAGGTCAAGGTCCTGCGGAGGAGAAGCAGGCGTCGCCGACGATCTGTGCGTCACCTAAAGAATCGCCGATGCTGCCGAGGCGTCTTGAGGTGTCTTTGAGGCCTGGCGGCGGGACCCGCCCGGGGTGGTCCGAGGATGTTCTAGGCCAAGTGGCGGCGGATCTTGAGCATGCATCCGGTTGCGAGAAGCTGCGTGGCATGGCGTTTGAGATGAAGTATTTTTTCGAGACGAACGAGTGGGAGAAATTCGAGATGCTTTTTCTTCAAGATCAAGCCAAGAAAAATCAAACCATGACAATTGGATAATTTGTTGCCCAATATGTTTATTTTTTACTGTTACGCTGATTTATTTGTGCTATCTTATGCTTTATTTAATTTGTTTAAATGTGTTTGCATGAGGGTTGCCAAATGGAAAAATCTCACCTTCAAAATTACTAAGTATGTTTAAATAATTAATTGAAAATTTTATTCCGGAAAATAAAATTGAATTAATTCTAACCTCCATGATTTATTCATTTGTGAATTCTTTTGGAGAAATTCCCCCGATTTCAAAAGATAGGTTTCACATGAATGAATTCCAAACGGATGATTGTGGGTTATTACTAGTGGCGACGATGACCCTCCCCACGAGGCTCGATCAAAGCGAAATAGTAATCCTGTATTTAATCATGGTTATTACTTAGGTATAAAATTGATATGCATATACTTCCCAAGTCCCCTCCAAATTTTATATTGGTCAAGTGGGAGCCAACTATTAATCTGGATATTAAAGGTTTGTAATTGTTCTTGTTTGTAACATGCTTGAATGTGTTTAAATAATGACCCACCCCACGTGGCTTATTTAAACTGTTTTGAGATGTTGGCTGATGCATGTTCATATTTTTTTTTTTAGATTTTAAATATGATGCATGTGATCGAATCTTGTGATATACTTGTGCTATTGCATATAGTTGTTTATTTCAGTTCAGCATGTCGTTACCTTTTAATCCACTGTTATTATACTTAAAGTCAATACAATATGTATGGAAACTATATTGATTGGAAATGAAAAATTATAATTGTTCTAACTGCACAAAAGCACAAGTGGATTCTTGACACACCAAAATCAGATGAGCCAACTGACGAGTCAAAACATGCGGGACTCGTCAGATCACCTTGCGAGAGATGTCATCGCTGAAAATTGTGGAGGGCAAACCCGTAAGGGATTACGTCCTCAAAATAGATGGCCCATCTGAACAAACTTGAGATTCTAAGTGCAGATTATGATCTGGAGACTCAGATGAATTTGGTACTTCACTCTCTGCCCAAAAGTTTTTGAGCATTTTGGCCTCGCTAGCTAATTTGTTGCAAGCTTTTGGTCTCGGCAGAAATGATGATAAGGCACCAAACTCAAGCTTTGATTTAAGAAAGTGGTCCGTCTTCATCTTCTAGGCCAAGGGTAGGCAAGATAAAGAAGAGGACCAAAGACCATAAGCAATAAAACTCAACTGTTGCCAAGGGCAATGGTAAGATGAGGAATGTTTGTTGTGTCAAGGAAAATCCAAAGAGGAAGTGCTTAAGATGCGGTAAGAGAGGACAATGGAGGTTTTGCCTGTTCCAACCCTAAAAGGGACGGAAAGAAAGGTAATTCTCACGCACTAGTTGTTGAAACTTGTTTAGCGGCGTATACTTCTCATTCGTGGGTGGTTGATATGAGATCCACTAATCATGTTGGCTTCACGGGTTCTAAATGATCCGGCAACTTAGTGGGAGTGAGATCCTCATCACACTGGGCAACGTTACGAAAGTAGAAGACATTGCAATGCTACGTAAGTGGCAGATATTGCAATGCTACGATAGTAACGATTATTGCAATACTACGCAAGTAGCAGACATTGCAATGCTACATGAGTAGCAGTTAAAGCAGTGGGAGAAGTGCACCTATCTTTTGAAGATAAAGTTTTTTTAGATTATCTTTATGTTCCCAGTTTTAGAAAGAATTCACTTTCAGTTTCTAAAATTCGATTAAAGGACACTAAGTTTCTTCTAATAAGAATGACATCATTTTGAAATGATGAGTGTATCTGTTACGGGACATTTATGGAAAATCTCTATACAATTAACTATGCACACCACTCATGAAATGCATCCTATAACACATCAACTATTTCCGACAAAAGAAAGCGTGAACGAAATACTTCTTTGGCATCTAAAATTAGGTCATATAAATCCAAAGAGGGGTGAAAGATGGTTCAGTGGAGCGTCTCCAAGATTGAACAAATTCCAACCTGCGAATCATGTTTGGAGGGTAAAATGACCAAGAGGGCATTTGGAGCCAAGGGGAATAGGGCCAAAGCAAGAGGAGGTTAATTCTCACATTGATATTCTACTAAAATTTTCCCACATTGATATTCTACTAAAATTTTCGACCCCTCCTCTCCTATAAATAGGGGATGATTAGTTCATTCCCAAGTACAATTCCATGTGCTGGAAATATTAGCAAATCCACAAAGGTGGTGCAACAAAGTTTATTTTTTCCTTTTGTTAATTGTTCGACAAATGTCCTTCCACCGGATAGTTTAGCAAGGGCTAAGGGAATACTTGGGAAGTCCTTTTGGTTAGTCCGTCCGACCGAAGTCACTGCCATCTCGAGAGGTACGTTCACGTAAACCCGTAGATTCCGCATGCGTAGGTTTTTATGTGGCTTTTTATATGCATGATATGTTGTTGCAATTATTATTTGAATTAATATAGGATTAATTCATGCTAGTAATAATTAATGAATTAAATTTGTATTTAAATATTCACCCCGAATAGATCTGTGCAACTCATTCCCCAACACTCAGTTCATATACAGAACAAGAAGGCCAACGTGTACTCTTTGGTGATGATAACTTTAGTTTTACCAGAGGATTCGGAACCTTAGAGAATGATGATGTACAGGTTACTGGAGTCTCGTATGTCGATGGTTTGAAGCACAAACTGTTATCGGTTTCACAATTATGCGACAACGGATTCAGCGTTGAGTTCTTGACTGATCAATGCACTATCAAGTATCAAGCTACTCAACAGATTTTGCTAATCGGTTCTAGGAAAGGAACGATCTATACTGCAGACTGGAACAGTTGTCCAAAAAATGCATGCCTGATTGTTAAGAGTTCCAAAAGCAGCAGTTGGCTTTGGTACAAGAGAATGAGCCATCTGAACTTTAAGACTCTAACAAGATAGCAAGGATGTCCCTGTTGAGGGTCTCCCTAATGAGGTATTCTCTAAGGATCAGACATGTGTCGCATGTCAGAAGGGAAAACAGGTTAAAGCCTCATTCAAGGGAATCCGGGACCAAAGATCCAACAATCTTCTTTTTAATCGCTCCACATGGATTTGTTTAGACTAGTTACACCACTTAGTCTCAGCGGACGCAAATACACACTGGTAATTGTGGATAATTATTCCAAGTTTTTCTGGGTTGTATTCTTGTATAAGAAGAATGAAACTACAACAAAGATACTTGAGCTGCTCAAGAGATTGCAGAATGAGAAGGGTGTCAGTATTGTAAGAATCGGATTAGATAAAGGTACAGAATTTCTGAACTCCTTTACTACTGACTTTTGCACTAAGTTTGGTATACAACATGAAACATCAGTCGCCAGAACACCACAACAGAATAGCGTAGCAGAAAGGAGAAACAGAACACTCAAAGAAGCTGCTCGCACAATGTTGGCTGAACATGCAACTCTAAACCGTTTACGGCGTAAGCTATCAACACAAAGATGTCACACTCGGAAATGTATGTTCTCGACTAAGATTCACTTCAAAACACCTTATGAACTGTGGAAGGGCAGAAAACCTCGTGTTTCTTACTTCCATATTTTTGGGTGCAAATGTTTCATTCACAACAATGGGAAGAGTCAGTTGAAAACCTTTGAAGCCAAGTCAGATGAGGGTATATTCTTAGGATATTCCTCAACCAGCAAAGCTTTCAGGGTGTTCAACAGGCGAACCCTAGTTGTGGAAGAAACACCTCATGTGATCTTTGATGAGACATCTTCTGAAGAAGAGAAATCTGCCTCAGAACAAGCAGTACCAAATCAACCAGTACCTGATGCTCAGAAAATGGATCAGTTAAGTATCAAAGAAAAGGGATCATATCACGTAACAGTGTATGTCCCTAAGCTTGATCTTAATGATTCACCAGGTCAATCAGATCCTAAGGTACGTACAATTGTCAATGAAGAAGCCGGTGCAATACCGAGATAAATAATAACCGAACCATCTCGGTTCGGGGGGAACACCTGATGTTCCGGCGGATAGACATCAGCATATGATGATTCCAACATCAGTTGAGACTTGTCCATGCCAAGTGGATCCTATTACTGTACCACTCCCAACCTCTAGTGACTCAATATCAGAAGATGTTGGGAAATCTGTATTTTAGTTTTGATGGAAGTCCCAAAACAGGTTGTAATAGGACCCGGTCGGACTGTTAGGTGAATCGATGACTTAGAATCGAATAAGATGACCAAATTTAAATGTATAGATAATCGATGTAAAAGATAGGTCACATATTGAGGGGGAACTCAATATGCATAGGTCAGGTCGAAGTATCCGATGACCCAGATAAGGTCAGATGATCAGAAGACTAAGAACAAATCAGAAGACAAGAAGTCAGAAGATCGGGTGAAGATAGAAGATACTGAATACTGAGATGAACTCAAGACTCGGATGAACTCAAGACTCGGATAGACATCAAGACTCGGATGAACTCAAGACTCGGATAGACATCAAGACTCGGATGAACTCAAGACTCGGATAAACTCAAGAATCAAGAATAAACTCAAGACTCAAGATGATTTGAATACACCGAGGCTCGAGAGACACCAAGATCAAAAGACACAAGACCTACATTCAGCCGAGTCTGCGTATTGAGCTAAGACAATATGCATCAGAAGACTCAACAAGGTAGACTGATCAGTTACCTGATCAAGTCATCTCACACCTGGTGACAATCAAAAATATACACCAGACAAGACAAATCTTCTACAAAAGGAATATCAATCATCTAACGGACAAATTACTGAAATGCCGCCTCGCGAAGCCAAGGAGAAAGCGATACGTGCACAAAAAGAGCTGACAATGCAGGATACGACGCTGCGGACAAAAACGGCACTAATCATGCCTATGGCCACGCCGATAATCGGAGCACGTCACAATCATATCCTACAACCTACCTAATATAGCCCGAAATTCAAATTGCTCTCCAACGGCTCTTTGATTTCGAGGTCTATAAAATGGGATTACTCGAAAGGAAGGAAAAGAGACCAACTACTATCACATGAACAATTGAGTGAAGCGGAACAACATCATTAATGCAGATTCTCAAGAAGCAAAAAGCCTTCAGAATTTCCGCTCGAAGAACACCATATTTGAAGATTATTCTTAGAGTGTTCATCCCATTGTTCTTAGCAAGAAATCTTATCCACTAGCATTTTGGCTACCTAAAACACCAGGATGGATTTCCAGTTGGAACCCTCAAACATTCTTTACCCAAACGCAAGTTAGGTTAAGTTTGTTCCCGGAAGATTTTAGACTAGGGATTCTAGTTTTCTGATTTCTAGTTCGGTTGAGTGTGAACTCGATAAACATCTGTAGAGTGTGAACTCAATTAACATCTCGACCATCCCGTGAGGGATGTAAGTCCAGCAGGTTAAGCTCGGTTAAGTTCGGTTAAGGTTCCCCTGTGTTAAGGGAAGAGTGGACGTAAGACGGGTTTCGTCTGAACCACTATAAAAAGTCTTATGTGCATTTACTTGCTTTCTTATTGCTTTACACTATTCACACAACTGAGTTTAAAAGCGCATACATATTCTAAGTTAAGCTCAGTCTGCACCAAGCAACTGATCTGATCAGGTTGACACCTTAGTCAGCTGGTTGAAAACTGACTTAAGAATCTGAATTGATAAAACTGGTTTTTCACACGGGTTAAAACAAGCTTCCGCACTCTCAGTTAAACTGACAGATATCAAGCTGATCTGCCCTCAGGCACTCAGTAAGATTGAACATCAGTCTAAACTAATAAACTAGCACTCTGATCGGGTAATCTGCAAATCACACCTGATCCGCACGAAAAGTTTTGGAAGTCTATTCACCCCTCCCCTCTAGACTTCCACCCTCACAAAACCCATTTGGGACCTACAAGTGGTATCAGAGCAGTGTTTCTACAGACCACTTGCTTTGAGTATCATCGATTCTTGAGGAAGAATCTTTGTGGTCATTTGAACAGATCTTGAAAAACCATTTTTCAAAACTCATTCGTTTTCAAAATCACTCAGCATGGATAATACCTCTGGCATGTATCATGATTTGCCTAAGTTTTCAATTGATGAGTATGCAGATTGAACTATATATATGTGCAACCATCTAGGATCGATAAGTGGCAGAATGATGGAAGTTATTGAACGAGGACCCATCATCATATATCACGACAACCCAGCAGTTGGAGGAGATCCAGACTTTGCACCAGGAAATCTTGTACGAAAAAGCCCAGCCCTGATGGATGCAGAAGAAAGAAAACTGTATACTCTAGATACAATCGCCAGGCATATAATCATGAAGACGATGGATAAAATCACAAAGGAGAAGATAAAGTATCTCAAAACTGCGAAACAAATGTGGGATACTCTTGCTGAGATGTGCGAAGGTAATGATCAGATCAAAGACAGCCGACTACAAGCTGAACTGGTGAAGTTCGAAAAGCTAAAGATGTTGCCCAACGAGACCATCAACGAGCTCGATGGGAGGATCACCATGTCAGTAAATAAACTACGAGAACTTGGAAGAGAGATGTCAGACAAAGATATCAACTACAAGATCCTAAGATCTCTCACCAAGAAATGGGACATGAAAGTCACGGTAATCAAGGATTGCCAAGACATTTCAAAGATGAAGCCGAATAGCTTGTTCCTAAGCCTTAAAGCCCACGAGTTTGATTTAATCGAAAGAGGACAAGCAGATGAAGACGAGACGCCTGCTGAAGCCTCAACGTCTAAATCGGGCTATGCTTAAAGTAACCAAAGAAGCAGATCAAAGGCCACCGAACTCGTTGAAAACATAATGAGTCAAGGTAACGCACGCTCATTTACCGAAACTTGAAAGATCAAATACTCAACTTGGTAAGTATCGTAGATTTCTATAGAGACTATCAAGACAATAGAAGAAACAGGAGGCCAACTGACAGATCACTAGAAAGAACCAGATCTGATGATCGAAGAGATCACAGAGAAGAAAAGAAAAGAGATAATCTGTAAGATGAGAGAAGAGATAACAGATCTGGCAGAAGGAGTTCAGATACCATCGAAAGGGAAGTCACCCGGACAGATCCTACGCACAGAGTGACTCACCCGCGTAAGGTTCCGTAGATCGAGGATCATGCTTCAATCGAGAGAAACCAGTCACTACAAAGACCGACGCCTGACCGACTCCCGAGAAAGGGAAGAGAAACGGAACAGAAGAGAGCAACGCCTCAGAGATAGAAAAGCCATGGTCGCTAACACATCTGGAATTGACGATTCCTATCTGCCTTCCGAGGATTATAGCTACTAATCAGAGAAGACTTACATCGATAAAAGGTCTTTGTTGACTTCCACGAACATGAAGATCTGATATTCTCTTGGATAACGATGAAATCTGCCGATGGCCAAGGAGGAGACCAATCTGAGGTAACCTCCAAACCTTCGCTTTTTCAATTTCCACACTGCTATCATTAGCACACCTGCTGGAGAGATTGACTTGCAGCTCTACTCCGAGCAATTGCTTGATGATCTCTCCGATCAAGAGACACTTATACAATAGTGGAAGTTTGAAAATGACAAGCTAAGGATCGAAATAATCAGCTTGTTAAAGAGAACGCCACAAGAAATCTCTATCAATCGAAATCACCGAAAACCGCCGGAAGGTAACGAGGAACTTAACATTACGAAAGTTAAATCTTCCGATCGAGAGAAGCATATCAAAGATCGACTAGAATCAACAAAAAACAAGTCGATAATTTCAAAATCCTTCAAGCTAAATTTGATGAGCTATTCCGACTACATGAGAGTCTAAAATCTCACCGAGGATAGTTTTGCGAAAAAAATAGAGGTTTTCACGAAGTCATCAAAAACCGCTCAAGATATGAACACCTATTTTTGAACGCCAACTAACAAGAAGGGAATTGGGTATGAGAACCCTTCTACATCCTCAAAAGCCCAGTTTGATTCACTTCAGAAGGGTGTAATCAAACGAGTCTCTGACAAAGATACACAAAAAGCTAAACATGTATCTTATAAGGGAAAAAGACTCACACGAAAGCAAGTAAAGGCAAGTGCATAATCGTAAAAGAAAAGAAATGGACCCCAATCGATAAAGCATCGGTCGAGAATCAACGAAGAACCCAGGTTCTTACAAGAGACCTCAACTCGATCGGCCAGATTAGGTATCGAAGAGACAACACAGAAGAAGGAAATTTAATCGAGACCCAATCAAGGTCAGCTGCCTAATAAGCAAGCTATAGGTAAACTACAAAGACCATCTATGCCAAAGAGATATGAATCTTTTGATGGTAGCAGTCGTACCTACCCTTATAACTAGAGATCTAGGCTATCTCACTTTTTGAGCCACATGGATTAAAAGAAGACAAAATATAAAGAAAAATCCCAAGTCTTCTAAGTCACCCAAGGCTCACACGAATAATCATACTAATCAGAATGCATATAAAGAGACGTATGATTATGTTGATTTGTATGGGAGACAAATCAGACCTTCTAATCTATCTGATTACCATAGAAGTGCTCTGTTTGTGTGGATCCCTAAATCCACCACTAACCCCCAGACCCAATTCCAAAGGGGTACCTAAAGCCCCATTTGATTGTAGGTTCGTGTGGGATCGCCAACAAAGGAGGTGTACAAGCAACTATCCGGGTACATCGATAGTGGATGCTCAAGGCACATGACTGGAAGCAAACATCTCCTTAGCTCTTACAAAGAACAAGAAGGCCCACGTGTACTCTTCGGTGATGATAACTTTGGTTTTACCAAAGGATTCTGAACCTTAGAGAATGATGATGTACAAGTAACTGGAGTCTCGTATGTTGAAGGATTAAAGCACAATCTACTATCAGTATCACAATTCTGCGACAACAGATTCAGCGTTGAGTTCTCGAGCGACAAGTGTACGATTAGGAATCGAGTCACTCAACAAACCTTGCTAACTGGTTCAAGGAAAGGGACGATCTACACAGCAGATTGGAACAGTTGTCCGAGGAATACATGCTTAATTATTAAGAGTTTCAAAAGTAGCAGTTGGCTCTGGCACAAAAGATTGAGTCATCTGAACTTCAAGACTCTTAACAAGATAGCTAGGATGTCTTTGGTTGAGGGAAAACAAGTTAAAGCCTCATTCAAGGGAATACCTGGACCGGCATCCAGTAGAGTACTGCAACTGCTCCATATGGATCTATTCGGACCAGTTACACCAGTCAGTCTCAGTGGACACAAATATACTCTAGTAATTGTGGTTGATTATTCCAAGTTTACTTTGGTTGTATTCTTATACAAGAAGAACGAGACAACGACAAAGATACCCGAGCTGCTCAAGAAGCTACAAAACGAGAAGGGTGTCAGCATAGTAAAAATCAGATCAGATAAAGGTACAGAGTTCCTGAATTCCTTTATTACCGATTTTTTAGACTTTGAGTTTGGTATCTGACATGAAACGTCAGCTGCAAGAACGCCACAACAAAATGGAGTAGCAGAATGTAGAAACGGAACTCTCAAGGAAGTTGCTCGCACTATGTTAGCTGAACATGCCACACCAAGCCGTTTCTGGGCAGAAGCAATCAACATTGCATGCCATACTCAGAACAGATGTTCTCTGACTAAGACTCACTTCAAAACACCTTATGAACTATGGAAGGGCAGAAAACCTCGTGTTTCATACTTCCATGTTTTTTTTCTGCAAGTGTTTCATACACAACAATGGGAAAAGTCGGGTTGAAGACTTTTGAGGCCAAGTCAGATGAGGGCATATTCTTAGGATATTCCTCATCCAGCAAGGTTTTCAGAGTTTACAACAAACGAACCCTAGTTGTGGAAGAAACAACACATGTGGTCTTTGATGAGACATCTTCTGAACAAGAGAAAGTCGCCTCGTAACAAGCCGCATCAGGATCAACCGCTACGACACGCAGAGAAAATGGATCACCTAAGCATCAAGAAGAAAAGAAGTTGAACACGTAAAAGTGTATATTCCAGAACTTGATCTTGCTGATTCAACAGGTCAATCAGACCCTAAGGTACGCACAACAACCAAAGAAAGAAGTCATTACGGAGATAAGATATCAACCGAACCATCTCGGTTCGGGGGAACTCTGAAGTTCCTACGAATGTACATCGACACATGATGAGTCCAACATCAACTGAGACATGTTCTTATCAAGTGGATCATAATTCCGCACCACTCCCAATCACTAGTAATGAACTACTATCAGATATGGATGATGTTCTCCAAACAGACGCACATCATAACAGAAGGACCTGGATTACCAGTCATCCAACTGATCTGATTATCTGAGACCCATCTGATAGAGTCAAAACTAGACATCAGATTGGTGAAAGTGCCATGTACTGTTGTTATCTCTGTCTTTGAAGGAACCAACTACGATGAGGAAGCTTCTACAAGACGCAAGTCGATTCTAGCCATGGAAGAGGAACCGAAATGAACAGTTTGAGAGAAATCAAGTTTGAAACCGGTGGATGCACCAACTCATCAAGACGTGATTGGCACAAAGTGGGTATTCAAGAACAAGAGAGATGAGAATAATGTCATAACCAGGAATAAGGCAAGACTTGTTGCTAAAGGGTATTCACAATCAGAAGGAATTGATTATGATGAGACCTTTGCACCAGTCGCTCGCCTAGAAGCCATTCTCATTACGGCATATATCTTGCCCATAAAGGGTTCATCGTATGTCGATGGATGTAAAGAGTGCATTCTTAAACGGGGTACTAGCAGAGGAAGTTTATGTCGAACAACCTCTAGGCTTTGAAAAAGGCAACCAAGTGTACCGTTTAAGGAAAGCTCTTTACGGCCTGAAACAAGCTCCTCGAGCTTGGTATGATACACTCTCTCAGTTCTTGATAGACAGCGGGTTCACTAAAGGAATAGTGGACAGAACCTTATTCAGAATAGAAGATGGAGAAGATATTCTGATGGTTCAGATTTACGTGGACGACATCATCATCGGATCTCCCAACAAGAAGCTATGTGAGAAATTCAGCAAATTGATGCAAGGGAAGTTCGAGATGTCCATGATGGGTCAGATGAATTACTTTCTGGGTTTACAAGTCAAGCAGAGTACAGAAGGGATATTCATCTGCCAAGTGAAGTACACAAGGAATCTACTGGCAAAGTTTGGAGTTCAACATTGTAAGGAAGCCAGAATTCCAATGATGACCGGGTTCAAGATGGATCTAGATGAAGATGGTCAGAAAGTTAATCAGAAAGAATATAGAGCTCTGATTGGATCACTACTATACCTGACTGCCAGCAGACCAGACATTACTTTTGCAGTAGGTGTATGTGCCAGATTTAAAGCAAATCTAATGCAAAGCCTATTGGGATTATACTGAAAAGTATGCTTTTTACTTTGTATAATCGAAACTGAATTTTCAGACTTATTTACTGAAATAAATTGTTTATCACTGATGCTTTAAATATGATTGAATATTACATATATTTACTGCATAACTGTTCAATAATTCGTACGTGTTACACTGTAGTTAATTTAGTGATACCAGATCACAGAAGATTAAATTAACAATCCCTTGTAACTAAAAGTACGCCATTCACGACCTAGATGGAAATGAACAACCCATCGCGAAAGGTTGAGGTGTAAGGCTCAGATTGGTTTGTCTTGACCAAGAGATTACACTAGTTCATGACTGATGCACTGAATAGGACCTACAGGAGGATAAATTCTTCAGAACTGAACAAGGAAGAATTAGACCTCAGTGGTTCGTTGATTCTTAATCTTCGTTCCTTAAATAGGATCACGTGGGATTGGTAACTATTGCTTTGACTTATCATGGGTAGCGAATCAAAGATATTCAATACTTTTTATCTTGGGCAATATTATTAGTCAGATGTGATTGCTAAGATTTAATACGAAGAATCGTGTGCAAGTACGTTTGTTCGATTTGCCCCCTTTGGGAGGTTCATAAGCTTTATCATACCAAATCTTGCAAGTGGAATTAGTTTCCGGTATGGATAATAATGTTGAACCGTTCCTTGACCAAGGATAAAAGATATTAATTAATGGAAAGCTATTTCAGTGGCTTGAATTAATTAATGGGCTAGATAATCTTAAACACGGGAAATAATGACCGGGAGCCATATTGACTGTAATATGGGTTAAGATGGATAGTGCAATATTAATTATGTAGTGGGATTAATTAATATTTATGGGCTTGAATTATATTGTGGCTCAATATTAGATATTCAAGGTCCATTAGAAGGTCAAATCTTAATTCTCCTAAAGGCCCCCTGAGTAGACCAACATATAGTCCATTAACTGAAAAGGTGATTAAAATAAAATAAATATTGTTGCTTAATTTTTCCTAAATATTTCGAAATTATAGATATAGTAGGGAGAAAGATTTTCTTTGAATTTTGTTATGGAATGAAGATATGTATTCTTGGAATACAAGATTATCTCATTAAATTCAAGAAATCTCCCACTTGGTTATCTATATAGAATTTTCGAAAATTTGAAGATAATGGGCAAGAAAGATTTTCTTGATTTTCTTGAAAAGATATTATGGAAGATATGTATTTCTTGAAATACAAGAATATCTCATAAATTCAAGAAGATCCAAATCTTGGAATCTTGCATCATTAATTTCGAAAAATCCATAATTAGAGGAGATGGGATTTTTGTGGAATATTTTAATTATGGGAAAAAGAATATAGGAGATATATTCAAGATTTCTTGGTGATCAGGAAAAGTCTTTTCCCACATTGATTTTCTACTAGAAATTTCGACCACTCCTCTCCTATAAATAGGGGATGATTGTTTCATTCCCAAGTACAATTCCATGTGCTGGAAAAATTAGCAAATCCACATAAGTGGTGCAACAAAGTTTATTTTTTCCTTTTGTTAATTGTTCGACAAGTGTCCTTCCACCGGATAGTTGAGCAAGGGCTAAGGGAATACTTGGGAAGTCCTTTTGGTTAGTCCGTCCAACCGAATTCACTGTCATCCCGAGAGGTACGTTCACGTAAACCCTTAGATTCCGCATGCGTAGGTTTTACGTGGCTTATTATATGCATGATATGTTGTTGCAATTATTATTTGAATTAATATAGGATTAATTCATGCTAGTAATAATTAAAGAATTAAATTTGTATTTAAATATTCTCCCCGAATAGATCTGTGCAACTTATTCCCCAACAAAGCCACCTAGAAGTAGCTAACTGGATTCTCAAGTATCTGAAGGGGACTATAAACCTTGGTTTATTTTACCCATCAGATGATAATCTAGAGCTTAGTGGGTATTCTGATTCAGATTACGGAGGTTGCAGAATCGACAGGAAGTCAACCTCAGGATCATGTCAGTTTCTGGGAAATAATCTGATCTCTTGGTTTTCGAAGAAGCAGACATCAGTTGCGACATCTACTACTGAAGCAGAATATATGGCTACAAGAAGCTGTTGTTCCCAACTGCTCTGGCTATGTCAGCAGCTGAGGGATTACAACATCGTAGCTAAGAACGTACCTATATTCTGTGACAGTAATAGTGTTATTGCAATCACTCAGAATCCTGTTCTACATACAAGATGCAAGCATGTGGATGTCAGACACCATTTTATCAGAGATCACGTTGAAAAGAAGAATATCGGGATGGAAAAGATCCATACTGACAAGTAGAAAGCTGATATCTTAACTAAGCCGCTAGCTGAGATCAGATTCAAAGAGTTATGCAACGAGCTAGGGCTTCTGGATCTTGGAGAAAATGCACCAGATATGGTTGATGGTTTGATCTCCAGAACCAGTTGGTTAAAAGACTAACCAAGTTAAGTGGAATCAGTTGAGTTAGGAATCTCAACTGATCAGACGACCAGACGAGGAGCCGATCTGAAGTTCAGATAAGGAGCAGATCAAAAAGTCAGATAAGTAACCGATCTGAAGTTCAGACAAGGAGCAGATCAGTTCAAGACATATCAGATTAAAGGGGAACTGATCAGATTGGAAGATTACTTTATAAGTCGATTAAAGCTGCAGTCAACAAGCAAGTTAAGAGTAAAGCTACAGATCGCATAAGTCAGAAGAAGCAACACAACAATGAAATAACAGAATTTTTCATTAAAGACCCGGAGGTCAGATTTACAAGTTACAAGTGATATCACAAGCTACAAGTGCTACAAGCTATCTTCAAGTGGTATTACAAGTACAAGAAGACCCGGAGGTCATTACATAAACCATAAGCCCTAAGACAACCCTAGGCAGGGAAGGAGAGAGAGAGATTTTAAGAGCTGGTGCTCTTAGACTCTCCGACCCAGGGGGCACAGAGAAGCTTCTAGAATCCTGAAAGCCACTCTTAGAGCTTCGGAGTGAGGAGCGAGAGCGAGCCTTGAAGGATCTTTAAGCTAGGAGCCCTTAGACCTAAAATAAATGTGCTTTCCAGCTGTTAAATGGGACACAATGCCACAGGTTTGGTCACAAAGGCCATATGGCCATGAGTGTCTCATGCAAATATTGAGTTTGATACACAAGATTGTATATCAAACTCATGTTTTGTTTCAGACTGAGCCTGTTGATGCTAATTCCGTCATCTCGATAGGCGCACAAGGTGCATACGATTAAGAGAAGTGCCTTCTCATTCGCCTTAGCAGATCCGCCTCCATGGTGGTAAAGAAGCTTAGCATTGATCGTATGTGAAATCTTAGATGACGACGAAAGCAGTGTGAAGGAACACACAGGGTTAATTTGAGAAGCTGAATTCATTGGAAAAGGGTTAAAGGTTCCCACCGGAAGTTTCACCGGTAATAAGGAACTCATCGGAAAAGCATGAAGTATATGCTAAAGAAGATGAATGGTTTATGTTGTGTTGTTTGCCTAAACACCCCAGGTTAATTTATAGAAGGAAATTAGGGGTATAAATGCAAATTTATTTTCTCAGAAGACCTTAAGAGAAATTTGCATCGACAACGCGTAAGGAACACGCGGCTAATGGTTGGATGAGTTAACGGTGTGATTAATCACAGCGTATCTATGCCATTATTACAGAATGTCAAATCGCGCCGATTTGGGAATCGAGGCGACTTTTGGACTTCCCGAAGTAAAAGCTTTGGCGGGAGTTGACTTCAGTAAATACGGGCTGATTAGAAGAAGACTGAAGGATAAAGAGTATCAGATAAGTGGATCAGATAAGTAACGAAGTGTTTCAAGCAAGAATCTGATCAGATGAGTGAGATATTGTTGGGAAATGCTTAAGGCTACCATCAGTAAAGTCAACAAGTACCAGATCAGATCACAAGTGGTAATTGGTTGATTACAATATCAATCAGTCAGATACGTTCTCTTATTTATCCCTTTCTGAATACCTTACATGCGTTATTTAAATAAATGTTTTACTCTGTTCATGATGCATGCTCTGCAAAACTTTTAATGTGGACTTAGAAATGTGTTTTTAATGCGTTTTATTGCGAATTTTCGAGTCCGAAATACGAGAAGACTACTTTTCTCAACCGTGTGATCAAAATACATTTTGGCCGACTAATCTCAGCCACTGATTTCAAAACACGGATACTTGAGTACTTTGGAAAGTTGTGCAAAAAGGTTTTCCCTCGTATTCTATAAATTCCAATTTTTTTCAGAAAACCTCTTTCCACTACTTCGTCTTCTCAAAAGATCAAATTCTTTCAAAAAACCTTCAGAGAATTATTATCGAGATCAATTGATTCTACTCTTCCGATTTCTAAATCTTTCGAATCAACTTCTGGTAATTTCTTGTTTAATTAATTGCATGATCTCAATTTCTCTCTGGTACCTAGGTTTACAAATCGTGATGATATATTTCTGTAATTTTTATTAGATCTAAGCGCTTATTTGCTAAATTGATGCTAAAATTACTAGTTTGACTGAATTTATTGAAATATCTTACTCAAACTAAACATCAATTTACATATCGTACAGAAATGGCATATCTTATTCCACGACCGGGCCAAGGGAAAAAGTTCTGCAATTTTTCATCGATGAAGAAAGACATCATTGATGAAAAGTACGTAGTCTTCACCATCACCTCAGACCCTGAATCGCTGGAAATTCTGGAGTGCTTGCCAGTGTGTGGACTTGAACGTTATTGCTCTACACATCAGAACATCGTCCACGCACATGAATCTCTGGAGTTTCTATACAATCTGCAGAGGGATGAAGACATTGATGCTGACCTGATTTCTTCCGTTGGAGGAATGGAAGTGCGAGTGTCGAATGATGATCTTCAGAGGATATTCGGCCTAACTCGAGGAAGCATCAATCCAGAGACCTACACGACTTATGTAGGAGAAAAGGGATTTCTTGAAGCCGAGCTGTTGAGACCAGCAAATAAGGAGAACACGACGAACGTCAAAGCCTCCTATCTGAAGAGGAAATATCGTCTTCTTCTTGAAATTGTTCAGAAGGTGATCATGTGCTCAACCTACAGTCTTGATGCAGTCACTTCGTACAAGATAAGTGTCATGGCTGCAATAATCAAGAAGGCTTCAGATATCGATTGGTTAGGTATGGTCAAAGCAAGACTGAGAAAAGACTCAGGGAAGTTCAAGCTGACCCAGAGCAATGAAGTGTGCTTATCTTCCAAGTGCTCATTCATACACAAAATCTCTATCATTCTGTCAGATAAGCTGCCACAGAATTATAAATGGAACGAGAATGGAGCGAAGATATACCAAGCAAAGCACAAGGCCATATTGGGCAAAGATGAGTCCCTACCTGGACAATCTGATGAGGATCCAACTCCTTATGTGCCCAAACCCTAGGGAGAAAAGAAGGGAAAAGATAAGGCAACTGCATCGTCTGAAGTGCAGGTAGAGGCCATTCCAGAGAAGAGGATGAAGAGGAAGGATCTGGCCAAGAAACCAGATGCTCAGCGAAAACGTCAGAAGAGAGTCACATCTCCTCTGAAGACTGCTCCAAGTTCTGCCAAGCCAGCTAGCAGAACGAAGGATTTGATGCAAGTAAGATCAGACGAAGAGATAGCAGTCCGCTTTGAGCCAACTATCAGAGAAGTAAGGGAAGAGCAGATGATCGCAGCAGAAAGAGAGAAATCTGTCAGAAGGACAGAAGTGGAGCAATCTGAGGAAGAATCACCATCTGATTCTCTGCCTCTCACCAAGATCTTCCAGAAAGCAAGATCGCCAACGCCCACTTCCAAATCACCATCACCCTCTCCTCAAAAATCATCATCACCTCCCCACAAAACCTTTTCACCCTCACCCTCGCCTATCAGATCACCAAGATCTCCCACACCACCAATCAATCAACCCGTTCAGGAAACTGAACACCCTCAAAACGTTGAAAATGAACCACACATATCCCCCACAAATATCCCAATCTCCAATCAAGTCACAGGAGCCTGAGAGATCCGACAAGCGAGTGTCCGTCTCTCATAATCCCTTCAATACCAGAACCGTGCTTGCTTCACCTACTCCAGAAAGCACCATCATAAGGATAATGAAGCAACAGATCAAGGAGTATCTATTGGATCTATGCCCTGAATTGGATCAACATCCTGGCATCCAGCAACAGATAGAAGAAATAGTGTTCTGGAGGGATATCAAACTAAAAAGCATTGAAGAATTTCTGATTCTCATGACAACTCTGGGATCAGATTTCTTTGTAGACTTGGAGTTGAAGTGCTTGAACATTGCTGGGATTGAAAGTGTTGTTGAATTGGCATCTGACGATGATATCAGATGGTTAATTCACGAAAGGTTCGGGATTGCTGATAACAAGGAGGAAACCGTTCAACCTCCTACAGATCATGAGGGAGCTGCCGATGAACCAAGAATGGGTGCTGCAGATGAGACCCGACTTGGCAAGGCTTCAACATCCCACCCGGATCAAGCACGATGAGCTCTGATACCCTAGATCATTCTACTGAGAAGATTCAGGATGGGATCAAGGTTGCATTTGAAGACAAATTCGCAGCGCTCACAGCAGATCTGATGAAGCGATTTGAAGATGAGCAAGCAAAACTATTTGACAAGGAATGAAGTCACACAGTTGGGATGCACAATGCCATCCTTGCTGAAGTAATGCAACTAGTAAATCCTCTTCCTGAGAAGCTCAAACTCTAGTCTGACAAACTCACAGTTCAGACAGAGATGCTCAATCAGACACAGGTACTTTTGGAGAATGTCTGGGCATCCTTGGACAAAACTAACAACCACATGGATATGGGTTGGAAACATTTTCTAGCTTCTACAGAACGAGCAAGACAGGAAATCAAAATTGCTCTCAGACGCTTTTTCACTCCTGCATTTTCGCCACCGCTTCAGATTACTCCTCTTGTAGTCAAGAACTCGAGAGGAGATCTCACTAACAATTAACCGCTTTCGAACAAGAAGATGTCCAACCTCTTTGATGAAACCAAAAAGGGGGAAGGAAAAGAGAATAAAGAGAAGGAAGAAAAATGCATACGCTTGGTAAATAATTTCATCTCTAATGAAAACCACTGTATCTGACTTGCCAACCACTCCATCTACTGATCTCGTTGCAGAAGTGAAGGAAACTGTGGAGCAACATGGCAAAGAGATTATCAAGGTAAAACCGCTCTTTTCGTAGATTACTTGCCAGAGTCGATAAGATTGAAGACTTTACTGCTCGTATGAAAAAGAATGGAAATCGATGATCGTGCCAAAAGCCTTGAACTCGCTAAGAATTTAGCCAAGAAGAAGGCGAACAAGATGAATCTGAAAGCGGATTCTCGAGGAGAAATAAAGGCAAAGGCAAGATGGTGAAAGAATCGCGAAGATCGAGAGACAAGGCCACCTATTCTCTACCAAAAGCCAGATGACTCCTGAAGAAGTTCAAGAGCAAACACGACAGAGAATAAGAGAGGTCGCCATCAAGAAGCGTAGTTAGCAGAGGCTAAGGGATCGAACATCGCTATATCCGGAGGAAGAGGAAGAAGAACGGCCGCAGCAGAGGAGATTGCTTGGGAGAAGAATGCCCTTCCGGCATCTGTTAAAGACATCCTCTGTGCACGGCTAGATCTACTTCCAGAATGGGATCAGAGGAGAATGGTTATGTGAAGTCTACATCCTGAAGAAGATTCCAATTCATCAAGATCAGACTGAAAATGATGATGAATTTTAACCGTTAGAAACAAAGTATCCGTGACTTCTACCGATAAAGGATGAAAGAAGGCAAGATCATGTCACTAATACCAGAAGCTCCACCCTTTGAACTACTCCTTCCACCTTTTCGTCCAGACAAAAAGCTAGATCATGTTAAGTTCAAAAATGCATACTATGAATTTGCTGAAAAAGAGGGATCCATAGAAGAGAGGAGCTGGACAAACTAATGCAAAGGATGTACAAGATGTTTGGCATCCCCAAAGAGCTACAAATGTTCAAGTACACCTAAGGAAGACAACTTGGAATCAGATGATAGGTACGCTTTTCATGTATTCTATAATGCACACACCTATCTGAATGAAATATTCCATCTCACTGATTCTAAGACAACATCTCATTGTCTTCTGAGGTATGTACTGTTTACATTATCTACATTTCCATTCATGGTATCTGTTTTTCTGATTAAGTGTTTTGGTTCCATCAAAAAGGGGGAAATTGTTGGGAAATCTGTATTTTAGTTTTGATGGAAGTTCCAAAACAGGTTGTAATATGACCAGTCAGACCTGTTAGCTGACTGATGACTTAGAATCATATTAAGATGACCAGCTAAAATGTATAGATAGCTGATGTAAAAGATAGGTCACATATTGAGGGGGAACTCAATATGTATAGGTCAGGTCGAAGTATCAGATGACCCAGATAAGGTCAGATGATCAGAAGACTAAGAACAGATCAGAAGACTAAGAACAAATCAGAAGACAAGAAGTCAGAAGATCAGGTGAAGACAGAAGATACTGAATACTCAGATGAACCTGAAGACTCAGATGAACCTGAAGACTCAGATAGACACTGAAGACTCAGATGAACCTGAAGACTCAGATAGACACTTCAAGACTTCGGATGAACTCAAGACTCGAGATAAACCTCAAGACTCAAGAAAAACTCAAGACTCAAGATGACCGAATACACTGAGGCTCAGAGACACCTGAAGATCAAAAGACATGAAGACCTACATTCAGCCGAGTCTGCGTATTGATCTAAGACAATATGCATCAGAAGACTCAACAAGGTAGATCGATCGCCATTCGATCAAGTCACTCACACCGTGACAATCAAAATATACACCGCATAAGACGAATCTTCTACAAAAGGAATATCAATCGTCTAACGGACAAATTACTGAAATGCCGCCTCGCGAAGCCAAGGAGAAAGCGACACGTGCACAAAAAGAGCTGACAATGCGGGATACGACGCTGCGGACAAAAATGGCGCTAATCATGCCTACGGCCACGCCGATAATCGGAGCACGTCACAATCATATCCTACAACCTACCTAATATAGCCCGAAATTCAAATTGCTCTCCAACGGCTCTTTGATTTCGAGGTCTATAAAATGGGATTGCTCGAAAGGAAGGAAAAGAGACCAACTACTATCACATGAACAATTGAGTGAAGCGGAACAACATCATTAACGCAGATTCTCAAGAAGCAAAAAGCCTTCAGAATTTCCGCTCGAAGAACACCATATTTGAAGATTATTCTTAGAGTGTTCATCCCATTGTTCTTAGCAAGAAATCCTATCCACTAGCATTTTGGCTACCTAAAACACCAGGATAGATTTTCAGTTGGAACCCTCAAACATTCTTTACCCAAACGCAAGTTAGGTTAAGTTTGTTCCCGGAAGATTTCAGACTAGGGATTCTAGTTTTCTGATTTCTAGTTCGGTTGAGTGTGAACTCGATAAACATCTGTAGAGTGTGAACTCAATAAACATCTCGGCCATCCCGTGACGGATATAAGTCCCGCAGGTTAAGCTCGGTTAAGTTCGGTTAAGGTTCCCTTGTGTTAAGGGAAGAGTGGACGTAAGACTGGTTTCGTCTGAACCACTATAAAAAGTCTTGTGTGCATTTACTTGCTTTCTTATTGCTTTACACTATTCACACAACTGAGTTTAAAAGCGCATACATATTCTAAGTTAAGATCAGTCTGCACCAAGCAACTGATCTGATCAGGTTGACACCTTAGTCAGCTGGATGAAAACTGACTTAAGAATCTGAATTGATAAAACTGGTTTTTCACACGGGTTAAAACAAGCTTCTGCACTCTCAGTTAAACTGACAGATATCAAGCTGATCTGCCCTCAGGCACTCAGTAAGATTGAACATCAGTCTAAACTGATACACTAGCACTCTGATCGGGTAATCTGCAAATCACACCTGATCCGCACGAAAAGTTTTGGAAGTCTATTCACCCCTCCCCTCTAGACTTCCACCCTCACAAAACCCATTCGGGACCTACAGAAGAGGATGACAATATCCAAACTGATATACATCAGAAAAGAATGACTTGGTTGAAAGACCATCCGACTGATCAGATAATCGGCAATCCTAATGCACGAGTCCAAACTAGACATCAGGTTGGTGAAAGTGTCATGTATTGTTGTTATCTATCTTTGAAGGAACCTACCACGATAGAAGAAGCTCTACAAGATGCCAACTGGATTCTAGCCATGCAAGAAGAATTAGAGCAGTTCGAGAGGAATCAAGTGTGGAAACTGGTAGACAGACCAACTCATCAAGATGTGATAGGCACCAAGTGGGTATTCAAGAACAAGAGGGATGAGAACAATGTCATCACCAGAAATAAGGCAAGATTTGTTGCTAAGGGTATTCACAATCAGAAGGGATTGATTATGATGAGACCTTTTCACCAGTCGCTCTCCTGGAAGCCATTCGGCTGTTTCTGGCATATGCTGCCCACAGAGGGTTCACTGTGTATCAGATGGATGTTAAGAGTGCATTCTTAAACGGGGTACTAGCAGAGGAAGTTTATGTTGAACAACGTCCAGGCTTTGAAAAAGGCAATCAGGTGTACCGTTTAAGTAAAGCTCTTTATGGCCTAAAACAAGCTCCCCGAGCTTGGTATGATACACTATCTCAGTTCTTGGTAGAAAGCAGATTCACTAAAGGGGTCATAGACAGAACTTTGTTCAGAATAGAAGATGGTGAAGATATTTTGTTGGTTCAGATCTATGTGGACGATATCATCTTCGGATCTCCTAACAAGAACTTGTGTGATAAATTCAGCAAACTGATGCAAGGGAAGTTTGAGATGCCTATGATGGGTCAGATGAATTACTTTCTGGGTCTTCAAGTTAAACAAAGCACAGAATGTATATTCATCTGTCAGGCAAAGTACACTAGGAATCTGTTGGCTAAGTTTGGAATTCATAACAGCAAGGAAGCCAAAATTCCTATGATGACTGAATTCAAGATGGATCCAGATGAGAATGGTCAGAAACTAATCAGAAAGAATATAGGGCTCTCATTGGATCTTTACTATACCTGACTACCAGCATACCAGACATAACATTTGCAGTATGTGTATGTGCCAGATTTCAGGCAAATCCGATGCAAAGCCACCTGGAAGCAGCTAAGCGGACTCTTAAGTATCTGAAGGGGACAGTAAACCTTGGTTTATTCTACCCATCAGATGATAATTTAGAGCTTAGTGGGTATTCTGATTCTGATTGTGGAGGTTGCAGAATAGACAGAAAGTCAACCTTAGGTACATGTCAGTTCTTAGGAAGTAAACTGATCTCTTAGTTTTCAAAGAAGCAGACATCTGTTGCCACATATACTACTGAAGCATAATATATGGTCGCGGGAAGCTATTGCTCCCAACTGCTCTTGCTTAGTCAGCAGTTGAGGGATTATAACATTGTAGCTACAAACGTGCCCATATTCTGTGACAGTAACAGTGTTATTGCAATTACTTAGAATCCTGTTCTACATACAAGATGCAAGCATGTGGACGTCAGACATCACTTCATAAGAGATCATGTGGAAAAGAAGAATATCATAATGAAAAAGATCCACACTGATAAGCAGAGAGCTGATATTCTAACCAAGCCACTAGCTGAAGTCAGATTCAGAGAACTGTGCAACGAGCTAGGACTTCTGGACTTAGGAGAAAGTGCACCAGAAATTTTTGGTGGACTGATCTCCAATACCAGTTGGTTACATGCCTAGCCAAGTAAGAAGATCAGTTGAAGAAGAAACTTCAACTGATCAGATTGGATCAGTTGGGAACTGGTCAGAGAGAAATGTCAGTTGAAGGGGGAACTTCAACTGCATAAGAGTTTTGGATCGGAAGGAATATGATCTAAGGGATAAAACTTTGTTGGGAAAATTTGCTAAGGTTTAGGCTACACAGTAAGGTCAACAAAAATCAGATTAGTCAGATTCGACAAAAGTGGTAACTGATTGATTACGATATCAGTCAGTCAGATATGTCTTCTGGTCTGGTTTACCTGATTTCTATCACCTGATATATGTTATCTGTTTTAACTAATCATTTGAGCTTATCTATATTTGTGTGATAATTAATGTGCCCATTATTTTGTGACGTCATGCCTGGAAGCATTAAATGCGGACGTGGGGTTTTAGTATTAAATGCATTAATTGCTAGTTTTTAAGTCCAAAAGTCTGCAGTTTTTAAATCCTCAACCGCACGATCAAATAACTTTTCAATCGATTAATCTTGTCCATCCATTTTTAAAACACGGATACTCAAGTATGTAAAAATAATCGTGCAAAATGTTTTCCCTCCTAACCTTTTAAAAATTCAAATCAGAAAATTACTTATCCTTCAAATTGCTTATTCTGGTAATTGATATTAAGTGCCTCTAACGTTCATATGCTAGGGTTATAGAATTTGTGTGTATTGTTCATAATCGTGTCTAAATGGGACTTGATTTGATTATTTAAAGGTCATGAACCCACTCATTTTCCCAGATCACCTACTCCTCCATCACCTCAACCTGATATACCCTTACCCTCACCTCCCAGACAACCCTCTCTCCAAATCCAACCTGCTCAACCTAAACCGTCTATAACTGAGCCACTCCCATCTGCAGAAGTTCCTTCTGCAGAAATCACTTTTGAGGCTCCACACCCAGAACCCGCTCAACCTGAGTCTTCTAAGTCTCATCCTGCATCCATCTCTCATCCCACACCTGAGCCACCACAACCTGAGTCTGAGCCATTCAGAGAAGTTACTCCGGATATACAGACTGCTCAGCAGAAGGCAATGTTTGTTTCTATTATTCACAACCCCTTCAACACAAAAATTGTGTTCGAGTCTCCTGAACCTGAGAAAATGTTGTCAAATTTCTGAGGAGAATGGTGGATAACTTTCTGAACAAGCATTAATCTTATCTGGTGGGTCATCCTGGAGTGAGGAAGATTGTTGTCGATGCCCTATTCTGAAGGGATGTCCGATTGCAACACATTGAGGACTTTCTGATGGTCCTGGATGCCTTCGGGAGAGATGAGTTTGTTGAAATGGAGCTGAAGATGAAAAATCTGATAGGCGTGAGGAGTGCTACTGAGTTAGCAACAGACGCTGATGTTGCCTGGTTAGTCAACAAACTGATGGGATACCCAGAAATTGAAGAAGAGGACCAGTCTAAATGGGACATTGAGCCAAATGCCGATGAACCAGTTGAGGGTGCAACAAATGAGACCCTGAATGGTGAGGCACAAACATCTGCTCCAGTCCTTGTGATTCCGCCTGAAACCCTGGACCAAGTGTCAATGACTATTCTGAGTGGGGTAAAGGCATCTGTAGAAACTCAATTCAACACGCTGGCTGCGAATTTGCTTATTCAAATGGATGAAAGAACCAAGCAACTTGTTGAATCTGAAAGGAATCAGACTGCGAAGAAGCTGAAAGAAATGCATACTGACATTGCTCTAAGTGAGATGGCCAGAGTTGAAACTATGTTGCAAAAGCTGGGCCTGGAGGTGTCAATGTTTTCTGAAGTCATAACTCTTCTTGAGGAAGCTTACAAATCTCTGATGCAAGACGATTCAAGCTTCGAGGCTTCAGTGAGAAAGTTTAAAGTCTCGGTCTCTATAGCCAAGAAGGCCTTAGAAGAAGCAGTGTCGAAAATGCTTGGACATGTACCATCTTCAACCTCATCAATACAGATTCAATCTTTGGAGGTAGAAGATCTGAAGAAAGAGATGCTTACTCTTTTCACCAACTTGGAGAAAAATATCCGACTTCTTTTTTATGCAACCAAAAAGGGGGAAGGAAGAGTTGAAGCTGAATCATCAGAAAAACAGGATGTCCAGGAAGGTCAAATGACTATAGTCACTGTTGCTGCATCAATTCAGGCACCCTCTACTGAATTAGCTGATACTGAGCTGGCTGAGATGTTTTTCGCTAGACCTTCAGAACAAGGCTATTTCTGAACAAAAAGCAGCAATGGTGGATTTGACTTTAAGAGTCGATAGGATTGAGGACTTTTCCTCAATTGTTCAGAAACAACTTCAGACTGAAGAAGAAGCCAAAGGTCTAGAGCTAGCCAGGAAACTCAAAGAAGAATTCACATCTGAGTCAGCTGAAGCAGTTACAGAGAAGAAAAGACTCCAGAAAGGAAAGCAGGCGAAGGAGCCAAAGAAGAAGACTGTTGTGACCAAATCTGAACTTCTATTATCACCAGAACAGATCAGGGAACAACAAGATCAAGTCAAGCGAAGAAAGGTCACAGAAGAAACTGTCAGAAGAAAGAAGCTGCGAGAAGCTAGGGGTCTTGACAGAGCCTTCAGAAGAAAGAAAAAGATAAAGGTTGCTATGACCGAAGCTGATGAAACCTGGATTGAACGTGCCCTACCTGCCAGCATGGATGATATTCTTGTCTGCGGAGAGGATCTTCATAAACCTTGGAGGATTATAAAGACAGACTGGCTATGCGATGTGTTCATGATACAGCGAGTCCCAGAAGAGAAGGATAACAATCTGTTCGACGAAATCTTTCTGGACTGGCTTGAAACTAAATATCCAGCATTCTATCAGGAGGTCATGAAAGAAGGTCAGATAATAACAGTAAGACCTTCTGCACCAAGGTATGAATATTTGATGCCTCCTCTGAAGAGAAACAGATATGATCCAGTTGTTTTCAGACAAGCATATATTGATGCACTAGAAAGAGGAAATACCATTGAAGAAGATCGCCAGAAAGAAGTGCTTAAGAGGATGTACGACATCTTTCAAGTTCCGGAATGCATGAGAGACAAGGAGTGGTCAGAAGATGAAATCTTAAGTCAGATGTTAGGTAACTTTTGGCTAATCATTTCTGTCCTTGTAAAATGCAAAATCCATCAATGAAATGATTTACCTGTTTTCTGATCCTAAGACATCATCTCAATGTCTTCTGATTTTTATCTCTAGTTCTTACTTTTTCTGATTATCCATTTTTCTGATTAACTGTTTTGGTTCCATCAAAAAGGGGGAAATTGTTGGGAAATTTATAGTTTTAATGGAAGTTCCAAAACAGATTTGTAATAGGAACAGTTATACCTGTTAGCTGATTGATGAATTAGATATCAGATTAGGATGACCAGCTGAGATGTATAGACAGCTGATGTAACCTCAATATGTATAGGTTGAGTCTAGATCAGAAGACCAGAAGACCTACAATCAGAAAGAGTGAAGAAGAGTCTGCAAGTTGTGCTAAGACAGCCTGCATCAGAAGACTCAATCAGGTAGACTGACCAGTCTGCACTGATCAGGTCGGCTCAAATCAGGTGACCACCTGAAGATTCACCAAGACATACGATGTTAATCAGACAAGAAGAATGTCAACCATAGTTGGTAAAACAAACACTGAACAAGTGTACTTGTTAACCAAGAAGAATGAGACACGTATGCACAAAGCTGATAATGCGGGATTTGGTGTTGCACAGTCAAACGGCTAGAAAGGACAAATTTACATGCTTTCGGCCATGCCGTCCCTGAAGCACGTCAAATCAAGCCTGCAATCTACCTAAAATAGCCTGAATTTCAAATCGCTCTCCAACGGCTAGTTCGAATTCATGTCTATAAATATGGGATCAACCTTCATAGTAAGGTTACAGAAATTATTATCAAGCTCAAGCTCAAGCAAGATTTCCGCACGAAGAACACAACTCAAGATTTATTTTAAGTGTTCATCCCATAAAGTTCTTAGCATAGAATTCTTATCCTTTAGCTTTAGGCTACTCAAATACTAGGATAGAATTCCAGTTGGAATACAACAAATCTGTTGGGGAATAAGTTGCACGGATGTATTCGGGATAAATATTTAAATACAAATTTAATTCTGATAATTATTACTAGCATGAATTAATCCTATATTAATTCAAATAATAATTCAACAACAAATCATGCATATAATCAATTCACGTAAATCCTACGCATGCGGAATTTCTACGAGTTTACGTGAACGTACCTCTTGGAGCGGCAATGGTCTTGTTGATTAGACACACCAAAAGAACTTCCCAAGTATTCCCTTAATCCTTGCTCGACAATCCGGTGGTAGGATGCTTGCGAACAATTAACAAAAGGAAAATAAACTTTGTTGCACCACCTTTGTGGATTTACTAATTTTTCCAGCACATGGAATTGTACTTGGGAATGAAAGAATCATCCCCTATTTATAGATGAGTGGTGGTCGAATTTTTAGGGGAAAAAACAATGTGGGAAAATCTTTTCTTGATCTCCAAGAAATCTTGAATATATCTCCTATATTCTTTTTCCCATAATTATAATATTCCACAAAAATCCCACCTCATCAAGTTATGGAATATTTTCGAAAAATAGGGGCAAGAATCCAAGATTTGGATCTTCTTGAATTTATGAGATATTCTTGTATTTCAAGAAATACATATCTTTCATAATATCTTTTCAAGAAAATCAAGAAAATCTTTCTTTCCCCTTTTTTCTCAAAAATTTCGAAAATAACTATATGGATAACCAAGTGGGAGATTTCTTGAATTTAATGAGATAATCTTGTATTCCAAGAATACATATCTTCATTCCATAACAAAATTCAAAGAAAACCTTTCTCCCCTTTTAATCCATAATTTTCGAAAAAATAGGAAAAATATGCAACAAGATTTATTTTATTTTTAAACACCTTTTTCAGTTATTGGACTTTATGTTGGACTACTTAGGGGGCCTTTAGGAGAATTAAGATTGGACCTTCCAATGGATCTTGAATTATCAATATTGAGCCACAATATTATCCAAGCTCATAAATATTAATTAATCCCACTACATAATTAATATTACACTATCCATCTTAACCCATATTACAGTCAATATGGCTCCCGATTATTATTTCCCGTGTTTAAGATTATCTAGTCCATTAATTAATTCAAGCAACTGAAATAGCTTTCCATTAATTAATATCTTTTGTCCTTGGTTAAGGAACGGTTCAACATTATTATCCATACCGGAAACTAGTTCCACTTGCAAGATTTGGTATGATAAAGCTTATGAACCTCCCAAGGGGGCAAATCGAACAAGCGTACTTGCACACGATTCTCCGTATTAAATCTTAGCAATCGCATGTGACCAATAATATTGCCCAAGATAAAAATATTGAATCTCGTTGATTCTCTACCCATGATAAGTCAAAGCAATAGTTACCAACCACACGTGATCCTATTTAAGGAACGAAGATTAAGAAATAACGAACCACTGAGGTCTAATTCTTCCTTGTTCAGTTCTGAAGAATTTGTCCTCCTATAGGTCCTATTCAGTGCATCAGTCATGCACTAGTGTAATCTCTTGGTCAAGGCAAGTCAATCTGAGCCTTACACTTCAACCTTTCACGATGGATTGTTCATTTCCATCTAGGTCGTGAATGGTGTACTTTTAGTTACAAGGGATTGTTAATTTAATCTCCTGTGATCTGATATCACTAAATTAACTACAATGTAACACGTACTATTTATTGAACAGTTATGCAGTAAATATATGTAACATTCGATGATATTTAAAGCATCAGTGATAAACAATTTATTTCAGTAAATAAGTCCGAAATTCAGTTTTGATTATACAAAGTAAAAGCATACTTTCCAGTATATTCCCAACAAAATCTTATACCCAAACCAAAAAGTTAGGTTAAGTTTGTTTAGCAAGATTTCAGACTAGGGTTTCTAGTTTCTGATTTTTGGGATTGGTTGAGTGAGAACTCTTGAAACATCTGTTGTACTTTGTTGGACTAACACATTAAACTAAGTCCAAGTTGGTTAAGTTGGTGCCCCTGCTGATAGGGAAGAGTGGACGTAGGACAAGTTGTCCGAACCACTATAAAAATCTTGTGTGCTTTATCTGATTTACCTGCTTTACACTCTGAACACTACTTGTTAAAATATTTCATGTATATTTTGAGTCTGGATCAGATTTGCATCAAGTAACTGATCTGATCAGATTGACAGGTTGTCATCTGATTTAAAATAGATTACTCAGAATCTTGATTCAACAAAACTGGTTTTTCACACGGGTTAAACTTAGCTTTCGCACATCAGTTAAGCTGATAGACACCGAACTAATCAGCTCTCAGGCGATCAGTAAGTTGGATATCAATCCAAACTGATTCACACGCACTCTGATCAGACTTACTTGCTATTCACACCTGATCTCACGAGAAAATTTTTCAGAAGTCTATTCACCCCTCCCCTCTAGATTTCTGCCCTCACGAAAACCCGTTCGGGACCTAGAATTTCTGCTTAACGCTTCTCCATGTCATGGCTCCTCCTCCCATGCAAAACACACTACCCGAAGTTGACTTCCTGGAGTCTATGTCTGATTAGAAATTTGAGTCCGTGTAACCAATGGGGATTAGACTGTCTGACTGATAAACCAACATTTTATCACGTGTCCTCTTCAGATACTTCAGAATGTTTTTAACTGCAGTCCAATGCTCTTTCCCAGGGTTACTTTGATATCTTGCTACCATGCCTACGGCAAAGCAAATATCTGGTCTCGTGCACAGCATTTCATACATGAGGCTTCCTACAGCTGAGGCATAAGGAATGCCCTTCATGTCATCTATCTCTTTCTGTGTCTTGGTACACATTTCTTTGGATAGATGGATTCCGTGTCTGAAAGGTACAAAACCTTTCTTGGAATCTTGCATGATGAATCACTTCAAGACACTGTCTATGTATGAAGCTTGTGAGAGGCTGATCATCCTTTTCTTGCGATCTCGAGTGACCTTGATCTCGAGTAATCGTCGATAAAGGTAACGAAATACTCGTAGCCTCCTCTAGCTTTGATTTGCATTGGACCACACAGGTCAGTGTGAACTATTTCCAACACTTCTTTAGCTCTAAGCCCCTTCGCTCCAAATGCCCTCTTGGTCATTTTACCCTCCAAACATGATTCGCAGGTTGGAAATGGTTCAATCCGGAGGGACTCCAATGAACCATCTTGGACCAACCTTTGGATCCTATTCGGATTAATATGACCTAATCATAGATGTCAAAGAAGTGTCTCGTACACATTAGTCGAACGTTTTCTTTTAGTGCTTGAAATGGTCGATGTGTTACAGGATGTATTTTGTGAGTGGTGTGCACAGTTAATAGTATAGAGATTATTTCGTAAAGTTCCATTACAGATAAACACATCATTACGAAAAACAGTAACATACTTATTAAAATGAACAGAATATTCATCAGAAATTAATTTAGAAACAGAAATAAGGTTTTTCCGAAAAACAGGAACATAAAGAACATCTCTTAAAACTAAACTTCTGTCTTCAAAAGACAGGTGCACGTCTCTCACTGCTTCAGCTGCCACTCTCGTAGCATCTCCTAGCGTGATGAGGATCTCACTCTCACTAAGCTGTCGGGTCCGTTTGAACCCCTGTAATGTGAAATAAACATGATCAGTGGATCCCGTATCCACTACCCACGAATGAGTAGCATACACCGCTAAACAAGTTTCGACAACCAATGCGTGAGAATTACCTTTATTTCCATTCCGCTTGGGTTTGGAACAGGCCGACCTTCAATGTCCTTTCTCACCGCATTCCAAACACTTCCACTTACTTAGACCTTCAATTTTGATGGAAGTCGAGTAGAACTGGTTTATCCTCTTTATCTCTTCATCATTCTTACCACCAATTGGCCTATAACGAGAAGAAGACCCATTTGCAACCAAGTTCGTTTTCTTGCGCTCTATTTCCTCTTCGACCAAAGTAAGAGCATTTACAAGATCATCCACAGCAAATTCCATATCTTCCATTAGATATTCTACATAGGGGTGATCATAGCTCTTTGGCAGAGTATTGAGAATGAAATCAACTTTGGTTTTGAAATCACATTTTTCGCCAAGAATTGCAAGCTCCTCAAAAAGAACCATAACCCTAAGAACGTGCTCTCTTGCGGTCATTCCTTCTTCCATTTTCAGCTTGACCATGTCATGCCTAATGCTTTGGATTGCCATATGGGCCGGATGTGCAAACATCGCTTCGAGATTTTTCATAATGTCTGCAGCTGATTCAAATCCTTGATGAAGGCGTTTCAATAAATCTGACATGTGTGCCAAGATTATGTCCTTTATCAATTCATTGGTCAACTCCCATTCATTATAGTTCATGTCTTCCCATAAACTAGCATCCTCAGCTGGTTTTTCGGGTTTTGGTGTGTCAAGTACCCATTTTGATTGTTGTGCAGTTAGGACAATCATAAGTTTTCGTTTCCAACTAAAATAGTTTTCTCCAGTAAGCAAATTGTCTTTCAGTATATTGAACAGTAGATTAAAAGGTTGCGACATGATGATACTGAAAAGAGAGCCACTATCCACACCCTAAAATCCTCCATTCACACCCCATAATATTTTAGACAAAAATAGACATACATAAAATAACTATGATACCCTTGTATAAATATAGATAGAAAATTAAACATTATCTTCCTCCCTTCAACATTCTCTAATTTTGATCATCTCGGCGGCCTCCAATCACCTCCTTCAACGTCTATGATATATTCCTTCTTTCAATAAAATTTTTTTCATTACAGGCCCTCTCAACTCCTTCCACGATTGGGACCCCCAAAATGCATACCATCTCAACTTCTTCCACAATTGCATTCTCCAAGCAGATTAATGTCTCAATCTTGGTGGAAGCTACTTTGACGGAAAATTGTCAAATCTGCAATCTTTCTACTTACAAAACAATTTCAAAATTGATGTACTGTGCAATATGGACGATCCCTTGTTAATTGCTTCTTTTTTTTTTTTTGAGAGGGGCGGTTCTTAGGAGGGGGAGACGTGTTTAATTTAATTTTGCATTTTGAGGGAGGGGTAGAATAATAATAAAATGGGGTGTGTTTAGTAATGTAGGTTAATTTTAATTTTTTTAATGGGGTGTGTTTAGTAGATGGGGTGTGAATGGAGGATTATGGGGTGTGTTTAGTGACTCTCTATTGAAAATAAGCATACATCTCGTGTCAATATCCGGATCAACACAAAGAAAATCACATAATTCGATCACATGAATCATATTAAAATCTCAAAAAAATATGAATATGCATCAGCCAACATCTTAAAACAGTTTAAATGAGCCACGTGGGTGGGTCATCATTTAAATCACATTTAAGCAGGTTACAAACAAGAATAGTTACAAACCTTTAATTCAAAAAAAATTAATAGTTGACTCCCACTTGACCAATATAAAATTGACAAGGACTTCGGCGAAGTATATGCATATCAATTTTATACCAAAGTAATAACCATGATTAAATACATAATTATTATTTCGTTTTGAATGAGCCTCTTGGGAGGGTCATCGTCACCACTAGTAATAATTCACAATCATCCTTTTGAAAATTTATTCATGTGAAAGCTTTCTTTTGGCCGTCCCTTAGGGGAATTTCTCCAAAAGAATTCACAAATAAATAAATCATGGAGGTCAAATTAATTTGATTCAAAACCAAATTAATTATATAAAACATACTTAGTAATTTTTGAGTTTGAGATTTTTCACAAGCAATATCTCATGCAAACACATTAAACGAATTTAAACAGAAGCATAAGAAAGAAAATATATCAAAACAAAACAGAAATTAAACATATTGGGCACAAATTATCCAATTGTCATGGTTTAATTTTCCTTGTCTTGATCTTGAAGAAACTCCATCTTGATTTCTCCCATTCGTTCATCTCGAAAAAAAAATCCATCTCGAATCGCCACACCAAGTAGCTCGCAGCCGGGATGCACGTCCGCATCCAGTCGGCCACTTGGCCGAGCAACCGCGCCCATGCGCCTAGGCGCAGCGTGCGTCGCCCCTTAGGTCCTCGGCAGCCTCGGCAGGCATCGAGTCGGGATGCGCCCATGCCTCGGCACCAGCCACCTCGTCCGCTTGGCACACCTGGTGCGCGCCTCGTGCGCGCCCGTGCTATGCCCCGTCGCGCGCCTATGCGCGTCCAGGGCCGACCCCGCTTGGCACCATACACCGTGCCCATGCGCATCTGGCGATGTCTGCGTCATGCGCGTGCCTCCCTTGGCACGTTTCGCGCGATGCACGTCACCCTCGTATGGTTTCGGGTCCGTTTTAACTTCTCATCACCGTCTTCGTCTTCGATCAGGTTACAATTTATTTTACAAAAATAAATAAACCTAAATCTAGACTAGTCTATTATATTGAACAAATCAAATAGCCTAATCTACTCAGGGATTTTCTCACGAGAAAAACAAATTCGAACGAGTCGAATTAAAACCAATCACACGCATGAAATAAATAAAACACATTAAATATCATGACAATTGGATACCTGCAAAACAGATCTAACAATTCTACTATCCAATTTTCAATAAAATTTAATGGTCAACAAATTTAAATAACAATTTAAATACAGAGCTCGAAACCGAGGCTCTGATACCAGTTGTTGGGAAATACGGGGTGTCCGGATCTATTCGAGGTGTATTTAAATACATATTTAAATTATTCAATTAATTACTAACATGAATCAATCCTAAATTAATTCAACATAATAATTAAATAACCAACAACAACATGCGTACACGTAATCCACGTAAATCCTAAGCATGCGGAATCTAGGAGTTACGAGATTACATACCTCTTGTAGAGACAATCGTTGAGACGATGGATCAACCCAAAGTGCCTTCTCAAATATATCCCACGTCCACGAACGTAATCCGGTGGAAGGATTCTCACGAACGATTTTAATAAAGGAGAAAACCAAAAATATATGTCACCACCTTTGTGGATTTCTAATTTTTCCAACACATGGAATTGCATTGGGGATGAAAAATTCATCCCCTATTTATAATAGGGGGTGGCCGATTTTTTTCTCTAAAAAAATAAGGAGAAAATCATTTTCTTGATCTCCAAGAAATCTTGAATATATCCATATATTATTTTCTCCATAATTAAATTTTCCACAAAAAAATTCCACTTCCCTTTATTATAAGATTTTCGAAAAATACAAGGAAACAAGAATCAAGATTTGATTTCTTGAATTTATGGGATAATCTTATATTCCAAGAATACTTATCTTTTTCCATAAAATATTTTCAAGAAAATCAAGAAAATCTTTCCTCTTCCTTTTCCTACAATTTTCGAAAAAAATGAGGAATAATTAGGCAATAATATTTTCTTCTCCTTTTTATTAATTGGAATTTAATTGGGCTATTTGAGGGGCCTTTAGGAGAATTAAGATTGGACCTCCAATGGGCTATGAAACTTTAATATTAAGCCAAAATATTATTCAAGCCCATTAATATTAATTTACTCCACTATAAAATTAATATTGAACTATCCATCTTAAAATCCATATTACGATGCTACAATAATATGGCTCCCGGTTATTATTTCCCGTGTTTAAGATTATCTAGTCCACTAATTAATTAAGCCACTGAAAAAGCTTTATATTAATTAATATATTTATCCTTGGAGTAAAGACATCTCAACATTATTATCCATATCGGAAATAAATTTCCACTTGCAAAATTTGGTATGAAAAAAACTTCTGAGCCCACCAAGGGGGCAAATCAAGCAAGACATACTTGCACACGATTCTCCGTATTAAATCTTAGCAATCGTCGTGTAACTAATAACATTGCCCAAGATATAAGGTATCGAATCACGTTGATTCTCTTCCCATCATAAGTCAAAGCAATAGTTATTAATTTTACACGATCCTATTTAAGGAATGGAGATTAAGAAATAACGAACCACCGAGGTCTAATTCTTCTATATTCAGTACTGAAGAATTTATCCTCCTGTAGGTCCTATTCAGCGCATCATAATGCACTAGTGTAATCTCTTGGTCAAGACAAGTCAATCTGAGTCTTACACTTAAACCTTTCACGATGGATTGTTTATTTCCATCTAGGTTGTGAATTTGCACTTAGTTACGAGAAACTGTTAATTTGACCTTCTGTGATCTGGTATCACCAAATTAACTACAATGTAACACGTACTATTTATTGAACCGGTATGCAATAAATATATATAACATTTAATCATATTTAATGCAATAGTGATAAATAATTTATTTCAGTAAATAAATAAGAAATTCAGTTTGGTTATACAAAGTAAAAAGCATACTTTCCAGTATAACCCCAACAGAGTATTCTCTCTAAATCCAAATTGAGGAATGAATCATATTCTTGGCTCAACTACCACGCACATGCATTTCGTGATGAATCTAATCCAAGACATATCTACCCATGGAAGGGTGCAAGCTTCGGTCATGGTCAAAGTTCATCACTCCACACATGTCGTGCGTATTGACCTCAAGTCAAAGGAGTATCGCATAACTCCCACTAACCGAGACACCCGTAGACACATATTGTGGAATTACATCAAACGATTTCTCAGATGGGTATACCAATACCCTCTAAGGTATCTGTGCATCCATCATGAAATACCTAGTATCTCGTAGCAAGTGAGATCTTACTACACTCTCTAAGAGTATGATGCAGATCGCACACCAATCTCAATTGCATCATCAATATCCCATTCTTGATGATCCTTGATTGGGGCTATTTGAAAATCATGCTTAAGTCATCTGAGTTCTCACAATCTCAATGACAGCAATGACTCATGGGAACACAAATAAGAATAAATGCAAACAATCAAACATAATATTCAAACAAGTGTAATGTCATACATTTAATATTAAATAAACAATAATATTAAACCAATACTGAATATCATCTTAGTATTATGTCCTTACAATAGGATTGTCTCTAGAACAATAACACTAACAAATGTATCCATATTTTGAGTAATCATCTATAAACGTAACGAAATACTCATAACCTCCTCTTGCTTTGATTGACATTGGACCACATACGTCAGTATGAACAATCTCTAACACTTCAGTGGCTCTATTCCCCTTGGCTGCAAATGCCCTCTTAGTCATTTTACCCTCTAAACAAGATTCGCAAGTTGGAAACGGTTCAACCCGGAGAGACTCCAATGATCCGTCTTGTACCAACCTTTGAATCCTTTATAGATTAATATGACCTAATCTTAGATGCCACATAAGTGTATCGTTCATTTCTGAAGAACGTTTTCTTTTATGCAAAACAGTCGATGTGTTATAGGATGCATTTTGTGAGCGGTGTGAACGGTTAATTGTGTAGAGATTGTTCGATAATGTTCCAGAACAGATAACATATAATTTAAAAAAAATAGTAACTCGCTTAGTAAAAGAAATGGAATATCTATCCATAAAAAGTTTAGAAACTGAAATTAAATTCTTTCTAAAACTAGGAACGTAAAGAACATCTCTTAAAATTAAAACTCTATCTTCAAAAGATAACTTCACTTCTCCCACTGCTTCAGCTGCTACTCTCGTAGCATCGCCCAGTTTGATGAGGATCTCACTCCCAATAAGTTGTCGGGTTAGCTAGAACCCTTGTAAAGTGAAACAGACGTGATCAGTGGCTCCTATATCCACTACCCACTAATGGGAGGCATACACCGCTAAACAAGTTTCAACAACTAGTGCATGGGAATTACCTTTCTTTCCGTCCCTCTTGGGCTTGAAACAGGCCGACCTCCAATGTCCTTTCTCACCGCAGTTGAAACACTTCCCCTTAGCAGTCTTCTTGACACCTCCTCCTTGGTTCACCTTTGCTTTGCCCTTGGCAACACTTGAGTTGACTTGGTTTTAGCCTTTTGCCTTCTTCTTCTTACCACCATTTGGCCTAGAAGAAGTAGAAGGGTCGGTTGCCACCAAGGCTTGATTCTGGCGCCCCATTAACATTTCAGCCGAAACTAGATCTTGAAGTAGGTCAGGAAGTGTGAACTTCTAATTATTCATCTGATAGTTCAGTTGAAACTACTCAAAGCTTTTCGGTAGAGAATGGAGTATGAAATCGATCTGGGTTTCCATATCGTATTCAGCGCCTAGAACCTCAAGCTTGTTAAGATGAGCCATCATCTGGAGAACGTGATCCCTCACGGGCGTTCCCTCCACCATTTTCTGCGACAACATATCTCGCATGGTGATCTGCCTAGCTGTGTGGTTTTGATGTTGAAACATCGCTTTAAGACGTTGCATAATTTTTGTAGCATTTCCAAAGTTCTGGTGTTTGTGTTGCAACACATCCAACATTGAAGCCAGGATGGTGCACTTAGCCATCTCATTGGAAAGCTCCCAGTCATTATACTCTTTCTTATCCGTTTTACTAGAGTCATCAGTAGGCTTTTTTGGGTTAAGGTACATCAAGAACCCACTTATATTGTTGTGCAGTTAGGACAATTGATAGTTTTCGATTCCAATCGACAAAGTTTTCACCAGTCCATTGATGGTCTTTTAGTATAGTAAAAAGTAGATCAAAAGGATGCGACATGCTGAACTGAAAATAAACATACATTTTTGTGTTAATATCCAGATTAATCACAAAATTTATCACATAATTCGATCACATGTAGCATATTAAAATCTCAAAAAAAATATGAACATGCATCAGCCAACATCTTAAAACAATTTAAATAGGTCACGTGGGGTGAACTGTCTATTTAAACACATTTAAGCATGTTACAAACAAAGACAGTTACAAACCTTTAATTCAAAATTAATAATTGGCTCCCACTTGACCATATAAAATTGACAGGGACTTCGAGGAAGTATATGCATATCAATTTTATACCTAAGTAATAACCATGATTAAATACAGAATTATTACTTCATTCTGAACAAGCCTCGTGGGGAGGGTCATTATCGCAACTAATAATAATTCACAATCATCCATTAAGAATTTATTCATGTGATAGCTATCTTTTGGCCGTTCTGTGGGGGAAATTTCTCCAAAAACATTTCACAAATAAATAAATCATGGAGGTCAAAATTAATTTGATTTTTTAAAAAAACAAATTAATTATTTAAAACGTACTTAGTAATTTTGAAGTTGAGATTTTCATAAACAAATTCTTATGCAAACACATTAAACAAATTAAACAGAAGCACAAGAAAATAACATCAAAACAAAAACAAAAATGAAACATATTGGGCACAAAATATCCAACTGTCATGGCTTATTTTTTCTTGTCTTGATCTTGAGAAAATGTCGTCTTGAATTTCTCCAACTCGCTTGTCTCGAAAAAAAAAAATTAACGCGCCACGCCACGCCGCTTTCGACACAGCCTCTGCGTCCGCACTCCTAAATATTCTTGCGCTCGCCCCGCCAGTCTCGGTAGTGTTGCGGCGCCTCGCCAAGACGTCCTCATGGCTTGCACTTCCACCTCGCCCCCTCCGCGTCCACGCTGACAAGATTCACAGGCAGCCTTCGTGCTGATCGATCGCGTCGTCCCCACTGATTCCGCCCGCCACTTTCGGCCCTCGGCCAACCTTTGTGCCACATATCTGGCGGCGTCATTCGTCACTCGCGGTGCCTCCTTGGCACGTTTACAAGCGCGACGATGCCACTTTCGCGCTTAGTTAGGATCCGATCTTCAATCTCTCGTCTTCGTCTTCGATTCAGTTACAATTTATTTAACGGAAAATAAATAAACCTCAAATCTAGACTAATCTATTACATTGAACAAATAAAAAAAATAGTCTAATCTACTCGTGGATTTTCTCACGAGAAAAATAAATTCGAACGAGTCGAATTAAAAATAATTCATACGCATGAAATAATTAAAACCATTAAATACCATGACAATTGGGTACCTGCAAAAAAAGATCTAGCAATTCTACTATCCAATTTCAATAAATTTAATGAACCAACAATTTAAATAATAATTTAAATCACAGAGCTCGAAACCGAGGCTCTGATACCAGTTGTTGGGAAATATTGTGTCCTGATCTATTCGATGTGCAATTAAATACATATTTAAATTGAACAAATATTTCTAGCATGAATTATCCTATTAATTCAATTAGCAAATACCAACAACAATCATGTGTACAATTTATTTCACGTAAAATCCTACACATGCGAAATCTAGGAGTTTACGAGAAACATACCTCTCGGAGTGACAACATTTGAGTAGATGGATCAACCCAAATTCCTTCCCAGGTATGTCCCACATCTTTGCTCGTAATCCGGTTGATTGATTCTCACGAACAATTATAACAAAGGAGAAAAAGAAAAAATATTGCACCACCTTTGTGGATTTCTAATTTTTCCAAGACTGGAATTATGTAGGGGGTGAAAAATTCATCCCCTATTTATAAGACAAGGGGTGGGCGAAAATTTTAGTGATTAGGGCTTCATGGAAAATTTCTTGTATTTTCTCCAAAATACAATCTTGAATATATCCTATATATTCTATTTTCCATAATAATCACAAAATAACTTTTACTCCCTTTCTTATGTATTTTTCGAAAAATATAAGGAATAAAGAATCAAGATTTGATTTCTTGAATTTTATAGGATAATCTTCTATTCCAAGAATACTTATCTTTTTCCATAAAAATATTTCCTAGAAAATCTTTCCTCTTCTTTATCCCATTATTTTCGAAAATTTAGGAAAAAATTAGGCAATATTTATTTCTTCTATTTTAATCACATTTTCACTAATTGGACTTTATATTGGGCTACTTGAGGGGCCTTTGGGATAATTAAGACTGGACCTCCAATGGACTCTGAATTTCTTAATATTGAGCCACAATATTATTCAGCCCATTATTACTAATTTGCTCCACTATAAAATTAATATTGCACTATCCATCTTAATCCATATTACGACAATATGGCTCCCGATTATTATTTCCTGTGTTTAAAATTATTTTATCCATTAATTAATTAAGCCACTGAAAGGCTTTATATTAATTAATATTTTTTTCCTTGGAATAAAGACATCTCAACATTATTATCCATACCGGAACTTAATCCACTTGCAAGATTTATATGATAAAACTTCTGAGCCTACCAAGGGGACAAATCAGACAAGGCCTTGCTTGCACACATTGCTCTGTATTAAATCTTAGCAATTGTCATGTAATTAATATTCATCCCATAAGTCAATACGGAAGAATTTATCCTCTCTATAGGTCCTCTTCAGCACACCATGATGTGCTGGTGCAATCTCTTGGTCAAGACAAGATAATCTGAGCTTTGCACTTCAACCTCTACCAATGGAGTGTTCAATTCCATCTAGGTTGTGAAGATGTACTTTTATTTACTGTTGGTCCCGAAAAACCCGATTTAAAACTCGTAAAATCTCAATGGGAGGTGACTTTAAATTTTTGCGAATGTGTTATACAGATTTGCTAAAGTATGTATGACAGTTAATATGAAAGTAAATAAGAACACACGTATTTTTATAGTGGTTCGGAGTCCAACTCCTACATCCACTCTTCCCTTCATGGGGCACTTCCTTAACCAACGATATTTATGGAGCTCTCACTTAACGGGACTTATCTCCCTCACGGGATCGCCTATAGATGTTTAATGAGTTCTCACTCTCACAGGACTTATCTCCCTCACGGGATTGCCTATAGATGTTTAATGAGTTCTCACTCTCTCGGGACTTATCTCCCTCACGGGATTGCCTATTAACTACCTTACTTAACCACTAATTCTTTCTCAAGAAAGGGTTTGGGTTCGGTGTTATTTCCAACTAGGTGAGATTTTCCCTTACATTGTTTTAGCCTTTAAGCTAAGGTTGGGAAAATCTCTCTAAGCTTATGATATGGCATTTTTTGCTTAGATATAATGAAGAACACTCTTGGGTAAATTTTGATATTTAATGCTCTGTGTTCTTGAATGGAGATGCTTGAATATTTAACTTTAATCTTCACTTTGTAGTATCCTTCATTATCTTCTTTTGAAGATAGTGCAATGTATTTATAGTGTGGATTTGAATATTACCATTGGAGAGTAAATTCAAATCCATACTAATAGTCTTCCAGCTTTTCTTTGTTCTTTTGGATTGTTGTTTGTAGCTTTATATCGCATCCATATATGTGTTGTCATCTTCTCATTGGACAGCTTTTTGTGTGTCTAACAGATTTGATTTCAGCTTGCCTGATGACTATTCAGCTCTTCTGATTCTGGTCGGCTGATCTGGTCGCATGATTTCTGTTCAACCTCATCTGATCTCGATCACGTCTAATCTCGATCAGTCTCATCTGCTCCTCTTCTGATCAGCTTGTCTGCTCTTCTGGTCATCTGATCTGGTCTGCCGATTTCAGGTCGCCTAATTCTGGTCGCCTATTTTTGGTCACCTGTTTCTGGTCGTCTGATTTCAGGTTGCCTGTTTCTGGTCGTCTGATTTTAGGTCGCCTGTTTCTGGTTGTCTGATTTCAAATCGTCTGATCTCAGGTCATCATATTTCAGGTCGTTTGATTTCAGGTTGTCTGATTTCAGGTCGTCATATTTCAGGTCGTCTGATTTCAGGTCGCCTGATTTCTGGTCACCTGATTTCTGGTCACCTCGCCTGATCAGACTAGATCAGCACTTATTCTTCACAAATCAGCATGCTTCTTCTTGTCCAGCTCATCAGCTTTCGTGGAACTTATCTTACTCATCTGATCTCGATCAGCCTCGTCTGCAGCCTCATCTGATCTCGATCATCTTCGTCTGATTTCATGAGTTCCCCCTTAAGTTATTACCTGTAAAAATAAAACTAAGTCTAGAAACACAAGCTTTCTATACAACTTAGTTTGTCCTATTACAAGGTGTTTTGGCATAATAATCAAAACTAAAATTATCCCAACATACTAATATTGAACGGTTTGCGATAAATAAATAATATTCATTCATATTTAAAGCATCATTGATAAATCATTTATATTCAGTAAATAAGAGTACATTAGTCTGTTATCACGTAAAATCATACTTTCACGTATAACCCCAACACCGCGTTAATCACTTTAAGTATAAAATTAAAATTATTTCAATCTTAAATGAGTTTTTCCTAAGTGAGTGGCGCGGTTTTTGGGGCGCTATATTTGTTTTTTTTTATGTTGTAAACTTGTAATGCAAATTCAATATTTAAAGATATTAATTTTGCTTTCAACTAAATATTTTAATTACTCAAAAATAAGACTAAAATTCTAAAAATTTTAATACTTGTATTAATATAACCATATATGTGTATTTTCTAAATTCTAATTTTAGTTTATTTCATGTAGATGTCGAGCATGAATACACTAACAGAAGTAGAAGGTGGCGTGGAAAGCAATGCGATGGAGACCTTACAATCTCAAGAACAATCACAAATCCATTCTGAATATGAAATTAAAGTGAATTCTCAATCAACAATGAAGAGGAAACCGACGAAACCAAGGTCAAAGATGTGAGTACACAAAAAAAAAAAACCCCCAATGCAGACGGTGTTGAGGATAAAGCTAGATGTCTACACTGTGATAAAGTACTTTTTTGTGATCCTATAAAAATTGGTACCTCATCACTAAATAACCACATCAAAGCATGCATGACAAACCCACTCAATGAAGACTTAAAACAAGGATTATTGAATTTGCAGCCTGACCTTGATAGTAGTTGTGTTACTGTTAATACTTGAAAATTTGATCAGGATGAGATTAAGACAACACTTACACGCATGATTATTGTGGACAAATTGTCATTTAAGTATATGGAGGGTGAATGGTTTAGGGATTTCGTGAATAAAGTATGTCCTAGGTTTCAAGTTCCTTCTAGATGGACTATGACAATGGATTGTTATCAATTGTATCTTAATGAAAGGTCAAAATTCACTAATACACATTTGGACTTGGACAGCTGTGAAAAATGACCTTGGAGAGCTGTTATAACCGCTCTCCAAGTAACAGCTGTCCAAGCTTGGACAGCTGATAAAAAACCGCTGTCCAAGAAATCGCACTTGGACAGCGGTTTTGAACCGCTGTGCAAGATTGTAGCTTAGACAGCGGTTTTCAACCGCTGTCCAAATTCCTCCCTTGGATATTTTTTTTAAAAAAAATCGATTTTTAGGCACGGACCCACCAAGCATCTCATATATAAGCCACCAAGTCTCCCAATTAATTGAGGCAATTATTCGTTCCCATGGGGGACCGAACACGGGACCTTGGGCGCCTGAGCGGGGATCAATTCCGCTCGGGCACTTGCTTTCTTGCGTTTACTTAATGAAATTAATTCTATATGTTCTAAAAATCATTTTTTCTTACAATTTTTTTTAAAATTCTTTATTTCAATTATCTTATTTATTAATTCAATCACATTTTTATATAATAATTTTTTTTATATAAATTTAAATTAAATTTATATATTTTACTTGTACTTTTTTTTAACTACCTTTCTTTTAAACTTGTAATACTTTTCCTTTTAAACAATTAATACTTTTCTATCAAAATAAATAATATTTTTCTTTAAACGAGTAATACTTTTTCATCTAAACAAAGTAATACTTTTCTTTAAACAAGTTATACATTTCTATCTAAACAAGTAATATTTTTCTATTTAAACAAGTAATACTTTTCTATCTAAACAAATAATACTTTTCTATTTAAACAAGCAATACTTTTCTATCTAAATAAGTACTATTTTTCTTTAAACAAGTAATACTTTTTCATCTAAACAAGTAATACTTTTCTTTAAACAAGTTATACCTTTCTATCTAAACAAGTAATACTTTTCTATTTAAACAAGTAATATTTTTCTATTTAAACAAGTAATAGTACTTTTCTATCTAAATAAGTTAATCTCATTATATAAGACGAATATTAAAAATAAATAACACGAGAATTTAAAGAATAAAATATTTGAATTGTACATAAAAAGAATTTACAAAAATAAAAAAATAAAACAAAAAATACAAGCTTTACAAAAAAAAAAAATTAATTCACTTGGAGAGCGGTTATGAACCGCTCTCCAAGTTTTTTTTTGACAAATGGCTCAAAACCGCTCTCCAAGAATTATTCTTAATTAATTTATGAACCATTGCCTAAGTTTTTGATCTTGGACAGAGGTTTTTAACCGCTTTTTTTTTTTTTTTTTTTTTATAGAACCGCTTTCCAGGGACCACACTTGGAAAGCTATTTCAAAAAAAGCCATTGTCCAGTGGAGTTCTCTCCTTTCAAATGTGTAGTAGTGATTAAAGTCTTTTATGAAGATATTGTGAAAGAGATTTTACTAGATCCACCAACGTTTCCGTCAATTCCATAGACGAGCTTTCTCCGTTATGAGACAAAGAAAAGTATCGAGAAGATCTGTGGCATGAGCAAAAGAGGTCTGATTTCGGTTTTAGGTTATTAGAAAGAGAGACTGCATTTTCGCCTATTTGGGCTATGGACACAAGGGTATGTGGGCTTCTACCCCCTCAACTTTGATCCATCAGAAATGAATTAGACTTATCAATATCTTGGGCCACATTTTCGAGTTAGGCCACTGGATGATTTTCCAAGATTGGGCTTGGGCCAATGTGGAGTTGTCATCAAGAGAATTATTCACTTTCAGAATTTGGCCCACATGACAATAATCCCCAACACTGCGTGTATCACATAACTCGAAACTGTCATTTGCCTTTCTAGGTTCTCCCAACTTTTGCCCATGCGGATCTTCCTGAGGGACCCAACACCGTTTCACACTCAAGTTCCAAGCAATTAGGGTTTGATTGCGGTGTCATAATTATGATGTTACAGGAATTCGAGGGGGCATTTTTTTTAAACTGACTTATCAATTCCACCACCGAAACTTTTTTTGATTCATCCTTAAGATCGTCTTCTTGCACCCGTGAGGGATTGTCATTCTCCTCCTCACAAACATCATCGAAAGATCAATCATTGTGATTGTCCATCAGGTTTTCTTTCTCCTATGAATTCATAAAGACAACTCCCTTCCATCTACCCATACGCTTACCAGCTCTTTTGGAATTTCTGGAAGTGAAGTCCTGATGAGTACTCTGGTCATATGAAGATTTTTCCGACCCAAAGTATCCTCGTCAATCTTCACCATTGTCCCGAAAGTAGATGAAATCAATCTAAAAAAAATAGGGTTCCAAGCACGTAATGGAACCCCAAACCAATTAGTCCAAATGAGGCGTCAATTAGTTACGTTATTTTCACCCACGGCTTTAGTAAATCAAACCATTTGGTGATGTCCGTAACATCACTATTTTGGGCCGGTGCAAGGTTGGCCGATTCAATCAGCACAATATCGCCTCCCACGTACTTGACAAGTTTTACATCGCATTTTTTTTCCAATGTTGGTCCACGGGAACTTTTCTTTCAAGACGCTAGTGTAATAGTTTTGAAGTCACTCTCTCTTCCTCAACATATCCGCACCTGATGCCCCTCGGCCTACATGGATTGTTATGTTGAACTCTATTCCCTAAGGAAATGTTTGTGGTAAAATCTCCTTATTCTCATCCTCAAGCTCTCATGTGAAATTTGTTCATAGTATGAAACTGATACTATTACATTTATAAATATATATCACTACTCTTATAAACTAATATCAATAGCAATTAATATTATGATCTTAGTTTATAAGTGTATAAGTGTAATGGTATCAGTTGATAAATATAGTGGTATTAGTTTATAAGTGTAATGGTATAAATTTCATACTATGAACAAGTTTCACTGCAAATTTACTCATTCTCATCCCTATACCTTGAGGGTACGATACCTCTTCTTTTCTCCATGTCGTCTGTTGGATAGCCAAGGGACCAGTATGCAACTTTTACTTTCTACCATCTGTAGGCTAACTATGCATGTTTGACTTATGAACAAACTTGGATATGCTTGCTCTCAACTTATATGATCTAAACCAGATGTCATTTAGTTTTCCTTCAATTCTCCTCTTATTGATGCTCCCACCTTAACGAACAAAATCGAATATTTTACCCTCCTCTCTCTATACAAGATGAAGACGTCTCTTACCCTCTCAACTTCCTTAAACTTCATGAATAAGTCCTTCATTCCACAAGAGTCGTGAAAGTTTTTAAAAAAGAAAGTAACACATCCATTTGAGGAGTCCCACCCCTTGTTCCAGTTGTTCCTATCCTGATCTGATCCGCTGTTTATCCTGAGGAATCTCACACCATGTTCCAGTAATATGTATCTTATTTGTCTTCCCAAATTTCACTCGGAAGAAGGTCGGGAACTACCCTTACCCACACACTCTCTCCCTGTCCCACTCTTTCTCTCTCTAGAACCCATCTTTGGTCCCACATATACACATAATTCAACTCATCTCTTTACTTTGTGCGTCCAACAAATGGTGCAAATTTGACCCTGCACATATCCCATTCGTGTCTGACACGACACCAAACATTATAAGATCACCAAATTTTCATGTTGTGTTCAAATCAACCCATTATATTTGAAAAAATAAAATAATTAAATTATATTATCACCTTTTATTTTGTAATTTTAATAGAAATTTTTTTATTTTTTATAATACTCCCTCAATTTTTTATTAGATGTCATTCTGCGTCATTTAAGACAAATTAAGGATATATTTTTATGTCAAAATTAACCATAGTTAATATTATTTAAATATTCTTAACAATAATTACTATTGGCTGAAAAATAATATACACAACACATTTGTAGGGAAATTTGAAATGACAGTATTATGTGCATCATGTTCACCGTACACCACTATTATTATTGTTTGATACATATAATAATAGTGTACAGTGAACATGGTGCACATAATACCTCCTCATTTAAAATTACCATATTAAGGGTACATATGTGATAAAAATGCAGAAAATATTAAAGCATATATTATACAAATATTTCAAAAAACTAAAATGATATCTAATAAAAAATGGAGGTAGTATGTATTATCATGTCATATTGCATCTTGTCACATCAAATATTATAACATAAATTCTACTTTTAAATTTATTTATTTTTCTTTCTGTATGTCGACGCAAAAAATTTCTTGTCACTATCGCTTCGAGTAAAGCAACAAGAACTATCACCCCTAATCTAACAATCGTGACACCAACACCTATATTCCACATGTAGCATACATCCGAGGATAAACTATACCGATCATGGATTTCAGAATAACTCTACTGATCAAGGCAAACAATTAGAGCAAATGAGTTTGTTTCCGAAATTTCCCTTTCCAACAAACTCTCTCAGCCAACCCATCAACCACCACACATTTTACTTCAAGAGGGAATTTGGAGGGGGGACCGCAACAATAGGATAGCAAAACATTTTGTCATATAACCAAGAATGCAGAAGTCGAAAGTCAAAAGACAGGCGTTTTATGACCGCCTAGCACCTAGGCCACCTAGGCACCGCCTAGGCTTTGTCAATTTTTTTTTTATTATTTAAGAAATAAAGAGCAGGTTGTACTATTGCAGGGTCTTTTACGGCTGAAAATTTGTGGGCCTAATGAAATTAGAACGAATAAGGCCCAATAATTAAAAACTGAAGCACCTTAACTCCTCCAAATTCACGATTTCCGGAAGAAATCCCTAATTGAGCGCCGCTGCGTCACAAATCGGCCAAAATCTCGCCTGAAATCAATGCCCAAACACCGCCGGCGAGCAGCGCGGAAGCGGGCAACGGGCCACAGGCTGCCTCCTGCTGGTTGGCTGCGGCGTGAGGAGTTGGGCGCGGTGGTGGCGTGACTGTGGCGATCCGCCTGGGTTACTACTTTAGAAGTTAGTTCTCTTCACTGCAATTTCGCAACTGTTTTTTTTTTATTATTATTAAAAGTAGCAAAAAAACCGGTGGAAATCGGGCTGCTTTTGGCGGAGGAGCCTAGGCAGCGCCGAGAGGGTAAAACAATTTTTGTGCCCGACTTTGGGTAAATCAGGGCGGGCAGCGGCCGCCTAGCGCCTAGACACCCGCCTAGCACGCCTTCTGCATCCTTGCATATAACAAACATTCTAGTCCAAAAAAACGTACAGATAAGATGTTGCAACAAAATCTACCTCCAAATACAAAATAACTGCAATTTGTATCACTACAGAAAGACGAAACCTTTCCTAAGACAAAAGGAAGGTTGTGAGCTTTTCCACGGTACTAACCACTGTAATCTCCCTCAGAAAACTTGTTCTCAGGATAGAAGACAGCCACAACTTCATTTCCCCCAAATTTCCTTCCATTCAGTCCTTGACGAGCTTTTACAGCACTTTCAGCATCCGCATATTCCAAGAACACCTACACATAACAATGTTATTTACCTTGTAAGAATTGAGGAAAAGATGGGACATGCAAACAATAGTGGCCGAACAGAACACTCTTAAAATAAAGTAAATTGAATTTTGCAATTATTGCCAAAGGAACACATCTAACAAAAGTGACAAACCTTCCCTGCGCCTGGTACCAGTTCTCCATTGGGAAGTGGACGGGGGATGACCACATTCACCAAAGAACCTGTAAAATTAGTGTCGGAGATTAAATCAGTGTGTCAACAATATAAGTAAATGCTAGGGGCACATTTACATTGCCTGAAAGGAGGTGGTCCTAAACTAGCATAAGGTAGTCTGTTGCATAATTAATGAGATGGAACATGAGTGGATAACATGATGCCCAACATTATTTTGAAATTTGTGAAATTAAGAGCCTCATATGGATTCCAAAGATTGGCATGATTGAAATTTTTCAACATTTCGGAGAGAACCCAAATAATACAGAGTCCAAATTCTTAGTAATGTCTATATAACACCAAGCAAAGCAAACAAGCCCCAGATGTACCAAAAATTTCTCTATGTATAATTTGTTCTTAAATGAGAAAATTGTAGAAGGACAAAACAGCCAAGAAAAATGAGTGGTAATTAGTGTGGCTGAAGATTTGATGAACAAAAGGCAGTGTTTGAGTCGCGGAAGAGAAAAGGTATCTAGAGTAGTTACCAAACTTGGCGCATTCGGTTCTCATGTCTTCTAATATATCTTCATAGTCATTATCATCCTTGAGATCATCCAGAGTAACTACTTCAGTCAAGCACACAACCTTGGTAGCTGGTGCAAGACCAGGTGCCAACATGAGTCTCTGCTAATACGAGAAAACAAAGAAAAACAAAAATTATTTCAAAAACTGAAGTAAAATTGCTAGACCGTTGAGTCGAATAGCATTGATATGCCAATTTGTAAAATATCAACAATCTTGAACATCAGAATATTTAAATATGAAGGTCTAACAACGATAAAAAGTATGTCATGTTACCTGTAATGCTATTTGCTGTTGAGCATGTAGAAGCACACTCTCTTGCTCAGGTTTAGGTTGTGTTGTGCCTTGATTAGCACGCCTCACTGTGAGCGTTTTATCGCCCATCTTTATCCCATTAAGAGCTGCACAAGCAATATCTGTAACTGATAAATCTTGATAAACACAAAAAGCATAGCCTTTGGAATTCCCTGTTTCTCTATCTTTAACCAAATCAAATCCTCGAAGTGGTCCAAAGGATTCAAGGAGCTCCCTGATCTGTGACTCTGTGAAATAATATGGTAGCCCCCCAACAAATATGCGATCAGGACCCTCCAGCCCTCCAGCCGCTCCTGCTGTCAATCCAACGGCTGCGAGATTCAGATTGGGATTAGGTTGACTTGGGCCAAGAGTGGCAGCCAGTGACGGGTTATAGTCACTCGGTCTTCTCACTTTAACTGGTGCACCCTGGAAATAATATAAAAAAAATAATCAAATAAAGCAAGTCTAGAGCATAATCACCATGCATATATTGGTATTTTAATATAGCAAAATACCATGAAAGGGCTTTCAGTATAATCGATCGAGATTTAAGATCTCGCAACCTACATAATAGGTTTGAAAAAGATGAAATACCTCAAAAATAATGCCATCTAAAGCCATTGCATTGCTAGCCTCTTCAACAGATCTCATCTCCACGAAAGCAAATTTCTTCTCATGGTTAATGTAAACGTTGACTACCGCATCTCCTGAATGATGGAAAGAGATTCATTGAGTAAAACTTCAAAATAGTTGACCAAAGAATTAAGAATTATACAGGCTTACCTGGACCAGCAGTGTTCCCTCCAATGGCTGACATCACGTGACTGAAGTAAGTTGCCACAGACTGCAATAACAGAAACAAAAGCAGAGCAAAGAAAAGTGATGAGAAACAGATAAATCAACATCGCTCACAGTACCTATTACTTAGAGCCAAGGCTACAGTTGAAATTGTTAAAATATGCTCAACTACAGAACTTGGTTTACTTGCAAATAATCGCAGGATAGAACAAATGCTTGCATTATATAATTGAAGAATATTGCCTTCAACATTTAAAAGAAAATGTAGATATCACATGTTCAACTGCAAAATTCAATTAACGTGCAAACTATAAATAGCATGAGAAGAATAACAGCTTTATTTAACTGATTGAGAAAGTCGACTCTAGTTTTAAAGGAAGGACAAGCAAAGCTTGGAGCATAATCATGTAAGACCATCTATGTGGTGCCAAAGATAGCAAGGTAAAATGATTTTATCTCAAACAGCACTAGCAATATGACAAGATTTAATAAGATGGGACATAGAATTACCTGTTCATTAGCAGTAGGGGGAAGTCCACCAACATACACCCTTCGAGCATGTCTGGTAGCCTGACCAAACAGCATTTACTTGAGTATCATTTTGATAATCAAAACTTGTACCAACTACCAAGAACTAGATAAAGGAACAGTAATACGAACCTGCTGAGTCATTGCCTGAACAGGCATCATAGGGAGGGTTCCAAACTGAAATCAATGTTTAGGGTAAATCCTGAGGTTGTATATTGAATAGACACAATAAATTCTGGTGAACAGAAGAGTGATAATACCTGTCCTCCCGTTAAGGGTAACATGTTAGAAAACATTCCAGGAATAGTGGGAGTGGTCCCAGGTAGCTGACCTGTGAAAGCAAATGCAAATTACATCTCATATATTAAAGTACAAACTTCTTATTCTTAAATTGTAGGAAAAAGAGTTTACAACAATTAGTATTTTTCCTCCTTGATTATTTTCAAAATATAGGCCGAGTACGAATTTGTAATAGAACTCTTAACAGATCTGTAAAAACTACCAAACATGCAATCCTGGTTGAGATAGGCAAGACCTGTATTCATTCTTCCTTGTAATAAAAGCTACAGAAGTCGGCTCACGCCCATTGTCAGCACAGTGGGGCTAGTAGCCCAACATTGCCTTCTTAGAACATAACACAGGACATACAAAACAAACAAACAAACACAAACACAACAAGAAACCAAAACTCTCTCAGTTTCCATCACCAAGCAAATAATTATATAAAAAAATATCTAGGGACTAGTACTCCAAATTCTAATGTGAGCAATGAGTACGCTTACCAAAATGAAACCATGTTTTTGATACGTTCATTCCACACTATACCACAGAAAAGGAAAGTAATAGTTATCATAATAAATAAAATGTAAGACAGCTGTTTAGCTATACCTGGAACAACAGCAGAAGGATTATTGGGAAGCAAAACAGCAGGAGGCGCCATGTCAAAACCACTCATCCTTTTGCTGTTAAGTATATCATACAGAGAAAGACAAGTGAAACAGGTGATGAACGATGAATTTAAACCAAGTAAGGTAACTTGTACGAGTAATCAATACCAAACTAAAAGTTTCATTTATATAGAGAGACAGCAGATATGACAAAAAGGATAGGAAAGAAAACAAAAGTACAATGCTCGACTAAAAGGATAACTTTGATATACCAAAAGCCGGGAATGAGCAAAGCACCTCAGCATTGGGTCAATGAAAGCAAACCCATACCCATTCCCACCACCATCACTCCCACACCCATTCCATTTTAATTAACGAGAACCTCCTCAATATAAATATTGAAATCAAGAAACATTGGTTTTCATTTTCATTGGTTAGCTTTAAACCATCTCTCTTAGAAAGGGTAACCCAGTTGACAAATTACAAGGAAACAAGAGAAGGTTACAGTTGCTAACTACCTTTTCGAGCGTGAACGAGATCGTGACCTTGACCTGCGCTCAGATTTTGCCCTAGATTGAGATCTGGATCTGTGGCTATGCCTGTCCTCCCTATCCCTGTCATACTCTCTCCTGCTGAAATCAGAAAATATCACCTCAACAATTAATAGATTCAAGGATACTTGTAAGATTACAACTCATAACAGATAAGAGGCAGATGACATTGTCAATAATATTACACAACTTGCAGCTTTTTCACCTGTCATAATCTCGACTTCTGTACTCAGCATCATCTCTGTCTCTTATCCTGCCCCTTCTCTCACTTCGGTCCCTATGGCGGTCTCGATGATGACGATCACGGTCCTTGTCTCGCTCTCTTTCTTTATCCTTATCTTTGTCTCTATCTCTCTCCCTTTCTCGATCCCGTTCCTTATCTTTCTCCCTGTGCCGGTCTTTATCTCGACCTCTTTCTCTTTCCTTGTCCGTGCTTCTAGAGGACTCCCTCTCCTTGTCTTTCACATGGTCACGATATCCATGCTGCATAATATGTAGTTGGATAATGTAACCAAAACACAAACTAAATACAACATTACACAAACAGAAGGTCCTGGATAACCAATTTATGTTTTAGATACACATACAGGCACAGCATAAATAATTTCCTAAACAGTTGTATCAGTCTAAAGGCTCTAAACAACTATAAATGTATCAACAAAGCTGCTAACCTTTGAGCCAGCACTTGATGCCTCTTTGTGAGCTTTTTCCTGCATATCGGCTGCTCTGGGTGAGTCCGCAGGAGATGGAGAAAGAGAATTCCCATCAATCCCATGACTAGGCATCTGAATATTGTGTAAAAAGATTAAATATGGTCAAACTTAAAAATCACATATTTAAAAGATAGTGCTAAAACATTATTAAAACTGGTGCTAAAGCTCTCATTGTATCACACAATAGATTAGATCAACAAAACTCAGCCTATAATGAACAATTGTGAATCAACATTTCACAATCACAACCTTCAAAGTTCACGAATAACAACGAAAGGAGAAAGAAAAGCAAAAGTGTAGCAGCACCGCTTTGCTAAATTGTTCAGAGAACTGCAGGCCAAAATTGACGTATTTAAGTAACGCATAACGAATATATATAGTAAACGAGCAAAATCAAAATCCAACCGACAATACCAGAGAAAGTATATCAAAGAAAAAAAAAGATGATATTTTGTCTTCTTAGTCCAATAAACATACAACAGATACTCCATTGCTTTCCTGTTGGAGTTAACTTCAAAAATATAAAGTAAATTACGAACCTAGAGCATATAAGATCATGAGATTGGATCGGATATTCGTTAATTATCAATTAATAAACTACAGATCAAGAAATCAACTGAGAAGTAAAAACACAAAAAGGGAAAGAGAAATACTATATTAGAGGAAGGCTCGACAGATGGTGTGAACGAAATTTTGCAGTTTCAACACTAATTGTGTGATTTTCAATACGATATTTTTCCCCTTTTCGATTTTCCTAATACCTTCTAGGGTTCCTATTAGCTACCTTACAAGCAAAGGTGCAGAAGTCGGAAAACGCTCAGTGGACGTTTTTTGGCCACCTGGCACCTAGGCTATCCGATTTTTTTTTCATTATTATAGAAATTTCCAACACGAAAAATCATAACAATTAACATAAAGTCATAGTCATAAATTACAAAACAAGAACTCAAAACAAAAGTTTCATCAAATGACCAAATTAAGTGGTACGATGATCGGATGGTTTCTTATCTCCATAAACACGATCTTCATCATTAGACTCAAACTCAACGTCCGCCTCTACTTCATACTCATCACTAATAGTCTAATACAGAAAGTTCATACACAAATCAAAGTTACATCATAGTTACATCAAAGTTCATACACAAATCACTAATATGCACAAACAAAAGTACAAATCCAGATTTCAGTTGGTGTTTCATCATTTGACTGAGTACACTCTCAAATGATCTTAGTATCTGATCACCCAAACAAACCAAACCCTGCTCTCATCAATTAATAAATACTACTTATACAGTTATACTTGCCCAAACCAAAACAGAGGCCACAAAATATGAATGCTAGACTAGACTAAAATGCATATCATCCATCACTTGGAACACTAATCATATCAACAAATATATATGTATATTATTATATCTAGGAATCGGGAATCCATGGTGCAATGACTTCAAAAAACAAACAAATTAATGACCTTCAAATCTATCAATCTATACTATTGCTAACATCTTAAAGATTTCCATTCATACTAAAATCAACCCTGCAATTCCATTAACGCCATGAATATACTGTGAGAATAGGAAAAAAAACAGTAAAAAAAAAAGAACCTTCGGCGGCGGGCGGAGGGCGGCTTGGGCGTAACTGATACGTCGGCGATGCAGGCGGCTTGGGCTGTGCGTCGCGTAGCCGGAGGTGCAGAATTGCAGTTTTATTTGCACCCTGCAGGAGAGCGGCGGCGATACGGGTGGGCGGCGGGCGCTACGGTGGGCGCGGTGAATTAGGATTTAGGGTTTGAAAAAAAATTCTCTTTTCTTCTCTCTCTCAATCGCGACTCGAACGAAACTGATGCGGATTTCTCTTTTTCTATTCTTTTTTAATTTTTTTATATATTAAAATAATAAGGAAAAACGCCTAATTTAGTAGGCCTAGCCCAACTTGGCCACCTAGCACGGGGAACGATTTTTTTGGGCGATTTGAAAAAAATAGGGGCGCCAGTTAGGGATGCTTGCGGTTCCGGTTTCGAATCGGCGGCTTCAAAATTTCTGGAGGTGGAATTGGAACTGAATCGCGGTCAAGCGGTTTCGGTTTCGGTTCCAATCCGTCGAACCTCCGGTTCCGGTTCCTTTTTTCTTTTTTTCTTCTTGATTTTTTTGATCTAAAAGTTGAAGGAATGTAAATGACAAATTTAACTATTGTAATATTGTTAATATGAGAATTTAAATTAAAGATTACATTACAATAATTAAAAGTTAAAACATAAAAATATACATAACAATGACATTAGTACAATATCAAAATGCAAGCAACCAGTGTTTTTTATAACCGAACCGGTGATCGAACCAGACAGACCACCGGTCAGCGGTTCAATCGGTCGAACCGGTTCAACAGGCGGTTCAACTGTTGAAATTATCCCTGCTTAATTTTTTTAATATTTTTATATTTAGTTAAAAAAATATATATACACCTATAAAAATTTAAACTGATACTCAATAATCAACAAATACTAATATGAATCATGATGTCACATGTGTCATCTGTAATATACTACCTCCGTCCCATAAAAGTGTGCACACCACCTTTATTATCGAGTTTTAGTGAGCGAGTTGTTTATTAGTATTTCAAATGATAAAGTGATTTTTAAGGAGAGGTATTATAGATCTACCTCTCATCTTTTATATGCATCTTTAAAAATTATTTTATCTCGCTCACAAAAACACGTGAAAACAGTAAACGTGCACGCTTTTATGGGACGGAGGGAGTATAATATATACATATATTTTTGAGCGCATATATAATATTATATATATATTATAAATTTTTATTTAATTTATTAATAATGTTCACCCCAAAGTGAATCTGCAAATCCAACACGTGCTCTTCTTTAATCTTTTCGTGTCGGCTTGAGTTCGGGGGCAATACCAAGCCAAAAGTGTTTTAATTATATCTGCCTAGAGTACTAAAATTTCGATCCTTTACAATGAGCATTACATGGAGTATTTATAGACTAAAAGACTGGGTTAAACTCCTTTGTATGCCTGATTCATTGGCCTTCTAGGGTTACAGGCAGCCGGGAAACCAGTCAGGATCTCTTGTTACACAATTGTGTTACATCTCCTGTTACATTCTTTAGATTTGCGCCATGTGTTAATCTCATAATATCTAGAAATACAAGAATAACATCCCAACATAATCATTTCTTCTATTTAGGAAGTTACATTTATTTTTAGCAAAAAATTAATTCCTTCCAAATCTCATTCCAAAAAATTCTACAATTAATTTAAGCTACACATACATAGATTAATTAATAATTAGTCTGTTAATTATTTAATTAAAGTATGTATATTATAATTTTAATCTATTATATAAATTTAAAATTCAATAAAGAAAAACTTATTTAAAAATAATAATTTTATATAAAACCTATAAAAATTTTAATTGAAGTACATATAATTTTTATATAATTATTAAAAATTGATTTTATATAAAACCTATAAAAAAATTAATTATTCAATTGAAGTGCGTATATTATAATTTTAATCTATCACATAAACCTAAAATCGAATAAAAAAAAATATTAGAAGTAAAAAAAACTGACAACATATGTAAATAAAAAAAAATTATAAAATTTTATAAACAAACTCGATAATTAATACATATAAATTTTTTAAATATTAATATAAAATTAGTATTACTTATAATTAAATTTGATATAATTAATATAATATTTATATGTAATTAATAAATGTAGGTCCTGAACGGGTTTAGTGAGGGCAGAAGTCTAGAGGGGAGGGGTGAATAGACTTCTGAAAAACTTTTTCTTGGATCGGTGTGAGGCGATTAGCTTTGATCGAGTCGAGTGAATCGGTTTGGTTGATAACCAACTTATTGATCGCTGAAGCGGATCGGTTCGAACTATCGATTTAACTGATGTGTCGGAAGCTTAAGTTTTACCCGTGAAAAACCGGTTTTGATAAATCGATTCCAAGGTTAATCTTTTAATCATTGATCAAGTGTCAAGTATGATCGATCGAAGCTTGGTGCTTGGTGATCTCAACTTGGAATATGTATGCGCTTTTTAAAGGTTGTGTGCGATTATGTGAACATTAATCAAAGCAAAGAGTGGCACACAAGATTTATAGTGGTTCGACAAACCAAATCCCTACGCCCACTCTTCCCTATCAAAAGGGCACCGACTTAACCAACCGGACTTTGTTTTATGTGTAAGTCCAACACAAGATAATCGACTAGATGTTTAAAGAGTTCACACTCAACCGATCCCGTAAATCGAAACTAGAAACCCTAGTCCGAAATCTTGCTAAACAACTTAACCTAACTTGGGGTTTGGGTAAGATTGTTGAGGTTCCAACTATGAAATCTTTTCTTTGCGTATAAGTAATTTAATCGGTAGATGAAAAGATTTCTATGCTAAGAACTTATGAGATGAACACTTAATAAAAATATTCTTCTTGATCGTGTTCTTGTGCGAAATCAAATTAGCTTGAGCTTCTTGATTGTTCAAATTTTTGTTCATTATTTCCGTATCTCACACTCTAAAGTGTGATCCCATATATATAGACCTTGAAATCAAAGAGCCGTTGGAGAGCAATTTGAATTTCGTGCTATATTTGGTAAACTTGAGCTTGATGTGACTAGCTTGAGAACGGCATGGCGAAAAGCGTGAATTTGTACTTTGTAGCCGTTTGAGAGAGGTAAAGTCAAATCCACTTGATTGGTGGCTCCGATCATACGTGTCTTGTTCTTATTGGATAGCGACTCACTTTTTGATGTTGTTCTTCCACTAAGCGACATTCTTCTTGTTCAGATCATCGACGTATGATTAGGGTGAAACATCGATTTCACTGGTGACGACTGATCGATCTGAACCGATCGATCTACGATAGAGTCTTACAGCGCTTGGGTTGACTTAGCTTCAACCAGCGTAATCTTGCTGATGTAGGTCTTCCGTCCGATCATCCGAAGTCATCCGATCTTTGAGTATCCCGAGTTTGAGCTTCATGACTTCATTTGAGATATCGACCGGATCGGATCGATCGATCTTCATTCTTTTCTAGCCGTTACGGCACAGGCCGGATATCGGCTTGTTCTTTGAGTCTTCGGATGGGACCTATACATATTGAGTTCCCCCTCAATATGTGACCTATCTATTACATCGGTTGTTCTATACAATAATTATCAATCGGTCTCCTATGCAGTAATATAAACATCGATCACCAACAGTCCGACCGGTCCTATTACATGTGTTGTTGAACTTTCATCAAAACTATAAATTTCCCAACAATTTCCCTTTTTGATGAAACCAAAACACTTAGAGAAACCAAAAAAAGTTGATAAGAAATAGAATAAAGCGATTAAGAGCATGTAATCGAAAGACAATGAGACTTTGTCTTAGGATCGAAAAAAAAAAAACTTTTCTCATTAAAGAATGATGATTACATGTTACATCGTAAAAGTTTGAAAATAACCGCACCGATCCCGAGTAGTCTTCCGATTCTTCACTCTTTGGGCTTGTATCCTTCCGCATCTCTTTTGATCTTGAGGAACGTTGAAAATCCGATAAAGTTTCCATTTGACATCATCGGTTTTGTTGAGGATCGCTTATTCAAGGTTTACGCTTCGGGATGTCAAAGTAGAATCTTTGAAATGCCAAATCTGTCGAATGAGCCATCCGCCTTCTTCGAGTACACACCAGATGATCATACTCTTGGCGAAGTTATTTTTACATTGATCGACTTTGGCCTCATTCTCCGATACTTGAAAAAATCCGGGTATTTATTTTCTAACCAATTGAGGAATTCTTCATCGAGAGATTCTTCTTGGAACAAGATTAAGAACAAAGGCATCCGAAGCCATTAACTTCGATCTTGTTCCATTCCTCAAATTTCTTAGTATGTGCAAATTGTTTTTTTGGGATGATCTCATCAACTCTTGCTTGGCGAATTTAGTTCTCGCACGGATTTTCTAGCCGCCCTTTCTTCACTCTCAAATTGAATTTCTTCTTCGATTTTTACGCCTCTGTCATTTTTTTTTTACGCCCTTCTTTCTTCTTGGCATTTTCGGGCTTCTTCCGCTATCTCTTTCTTTGGACATCTTTTTTCACCAAAGATTTTGTCCCATCAGATGTCCGGTCGGGTTGTTCTTCTCCGAGTTTGTGATGTCCTTCATCGGGCTTGGTTTCTCACTCATTCCTTTCCCCTTTTTTGGTTTGATCAAAAAAGAGTAGTGAGGTGGGAGGTCGAGAACCAAAGTTGATCAAGCGATCGCTTTGTTGAGATCTCGCAATGATATGCCTTGAGTTTGAGCAAATTTAGATTTTGAATCGTTGATATCACTCTCCGTCTTGACAGATTCCATAGCAGTAGAGAGTGTTGTGATCGGCTTGTCAAGTTTCTCTTCCACAATTCTAAATTGTCGGAGCATCGAAAAAAAACTTGTTGTTTATCCACTTGAGTCGGGCCGACATCAATCGGTCTTTATCGATTCGGTACGCAGTGGGACACAGATTTGGGAGAACCGATCTTTGATTGTTCCAATGTGGAAATAGCTTTATTTCCTTTGATCTTTTATTTCGTTGATGGCACCGCTTTGATCGCCTATCACCTCAACTTCTTCTTTCGGAGATCTTTGAGGCAAATCGATCTCCACGAAGTTGATCGATAGTGACGTGTGATGTTGGAACGTTAGTTGTCACTTGATCTGGTTCGATTGTTTGTGCCTCCGGTGGTTGGTCATGAGCTGCGACACCGTTTCCACTATCATCGGCGACTCACTGCGTCCTTCATGGTGGCATCTGCCGGGAGCTTTGTCGGCGATCTCCGTTAAATCTGTTCCGACAACCCTAACCGCGTGGATCGAGCTTTAACAGATTTAGAAGATTATCGGCTCGGTGGTGATCCCACTTTTGCGATTTCCTCGTGTCGAAATCGAATCTGCAAACTCATCTGCACCGCCCATCCATTCTATAATTATTATGAAATGCGAGAAGCTTTTTTAATCGAAGATCTCTCGGTGAGGATCTCCAAAACTTCCTCTCTTATGACGGTTAGGCGACGAATCTGATTCTGACTCATCAATCTCTCTTTTCGATTCGCATTACGATCAATTTCCCCGTTATGATCTTTGTTGATCCGGACTAGGGATTGCTCATGAAGTCGATTCAATTTGATGAGGTATAGAAGGTTCCGGTTGTGCTTGAGTTGGCGGAAGTTGGTGGACGGTTAAACTGCGAGGGATTCTGTAACGTAGGCAGTGTATTTTCCACAACGGAGTAAGCTTTACGTTCGCGAATCCGATGCGATTTCGAGTTCAGCGGGCAAGGTGGAAGGATAGGAGAGACATGCTTTCGTAGTTATTCGAGCGGTGAGATGGTTGAAGCTTGAGGAGAAGGAGATTGATCGGCTTGTGCTTCCTGTGAGTGATCATGACGAGCTCGGCAAGCGACCTGCCCGATGCTTCACCCGATTTTTGTGGTGCAACAGACCGTTACGGCGCTCATTTCTTCTATCGACTCGTCTTCTAAAGATCGAGTCATGGGAGCTTGTTTCTACTTGACCTCTTCTCCCGGCCTTTGCGATTTTCTTTTCTTCTTGGGGGCATCTGGTGGGCTATACGCAGGGTCCTTCACCGGTTTGAGCCGATTCGCCCAAGATCTCGCGTAAAGAAGTTGCCTTCTTCGCTTTTCCTTTCTTGGATTTTTGGGGGTCGGCCGATATCATCGTCCGTTAAGCCCAAAATGATCAAGGATCGTGAGAAAGCCTTTATAGGACTTGACCATTCTCGTTCCCATTTGGCCTTTGGCAATTTATCTTGAAGGATAACCGCAACCTTGTTGAGATTGGCGATCTTCTTCTTCGCACATACCCGCCTCCACTCATCTACTCCAAATTTCTCATGTTCCCGGAGCGTAATGGCCTTCAGAACCCGTGCAATTGATGTTCTTCGCTTCATCAATTATTGCAATCATCTTTGTCATTTTTAACCGATGTAATAAAGATCCGGGCTGAATCTGATACCCATTATTATTTTTGACAATATGTCAAACAACAATCGTATTTTCTCTTGAGCATTGGCCCGACAAATCTCGAAGTATGATGTTTGTCGTCCTCTCTCAAGAGCTCTTTTTCGATCGATTTCGTCTTGGTCTCCCTCAGAATGGGCAAAAGCGAGATCCGTCCTTTAGGTAGGCCGAACAGACGGGTTATGTCCGCGATTCGCCGGTCCCGATTTCTTTGCACTGGATCGCCGAAAAGTAGTTCTTCTCTGGAGCATCCAGATTCACTCTTAAATTCCTTAGGAATTCTAGTGCTTCATCTTGCATCACCGATTGCGTTGAGTAGCATAAAAATTTCTCAAGGCACAAGAATTTGCTCGACCTCCATGGATTCCGGATCCCGAAAGTGATATTGAAAACTGCATTTAACTTATCATCCACGATCCTTTTTGCCGATTCCAGATAGTTGCACATAATTTTGCCCATACCGGTGAGTGATCATTCACAATCTACGAGATAAGATAGATTCGGTTAGAGAGTTGTGCATTAATACAAAGAATATCACACAAAGTGAAAACATTTAAGATCAATGGATTTACAAAGATGCATCAAATAAACATATATTACCGTATTACATTTTTGAAAAGATGATTTTTTTAAAGTTAGGAAAACACTTTGAATCGAGAGAAGTAATCTGAGTTTTCGGAGAATAGATCGCAAGTTTGTGAAATGGAAAACTCGTCCTGCTTTTTGATGAACTTTATAAAGACGAGGAGGGAAGAAGAAGACACGATTTTGAAGATCAACCGCTTGAAAAGATTAAACGCCCCAGATTAAGCGGTTTTGATCGTAGGGTCGAAAGGCACGCATTTAAAAAACTTTTGGATTTAAAAAGCACGTTTAATAGCGCTTAATACATGTACCCCACGTCCCCGCATTAAATGATTTGCAGAGAATACGTCACACGGATAATGAGTACAGTAAGGCAAATAATATCCGATAAATAAGCAAAGAACAAGAGAAAAGAAAAGCGTATCTGGTTGACTGATATTGTAATCGGTCAATACCACTTGTCCATGTTGATTTCACTTGTTGATCTTAGTATTCTGCCTAAGCCTTAAAATTTCCCAACTGATCCTTTTAACTGGATCTTCTTAACTTGCATCGAGATTTGTTGAGGTTTCAAGCTCAACAGATCTTCCGTGAATACGTCGATTTCCCTTCTGATCCTCCTTTATCAGTTGAAGTTCCCCCTTCAACTGATATTTCTGTTTTTCCCATAGACTGATGCATCTGATTTTTGGAGTTTTAAGCTCAGCTGATCTTCCTCATCTGATCAGCTTCGAATGTATCAGATTTTGGTTGACCTAATCTGATTCTTCTCAGATCAAGTCAATTCTTGGGATAAGTGTTACCGCCAAAACTTAGTCTAGAATAGTAGTCTCTATTCCCTAAGTTGGCGCGATTTGACATGCGTAATTATCGTCTGAATCTTTCGATATGTCAATCCGCCGTAAATTTATCCAATTATCAGTCGCGTGATTCCTACACGCTGTCCTTTTGGTGCAGATTTCTCTAAAAGGTTTTGAAAACTTGAATTTGCATTTGCACCCTTGCTTGGCCTCTATAAATTGGACCAATTGTTTTACACAACATAACCCATTCACCATACTTATTTTCTTTGTAAAATCATGTATCCTGGTGAACCCTTATTTCCGGTTAAACTTCCGGCAAATATCTTTACCCCTTTTTCAATGATTTCAGCTTCTCAAATCAACCCTTTGCGTCCCTTATTGCTGTTTTCGTTATCGTCAAAGATTTCACATACGATTGTTGCAAAGCTTCTCTACCACCATGGAGGCGGGCCTGCTGTTGCAACTGAGAAGACACTTCTCCTAACCGTATGCACCTTGTGTGTCTATCGTTATGACGTAACTACCATCAACAGACTTAGTCTGAAAATGAACGTGAGTTTGATATGCGATCTTGATCAGTCAACAACTGATCTTCGTATATCACCTCACCATTTAACAGCTGGAGAGCCCACTGACTCTTTCTTAGGGCTCCTGGCTTAAAAATCCTATCAAGGCATTGCCGCTCCATTTTTCTTGATCTTGACCTCTGCGGCGCCTTTTGATATATTCTTTTTTTAAAGCCTCTCTCACCCTTGTTAAGTGGGGGAAAATGAGAGCATCGATTTAAAATCTCTCTCTCTCCCTTGCTCCACTTGGTTGTTAGGATGAGGGTTTAGGGTTATAGGTTTAGGGTTTTGGGTTATCACTTATGTATTGACCTCCGGGTCCTTTGTACTTGTATCTTGTAATGTAACCTGACCTTCGGGTCTTTATCAATGAAAAGTTCTATTATTCCATTGTTGTGTAAAATTCTCAGATCTTTATGCGATTTTAAGCTTTAATCTTGTGAATATCACTTGTAAATCTTGCTTGTTTGAATATCGCCTTAATCGACTCACAAAGATGTAAAATAGTCCAACCGATTTAATCGATATTCCTTTTAAAATGAGTGTTTCCTTTAACGATAAACCTTAAATCGATCGATTCCTTTATCCCGATAATCCTCAGAGATCCGATCGATTTCTCACATCGATTCCTTGATCGATCTTCCGATCGATTGAGATACCAAACTCAATCGATTTCTTTCAACCTGGTTAGTCTCTCAACCACCGGTTCTGAGATCATTCCACAAACATTTTAGGCGATTTTCTCCAAGATCCGAAGCCCTAGCTCATTGCATAATTCTCGAAATCGATCTCAAATAGTGGCTTGGTTAGAATATCGACTTTTCAGATATCGATTTGAATCTTTTCCATTCTCGATATTCTTCTTTTCAACATGATCTCTTATAAAATGGTGTCCGACATCCACATGCTTGCATCTTGTGTGTAGAACGAGATTCTCGAGTGATTGCAATAAAGACTATTATCACATCAAAAATAGGTACATTGTTAGCTTCAATGTTATAATCCTCACCGCCGACTAAGCCAGAAGCGATTTTGGAACAACGACTTCCTGCACCCCATATATTCTCGCTTCAAGAGTAGATGTCGCAATCGATGTCCGCTTTTTGAAAACCACGAGATCGGTTTTACTTCCTAAGAACCGACATGTTCCCCGAGGTGGATTTTCTCGTCAATCTTGCAACCTCCATAATCGTAATCGAATACCCACTAAGCTCTAGATTATCATCCGATGGGTAAAATAAACCAAGATTTACCGTCCTTCAGATACTTAAGAATCCGCTTAGTCGCTTTCTAGGTGGCTTATCATTGATTTGCTCGAAATCGCACATACACCTCTTTCGAAGGTTATATCCGGTCTCTGGCGGGCAAATGTATAGTAGAGATCCAATGAGAGCCCTATATTCCTTCCCGATTTGTTTTTCGACCATCCTCATCTCGATCCATCTTGAATCCAAATCATCATAGGAATTTTGGCTTCCTTACAATTTTGAACTCCAAACTTAGCCAATAAATTCCTAGTGTACTTTTGCTTATGCGATGAATATCCCTTATGCACTTTGCTTCACTTGAAGACCCGAAAAGTAATTCATCCGACCCATCATGGACATCTCGAACTTCCCTTGCATCGGTTCTTTCAATCTTTCACATAGACTCTTGTTAGAGATCCAAAGATGATGTCGCCCACGAGATCCGAACCATCGTAATATCTTTTCCATCTTCTATTCTGAATAAGGTTCTGTCCACTGTTCCTTTAGTGAACCCACTATTGATCAAGAACTGAGAGAGTGTATCATACCAAGCTCGAGGAGCTTGTTTCAGGCCATAGAGAGCTTTTCTTAAACGGTACACTTGGTTGCCCTTTTCAAAGCCTGGAGGTTGTTCGACATAAACTTCCTCTGCTAGTACCCCGTTTAAGAAAGCACTCTTTACGTCCATCTGATACACAAAGGAACCCTCTCGTGGGAAGATATGCCGAAAAAATTAAATGGCTTTAGGCGAAGCGATCGGTGCAAAGGTCTCATCATAATCAATTCCTTCGATTGTGAATAGCCCTTAGCAACAAGTCTTGCCTTTATTTCCGTGATGACGTTTTTCTCATCTCTTTGTTCTTGAATACCCACTTCGTGCCAATAACGCTTGATGACTTGGTCCGGCATACCGTTCCCAAACTTGATTTCTGTCGAACTGTTCCAGCTCTTCCTGCATGGCTAGAATCCAGCTTGCGTCTTGTAGAGCTTCCTCTATTGTTGTTGGTTCCTTCATAGACAGATAACAGCAATACATGGCACTTTCACCAATCTGAAATCTAGTTTTAACTTTATCAGATGGGTCTCCGATTATCAGATCAGTTGGATGACTGGTTATCCAGGTCCTTCTGTTCTGATTTGCGTCGGTTTGGAGAACATCGTCCGTTTCTGATAAAATTTCATTACTAGCGATTGAGAGTGGTGTAGAGTTATGATCCACTTGATAAGAACAAGTCTCAGCTGATGTTGGACTCATCATCATGTCTTTGATGTCCGCTCGTGGGAACTTCAGATGTTCCCCGAACCGGATGGTTCGGGTTGATCTTGATATCGCCTCATCCAGACGCCTTCTTCATCGACAGCTTTTTCGTACCTTAGGATCTGAATGATCCGTGAATCACCTAGATCCGGAATGTATATTGTTACGCTTTACGATTCTTTTTCCTTGATTTTTAGGCGATCCATTTTCCTCAACATCGTGTTCTTGTTGATCGTGTACATCTTGTTCTCTGCAACAGATTTCTCTTGATCGTAAGATGCTTCATCAAAGACTACATGGGGTGTTTCTTCCACAAGTAGGGTTAAATGCATTGTAGACCCCGAAAGCCTTTCTAGATGAGGAATATCCTAGAAATATACCCTCATCCGACTTGGCCTCAAAAGTCTTCAACCCGACTCTTCCCATTGTTGTGTATGAAACACTTACACCCAAAAAACATGGAAGTAAGAGACACGAGGTTTTCTGTCCTTCCACGTTCTTCATAGGGTGTTTTGTAGTGAGCCTTAGTCGAAGACATCCGCTTACGTGTATGGCATGCAAAGGTTGATTGCTTCGCCTTGAAAACGGCTTATCGCATGTTCAAATAACATTGTGCGGCGAACTTCTTTGAGAGTTCTGTTCCTCCGCTTCAAACTACTCCATTTTGTTGTAAGTCCTCGCAAATGATGTTTCATGTCAGATACCAAACTTAGAGCAAAAATCGAATAAAAAAGAGTTCGTAAATTCTCAGACCTTTATCTCGATCCGATTTTTACTACACCGACACCCTTCTCATTTTGTAATCGTTTTAGCGGCTTCGGGTATCTTCGTAGTCGCCTCATTCTTCTTGTGTAAGAATATAACCTGTAAACTTGGAATAATCATCCACGATTACGAGAGTATATTTCGTCCGTTGAGATCGACCGGTGTAATCGGGTCCGAATAGATCCATATGAAGCAAATTTAAGATTGGCTGATGCCGGTCCGAATTCCTTTGAATGAAGCTTTGACTGTTTTTCCTTTCTCGACATGCAAGATATGTCCGATACTTTGAAAATACTTCATTCTAAGTCCTTCTACTAGAGACATCCTTCTTATTTTGTTAAGAGTTTTAAAGTTCGATGTCTCATTCTTTTGTGCCGCGAGCCAACCGCTACTTTTGGAACTCTTGACAATTAAACAAGCATTTCTTGGGCAACTGCTCCAATCACCGTAAATCGTCCCTTTCTTGAACCGAGTTAGCAAAATCATTGAGTGGCTCGATTCTTGATAATGCATTGATCGATCGAGAACTCAACACCTAATCCGTTGTCGCAGAAATTGTGAAACCGATAATAGGTTGTGCTTTTTAGACCTTCGACATACGAGACTCGAAAGCATTTGTACATCGTCATTCTCTAAGGTTCCGAACCCTTTGGTATAGCCAAAGTTATCATCACCGAAGAGTACACGCGGGCCTTTCTGTTCTATGTAAGAGCTGAGGAGATGTTTGTTTCCAGTCATGTGCCTTGAGCATCCACTATCGATGTACCAGATAGTTGCTTGCACACCTCCTTTGTTGGCCGCACTCCACGCCAACCTCTGCGAATCGATCGGGCTTTAGGTACCCTTTTGGATTGGGTCCCGAGGGGTTAGGATTAGTTTTGGGAATCCATACAAACAGAAAGCACTTCCATTGTGATCGCTTAGATCGAAGGCCCGATTTGTCTCCCATACCGCCAACATAATCATACATCTCTTTATATGCTTTTCTGCTTTGTATGATTATTAGTGTGAACCTTGATGAATTAGAAGATTTGGGATTTTTCTTTTATGTTTGTCTTCTTCTTATCCAAAGTGGTTCAAAAGCAAATGACCACTAGATTTTACGATTATAGGGGTAGGTACGACTGCTACCATTAAAAGATTCATATCTTTTAGGCATAGATGGTTTTTGCAGTTTACCTGAAGCATGCTTTTTAGGCAGCTGACCTTGATTGGGTCTCAGATTGTACTTCCCTTTTACAGGTTGTCTTTTCTGATTCCTGATCTGTTGATTAGGTTGAGGTTTCTTTAGAAGAACCGGGTTCTTCTGTTGATTCCTACTACGATGCTTTTACCATTAGGGGTCCATTTCGTTTCCCCTTACGTTGTGCACCGCCTTTACCGCTCAATCGGTCCTTTTCCTTTATTAGATACATATATTTGGCTTTTGATGTATCTTTGTCGAAACTCGTCTCAATACACCTTTTTAGATGAATCGGTAGGGGCTTTTGAGGATGTGGAAGGGTTGTCATAGCCAAGTCCCTTCTTATTAATCGTTGTTCGAAAATAGGCGTTCATGTCTTGAACGGTTTTAGATGATTTTGAAAAAAACCTCCATTTTCTTACGCAGATTATCCTCGATGATTTTAGACTTTCATGCTTTTGGAACAAATTTCATCGAATTTTGCTTGTAGGATTTTGAAGTCATCGACTTTTTGTTTGTTAATTGCTAATCGATCTTTGATTCGCTTCTCCCGATCGAAGCTTTAACTTCGAGAATTTTAAATTCCCGGTTGCCTTCCGAAAGGTTTAAAATGATCTAAGTTCGAGGCTTTACATAGATCATTTTCTTTAGCAAGTCGATTATTTACGGTCCTCGACTTATCATTTTCAAATTTTTCCACTATAAAGCATAAGTGTCTCATCATTGGAGAGATCCTCAAGCAATTGCTCAGAGTAAGCTGCGGTCGATCTCCCCAAAGAGTGTGCTAATGATAGCGGTGTAGAAGCGAAGCGAAGCGAGTTTTGGAGGTTACCTCGGATTGGTCCTCCCCGCCATCGAGGCAGATCTCATCATCGTCTCAGAGAATATCGATCTTCATTTTCATAAAGTCAACAAAGATCTAGCGTCGGTAATCTTCTCTGAGGAGTATCCAGAGTCCTCAGAGGGCAGATAGGAATCGTCAATTCCTGACGTATCAGCAACCATGGCTCTTCTGTCTTTATAACGTTGCTCTCTTACATTCTCTTTTCTTCCCTTTCTCTTGGCGTCCAGTGCAGGCGTCTGCGCTATAGTGACTGGCTTCTCCACGGTTGAAGCACGCTCCTTGATCCACCGATCCTTTCCTTCGGTGAATCACTTTCGTCATATGACCTATCAGGTGATTTCCTTTCGATAGTAATCTGAGCTTCTTTTATGCGATTGGTTATCTCTTCCTTCCTCCGTCCCGATCTCTTTTTCCTTTCATCTCTGTGATCCCTTCGATCATCCGATCCGGTTCTTTTCGGAGATCTCATGGGGCGATCTCCTATCTCGCCCCCTCGGCTATGTTGATAGTCCTTATAGAATCTTCGATACTTACCAAGTTGGACGTTTGATTTCTCAAGCTTTCTGGTAAGCAGAGCGATCTGTTCTGCCTGACTCACTATATTCCCAACAGGTTCGTTGGCCTTCGTTTCTCTTCTTTGGTTGCCTTAAAAAGCAACCGATTTTGAAGTTGAGGCTTCAAATGGGCACCTCATCTTCATCCGCTTGTCCTCTCTCAATCAAATCGAACTTGTGAGCTTTAAGGCTCAAGAACAAGTCGCTTGGCTTCATTTTTGAGATGTCTTGGCAATCCTTGATCACCGTGACCTTCATATACCACTTCTTGGTGAGAGACCTTAGAATTTTGTAGTTGATATCTTTATCGACATCTCTACCAAGTTCTCGAAGCTTGTTTATAGACATTGTAATTCTTCCATCGAGTTCGTTGATGGTTTCGTTAAAAGATCTTGATTTCTCGAACTTCACCACCGGCATGAGACTACTTTGTCTTTTATCCGCTCATTTCCCTCGATATTTTTTGAATTAGTATCCCACATTGCTTTCGCAGATTTGAGATACTTAATCTTTTCTTTGGTGACCTTATCCATTGTTTTCATGATAATATGCCTTGCGATAGTATCTAGAGTATGCAGTTTCCTCTCTTCTGCATCCATCAAGGCTGGGCTTTTTTCGCATAAGACTTCCCGGCAAAGTCTCAGATCTCCTCCGATCGCGGGGTTGTCGATTAAATGATGATGGGTCCTCTTTCGATAACTTCCATCATTCTCCCAATCGATCGAGCCTAGATGGTTGGACATATATATGGCCCAATCTGCATACTCATCGATTGAGAACTTCTACAGATCATGATACATACCGAGGTGTTATCCATGCCGAAAGTGATTTTGGAAAATGAATGAGTTTTAAAAACGGTTTTTCAAGATCGGTTCACTTGAACACAAAGATTCTTCCTCAAGAATCGATGATACACAGAGTCAGTGGTCTGTAGAACCAACAACTTTGATACCACTTGTAGGTCCCGAATCGGTTTAGTAAGGGGCGTAAGTCTAGAGGGGAGGGGTGAATAGACTTACGAAAAACTTTTTCGTCGCAGATCGGTGTGAGGGCGCTTAAGCCGATCGAGTCTTGAAGTGAATCGGTTTAGGTCGATAACCAACTTATCGACGCTGAAGCGGTCGATTCGAAACTATCGGTTTAACCGATGTGTCGAAGCTTAAGTTTTACCCGTGTGAAAAACCGGTTTTGATAAATCGGATTCCAAGGTTAATCTTTTAATCACTTGATCAAGTGTCATATGATCGATCGAAGCTTTGGTGCTACCGATCTCAACTTGGAATATGTATGCGCTTTTAAAGGTTGTGTGCGATTATGTGAACAGTTAATCAAAGCAAAGAAGTGGCACACAAGATTTATAGTGGTTCGACAAACCATCCCCCACGCCCACTCTTCCCTATCAAAAGGGCACCGACTTAACCAATCGGACTTTGTTTTATGTGTAAGTCCAACACAAGACAATCGACTAGATGTTTAAAGAGTTCACACTCAACCGATCCTGTAAATCGTAACTAGAAACCCTAGTCTCGAATTCTTGCTAAACAACTTAACCTAACTTGGGGGTTTGGGTAAGATTGTTGAGGTTCCAACTATGAAATCTTTTCTTGTGTATAAGTAGCCTAATCAACTAGATGAAAAGATTTCTATGCTAAGAACTTATGGGATGAACACTTAATAAAAATATTCTTCTTGATCGTGTTCTTGTGCGAAAATCAAATTAGCTTGAGCTTCTTGATTGTTCAAATTTTGTTCATTATTTTCAGATCTCACTCTAAAGTGTGATCCCATATATATAGACCTTGAAATCAAAGAGCCGTTGGAGAGCAATTTGAATTTCAGCTATATTTGGTAGACTTGCGAGCTTGATGTGACTAAACGAGGGAATCACATGGCCGAAAGCGTGAATTTGTACTTTGTAGCCGTTTGAGAGAGGTAAGTCAAATCCACAAATTGTATTAGCTCCGATCATCGTGTCTTGTTCTTATTGGATAAAGCGAGACTCACTTTTGGTCTTTGTTCTTCCAACTAAGCTTGACATTCTTCTTGTTCCAGATCATCGACGTATGATTATTAGGTGAAACATCGATTTCACGGTGGTGACTTTGATCGATCTGAAGCGATCGATCTACTGATAAGTCTTACGTGCTTAGGTTGACTTAGCTTCAACTAGCGGACCGGTGATGTAGGTCTTCTGGTCCGATCATCCGGAAGTCATCGATCTTGAGTATCTGAGTTGAGCTTCATGACTTAGGTGAGATATCATTTGGATCGAATCGTCGATCTTACATTCTTTTCTAGCGTTACGGCACATTTGGGATGTCGAACTTGTTCTTTGACTCTTCAGATCTGACCTATACATATTGAGTTCCCCCTCAATATGTGACCTATCTATTACATCAGTTGTTCTATACAGTAATTATCAACTGGTCTCCTATGCAGGTAATATAAACATCAGTCAGCTAACAGGTCTGACTGGTCCTATTACATGTGTTGTTGGAACTTTCATCAAAACTATAAATTTCCCAACAATAAATGTAAAGGATTATAAGACTTTATAAATTTATAAAAGAGGGGGGTCACAAATAGGTACAATATGGGCCTACATATTACAAATTAATACTACCCCAAATGAAAGTTACAATCCAATACCAAATGAGATGCTAATGTACAAAAATATCCCTAATAAAACAATCAAATATTTTTCATATCTTTTTCCTTCCACTTATTTGAAATCTGAAAAAAAAGGATTTTCATCCACTCTTCAAGCCACAACGGATTTAATGGTGGACAATTATGGATAGTAATTAAGAACATTTTGGTAGGCAAAATTAATGGATAATAGATATGGAAAGTAATTAATGAAAATTGGTAAATATTATTGGCTGATTTTTTGGAGAAGATCCTCCATTAAATTTCTAAGCTCCGTAAGTCCGCCCCCATTTCCAAATGGAAGAACTTATATATATTAATATATATTTGTACATCCCCTATGTACAACTGAAAATGAATTTGGAACTGAAATTCTTGAATTTGAACACTGCTTCTTCAACTTAATTGCTTAGGCGTCAGGTAACTGCTTGGACTTTTGGAATATTTATCTCTGCCCTTGTAGGAATTTGTGTTAAATATACTTCATTAAAAATTTTAGTGTTTGCTGTGTGCGTTGCTTAATTGACGGGAATGTTGTTTTTTTAGTGCAATTTTTCACCGTGAGTTTAATTGTTTTCCTGGTTATGGTGTGTTTTTTAGCATTCCTCTATGTGTACAATGCACACCTGAACATGTGCAAATAAGTGTGCTTGGGTTTTTGGAGAAATCATCTCTGACCATTGTAGGTATTTGTGTTAAATATACTTCATTAAAATATTAACTGTTTGCTGTGTGCGTTTCTTACGTGACGGGTAAATTGCATTTTTGGTCCCGTAAGAATATTTTCAAAGCACTTTTGGTCCCATTGTTTCAAAGTGGTCCTTTTTTGTGCACTTTTGGTCCCAAACCTTTAATTGCACATCACAAAAACTCCTAACATGTTCATCTAACAACTTCACCACACAAAAGTCACCTATATATGTTTAAAGTTTTTTATGCACTTTTGATTTTGGAAGATTTGGATAAAATTTTTATAAAGTTCGCTAGATATTGGAGGTACCGATTCCTAAGGTTCAAGGTGGGGATGAGGATTTTTGGTGTTTTTTTTTGTAGAATATTAGTAATTCCGCTATTTTGGTGGGAACACATGCACTTACATCTGTTAAAAATTAATGGAATATTAGTTTGGGACCAAAAGTGCTTAAACTGTGACCATTTTGATATGAGAATATTCTTATGGGACCAAAAGTGCAATTTTCCCCTTACTTGACAGGAATGTTGATTTTTGAGTGTACAATACATATCTGAACATGTGCAAAATAATTCATCTTTGAATAAGTTGGTGACTTTTATAAATGTTAGTTCCTCTTTTGCGATAGAATATTGAAGCATAAAAAATCTCTTGTTTTTTTGAGACGATGGCTTATACACTTCAATGATATCCTTGACGTTTTACTTTCATAAATTACTAAATCTGGACAACAATTCGAATTTGGCTAGTTTCATGTGGTGCTAACATCCAAGAACACATAAAAAGGTGTTATATTATTGTAATTGATATTATGATAAAGGGCTTTCCATAATATTAGGTTAGATTCTTATTTGTAAGATTTTTGTTGTTCTACACAACGTAGTACTGTGATTCATATATATTTGGAATACTTATGCAAAAAGTGTGGTTTTTTAGTTTTTATTTTTGTCATCTTGTTGAAAGTATTTCAAAGACCAGAAAATGGATATAGTATACGACTTAATAGGTATATTGACATTGATCGTGAGAAGTCTATGGAGATAGACAAAAAAAAAGAGAAAATAGCCAGAACTGATGTACGTAAAGGTCCGTCTACGAACATTTTGTGTTCGACTATTCTTTTTTCTTTATATTTTTAAAAGTCTTAGTTATTTCATTTTCTTAAGCTTCTATTTGTGTTTCCTTTTTTTTCAGGGAAAATGGCAATGATAGCATCCAACACCTCATCTGGATCTGGTAATGTTTATGCATTTTTTTATCTTATAAAATTTATCCGTCTCGAACACTTAGCACTTAATTATTTGGGGTTTTTTTTTTTAAGATTCGGATAGAGAGCTAATATATAAGTTTCGGCGCCGGGCAACCATAATTGAACAGCTGTCTGATAGCGATTCGATGACAGAAGGTTTCTTCTTTACTCTATATCAAACACTTTATATATAATATGTGTTTGTTTAAAATTAAATGATATGCTAGAAGATCCTACTTCATATTATATCACAGATCAGCAAAATGCCCTGCATAGGAATCGAATGAAGCCAACAAATTGCTTTGGTTAGTTACCAACTCTTTTACAACATATTGAAAAAATGTATTATATAAGACTTGATTAATTCTTATTGGCAAAAATATATCTCAAATCTTTATCAATTGGACTTGATTAACATGTTAATATCTCAAATGCAGCTGAGATATTAAATTAACATTTTTGGGATGCCTGGAGCTCGTGTAATAACATGTTAATATCTCAAAATCTTTATCAATTGGAATTGATTAATTCTTATTGGCAAAAATATATAACATATTTAAAAACACCTTTATGTGCAAAAAAAAATATGTCCAAAGATTTCGTGTATGTGCACAAAACTTGTATTAAATAAATACACTAGTTCCTTTGATTGTACTTGAAATTGTGTTTGAATACATTACTGTCTTTGTGACACATCTTTTTTTTTTTAAGGTGGTGTATTGGTTAGCAAAAGTACACATACTACAGAAGCAACTTGAGAACAACCATTAAAGAACTAAAAGGACTGCGTTTTGATGAATCACATATCATAGAGATTAGGAAAACACCATTTTTGTTGATGTTCAATTCTATTAACAAGTCTGACATGGAAAAGCTGATGAAAAGATGTGTAAAACATGAGGATAACATACGAGAGATAATTTCAGCATTTGATGATTTGTCGAAGAGTTTTGTGATGGGTGGAGAGCTAATAAACTTGTGCAATCAAGATGTTCAGCTTATTTTCGGGGTGGCAAGCGGTTCCAAACCCATCTCGTTAAAGGATGCAGAGTATGAAGTTCCACTTTGGATTAAACGTTGTTTTGGACAAGAGATCGACAATTCCAAAGGCCCATTTGTGTTATATAAGCCAAGAATATACGAGAAGTTGAAAGACATCCTTGCTAAGCATGATGGGACCAGTTTACTAGATGTAACACGTCTGACTCATAGCTATTTCATGGCTTCCTTGCTGTCTCCAAACCAGAATGCATCTATGACACCCCACTTAACTGGATACCTTGATAAATTTGATGAAATCTGTCATTACGATTGGTATACCTATATTGTGAGATGTTGAGAAGCCAGATCATGTCTAGCAAGAGTATGAAGGCTGGAGGATGTGTTATGTTACTTCCTGTAAGAACATCATAATCTATTATATACTTTGCATGCTATTCATTTTCTAGCTTTCTTATTTAAATGTTCCCTTATTTGCATATTTTTCATTTTATTTTTTTATTTTGTCTTAATGTTTGCATATTTTTGCAGTTATGGTTATGTGAACATACAAATTTGATTAAGCCACTGGACAATGTGGGCTTCCCATGTTTTTTGAAGTGGGACTTGAATGTTTTAAACAAGAAGCTTTTGCGGGTTAATATTTCCGATTTAGAACCGAAACATGTAAGCTCGTTAAAAAATTTAAAACATATTTTCTACAAAAAACTAACTCTAGATTTTAAGAATGTATGAAATAGTTCTGGTTTTTTTAATTTCCAGGTACATCATTTGAGATTGAAGCCAACGTCGATAGAGAAGGGCCATTTTAGAGCATTGTTTAGATTTTGGGAATAAGGAAATAACAAGCAACCCAAAACCCCCTCGAAAGATGACGTACAAGAGACAATGGGTGTGTCATCACGAGGCAACAACCTCAACTATTTCAGGGCAGAACCAACGCATAGTGATTCTGGTAGTGGTGAAGATGTTGGTGCTACAGTTGAGCTTGGAACGTGCAATGAAATTGTAAATGTGGTAGTAGCTCCGTCGTGTAATATGTTAGAGCATAAGAAAATACCATCAACCTTGCTAGAAAAATTGCAGGAAATGTCCGTCCCTTCGACAACACAGATTTTTGAGAATCCTGATAATCTTGCTAGACTGGACACAATTGAGCAGTTGCACATTACAAGAATCCAAAACGAGGAATTGCAGAAGGAAAATAATGATCTGAATGATACGTTAGAAATCTATGACGCCATCGACAATCACCTCGAGATTACACCACGTGTTGGAGCTGGAAAAATTCCTTGTGCCAAGCAGATGAAAAAAAAGCGTTATTTGGAACCAAGTTCACTTACAAGGAGGGTGAAGGATCGGACTGTGAAAGATGATAGGAAGGCTATAGAATTTACACCTCAGCCGAACACCATTGAGATAATAAAACTTGATGATGATGATGACCATCCAAACATAAAAAAAGTCCGCCAGTCAAATACAACAAAATACCGCATGGATGAAAAAAATGTTGCAGTGCGCAAAACAACTGAGATTATTAAAGGGATCATTAAAGATTGTTGGTATGATACAGGGGAAATGTAAGTGTGAGTACTAATTTGTTCTTTTCATATTTAACACCTGAATTTAACAAAAAAATTAATTTGATTTTTATTCACCTTTGACAGACATTCTGTTTGGAAGAGTGTTCAGAACTCATTTGCTGATGTCACTGTTCTTGATATCATCAACATTCTACATCGTGACAAAATCTCTAACGGGGTAACATCTATCTATTAGAACTATTTAAACGCATAATTTAGAGATCACAATATTAGCATTGTCCTTTCCATGTGAAATGTTAATTTAGAGAAGAATTTTTTTAATTTTCCAGTATATGCTAAAATGGACTACTCATTGTATATGTGAAACCTGATTTTTTGTTAACTTGCAGGTAATTGATGCGTGGGCAGAATTGTTACTTAAAATGTATAAAAGACTTGATCGGGCTAAAAGTACAATTGTCTTTTCTTCAACATGTTGGGTAATGACATTATTGCGTGCATAAGTATTTTTTAAAATATATTTATATTATTTTGAATATGGTTTGAATGTTGTAGGGACTTATTGCTTCGTCTAAAAAATTTAAAAGCAACACCTTTTGTAAATTTATTGATGACCTGCTGGATAAGGTTGGAGATCAAGATGTGTTGTTATTCCTGTTGGTCCCGGTGCTAACGAGTCTCACACGTGTATGGGGGGAATACACGTGTTCAGTGATTTTTAAAACTTTTCTTTCACTGAGGTCAGATGGGTCAGATTATCCTGATGATTTTGCCCTGAGAAGCACGGATTGCCCTGAGTCAAAGTCTACTCGAGACAATGATCATGAGCTGCTTTCAGAAGCTTCAGATTAGCCCAACTGAGCCTGAGTTTATCAGAGATCCCGAGGCGCTGATCGATAATTATCTTCTTGAACCCTCGAGAGTTAGTTCGGTTTGGTAACTATTTGTTCTAGCTTTACTCAAGTGTCTTGAATGGTTGGCCCTACGTTTATACTCGCTTTTAGCTTTTGCTAAAAAATCTTCCCTTCAATAAAACAAAGGATTAAGGTCGTGATCCATCCGACGCAAGTTCAATGGATTGGTTCCAACCAATATCGCGAACTATGCTTTCAAAGAAAAACATGCAACATATAATAATGCAAAGATGAAAAGCAAAACAACACAAAGAATTATAGTGGTTCGAGACTCAAGCTCCTAAGTCCACTCTCTCCCGATCTTGAGAGAAATTCCTTAATCACTTCCTAAAGCTTTACGGCTAACTCCACTCAGAGCTTACTCACTTTTCTACCTTGAGTATTCTCGGGCGACTCACCGCAGCCTTATTAACTCAAACACACACAAGTGTTCGGACTACCACAAGTAGCTTACTAACTTCTTCTCTAGAGTTTTCTCGCTAACTCACTCGTAGCTTACTAACTCTTTTACAACTCTAACTCACCAACAAAACACACACAAAAACTACCTTAACAAAGGGTTTGGGTTTTGGGTTGGTTTCAACTAGGGTGAGATATCCTTTACAATAAGAACTAATGCAAAGGCTAGATATCTCTTCTAAGTTTTGGATATATCTATCACTCTGAGGCTTAGAATAGTGAGCTCTCCAATGTGAAACACTTGAGAAATGCTTCAATTTGCAATAATTCAATTTGAATGAATGAGCTCTTGAGTTGCTTTTGAAATTTCCCCGACTGTCAATGTAAAGGGTCACTGGTATTTATAGGCAACTTCACCAAGGTCACTCTTTGAAAACTATTCGTTGGAAGAGATAATTTTATGAGTTTCCTCTTCTGGTGTTTGATGAACTGCTATATTTAAGGTTTGAACACTCCCTTGCATGTTTTAGGAAATATGCAGTCATATAGCCAATCACCAATTTTTGCAGTCTGGAACTTAGTACTACTGACATGATTCAGGGTCCTGTCGCTTTCATGTCGATGAAAGTACAGTGTTGTCTTCCTCTGATTGGTTCTTGTCTTCAGTGAATGTAGACAAACAAAACGGCTCTTTTTGGTCAATCTCTTTGAATGAGACAACCTTAAACAACACTTAGACTTAGTTCCTTTTGTCTGCATATGAATGTTTTGGGCAATATCTACTTTTCTGAACATGTGCGTTTTTCTCAGTTTTTGTAGTCTTCAGATAGATTATATTCAGTGCCTCTGAACATTCAGGTTATACTGAGTATTCAATATCTTACCGAGTCTTCAGTGTCTTCAGTGACATACTGAGTCTTTAATGTCTTCTGTGACATAATTTGAGTCTTGATGTCTTCATGACATCTTGAGTTTTCGGTGTCTTCAAAGGACATCTTGAGTCTTGATGTCTTCATGACATACCGAGTCTTCATGTCTTCAAAGAACTTCATCATCTTGAGTCTTGATGACATACTTTTCGTCGTGTCTTTCAAAGTGACATCTTGAGTCTTCATGTCTTCAAAGAACATACCGAGTCTTCATGTCTTGATAACTTCATCGAGTCTTCAGTGTCTTCAAAATCTAACTTGATCTATATCTGCTAACTATACATGGTGCAGATAACTTCCTGAACAATCTATACTGAAACCTGACTCAGTCTATCAAGATTATCCTGAACATATCATACTCAGGGTTTTTGGGATCTAATCAAAACTTATTTATTAAATTCATCTCCCAACAATTTCCCCCTTTTTGATGATGCCAAAACCATCTTGTTACATTTAAGAAAACCTAACCTATCCTCAGGTTTCAGTTTATCTATTACAACCAAAATAATATTTCTCCAATCAAGTTCTTTAACAATCTGGCATATCAAGACATGTAAAAAGATAATGAGATATGTTGGTCCCGGTGCAAACGAGTCTTACACGTATGGGGGGAATACACGTGTTCAGTGTTTTTAAAACTTTTTCCTTCTCGAGGTCACTTGGGTCGATAATCCTCAAGATTAGGTCCTCGAGAAGCACAAGTCGCCTGAGTCAAAGTCTATCGAGACAAAGATCCCGAAATCGCTTTTGTAAACCTCGATAATCCCAACCGAGTCCTCGAAGTTTCAGAGATCCCGAGTTGCTTGGATCGATAACTAACTTACTGAACCATCAGAAGAGTAAGTTCAGTTTGGTAACTATCTGTTCTAGCTACTCAGATGTGCGGAATGGTTGGCCCTTAGTTTATACTCGTTTTTAAAGCTTTGCTGAAAACCTTCCTGAATGGAATAGTGATTAAGTTGTGATTCAGTTATGCAAATTCAAATGGATTGATTCCAATCAATATCGATGAAAAGTATGCTTTCAAATTCAAGTCAATGCAACAGCGATAAATGCCTATAAAAAAGCAATAAACAACACAAAGAATTTATAGTGGTTCGAGACTCAAGCTCCTACGTCCACTCTCTCGATCCTCGAGAAAATTCACTAATCACTTCGAGCTTTACGACTACCTCGCAGTAGTTTACTTACTCAACTTCGGCCTCGAGCTTTACGACTACTCCACGTAGTTTACTTACTCAACCCGACCTTGAGCTTTCTGACTACCTCCGTAGTTTACTTACTCAAACACAAACAAGTTTTCAGACTACCTCTGTAGCTTACTAACTTCACCTCTAGAGCTTTCTGACTACTCCGCGTAGTTTACTCACTCTTTACAACTCTTCTCACCAACAATCACACTCAAACTACCTTCTCAAGGGTTTGGGGTTTCTTGGTTGGTTTCCAACTAGGATGAGATATCCTTTACAATGAAGTACAATGCAAAGGCTAGGATATCTCGACTAAGCTTTGGATAAATCATATCAAGCTAGGCTTAGTTTAGTGAGCTCTCTTCGAAATAAAGCACTTGGGAAATTCTCGGTTGTTCGAGTGATTCAACTTGCAATAATAAGTTTGAGCTCTTGAGTTGCTTACAAATTTCCCGTAACCTTTCAATGTAGAAGGTCACAAGTATTTATAGGCATACACCAAGGTCACTCTTGAAAAACTATCCATTGGAGAGATAGCTCCGTGAGTTTCCTCTTATGGTGTGTGAGGAATGGCTATATTTAGGGTTTGACACTCCCTAACACGTTTTAGGCAATAGCCTTTTTGTGTAATCGGTCGTCACTTTTTTGCGATGCGAAACTTCGACATCCGACATCTTTTTTCAAATGACCTATCACCGCAATGTCGATGGATGGTGGTTGATGTCTTCCTCTTTTTGACTTTTGTCTCCAGTTAAAGGTAGACACCTTCAACGGCTCTTTTGGCTATAAACTCTGAGTTGATATAACCTTAACAACACTTTGTCTTAGTTCCTTTTGTCTGCATTGAATGTCTTGACAAATATCTATTTTTCTGAGTAATCGCGTTTACTTCAGTGTTGTATCCTTCAGATAGATATTTTCAGTGCCTCGGAACATTCAGTTTATCTCGAGCATTCATACATTCTTGAGTCTTGATAATTACTCGCACTTGATATTCTTGATCTTGATTCTTGATCTTACATCTTGACGTCTTGAGTTCTTCTGAGTCTTCAGGGTCTTCTGAGTCTTTAGAGTCTTACGAGTCTTGATATCTTCAGTAGTCTTGAGTCGTCTTACGAGTCTTGAGATGTATCTTGGCCGATATCTTGAGTCTTCATCTTTGAGTCTTTAGTTCTTGATTTAAATCTTGAGTCTTGATATCTCGATTTCTCCTTTGAGTCTTGATTCTCGATTTCTCCGAGTCTTCAGAAACTTACTGAGTTCTTCAGAATCTTCAGATCCTAATATGATCTATATCTGCTGACTATACATTTTGCAGATATCATCATGAATACTCTAAAACTGAATCCTTACTCAACTATCAAGATTATTCTGAACATGTCATACTCAGGGGTTTTGGGATCTAATCAAAATCATATCTTTATTAAATTCATCTCCCAACAATTTCCCCCTTTTTGATGATGTCAAAACCTATCTTGTTACAAACATTTAACCTAAGCTCAGGTTTCAGTTTATCCTATTACAAGATTGGTTATATTTTAAACAATTTCCCCCTTAAATAATGAGTCTCCCAACAATTTCCATACAAAGAATTTTTTTCAACAATTTCTTCAGTAATGAATCTCTCAAAGGATTCATTACCAAATACTTAATCAATTTCCCATATTCAAACAATTAATTCAGAGACATTCATTCAGGCATATCAAACTTAAAAGACATGTAAATAAGATAATGAGATATTATCTTTTGAGCAAGAATGGTAAATCTTCATTGATGATGATTTTGAGTTTACAGTTTATAGTGAGTTTATCAAAGCAAAAATAAAAGACAAAAAGATTAAAAGATTACAAGAGTCTTACGTAAGTCTTCGTGCTTGATCTTGATTTGCTCTTGATCTTTTTTTTTCTTCGCTTTGCTTCTTCTTCGATTTCATCAGTGGGCACTTCCAGGTTGAACATTCCGAAATACCTCTTCTTCAGAGCATCTCTTTCCTTAATGATTTCCTTAATGATATCCGGACTGTTCCCTGTCAAACCCAACTGAGCAGCATATTGAGCAATCTCTTGAATAATGGCTTTTTCATTTACCAGGCCACTATCAAGTCTTGGAGGAGGGTAGGTATATGGACCGGGGGCTACAATCTGCACCTTTCCTTCATCCGCAAGGTTCATCCAGCTTTGGAGATATTTTGGATAGAAGGTTAGGAGATATTCAATGAACGCTTCATTCTGATCTGAGCTTTCCCCTCTCCATTCCCTGAGCACATCATAATAGAACCAGAAGGTTCTCTTGACCTATTCCCACACATCGTTGAATTTGATAGGCATCCATTTATCAACGTGTGGCCATTTCAGTGCTTTTGATGTCTCTCTCCTTTTGCTCGCAAACTTCTTGAATCCACTCCTTCGCTTCAGCTCCTCTTCAGTCTTCTTTCTGATCACAGGCACGCCTGAGACTGAAGCAGCAGCTTTCTTAGCCTGTTCTATCTGGAGTGTCTTCAGAGCATTCTTCGTGTTGAAGACTTTCTTCTTCTGCTGACCTGCAGACTCTTCTAACTCTTCCATCAGCTTTCTCTGCACTGGCTTAGAAGCCTTAGCACGTTTGCTTTCAGGTTCAACAATGCCCAAGGCTTTCCTCTTCATAGGCAATTCAGCAGCAGCCTGGCTTGTTCCAACCTTAGCTCTATCACTCAGTTTCTCTTTTGCCACTTCAAGCATAATTTCCTTAGAAACCTGAGTGTAGCTCGGCTTCTCCACCTGAACGAACTTCATCTTCTCAGTAGCTTCGACTTCTTTCAAGGCTTTAGATAGTATATACATTTCAGCATCTTTCTGAGCCTTTTTCTCCATAGTACGTGCCAATAACTTCCTTAAGTCTTCACCTTCCTTTTCCCCCGTCTTGGCACCGTACTTTGGAAGAAGTCTGGAGAGTGCTGTGTCCATGTGGTATTGTTCTTTGCTCACACAGCGCACCTCTCCTGCTAACTGATCTTGTTCATCTTCCAGCCTCCTGATGTGGTTCTTAGCCACAGAAAATTCTTCAGAGAGATGGGCAAACTGGCCAGAGAGAGCTACTTTAAACATCTCTATCATCTTGGTCATGAGCATTGAGCTCATTTCCTCAACAGCAGATTTGATCAGCACTTCGTTCTTCTCTGCCAATTTCACCTCTAGAAATTGATTCTCTCCGGTGCTTCATTTTGATTCGGCCTTTCATTTCGGCCTTGACTCCTCCAAATTTTCATTGACTTGTCTTCCATGGAGGTCATCTTTGAGGTCGAGTGTCTTTAAGTTGCACCACTTCAAGATGTACTCATATTCTCCATTTTTACGAGCTTGGGCGCCAATGTCTCTTCTATCTGAGTGATCTTGATCATCATTGGCTCAACCTTCTCAAGCTTCTCCATTAGGGGAGTGAGGTCGATCTCAGGAACATTATGAACCTTCTGTGCTGATTGATCATCCTGGGGTTCGAACCGCGACCGAGGGTCGGTCAAGACTGAGCATCGACTTCATCCTCGAGCTCCGGTCTCCATCCGAGCCTCGATCATTTATCGGACAATTCAGAGTTAAAGATAGAAACTTCAGTAACTTTGGCATAATTGTTAATAGTGCCAAAAGGTACCTGAAGAGTGCTAGCTTCAGTCTGAGGTTGAATGATTTCAGGTTGATCAGCACCAGAAGTTTCCTTCTCCATTTGAGACTGATCCTCAGCATCTCCCTGGTTGTCCCCATCTTGAGATTTGTCTCCGCTGCTAGGGGTACCAACTTCAGTAGCTCTCCTCTCAGCTATCTTCTTCTGAACCAGCTCATCAAAATCTGAATTTTCATCCACGAGCTTTGTCTTCACGAATCCACGAGAACTTCGGTCGGGATAATTTGTTTCCTCATTCCACCAGTCTTCCCCTCTGAATGAAGCAATGTTAAGCATCTCTGGAAGAGTCTGATTGAGGATGAACACCGTCGACCTTAATCTGAAGAAGATATCTTACAGATCAGGGAATGAGCTGAGCTCAGGGTAGCGGTCAAGGATGAACCGTTCCCCCTTGCTCCTCCACTCGGTTTCTTTAGCTTCGTCCTTCTTCATTCTCGGGCTATCAGGTTCAGTTGAAGCATTAGATGAGGGATCAAAAGTAGATCCTTTCGAGGAGCTCATCAATGTTAAAATTTTGCTCCTGAGTCTCGGCACCTCTCGATTGTTGTTCGGTCGAGGTCCTCGGTTTACATCCCGAGTGGGTTACGAGGCTGGTGGCATGATCTCGGGCCCGACTCGAGTTGGCTCTTCTTTTCCGAACTGTACTTCTTGATGAGGAATCTCTGAGGCCTGAGCTCCTTTAAAAATTTCACGAGAAATTTTATCTGAACTGAGCGATGTCTCAAGCACCTCGAAGAAGACACGCTCCTCCCTGTTCTTTAGAGATAACCTGAGCCAAAACTTCTAATGGCGATGTCTGAGCGGTTTGGCTCTCAGGTTGAATCTCTTCAGAATCACTGCCATCATCATCTGTGAGAACCACCATCCTTTTGCGCTTGGGAGCAAGGGTTTTCTTCTTCATCTTCTCACCCTGCTCCTTCTTAGCTTCCAACAGCACCTTCCCCCTGGCATGTTGGGTTTCCTTTTCGGCAGCCGCAATCGGTGATTCCACTTTCTTTTCTTTCTTTCCTCGATGGCTCTTTCTTCGCAAACAATGGGCTTGAATAGCACCTTGGTCTTAGGGAATGGGGTCGAATTGACGAAGATGTCCTCCTCCTCTCTGCACATCTCCAAAATAAATGCTATTTTGGTGGCATGGTGGATCTTGCCTTTGATTGAAATAGCCCCGTCAACCTTCTTGAAGACCTTGGCTTGCTCACTCACCATCTGAATCAAAAATTTCAGCCAGTTGAAGTCGGTGGTGGGTGAAGCCTCGATCGCCGCCATCAATCTGAGCTTCGGGGTACTGATCTGCTCAAAACTCCCCGAATGGCTCATGATGCATTTGCTCACAATATCTAACAAAACTCTATATTGTGGCTTCAAATGCCTCTTATGTAGTGTAGCCTCAAATTTTCTGAGATTCTCAAAGAATCCTATCTAAATACTCCTGCTCTCTACCCGACATATACACAGCAGGATCCTCTCCTCTATCACAAAGCTCAAAAACGTCGTTTAAATTCTTTGGAACTATATACAAATCCCTCTCAAAATCGATGTATTTAGACGAGTGCTCTAAATGTGATACAGTAATCTCTGAGTGTATACCATCCTCTTCATCTATCTTCATATTACAGATGAATTCAATTACCTCTTTTGCATACTCTTGGTCTGGTCGGCTTGCGACTAGATGGGTGAGCTTGGCCAAACGAATCATATGAAGAGCCTCCTTCTACGGTTTAGAGTTGGTTGTGCTTTTCGCGAGACAACGAACTCGCATTAAGGTTTATTGGTTTCGGCCAAACGTTCGAAGACGGTAGGAGCCATTTTAGAGATTTGGGGATTTAGGGTTTGGAGATTTCTGCGCAAAGGGATTTTAATTGCAGAGGATTTGGGAACGAAGGGTTTGATAAAATTTTGGCTTGAATGGCTTCTTGGGGAATATATAGCTTTGAGATCGTGGGGATTCACGTTGGTTAGGTGAAAAGCAACGGTTGAGATTAATCGCCGATTAATCGGGAATGCGAACAATTGATCTTCCAAAAAGTAAGCCGCCAAAATATCCTTATTGGTCATTAATGTAACAGAGCATTAAATGACTGTTGACCTTCTTCGGAATTTCAAACGATCCCGCCCAAAACATTCCTTAGGTGTTTTGTATTTATTGCGAATGATTACTGAGTTTCACTTAAGCAATAAATGAGTCGCATGAGTCATTACTTCTTCAGACTAATTTCCCTCTATCAGTCTTACTGAGTATTGACCTTGATAAAATGTCAAGATGATAATCTTGGTAATCGAATGGGTTCAAGATATCTTTCTTGTCTTGACCTTCAAGAATCTGAAGTTTCTCGAGACTCGATTCAATTTTCCATTTTATCCTCGAGCTTCTCGAAGAAAATTCGAGAAAACTTTATGCATCCGAAAACCTTCAATTTTTCGATTTTACTCTATACACCGATCTAACATCCCTAATTCAATCGAAAGTTCCCAAATCTTGATTCAACCCAAAGGTTTAATCAAGATATCACCTCTCGCTTATCGAGATGAATTTTTGTCCATCCTTATGTCATTTTTTTTCTCGACATGATCTCTCGATGAAGTGATTTCGATATCCACATGCTTGCATCCGGTGTGCAATAACGGATTTTGTGAAATAGCAATGGCACTATTATTGTCACAAAATATTGGTACTTCATTGGCTACAACTTTATAATCCCTTAATTGTTGTCCGAGCCAAAGAATCGAGCACAACAAACTTCCTCGCAGACCATGTATTCATTCACTTTCAAGATCTTGTTGCTCTCGAGGTCCGCTTTCTTCAAAAACCAAGATATCACTTACTTCCTAGAAATTGACAAGTTCCTCAAGTGGACTTCACAATTTCGCAACCTCCATAATCAAAGATCCGAGTAACCAAGCTTAATTCAAGGTTATCATCACCGGATACCATAATCCTCTATTCATCGCGGCTCTTGAGATACTTCAAGATCTTTTTCGCAAATTCTCATGTGACTAGCCTTAGGATTAGCTTGGTATCTTGCACATATCCCAACAAAGAAATGTTATATCCGCCCTACTTGTCAACGTGAGATAGAGCAATGATCTAATGATTCCTCTATAATCGTATGACTCACCGATTTGCCTTGAAATCGGGATCCATCTTGTAGTTAGTATTCATGGGAATCCTAATCGCATTGCAATCTGTACACCATACTTGCAATCGATCTCTCGTGTACTTTGCACGTTGATGAAGATTCCTTCCTTTGATTGTTTCACTTGAAGACCTAGAAAGAAATTCATCTCCCCATCATAGACATCTCAAATTGGCCTTTCATCGCAGTAGAAAACTTTTCACACAACCCGATGATTTGGGGATCCAAAATGATATCATCAACATATATCCGAACCAAAGAAGATATCTTCCCCATCTTCTATCCCGAACAGAGTTCTATCAACAGTTCCTTTGACAAAACCATGGTCAGTAAGAAACTGAGAAAGAGTATCATACCATGCTCGGGTGATTGCTTAAGACCATACAAGGCTTTTTTCGAGCACTCAAACTTGGTCATTCTGCTTTTGAAACCGTGAGGTTGTTCTACATAAACCTCTTCTTTAAGCACACCGCTCGTAAATGCACTTTTCACATCCATTTGATAGATCTATGAACTTCATGTGGGCAAAGATATGCAAGAAACAATCGATGGCTTCTAGTCTTGCAACAAAAGTAAAAGGTTTCATCATAATCCAAGCCTTCTTCTTGGGAATAACCTTGTGCAACTAGTCTTGCCTTGTTTCTTACAATGTTGTTATTTTCATCTCTTTTATTCTTAAAAACCCACTTGGTTCCAATGACATTGTGCCTTTCAAGTCTATCCACTAGCTCCCATACTTCATTTCTTGAGAATTGATTCAGCTCATCTTGCATAGCAGTAATCCAATGAGAATCTTGTAGAGCTTCACCAATCTCAAGAGTCTTTCTCCGATAGGAAGCAGCAGAATAGTGCACTCTCACCATGGAACCTTCTTGTTTTGACACCATCAGTTAGATCACCCACAATCTGACTTGTAGGATGACTATCTAACCATCTTCTTCTAGATGTTCCTGTTTCAACAGTATCCTCAACATTTGAAATGTTAGGTTCAGTTAATTCAGTAAACTCAGGGAACAATAGAAAAGGAGAAAGGGAATCATCTTCCTCAGGGGAAATTCCATTCAGAACATTGTCAGAGACATTTATTCCCCTTTGGTTGATAGATTCAGAATTTGCCTCAGCTGTGACCACATCTTCATTGGCATCACATACCGAGTCCGAACCGTGTCTCTGCTCAGATTGGTCACCTTTTGGAGTGTTGGCTTTCCCGAGTCTCACCATCCCGAGTTCCATCCTCAACTTCTTTATTCGAGTCCGAGTCACTCCAATCATAGGATGTGACCGACTTTCTTCTTTTCGTGTTCAAAGGGATGATTTATCTTTCTGTTTCAGGCTTAATCTGGTGATCCTCTTGGTCAGTTCATCTGCATCATGTTCCTGTTTATTCTGAACACAAGTAGATTCATAAAAAACAACATGAGGTGTTTTCTCCACAATAAGAGTCCTACAGTTGTAAACTCTGAAAGCTTTACTGACTTCAGAAAATCCTAAGAATATTCCTTCATCAGCTTTACTATCAAATGTTTTCAACTGATCTTTACCATTATTGTGTATGAAACACTTGCAACCAAACACACGAAAGAAAGAAACAAGAGGCTTCCTTTCATTCCAAAGCTCATAAGACGTTTTGCCTTGACTCTTTGTCAGCATGGATCTGTTCTCTGAGTAGCATGCAGTATTGACAGCTTTAGCCCAAAACCTTTTAGGAATATCAGCTTCAGCTATCATAGTTCTTGCAGCTTCTTTAAGAGTCCTGTTCCTTCTTTCAGCAACACCATTTTGTTGAGGGGTCCTTGCAGCTGATGTTTCATGTGTAATTCCACTTGCTGCACAATAATCAGATATGATATGATTTATAAATTCAGTTCCCTTGTCAGATCTGATTTTGACCAGACTCAGATTTTTCTCAATACTGAGCCTTTTCAGTAATTCTGGCAGCTTTATCTGAGTCTCTTTCTTACTGAGTAAGAATATGACCCAAGTATATCTTGAGTAGTCATCAACTACTACTAGTGTATATTTCCCGCCATTGGTGCTCACTGGTGTTATAGGACCAAAGAGATCCATATGCAATAACTGAAGTATTCTTTCAGTAGAAACATCCACTTTGCTTTTAAATGATGCCCTAATTTGTTTTCCTTTCTGGCACGCATCCAAAATATGTTCCTTACTGAATACTTCATTAGGCAACCCTCTTACAAGAGCTAATCTTGCAAGCTTATTCAGGGTTTTGAAATTCAGGTGATTCATTCTTTTATGCCATAACCAACTGGTATCTGTGGAAATTTTAGCAACCAAACATGTATCTTTAGGAGTTGAACTCCAATCAGCAAGATACACATTTCCTTTTCTTGTACCAGTCAGTAATATTTTCTGTGTTGTATCATCTTTCACAAAACATAAGTTCTTAGAGAACTCAACATTAAAACCTTTATAACAGAATTGGCTTATTGAAAGCAAGTTATGCTTCAATCCAGATACATATAAAAAACCATGGATATGAACTGAGTCGATTTCCAAAGTTCCATATCCTTCAGTCTGTCCCTTGGAGTTATCTCCAAAAGTGATCTGTGGGCCTCTTTGTTCAATATAGTCACTGAGTATCTTCTTGAATCCTGTCATATGTCTTGAGCATCCACTGTCAAGATACCATACATCAGGGGCTTTTTCATCTCTACTCATCAGTGCTATGTGATCTTCAATCAACTTTGTGCCCTTGTTTTCCTCCTGAAAAACAGATCAATTTTTAGGTACCCAATTTGTGTAGGGTCCTACAAGGTTAGCTGTACCTTTCGGAATCCAAATCTGCCTGACAACTCTAATCACTTTACAGTGGCTAATTTGTCTTCCATAAACATCAACATACACATTTACTACTCTGGGTGCCATAGCAGTTTTCTGTGTATGAGTGCTAGACTTAGCATGAACATGGGCTTTTGAGTTTTTCTTTGGTTCAGGCCTTTTGTTCATTTGCTTTGGCTTCTGTGCAGCTGGTCTGAATCTTTGTTGACTCGGGTTCAGGTAACCTTTACCCTTAGGCAAGTGGGGTTCAGGTTGCCTGTACTGAAATTTGGGTCTTTCAGTATACTGAGGACTTGGTCTCTTCAGTTGAGAATGTCTCTGCTGAGTGTTTCTCTTCTGAAGATTCCTCTGATGATTCAATGTAGATCCTTTCAGGTTTGCATTCTTAGCCTGAGGCTTTGAAGTACTTGCCTGAAATTTTCCAACTGAGTGCTCAGGTTTTCTAGCCTTCACCTGAGGTTTGGGCTTTTCTACCTGATCATTCAGTTTAACTGAAACCATGGGTCTTTTTCCCTTGTCTACAACCTTGGGCATTTCTTCATTCTGAAGTGTGGGTGCCACTGGTTTTACAAAGATTGTCTTCTTGCTACTTGATGCAGCATTCAGATGACCTTGTGAGGTTCCCCCTGGAATGTATCCCAATCTAGATTTTATAGTGGCAGATCTCTGGTAACTCTGAATTTCATCTATTACATTAGATGCATTATTCAATAGAGTTAACTTCTTCTGTGCACTATCCTCACAGTTCTGTAGAGTTTCATGCTTCTCAGAGAGGTCATTGAACTTAGTTATGATCAGCTGAATCTCTTCAGTGGATTTCTCTAGCTTTTCAGTTAGGGTCACTATCAACTTCTCTTTCTCTGAGAGTTGTACTTTCAGAACATCTAGTTCATCAGTAGCTCCCATTAATTGAGAAGTGATTTCAGTATTGCTAGAGTCTTTCCATTTTAGATTTTCAGCCTTCAGTTCCTTATTCTGCTCTTGAGTTTCATTTAGCAGTTCTTGTAAAATAGCATAGTCCTTCATTAGACTCTCAAAAGAATCCATCAGGTCAAAATGACTGTTTACAGTTGAACTTGACAACTCTTGTGCTAGTGTAGGAGCAACAACAGAGAAAGAAGAGTTTACCTCCTCAATGGCCATCAGACAGATGTCATCACTTTCACTGTCTGAGAATATTTCATCTGAAGAGCTAGATCCCTCCTCAGGATGTTCTTCTGCAACCATGGCCTTTTTGCTAGAGAACTTCTTGTCTCTTTTAGCTTGCCTTTCTCTTCTCTCCTTAGCACTCAGATTTGGACAATCATACTGGAAGTGACCTTTCTTTTGGCAATTGTAGCATTTGTTGGCATCATCATCCTGATCACTTTCTTCTTTGGACTTGGAGTCCTTCCTTTTTGGATGAAGATCCCTCAGCTTTCAGGTCCTTCTTCTTCTCAGTTGATCTATCCTCAGGTTTCTTCTGGTACTTGTGGTTCCTGTAATAGCTTTTGTATTTTCCAAATCTACTATTAAGTCTTTCAAATCTCCTTTCCATCAGTGCTAGCTTTTCCTCAAGCTCATCCTGATTTTTGGAATGGGAGTTCTCAGACTCTCTAGTTTTACAGGTTTTATCTTTGGCCTTGAAAGCCACATTTTTACTAGATGATGAATCATCTTTGCTGTCAGCCTTTTTGGATTTCTTATCAATTACAAACTCATAGGCCTTCAGCTCAGAGAAGACTTGTTGATATGGCATTGAATTAATGTTTTTGGTGTTTTCAATCACCACTGCATGTATATCCCATTTCTTAGAAAGACCTCTAAGAATTTTCAATGCAACTTCTCTCTGTGGATATTTCTTTCCAAGTAAGTGCATTTAGATCATTCATAATGCTAGTGAATCTGACTTCTAATTTGTCAATGGATTCACCTTCTTCCATTTCAAAACTATCAAACTTTCCAATGGCAACAGAAAGTTTGTTTTCCTTGATATGATCTGTGCCTTGGCACATTATAGCTAGTGTATCCAAGATTTCTTTTGCAGTATTGCAGTGAGAAATCATTCCCATCACACCATCATCAATCGTACTGTATAGTGTGTCTTTAGCAATATAGTCTAAATTAACTAACTTTCTCTCCTCAGGAGTCAGTTGGTCATCAGACTTAGGAAATTCTGCTCTAGGATCATTTCTCTCATTATCTGCTCTCCGATTCACCACAGTAAATTGGAATGGTCCTTCAGAGACCACTCTCCACATTCGTTCATGTTTGGAATACAGATGAGCCTGCATTCTCAATCTCCATAGATCATAGTTCTCCACTGAGAACATGGGAATTTTCATAGAAGACATTTTTTATCTGAGTCTTTTAAGAATTTCAGCAAATAAGATCAATTCAGATAGACCACAAGTATTTTTAGAAAATAAAACTTTGGTCAACAAAGCAGGTGGTCAAGTTGAACCACTGCTCTGATAACACTTGTTGGTCCCGGTGCAAACGAGTCTTACACGTGTATGGGGGGAATACACGTTTCAAGGTTTTTTTAAAACTTTTTTCCTTCTCGAGGTCACTTGGGTCGATAATCCTCAAGATTAGGTCCCGAGAAGCACAAGTCGCCCGAAATCAAAGTCTCATCGAGACAGTTGATCCCGAGCTACTTTCGTAAACCTCGATAATCCCAAATCGAGTCCTGAGTTGCTTGGATCGATAACTAACTTCATCAACCCTCGTAAGAGTAAGTTCAGTTTGGTAACTATCTGTTCTAGCTACTCAGATGTGCGGAATGGTTGGCCCTTAGTTTATACTCGTTTTTAAAGCTTTGCTGAAAACCTTCCTGAATGGAATAGTGATTAAGCTGTGATTCAGTTATGCAAATTCAGTGGATTGATTCCAACTGAATATCAGTGAAAAGTATGCTTTCAAATTCAAGTCAATGCAACAGTAAAGCACAGATAAAGAAAGCAATAAACAACACATCAATTTATAGTGGTTCAGAGACTCAAGCTCCTACGTCCACTCTCTCTGATCCTCAGAGAAATTCACTAATCACTTCTGAGCTTTCTGACTACCTCCGTAGTTTACTTACTCAAACACAAACAAGCTTTCAAACTAACTCTGTAGCTTACTAACTTCACCTCTAGAGCTTTCTAACTACTCCGCGTAGTTTACTCACTCTTTACAACTCTTCTCACCAACAATCACACTCAAACTACCTTCTCAAGGGTTTGGGGTTTCTTGGTTAGTTTCCAACTAGGATGAGATATCCTTTACAATGAAGTACAATGCAAAGGCTAGGATATCTCGACTAAGCTTTGGATAAATCTTATCAAGCTAGGCTTAGTTTAGTGAGCTCTCTTCGAAATAAAGCACTTGGGAAATTCTCGGTTTTTCGAGTGCTTCAACTTGCAATAATAAGTTTGAGCTCTTGAGTTGCTTACAAATTTCCCGTAACCTTTCAATGTAGAAGGTCACAAGTATTTATAGGCATACACCAAGGTCACTCTTGAAAAACTATCCGTTGGAGAGATAGCTCCGTGAGTTTCCTCTTATGGTGTGTGAGGAACGGCTATATTTAGGGTTTGACACTCCCTAACACGTTTTAGGCAATAGCCTTTTTGTGTAGCCGGTCTTCACTTTTTGCAGTCTGGAACTTCGTACATCTGACATCTTTTTCAAATGACCTTTCTTTGTCGATTGTCGATTATGGTGCAATCTTTGTCTTCCTCTTTTTGACTTTTGTCTCCGTTAAAGGTAGACACCTTCAACGACTCTTTTGGCTATAAACTCTGAGTTGATATAACCTTAACAACACTTTGTCTTAGTTCCTTTTTTTGCCAATTGAATGTCTTGGCAAATATCTATTTTTTTAAGTAATCGCGTTTTCTTCATGTTGTATCCTTCAGATAGATATTTTCAGTGCCTCGGAACATTCAGGTTTATACTGAGCATTTAGTACATTCTTGAGTCTTGATGAATTACATTTGCCTTGATATTCTTGATCTTGATTCTTGATCTTACATCTTGGCGTCTTGATTTCTTCTTAGTGATCAGGGTCTTCTGAGTCTTCAGAGTCTTCTGAGTCTTCAGCGTCTTCTGAGTCTTCAGATGTATCTTGGCCGATATCTTGATTCTTCATCTTTGAGTCTTGATTCTTGATTTCATCTTGAGTCTTGATATCTCGATTTCTCCGAGTCTTGATTCTCGATTTCTCACCGAGTCTTCAGAAACTTACTGAGTTCTTCAGAATCTTCAGATCCTAATCTGATTTATATCTGCTGACTATACATTTTGCAGATATCATCCTGAATACTCTAAAACTGAATCCTGACTCAACTATCAAGATTATTCTGAACATGTCATACTCAGGGGTTTTGGGATCTAATCAAAATCATATCTTTATTAAATTCATCTCCCAACAAGATATTATCTTTGAGCATAAAGATAAAATTTTCATTGATGTAGGATAAGAGTTACAGATTACAATGAAAAAAAAAACAGAAGTACAAAGTCTTCAGTCTTCTTCTACTTCATCCTCTGGCACTTCCAGGTTGAACATCCCGTAGTATCTCTTCTTCAGTTCATCTCTTGCCTTGATGATTCCAGGGTTGTTTCCTGTTAGGCCTAGCTGGATGGCATACTGGGCTATTTCCTGAGAAATGGCTGCCTCATTTACATAGTCATTCTCAAACCTAGGAGCTGAGTACATGTATGGACCAGGAGCTACTATCTGAGTGTTTTCCTTCATCCGCCAAGTTGATCCAACTTTGCGGTACTTTAGATAGAATGTCGATGAAGTACTCAATAAAGGCTTCATTCTTATCCGAGTTTTGCTCCCCTCCATTCTCTCGTAATCTCATAATAGAACCGTAAGATTCTCTTGATCACTTCCCATGCATCATTGAACCAGATAGGCATCCACTTGTCAATGTCGCGGCCACTTCGAGTCTTTTTTTTTCAGACCTCTCCTTTTTTAGAAACTTTTTGAATCCACCTCTTCTTTTTTCTTTCTTCTTCTTTCTTCTTTTCCGATCGAGAGGAGCACCAGATCTTTGAAAGCGGCCAGTTCTTTTTCCACTTTTCAATCAGAGGGCCTTGAGTCTTCTTGGTATCAAAAGTCTCCGGTTGAGCTTCGATTTCCTTTTTTGGTCCTTCATCCGATTCTTCAAAATCCATAATCGCTTTCCTCCGAGTAGGTTTAGCTACCTTTGCTCTTTTTCTTCTTTTCGGTTTCAACAAAGGCAATCGCTTTTCTTTTTTCGTCCGCTTGTTCTTCTTCTCGCCTTTTGCTTGTTCCAACCATCCTTCTATCACTCAATTTCTCAGAAATTACTTCCTGAACGGTTTGCTCAGATGTTTGAGTGAAGATAGGTTTCTCAGCTTCTTTGAACTTTAGTTTCTCAGTGGCTTCAATTTCTCTTAAGGCATCAACAATTTTCTTTCCTTCAGCTTCTTTTAGAGCCTTTCTCTCCAAGGTTTGTGCCAACAACTCACTTAATTTGCCACCAGGCCTTTCCCCCTTTTTGGCACCATACCTTGGGAGTAGTTGAGTCAGTGCAGTATCCATATAGTATTGCTCCTTACTCATACTGCGCACTTCTCTTGCCAACTGATTATGCTCATCTTCTAGCCTTACCATGTAATTCTTGGCCATTGAGAACTCATCCGAAAGAGGAGTAAACTGTTTTGAGAAGACATCATGCATCATCTCTGTCATCTTGGTCATGAGCAGAGAGCTCATTTCCTCAACAACTATTTTGATCATCAAATCATTCTTCTCAATCAGCTTGGCTTCAAGATAGGCAGTTCTTTCTTGATACATCTGCTTCATGTTGGCATTGAGCTCTGTATGTACTCCATCAATCTTTCCATCTAATGTAGCTAATTTACTTGATAGAGTTGTTTGAAGCGTGTCGATGATGAAACTCGTGTTCTCCATTTTCGATTTTGAGCAAATGAACTAACTTCATCTCGAGTCATCTTGTCTCTGTGAGAATTGTTTGCGGATGCTTGATGAAGAGCTTAGATTCTCAAGCTTTTGAGATTGACCGCCAAAGATCTCTTCCATCCTTGGCTCTATCTTCTTTAACTCATCCGTGATTGGTGTGAAATCAACCACCGGAGTTTGTACAACATTTTCCAACCGAAATTTGGGTGCTCCAACCGAGCCTCGACCGCATATCATAAACATCATATTTAAAGCTAGGTACTTCAAAGAACCCGGCATAATGTATAATGATTGCTAAAAGGTACCAAGAATGCTAACTTCGACCGAGGTTGTCTCGATATTAGTTGGTTCAAGATCGATTCCATCCCCATCCGACTCTCGGTTTCCTTCTCTTTCTCAGTATCTATATGAGGTTCCTTCTCCTTCTCAGATTTCTTTTCTGCATCATATCTCTTATCCTTATCTTTATTTTGATCATGGGAGCTGGAAGCATCAACTCCTTCAGTAGCTTTCTTTTCAGCTAGCTTCTTTTTCACTAATTCATCAAAATCAGCAGCTTTCATTCTCATCTTGGTTTTTCTGAAACCTGAGAATTTGGTCGAAGCAAATTGCCTCTCGCATTCCACCACTCTTCTCCTCTCAGATGAAGCAATGTTCAATCTCCTGGAGTGTTTGATTCGCAATATACATCGTGGTTCTCGAGCTCAAGAACATATCCTCAAGGTCGATAGGCATTCAAATTTCGAGGTATCTGTCTAAGATGAACTGTCCCCTTGCTTTCGCCATTCAAGATCTTGGCTTCTCCTTCTTCAATCTTGGGCTTTAAGAAGCGATGGGATTGAGTGTATGAGTTCTAGAGTGATGGATCTAGAAATGGTTCATTCAGAAGCGCATCCAAGTTCAGCAATTCCTGAGGTTCAGACTGATCTAGAGTCTGAACAGGTCTTTCTTCAGTAGGGATCTGAGGTCCCTTGAAGATTTCTTGAGAGATTTTATATGAGCTCAGAGAGGTTTCGAGTACCTCGAAAAAAACACATTCCTCGGTTTCTTGCTCTGCACATTTGTCACTACTGAGCAAGAACACGGTGGAGATTTCAACCCTTGCGGCCTTGAGTTGAGTTTCTTCGATTTCACCGGCCTCCTTCTCGATAATAGATTGAAGCCTTATATAAACTTCGAGGAGCCGATGCTTTCTTCTTCAGTTTCTCTCCTTTCTCTCTTTTAATTTGCATCAGGGCTTTCCCCCTAGCTTGTCTGGCTTCTTCATCAGTTTCTTCTTCAGCAATCTCCTCCTAAGACTCAAAGTTTTTCTCTTTCTTTCCTCTCAAAGTCTTCTTTGTTGGTTTGAACATGATTTTTGACTTTGGAAAGGAAGTGGAATCGGCAAAGATGTCCTCCTCTTCTTCTCTGACGTTTCAAGATAAATGCAATCTTGGTTGCATGTAGAATCTTTCCTTTGATAACTACAGAGCCATTCACCTTCTGAATTTGTTTGGCTTGATCACTCACCACCTTGATCAAATAGTGCAACCAATTGAATGTCGTGGAAGGTGAATCTTCAATCGCCGCCATTAGCCTTAACTTAGGCATGCTTATCTGCTCGAAACTACCAGATCTACTCATGATGCATTTGCTTACAATATCCAACAATACTAGATATTTAGGCTTCAAATGCCTCTTATTCAGAGTAGCTTCAAACTTTACTGGATGCTCAGTAATTTTATCCAAATATTCTTGTTCCCTACCCATCATGTATACCGTAGGGTCTTCACCTCTATCACTTAACTCATATATGGCATTTAGATTCTTAGGAATAATATATAATTCCCTAACAAAATCCACATATTTCGAACCATGCTCCAAATGCTAGATCAGAATCCGAGATTCTATGCAATTCTCATCATCTAACCGCATATTAGAGATAAACTCAATTACCTCTTTTCGCGATATTCGGCCTCTGGTTAATTCGCGACCAGGCATGTAAGCTTTGCCAAACGAATCATATGCAACGCCTCCTCCTCGTGAGTTGCATTGGACGAGCTTTCTAGAGAAACGACATATTCATACCAAGGTTTATTGGAAATGGTGAGTTTGTCGTATACAGAAAGTGTCATTTTTGGAGAATTTCTGGTGAAGGGTTTTGAGATAGGTGAAAATTTCTGGGCAATCGAGGGTTTTGAAGCAGAGTGTTTGTGAAGATGAAGGCTTTTTGGAATAGGGCTTTGAAAGAAAATTTTCCAATGGATATGGGATTTTGATTTATGGAAAATCGCGTAGATGAAGAAATCGACGGTTGAGATTAAAAACCGACTAAAATGAGTATATGAAAGGACGATTTCGCAAATACTAAGCCGCCAATTTATCCCTATTGGTGATTAATGAACAGTGCATTTAATTACTGTTCCTGCAGACCTGACTTTCCTCGTGGATTTCAAAGGTCCCGCCCAATTATTTCTTCAGGTGTTTTGTCATTTATTGCCAATGATTACTGAGATTCAGTTAGACAATAAATGTGTTGCATGAGTCAATACTTCTTTAGACTAATTTTCTCCATCAGTCTTACTGAGTTTTGACCTTGATAAAATGTCGATTATAATAATTGAAAATCGATCTTCGTGATAACCGAGTTTCTCAAGACTCGGTGTTCAAGATTTCAATTTTATCCCGAGTTTTTTTCAAGAAAACTCGAGAAAACTTCATGCATCTGAAAACCTTCAATTTTTCAGATTTTCTTTATTCACATGGATCCAACATACCTAATTCAACTGATAGTTCCTGAAATCTTGATTCAGCCAAAGGTTTAATCAAGATATCAACTCTCTGTTTATCAGTATGAATTTTCTCCATTCTGATGTCTTTCTTCTCAACATGATCTCTGATGAAGTGATGTCTGATATCAACATGCTTACATCTGGTGTGGAATACATGATTTTGTGTAATAGCAATTACACTATTATTATCACAAAATATAGGTACTTCATTGGCTATAATCTTATAATCCCTCAATTGTTGTCTGAGCCAAAGATTCTCGTACAAACAAATTTCCTGCAGCCATGTATTCAAATTTCAAGAGAGTATTGGTTGCTACTGAGGTTTGTTTATTTGAAAACCATGATATCAGTTTACTTCCAAGAAATTGACAAGTTCCTATGGTAGACTTACATCAATTCTACATCCTCCATAATCGAGATCTCAATAACCAGGTTAATTCAAGGTTATCATCACCGATACCATAATCCTCTATTCACAAAGGCCTTTAAGATATTTCAGAATCTTTTGGCGGCCTCCATGTGACTTGCCTTAGGATTAGCTTGGTATCTTGCACATATCCCAACAACAAATGTTATATCGTGCCTACTTGTCGTGAGATATAGCGTTGATCCAATGATCCCTCTATAATCGCAGGATTTATCGATTTGCCTTCGTGATCGGGATCCATCTTGTAGTTAGTATTCATAGGAATTCTAATTGTATTGCAATTTTCAGACACCATACTTTGCAATCGGATCTCTCGTGTATTTTGCTTGATTGATGAAAATTTCTTCCTTAGTTTGTTTTACACAAGTCCAAGAAAGAAATTCATCTCCCCATCATTGACATCTCAAATTTTCCTTTCATCGGGGTAGAAAACTTTTCACAAATACCGATGATTTGGAGATCCAAATATGATGTCATCTACATAAATCAACAAGTAAGATGTCTTTCCCATCTTCTATCCCCGAAACAGTCCTATCAACAATTCCTTTGATAAAACCATGGTCAAGAAGAAACCGAGAAATGGTATCATACCATGCTCGGGGTGCTTGCTTAAGACCATACAAGGCTTTCCCCGAGCACAGAAACTTGGTCATTCTGTCTCAAAACTAGGAGGTTGTTCCACATAAACCTCTTCCTTAAGCACACCATTCGAAATGCACTTTTCACATCCATTTGATAGATCGTGAATTTCATGTGGGCAAAGATATGCAAGAAACAATCGATGGCTTCTAGTCTTGTAACAAAGTAAAAGGTTTCATCATAATCCAAGCCTTCTTCTTGGGAATAACCTTGTGCAACTAGCCTTGCCTTGTTTCTCACAATGTTGTTGTTTTCATCTCCCTTATTCTTGAACACCCACTTAGTTCCAATCACATTGTGCCTCTTAGGTCTATCCACTAGCTCCCAAACTTCATTCCTTGAGAACTGATTCAGCTCTTCTTGCATAGCAGTAATCCAAAATGAATCTTGTAGAGCTTCTTCAATCTCAGTAGGTTCTTTTTCAGATAGGAAGCAGCAGAACAAAGTACTTTCTCCATGGAACCTTCTTGTTTTGACACCATCTAATAAATCACCCACAATCTGACATGTAGGATGACTATCCAACCATTTTCTCCTGGATGTTCCCCCTTCAGTAGTATCCTCAACATCATAAATGTTAGGTTCAGGTAGTTCATTAAATTCAGGGAACAACAGAAAAGGAGAAAGAGAATCATCTTCCTCAGGGGAAATTTCATTCAGAACATTGTCAGAGACATTTGTTCCCCATTGGTTGATAGATTCAGAGTTTGCCTCAGCTGTGACCACTTTCTACATACCAACGACTAATACCTATTCGAATGGAGTCTATCATATAGGTAACAGGCAATGCCCTAGCTTCTCGAATCCATGAATTAAATGATTCAGCTGCATTTGAGGTCATTTCTCCATATCTTGTGATGTGGGGAGAATATGCAACTGGCCACTTCTCATATGGTAATTGTGCTAGCCATTCTTCAGCAATTTTACCACCAACTTCTTTGAAAATTGCAACCTTCTTATCAAAGATGCGCTTATTAGGTGCATATGCACAATCCTTAAAATGATCTCCCAATTTTGTTCGATGCGAACTAGACCATCCTTTAGAAAAATGACCCTTGAGATTTGTTAGTAGATGGTATAAACAATAAAAGTGAACAGGATCATCAAAAACTGAAGGAAATGCTGCCATTAACCCACAATTCCTGTCGGAAATGTAAAAAAATTGTTTATCATGATTGAGAAAATCATGTAGCTTTCTTAAAAACCATGCCCAATTGTCAGTATTTTCAGCGGATACAATCGCAAACGCAACGGGGAACAAACCTACAAAGATATTCAATATCAATTAGATGTATGTTTGTTATACACACGGTAAATAACAAAAACACTAACATGATAATACTCAACTAGAAAAATATATATTAAAAAGGATTATGATTGGTTTCTAATTAGAAACACTACTGAAGGTATGGTCCTATTACGTTAAATCCCAAGGTATGAAAATGTTGTTCGTAAATTTATCTATGATGCCCTCTTGAAATAATATTATGATAATAGTGTTTAAGATGCATCTACTTAAAAGAGAAAAATGGAAAAACAGATAATAAGAAAAATGAAAAAAATGATGAGAATAGAACAAAGGTGGCAAGTAAAAAACTGATTATACAACATATTCATACTTTCAAAATCACCAAAAATCTCATGATTATGTTCGTAATCAGCTTTGCTAAGTGCGAGAAAAATATGTATGTATCTACCTAACCAGCAAACATAAGTCCAAAAATAAATAAATTAATAACAACTTGAATTAAATGGTCATTGAAATTACCATTGTTCCCATCCTCTGCAGTTGCTGAAAATAGAGTACCCTTAGCTCGACCTTTCATGAATGTTCCATCAATAAAGAGCATTGGACGACAACTCTTAAAACCATCGATGCTTGCCTTGAATGCAATAAAAAGGCGTTCAAAATGAAGTGTTTCCCTATTATTCTCAAGAGAAACCATGCTGCCCGGATTTGTACGTTCAATCGCAGCACAATACCATCGTAATTGATCATACGATTTATCATAACTACCGAAAATCTCGTTCCTTGCAGCTTCAATAGTTCGCCATGCTTTCCAATAAGATATTTCTATACCTTAACTCTCTTTCATTAAGTTTATGATCTCCCTCCCACCAATAGTTGGTTTTGACCTCACATTCTGCAACACTAAAGACCCAATAATCTTAGGCCCCAGCCTATTAGTTTGATCAGTTACCAACTTTCCAAAACATTTATGAATTAAGTTGGCCTTTGAAACCTCAAAAAAAGAAGTGTCAGCTTGCCGCTATGCTCTTAAAAACCAATCACATTCGGAGTTGCGGGACTCACTACAAACTGCATGAATATACCGCTTGTCATTCCTCACATACTTAAATTTAAAACCCATTTGCGTAGTATACTTTATCAACTCAATTCAAAATTCAGCAGCCCCTCCTCAAAATTTTAGACCCACGCCACCTTTCATTATATCAGCCCAATGATCTGATAACAATGCCTTCCTCCCTACAATAGGGCACACATCATAACTTGGAATTTTACCGCTACCATTAAACTCTATTTGTGATTCAAGTAAGTTTCTTTTCTTACAAATATCTGCATTTTTGCTTAACACCAAACTTTGTTCTTTCTCCACAATCCGACTACAAACATTCATCTCAGAAGACGCTTGCAACACTTGATCACTTTGCACATGTGTACAATTACTACCATATTCAATCTGATTGTAATATGGAATAGAAGCACACACATCAACAACAACAATTTTCTCAGTCGTATGTTGGCAAATAGATATCAAGTTCCTCAAATCAACATCAGAACCCAAACAACAATTGTTAATACTACCAACTGAGAAATGACATGACAATTGATCGAATTGCAAATCAACCCATGTACCAAGAACTTGGGACACAAACTCGGAGAATGAAGAACTTTCATTAACCTCGATCAATTTGCACTCCCCCTTGTGTTTGACAGTGAGAATGACTGAATAATCCATGGCTACAACTCCTCAGTCTCTTAAAATGCTAGGACTACTCTTCGAATATGCGAAATTCCGAAAAATTTTTTTGCCAATTATCAACTGGTTTTTTATGCATTATCAAAAATCCTGAGAATTCAGCCGAGAATTGTTAAAAATGTGCAAACAAATAGTTGGTTCAGATGGAATAAATGGAGATAAAAAAAGAGTGTGTTCAACGGAGAATTTGGTAAAACAATGGAGGCCTAATCATACCAAAAATTGTGCCAATTATTAAGTTGATACACAATGAGTAGCCGTTTTTTCTTTTAATGAACATACCAAAATTTGTCCATTTAATATGCACAATGGCAGCCGTTTTTTTTAATCAATAAACTGAAATGAACATACCAAAAATTTGTGCATTTATTAGTGGGAATGATTGGACATCCGTTTTTTTTTATAATTAAGAATTGGTTGAAAAAAGTAAATCTTATATAGAATTTGAAAGGGTGCTTTAGGTATTTAAGCGTCACTTTTGTATCTAATAGTAATATATAAAATAGGTAGTATCTAATAGTTACACACACTTAAAAGTTGTATTGACTTGTAATTATTCCCTTTTTTTTATCTCCATTTATTCCATCTGAACCAACTATTTGTTTGCACATTTTTAACAATTCTCGGTTGAATTCTCAGGATTTTTGAGGGTCACAAATAGGTACAATATGGGCCTACATATTACAAATTAATACTACCCCAAATGAAAGTTACAATCCAATACCAAATGAGATGCTAATGTACAAAAATATCCCTAATAAAACAATCAAATATTTTTCATATCTTTTTCCTTCCACTTATTTGAAATCTGAAAAAAAAGGATTTTCATCCCCTCTTCAAGCCACAACGGATTTAATGGTGGATGTTGGTCCCGGTGCTAACGAGTCTCACACGTGTATGGGGGGGAATACACGTGTTCAGTGATTTTTCAAACTTTTTCTTCACTGAGGTCAGATGGGTCAGGTTATCCTGATATTTTTGTCCTGAGAAGCACGGATTGCCCTGAGTCAAAGTCTACTGAGACAATGATCCTGAGCTGCTTTCAGAAGCTTCAGATTAGCTCAACTGATCCTGAATTTATCAAATATCCTGAGGAGCTTGGATCAGATAATTATCTTACTGAACACTCAGTAGAGTTAGTTCAGTTTGGTAACTATCTGTTCTAGCTACTCAAGTGTCTTGTAATGGTTGGCCCTAAGTTTATACTGCTTTTAGCTTTTTTTGAAATATCTTCTTCCTTTAATAAAACAAAGATTAAGGTCAGGACCAATTTTATGCAGCTTCAAAGGATTGGTTCCAACCAATATCGATGAAATATGCTTTCAAAGATAAACATGTAATGATAAAATGCAAAGATAGAAAGCAAACAACACAACAATTATAGTGGTTCAGAGACTCAAGCTCCTACGTCCACTCTCTCTGATCTTCAGAGAAATTCCTTAACCACTTCCTAAAGCTTTCAGGCTAACTCACTGTAGCTTACTCACTTTTCTACCTTGATTTTTCTCTGGTGACTCAATGCAATGACACTAACTCAAACACACACAAGTGTTCGTACTACCACAAGTAGCTTACTAACTTCTTCTCTAGAGTTTTCTGGCTAACTCACTGTAGCTTACTCACTCTTTACAACTCTAACTCGCCAACAAAACACACACAAACTACCTTAACAAAGGGTTTGAGTTTTGGGTTGGTTTCCAATTAGGGTGAGATATCCTTTACAATAAGAACTAATGCAAAGACTAGGATATCTCTTCTAAGCTTTGGATATATCTATCAATCTAGGCTTAGAATAGTGAGCTCTCTCCAATGTGAAACACATGGGAAATTCTAAGGTTTTCGAGTGCTTCAATTTGCAATAATACGAATGAGCTCTTGAGTTGCTTTGAAATTTCCCGTAACCTCTCAATGTAAAGGGTCACTGGTATTTATAGGCAACTTCACCAATGTCACTCTTTGAAAAAACTATCCGTTGGAAGAGATAGCTTTATGAGTTTCCTCTTCTGGTGTTTGATGAACGACTATTTTTAGGGTTTGAACACTCCCTTGCATGTTTTAGGAAATATGCAGTCATGTAGCCAATCACCAATTTTTGCAGTCTGGAACTTAGTACTACTGACATAATTCAGGTCCCGCCGCTTTCAAAGGTCCGTGAAGTCTGCATGTTTTTTCCTCTGATTGGTTCTTGTCTTCAGTGAATGTAGATAAACAAAACGGCTCTTTTTGGTAAATCTCTCTGAATGAGATAATCTTAAACAACACTTAGACTTAGTTCCTTTTGTCTGCACTAGAATGTTTTGGGCAATATCTACTTTTCTGAACATGTGCGTTTTTCTCAGTTTTGTAGTCTTCAGATAGATATTATTCAAAGGCCTCAACATTCAAAGTTATAATTTAGTATTCAAGATCTTCATCGAGTCTTCGATGTCTTCAAAGAACTTCATCGAGTCTTCAAAGGTCTTCAAAGAACTTCATCGAGTCTTTAGTGTCTTCAAAGAACTTCATCGAGTCTTGATGTCTTGAAGAACTTCATCGAGTCTTGATGTCTTCAAAGAACTTCTCGAGTCTTGATGTCTTTAAAGAACTTCATCGAGTCTTCGCCTCTATTGATTCTTTAGTTACTCAGTACCTTCTGAGTTCTTCAGTAACTTCAAGATCTAACCTGATCTATATCTGCTAACTATACATTGTGCAGATATGTTCCTGAACAATCTATGCTCAAACCTGACACAGACTATCAAGATTATCCTGAACATGTCATACTTAGGAGTTTTTGGGATCTAATCAAAACTTCTTTATTAAATTCATCTCCCAACAGTGGACAATTATGGATAGTAATTAAGAACATTTTGGTAGGCAAAATTAATGGATAATAGATATGGAAAGTAATTAATGAAAATTGGTAAATATTATTAGCTGATTTTTTGGAGAAGATCCTCCATTAAATTTCTAAGCTCCGTACGTCCGCCCCCATTTCCAAATGGAAGAACTTATATATATTAATCTATATTTGTACATCCCCTATGTACAACTGAAAATGAATTTGGAACTGAAATTCTTGAATTTGAACACTGCTTCTTCAACTTAATTGCTTAGGCGTCAGGTAATTGCTTGGGCTTTTGGAATATTTGTCTCTGCCCTTGTAGGAATTTGTGTTAAATATACTTCATTAAAAATTTTAGTGTTTGCTGTGTGAGTTGCTTAATTGATGGGAATGTTGTTTTTTTAGTGCAATTTTTCACCGTGAATTTAATTGTTTTCTTGGTTATGGTGTGTTTTTGAGCATTCCTCTATGTGTACAATGCACACCTAAACATGTGCAAATAAGTGTGCTTGGGTTTTTGCGTAGTATACTTTATCAACTCAATTCTAAATTCAGCAGCCCCTCCTCTAAATTCTAGACCCACGTCACCTTTCATTATATCAGCCCAATGATCTGATGACAATGCCTTCCTCCCTACAATAGGGCACACATCATAACTTGGAATTTTACCCCTACCATTAAACACTATTTGTGATTCAAGTAAGTTTCTTTTCTTACAAATATCTGCATTTTTACTTAACACCAAACTTTGTTCTTTCTCCACAATCTGACTACAAACATTCATCTCAGAAGACGCTTGCAACACTTGATCACTTTGCACATGTGTACAATTACTACCATATTCAATCTGATTGTAATATGGAATAGAAGCACACACATCAACAACAACAATTTTCTCAGTCGTATGTTGGCAAATAGATATCAAGTTCCTCAAATCAACATCAGAACCCAAACAACAATTGTTAATACTACCAACTGAGAAATGACATGACAATTGATCTAATTGCAAATCAACCCATGTACCAAGAACTTGGGACACAAACTCGGAGAATGAAGAACTTTCATTAACCTCGATCAATTTGCACTCCCCCAGGTTTGATAAAGGAGAATGACCAATAATCCATGGCTACAGCTCCCCAGTCTCTTAAAATGCTTGGACTACTCTTCGAATATGCGAAATTCCGAAAAAAAAAATTGCCAATTATCAACTGGTTTTTTATGCTTTATCAAAAATCCTGAGAATTCAGCCGAGAATTGTTAAAAATGTGTAAACAAATAGTTGGTTCAGATGGAATAAATGGAGATAAAAAAGAGTGTGTTCAACGGAGAATTTGGCAAAACAATGGAGGCCTAATCATACCAAAAATTGTGCCAATTATTAAGTATATACACAATGAGTAGCCGTTTTTTCTTTTAATGAACATACCAAAAATTGTCCATTTAATATGCACAATGGCAGCCGTTTTTTTTTTAAATTAATAAACTGAAATGAACATACCAAAAAATTGTGCATTTATTAGTGGGAATGATTGGACATTCTTTTTTTTTTTATAATTAAAAATTGGTTGAAAAAAGTAAATCTTATATAGAATTTGAAAGGGTGCTTTAGGTATTTAAGCGTCACTTTTGTATCTAATAGTAATATATAAAATAGGTAGTATCTAATAGTTACACACACTTATAAATTGTATTGACTTGTAATTATTCCTTTATAAAAGTATAAATATTTTATCTTATAGGAGTAATAAATTTGTAAAAATATTATAAATATTTACAAGAAAATTCTTGCAAAACACACATATATAAAACATAATAATACATTAAAATTAAGACTTACATTATAATGTTTATTATGATATTTTAGAACGAAAAAAGTTTACATTTTACATAATAATAAATTAAAATAAAAATTACGTTATAATAGTGAAATTTATAAAGTTTATAATTTTATATCATATTATAAATTTAAAATTAAGTTATAATAGTTTTACATAATTTATTATGATATTATAGTTTAATTATAAATTTTATTTTATTATCATATAATAATTTAACATCATTATCATACTTAAATTTATATATTTTTATATCATTATCATTATATACTACTCCCTCCGTCCCAATCTTCCTGGGATTGTGACTGTTCATAAGCATTTAGTGTAATAGTGGAATAGTGATAAAGTGGTGGGGTAGGAAGAGTTGTTTATTAGTATTTTATTATGATAAAGTGATAAAGTGATGGGTAATTGAGAGTAGAAAGTGTTGTTTATTAATATTTTATGTGATAAAGTGATAAAGTGATAAATGTGTAAGTAACTTTACCATAAAGATAGAGACAAAAAAAGTGGGTACTTTATCATAAAGATTGGGACGGAGAGAGTATAATTTTATAGGAGTATTATATATAAATTTATAATATTATAATTTAAACTTAAGTTATAATATTATAAATGTAAAAAATTATATTTTTCTTACAGATATATTACTCCTATTATTTAAAATATTTACATTTTTACAAATTTAATAAAGTTTTATCAATTTTTTCTTCTTTAATAAGCTTTTATTTTTATTGGATTTTAAATTCATATGATAGATTAAGATTATAATATACGTACTTCAAATTAAATAATTAACAAATTTAATTATTGGTTAATTTATATATATGTAGCTTAAATTAATTGATTATAAATATGTTTATAGGATTTTTTGGAATGAGATTTGGAATGAATTAATTTTTTGCTAAAAATAAATGTAACTTCCTAAATAGAAGAAATGGTTATGTTAGAATGTTATTCTTATATTTGTAGATATTATGATATTAACATATGGCGCAAATCTAAAGGGTGTAACAGGAGATGTAATACAATTATGTAACAAGAGATCCTGGCCGCCGGGAAACGGCCTCCTTGATTCGGGGCCGTGATCCTCGCTTCCGGATACACTTGTCATGCTTAAGCCCAGAATATCTGTCTCTTTAACCGCCTCAAATCTCTTCCATGTTTATCATCAGCGGCCCTGGATGGTCGCTCGGGGCCCAAAACTATATCACCCGCCCCATTGCTAAAGAGATTTTTTTAATTGATGATATTTTTTTTATATAGAGAAAGTATTATACATATCTCAAAAAACTTAAAATTAATATAAAAAGAAAATATTTGTTGTTGAAAAATTCAAATAAAAAATTTAGAGAGCTTTTATGGTTAGGAATAACTTCGTCATTCCTGACGTTAGAGGACCAATAAAAAATTTACACATCTAATTTAGCCCAGGGCGATATAGTTTTGATATATCGTCATGGACAAATTAATTAATTTAAAATATATATATTTAATCGAAATATCCTTTTATATATATTTACAAAAAAATCAAATTTTATATATTTAATCTTCAATCGTATATATTTCTACTATATATAAAGACAAACTTTTAAGCAAAGTCAAATCATTATATTTCAAAATCTCTCCAATCTCAATAACTTTAAATTTAAATTTAATCTCAACCGTACATTTATAGTTTCTAATACATTACATGAGATATTATAAAATTTTATAATATGATATGTTAATAAGCAAATGACAAAAACTTGTATGCAATATTGCATAATAGATTTATGTACAATTTGGCCCAAATCCTATATATTTAATTTTTCGGGTTAGGCCAGATTTGTTGGGGTTATACGGGAAAGTATGCTTTTACTTCGTATAACCTATGTATTAAACACTTATTTACTGAAATAAATTATTTATCATTGTTGCTTTAAATATGATTGAATGTTGTATATATTTATTGCAAACAGTTCATATAATAGCACGTGTTACATTGTAGTTAACGTGGTGATACTAGATCACAGAAGATCACGTTAATAGTCCCTTGTAAACAAGTGCACATTTCACAACTTAGATAGATCCGAACAATCTATTGGTAGAAGTTGATGTGTAAGGCTCAGATTGACTTGTCTTGACCAAGAGATTACACTAGTGCATTCGATGCACTGAAGCGGACCTACAGAGAGGATAAACTCGTTCGCACTGACTTATGGGATGAAGAGTTAGACCTCAGTGGTTGTTGATTTCTTAATCTCTGTCACTTAACAAGGACTGTGTGTGATTAGTAATTATTGCTTTGACTTATAAATGAGAAGAGAATCACTGCGACTTCGATACCCTATATCTTGGGCAATAATATTAATTACATGACAGTTGCTAAATTAGTACCGAGAATTGTGTGGTTGCAACGTCTTGCATGATTGGTCCCCTTGGTGGGCTCGGAACATTTATCAATATTGATCCACAATATTATTCAAGCCCATAAATATTTATTAATCCCACTACATAATTAATATTGCACTATCCATCTTAATCCATATTATTGTAATATGGCTCCCGATTATTATTTCCCGTGTTTAAGATTATCTTAGTCCATTAATTAATTCAAGCCATTGAAAAAGTTTTTTATTAATTAACATCTTTTATCCTTGGTTTAAGAATGACTCAACATTATTATCCATACCGGAAATTAATTCCACTTGCAAGATTTGGTATGATAAATCTTCTGAGCCTCCCAAGGGGACAAATCACGCAAGACGTACTTGCACACGATTCTCCGTATTAAATCTTAGCAATCGTCGTGTAACTAATAATATTGGCCAAGATATAAAGTATCGAGTCACAATGACTCTCTACCCAACATAAGTCAAAGCAATGGTTATTAATTTCACACGATCCTATTTAAGGAACAGAGATTAAGAAATAACGAAACCACTGAGGTCTAATTCTTCCACGTTCAGTACTGAAGAATTTATCCTCGCTGTAGGTCCTATTCAGTGCATCATAATGCACTAGTGTAATCTCTTGGTCAAGACAAGCCAATTTGAGACTTACACTTCAACCTTTCACGATGGATTGTTCATTTCCATCTAGGTTGTGAATTTTGTACTTAGTTACAAGGATTTGTTAATGTGATCTTTTGTGATCTGGTATCACCACATTAACTACAATGTAACACGTACTATTTAATGAACATATATACAGTAAATATATATAACATTCAATCATATTTAATGCAACTGTGATAAATAATTTATTTCAGTAAATAAATAAGAAGTTCAGTTTGGTTATATATAAAGTAAAAACATACTTTACAGTATAACCCCAACATTATTGTCGTCTCACCAGTCTCATTTCGTGAGAATTAGTTTATTTAAGTCATTTCAACCTATCTAGATCAATTTTGACCCCTCAAACATTAAAGGATTCGGCTCATCCAAAAAATATATTGATATAATTTGGTTCTAGGAGAATACTCGTTGTGGCCCACCCAAAGAAATCAATGGTGGAAATCATGTTGTGAGATAAATCTATATTTATAGAAACATGTGATTTGGCAGGAAAATCAGTAGGTTCTTATAATTGAATGGTTAGACAAATACATCTTATTATAAAAGGAGAAAAGAAAGGTCACAAGCCCAACCCAAGGCGATGAAATACAAAAGCGAAGACCAAACAACCGGCAAAAGAGAACCAAACCTAAAAGACCAGATATTGGGCCACACCCCACCCCAAAGGGAAAATAGGACAACAACGACTCAAAGCCTAGAAAACAGTAAGAAAACAACTAAAAAACACAAACGAAAAAACCCAATAGCGATAGGCCCAAACAACAAACAACAAAAGGACAACCCAAAACCAAAACGGGCTTCGCAGCGCCACCAAAGCATGGTCAAAATGACCTAAAGAATAGAGAAAGTCAACCAGAAATATAACACCCCAGAATTTAAAAAGTCAACTTTTGAGATCTCAACGAACTAAACCCGAGTCATTACTTAGTGAACCGAAAAACTGAGCCAGAAAAATTCTTTAAAAAAACTAAAACACATGGTCCTAAATAATTAATTTGCAGCAGAAAAATATATATATCATTTTAACAAAAGTAGTCATGTTCAAAATAATCATTTCAATGTTTTATAGAAACTTCACTGACGAGTCTCAAGTACAACTCTCGGGAGAAGTGATAGTGAAATTCATAAAACAAAGTTCAATAATTAACTTGTAATTTAATAATTTAATTAGACACATAAAAGCAGATGGAAAAACGACCATCTACTGCAGCTCCTGGGCCTCCATACCATAACATGAAAATGTTAAAGTTGGGGTGTGAGATAAAAATCTCAGTGGGCAAACTGCGTAGCGCCCCGAAAACCAGCGCCACTCACATGAGGAAAAACTCAGTTGAGGTTGAAATAATTTTATACTTTTATATTGAGTAAAGCGGAAGACTACATTTATGAAAACATATATAAAATCATTTTTATATATATATATGTGTGTGTGTGTGTGTGTGTGTGTGTTGTTGTTGTATTAAAGTGTCTAACTTTATTTGTGCCTAACTCGTGTGTTGCCAACATTTCTAAGCCTAACACTTACTTAAATAAGACAAATCCAAAATTAGGTTACATGAACATAAGTATGTTATAACTAACTTAATATAATAAGAGTTCACTTAGGACAGACATGTCATACATGCAATTTTGATATTAAAAAGGTCGGCACATTATCCTAGCACATTGAAAAAGCTTTGATTACTTGACCTAACAATATTTCCGCAATTATGAAACCAAACATGTAAAACAATATTTTAACATTTCAAAAGACCAACTAGTAGTTTGCAAAAGATTCAACCACTTACCATAGAAAATCATACATAATTCAAAACCATAATTTAAGTCAAACTAATAGTTAATCCACTTCTTACATATGTTAAAAAAATACTGATAGGTTTAACGGAGTCTCCCCAGTCAGTCACACGTCAGTCTCGTCCTCAACAGGACCTGCAAAAGTTAAAGTAGCATCATGAGTCTTTCATCGGAGAGGAAGCCCAGTGGGATAACATTTAATATACTACTACATTAAAGAAAGTCATTTGATGTGAAGAAATGAGTATATGCCAAGGCCCGTCGACCCGGCTACTCTACATAGCGTAATTCTACACAACATAATCCACACAGAGCAAAATCTGAAGATTTGTCTATTTGCATCTTATACACAAATTAAACTAACTAATACAAAAGAAATTAAGTGTTACCCACTTTTCTTGACATTAGATGTGGTGGGATAACTTCATCAGAGTCCGGCTGTCTCGCCCTGCACTCGACACATTTAGCTATATCTTAGTCTCGTGATCATTAACTCTTATATATGTATATATACACATACACGTGTCATTTTGACTTCGTAATATGCTTGAAGTATTCTTACAAACTTCATCATACATCAAGGGACAATTCTAGCTATATAGGTTAGTCGATTTCGCGTGTAAAAGACATATTGGGCATAACAATTAATTAAATTCACATATATACCTTTAAAAATCATGAAAATATTCAAGCATGTTTATCACAAGTTCAAGTCTTCCATTCTGAAAGATCTAAAATGTTACTAAGCTCATTTTATATGTTATATACCTTGAACAATTAGTCTATAGTAAATTATTTCTCATAAAAAGTAAACATGACTAAAATTCATGAAATTTATACAGTATGATATAAGTACACAAATAAAATTTTCACATAAAAATAATCTCTAGTTTGTTACTTATGCATTTTCCAAGTTAGGTAAAAATAGGCCCCAAAATGAGGTCGTGTTGTTGGAATTTTGAGGCACGTAAACAAGTAATACATGCGCAGTGGAAATAAATAGTTCACCAACAACGAACAGTTAATTGCATAATCTAATAATGTTAAACATAAAGAGAAACCTTACAGTAATTCGTAGACAGATTTCTCAACTATGGTATCCACGTAATCCCCGTTCACGGACTTGCATAGATTTGTCAGCATCCCGAGATGAATTTGCTAGGAAAATTCTAACTCTAGATTTTATGGAGAAAATATGAACTAACGTACTTTGTGAATTCCCAAGAGCTCATATATATAGAGAAGTCCCAGTTTAAATCTTAAGCTAACCTAATTGGAAATAAAATCTCTAATCTTTATTTAAATAAATCTCTTAGATTTATTTCCCACATATAAAATCTCTACGTATTTAATTCCCATATATGTCAAATCTCTACGATTTGATTCCATATATATTAAATCCTATAATAATATTCCGTCTATTATTATTGGGAATTCCTATTTAATTAAATCTAATTTAATTAAACACTAATAATAATTAATTCCAAATTAATCTATTATTAATTAATTCTCCATAAATTAAATATTAAATCTAATTTAACATTTAATCAACCAACTATAATCCGTAAAAGGGAACTACTTGTTGTGTGACCCACAGGCCCTCATATATCGAGCGATTAGTCAAACTAACGGTCTTAATTGAACCCTAGACAATAAATCAGACATTCTCAATATATGAGGCACGTTGCGAGAAACGTTCAACTACCTGTAACTGAAACATGGGCTATTGCGATTTCCTCATTTCATTCACGAATACTCGATTAGTCTTGAACATGATGAAGTGTCTATTCAAATAACTTAATCAATTTATCTCCAATCACTAATTGATCACCCATGTCACACTTGGCCACAAAGTCCAAGTTGACGTGCATTGACCAATGACTTTGATCCAATTATGATGAGAAGATGAGTATTCTCTCTAAATTCACTTTGAGGAATGAATCATTTTCTTGGCTCAACTACCACGCACATGCATTTCGTGATGAACCTAATCCAAGCCATATCTACCCATGGAAGGGTGCAAGCGTCGATCATGGTCAAAGTTCATCACTCCACAATGTCGTGCGTATTGACCTCAAGTCAAAGGAGTATCGCATCGCTCCCGCTAACCGAGACACCCGTAGACACATATAGTGAAACTACATCAAACGGTTTCTCGGATGGGTATACCAATACCCTCCAAGGTATATGTGCATCCATCATGAGATACCTAGTATCTCGTAGTAAGTGAGATCTTACTACACTCTCTAAGAGTGATGCAAATCGCACACTAATCTCAATTGCATCATCAATATCCCATTGATGATCCTTGATCGGGGCTATTTTGAAAATCATGCTTAGGTCATCTGAGTTCTCACAACCTTAATGACAACAATGACTCAAGGGAACACATATAAGAACAAATGCAAACAATCAAACATAATATTCTAATAAGTGTAATGTCATATATTTAATATTAAACAAACAATAATATTAAACCAATACTGAATATTATCTTAGCATTATGTCCTCACAATGGATTGTCTCTAGGACACTAACACTAACAATCTCCCACTTGCACTAGAGCCAATCACCCACATGTCTAACCCCTAGACCATTGAAATGTCTAGTGTGTACATGAACACTCAAAGCTTTGGTGAAAGGATCAACCAAATTTTCTTCCGTGGGAACATGCTCTAAATATATCTCTCCTCTAGCGATTATCTCTCTTATCAAGTGATAAAGCCTCGGTACACGCTTGTTTCTGTTATTGGATCTCGGTTCCTTAGCTTGCGCAACCGCACCAGTGTTGTCACAATACAACTTTATTAGACTACTGGCACTTGGAACTACCCCTAGTTCACTTAAGAACTATTTTATCCAAATAGCCTCTTTGGCAGCTTCCGCCACAGTAATGTACTCAGCTTCGGTTGTTGAGTCCGCGGTAGTTTCTTGTTTGGAACTATTCCAACTAATCGCCCCACCATTGAGAACAAACACATAGCCTGACTGTGACTTGTAATCATCACAGTCTAATTGGAAACTAGCGTCAGCATAACCAGTGGCAACTAGCTCTGACTGTCCTCCGTAGACCAGAAAGCAGTCTTTAGTACGCCTGAGGTACTTAAGAATGTTCTTGACAGTAATCCAGTGAGGTTCACCTGGATTCTGTTGGTATCTACCAGTGGTGCTGACAGCGAAGGCCACATTTAGCCTAGTGCAAGTCATGGCGTACATGATGGACCCAATGGCAGATGCATATGGTACGTTCTTCATGTGCTGGATATCAGCATCTGTAGAAGGACAATCTTTCTTAGATAACTTTATCCCATGACATGCCGGTATAGAACCTCTCTTAGAGTTCTCCATCGCAAATCGCTTCAACACATTGTCTACATAGGTGGACTGTGATAGCCCCAACATCTTCTTGGATCTATCCCTATGGATCTTGATCCCTAAGATGTAGCAGGCTTTACCTAGATCCTTCATCATGAAGGTCTTTGACAACCATTCTTTCACGGACTACATAAGTGGGATACTGTTTCCCATAATCAAAATGTCATCGACATACACAACTATGAAGATAATATTCTTTCCATTGCATTTCCGATAGACGCACGGATCTTCCGAGTTTCCGACGAAGTCAAAAGATTTGACAACTTCATCAAATTGGATATTCCAACTCCTAGAAGCTTGCTTCAATCCATAAATGGATCGTTTAAACTTGCACACAAGATTAGATTTTGGCTTTGATATAAAACCCTCCGGTTGAGTCATAAACACTTCCTTATCAATGTTGCCATTGAGGAAAGCTGTTTTGACGTCCATCTGCCAAATTTCATAATCAAGGTGTGCTGCTACCGCAAGTAAAATTCGAATGGACTTGATCTTAGCAACTGGTGAGAAAGTCTCGTCATAGTCAATGCCTTCGCGTTGACTATAACCTTTCGCCACCAACCTAGCCTTGTAGGTTTGTACTTTGCAATTTGCATCAGCCTTACGTTTGAAGACCCATTTGCAGCCTATGGGTCTAACCCCTTTCGGCAATTCAACCAAGTCCCAAACTTGATTGGTGTACATCGAGTCCATCTCGGATTTCATGGCTTCATGCCACTTCTTTGAGTCAACATCTAATGTTACCTCAATGTAAGTTCTAGGATCATCTTTATCCGGGATCTCCACATCATCATGTTCCTCTATGTGGAAATCATAATATCTAGTGGGTGGATTACGAACCCTAGTGAACTTACGGAGTTGTGGCTGTTCAGGCTACACATTCTGATCGTGAAATTTTTTTGGTGCAGCGATTTCATCGTTGACCGGGGAGGCCTCAAGAGCAACACTTCTGGATGCCTCTTGAGCGGGAGTTTGAACTATGCTATTCTCATTCAGCCTACTTGGAGTTCGTTGCTCGGGCAATGCAACTCCAATTACGCTCCCACTGGCTGAAAGAGGATCACTTAGTGATAAACTTCCACTATGTGAGCTGTTGAATGCTCTCACTGATACTTTATCATGTTGCTTTGACAAGATATCATTCTCCTTGTTAATTTGTGATTCTTGAATTTCTTCAAGTTCTATCGTCTTACGGCTTTGTTCCTTGAAGACATAATCTTCTTCAAGGAATCTGGCCTGCCTAGAAACAATCACTGTTTATTTCTCAGGAAGATAGAAGTAATATCCTCTAGTTTCCTTAGGATATCCCACAAAATAACCCTTTTCACCTTTTGATTCCAACTTATCGGTGAGCATATTCTTCACGATCGCGGGGCAACCCCACGTCCTTATGTGAGAGAAATTTGGCTTCTTGTCATACCATAGCTCGTATGGCGTATGCTCAACTGATTTGGATGGAATCATATTAAGAATGTAGATTGAGGTCTGGAGCGCGTATCCCCATAAGAAAGTTCGGAGAGAGGAGAAACTCATTATGGACCTTACCATGTCTAATAGGGTTCGGTTTCTCCTCTCGGACACTCCATTCATTTGGGGTGTGCAGGGAGGAGTCCATTGTGATTGGATTCCATGCAACTTCAGATAATCGATGAATTCATGGCTAAGATATTCTCCTCCTCGATCTGATCGAAGAGTCTTAATACTCTTACCAAAATGCTTCTCTACTTCAGCTTTATACTCTTTGAATTTCTAAAAAGATTCAGATTTGTGTTTCATTAGATACACATACCCGAACCTCGAGAAGTCATCAGTAAAAGTTATGAAGTAGCCGAAGTGACCCCTTGCTAGAGTGGGCAGTGGTCCACAAACGTCACTGTGGATCAACTCTAGAACTTCTTTGGCACGACCCCTTTCCCAGAAATGGGTTTGTTGATCATTTTGCCCTTAAGACAAGATTTGTCAATTTCCATAAGACTCAAAGTTGAATGGGGTTAAGTAGTCTAACTTTCTTAACCTTGTAATTCTATTCTCATTTGCATGATCAAGCCTATAATTCCACAAGTAAGTCGGGTTTTTATGATTACTAAGTTTGAGTTGTTTGTTTTGTATATTAAGAACATTATATCCACAATGCAACAAGTATAAACCATTAGATAAAGGAGCATTTCCATATATATTACCATTAAGCAAAAAATAACAATTATTGTTTGCAAAATGGAAGGAAAAACCTTCAATATCCAACATCAGAATAGAAATAATGTTGCGGGTAGTAGAAGGAACAAAATAACAATTATTCAGTTCAAGACTAAAACCAGAGGGTAAATCTAAAACGTAAATGCCAACTCGTTCAACAGCAACTCTTGCTCCATTCCTAACGTGTAAAGCGACTTCACCTGACCTAACTGCCCTGCTATGCTTGAGACCCTGCACATTTGTACAAATGTGTGAGCCACGACCGGTATCTAATACCCAGCAGTTAGTATCATTTGTGGACATGTTTATCTCAATAACAAACATACCTGTTCCAGTGGCTGAGATACCTTGTGCCTTCTTTTCAGCTGCTAGAACCTTGCAGTCCTTCTTCCAATGCCCCTTCTGCTTATAGTGGAGGCATACATCCTTGTCCACCCTCTCCTTCTTTTGAATTCCACTTTTGGGCTTAAGGAAGCTTGGCTTGGAGCCTTTCTTTGCCTTGCCCCTTCGCTTTTTCTTTCCTTTCGGAGCAGAAGAACTAGAGGCACTCACCATGAGCACAGGCTTTTCCTTAGCAGTGGAAGACTCAATGATCTTTAGCATGTTATGCAGCTCAAGCATTGTCGATTCTGTCTTATTCATATTAAAGTTTACCACGAAACTTGAATATGAATCGGGAAGCGACTGAAGAATGGCATAAACCACAACATTGGTCTTGAGCTCAATGCCCAGACGACCAAGTTTCTCGATTAGCCCAATCATCTTCAACACATGGGGAGAAACCTTCCCTTCATTAGACTATCGACATCTGAACAAATCTCTCATCACTTCATAAATCTCGGAACGAGATTCAGAATCAAAGAGATCCTTCAGATGCTTGATCATCCCGAGTAGCATAACAAACTGAGCCTGGGAAGCATCATCTTGATGCTTCTTCTGAGCTGTGGCGTCAAACACATCAGCTTCTTCAGTACCAGCCTCCGGGGTAGCAGGGATTGGTGTGTCCAACACGTACTCAATCTTTTCTTGCCTGAGCACCAAACGAACGTTTCGGTGCCAGTCGAGAAAGTTTGGCCTAACCAATTTGTTCGTTTCCAAAATGCTTCTCAATGACAAGTTATTCATTTCAACAATCCTAGAGAAATAAAATAAAGCGGGAATTAAATACATAATTCCTATGATCAATATTCAGCAATCAAAATAAACATGGCCTTTCTTTTGTATTTATTTTGTTTCCATTATTTTTACATACTCAATGACCTCATCGGAAGAGTACGAATTTATATCAAATATAAATTGTAATGGACTAGGATCCACATTCCTACTATCATAATCCCAGCGAGGGCTGAATATCACAATAGCATAACTGGTAGGTCTCCAAACCAATTGCAAAACTGTAATTCCTAGTTTATCGAACCTAGTTCGACTGATGTCCCTTAACTTTTGTTCCCCGCGAGGGCAAGTGAAACAAAATTAAGTTGGTTTACAACCATCAAGCGACGACATTACATGTCCCTATAAAAGTCCCATTAGATGTAGATCCGAGCAAAAGACGAGGGCCTTAAATACTCATTGGAACGAAATCTCCGGTTTACTTTTAACTTTGATGGAAGACATCTTATCAAATTAATGAGAAAACTATATTTTAGTGAGGAATATTTTAAAGGGGGTATTAATTGCTTAATCGAGATCCAACATGTTAATCTACATCACATTTGAGCAATTATTGGGCGCCGCCTACCCAAACATGATTTCATACGGACTAACACTTATATGGACGCCGTCTACCCAAACAATCAATACGGTCTGACAATTATTGGGCACCGCCTACCCAAACAATTATAACACGAACGTAAATAACATCAACATGTTATTAAATAATTGTCAAAGTTATTAAATTAAATTCAAAATCCAATTTTAATTTTAATTTAATAAATTCAATCAATCATTAAAATCTTTAAAACCAATTTTTAAAAATTATTAAAACTTAATGATTAATCCAATTAATCATCAATTAAGGTCCAACCTTTAATCCAATTTTAATATTAATCAAATTAATAAACAAATAAGATTTTAATTATTTATTTAAAAAATAAACTGTTTATTGTTTAGGGGGCTCAGGTGCAATTCACAAAATTGCACGAGAGGGCCTATCTCAAATCGAATTTGCAAAACAACCCCCCACATCATCACCCTTCCAAATCAGATCCAATCCAAAAAATCGAACACCCAAAATCCAAAATCTAGATTAATCGTTTCATCATCATCGAAAACCAACAAACCAAAACTCAGATTAGTTAGATTCATCATCATCGAAGAGTCAACAAACAAGAACCAGTCCAGAATGGGTCAAGAAACAATGACAGAAGTGAGTATAGGCGGAAGCACGAAAACAACGCGGATCGGGTTGGGAATCCGCCCCTTGAGGATCGATTCCGTCGCGTATGTGTGGCCAATCGCCACCGCCATTCTCGAACGCGGGTGACATCGCTGCACCGCTTTGCGCGTGCTGGTGAGTCACCGGCGTCTGATGCGAAAGAAGGACGTGACTTAAAGAACGCGTATAATCGAGCACGTCGGGTTAAGATGAAAGCCCAAGCAGGTGCGGGCCCGGTAAGCCTGGCCCAAGCATGATGGCAAGAAGAATTGGCGTAGAGTCTTGGCAAGAAAGCAAAGGAAAGATAATGTCCTATTATAAGGTATGACAAGATCTCCAAGAATGACAAGATTACATAAGATATTCTAAGATTTATTGTTTTACGTACTTTACTTTCGGTTAATTTCTTTTGAGCTACTCTTAGATTAGATTTGAGTTGGTCTTTTTAGATAGGGTTTTAGTCCTTTTTTACTCTTATTTATAGTCTGTGATGTTCTTGAGGATTTTTTACGTTAATATAATATTTTTTTTTGAAAACTTTGTCAAAACATTAATCGCTCTCTTGTCAGCCTGTGCTGGGGCGATGATTATTTTCCTTTCTTTACGTTGTGAGATCGCAGTTCTCAACAAATTGGTGCTTTCATTGAGAGGTTGTCGAGAATCGCGAGTGAATAAGAACAATGTCGGGAACTCATAAGGAACAAATTGAATTTTTGGAGGCAGAGTTCGAGACCATAAAGGGGGCACTCAAGGAATTGACGACAAACACCAATGTTAAGTTTGAGGCGTTGATCGCGACCGTTGCGCAATTGGAACGCCCGTTAGCAAAATCAAAACGTGGCAAAGGAAGAAGGGGTGAAGCTAACTCCTCATCCAAGGGGTCGACAACATCAGAAACAGACTCAGAGGGCATGAAATTGGATCTCCATGACGAGAAGGAAGATCGGAGATCTAGAGACGATCGACGACAGACTCGGCCAAAACTAACTTGTCCCATCTTCAACGGGACTGATCCAGTTTTGTGGCTTAGTAGAGCTAACCAATACTTCAAATTGCACGACATCGAGCGCGAGGATAAGGTACGTTACGCCGCTTATTATTTGGAAGGAGAAGCTATATTTGGTGGCAATGGATTAGTCGTATTTACAGGAAGAAGGATAGGAGTGTGTGTTGGAAAGATTTTGAGAAAGAGTTGATGACCCGCTTTGGGCCATCAGACTATACGAACTACGACGAGATGCTCTCGCATATTAAACAAACCGAAACGCTATGCGAATACCAGAAGGAGTTTGAACGGATCGCTAGTAGGGTTAAGGATTGACCAGAAAAGGCAATTGTGGGTGCCTTCATCGGGGGTTTGAGGACAGAACTAGTAACGGAGGTAAGGGTATATCGCCCGAAGACGTATCTCGAGGGGTTGAATTCGCACGCTTGCGGGATGATCATCTTAATGCAATAAAGAGAGGAAATCAGACAGAGGTCCGAAAACCAACCCAATCGAACAGCGAGCGACGGGGGGCAACACCAACGGAAGTATGGGGATGGCCGTTAGGCCCAATCCATCGGGAGTTAGATGTTATCTTGGGATGAGATGCAAAAGAGGCGCGAGAAGGGACTCTATTTTAATTGCGATGAAAGATTCGTGCCCGGGCATAAGTGTAAGACGACTCAAGCTTTTCTCATTGAACCGGGAGAGTTGGAAGACGAAGGAGGGGACGATCACGAGGGAGAAACTGAAACGGACATTGCTGAAATTTCGGTACATGCAATCACTAGCGTGCATGGGCCGAGGGCGATGAAGTTAGTAGCGTGGGTCAAGGATCGTCGAATTATTGTCCTCATCGATAATGGGTCTTCCCATAATTTCATAAATCAAACTCTCACATCAAAACTCAATCTCAAGTCAGCAAGAGTAGAACCATTCAAGGTGAAGGTCGCTAGTGGCGAAGGGTTTCATTGCGACGTCACGTACAAGGACGTCCCGATTAAGATGCAAGGGGTCACTATTTGAGCAGATTTATACTCACTTCCACTCGTAGGACCAGACATCGTAATGGGTGTTCAATGGTTAGAAGGGCTAGGGCAAGTTATTTCGGACTACGGAAAAGGAACCATGGAGTTTAAGTGGGGAGATGGGGTCGTAACGCTAACCTCCGGAATAAGCGAGCAAGCAACAGAAGTCGGGATGAAAAGTTTCGAACGTATGAGGAAAAAAGGGGCCAAGTGCTATGCCATACGGGTTGAGAGTAGCGAAACCGTGATGAAGGACGAAGAGGAAATGTGACCGGCAGATGTGGCGAAAATACTTCAAGAATATAAGGCAGTTTTGGAAGAACCACTGGGGCTCCCTCCAAAGAGGGCTTTCGATCATCACATTCCTTTGAAGGAAGAAGCGCTTCCATATCGCTATGCTCAATTCCAAAAGGAAGAGATCTTTGATGATTACGAATGGCGAGATGAACTATTACTGTTTCACGGCAAGGTACTGGTTCCAAATGATTCAGCGCTAAGGGAAGAAATTATTTCACACTTTCATGACTTATGTACGGGGGGTCATTTCGGGATTTATAGGACATGGAATCGAATCGCGAGCACGTTCTTTTGGTTGGGCATGAAGACGGACATTAGAACTTATGTAATGCAGTGTGACACGTGCCAAAGAGTTAAAATGGATTCACGAAAACCGAACGGGTTACTCCAACCTTTGCCCGTTCCCAGTCGCATATGGGAGGATGTAACAATGGATTTTATTGAAGGGTTACCCATGTCCAATGGATTTAATGGAATTGTCATAGTGGTGGATAGGTTATCTAAGTATGCACATTTTATTCCACTAGTGCACCCATATACAGCTAAGTCAGTAGCACGTTTCTTCGTAGAATACATAATCAGGTTGCATAGAGTGCCACGTTCCATTATCACTGCTCGAGATATAATTTTTGTTAGTAACTTTTGGAGAGAGTTCTTTAAGATGCAGGGTACTAAATTGGCAATGAGCTCGGCTTATCACCCGCAGACAGATGGACAGACGGAGGTGACAAATCGAACGTTGGAACAATATTTGCGATGTTACGTTCATCAAAACCCGAAGAAGTGGGAAGAGTTTTTACCATGGGCTGAGTATTGGTAAAATACTACGTTTCATGCGTCGATGAAATATAGTCCATTTGAGTTGGTTTATGGGCTTCCTCCGCCACATTTGGTGAGTTATGATATGGAAAAATCGGTGAATACGGAGGTTGATCGTGAGCTTTATGAACGAGATCTTATGTTAAAGGAGCTGATGGGAACCTTGCAAGAGTCAATCAATCGCATGAAGGATTATTATGACGGGAAGCATCGCGAGGAAACGTTTAAAGAAGGGGATATGGTTTACTTGAAGCTTCGTCCGTACCGTCAACATTCAGTTTCATAGAAGGTATTATACAAATTGGGGAGTCACTATTATGGACCATTTCGGGTAGTGGTAAGGATTGAGGAAGTTGCCTATCGTTTGGAGTTGCCGGCCGATGCTCATATTCATCCGGTGATTCATGTCTCGCAATTGAAATGAAGGTTGGGGCCGAATATTGAAATCTGTACGGAGTTGCCAGCAGTCAATATGGCCGGGAACATCAACATATTACCCGATCGTGGTTTGGAGTATCGACAGGTAAAGCGGAGCGGGCGACTCAGGTGGGAAGTGTTGGTTCAATGGGAATCATTACCGGCGGAGGAAGCTACATGGGAGAATCTTGAAGTTATGAAGGAACGATTTCCGGATTTTGGCCTTGAGGACAAGGATAATCTTGAAGGAGATGGGAATGATGCGAATAAAGGATGTGACTTAAAGAACGCGTATAATCGAGCACGTCGGGCTAAGATGAAAGCCCAAGCAGACATGGGCCCGGCAAGCCAGGCCCAAACATGATGGCAAGAAGAATTGACGTGGAGTCTTGGCAAGAAAGCAAAGGAAAGATAATGTCCTATTATAAGATATGACAAGATCTCCAAGAATGACAAGATTACACAAGATATTCCAAGATTTATTGTTTTATGTACTTTACTTTCGGTTAATTTCTTTTGAGATACTCTTAGATTAGATTTGATTTGAGTTGGTCTTTTTAGATAGGGTTTTAGTCCTTTTTTACTCTTATTTATAGTCTGTGATGTTCTTGAGGATTTTTTACGTTAATATAATATTTTTCTTGACAACTTTGTCAAAACATTAATCGCTCTCTTGCCAGCCTGCGGGCGATGATTATTTTCCTTTATTTACGTTGTGAGATCGCGGTTCTCAACACCGTCGTTCGACGCAGTTGACTAATCGCTCTAAGCGAGAAAATGAAGCCATCGAAACCCTGCCGCCATTGAAGCTTTTGAGATGGGGCGATTCCGATAGACGATGACGGTGGACCGTCACTGCTTCACGAAAAGTTGGACCCAAAGTCGCAAGTTTATCGAAGCAGACGAGAGCGAACGAAGACGGAGTCGAGACGCGCCACCATCGCACTGCGCGAGCGGGTCCGCACGACCATCGCCTAGCGACGCTCCGCGGGTCTCCATCGCCAGTCGAGCGGCGTGCGGGGAAGACGATCACAGAAAACCCTAATTTTGGGAAAGCCAGGGAAGACGAAGGAGACGAAATGACACTGATTGATCTGGGTGGTTTTTATCTAATAAAACCACCCATCTCATATTACACCAAACCGTGCTCCCCCAAACAATTAATTAAAGGTGCGGTCAATCAATTTGACCGTACCAGGTTTTAAAAAAAATAATTAAAACCAATTAATGCAATTAAAAACAAGAGTCTGAAGCTTTGATACCACTGTTGGAATTTTGAGGCACGTAAACACGTAATACATGCGCAGCGGAAATAAACAGTTCACCAACAACGAACAATTAATTGCATAATCTAATTACCTTAAACATAAAGAGAAACCTTACAGTAATTCGTAGACAGATTTCTCAACTATGATATCCACGTAATCACTGTTCACGGACTTGCACAGATTTGCCAACGTTGAATCCCGAGATGAATTTGCTTGGAAAATTATAACTCTAGATTTTATGGAGAAAATATGAAGTAACATATTTTATGAATTCTCAAGAGCTCATATATATAGGGAAGACCCAGCTTAAATCTTAAGCTAACCTGATTGGAAATAAAATTCCTAATCTTTATTTAAATAAATCTCTTAGATTTATTTCCCACATATAAAATCTCTACGGATTTAATTCCCATATATGTCAAATCTCTACGATTTGATTCCATATATATTAAATCCTATAATAATATTCCATATATTATTATTTGGAATTCCTATTTAATTAAATCCAATTTAATTAAACACTAATAATAATTAATTCCAAATTAATCTATTATTAATTAGTTCTCCATAAATTAAATATTAAATCTAATTTAACATTTAATCAACCAACTATAATCCGTAAAAGTGAACTACTTGTTGTGTGACCCATATGCCCTCATATATCGAGCGATTAGTCAAACTAACGGTCTTAATTGAACCCTAGACAATAAATCAGACATTCTCAATATATGAGGTATGTTGCGAGAAACGTGCAACTACCTGTAACTGAAACATGGACTATTACGATTTCCTCCTTTCATTCACGAATACTCGATTAGTCTTGAACATGATGAAGTGTCTATTCAAATAACTTAATCAATTTATCTCCAATCACTAATTGATCACTCATGTCACACTTGGCCACAAAGTCCAAGTTGATGTGCATTGACCAATGACTTTGATCCAATTATGATGAGAAGATGAGTATTCTCTCTAAATCCACTTTGAGGAATGAATCCATTTCTTGGCTCAACTACCACACACATGCATTTCGTGATGAACCCAATCCAAGCCATATCTACCCATGGAAGGGTGCAAGTGTCGGTCATGGTCAAAGTTCATCACTCCACACATGTCGTGCGTATTGACCTCAAGTCAAAGGAGTATCACATTGCTCCCACTAACCGAGACACCCATAGACAATATAGTGGAACTACATCATCTGAGTTCTCACAACCTCAATGACAACAATGACTCAAGGGAACACAAATAAGAACAAATGCAAACAATCAAACATAATATTCTAATAAGTGTAATGCCATATATTTAATATTAAACAAACAATAATATTAAACCAATACTGAATATTATCTTAGCATTATGTCCTCACAATGGATTGTCTCTAGGACACTAACACTAACACTAACACATGAATATGCCTTAAATAAGGTCAAGTAAAATTTTTAATATGATCCTAAGAATCAGTAGTAATACCAGTAAAATTATCACAATTTAAATCTTTGAATTTCTTATTTAATTGTACATTGTTCTAGAGCTCTAAAACTGCTAGTTTTAACTGTGAAGGTACTGTTTGTTAGAAAATTCATTAAAAATATAATATAACTCCAAATTTACCCAAATAAAATTCATATGAAAGCTAAGATGCAATAGAACAACATCGTCTAAAATTAATTTCAAAGACAAAGTTATCTGCACCTAGTAAATTATATAATCATCGCAAAAATAGGGCCCTTTTTCTGCTGTACAGTAGTTCAATAGAAAATTCGTATAAAATTGAAAACAACTTTAAAAATTCTGAAAATTTTATCACACCTCCTAGACTTCCAGAAGTTAAATATGATAAAAGGGTTTTATCAAATTCGTTCATGAAAGGTTAGAAAATTCTAGAAATTAATATGCAGTTATGAAATCAACATGCAACTCATTATTTAACACCAAATAATCACATATTTGACAAATCCGTAGGCTAAATCATAAAATCCATTCAAAATTCTCTACCATATGTCAAAAATAACGTTTCTATGCTTAATCTAAAATTATTAAACACCATTCTACCAAGAATCATAGGAAATAAATTGGGGAAAAGCCAAAATACCTTGTTGGAAAAATTAGTAGATTTTCTTTTGAAATCTATGTAGGTCCCGAACGGGTTTTGTGAGGGCAGAAGTCTAGAGGGGAGGGGTGAATAGACTTTTGAAAACTTTTTCGTGCAAGATCAGGTGTGATGGCAGGTTGCCTGATCAGAGTGCGAGTGAATCAGTTTGGACTGATATCCAACTTACTGATCGCCTGTTGGCAGATCAGTTCGGTGTCTATCCGTTTAACTGATGTGCGGAAGCTAGGTTATACCCGTGTGAAAAACCAGTTTTATCAAATCAGATTTTGAAGTCTGTTTTCAATCAGCTGACTAAATTGTCAAGCTGATCAGATCAGTTGCTTGGTGCAGACTGATCCTAACTCAGAATATGTATGCAGTTTAAACCAAGTTGTGTGCAGTAGTGTAAAACAGTTTAGAGCAAGTAAATACACACAAGATTTATAGTGGTTCGGACAACCAGTCCTACGTCCACTCTTCCCTATCACAAGGGGCACCAACTTAACCAACTGGACTTAGTTTATTGTGTTAGTCCAACACATTACAACCAACAGATGTTTAGAGAGTTCTCACTTAACCGATCCCAGAAATCAGAACTAGAAACCCTAGTCTGAAATCTTGCAAAACAAACTTAACCTAACTTTTGGGTTTGGGTAAAGATTTGTTGTTGTTCCAACTGGAAATCTATCCTAGTGTTTATGTTGCCTAAAGCTAAAGGATGAGATTTCTATGCTAAGAACTAATGGGATGAACACTCAAAAAATAAACTTGAATTGAGTGTTCTTCGTGCATAAATTTTGCTATAGCTTGAGCTTGATGATAATTTCCGTGTCTTCACTATGAAGAGCAATCCCATATTTATAGACCTCGAAACCAAAGAGACGTTGGAGAGCAATTTGAATTTTAGGCTATATTTAGTAGGTTGCAGGATTGATGTGACGTGCTTCAGGAACGACATGGTCGAAAGCGTGAATAGTTGTCCTTTATAGCTGTTTGACTTATGCAGCGCCGAATCCCGAGTTGTTAGCTCCGTACGTACGTGTCGCGCTCTCATTGGTTAACAGGTACACCTTTTCAGTGTTTGTTCTACCAACTCAAGTTGACATTCTTCTTGCCCTGATAGTACGTATGATCTGGTGTAGCATTAGTTAACACCTGGTGTGAGCTGACGTGATCAGATAAAACTGATCAGTCTACCTGATAGAGTCTTCTGGTGCAAGTTGTCTTAGCTCAACTAGCAGACTCGACTGATGTAGGTCTTCTGTTCTTGATCTTCTGGCAGTCATCTGATCTTCAGGTCTTCTGAATTTGAGCTTCATGTCTTCACCTAATCATCTAACTTGTCTTGTGTTCTGACTCGACTTGTCTTCTGGCCTTCTGACCTCAGCTGGTATTTTGATCTCCAGACCTCATCTGGTCTTCTGATCTTCAGACCTCATCTGGTCTTCTAATCTTCAGACCTCATCTGGTCTTCTGATCTTCAGACCTGACCTATACATATTGAGTTCCCCCTCAATATGTGACCTATCTTGTACATCAACTGTCTATACATTTCAGCTGGTCATCCTAACCTGATTCTAAATCATCTGTCAGCTAACAGGTCTGACTGGTCCTATTACAAACTATTTTGGAACTTCCATCAAAACTTAATACAAATTTCCCAACAATTTCCCCCTTTTTGATGGAACCAAAACACTTAATCAGAAAAACAGATGACATGAATAAAAAGCAGATAATGAATAAAGTGCATAGTTTAGAAGACAATGAGATGTTGTCTTAGAATCAGAAAGATAAGAGTATTTTATTGATATAGATGTGAGCTTACAGATTACATAAAATACCTATCATTTGATTCTAATATGTCTTCATCACATGTGCTTGAATCTTTGAAGTTCTTTCGGAATACCAAAAATTTTGTACAATCTCTGCATCAGCTGCTCCAGTCTGTCTCTCCCGATGATCCCTCCTTTCTTAGCAAATTCGTAGTAGGCCTTCTTAAAAAGGATAGGATCAAGCTTGTTATCTGGACGCAGAGGTGGAAGAAGTTGTTCGAAGGGAGGAGCTTCAGGTATCAAGGACATAATCTTCCTTTCCTTCATAACAATTTGGTAGAAATTCGGGTACTTTGTTTTTAACCAGTTCCGGAATTCATCATCATTAGCAACTTGGTCTTGATGAATCGGAATCCTCTCCAGGATGTACACATCATACAGCCATTCGCCCCTGATCTGGTCCCACTCAGGAAGCAGATCTTCCCGGGCACAGAGGATATCTTTAATAGTCACCGAAAAAGCTCTCTCTTCCCAGTCAATATCCTCTGCTGCAGCTTCCTTCTTTCTCTGCTTCCGGATGTATGCGATGTTAAGTCCTTCAGCCTCTGCCATCTTCTGCTTCTTAATGGCAGCTTCTATTATCTTCTGTCTGGTTTTCTGCTCTTGAGTTTGTTCAGGAGACATCTGGCTTCTGGATTTGGTAGCGGTTATCTGACCTTGTCCCTAATCTTCAGCAGTTGATTTCGACATCTTGCCCTTGCCTTTCCTTTTCAGATATTGTTCAGATTCGGCTCGTTCATCTTCTTTTGCGAGTTTCTTTGCAAGTTCAAGGCTTTTTGCCTGATCATCAGATTCCAATCTTTTCTGAATAGAAGAAGAGAAGTCTTCAATCTTATCAACTCTGGCAACAACCTCTGATAATGTTGTCTTCTGCTCAGTGATCTCCTTTCACTGAGCCTCAATTTTGTTGTTGTGTTGCTCCACAGTCTATTTTAGATTATCAGCATCAGGTGGAGTGACTTCAGGCATATCAGATACAATGGCTTCTGGTATATTCGTAATGGTTACCATCTGCTGCATCAGTTTTTCTTCTTGTCCTTCCCCCTTTTTGGTTGCATCAAAAAGATGTGACAACCTGATGTTCAGAGCCCTAAATTGACTCGTCATTTCCTCCTTTAGTTCATCTACAGCAAGAGGAGTGATCTGGACGGTTACAGAAGAGGGTGGGGTGCGGGACCCAGGAGCCTGTTCAATCCAGATTCAATGGCCTTCCTGGTACTCTCAACAGAACCCGCAAATTTCTTCCAACCCAAATCCAGGCAAGATCCAGTCTTTTCCAAGGATCCCCAGACACTTTCCAGTAGGATCTGCGTTTCCCCAAGCATGTCAGTCTGGAGTTTGAGCTTATCAGCAAGAGGATCAACCCGTTGCATCACAGAGGCGAGGATAGAGTCATGCATATGTGTGATTTTATCAACTGTCAGCTTCCTCTCTTTGTCAACCAGGTTCCTCTGTTCTTCTTCGAACCACTTCATCAGATCTGTAGTGAGAGTTGTGAATTGTGCATCCATGGAAGCTTTTACCCCATCTTGTATTTTCGATGTCATAAAATCTAGGGTATCAGCACTCAGCATAGCAGTCTGGTCAGATGTTGATGCCTTGCCAAGCTGGGTCTCATCTGCAGCACCCACTCTTGCTTCATTTGCAGGTTCCTCAATATTTTCATGAGAGTGAGGTTCTTCAAACTCTTCCCCCTCTCTGGCAATCCCAAATCTGTCATGAATTAACAATCTGATATCATCATCAGAGGCCAATTCAGCTGCACTCTCAATCCCTGCATTCTCCAAGCATCTCATCTCCAGATCCACCAGATAGTCAGAGTTTAGAGAGTCCATGAGGATCAGAAATTACTCGATGCTTTTCAATCTAACATCCCTCCAGAACACAATTTCTTCAATCTTGTGCTGGATGCCAGGGTGATTGACAAAATCTAGGCACAGTTCCAGTAGATACTCCTTTACCTGCTGCTTCATGATATATATAATAGGGCTTTCTGAGTCTAGAGTAGCAAGCAAGATTCTGGTGTTAAACGGATTGTGAGAGATGGACACAAAGTTGTCATGTCCCTCAGGTTCTGGTATCTTTTCTGGAGATTTGGGGAGGGGTGAGGATATATGTGGTTCACTGGCCATGGGTTGAGGGGCTTCAGGTTCATCGGTTAGGGGAGTGGCAGATATGGGTGAGGGGAGTGATTTAACTGGTGCTGGTGAGGGTGAGGGTGAGGGTGAGGGTGAGGGTGAGAATGATTTGAGAGATTTGATAGGAGAGGGTGATGGGGACTTGGAAGTGGGTGTGGGTGATCTTTCTTTCCTGAAAACTGTGCTAAGAGGCACAGAGTCAGATGGTGACATCTCCCCAGAGTGCGCAACTTCTGTCCCTTCAGCAGCTCTTTCTCCTTCTCCTTCGAGCATCTGCTCATCTATACCTTCACTTGCAGTTCGCTCAGAGCTATCAGCAACCTTTTCTTCTGATTCAATCTGAATCAACTCCTCTAATCTGTCCACCTTCTGAGTAGGACTAGGAACATTCTTCAGAGGATAAGTGATTCTCTTATGACGTTTCTCTTGTACAACTGGTTTCTTGGCCAGTCCCTTCCTCTTTAAACTCTTCTCTAGAATGGCCTTTCCCTGCGCTTCTGGCTGAATGGAAGACGCAGGTGCCTTAGAGTCTTTTCCCTTCCCTTCGCCCCTCTATCTGGGCACATAGGGAGTTGGATCATCATCAAACTGGCCCGACAGGGATTTGTTCTTGCCCAAGATGGCCTTGAACTTAGCTTGATATCCATCCTCATTCCATTCAAAATTGTTAGGCAGCTTGTCTGAAAGGATGATTG